>OX451739.1:1123614920-1124956911 GCA_948472305.1 Vicia faba | reverse complement strand
TTCTCCAATTGGGATGGCGACACCTTTCATTTTTGTACTCTTTCGCCAAGTCCAATGGCGCCTCCCTTACTGTCCAATCTTGATACATGCATGCAGATATGTAACCCCCTAGGCTGCCACCTAGCCTGCGCCTACTCTGCACCTACATTGTATCTTGTAAGTCTCCTCCTATCATCTCCAATAGGGTTACATACATTCAGGCATGGCATCCCAAAGGTTGTTACGTGGCCTGAGCCTAGCCTGCAACCAATGACACCTCTTATTCGCCAATTGGGATGGCGACACCTTTCATTTTTGTACTCTTTCGCCAAGTCCAATGGCGCCTCCCTTACTGTCTAATCGTGATACATGCATGCAGATATGTAACCCCCTAGGCTACCACCTAGTCTGCGCCTACTCTGCACCTACATTGTATCTTGTAAGTCTCCTCCCATCACCTCCAATAGGGTTACATGCATTCAAGCATGGTATCCCAAAGGCTGTCACGTAGCCTAAGCCTAGCTTGCAACCAATGACACCTCTTATTCGCCAATTGGGATGGCGACACCTTTCATTTTTGTACTCTTTCGCCAAGTCCAATGGCGCCTCCCTTACTGTCCAATCGTGATACATGCATGCAGATATGTAACCCCCTAGGCTGCCACCTAGCCTGTGCCTACTCTGCACCTACATTGTATCTTGTAAGTCTCCTCCCATCACCTCCAATAGGGTTACATGCATTTAGGCATGGCATCCCAAAGGCTGTCACGTAGCCTGAGCCTAGCCTGCAACCAATGACACCTCTTAATCGCCAATTGGGATGGCGACACCTTTCATTTTTGTACTCTTTCGCCAAGTTCAATGGAGCCTCCCTTACTGTCTAATCCAGATACATGCATGCAGATATGTAACCCCCTAGCCTGCGCCTACTCTGCAACTACACTGTATCTTGTAAGTCTCCTCACATCACCTCCAATAGTGTTACATGCATTCAGGCATGGCATCCCAAAGGCTGACACGTAACCTGAGTCTAGCCTGCAACCAATGACACCTCTTATTCGCCAATTGGGATTGCGACACCTTTCATTTTTGTACTCTTTCACCAAGTCCAATGACGCCTCCCTTACTTCCCAATCGTGATACATGCATGCAGATATGTAACCCCCTAGGCTGCCACCTAGCCTGCGCCTACTCTGCACCTACACTGTATCTTGTAAGTCTCCTCCCATCACCTCCAATAGGGTTACATGCATTCAGGCATGGCATCCCAAAGGCTGTCACGTAGCCTGAGCCTAGCCTACAACCAATGACACCTCTTATTCGTAATTGGGATGGCGACACCTTTCATTTTTGTACTCTTTCGCCAAGTCCAATGGCGCCTCCCTTACTGTCCAATCGTGATACATGCATGCAGATATGTAACCCCCTAGGCTTCCACCTAGCATGCGCCTACTCTGCACCTACACTGTATCTTGTAAGTCTCCTCCTATCACCTCCAATAGGGTTACATGCATTCAGGCATGGCATCCCAAAGGCTGTCACGTAGCCTGAGCCTAGCCTGCAACCAATGACACCTCTTATTCGCCAATTGGGATGGCGACACCTTTCATTTTTGTACTCTTTCGCCAAGTCCAATGGCGCCTCCCTTACTGTCTAATCGTGATACATGCATGCAGATATGTAACCCCCTAGGCTTCCACCTAGCGTGCGCCTACTCTGCACCTACACTGTATCTTGTAAGTCTCCTCCCATCACCTCCAATAGGGTTACATGCATTCAGGCATGGCATCCCAAAGCTGTCACGTAGCCTGAGCCTAACTTGCTACCAATGACACCTCTTATTCGCCAATTGGGATGGCGACACCTTTCATTTTTGTACTCTTTCGCCAAGTCTAATGGCGCCTCCCTTACTGTCCAATCCTGATACATGCATGCAGATATGTAACCCCCTAGGCTGCCACCTAGCCTGCGCCTACTCTGCAACTACGCTGTATCTTGTAAGTCTCCTCCCATCACCTCCAATAGGGTTACATGCATTCAGGCATGGCATCCCAAAGGATGACACGTAGCCTGAGTCTAGCCTGCAACCAATGACACCTCTTATTCGCCAATTGGGATGGCGACACCTTTCATTTTTGTACTCTTTCTCCAAGTCCAATGGCGCCTCCCTTACTGTCCAATCGTGTTACATCCTTAGGCTGCCACCTAGCCTGCAAGAGCGAAACCTTTCATTTTTGTACATGCATTCAGATATGTGTCCCCCTAGGTTGCCACCTAGGCTGCAAGAGTGACACTTCTCATGCATGCATGCACCAGCAACCACTCTATGAAATTTCTTTGCCTATAAATACATACCATATCATAGATCTCTCACACCCACACAAGTCTCACTCTCTGCTACGAAATCTTTCATAATCTCTTACACTTTCTAAGTCTTTCATACTCTCTTACACTTTCTAAGTCTTTCATAATCTCAAGCTTTTTAAATAATGGCTCTTCTAACAATGGGCGATTCTCACAGAGGCACAAGGGAAAATATTTCCGCATTTGTAAGTTTCTATTTTGGTTATACATTTTTCATACTTCAGATAATGCTTTGTTCATCTTACTTAATCTTACACCTTTTACATTATGAACTCAGGATACCAAAAGATTCAGAATCCGTTCTCACAACTACCTGGCTCCCGACCCATTTATCGTACCATATCTGGAATACGCATGTTTTGGACATGTCATAAAGATCTCCAACTGCACAATTGATTTGAAGTTCATTCTTGCAATGTTGGAAAGGTGGAGACCAGAGACCCATACATTTCACCTACCAATAGGTGAATGTACCATCACGCTAGAGGGTGTGTACATGCTACTAGGTCTCCCTGTCGACGGTAAGGCCGTGAACGGGTCAGTTCAACAACCCAACTCTCAGTGTGAAGAACTGTTGGGAAGGGATATGGTTGAAGGTGGTGGTGCGAGAGGTCAGGGAATACTACTCACTGAGCTTAAAAGTCATTATGCTAGTTTGGAATTAAACGAAAATTCCTCCGAGCAAGACAGGGTAGTAAAATCCAGAACTTATCTTATGATACTATTTGGTACCTTTTTATTTCCTGAAAGTACGGGAAATAGTGTAAATTTTATGTATTTACATTTACTAAGAGATTTTGAAAAAACAAGAAAATATAGTTGGGGTTCTGCAGTTTTAGCCCACCTATACAGTTCCTTGTGCAAAAATGAAGTCAAGGGAAAATGTACATTTTATGGGTGTGCTTTTTTACTACAAGCCTGGGGTTGGTGGAGGATGGAGTCCTTAAACCCCGTCAACAACAACACTTTCGTTTTCCCGTACGCAACAAAGTAAGTCATCAAGTTATATCGTTTATTACTATTCAACTCTTCACCAAATATATGCTAAGAATAAAATGTTTTTCATTTCCTTTAGGTATTGCGTGAGGGGTATGGATTACGGCAAGAATCCAAGATTCAATGTCGCACTATACCGCAATCTATTGGATCACTTAGGCCCGGATGATGTACGTCGTACCTTTAAACTTTTCTTCATTTAAATTATTGATATATTACGTTTTCGTTAACCTGATTTAAATTTTATCGCAGTTCGTCTGGAGACCATATTTGGGTTTGGGCCATGATCCAAACCCGGAGGATGCAACAATTTGTACCGTGAAGACTGCAATCATTCGGTTCAACGTTGTGGAGATGCACCACAGCGACCGTGTGAAGATGCAGTTTGGAATGCATCAAGAGATACCAAGTGATCCAACTTGTTTGTCCCCATGGCATCTCAAAAGGGTCGACGCCCAGTGGGGTCTTACCAACTGGAAAGACTTCGCTCCGTAATGGTGTAAGATGTGGCAGAGGCGTCCCCGCTATGTCTTGCAATTCCCGGTTTTCCTTAATCATGGTAATATGCAACACACTGATCAATATTTATCTTGGTACAGGTGGGTTAGTAACCCTAAAATGTACGTGTCTCATCCAAGGTACTTGGTTGACCCACGCACACAATAGGCACAACCCTCGTTTCCCCAACAACAAACCCAAAACCCATCAACCTCCCACCAACCCCCCAGAAGAAACAAAACCACAAACACCCAACCACAGTCCCCACCACAACACAATTACACTTAAATGCCCCACAACCAACCATAATCACCACCTCACTACCAATACCCCCATATGCCTCACACCCAACCACAATACCAATCACAATACCAACACACCCGCATACCCCACACACAACTTTAATCTTCCGTATATCCCAATATGGGCCCCTCAACATCCAGCCTTAGCCCTGATCTGGGAATGTCAGAAGATTACGAACAAACCGACCCAGCCTACCATCAACCACAATATCACCAAATCACCCAACATCCTCAATACCAAACACCCTAAGTTTCATTTCGTTTCTACCCACCGTACTCAGACGATCAATGCTACAGACCCACCATGGAACCCCACCCACCGCCAACACGACCAAACATTGAGGGTATGGGTAACCGACTGTAGCAAAGTGGATCTTCTAGATATAGAGATCTGACTGATTTTATGGATCCAGAATGCATTGACTTCGCTGGGCCATTGACCCTACTACAGCAGGAAATACGACGACACCCAACACAGGAAAGGACAGGACGGGGATGCGGAACCGGGGGTCATTACCGGGTTCCGGGGGATCACTGACTTATCTGTTTTTTTTTGTTTTTTTTTATCTGTTTTTTTTATCTGGTTTTTTTATCTGGTTTTTTTATCTGGTTTTTTAATGTAATACATTTGGATGTAATTATTTTTTTTAAATAAAAAGTCCATTTTGTTGATCCTGTATCCAATACGCAACGCACTGGACAAAAAAAAATCAAATTTTTCCCTAGAAATACACATAGGCACCATCTCACTTGGCTTAGGGCATGCCCTAAGCACATAGGCGCCAAGTGAGATGGCGCCTCCCCTTAAAAAATGGGTGTAGGCGCCAAGTGAGATGGCTCCTCCTTTGGGGAGTCATCTGAAACATGGTTATTTGCGTAATTTTTTCCGAAACGCAGTTATTTGTGAAACTTTTTTTTAATACTTGGTTATTCAAACAAAAAAATTCCATAATATACATTGAAATTTATATGTATAACTTAACTGAATTTTTTTCTTTTAATAATCAGGTATTAAAAAAAATCGTAAATAACCATGTTTCAGAAAACTCTACAAGGGAGGAATCATCTTAATTGGCACCTATACCTTATTTTAAAGGGGAGGCGCCATCTCACTTGGCGCCTAGGTGTGAAAGGTTTGCCCTAAGCCAAGTGAGATGGCGCCTTAGTGCAATTGGGAGGCGGTTTTTCGCGTTTTTCATTTTAAATGTGTTACGTTACATAAACGATATAGGATCACGAAAATTGACTTTTTATTTACAAAATATGATTACACAAAACGATCACATAAAAAAAATATAAATTAATCAATGGTCCCTGAAACCCGGTAATGACCCCCAGTTCCGTATCCCTATCCTCGCCTTTCCCGTGCTAGGTTTCGTTGTGTTTCCTGTTGTGGCAGAGTCGATGGCCCATCGAAGTCAATGCATCCGGATCCATGAAATCGGTCAGATCTCCATATCTAGAAGATCCGCTTTGATACAGTCGGTTACCCATACCCTCAAAGTTTGGTCGTGTTGGTGGTGGGAGGGGTTCCATGGTTGGTCTATAGCATTGGTCGTTTGAGTACGGGGGATAGAAAGGAAATGGATCTTGGGGTGTTTGGTATTGGGAATGTTGGTTGCTTTGGTGATGTGGTGGTTGATGGTAAGTTGAGTCAGTTGGTTTATAATCTTTGAAAAATCTCAGATCAGGGCTAAGGTTAGATGTTGAGGGGCCCATATTGAGATATGTAGAAGATTGGAATTGTGTGCGGGGCATGCTATTGGTAATGTGATTGAAATTTTGGTTGGGTGTGAGGCATATGGGGGTATTCGTATTGAGGTGGTGATTGTGGTTGGTTGTGGGGCATGTGGGTGTAATCATACTGTGGTGGTGATTGTGGTTGGGTGTTTGTGATTCTGTTTCGTCGAGGAGGTTGGTGGGAGGTTGATGTGTGTTGGGTTTGTTGTTGGGGAAATGAAGGTTGTGCCCATTATGTTCGTCGGTCAACCAAATACGTTGGATGAGACACGTGCATTTCTGGATTAGTAACTGATCTGTACCAAGCTAAATATTGATCCGTGTGTCGCATGTTACCATGGTTGAGGAAAACTGGGAATTGAAAGACATGTCGGTGATGCCTCTGCCACATCTTACACCATTCTGGAGCAAAATATTTCTAGTTGGTAAGACCCCATTGGGCGTCGACCCTTTTGAGATGCCACAGGGACAAACAAGTTAGATCGCAGGATATCTCTTGATGCATTCCAAACTGCATCTTGACACGGTCGCTGTGGTGCATCTCCACAATATTGAACCGTATGATTGCAGTCTTTGCGCTCCAAATTGCTGCATCCACAGAGTTTGGTTCATGGTCCAAACCCAAATATGGTCTCCAGACAAACTGCGGATAAAATTAAATCAGCTTAATGAAAACGTAATGAATAAATAATTTAAAAGTAAGAAAGTTGAAAGGTATGATGTACATCATCCGGGCCAAGGGGATCCAATAGATTGTGATATAGAGCGACATTGAATCTTGGATTCTTGCCGTATTCCATACCCCTCACGCAGTACCTAAAGGAATTGAAAAATATTTTATTTTTATCATATATTTGGTGAAGAGATGAATAATAATAAATGATATAAGTTAATGACTTACTTTGTTGCGTATGGGAAAATGAATGTGTTGTTGTTGACGGGGTTTAGGGACTCCATTCTCCAGTAACCCCAGGCTTGAAGTAAAAAAGCGCAGCCATAAAATGTACATTTTTCCTTGATTGCATTTTTACAACAGAACCCCAACTATATAATCTAATTTTTTTCAAAGTCTCTAAGTATATTTAAATACATAAAATTTACACTATTTCTCGTGCATTCTGGAAATAAAAAGGTTCCAAATAGTATCATTATATAATTTCTAGCTTTTATTACCTTAACTAGCTCGGAGGAATTTTCGTTCAATTCTAGAGTCGCATAATGATTTTTGAGCTCATTAAGTAGTATACCCCACCTCTCGCACCACCACCTTCAACCATATCCCTGCCCAATAATTCTTCACACAGAGAATTGGGTTGTTCAACTGACCTGTTAACCGCCTTACCATCAATAGGGAGACCCAATAACATGTACACGTCATCTAGTGTGACGGTACATTCACCTATTAGTAGATGAAATGTGTAGGTGCAGGCTAGGTGGCAGCCTTGGAGAAGGCATCTCTGCATGCATGTAATACGATTGAACGTGTAAGGAGGAGCCATTGGACTTGGCAAATGAGTATAAAAATGAAAGGTGTCGCCATCCCTGTTGGAGAATTAGAGGTGGCATGGGTTGTAGTGTAGTCAACTCACCGGAAATGGAATATTCAGTCGAGTGTTCTGGGATTTTCAACCTTGCATCACAGGGTTTGTGTCATGCAAACCAATTATTCAAATTGATGGGACTTGGTTGTATGGGAAATACAAAGGCACGCTACTAATGGCAATGGCACAAGATGGCAACAATAACATTTTCCCAATTACCTTTGCCCTAGTCGAGGGAGAGACGGGTGGTTCTTGAAGCTTCTTTCTCAAGAATCTCCGAACACACGTGGCTCCTCAACCAGATCTCTATTTGATCTCTGATAGACATGCATCTATTGAGAGTTCATACAACTGTAGCGGGTAGAAATGTTTAAGACTAAGCCATTGGATTGACTAGACTTGTACAGATCAAAATAAAAATCGTCGTTGCACTTTATTGTTTTCAAAGGAATGGGAAAAGAGCGAATAACCCAAAAGAGGGGGGAAATATTCAAGGTAAGGGGGTTGGTTATGAAAAAGGAAGGTATTAGCACCCTAAACATCTATGGTACTCCGCAAGAACCTCTTTGTAAAATCTGTATATTTTGGATATAAAATGTTGTATAAAAATAGATGGTGGATGTGAGAAAAGAAATATATATTTTTATGGTTTTTGCACCCTCCGTGTTTGCGAACCTTTAATGCCTACGTACCACCTTTCGTGCAATAGGGGATCAGGGTACACATAGTTCCTCTTTTAAATTTTTTTAAACATAAGTGTGTTGGTTAATTTTATGAGATAAGATATCATTGTCATTGTTCGTATGGAAAACATACTTACTACCCACAATCATGAGAAAGGAGAATTTGCATCATCTCAAAGTGGAAGATATGGCTTGGATTTTAAAATCAACAATGTCTCACTCAACACCCAAGTGGAAAATATCTCTCTTAACTACATATTGTAGAAGTATAGTTGTTTGCATCACTACAAGGATTGACAAGAGTCCAATCTTTTTTAGAAAAGTTTAAAGATAAAAGCCAAAGCGGAAAAATGGTTTGAAATGAGATTGATTGACTTTTAGTCTTCTCACTAAAAAATGTCAAAGTATTATTAAGTTTATTTATGAAGATATTTTGAAAATGCATGGACATAAGTCCAAGTTTATTATGAAAGTGGTTCAAGTTTTTTTTAAAAAGAACAAGAAGAGTTTTCAAAAGGAGGGAGAATATTTTTGAAATTAAAGAAGATGAGAGGAGAAGAAGGGACTATCCTAAAGCATAAGGTAAAAGATAGGAATATGACCCATCTAACCAACAAGAAGCCAATACTTGACACTATGAGCCAAGATAGAATTCCCAGTCTTTGGATTGAAACCAAGAAAGCAAAGATACTAGACCTCTTGAGTTAACAAAACTTCAAATGTATTAAGTCTTCACAAAAATTGGGCAGAGTAACGGCTGTATACAGGTGAATTCCAATTGCGAACAAATAGTGTAATCACAATAACCTGCTGTGATCGGTGGATCTGGAACTGACTGTTTAATGCTGGTTCGCGAAATGTCGTGGAAGCAAGAGTCGCCATCGTCTTTTATTTTCTCCAAATAGAAAGGACAAAAGCACAGAAAAATTCCTTATAGAGATTGCTCTCGGTTCGGGAGGTAGATTTATAGAAAGGGAAGGTGTTAGCACCCTTTCTATCCATGGTTATCCATGGGCTCTTATATACTTGCTCATTTGTGTTTTCAAAATGGTTTGTTTGCTTCTCAACTGTGGGTTTAAAAAAGTTTCTTTGGAAATATCAGTTCGACTCTTGTATCGGTCCTCAAGAGTGTTTGAAAATTTGCTTTCGAAAGCTTTTTTGAAAAGGTGTCGGTGTGAAAAGTATTTTTGATTTGTTTTAATATTAGAGCAAGTATCTAGAGTCGTCTACCTACCCTAAGGAATTCGTCTATGTAAATGTCCTTGAAGTAATGCCATCCCACCATTGAGAGGTAGGTAGCACCACCGTTGGAGGTGTTCGGGTCAATTCGAGGGTTCGGGACATGGTGATCACCGGAGCAATAGGAAGACACCTTAGAAGCTACCCTCATGCCATGTTCATGGACATGAGGACTTACTAAAACGTCCTCTACTCGACGATCACCTTTCGAGGGGCAAGGCAACAGTGAGGCGTACCCTAGGGGTGGTGTGTGATTTGTGTGTCATGTTCATTTATTTTTGTCTTATTCATGGATTGGTGATCTACGCTTTGTTTTTATTTTTGACATTCATTCTTTCATGCAAATTAATTAACAGTTAAAAAGATGCGGAATTAAGAGTCCTACGCTAATACAAAGGCGCGGGTCCACATCGCCAAATTAAACCAGGACCCGATTTGAAATAAAATAAAAGTGCGAAAAGATAAATATCCAATTAGTTTATTACATGGCTTTGGGAGAATTACATTATATTCACAAAAAGAAATAAAAATGTGAAGGGAATTAAAATCGGGAATGCGAGGGCGTTGGACCCTTTTAGAGAAATTGAATTAAAATTACGAAATTAATTGAATTAAATGTGAAAGGAAGTTATTTTTGAGTTTTTTTGTATTTATGGGTTTTTATGAGAATTAATGGAATTAAAACCTAATTCTAACTATTTTTAATTTATTAAAAAAAACATGTTAAAATTGAACCTAAAATTAACCTAATTATTTACATGGCAAATTTTATTTTAAAAATACTAATTAATAATTAATATGGTGAAAAAGAAAAAAAAGATAAAAGTGTAAAACCCTAATTCTTCATTTTTAGTTTATTACAAAAAATATTAAAATTTAACCCTAGAATTAACTAAATTAATTAATACAATTTATTTACAAAGAAAATATTTAAATAAAATATATTTATATTTTTTATAGTTTCTGAATTTTTATTATTTTTTTTATGTTATAGAAAAATTAATTTATGAATTAAACTAAAAAAGAAATAAAACAAATAAATAGAAAAGAATAAAAAGAAAGAGAAATTAATGCAAACCAATGGGGGGTGTTGACCCCAATTTGGAGGTATCTGGCCAGCAATTAGGCCCATTTAATTCCTGGCCTTGTTAACTTTTCTGGGACGTGAGTGGCTTCATTGACCAATGCATAGGGTGCTCCTTAGGTCATGACCATTGGATTGAGATTCTGAGACATGTGGCACGCTTGGATAGTGGGCGTATGGTAGTCTTCTGAGGGGAACGCCACATGTTAGCATGGGAAAAATAATATGGAGAAAGGAGGGGACCTGGGAATCGAACCCAGGTCCCAGAATTTACCAATGCAACGCCTGACCACTTGATCCACTTACGCGCTTTGAGTATAATATAACAAATAAACAATATAAGGCAAAACGATGGTCAGTGATGTTTTTTTCGCGCGAAATTCAAACGCACCAACCATTGGCTTACACCTCACCTTCTTCTCCAATTGTTCTGCATTTGCCTGAAAAAAAGAAACAAGATTGTGGGGGTTTTAAACCCCCACTACATGATATATGAAAAAATAGTGAATAGGCCCTGGTTGCTCATAAATTGAGCGCGACCTATGCAATGGATTCGTCTGAAGCTTCTGGTTTTAATGGCCTTGGTTTCGTGTCTCAATTTTTCCAGAACAAGGAAGCCCTAATTTCACAACCTTGAAAACCTAGCAAGCTTCCATGGCAGATTCACGTACAAAGCATGAAAACTCAATTAAAGTACATGGTTAGCTTTAGAATGAATAAATTAACACAAATCAATCATTAAAAATTAAAAATAACGCATGAATCATGACACACGAATATGCAAAAAGTTTGACACAGTTTGATCTCCGTATACCAATTCTTGATGCTGGAAGCGTGGAAAAGGATTCAGTTAGGTTCCTTGATGTCTTAGGAAGCTTTTGGGATAGTTCTTTTGCCTTGAAACGCTTTGGAATGGTGTTTTCAGTTTTGACTTTTTTCACAAAATTTGCAATTTGTGTTCTTGATATGAGGCGCAGCTTGAAGGTTGTGTGCATTAGGTTTAGCTTCTGACTTATATGAGGGATGAATTAGGGTAAAGATTTTGAGTCAAAAAGCCTTATAATCATGAATCCAATATTTGATTTTAATGGCATATTTCTTCAAATCTTTTTCATGTGTTTTGATGCCAATTATGACCAAATCACCTTGATTCTTTCCATATTGGATAGTGCACGAAATCTTGAAGGTATTCTATGCACAAAAAGATTTGAAAAGCATGGATGAGTATTTTTTTCATATTTTAATTAATTAAATGAATTAATGGTGATTAAAAATTCAAATAAATAATAAAAAATGATGAAATAACTCCCCTTGGGCCAAATGGTCGTGCATAGCCTTTGGATGATGAATCTTGGAAGAAAACGTGGCCCATTAGCAAATTTGAGGCATTTGAAGTAAAGTTGACTTTTCAAAATTCCCAAACTTTTCCCAACTTCCACAAGGCATATCTTGCTCAATTTTTAAGCTTTGATCATGTTCTTGGACATTTTGGAAAGGTCTTGAAGTCCTATAACCAATGCCTTTGATCCCATGTCATTTTTATTTACCAATCTCAAGTTATGGCCTTTGACTTAAAGTCCCTTTTTGTTGATTTATGAAAATGACCTATAATGTTGAAATTGATAACTTTTTGTGAGAGCATTTCTTGGACTTGAAGTGTGAAGAGGAGTTGTAGGAAATGTCTTTCTCTTCAAAATGAGCTTTGGATGGAATTTTTCTGATAATCCATGTGGAAGTTATGCCTTGGTCAAGTTATAGTTGACTTTTTCAACTGTCCAAATATGGAAACTTTTGCATCTTGTGACTTTTTGAGCCATGCCTTGAAAAATCATGATCAAGAATTGATCAAATGATGTTTGTGGCTTCAAAATAAGATGTTGACCAAAAATTTGGACTTTTGACTGTCAAATGACCATTTTGCCCCTGTAGTTGACTGCTGAGCAATTAGGGTTTTTGACTGTGCAATTTTGTGCTGTGAGTCTTGAAACTTGTCATGAGGATGCTTGACCATGTTTATAGGCATGTGGGACTTGTTTGGACCCTTGGAAACTTCAATTTCTTTGCCAGAACCAAAACCCTAGCTTTTGACTGTTAGGAGGCCCTTGAACTGTGCAACCCTTGAGAGATTTTGAAGCATGTTCTTTGCAAGTCTTGAAGAATATGGGAGGGAAAATTTTGGGGTACAACAGTTGCCCCTGTTCAATCTTCTTAGACCTGAGGATGCAGATTGGCTGACGTGCCTTTCGTAATCCGAAGGTGGAAGATGATTGAACACTAGAGTGCCCAGAAATTTGCGCTCACATGTTGGCAGTGTGATGGTAGGGAATGGGCTTACAGATGCCATTTGGAGATTGATGGATAGGATGATGGGCTTATAGATGCCATGCTGAGAGGTGATGGATAGGTGGATGGGCTTATAGATGCCATCTGGATGTCGATTGCGTAAGAGTTTCCTTAGCGAGAACTTGCGTACCTGAAAAGAAAAATGATTACCTGGCCTGTTACAGGAGCTGGTCTTCAAACTCTTTGTATAGATGCGTCCTGACTGGTTACAGGAATTGAATCTGGAGCTTCAGAAGGTGATGAATGAACCAGGGATGGTTACTACCTCAACGGGACGGTGAGAGAACCTTGGGCGATTACTACCTCAACAGGAACGCTGAGAGGACCTTGGATGTCTTCTACTGGGATAAGAATCAGGGAGATCTTAGGGTCGATCTGACTGAACCAGAGAAGGCCTTTGACTGGATAAGAATCAGGAAATTCTTAGGGTTGATTTAACTGAACCGGTCAAGGTCTTGAAATCTTCAACTGGATAAGAAACAGGGAGATCTTAGCGTCGATCTGACTGAACTAGAGAAGGCCTTTGACTGGATAAGAAACAGAAAAATCTTAGGGTCGATTTAACTGAACCGGTCTAGGTCTTGGAATATCTTAACCTGGATAAGAATCAGGGAGATCTTAGGGTCGATCTGACTGAACCAGAGAAGGCCTTTGACTGGGTAAGAATCAGGAAAATCTTAGGGTCGATTTAACTGAACCGGTCTAGGTCTTGGAATATCTTCAACTGGGTAAGAATCAGGGAGATCTTAGGGTCGATCTGACTGAACCAGAGAAGGCCTTTGACTGGGTAAGAATCAGGAAAATCTTAGGGTCGATTTAACTGAACCGGTCTAGGTCTTGGAATATCTTCAACTGGATAAGAATCAGGGAGATCTTAGGGTCGATCTGACTGAACCAGAGAAGGCCTTTGACTGGGTAAGAATCAGGAAAATCTTAGGGTCGATTTAACTGAACCGGTCTAGGTCTTGGAATATCTTCAACTGGGTAAGAATCAGGGAGATCTTAGGGTCGATCTGACTGAACCAGAGAAGGCCTTTGACTGGGTAAGAATCAGGAAAATCTTAGGGTCGATTTAACTGAACCGGTCTAGGTCTTGGAATATCTTCAACTGGATAAGAATCAGGGAGATCTTAGGGTCGATCTGACTGAACCAGAGAAGGCCTTGGACATAGCTGAGAACTTGACTAGATCTCCCCTGAAAGGTAAAGGTCAGTCATATGCAATGCGTGATATGGATCAAGCAATGATGTTCTCAACATAAATGAGATTTGTAAGATATGATGCGTATATGCATGTTATAATGTATGGAAATATGATGTTTTTGAATGTATGTTTTCGTCTTAGGAAAATAAATCCTTGACGGGTGCCGGGAAGTCACTCCTGGGCTGATGTTGAAGAATAGATTTTTGCTTCCGCTGGGGATGATAGTTGCAAGAATACCGGTAGGAGAAGATGACTCTGTTAGGGAATAAACTTGGCGAATGGATTACTCTGCGGGGAGAAAAATACTCTAACGATCTTGCTGGGGAACAATACTCTGTGGGGGAGAGAGGTACTTTGCTGAAATGTTGATGGTAACTTCGCTGGGGATACCATTGTTGTGTGGGAAGTGTTAATAGACTTCGCTGGGGATAAGATGACTTCGCCGAGGACGATCTTTCCGTGGCTTTTGGCTGAGGATAACCCAGTTATATCCTGGTAGGGAACTAAACTCTTTGAATAAAGCCGGGAGACGCGTTCGTGGTCTACGGGATAAGCTTCCAGAATCTAATGGGGATAAGCTTACTGCTTGGGGAGATGGATTCCAACCTTCCTGGGGAAACTGGATTGGACTCTCCTGGGGAAGTTTTGAGCTGTTTTGGGGAGGTGACTCCACTTGATGCCTGGTATACCGCCGGGGAACAATCTTAGATCAAGATTGCCGGGGATGCTTGTTTAAGAATATTTGTATATCGTGTTGGGGAATGTTGAGATCTGTGGGGGATGCCCAACTTCCTTAAGGCTGATTGTAGAGCTTTGCTTGGGGAGAGTGTATTGTCTTGCTGGCTCACTCTCTGGGGAATTAAGATATCTGGTTATGTTCTTCAGCCGAACCTACCTTGGTACCTTGGAGGACAGAACAATTAGATTGCTCGGACAACTCTTTATTGCCCTTGTTTCTAATGTTACCTGTAATTAATCCTTTGTTTCTTATGCAAATATTCATGAGTTAGCAAATTATTGTCAATGCATATATCACAAATTGAACCTTGGACGTTCTTCGCAAAACAAAACAGAAAAAAGAAAAACAAAAGGCAATTTGTCTGAAAAGTATATTTATATTGATTTTTGAATTGCCCGTAAATAGGCGTTTATATACAAGAGGCTGACGTCCTAGTAAGAGAACGCCGCCGACCAAAAGAGTTTATACAAATTTGTACAAAAGAAAGATAAAACAGCTGTGTGAAAAGAATGATCCCACTGGGTTTCAACTCTGCTATCGCCCTTATATCTCCGAGCGTCTCATCACTTGATGACCTTAGTTGAAGATGAAGCTGACTGATCGATGCCTGTCTGAACTTGAGGTAGATATCGGATTCTGGATGCAAAGTGATCCAATGAGACATAGTATTACGCTTTCATCCCTAACTTTTGCCTGGACTGCCCTTTCGGGTTTTCAGTCCACCGGGATACCCATTTTTACCCAAGCCACCTTTTCAGGTTTTCGACTTGCCGGGTGTACAGATTTTTTTTATTTCATCCCTTCATTTTGCCCGAACCCTTTTGGTTCACCGGGAAGCCCTAATTTTTGCCTAGGTATGTCAACCTAGCGGGTCTTTTTCATGCGTAGTATCTTTTTACTATGTCTGCATTAGCGGGGTGAGGAAGGTCGTCACCATCCATGTTGGTTAGAATCATGGCTCCTCCTGAGAACACATGCTTAACCACAAATGGCCCTTCGTACGTAGGGGTCCATTTTCCCCTTGGATCACTCTGAGGAAGGATGATACGCTTGATTACCAAATCCCCAACTTGATATTCTTGTGGTCGGACCTTCTTGTTAAATGCCCTGATCATTCGTTTCTGATACGTCTGACCGTGACAAATAGCAGCAAGTCTTTTTTCGTCAATAAGGTTTAGCTGATCAAGTCGTGTCTGGATCCAATCATCTTCATTCAGATCTACATCCTTCATTATCCGGAGAGAGGGTATCTGCACTTCGATCGGTAAGACTGCCTCCATACCGTAGACCAAGGAGAAAGGAGTTGCCCCGGTTGACGTCCTGGCTGAGGTACGGTACCCATGTAGAGCGAACGGTAACATCTCGTGCCAATCTTTATAAGTCACTGTCATCTTCTGCACAATTTTCTTAATGTTCTTATTTGCTGCTTCTACAGCCCCATTCATCTTCGGTCTGTAAGGAGAAGAGTTGTGGTGCTGTATCTTAAACTGCTCGCAGAGCTCAGTGATCATCTTGTTATTAAGATTGGTACCGTTGTCTGTAATGATTCTTTCAGGGACGCCGTATCGACAGATCAGGTTGTGCCGAATGAACCGTGCCACAACGTTCTTAGTTACCGTAGCGTAGGAAGCTTCTTCAACCCACTTCGTGAAGTAATCAATCGCCACTAGGATGAAGCGATGCCCGTTGGATGCCGTAGGTTTAATCTCACCGATTATATCTATGCCCCACATTGCAAACGGCCAAGGCGCAGTTAGAACATTTAGAGGAACTGGAGGAACGTGCACCTTGTCTGCATAAATCTGGAATTTATGACATGTCCGAGAATGTTGGTAGCAGTCAGCTTCCATTGTGGACCAAAAATACCCTTCCCGAAGGATTTTCTTCGCCATAGTGTGTCCACTGGAATGTGTTCCGAATGTCCCTTCATGTAGCTCTTCCATGATCCTTTCTGCTTCTGTCTTGTCCACACAACGCAGTAAGGTCGAATCATGGTTTCGCTTATACAGGATGCCGTATCTAAGGAAGAACTTCGCTGCGAACCTTCTCAAAAACTTCTTATCGTTGACAGATGCACCTTCAGGGTATTCCTGAGCTTCCAAGTATCTCTTCACCTCATGGTACCAAGGCTTCTCAGTCACTAATTCAGTCTCGTGATCGCAACAGTATGCCGGTTCGTCCAGTTTCCAGATAGTGACTTGGGGAGCCTCATTATCCCATTTGACCTTGAACATGGAAGATGTGATCGGTGGATCTGGAACTGACTGTTTAACGCTGGTTCGCGAAATATCGCGGAAGCAAGAGTCGCCACCGTCTTTTATTTTCTCCAAATGGAAAGGACAAAAGCACAGAAAAATTCCTTAAAGAGATTGCTCTCGGTTCAGGAGGTAGATTATAGAAAGGGAAGGTGTTAGCACCCTTTCTATCCATGGTTATCCATGGGCTCTTAGATGCTTGCTCATTTGTGTTTTCAAAAATGGTTTGTTTGCTTTTCAATGTGGGTTTTAAAAAAGTTTCTTTGAAAATTCCAGTTCGACTCTTGTATCGGTCCTCAAGAGTGTTTGAAAAGTTGCTTTCGAAAGCTTTTTGAAAAGGTGTCGGTGTGAAAAGTATTTTTTGAATTTGTTTTGAATTTAGAGCAAGTATCTAGAGTCGTTTACCTACCCTAAGGAATTCGTCTGTGTAAATGTCCTTTAAAGTAGTGTCATCCCACCATTGAGAGATAGGTAGCACCACCATTGGAGATGTTCGGGTCAATTCGAGGTTCGGGACATGGTGATCACCAGAGCAATGGGAAGATGCCTTAGAAGCTACCCTCATGCCAGGTTCCCGGATCATGAGGACTTACTAAGACATCCTCTACGCGTTTGTTTTTTTTTTTTGTCACTCATTCTTGCATGCATTTATTTAACAGTTAAAAAGAAGTGCGGAATTTAAAAGTTCTAAGCTATTACAAAGGCGCGGGTCCACATCGCCAAAATTTCCAGGACCCGATTTGACAGAAAGTAAATAATTAAAGTAAAGTGCGAAAGATTAAAATGTCCGAGTTTACAAGGCTTTGGGAGAGGTACATAAATATTAAAAGAAAAAGGAATAATTATGCGAATTGAATTTAAATATTAGAAACGAGGGCGTTGGACCCTTTTTAACGAAATTAAATTAAATTGTTAAATCAATTAAATTAAAAAGAAAAAGAAATTATTTTTTGAGATTTTTGCATTTATGGTTTTAATGAGAAAGATTAATTGAAATTAAAATGTTAACCCTAATTCTAATTGTTTTTTTTAGTCTATTAAGAAAGTATTAAAGTTAAACCTAAATTAACCTAATTAATTACATGGTAATTTAATTACAAAAATAAATAATATTTAATTATTAATAATGGTAAAAAAAAAGGAATAAAAGTAATTAAAATAATTAAACCTAATTTTCTACAAAATTTTGAGTTAATTAAGAAAATGTTTGAATTAAACCTAATTTAATAGCTAAAATTAATGAACAATATTTATTTACAAAAAATATATTAATTAAATAAAAATACTTATTTTTGTCTTTTTCTGATTTTATATTGTTTTTATGTTTTTTTATGAAAATATTAAATTAAATAAATTAATTAAAAAGGAAAATAATTGAATCAAATAAAAAATAATGAAAAGAATATTGCAAACCTAGGGGGGTCTGTCCCCAAATTGAGAGGTATATTGTAGCAATTCTGGACCACCTATATCAAGCCTTCTTTGACCTTTTCAGGACGCGTGTAAGTGCGTTGACTAAGGTTTACCATGTTCTTCAGATCATGGCCTTCTGATCGTCTCCATTGGCCAAGTGGCAAACTAGATTTGAGAGATGCATGGTGGTATTCAATACTGAAACTGCACAGAAGTATTAATGGAAAAACATTATGGAAAGGAGTGGGGACCTGGGATCGAACCCAGGTCCTGTTGGTTATCAATGTATATGCCTGCCAATCGTGCCACTTTACTTCTTTGTATATTAAATAACAAACAATGAATATAAAATAAACCAAAGCGTTAGTGACTTTTTCGCGCGAAATTTTGAATCAACCAATTACTGATGGCCACCTAATCATCTTCTTCATCGTTGTGTTTCTTTCCTGAAAATAAAAAGGGTTAGCGGGGGTTTTGAACCCCCCCCCCCCCCAAAACATGCTTGATTTGATAATAGCGATTAGGCCGTCCGGCCACATAAATTAGGCGCGAGGGTCGTTTCCACATCGTCCAATCACGCTGAGTTTGGTCATGGTACTGAGAGCTTCCAATTTTACAGCATTTAAAAGTACCCAATTCAAAGCTTGAAAAACCCTAAAAGACAACAATGGTAGATTCGTGTATAGTATATAAAAACTCAATTAATCCATGTGGTTAGCTTCAGAATTAATCAAGGAACATAAATCAATAAAGAAAACGCAAGAAAAATGCATGAGATTCATGATTCGATTATGTAATTTTTCGTGCAAAGCTTGACTCAGATATACCACCTCCTCGAGTATGGGACAAAGTTCTTGATTGGAATCGTCTCCTGACAACCTTGGCAAGCTAATGGAGTGATTATTTGACCTTGAAAAGCCCTAAAACCTAGTTTTCAGTTTTCAACTTTCTTGGCAAAAACTCAAGTTTTGTTCTTTGTCTATGGCGCAGCTGGGAGCTTCTGAGGAGTAGGGTTAGCATATGTATATATGTGTGAGTGATTTAGGTCAAAGAAAATAAATCAAAACCTTTTCATTCATGATTTTCAAGATTTGATTCTTAAGGATCTTTTCAAATATTTTTTCATGCCTATTTGGTACAAATCATGGCCAATCACTTCAATTCCTTCCATATATGATCATGCACGAAATTTTAAACCTATTCCATGCACAAAAATATTCAAAAAGTTAGGTTTAGTATTTTTCACCTATTTATTTTAATTAAATGAATTATTAATGATTAAAAATCCAAATAAATAAATAAAAATGATAAAAAAAACTTCCCTTTGGGCCAAATGGTCGTGCACATGCCTTGGATGATGAATTGTGGAAGAAAAAGAGGCCCATAAGCATTTTTAGGTCATTTGAATCAATGTTGACTTTTCAAAATATCCAAAAATTTCCCAACTTCCACAAGGCATATCTTGCTCAATTTTTAAGCTTTGCTCATGTTCTTGGACATTTTGGAAAGGTCTTTGAGTCCTCTAATCAATGCCTTTGGTCCCATGTCATTTTGATTTACCAATCTCAAGTTATGGCCTTTGACTTAAAGTCCCCTTTTGTTGACTTTTGAAAATGACCTATAATGTTGAAATTGATAACTTTTTGTGAGAGCATTTCTTGGACTTGAAGTGTGAAGAGGAGTTGTAGGAAATGTCATTCTCTTCAAAATGAGCTTTGGATGGAATTTTTCTGATAAACCATGTGGAAGTTATGCCTTGGTCAAGTTACAGTTGACTTTTTCAACTATCCAAATATGGAAACTTTTGCATCTTGAGACTTTTTGAGCCAAGCTTTGAGAATCATGATCAAGCATTGATAAAATGATGTTTGTGGCTTCAAAATGAGATGTTGACCAAAAATTTGAACTTTTGACTGTCAAATGACCATTTTGCCCCTACAGTTGACTGTAGTGCAATTAGGGTTTTTGACTGTGCAATTTTGTGCTGTAAGTCTTGAAACTTGGTATGAGGATGCTTGACCATGTTTATAAGCATGTGGGACTTGATTGGACCCTTGGAAACTTCATTCTCTTTGTCAGAACCAAAACCCTAATTTTTGACTGTTAGGAGGCCCTTTAACTGTGCAACCCTTGGGGAAATTTTGAAGCTTTGATTTGGCAACTCTTGAAGAATATGGGAGGGCAAATTTTCGGGTACAACAGTTGCCCCTGTTCAATCTTCTTAGACCTGAGGATGCAGATTGGCTGACGTGCCTTTCGTAATCCGAAGGTGGAAGATGATTGAACACTAGAGTGCCCAGAAATTTGTGCTCACATAGTAGCAGTGTGATAGGAATGGGCTTATAGATGCCATGCTAAGAGATGATGGAAGGTGGATGGGCTTATAGATGCCATTTAGAGATTGATGGATAGGATGATGGGCTTATAGATGCCATCTGGATGTCAATCGCATAAGAGATTCCTTAGCGAGAACTTGCGTACCTGCAAAAGAGAGATGATTACTTGACCTGTTACAGGAGTGGTCTTCAAACTCTTTGTATAGATGTGTCTTGACTGGTTACAGAGCTGAATTTGGAGCTTCAAATGGTGATGAATGAACCAGGGATGGTTACTACCTCAACAGGAACGGTGAGAGAACCTTGGATGACTTTAACCTCAACAGCAATCGTTGAGAAAATCCTGGGATGATTACTACCTCCGTAGTATCGGGGAGAGAACCATAGGCGACTACAACCTCAACAGCAATCATTGAGAGAATCTTGGATAACTTCTGTTGAGTCTTTATCAGGAAAATCTGTTTGGGGTCGATTTAGCTGGACTAGAGAAGGCCTTGGACTGGATAAGAAACATAAAATCTTAGGGTCGATTAACTGAACCGGTCTAGGTCTTGAAATTTCTTCAACTGGAATAAGTGTCAGAACGTCGCCATGCCTGGGTCACATCCGAACCATATCTGGAAGGAAATCTGGAAGAAGTATCAGAACGTCGCCATAACTGGTTCACATCTGAACTATATCTAGAAGGAAGTCTGGAAGAAGTATCAGAACGTCGCCATATCTGGTTCACATCTGAACTATATCTAGAAGGAAATCTGGAAGCAGTATCAGAACGTCGCCATATCTGGTTCACATCTGAACTATATCTAGAAGGAAGTCTGGAAGCAGTATCAGAACGTCGCCATATCTGGTTCACATCTGAACTATATCTAGAAGGAAGTCTAGAAGCAGTATCAGAACGTCGCCATAACTGGGTCACAGCTGAACTATATCTAGAAGGAAGTCTGGAAGCAGTATCAGAACGTCGCCATATCTGGTTCACATCTGAACTATATCTAGAAGGAAGTCTGGAAGCAGTATCAGAACGTCGCCATAACTGGTTCACATCTGAACTATATCTAGAAGGAAATCTGGAAGCAGTATCAGAACGTCGCCATAACTGGTTCACATCTGAACTATATCTAGAAGGAAATCTAGAAGCAGTATCAGAACGTTGCCATATCTGGTTCACATCTGAACTATATCTAGAAAGAGTTGCGATAGTTGATAGTAATCATTTTTGTATTGACCTTTCCTGAAAGGTAAAGTATCAGTTGTATGCAAGATCATGATGCATGAACTGCATGATTTCAGGACGTCCTCAAAATTGATGAGATTTGTATTGTATGATGCATATGCATGCTATAATGTATGAAGATGTAATGTTCATGAATGTATTTTTGTCTAAGAAAATAAATCCTTGACGGGTGCCAGGAAGTTAACTCCTGGGCTGGTGTTGAAGAATAAATTTTGCTTCCGCTGGGGATGATAGTTGTAAGAATACCGGTAGGAGAAGATGACTCCGTTGGGGGATATACTTGGCGAATGGATTACCCTGCGGGGAGAAAAGTACTCTAGCGATCTTGCTGGGGAGCAACACTCTGTGGGGAGAGGGGTACTTCGCTGAGATGTTGTATGAGAACTCCGCTGGGGATACCATTGTTGAGTTACGTTTGGGAGGAGGAACTCCGCTGGGGATAGGAAGACTTTGCCGAGGACGATCTTTCCGTGGCAATTAGCTGAGGATAACCCAGTTATAAGTTCTGGTGGGGAATAACCTTTGAATAAAGCTGGGGGACGCGTTCGTGCTCTGTGGAGGATAAGCTTCCAGAATCTACTGGGGATAAGCTTCCTGCTGGGGAGATGGATTCCAACTTTCCTGGGGAACTAGATTGGACCCTCCTGGGGAATTTTGAACTGTATTGGTTATGTTCTTCAACGGAACTTACCTTGATACCTTGGAGGACCGAACAATCAGATTGTTTAGACAACCCTTTATTGCCCCTGTTTCTGATGTGGGAGAGGATACCTGTGGGGGTAACTGACAAATCTTCTGGTAGGCAAGTGGCGAGATGCCGGGACATAGTCGTACGCTTTGATCCCTAACTTTTGCCTGGACCGCCCTTTCGGGGTTTTAGTCCACCGGGATACCCATTTTTGCCCAAGCCGCCTTTTCAGGTTTTCGACTTGCCGGGTGTACAGATTTTTTCATTTTCATCCCTTATTTTTGCCCGAACCCTTTTGGTTCGCCGGGAAGCCCTTATTTTTGCCTAGGTGTGTCAACCTAGCGGGTCTTTGATTGTGCGTAGTATCTTTTCGACTATGTCCGTGCTTTCAGAATGTAGGGAGTTGCCCCTGTTAGAAGTTTTTTTGTTCACTAGGTATTCCTCGTGCGAATTTCCCTGCTGTTCAAACAAAAAGTCATATGCAAACAAAGTTATGTTAAAAATGCAAAGCTCATGTCTGTCTTGAAGATTTTAAAAATGCACTTTGTCGTAAAACAATGTGATGTCAACTCAAGATTTTACAGCGAGCCTTCAGGAGTCAGGATACCTTTCGTAACAATATGCTTTCGAACTAACCCATGCTTCAGCTAGGACTTTTTAAGGGTTATAACGTGGCCTGGTTCACGGTTTAAGAAACAAAGGATAAAGGCTCAAATTATTTGTACCCACCCACTCTTCGTGATGTTCTTCAAACCTAAGCTCAGTTGATCGTACGTTAGACCTTGTTTGAGTCTTTGTCCTGACGTTCCAAGGATGGTTCGAATATTGATGATTTATTCTGAATAGGCAGTCATTTTTGTTTTTGTTGAGGGTTTGTCTGACCTCTTTTTTTTTTATATTTTGCTATCCCTACATTTTGCCTGAACTGTTTCTTTTGTGATTACAGTCAGCGGGATGCCCCAGTTTTGTAAGTCTCCTTCATAGGTTTTGACTTAATGGGTTTTTATTTTGAAGGATAATGACTGCCTTTCTTTATCGATTATTCGGAACCATCACTGTCTTCTTTTTCTTTGTAAGGACCTCTTTGGTGCTATTCGTTATGCACTTGGATCAACTGAGAACTACCCTGCCCCAGGTTATGATTAAGGGTTTTAAATTTCGAAAAGAAAAACTCCTACTTCTTTGGCTCAGATGGGTTGACGAGGGATTATCATCCTTATAACTCCAGTGTTTAGGGATTGAAACAATGCCTGTACCTCATCAGCGGGTTCTGTTCAAAAGCATACTGTAGATTATGGTATCCTTTTCGTCATCCTCCCTCAAGAGGCTTAGAATTATTAACCGAGAGTTGATCATCACAGAAAAATGAAAAGAATTTTGAATATAATGAAAACAATTGTATTAATTCCCAAAACAGACATATGCGATGCATTGATAGAATAAAAGAGTTTGCTATGACATTAATTGTTTGTATAAGCAAAGAAAAATACAACTCGGAAATTCAAATAAACAAAAGGTCTTCAATGATTGGGCAACGGAGCAGTGATTATGTTCGGAGTCTCAGGCACTTCAAACTGAATCTCTCTGGCGTCGATCATATCTTGAATCTTGTTCTTGAGAGGCCAGCAGTTGTCCGTAGTATGCCCCGGGCTATCAGAATGATATGCGCACATATCGTTGGGATGATAGTTAGGAGCAGAAGTGTTCGGATTCCGAAGAGGAGCCCTTAAGGTGATCAGCCCTGCCTTCAACATTTGTTGTAGTGCTTGATCCAGCGACATGTTAATCTTGGTGAACTGTCGTTTCTCCTTGCGCTGCTGCCCCTGTCCTTGTTGAGCAGGTCCAGGATTGGAGATCTGGGTTGCCCCTACCTCATGACGGCTCTTTTTACCGTGCACAGCATTGGACTCTTTCTTTCCATGATGAGGCTTTTTATCAGAAGGTGCAGCCTCTTGAATCTTCCCAGACCTGATGCCAGCTTCTATTCGCTCTCCAGTCAAGATAAGATCTGTGAATCCAGCAGACGAATTCCCAATCAGGTGGTTGTAGAATGGACCAGACAGGGTCCCCAAGAACATGTCCACAAGTTCACGGTCAGTCAGCGGTGGTTGTACCCTTCCAGCCAGGTCTCTCCATTTCTGCGCATACTCTTTAAAAACTTTCTCCCGATCCTAGCGACATACCCTGGAGTTGGGTACGCGTAGGAGCGAGGTCGGCATTGTACTGATACTGCTTGTAAAAAGCAGTAGCCAACTCCTCCCAGTTACGAACCTTGGTTCCATCCAGCTGGTAGAACCATTCGAGATGAGTCCCTGAAAGACTTTCCTGGAAGAAATGGATCCACAAGTTCTTGTCCACAGTATATGGTTGAATCTTCCGCACATAAGATCTGAGATGCAGCCTGGGACAGGATGCCCCATCATACTTAACAAAATAAGGAGCCTTGAATTTGTGTGGGATCACCACACCAGAAGATAGGCCCAAGTCTCCGAAATCCAACCCAGGCACTTGTTGAATTTCCATGGCATTCAGACGATCCTCTAGTTGTTTATACCGGTCCTCAGCTGGAGGGTACTGCTCATCATTGAACTCTGTCTCGTTGTCGGAGACCACTGGACTAGACACCTCTCTCCCATGGGGACTGCCTTTCCCCACAGATGGAGTAGTCCTCTCAGCTTCATTCTGCAGTGTGTTCCCAGATCTGCGTCTAGGGCTGAAGAAAACAGTCCTCCTCTTCTTCTTCTTCAGAATCAGAGTCTTCAATTCCTTTTGACCCTGAGCTAGGCTCACAATCAACTCCTGGAACTGGGCATTCTGGGCCTAGAGGGCCTTGATAGTTTGTCCCTCGGATGATTCAGGATTCATGATGACTGCTGAAATAAACAGCGAAGAAGGTAAGTGACCTGCAACAAGTGTACCTGTAATGCAATGATATGTATGATATGCATGCAATGTTTTCAAGGACCTCACAGGGTAAACAAGAAAATTGTTAGCATTTGAATTTGTAGCTTGATTGAAGGAATTCTATGTTGCTGAGAATCCTTCTTCAAGGGTCAAGGCTCACCATATCCAGTGGGTCATAGCCCCTGACAGCTTTGGCTAGAGGAAAATAAATCCTCTTTGCCCCTTGCTAGATGTTTGATTTATCATGACCTGCATCACAAGCCTTTGAGATCCTTGAAATGGGTTAGGATGTATGCAATGGTATGATGTCATGATGCATGGGGTAATATGGATAAACCCTGTTACGAGCCCTTATTAAGGACTACAAGCCCAAAACCTGCAAGAAACCCAAGTAAAACCTGTTATGAGTCCTAATTAAGGACTATAAACGGAACCTGCAAGAAGCTCAAGTGTCAGACAACAAGCATGCAAATAGTCAAGTACGAAGGCATACAAGTCACACAAAAGAGCCCTTAGAGTTTAGGCCAGCATGGGGTCTGGGTATGACCCTCTTGAAGTTGGTGGGTTCAACCTGTCCTATTAGAAGTAACCGGGTTCTAAGGGTCCCAATATCACGGGATTGCTTTCATTGTTCATCGTTTCGATTTAGCCACTGAACTGGCGACCGAAATATTCCAGGAAAGCAACCTTCAATTGAGTGTAGTATCGAGTATCAACCAACCTCGGACTGCACCAAAGTCAGTTATCTCACTACCCTAAAGAGGCCAAGATAGTTCAATTAAGGTTCCTAAGGTCTGTTGATGCTTCACGACACCACGCGGAGGCCCCATACTTTCCTTGACTGAACTCAAGGGTTACCGGTACACACCAAAGTGCCACATCAACGTAGCAGACTGTTTCAACCATGTCGGTATACCCCGCACAGTTCCCTCACAGCCTTGTTGCTACTTTCTAAGAAGGTATCCCCAGATCCGGGTTAGGATCTATAGAACTCCCAAGACAGTCCCACAATTTAAAGCAAACAATCAATACAATTGAAAACACGGTTATGAACTAGCCCTAAGGTACACCTCACTTTAAGTTTAAGTCCCCAGCAGAGTCGCCAATTCTGTGATCGGTGGATCTAGAACTGACTGTTTAACGCTGGTTCGCGAAATGTTGCGGAAGCAAGAGTCGTCACCGTCTTTTATTTTCTCCAAATGGAAAGGACAAAAGCACAGAAAAATTCCTTAAAGAGATTGCTCTCGGTTCGGGAGGTAGATTATAGAAAGGGAAGGTGTTAGCACCCTTTCTATCCATGGTTATCCATGGGCTCTTAGATGCTTGCTCATTTGTGTTTTCAAAAATGGTTTGTTTGCTTTTCAATGTGGGTTTTAAAAAAGTTTCTTTGAAAATTCCAGTTCGACTCTTGTATCGGTCCTCAAGAGTGTTTGAAAAGTTGCTTTCGAAAGCTTTTTGAAAAGGTGTCGGTGTGAAAAGTATTTTTTGAATTTGTTTTGAATTTAGAGCAAGTATCTAGAGTCGTTTACCTACCCTAAGGAATTTGTCTGTGTAAATGTCCTTTAAAGTAGTGCCATCCCACCATTGAGAGATAGGTAGCACCACCATTGGAGATGTTCAGGTCAATTCGAGGTTCGGGACATGGTGATCACCAGAGCAATGGGAAGATACCTTAGAAGCTACCCTCATGCCAGGTTCCCGGATCATGAGGACTTACTAAGACATCCTCTACTCGACGATCACCTTTCGAGGGGCAAGGCAACAGTGAGGCGTACCCTAGGGGTGGTGTGTGATTCGTGTGTCAGATTCAGTTATTTTGTCTTGTCATGTCATAGGTGATCTACGCGTTTGTTTTTTTATTTTTTTGTCACTCATTCTTGCATGCATTTATTTAACAGTTAAAAAGAAGTGCGGAATTTAAAAGTTCTAAGCTATTACAAAGGCGCGGGTCCACATCGCCAAAATTTCCAGGACCCGATTTGACAGAAAGTAAATAATTAAAGTAAAGTGCGAAAGATTAAAATGTCCGAGTTTACAAGGCTTTGGGAGAGGTACATAAATATTAAAAGAAAAAGGAATAATTATGCGAATTGAATTTAAATATTAGAAACGAGGGCGTTGGACCCTTTTTAACGAAATTAAATTAAATTGTTAAATTAATTAAATTAAAAAGAAAAAGAAATTATTTTTTGAGATTTTTGCATTTATGGTTTTAATGATAAAGATTAATTGAAATTAAAATGTTAACCCTAATTCTAATTGTTTTTTTTTAGTCTATTAAGAAAGTATTAAAGTTAAACCTAAATTAACCTAATTAATTACATGGTAATTTAATTACAAAAATAAATAATATTTAATTATTAATAATGGTAAAAAAAAGGAATAAAAGTAATTAAAATAATTAAACCTAATTTTCTACAAAATTTTGAGTTAATTAAAAAAATGTTTGAATTAAACCTAATTTAATAGCTAAAATTAATGAACAATATTTATTTACAAAAATATATTAATTAAATAAAAATACTTATTTTTGTCTTTTTCTGATTTTATATTGTTTTTATGTTTTTTATGAAAATATTAAATTAAATAAATTAATTAAAAAGGAAAATAATTGAATCAAATAAAAAATAATGAAAAGAATATTGCAAACCTAGGGGGGTCTGTCCCCAAATTGAGAGGTATATTGTAGCAATTCTGGCCCACCTATATCAAGCCTTCTTTGACCTTTTCAGGACGCGTGTAGGTGCGTTGACTTAGGTTTACCAAGTTCTTCAGATCATGACCTTCTGATCGTCTCCATTGGCCAAGTGGCAAACTAGATTTGAGAGATGCATGGTGGTATTCAATACTGAAACTGCACAGAAGTATTAATAGAAAAACAATATGGAAAGGAGTGGGGACCTGGGATCGAACCCAGGTCCTGTTGGTTATCAATGTATATGCCTGCCAATCGTGCCACTTTACTTCTTTGTATATTAAATAACAAACAATGAATATAAAATAAACCAAAGCGTTAGTGACTTTTTCGCGCGAAATTTTGAATCAACCAATTACTGATGGCCACCTAATCATCTTCTTCATCGTTGTGTTTCTTTCCTGAAAATAAAAAGGGTTAGCGGGGGTTTTGAACCCCCCCCTAAACATGCTTGATTTGATAATAGCGATTAGGCCGTCCGGCCACATAAATTAGGCGCGAGGGTCATTTCCACATCGTCCAATCACGCTGAGTTTGGTCATGGTACTGAGAGCTTCCAATTTTACAGCATTTAAAAGTACCCAATTCAAAGCTTGAAAAACCCTAAAAGACAACAATGGCAGATTCGTGTATAGTATATAAAAACTCAATTAATCCATGTGGTTAGCTTCAGAATTAATCAAGGAACATAAATCAATAAAGAAAACGCAAGAAAAATGCATGAGATTCATGATTCGATTATGGAATTTTTCGTGCAAAGCTTGACTCAGATATACCACCTCCTCGAGTATGGGACAAAGTTCTTGATTGGAATCGTCTCCTGACAACCTTGGCAAGCTAATGGAGTGATTATTTGACCTTGAAAAGCCCTAAAACCTAGTTTTCAGTTTTCAACTTTCTTGGCAAAAACTCAAGTTTTGTTCTTTGTCTATGGCGCAGCTGGGAGCTTCTAAGGAGTAGGGTTAGCATATGTATATATGTGTGAGTGATTTAGGTCAAAGAAAACAAATCAAAACCTTTGCATTCATGATTTTCAAGATTTGATTCTTAAGGATCTTTTCAAATATTTTTTCATGCCTATTTGGTACAAATCATGGCCAATCACTTCAATTCCTTCCATATATGATCATGCACGAAATTTTAAACCTATTCCATGCACAAAAAGATTCAAAAAGTTAGGTTTAGTATTTTTCACCTATTTATTTTAATTAAATGAATTATTAATGATTAAAAATCCAAATAAATAAATAAAAATGATAAAAAACTTCCCTTTGGGCCAAATGGTCGTGCACATGCCTTGGATGATGAATTGTGGAATAAAAAGAGGCCAATTAGCATTTTTAGGTCATTTGAATCAATGTTGACTTTTCAAAATATCCAAAAATTTCCCAACTTCCACAAGGCATATCTTGCTCAATTTCTAAGCTTTGCTCATGTTCTTGGACATTTTGGAAAGGTCTTTGAGTCCTCTAACCAATGCCTTTGGTCCCATGTCATTTTGATTTACCAATCTCAAGTTATGGCCTTTGACTTAAAGTCCCCTTTTGTTGACTTTTGAAAATGACCTATAATGTTGAAATTGATAACTTTTTGTGAGAGCATTTCTTGGACTTGAAGTGTGAAGAGGAGTTGTAGGAAATGTCATTTTCTTCAAAATGAGCTTTGGATGGAATTTTTCTGATAAACCATGTGGAAGTTATGCCTTGGTCAAGTTACAGTTGACTTTTTCAACTGTCCAAATATGGAAACTTTTGCATCTTGAGACTTTTTGAGCCAAGCTTTGAGAATCATGATCAAGAATTGATAAAATGATGTTTGTGGCTTCAAAATGAGATGTTGACCAAAAATTTGAACTTTTGACTGTCAAATGACCATTTTGCCCCTACAGTTGACTGTAGTGCAATTAGGGTTTTTGACTGTGCAATTTTGTGCTGTAAGTCTTGAAACTTGGTATGAGGATGCTTGACCATGTTTATAAGCATGTGGGACTTGATTGGACCCTTGGAAACTTCATTCTCTTTGTCAGAACCAAAACCCTAATTTTTGACTGTTAGGAGGCCCTTTAACTGTGCAACCCTTGGGGAAATTTTGAAGCTTTGATTTGGCAACTCTTGAAGAATATGGGAGGGCAAATTTTGGGGTACAACAGAAGACATCGTAGCTAACGCGTCCGCCAACTGATTCTCCTCTCTCGGAAAGTGTTCAAAGGTTATCTCTGTGAAGTGGGGGATCAAGGTCAACACACATTCTCTGTAAGGAATAAGATTCGGATGTTTCGTATCCCACTCTCCTTTGATCTGATTGATCACGAGAGCGAAATCTCCTAAGACACTCAGAAACTTGATCCTTAGGTCGATTGCAGCTTGCAGACCCATGATGCATGCCTCATACTCCGCCATGTTGTTGGTGCAGTTGAAACATAGCCGGCCAGTGAGTGGAGTATGAGTGCCCTGGGGGGATATGATCACAGCGCCGATACCGTTACCCAAAGCGTTGGAGGCTCCGTCAAAGTGCATAGACCATCGGGATCCTTCCTCGGGTCCTTCATCCGGTCCAGGTACTTCACAATCAGTCACAATCATGATACTCTCGTCTGGAAACTCGAAGTTCATTGACTGATAGTCGTCCACTGCCTGATGTGCCAAGTGGTCTGCCAATACACTTCCTTTGATGGCTTTCTGAGTCGTGTATTGTATGTCGTATTCAGTCAAGATCATTTGCCATATTGCTATTCTCCCAGACAAAGCAGGCTTTTCAAATATGTACTTTATAGGATCCATCTTTGAGATCAACAAGGTAGTGTGAGTCAGCATATACTGTCTCAGCCGGCGAGCAGCCCATACCAAAGCGCAGCAAGTTTTCTCAAGCAGTGAGTATCGGGTCTCACAGTCGGTAAACTTTTTGCTAAGGTAATAAATGGCATGCTCTTTTCGGCCAGACTCGTCATGCTGCCCCAGCACACACTGAAATTCTGGCTGCAGATACTCAATGTCACGTTCAATGTTATGACACCGTATCTGACTTACTATATGACAGTAAATACAAAAGCAATAAAGAACACAGTCAATTGTTTACCCAGTTCAGTGTGCAACAACACCTACTCTGGGGGCTACCAAGCCAGGGAGGAAATCCACTATAAGAGATTTTAATTCAGGAATAAACCAACCAGTTTATCTCCTTCACTTAAGACCTACCCAATGCAATTCCAATCTAAGTACAACTTAAACCTGAGTTCCTACTCACTCCCCCTCAATCACAGCAGTGATACATAAACCAATTTGACTTAAGAATTGATGAAGACACTCTTCATAAACAAACACTTGATTAAGCTTCACAGCTTTTTAATCAAGCAACACAATCACTCGTGCTTCACAGCTTTGAGTGATGCACACAACTAACTTGACTCTGCTTCACAGCTTTAGTCAAGGAACATTCAAACACTCTTGCTTCAAAGCTTTGAGTGCTACACAACCCTTACAATTAGAAACCTATTCCAAGGCACTTATCACAATGATAATTGCTTGGAGTACAATAATCAAATCTATTCAGATTACAAAATGATCTTCTGATCAATCAAAAAGGGATACTTGAAAAACAGCAGCTCTGTTGAATATATAGCAGCTGCAGCTTCAGTTAGGGTTTCCACAAAAACCTAGGGTTCATTCCGTTTGACCTAAAGACCAGGTCACAGGACTTTATTAACCAGGTTAGGGTTGAGCTAGGTTACCCCTCAGAAAACGCAGGATTCTGTTCAGGAAAGACTGAGTTATTTCCTGAAAAAACTCAGACTTATCCATCCTGCAAACCTGTTAGTTCAGAACAGGATGTCATAACATCTGTTATGACATCTGAGAAAACCTGTCTACTGATTTAGCAAAATGTGATCATTTTGCAAAATGCTCAGATACACACTCTTATAAACATCAGTACTTGAAATACAATATTTTTCTACAAAGGTACCTAATGAGTTAGTACAAACTGAACTAGAATGTTATGACATTAGTCATGACATTCACACATACACTTGGGATTTACCAAAAATGCAAGCCAATACCTAAACACCTACAAACTCCCCCTTTGGCAGATTTTTGGCTAAAGACCCTAAGCAATCAGAGATAGATAGCAGCAGAAATAAGTGACAGCAGAAAAATAGAATGTCAAGTACTAATTAAGTAAGTACCAAGATGTTCTCCCCCTCTTTAGCCACAAATGGGCCAAAGATACATGTTCATAAAATTATACAGTTATCCAAAATAATAAGAGCAGCAGCAGAAAACAACTTCCAAACTCCACCAGATATCAGCACCAACCAGCAACACCACCAAACAGCAATCACCCTTCAAGCACTATCATCAGATTCAGAGGAGCTAGTTTCTTCAATGTTGAGATGTCCTTCAGCTTCTACACCTTCTTCCCTTCTGTTTTCTTCAGCTTCCTCCTTTTCTAGCCTGGCAATTAGAATTTCTAGGGTCCTTTTTCTAGCATCCAGCTCTTCGCAAGTTTCTTTTAAAACAGCTATGACATCTGATGTCTTGGACTGGGTCTTCACAGACGATGTCTCAGCTGATGTTATGACAATGTCTGGAGCATGAGATCCCTGAAACAGTTTGTAGTGCAGGCCAAGGACAGGACCTCTTTTGCAGACTGTATCTCTTGCCACAAGGATATTAGGGTATTGTGCAAGGATGATTCCACAAAGGAGGGAGGGAAAGGCAATTGGTCCTTTGACAGCATAACTGCCAGCATGCTTTAAAGTTTGTTCAAAGATGTACCTCCCATAGTCAAAAGCAGTCTTGGTTCCCACAGCATAGATAAATCTCACCCAATCCTGTGGAGATAGTTGATTTGTGATTTGTAGGCACCCAGTTGGCTGCACCTATTTTATGCAAGATGGCAAATTTCATGCTGAGTTTACTAGCATTCAGCTTCCCTTTCAAGGGCCAGCACTTTACTTGCCTGGCTGTGATGGTTAGACAAACTTCATTGTCAGTTGCCTCTAGATCAGGACAGTCCTCATTTGTTCTTCCAAGAAACTTGTTGATTTCTGATGGAGAGAACTTGACCCTTCTTCCTCTAACAAAAACACTTTCAAAGTCAGCTGACCTTCCATCAGCACAATCATTAGACAAGTTCACTACAAACTCCTTGACCAGATTTTCATAACATTTGTTAAATTTTATCACTGTCTTCATCAGTCCAGCATTTTTGATCAGGTCCATGATGTCTTTGCACTCCAAGGCATCATTGTTGAGTTCTCTCTCTAAAGAAATTCTCTTTAGGCAAACATACTTCCATCTGTTTACATTGTCAGGATGATGAAAGGAGATGTTGTCTGTTGGGACTTCAGGAACCCTGGAAATTTTGCTGGAGGGGAGCTTTCTTCTGATAGGAATTTCTTCAGCATCAATCTCAAATTCTGATTCCTCATCAGAATCAGAGGATTCCGGTTCCTTTCTCTTCTTAGAGATTGGTTGTCTAGCAGTATGCACCTGGGCCTTTTTCCCTTTGGTCTGAACAATTTTCACAGAATCTACCTCAGCTATGCCTTCAGCCTTGGATTTCTTCACAGCAGGTTTATCCTTGGACACACACTTTGCATCATTCTTTCTTTTCATCAATCTCCTAGCTATGCTAGGGTTCACATTGGCAATCAGTTTATTATCTGAGAAATCCTCATCCACATCAATGATAGATGGGTCAACAGTCTTTTCAGAGGGGTTCTGAATGTTGTCTTCTTGTGTCACAACATTCTTAGAGACATTTACCTTTTCAGAGAGGTTCACATTTGGGCTTCCTGATTGATTCAAAGGGATAGAAATCCCCGGTACAGGTTGGTTTCCGCCTAGAATACTAGTGACAAGCCTAGCAATGGCTTGATGAACTTGAACAGATCCTTCTCTATTTTGAACAGAAGAAGTTGGATGAGAGGGATTACCAGAGGCTGCAGCTTGGGCTCTTCCTGCATGTCTAGTTCTTAGCTTTTTGATCTTGGCTGGGTCAGTTGCCATCTCTCTGAGAGGTGTGACTTCAAGAACCTCAGACTCTATGCATGTGGTGATTGCCCTAGAATCTTGGTCAGATGAAGACGATGATGAGGATGAAGAAGTTGCCATGGTTGAAGTCGATGTCTGAGACATTTTGATTGACTTTGAGTAATGGTAGCAGTTTGAGAAAGATCTTTGATAGAGAGGAGAAAACAGGTTGCAAGGACGAGAGAGGTAGAGGGTAAAAGTGAGTCTTTTCAACTTCTTAAAGATTTTGAAAGAATTGTGAAAGTATAAGATTATCCCACTAATGATAGACTTAATAAAGTTAATTCCTTCAACCTTGGTTTTAAGCAAAATTAATTGCTATAATTTCTTATGTTGGTGAATACCCAACCCGCCCCTCAAATTTTCAAGTTTATTTCCAACAAGAGCCTCGGTAGAATAATCAGTCAGCTGAAGCTTAGAGAAACTATGCTCCAGTTTAAATGACTTCTTCTCTTCAAAGTCAATAGGGTTCAAGGAAATGTTGATTGTTTTCAGATTGTCACAACACAATGTCACAACATCTTGTGTAACATTGTACTCAGGAATCATCTGTTTTGACCAGATGTTTTGAGAACAGAATTTATTAGACTTGTTATTTCCAACATCCTTGTCAAGATGACTTAAGGTTCTGACAACACATCCTTCTTCAAGTTTATTTGCCACATCACAGATATTATCAACCTGTAGTTTTGGAGTTCTTCTGACAGCTTCCATAGTAATAGCTCTCTTCATTCTTCTTAGATGGAGGGGACCAAGCTTATGCTGCCACAGTTTCATCTCTTTTTCTTCTTTGATTATTTGACACATAGTGGAGATATCAGTGTTCTCAGGTTGCCACACGTAACAGTTATCTTTGGATCTGATTCCTCTCATTACAACTTCTAGTTTTTCATTAATTACTAGACATTCAGATCTTGAGAAGTTGACCTTGAATCCTAGATCACATAATTGACTGATACTAATGAGATTGGCAGTCAACCCTTTTACCAGCAGTACTTTATTCAGACTTGGAACTCCAGGGCAGTCCAAATTACCAACTCCTTTAACTTCACCTTTAGCACCATCTCCAAAGGTCACAAAACTGGTGGTGTGAGGCATAACATTATTGAGGAGATTTTTGAATCCAGTCATGTGTCTGGAACATCCACTGTCAAAGTACCAATCTTCCTTTGCAGAGACCCTCAGGGAAGTGTGAGCTATCAGTGCAGTAGCCTTTTTCTTCCATTTAGGAGCATGTGGTACCTTTTTAGACTTAGGTTTGACTCGTGAGTTCTGATTAGGATATCCATGTAGTCTGAAGCAGAAGGACTTTATGTGACCATATCTCCCACAGTGATGACATTTCCATCTTTGGTACCTTTTCTTCATATGTCTCTGTTCCTGATGTTGAGAGTTGTGTTGAGACACCTGTTTCGACATTTGCTTACCAGTACCAGATTTCTTTGCTTCCATAAATCCTAGTCCAGATTTATTTCCCACATTTTGTCCAACCTGAAGGATCTCTTCCAATTTGTCTGTTCCATTTGTCAACATCTTGACAGATTTGGTCATTTGATTCAGTTGTGAGTTCAGCAATTGAACTTCTCCTTCTAGATGACTTATAGTTTCAAGATTTGCCCTTTTTTCAGCCTCCAGTTTGATAATGAGTTTTGATTGTTTCTCATTCTGCACACAGACTTCAGCACTTATGATACACAATTTCTTGTAGGTATCAGCCAGTTCTTCAAATGACACTTCTTCATCACTAGTGTCACTTTCAGAAGTACAAACACTAGTTAGGGCAGTAACTAGTTTGGCAGATTCTTCTTCAGAATTACTTTCTGAATCATAGTCAGACCAAGTGACAGTCATTCCTTTCTTTTGTTTCTTAAGAAAGGTAGGACATTCAGCTCGAATATGTCCATATCCTTCACATCCATGGCATTGAATACCTCTGCCTTGGTTTCCCTTATCTTCTGACCTTGGTCTTCTGCTGGAACTGTCAATGTCAGAGGGAATGTTATGAACATTAGACCTTGACTTTGGATCCATTCTTTTGATGAGCTTGTTGAACTGTCTTCCAAGCATGGCAATAGCTTCTGATATGTTTTCTTCTTCATCCTCCTTGTATTCAACATCAGTGTTGGATACAAGTGCTATGATTTTGTTCTTCTTGTCACCATTATCAGTGATCCCCATCTCAAAAGTCTGAAGAGACCCAACAAGTTCATCCACTTTCAACTTGCTAATGTCCTGGGCTTCCTCTATGGCAGTTACCTTCATTGCAAATCTTTTAGGCAAGGATCTGAGAATCTTCCTCACCAGTTTTTCTTCTGACATCTTTTCTCCCAGTGCTCCTGAGGTGTTGGCAATCTCCAAGATGTTCATGTGAAACTCATGAATGGTTTCATCTTCCATCATTTTTAGATTCTCAAATTTGGTAGTCAACATTTGAAGCCTTGACATTTTTACTTTGGAAGTGCCCTCATGAGTAGTTTTGAGAGTGTCCCAAACTTCCTTGGCCAGTTCATATTGATGTACTAGTCTGAAAATGTTTCTATCAATTCCATTGAACAAGGCATTTAAAGCTTTTGAATTTCCCAGAGCTAACTCATCTTCTTCTTTACTCCAATCTTCCTCAGGCTTCAGACTGATTGTCCCATCTATCTCAGTTATGGTGGGATGAATCCATCCTTTGTCAGCAGCTCTCCAAGCCTTTTTGTCCAGAGATTTTAGGAAGGCAATCATACGAGGTTTCCAGTAGTCATAATTAGTTCCATCTAGAATGGGTGGTCTATTTCCAAAAACTCCTTCTTTGTCCATAGTGCCAGAAAGTGATATCCCTAGATCTCACCCAGTAATACAGGCAGGGTGCCTGCTCTGATGCCAATTGAAATTCTGGCTGCAGATACTCAATGTCACGTTCAATGTTATGACACCGTATCTGACTTACTATATGACAGTAAATACAAAAGCAATAAAGAACACAGTCAATTGTTTACCCAGTTCAGTGTGCAACAACACCTACTCTGGGGGCTACCAAGCCAGGGAGGAAATCCACTATAAGAGATTTTAATTCAGGAATAAACCAACAAGTTTATCTCCTTCACTTAAGACCTACCCAATGCAATTCCAATCTAAGTACAACTTAAACCTGAGTTCCTACTCACTCCCCCTCAATCACAGCAGTGATACATAAACCAATTTGACTTAAGAATTGATGAAGACACTCTTCATAAACAAACACTTGATTAAGCTTTACAGCTTTTTAATCAAGCAACACAATCACTCGTGCTTCACAGCTTTGAGTGATGCACACAACTAACTTGACTCTGCTTCACAGCTTTAGTCAAGGAACATTCAAACACTCTTGCTTCAAAGCTTTGAGTGCTACACAACCCTTACAATTAGAAACCTATTCCAAGGCACTTATCACAATGATAATTGCTTGGAGTACAATAATCAAATCTATTCAGATTACAAAATGATCTTCTGATCAATCAAAAAGGGATACTTGAAAAACAGCAACTCTGTTGAATATATAGCAGCTGCAGCTTCAGTTAGGGTTTCCACAAAAACCTAGGGTTCATTCCGTTTGACCTAAAGACCAGGTCACAGGACTTTATTAACCAGGTTAGGGTTGAGCTAGGTTACCCCTCAGAAAACGCAGGATTCTGTTCAGGAAAGACTGAGTTATTTCCTGAAAAAACTCAGACTTATCCATCCTGCAAACCTGTTAGTTCAGAACAGGATGTCATAACATCTGTTATGACATCTGAGAAAACCTGTCTACTGATTTAGCAAAATGTGATCATTTTGCAAAATGCTCAGATACACACTCTTATAAACATCAGTACTTGAAATACAATATTTTTCTGCAAAGGTACCTAATGAGTTAGTACAAACTGAACTAGAATGTTATGACATTAGTCATGACATTCACACATACACTTGGGATTTACCAAAAATGCAAGCCAATACCTAAACACCTACACACACCCCATTGAATTGTCAAGCACTGTCAGGTATAGTATCAGAGGTCTCCCCTCAACCGGTGGCATAAGGATGGGTGGTTCTTGGAGATACTCTTTGATTCTGTCAAAAGCAACCTGACATTCATCATTCCAACGTACTACCTGATCTTTCTTCAGTAGCTTGAAGATTGGTTCACAAGTAGCAGTTAGGTGTGAGATGAATCGAGCAATGTAATTCAGGCGTCCTAAAAAGCCTCTGACCTCTTTCTCTGTCTTAGGAACTGGCATCTCTTGAATGGCTTTAACCTTAGCAGGGTCCACCTGAATACCCTTATCACTTACAACGAATCCTAGCAACTTTCCAGACCTTACCCCGAAGGTGCACTTGTTCGGGTTCAACCTCAGCTTGTACAACTTCAGACGGTCAAACAATTTCTGCAGATGATCAAGGTGTTCTTCCTCAGTTTGGGACCTTGCAATCATGTCGTCGACATACACTTCTATCTCATGATGGATCATGTCATGAAATAAAGCAACCATGGCACGTTGGTAGGTTGCCCCAGCATTCTTCAGTCCAAAAGGCATGACCTTGTAGCAGAAGGTGCCCCACTGAGTAACAAAGGTAGTTTTTTCCATGTCTTCAGGAGCCATCTTGATCTGATTATACCCTGAAAAACCATCCATGAAAGAGAACACCTTGTGCTGAGCAGTATTGTCAACAAGGACATCAATGTGAGGTAGGGGGAAATCATCTTTGGGGATGGCCCTGTTCAGATCCCTGTAATCGACACACATTCTGACCTTTCCATCCTTCTTTGGTACCGACACCATATTAGCAACCCACTGAGGGTAAGAAGTCACTGCAAGAAAACCGGCGTCAAACTGTTTCATAACCTCGGCTTTGATCTTCTCAGACATCTCTGGACGCATACGGCGGACCTTTTGCTTAACCGGAGGGCAGTCTTCCTTAGTAGGCAAATGATGGACCACAATATCGGTATCCAACCCGGGCATGTCTTCGTAGGACCAGGAAAAGACCTCCACATATTCATGTAGCATCTGAGTCAACCGTTGCTTCACGCTGAGCTCTAGGTTGGCACCAATCTTAACTTCCTTTATGTCTGCCTCAGTACCCAGATTTATTGTTTCCACTGGCTCTTCGTGTGGTTGAATTGCCCTCTCTTCCTGAAGTAACAGTCTTGCAAGCTCGCCAGGCACTTCGCAATCATCTTCACCTTCATCTTCGGCTAAGTTGATCGGATTTTCGAAGTCATAACTGGCAGTAGCAGAGTCGTTACCAGTGAGATCCAGAGTGGATTGAAACCTGTATGAGTGAGTGTGTGTAAATACAGCTGTTTTGCAATATATAAAGAAAGGAAAGAAAGAAAAGGAGCATAAGATTTGAAATGCGAGAAAACGTCCAAGGTCTTTATTCATGATATATGAAATGACAATTTAATATACCCTCACAAATGAAGCCACGGTGCCCCGGGTAAGACACCGGGCCATAGAGTTTCAAATCATTGTTTATTACAAATAACAAAACAAAGGAGTTTATTACTGCGTAACAAAAGTAACAGGAGTATGATCTTTAGCGGTCCAATTGGTCAATCCACCATCAGTCGTCGGGTAGATCCAGCTATCGAACTCTGACTCTTCCACCTCCTCTTCATCCCCAACAACATTCACTCCTGGGTTGGTAATGAGCACAGGAGGTCTTCTGGTCTTTACCTTGCGCATAGCCTTCTGACCCTCTGCAGTAAAACCCAGTCCAAACTTGTCAGTTTTTTGTGTAAAATCAGGGAGCCTGCCCTAGTTAGCAAATTCACCTTTCTTGATCACAGCCCGGGCATCCTTCAAGGAAGCCATCTTCAAAGGAACATCCTCTTCGACCACTGTCTCTGCCGCTGCCAAAGTTGGAGGTACCTCTTCAAAGTGCTGAAAGGGGGTTTCAATAAACTCCCCATCCATCTCAATATACCTGAAGGAATTCAAATGGCTCACCATATACTCCTCCTCTCCCTGCACAGTGACAATCTTCCCTCTGACGGGGTACTTAAGCTTCTAGTGCAAGGTAGAGGTCACTGCCCCAGCTTTGTGGATCCAAGGTCGACCCAGTAGAAAAGAATACGATGGACGGATATCCATCACATAGAACGTAGAGTCAAATACTTGAGAACCCACACGAATAGGAATGTCTACCTCTCCATGAACCATCCTCTTAGAACCGTCAAAGGCTCTGACGATGATATTGCTAGGTTTCAGCTCCAGGCCTTCACAATCCAAACGGTCTAAGGCCTTTTTGGGTAGCACATTTAGGGAAGAACCAGTGTCCACCAACACGTGCGCAAGAGTAGTGCCCCTGCATTCTATAGAGACATGCAGGGCGTCATTGTGGTCCTTTCCCTTAGCCGTCAGGTCAGCATCTGAGAAACCCAAACCATTGTCCGCTGTCAGATTGGCTACGCAATCCGTAAACTGGACTGCAGATGTCTCCTGTGGCACATGAGCCGTCTTGAGGAATGAAATCAGGGCCTTAGCATGGGCCTCTGAGCACAGCAGCAAGGAGAGAATGGAGATCTTAGAGGGTGTATGCCCCAGCTGCTCCACAACATTAAAGTCACTCTTCTTGATTATCTTTAGAATTTCCTCCATCTCTTGTTGGGAGGCCTCAGCAGTCACAGATTTTGGTGCCTCCATCCGGGCAGGCTCATCTTCAATCCCTTTACCCTGAGCATTAGACGACTCAGCGGTAGGGGAAACAACTTGATCAGCAATGGGAACAGGTGTACTTGCAGGTGTTATAATGAGGGGTCTTTGAATAGCGGGTGGCGCAATGTCAGGCGAGAAGAGCCTGCCACTGCGGGTAACTTTTGCTGGACCAGTGATATTGCTGATGCTGGTGCCAGTGTTGAACTCTTGCTTGATTCCATGTACATACACGTCTGCCCCATAGTGCCAGGGGACAGCCTTATCAGATTCGTAGGGGAGAGGCCCCGGAACAGTAATAACAACGGGTGCGACAGTCATAATTTTAACCGGATTCCTTGGGAGAGCCTTGATCGGATTATTAAAGATTGTAACAACAGAAACTTCTTCCACCGGAACAAACTGAACAGCAGTCTTCTTGAACAGAATCTCTTTGCTGCCCATCAGGCTTTGGATGCCCAACTTCAGCAAAGGACAACCAGAAAGGGAAACAGCACAGAAAAGGCAACCTTCACTGCAACCCGGAAATAAACCGGCCAACAGTAGGTTCCTCTTAACAGTCATCAAGGGAGTAGCTACGTCATTCACAGAAACGGCGTATACATCTTCATCAACGGCATTCACTCCATGCTGGGGCATAGGAGCAGTCACCACATTTGGCCTCTCAGGCGCTTCAAACTGTATCTCTTTTGCGTCAATAAGGTCTTGCACCTTATTCCTTAAGGCCCAACAGTCATCAGTGGAATGCCCCGGGCTATCGGAGTGATAAGAATAGCGGGCATTTGGGTTGTACTTGGGAGAGGCAGTGTTCACAACTTTCGGAACCTCCCTGACAGTCACCAAGTTGGTGGACAGCAACTGCGGCAAGATTTACGATAAATTCATACTCAAACGGGTAAACTCTCTCCTGGGTCTTTCCGCCCTTTGAGGATTGGTTTGCCGAGGTGCGGCATCAGGCTTAGCAATCATCACCGCGTTGGCAGATTGGCGGCGTTCAAGTTTCTCTTATCCTCTAGACCTATATACAGCACTGGCCTCCTTCTTAAAGGGCTTCTTCTCTGAATTTGACGATGCACCCTTCTGAATTTTGCCAGACTTCATTCCAGCCTCTATTCTCTCTTCAGTCAGAATAAGATCAGTAAACCCTACAGATGAGTTACCGATAAGATGGTTGAAAAATGGCCCAGATAGGATCCCCAAGAACATGTCTACCAACTCCCGGTCTGTTAACGGAGGTTGCACCCTGCCAGCCAGATCCCTCCACTTCTGTGCATACTCTTTGAAACCTTCGCTTGACCCTAGCGACATACCCTGAAGTTGGGTATGTGTAGGGGCAAGGTCTGCATTATATTGATACTGCTTGTAAAAAGCAGTAGCCAACTCCTCCCAGTTATGAACTTTAGTCCCATCCAGCTGATAGAACCATTCGAGATGAGTCCCTGAAAGACTCTCCTGGAAGAAGTGGATCCACAAGTTCTTATCCACAGTGTACGGTTGAATCTTCCGTGCATAAGACCTGAGGTGTAGCTTGGGACAAGACGCCCCGTCATACTTGGTGAAAGATGGTGCCTTAAACTTATGAGGAATAATCACACCAGTAGATAAGCCCAAGTCTCCGAAATCCAGTCCAGGCACTTGTTGGATCTCCATTGCATTCAGTCTGTCCTCCAACTGCTTGTACCGGTCTTCAGCCGGAGGATACTGTTCCTCATTGAAGTTAGTCTCGTTGTCAGAGACTACTGGACTAGGACCTTTTCCCCCTTGGGGACTGCTCTTACCTATAGAAGAACCAGCTTCCTCATTCTGCAAAGTATTGCCAAACCTTCGGCCCGAGTTGAAAAGAACAGTTCTCTTCTTCTTCTTCTTCTCCTTCTTCAGGAGCAAAGCCTTCATCTCTTCTTGGCCCTGAGCCAAGCCCATGATCAGTTCCTGAAATTGCGCGTTCTGCGCCTGAAGAGCCTTGATAGACATCTCGGTTGATGATGAGTCAGGATTCATGATGCTGAAATAAACAGCGAAGAACAGTAAGCAACCTGAAAAGAAGAAAACATGTTATGCACATGATGAATGATATGTGTTTATGCAATGCATTCAAGGGTTCGAAAGTTCAAATTTGTTGTAGACAAAAAGGAACACACGTTATCATTAAGGAAATAATTGTTCAGTACATCAAAGCCCCATGGGCACATATTACAAAGCAAATCAATCCCAAAAGACACTACGCATCCTCTTTGGAGCTATGTAGGTGTTGAGATTCCTTTCCTCGTGCAATAGGCGGGTGAGCTCCAAGACCTTCTTTTCACTAGCATGCAGGCTGGTCTCAAGAGAATTCCGTTCTTCCTTAAGCTGGATCCAGCTCTTCTACATCTCTTCCCAGGACGTGGGCATGTCGGGATGTTGAATGGTGTAGGACACTTCTCCTTCCAAGACTGGCTCTTTGATTACAGGGAGCATATGAGGATATGGCATTACTAACTTCTGGGAGCGGGCTCGTACCCACTTGAGATAAGGTTCCAAAGGGATGGAATTCCTGTGCCCCAGTGTCTTGCTGTCTATCTTACTGGGCATCCTCCAAGCTCTGATAAATCTCTGGCGAAGTCCTTGTGCATCGTTGTCGAAGTCAAAAACTATGTCAGGAATTAGCATGTCATGAGGACCATCCCTCTGAGCATAACCAAACTGTCTCCAAGCCAGGCATGGGTTGTAAGTAATACCTCCTCTGATTCCAAGTAAAGGAACATTAGGGTACTCCCCGCAACGATCGATGATAGTGACATCCTCTCTGGACCGAGGGCACCAATGTATATCTGCATGTGTAAGAGTCATCAATCGTTGTGACCATCTCAAACCCCGCTCGTTCTTCAAAACTGATTGTGGAAGGTGCGAAATAAACCACCTTCCCAGGAGAGGAGTGCAGCACATAAGGACACCTCTTTTTCTCATGGTTCGAGTGTAACATGAGTGAAGGATGTCCCCCAGCAACGTAGGTATAGGATTCCTAGACATAAAGATCTGGACAACACTGATATCTATAAGCTGATATGGGTTAGGGAACAACACCAAACCATAGACAAGGAGGGCCACAACTTCTTCAAAAGCTTCTAAGTCGAGGGAGTTCCAACATTCATGGGCCTTTTCAAACAGAAACTTGGCTAAGAACCCTTTGATACCACTTCTAACTTCCCAATGTCCCTTGAGGTCAGATGATTGTAGGTGTAAGGCTTTAGCAATTTCTTCAAGCTTGGGTTCCTTTTCCGTACCGTTGTAGGGTAGTTGATCAAGGATAGGGATCTTCAGAAGTCGGGAGAACTCTTCCAATGTAGGTACCAGCTGATAATCCAGGAAAGTGAAACAGTGATGCAGAGGGTCAAAGAACTGGAACAGGACCTTTATCATATCTTCCTCAACGTTGGTATTGACCAAGCTGATGAGTCTTCCATGTCTTTCACTGAATGAAGAGCTCTCGGGAATCCTGGATACAAGCTCCTTAAGCTGAGGAGGGATCCTTACAAGGCTGATTTGAATTGTCTTTCTGCGAACAATTTCCATGTCCTACAAAACAAGAACAAAGATGAAGATTCGAACCCCTGAAATGGTTAGTCAATGCATATGATGCTGGATGATGTCATGATGCTATGATTAAACACACCACAAATATTTACAAAGGCAAACATGTAAGGCACACAAGTCACACAAGACAAGCCCTTAGAGTTTAGGCCAGCATGGGGTCTGGGTATTACCTTTTTGAAGTTGGTGGGCTCAACCTGTCCTATTAGAAGTAACCGGGTTCTAAGGGTCCCAATATCCCTGGATTGCTTTCATTGTTCATCGTTTCGATTTAGCCACTGAACTGGTGACCGAAATATTCCAGGAAAGCAACCCTCAATTGAGTGTAGTATCGAGTATCAACCAACCTCGGACTGCACCAAAGTCAGTTATCTCACTACCCTAAAGAGGCCAAGATAGTTCAATTAAGGTTCCTAAGGTCAGTTGATGCTTCACGACACCACGCGGAGGCCCCGTACTCTCCTTGACTGAACTCAAGGGTTATCGGTACACACCAAAGTGTCACATCAACGTAGCAGACTGTTTCAACCATGTCGGTATACCCCGCACAGTTCCCTCACAGCCTTGTTGCTACTTTCTAAGAAGGTATCCCCAGATCCGGGTTAGGATCTATGTAACTCCCAAGACAGTCCCACAATTTAAAACAACCAAGTCAGTACAATTGAAAACACAGTTATGAACTATCCTAAGGTACACCTCACATTAAGTATAAGTCCCCAGCAGAGTCTCTAGTTCTGTGATCGGTGGATCTGGAACTGACTGTTTAACGCTGGTTCGCGAAATGTCGCGGAAGCAAGAGTCGCCACCGTCTTTTATTTTCTCCAAATGGAAAGGACAAAAGCACAGAAAAATTCCTTATAGAGATTGCTCTCGGTTCGGGAGGTAGATTTATAGAAAGGGAAGGTGTTAGCACCCTTTCTATCCATGGTTATCCATGGGCTCTTAGATACTTGCTCATTTGTGTTTTCAAAATGGTTTGTTTGCTTTTCAACTGTGGGTTTAAAAAAGTTTCTTTGGAAATTTTAGTTTGACTCTTGTATCGGTCCTCAAGAGTGTTTGAAAAATTGCTTTCGAAAGCTTTTTTGAAAAGGTGTCGGTGTGAAAAGTATTTTTGATTTGTTTTGAAATTAGAGCAAGTATCTAGAGTCGTCTACCTACCCTAAGGAATTCGTCTATGTAAATGTCCTTGAAGTAATGCCACCCCACCATTGAGAGGTAGGTAGCACCACCGTTGGAGGTGTTCGGGTCAATTCGAGGGTTCGGGACATGGTGATCACCGGAGCAATAGGAAGACACCTTAGAAGCTACCCTCATGCCATGTTCATGGACATGAGGACTTACTAAAACGTCCTCTACTCGACGATCACCTTTCGAGGGGCAAGGCAACAGTGAGGCGTACCCTAGGGGTGGTGTGTGATTTGTGTGTCATGTTCATTTATTTTTGTCTTATTCATGGATTGGTGATCTACGCTTTGTTTTTAGTTTTGACATTCATTCTTTCATGCAAATTAATTAACAGTTAAAAAGATGCGGAATTAAGAGTCCTACGCTATTACAAAGGCGCGGGTCCACATCGCCAAATTAAACCAGGACCCGATTTGAAATAAAATAAAAGTTTGAAAAGATAAATATCCAATTAGTCTATTACATGGCTTTGGGAGAATTACATTATATTCACAAAAAGAAATAAAAATGCGAAGGGAATTAAAATCGGGAATGCGAGGGCGTTGGACCCTTTTAGAGAAATTGAATTAAAATTACGAAATTAATTGAATTAAATGTGAAAGGAAGTTATTTTTGAGTTTTTTTGTATTTATGGGTTTTTATGAGAATTAATGGAATTAAAACCTAATTCTAACTATTTTTAATTTATTAAAAAAACATGTTAAAATTGAACCTAAAATTAACCTAATTATTTACATGGCAAATTTTATTTTAAAAATACTAATTAAGAATTAATATGGTGAAAAAGAAAAAAAAGATAAAAGTGTAAAACCCTAATTCTTCATTTTTAGTTTATTACAAAAAATATTAAAATTTAACCCTAGAATTAACTAAATTAATTAATACAATTTATTTACAAAGAAAATATTTAAATAAAATATATTTATATTTTTTATAGTTTCTGAATTTTTATTATTTTTTTTATGTTACAGAAAAATTAATTTATGAATTAAACTAAAAAAGAAATAAAACAAATAAATAGAAAAGAATAAAAAGAAAGAGAAATTAATGCAAACCAATGGGGGGTGTTGACCCCAATTTGGAGGTATCTGGCCAGCAATTAGGCCCATTTAATTCCTGGCCTTGTTGACTTTTCTGGGACGTGAGTGGCTTCATTGACCAATGCATAGGGTGCTCCTTAGGTCATGACCATTGGATTGAGATTCTGAGACATGTGGCACGCTTGGATAGTTGGCGTATGGTAGTCTTCTGAGGGGAACGCCACATGTTAGCATGGAAAGAAAAATAATATGGAGAAAGGAGGGGACCTGGGAATCGAACCCAGGTCCCAGAGTTTACCAATGCAACGCCTGACCACTTGATCCACTTACGCGCTTTGAGTATAATATAACAAATAAACAATATAAGGCAAAATGATGGTCAGTGATGTTTTTTTCGCGCGAAATTCAAACGCACCAACCATTGGCTTACACCTCACCTTCTTCTCCAATTGTTCTGCATTTGCCTGAAAAAAAGAAACAAGATTGCGGGGGTTTTAAACCCCCACTACATGATATATGAAAAAATAGCGAATAGGCCCTGGTTGCTCATAAATTGAGCGCGACCTATGCAATGGATTCGTCTGAAGCTTCTGGTTTTAATGGCCTTGGTTTCGTGTCTCAATTTTTCCAGAACAAGGAAGCCCTAATTTCACAACCTTGAAAACCTAGCAAGCTTCCATGGCAGATTCACGTACAAAGCATGAAAACTCAATTAAAGTACATGGTTAGCTTTAGAATGAATAAATTAACACAAATCAATCATTAAAAATTGAAAACAACGCATGAATCATGAGACACGAATATGCAAAAAGTTTGACACAGTTTGATCTCCGTATACCAATTCTTGATGCTGGAAGCGTGGAAAAGGATTCAGTTAGGTTCCTTGATGTCTTAGGAAGCTTTTGGGATAGTTCTTTTGCCTTGAAACGCTTTGGAATGGTGTTTTCAGTTTTGACTTTTTTCACAAAATTTGCAATTTGTGTTCTTGATATGAGGCGCAGCTTGAAGGTTGTGTGCATTAGGTTTAGCTTCTGACTTATATGAGGGATGAATTAGGGTAAAGATTTTGAGTCAAAAAGCCTTGTAATCATGAATCCAATATTTGATTTTAATGGCATATTTCTTCAAATCTTTTTCATGTGTTTTGATGCCAATCATGACCAAATCACCTTGATTCTTTCCATATTGGATAGTGCACGAAATCTTGAAGGTATTCTATGCACAAAAAGATTTGAAAAGCATGGTTGAGTATTTTTTTTCATATTTTAATTAATTAAATGAATTAATGGTGATTAAAAATTCAAATAAATAATAAAAAATGATGAAATAACTCCCCTTGGGCCAAATGGTCGTGCATAGCCTTTGGATGATGAATCTTGGAAGAAAACGTGGCCCATTAGCAAATTTGAGGCATTTGAAGTAAAGTTGACTTTTCAAAATTCCCAAAATTTTCCCAACTTCCACAAGGCATATCTTGCTCAATGTTTAAGCTTTGATCATGTTCTTGGACATTTTGGAAAGGTCTTGAAGTCCTCTAACCAATGCCTTTGATCCCATGTCATTTTGATTTACCAATCTCAAGTTATGGCCTTTGACTTAAAGTCCCTTTTTGTTGACTTTTGAAAATGACCTATAATGTTGAAATTGATAACTTTTTGTGAGAGCATTTCTTGGACTTGAAGTGTGAAGAGGAGTTGTAGGAAATGTCTTTCTCTTCAAAATGAGCTTTAGATAAAAATTTTCTGATAATCCATGTGGAAGTTATGCCTTGGTCAAGTTACAGTTGACTTTTTCAACTGTCCAAATATGGAAACTTTTGCATCTTGAGACTTTTTGAGCCATGCCTTGAAAAATCATGATCAAGAATTGATCAAATGATGTTTGTGGCTTCAAAATAAGATGTTGACCAAAAATTTGGACTTTTGACTGTCAAATGACCATTTTACCCCTGCAGTTGACTGTTGAGCAATTAGGGTTTTTGACTGTGCAATTTTGTGTTGTGAGTCTTGAAACTTGTCATGAGGATGCTTGAACATGTTTATAGGCATGTGGGACTTGTTTGGACCCTTGGAAACTTCAATTTCTTTGCCAGAACCAAAACCCTAGCTTTTGACTGTTAGGAGGCCCTTGAACTGTGCAACCCTTGAGAGATTTTGAAGCATGTTCTTTGCAAGTCTTGAAGAATATGGGAGGGCAAATTTTGGGGTACAACAGTTGCCCCTGTTCAATCTTCTTAGACCTGAGGATGCAGATTGGCTGACGTGCCTTTCGTAATCCGAAGGTGGAAGATGATTGAACACTAGAGTGCCCAAAAATTTGCGCTCACATGTTGGCAGTGTGATGGTAGGGAATGGGCTTACAGATGCCATTTGGAGATTGATGGATAGGATGATGGGCTTATAGATGCCATGCTGAGAGGTGATGGATAGGTGGATGGGCTTATAGATGCCATCTAGATGTCGATTGCGTAAGAGTTTCCTTAGCGAGAACTTGCGTACCTGAAAAGAAAAATGATTACCTGGCCTGTTACAGGAGCTGGTCTTCAAACTCTTTGTATAGATGCGTCCTGACTGGTTACAGGAATTGAATCTGGAGCTTCAAAAGGTGATGAATGAACCAGGGATGGTTACTACCTCAACGGGACGGTGAGAGAACCTTGGGCGATTACTACCTCAACAAGAACGCTGAGAGGACCTTGGATGTCTTCTACTGGGATAAGAATCAGGGAGATCTTAGGGTCGATCTGACTGAACCAGAGAAGGCCTTTGACTGGATAAGAATCAGGAAAATCTTAGGGTCGATTTAACTGAACAAGTCAAGGTCTTGAAATCTTCAACTGGATAAGAAACAGGGAGATCTTAGAGTCGATCTGACTGAACCAGAGAAGGCCTTTGACTGGATAAGAAACAGAAAAATCTTAGGGTCGATTTAACTGAACCGGTCTAGGTCTTGGAATATCTTCTACTGGATAAGAATCAGGGAGATCTTAGGGTCGATCTGACTGAACCAGAGAAGGCCTTTGACTGGGTAAGAATCAGGAAAATCTTAGGGTCGATTTAACTGAACCGGTCTAGGTCTTGGAATATCTTCAACTGGGTAAGAATCAGGGAGATCTTAGGGTCGATTTGACTGAACCAGAGAAGGCCTTTGACTGGGTAAGAATCAGGAAAATCTTAGGGTCGATTTAACTGAACCGGTCTAGGTCTTGGAATATCTTCAATTGGATAAGAATCAGGGAGATCTTAGGGTCGATCTGACTGAACCAGAGAAGGCCTTTCACTGGGTAAGAATCAGGAAAATCTTAGGGTCGATTTAACTGAACCGGTCTAGGTCTTGGAATATCTTCAACTGGGTAAGAATCAGGGAGATCTTAGGGTTGATCTGACTGAAACAGAGAAGGCCTTTGACTGGGTAATGTGATCGGTGGATCTGGAACTGACTGTTTAACGCTGGTTCGCGAAATGTCGCAGAAGCAAGAGTCACCACCGTCTTTTATTTTCTCCAATTGGAAAGGACAAAAGCACAGAAAAATTCCTTATAGAGATTGCTCTCGGTTCGGGAGGTAGATTATAGAAAGGGAAGGTGTTAGCACCCTTTCTATCCATGGTTATCCATGGGCTCTTAGATACTTGCTCACTTGTGTTTTCAAAAATGGTTTGTTTGCTTTTCAACTGTGGGTTTTAAAAAAAGTTCTTTGAAAATTCCAGTTCGACTCTTGTATCGGTCCTCAAGAGTGTTTGAAAAGATTGCTTTCGAAAGCTTTTTGAAAAGGTGTCGGTGTGAAAAGTATTTTTGATTTGTTTTGAAATTAGAGCAAGTATCTAGAGTCGTCTACCTACCCTAAGGAATTCGTCTGTGTAAATGTCCTTAAAGTAGTGCCATCCCACCATTGAGAGGTAGGTAGCACCACCGTTGGAGGTGTTCGGGTCAATTCGAAGGTTCGGGACATGGTGATCACCAGAGCAATAGGAAGACACCTTAGAAGCTACCCTCATGCCAGGTTCCCGGATCATGAGGACTTACTAAGACATCCTCTACTCGACGATCACCTTTCGAGGGGCAAGGCACAGTGAGGCGTACCCTAGGGGTGGTGTGTGATTTGTGTGTCATGTTCAGATATTTTGTCTTGTTCATGTCGGGGGTGATCTACGCGTTATTTTTATTTTAACATTCATTCTTGCATGCAATTTATTAGCAGTTAAAAAGTTGCGAGAAATATAAAGTTCCAAAACTATTACAAAGGCGCGGGTCCACATCGCCAAATTAAATCTAGGACCCGATTTGACATAAAATAAAATAAAGAGTGAGAAATATAAATATCGAATTTACATGGCTTTGGGAGAATTACATAAATATTATAAGAAAGGAAATAAAATGTGCGAAACGAATTAATAATCGAAAGCGAGGGCGTTGGACCCTTTTTAATGAAATTAAATTACTATTAACAAATTAATTAAATTAAAGTAAAAAGAAAAGATTTTTGAGTTTTTGTATTTTATGGATTTTTTATGAGAATTAAATGGAATTAAAAAGTTAATTAACCCTAATTCTAGTTGCTTTTAATTTATTAAGAAAAATATTTGAATTAAACCTAAATTTAAAAAGCTAAATTAATTAATGAGATTTATTTACAAAAAATAGCATTTAAATAAAATATATTTTTATTTTTGTCTTTTCTGATTTTTTTGTTATTTTGGTGAAATTAATTTTTAATGAATTAAAAGGAAACAATTGAATTAAAACAAATAATAAAGAAAATAAAAAAGAAAAGAGAAAGAGATACAATACCCTAGGGGGGTTCTGCCCCAATCAGGAGGTGTTGTCCAGCATTTTTGGCCCAATGTTTCAAGGCTTTATTTGACTTTTCTGGGCGCGTGTACATGCATTGACCAGTGTCCATGGTGTTCATCAGATCTCAACCTTTGGATTGCCCTCAGTGGCCGTGTGGCATATGTGGATTATGAGTGTATGGTGAACCATGGGATTGAAGCTGCATAGGATTATATTGAAACAAAATATATGAATAAAGCGTGGGGACCTGGGAATCGAACCCAGGTCCCAGAGGTTACCACACTGATGCCTTGCCAATCGCGCTGTTGTGCTTCTTTGTATATTATATGAACCATAATTATTATAAAAAAGGACAAACGCTAGTGGTATGAATAAGAAAAACGCGCGCCAGAATTCAAAGTACCCAATCAAGCTTTGCCACATGATCATCTTCTTCATTTATCTCTGAAACAAAAAAAGATTAGCGGGGGTTTTAAACCCCCCCAGAATGCAAGCTTTTCAAAAATAGCGATTAGCCCATCTTGCTACATAAATTAGGCGCGATTAGTGGGTTATGTTCGTCCAAGCTTCCTGAGTTTAGCCATGGTACTGGGAAGTCCTAATTTTACAGTATACGAAAATGCCCAATTTGAAGCTTGAGGAACCCTAGCATGCTTCAATGGCGAAATCGTGTATGATGCACAAAAGCTTAATTAAAACACATGGTTAGCTTCAGAATGGTCAGATTAGTCCAAATCAATAGAAAGAATGCAATGAAAATGCTTATAAATCGAAACACGAATAGGTACAAAATTTGAAACAGGACCACTTAGTTTTACCGTTTCTTGATGTTAGAGTTGATGATTTTGATTCAGACACGTTCCTTGAAGCCTCAGGAATGCAATGGGATAGTTTTCTTGCCTTGAAATGCTTTGGAACCACGTTTTCAGTTTTGGAATTTTTCACAAAAAGTGCAATGTTCTTCTTCAGCTTTGGGCGCAGCTTCCAGGTCTCTTGCACTAGGGTTTTGATCGGTCTTATATGAGGATGGATTAGGGTTGAGTTTTTGATCCAAAAAAACCTTGCATTGATGGAATGAATATTTGATTTTCATGCATATATTTTTCAAATCTTTTCCATGCATATTTGATACCAATCATGTCCAATCTTCCCCATTTGAGTTGTGCATGAATTTTGAGTGAATCATGAGTGATTGTACTGCATAAAAAGATTTGATTACATTGGTTTAGTATTTTTTCCACATTTTAATTAATTAAATGAATTAATTGTAATTAAAAATTCAAATAAATAAATAAAAATGGTGAAATAAATCCCTTTGGGCCAAATGGTCGTGCACATGCTTTGGATGATGAATCTTGGAAGAAAATGTGGCCCATTAGCAATTTTAAGACATTTGAAGCAAAGTTGACTTTTCAAAATATCCAAACATTTCCCAACTTCCACACGGCATATCTTGCTCAATTTTTAAGCTTTGTTCATGTTCTTTGACATTTTGGAAAGGTATTGAAGTCCTCTAACCAATGCCGTTTGTCCCATGTCATTTTGATTTACCAATCTAAAGTTATGGCCTTTGACTTAAAGTCCCTTTTTGTTGACTTTTGAAAATGACCTATAATGTTGAAATTGATAACTTTTTGTGAGAGCATTTCTTGGACTTTAAGTGTGAAGAGGAGTTGTAAGAAATGTCTTTCTCTTCAAAATGAGCTTTGGATGGAATTTTTCTGATAATCCATGTGGAAGTTATGCCTTGGTCAAGTTACAGTTGACTTTTTCAACTGTCCAAATATGGAAACTTTTGCATCTTGAGACTTTTTGAGCCATGCCTTGCAAATCATGATCAAGAATTGATCAAATGATGTTTATGGACTCAAAATGAGATGTTGACCAAAAATTTGAACTTTTGACTGTCAAATGACCATTTTGCCCCTGTAGTTGACTGTAGTGCAATTAGGGTTTTTGACTGTGCAATTTTGTGCTGTAAGTCTTGACACTTGGTATGTAGGTGCTTGACAATGTTTATAGGCATGTGGGACTTGTTTGGACCCTTGGAAACTTCAACTTCTTTGCCATAACCAAAACCCTAGTTTTTGACTGTTAAGAGGCCCTTGAACTGTGCAATCCTTGGGGAATTTTGAAGCATGCTTTTTTGCAATCCTTGAAGAATATGGGAGGGCAAATTTTGGGGTACAACAGTTTCCCCTGTTCAATCTTCTTAGACCTGAGGATGCAGATTGGCTGACGTGCCTTTCGTAATCCGAAGGTGGAAGATGATTGAACACTAGAGTGCCCAAAAATTTGCGCTCACATAGTAGTGTGATGATGGGAATGGGCTTAGAGATGCCATTTGGAGATTTGATGGATAGGATGATGGGCTTATAGATGCCATGCTAAGAGATGATGGAAGGTGGATGGGCTTGTAGATGCCATCTGGGTGTTGATCGCGTAAGAGATTCCTTAGCGAGAGCTTGCGTACCTGAAAAAGAAAATGATTACCTGACCTGTTACAGGAGCTGGTCTTCAGATTCTTTGTATAGATGTGTCCTGACTGGTTACAGGAGTTGGATCTGGAGCTTCAAACGGTGATGAATGAACCAGGGATGGTTACTACCTCAACAGGAACGGTGAGAGAACCTTGGATGATTACTACCTCAACAGGAACGCTGAGAGAATCTTGGGCGACTTCAACCTCAACAGTATCGCTGAGAGAATCTTGGATGTCTTCTACTGATTCTTTATTAGGAAAATCTGTTAGGGGTCGATTTAGCTGGACTAGAGAAGGCCTTTGACTGGATAAGAAACAGGAAAATCTTAGGGTCGATTTAACTGAACCGGTCTAGGTCTTGAAATCTTCAACTGGATAAGAAACAGGGAGATCTTAGGGTCGATCTGACTGAACCAGAGAAGGCCTTTGACTGGATAAGAAACAGAAAAATCTTAGGGTCGATTTAACTGAACCGGTCTAGGTCTTGAAATGTCTTCAACTGGATAAGAAACAGGAAGATCTTAGGGTCGATCTGACTGAACCAGAGAAGGCCTTTGACTGGATAAGAAACAGAAAAATCTTAGGGTCGATTTAACTGAACCGGTCTAGGTCTTGAAATGTCTTCAACTGGATAAGAAACAGGGAGATCTTAGGGTCGATCTGACTGAACCAGAGAAGGCCTTTGACTGGATAAGAAACAGAAAAATCTTAGGGTCGATTTAACTGAACCGGACTAGGTCTTGAAATCTTCAACTGGATAAGAAACAGGGAGATCTTAGGGTCGATCTGACTGAACCAGAGAAGGCCTTTGACTGGATAAGAAACAGAAAATCTTAGGGTCGATTTAACTGAACCGGTCTAGGTCTTGAAATCTTCAACTGGATAAGAAACAGGGAGATCTTAGGGTCGATCTGACTGAACCAGAGAAGGCCTTTGACTGGATAAGAAACAGAAAAATCTTAGGGTCGATTTAACTGAACATGTCTAGGTCTTGAAATCTTCAACTGGATAAGAAACAGGGAGATCTTAGGGTCGATCTGACTGAACCAGAGAAGGCCTTTGACTGGATAAGAAACAGAAAATCTTAGGGTCGATTTAACTGAACCGGTCTAGGTCTTGAAATCTTCAACTGGATAAGAAACAGGGAGATCTTAGGGTCGATCTGACTGAACCAGAGAAGGCCTTTGAATGGATAAGAAACAGAAAAATCTTAGGGTCGATTTAACTGAACCAGACTAAAGTCTTGAAATATAGCTGAGAATCTAACTGGATCTTTCCTGAAAGGTAAAGGTCAGTTATATGCAATGCATGATATGGATCAAGCAATGATGTTCTCAACATAAATGAGATTTGTAAGATATGATGCATATATGCATGCTATAATGTATGGAAATGTGATGTTTATGAACGTATGTTTTTGTCTTAGGAAAATAAATCCTTGACGGGTGCCGGGAAGTCACTCCTGGGCTGATGTTTGAAGAATAGATCTTTGCTTCTGCTGGGGATGATAGTTGCAAGAACACCGGTAGGAGAAGATAGCTCCGTTGGGGAATAAACTTGGCGAATGGATTACTTTGCGGGGAGAAAAGTACTCTAAAGATCTTGCTGGGAAACAATACTCTGTGGGGAGAGAGATACTTCGCTGAAATGTTGATGGTAACGTCATTGGGGATACCATTGTTGTGTTGGAAGTGTTAATAGACTTCGCTGGGGATAAGAAGACTTTGCCGAGGACAATCTTCCGTGGCTTTTGGCTGAGGATAACCCAGTTATATCCTGGTAGGGAAATAACCTTTGAATACAGCCGGGAGACGCGTTCGTGCTCTGCGAGGGTAAGCTTCCAGAATCTACTGGGGATAGGCTTACTGCTTGGAGGGATGGATTCCAACTTTCCTGGGGAAACTGGATTGGACTCTTCTGGGGAAGTTTTGAACTGTACTGGAAATAACTCCACTGAATGTTTGATATACCGCCGGGGAACAATCTTCAGGTCAAGACTGCGGGGATGCTTGTTAAGAAGGCGTGTATATTGCTGGGGAATGTTGAGATCTGCTGGAGGATACCCAACTTCCTTAAGGCTGATAATAGCTTGTTTGGGGAGAGTGTATTGGCTTGCTGATTTACTCTCTGGGGAATTAAGATATCTGGTTATTTTCTTTTAGCTGAACCTACCTTGGTGCCTTGGAGGACAGAACAATTAGATCGCTTAGACAACTCTTTATTGCCCCTGTTTCTAATGTTACCTGTAATTAATCCTTTGTTTCGTATGCAAATATTCATGAGTTAGCAAATTAATGTCAATGCATATATCACAAATTGAACCTTGGACGTTCTTCGCTAAACAAAACAGAAAAGGAAAAAACAAATGGCAATTTTAACTGAAAAAGTGATTTTTGTATTGATTTTGAATTTGCCTGTAAAATAGGCGTTTATGTACAAGAGGCTGACGTCCTAGTAAGAGAACGCCGCCGAACAAAAGAGTTTATACAAATTTGTACAAAAGAGAATAAAACAGCTGTGTGAAATGAATGATCCACTGGGTTTCAACTCTGCTACTGCCTTTATATCTCCGAGCGTCTCATCACTTGATGACCTTAGTTGAAGGTGAAGCTGACTGATCGATGCCGTCTAAACTTGATGTAGATGCCGGATTCTGGATGCAAAGTGATCCAATGAGACATAGTATTATGCTTTATCCCTAACTTTTGCCTGAACCGCCCTTTCGGGTTTTCGGTCCACCGGGATACCCATTTTTGCCCAAGCCGCCTTTTCAGGTTTTCGACTTGCCGGGTGTACAGATTTTTCATTTCATCCCTTCATTTTGCCCGAACCCTTTTGGTTCGCCGGGAAGCCCTAATTTTTGCCTAGGTATGTCAACCTAGCGGGTCTTTTTTCATGCGTAGTATCTTTTTACTATGTCTGCATTGGCGGGGTGAGGAAGGTCGTCACCATCCATGTTGGTTAGAATCATGGCTCCTCCTGAGAACACATGCTTAACCACAAATGGCCCTTCGTACGTGGGGGTCCATTTGCCCCTTGGATCACTCTGAGGAAGGATGATTCGCTTGATTACCAGATCCCCAACTTGATATTCTTGTGGTCTGACCTTTTTGTTAAATGCCCTGATCATTCGTTTCTGATACGTCTGACCATGACAAATAGCAGCAAGTCTCTTTTCATCAATAAGGTTTAACTGATCAAGTCGTGTCTGGATCCAATCATCTTCACTCAGATCTGCATCCTTCATTATCCGGAGAGAGGGTATTTGCACTTCGATCGGTAAGACTGCCTCCATACAGTAGACCAAGGAGAAAGGAGTTGCCCTGGTTGACGTCCTAGCTGAGGTACGGTACCCATGTAGAGCGAACGGTAACATTTCGTGCCAATCTTTATAAGTCACTGTCATCTTCTGCACGATTTTCTTTATGTTCTTATTTGCTGCTTCTACAGCCCCATTCATCTTCGGTCTGTAAGGAGAAGAGTTGTGGTGTTGTATCTTAAACTGCTCGCAGAGCTCAACGATCATCTTGTTATTAAGATTGGTACCGTTGTCTGTAATGATTCTTTCTGGGACGCCGTATCGACAGATCAGATTGTGCCGAATGAACCGTGCCACAACAGTCTTGGTTACCGTAGCGTAGGAAGCTGCTTCAACCCACTTCGTGAAATAATCAATCGCCACCAGAATGAAGCGATGCCCATTGGATGCCGTAGGTTTAATCTCACCGATCATATCTATGCCCCACATTGCAAACGGCCAAGGCGCAGTCAGAACGTTCAGAGGAACTAGAGGAACATGCACCTTGTCTGCATATATCTGGCATTTATGGCATGTCCGGGAATGTTGGTAGCAGTCAGCTTCCATGGTGGACCAGAAATACCCTGCCCGAAGGATCTTCTTTGCCATAGTGTGTCCACTGGAATGTGTTCCGAAAGTCCCTTCATGTAACTCTTCCATGATCCTTTCTGCTTCTGTCTTATCCACACAACGCAGTAAGGTCGAATCATGGTTTCGCTTATACAGGATGCCGTTGTTGAGGAAGAACTTCGCTGCGAACCTTCTCAGAAACTTCTTATCGTTGACAGATGCACCTTCAGGGTATTCCTGAGCTTCCAAATATCTCTTCACCTCATGGTACCAAGGCTTCTCAGTTACCAATTCAGTTTCAAGATCACAACAGTATGCCGGCTCGTCCAGTTTCCAGATGATGATCCGGGGAGCCTCATTGTCCCATTTGACTTTGAACATGGAAGACATCGTAGCTAACGCGTCCGCCAACTGATTCTCCTCTCTTGGGAAATGTTCAAAGGTTATCTTCGTGAAATGAGGGATCAATGTCAACACACATTCTCTGTAAGGAATAAGATTCGGATGTTTTGTATCCCACTCTCCTTTGATCTGATTGATCACAAGAGAGGAATCTCCGAAGACACTCAGAAACTTGATCCTTAGGTCGATCGCAGCTTAAAGACCCATGATGCACGCCTCATACTCCGCCATGTTGTTGGTGCAGTTGAAACATAGCCGGGCAGTGAGTGGAGTATGAGTGCCTTGAGGAGATATTATAACAGCGCCGATACCGTTACCCAAAGCATTGGAGGCCCCGTCAAAGTGCATAGACCATCGGGATCCTTCCTCAGGTCCTTCATCCGGTACAGGTACCTCACAATCAGTCACTATCATGATGTTCTCGTCCGGAAACTCGAAGTTCATTGACTGATAGTCGTCTACTGCCTGATGTGCCAAGTGGTCTGCCAATACACTTCCTTTGATGGCTTTCTGAGTCGTGTATTGTATGTTGTATTCTGTCAAGATCATTTGCCATCTTGCTATTCTCCCAGACAGAGCAGGCTTTTCAAATATGTACTTTATAGGATCCATCTTGGAGATCAACAAGGTAGTGTGAGTCAGCATATACTGTCTCAGCCGGCGAGCAGCCCATACCAAAGCGCAGCAAGTTTTCTCAAGCAGTGAGTATCGGGTCTCACAGTCGGTAAACTTTTTGCTAAGGTAATAAATGGCATGCTCTTTTCGGCCAGACTCGTCATGCTTCCCCAACACACACCCCATTGAGTTGTCAAGTACTGTCAGGTATAGTATCAGAGGTCTCCCTTCAACCGGTGGCATAAGGATGGGTGGTTCTTGGAGATACTCCTTGATTCTGTCAAAAGCAGCCTGACATTCATCATTCCAACGTACTACCTGATCTTTCTTCATCAGCTTGAAGATTGGCTCACAGGTAGCGGTCAGGTGTGAGATGAATCGAGCAATGTAATTCAGGCGTCCCAGAAAGCCTCTGACCTCTTTCTCTGTCTTAGGAATTGGCATCTCTTGAATAGCTTTAACCTTGGCAGGGTCCACTTGAATACCCTTATCACTTCCAACGAAGCCTAGCAACTTTCCAGATCTTACCCCGAAGGTGCACTTGTTCGGGTTCAACCTCAGCTTGTACAACTTCAGACGGTCAAACAATTTCTGCAGATGATCTAGGTGCTCTTCCTCAGTCTGAGACCTTGCAATCATGTCGTCCACATACACTTCTATCTCATGATGGATCATGTCATGAAATAAAGCAACCATGGCACGTTGGTAGGTTGCCCCAGCGTTTTTCAGTCCAAAAGGCATGACCTTGTAGCAGAAGGTGCCCCACTGAGTAACAAAGGTAGTTTTTTCCATGTCTTCAGGAGCCATCTTGATCTGATTGTAACCTGAGAAACCATCCATGAAAGAGAACACCTTATGCTGAGCAGTATTGTCAACAAGGACATCAATGTGAGGTAGAGGGAAGTCATCTTTGGGGCTGGCCCTGTTCAGATCCCTGTAGTCAACGCACATTCTGACCTTTCCATCTTTCTTAGGTACGGGCACCACATTAGCAACCCACTACGGATAAGAAGTCACTACAAGAAACCCGGCATCAAACTGTTTCATAACCTCGGCTTTGATCTTCTCAGACATCTCTGGATGCATACGGCGGACCTTTTGCTTAACCGGAGGGCAGTCTTCCTTGGTAGGCAAATGATGGACCATAATATCGGTATCCAACCCGGGCATGTCTTCGTAGGACCAGGCAAAGATCTCCATATAATCATGCAGCATCTGAGTCAACCGTTGCTTCACGCTGAGCTCTAGGTTGGCACCAATCTTTACCTCCTTTCTGTCTGTATCAGTACCCAGATTTATTGTTTACACTGGCTCTTCGTGTGGTTGAATTGCCCTCTCTTCCTGAAGTAACAGTTTTGCAAGCTCGCCAGGCACTTCGCAATCATCTTCACCTTCGTCTTCGGCTAAGTTGATCGGATTTTCGAAGTCATAACTGGCAGTAGCAGAGTCGTTACCAGTGAGATCCAGAGTGGATTGAAACCTGTATGAGTGAGTGTGTGTAAATACAGCTGTTTTGAAATATATAAAGGAAGGAAAGAAAGAAAAGGAGCATAAGATTTGAAATGCGAGAAAACGTCCAAGATTTTTATTCATGTTATATGAAATGACAATTTATATGCCCTCACAAATGAAGCTACGGTGCCTCGGGTAAGACACTGGGCCATAGAGTTTCAAATCATTGTTTATTACAAATAACAAAACAAAGAAGTTTATTACTGCGTAACAAAAGTAACAGGAGTATGGTCTTTGGCAATCCAATTGGTCAATCCGCCATCAGTTGTCGGGTAGATCCAGCTATTGAACTCTGACTCTCCCACTTCATCTTCATCTCCCACAGCATTCACCCCTGGATTGGTAATGAGCATAGGAGATCTTCTGATCTTTGCCTTCCGCATAGCCTTCTGACCCTCTGCAGTAAAACCCAGTCCAAACTTGTCAGTTTTCTGTGTAAAATCAGGGAGCCTGCCCCAGTTAGCACATTCACCTTTCTGGATCACAGCCCGGGCATCCTTCAAGGAAGCCATCTTCAAAGGAACATCCTCCTCAACCACTGTTTCCGCTGCTGCCAATGTTGGAGGTACCTCTTCGAAATGCTGAAAGGGGGTTTCAATAAACTCCCCGTCCATCTCAATATACCTGAAAGAATTCAAATGGCTTACCATATACTCCTCCTCTCCCTGCACAATGACAATCTTCCCTCTGACAGGGTATTTTAGCTTCTGGTGCAAGGTAGAGGTCACTGCCCCAGCTTTGTGGATCCAAGGTCGACCCAATAGACAAGAATACGATGGACGGATATCCATCACATAGAAAGTAGAGTCGAATACTTGAGAGCCCACACGAATAGGAATGTCAACCTCTCCATGAACCATCCTCTTGGAACCGTCAAAGGCTCTGACGATAATATTGCTAGGTTTTAGTTCCAGGCCTTCACAATCCAAACGGTCTAAGGCTTTCTTGGGTAGCACATTTAGGGAAGAACCAGTGTCCACCAACACGTGCGCCAGAGTAGTGCCCCTGCATTCAATAGAGACATGCAGGGCGTCATTGTGGTCCTTTCCCTTAGCCGTCAGGTCAGCATCCGAGAAACCCAAACCATTGTCCGCTGTCAGATTGGCTACGCAATCCGTAAACTGGACTGCAGATGTCTCCTGTGGCACATGGGCCGTCTTGAGGAATGAAATCAGGGCCTTAGCATGGGCCTCTGAGCACAGCAGCAAGGAGAGCATGGAGATCTTAGAGGGTGTATGCCCCAGCTGCTCCACAACATTAAAGTCACTCTTCTTGATTATCTTTAGAATTTCCTCCATCTCTTGTTGGGAGGCCTCAGCAGTCACAGATTTTGGTGCCTCCATCTGGGCAGGATCATCTTCAATCCCTTTACCCCGAGCATTAGACGACTCAGCGGCAGGGGAAATAACTTGATCAGCAATGGGAACAGGTGTACTTGCAGGTGTTATAATGAGGGGTCTTTGAATAGCGGGTGGCGCAATGTCAGGCGAGAAGAGCCTGCCACTGCGGGTAACTTTTGTTGGACCAGTGATATTGCTGATGCTGGTGCCAATGTTGAACTCTTGCTTGATTCCATGTACATACACGTCTGCCCCATAGTGCCAGGGGACAGCCTTATCAGATTCGTAGGGGAGAGGCCCCGGAACAGTAATAACAACGGGTGCGACAGTCATAATTTTAACCGGCTTCCTTGGGAGAGCCTTGATCGGATTATTAAAGATTGTAACAACAGAAACTTTCTCCACCGGAACAAACTGAACAGCAGTCTTCTTGAACAAAATCTCTTTGTTGTCCATCAGGCTTTGGATGCCCAACTTCAGCAAAGGACAACCAGAAAGGGAAACAGCACAGAAAAGGCAACCTTCACTGCAACCCGGAAATAAACCGGCCAACAGTAGGTTCCTCTTAACAGTCATCAAGGGAGTAGCTACGTCATTCACAGAAACGGCGTATACATCTTCATCAACGGAATTCACTCCATGCTGGGGCATAGGAGCAGTCACCACATTTGGCCTCTCAGGCGCTTCAAACTGTATCTCTTTTGCGTCAATAAGGTCTTGCACCTTATTCCTTAAGGCCCAACAGTCATCAGTGGAATGCCCCGGGCTATCGGAGTGATAAGCACAGCGGGCATTTGGGTTGTACTTAGGAGAGGCAGTGTTCACCACTTTCGGGGCCTCCCTGACAGTCACCAAGTTGGTGGACAGCAACTGCGGCAAGATTTGCGATAAAGTCATACTCAAACGGGTAAACACTCTTCTGGGTCTTTCCGCCCTTTGAGGATTGGTTTGCCGAGGAGCGGCAGCAGGCTTAGCAATCATCACCGCGTTGGCAGATTGGCGGCGTTCAGGTTTCTCTTGTCCTCTAGACCCATATACCGCACTGGCCTCCTTCTTAAAGGGCTTCTTCTCTGAATTTGACGATGCACCCTTCTGAATTTTGCCAGACTTCATTCCAGCCTCTATTCTCTCTCCAGTCAGAATAAGATCAGTAAACCCTGCAGATGAGTTACCGATAAGATGGTTGAAAAATGGCCCAGATAGGGTCCCCAAGAACATGTCTACCAACTCCCGGTCTGTTAACAGAGGCTGCACCCTGCCAGCCAGATCCCTCCACTTCTGTGCATACTCTTTGAAACCTTCGCTTGACCCTAGCGACATACCTTGGAGTTGGGTACGTGTAGGGGCAAGGTCGGCATTATATTGATACTGCTTGTAAAAAGCAGTAGCCAACTCCTCCCAGTTACGAACTTTGGTCCCATCCAGCTGATAGAACCATTCGAGATGAGTCCCTGAAAGACTCTCCTTGAAGAAGTGGATCCACAAGTTCTTATCCACAGTGTACGGTTGAATCTTCCGCGCATAAGACCTGAGGTGTAGCTTGGGACAAGACGCCCCGTCATACTTGGTGAAAGATGGTGCCTTAAACTTATGAGGAATAATCACACCAGTAGATAAGCCCAAGTCTCCGAAATCCAGTCCAGGCACTTGTTGGATCTCCATTGCATTCAGTCTGTCCTCCAACTGCTTGTACCGGTCTTCAGCCGGACGATACTGTTCCTCATTGAAGTCAGTCTCGTTGTCAGAGACTACTGGACTAGGACCTTTTCCCCCTTGGGGATTGCTCTTACCTATAGAAGAACTAGCTTCCTCATTCTGCAGAGTATTGCCAAACCTTCGGCCCGAGTTGAAAAGAACAGTTCTCTTCTTCTTCTTCTTCTCCTTCTTCAGGAGAAAAGCCTTCAGCTCTTCTTGGCCCTGAGCCAAGCCCATGATCAGTTCCTGAAATTGCGCATTCTGCGCCTGAAGAGCCTTGATAGACATCTCGGTTGATGATGAGTCAGGATTCATGATGCTGAAATAAACAGCAAAGAACAGTAAGCAACCTGAAAAGAAGAAAACCTGCTATGCACATGATGAATGATATGTGTTTATGCAATGCATTCAAGGGTTCGAAAGTTCAAATTTGTTGTAGACAAAAAGGAACACACGTTATCATTAAGGAAATAATTGTTCAGTACATCAAAGCCCCATGGGCACATATTACAAAGCAAATCAATCCCAAAAGACACTACGCATCCTCTTTGGAGTTATGTAGGTGTTGAGATTCCTTTCCTCGTGCAATAGGCGGGTGAGCTCCAAGACCTTCTTTTCACTAGCATGCAGGCTGGTCTCAAGAGAATTCCGTTCTTCCTTAAGCTGGATCCAGCTCTTCTGCATCTCTTCCCAGGACGTGGGCATGTCGGGATGTTGAATGGTGTATGACACTTCTCCTTCCAAGACTGGCTCTTTGATTACAGGGAGCATATGAGGATATGGCATCACTAACTTCTGGGAGCGGGCTCGTACCCACTTGAGATAAGGTTCCAAAGGGATGGAATTCCTGTGCCCAAGTGTCTTGCTGTCTATCTTACTGGGCATCCTCCAAGCTCTGATAAATCTCTGGCGAAGTCCTTGTGCATCGTTGCGAAGTCAAAAACTATGTCAGGAATTAGCATGTCATGAGGACCATCCCTCCGAGCATAACCAAACTGTCTCCAAGCCAGGCATGGGTTGTAAGTAATACCTCCTCTGATTCCAAGTAAAGGAACATTAGGGTACTCCCCGCAACCATCGATGATAGTGACATCCTCTCTGGACCGAGGGCACCAATGTATATCTGCATGTGTAAGAGTCATCAATCGTTGTGACCATCTCAAACCCCGCTCGTTCTTCAAAACTGATTGTGGAAGGTGCGAAATAAACCACCTTCCCAGGAGAGGAGTGCAGCACATAAGGACACCTCTTTTTCTCATGGTTCGAGTGTAACATGAGTGAAGGATGTCCCCCAGCAACGTAGGTATAGGATTCCTAGACATAAAGATCTGGACAGCACTGATATCTATAAGCTGATCTGGGTTAGGGAACAACACCAAACCATAGACAAGAAGGGCCACAACTTCTTCAAAAGCTTGTAAGTCGAGTGAGTTCCAACATTCATGGGCCTTTTCAAACAGAAACCTGGCTAAGAACCCTTTGATACCACTTCTAACTTCCCAATGTCCCTTGAGGTCAGATGATTGTAGGTGTAAGGCTTTAGCAATTTCTTCAAGCTTGGGTTCCTTTTCCGTACCGTTGTAGGGTAGTTGATCAAGGATAGGGATCTTTAGAAGTCGGGAGAACTCTTCCAATGTAGGTACCAGCTGATAATCCAGGAAAGTGAAACAGTGATGCAGAGGGTCAAAGAGCTGGAACAGGACCTTTATCATATCTTCCTCAACGTTGGTATTGACCATGCTGATGAGTCTTCCATGTCTTTCACTGAATGAAGAGCTCTCGGGAATCCTGGATACAAGCTCCTTAAGCTGAGGAGGGATCCTTACAAGGCTGATTTGAATTGTCTTTCTGCGAACAGTTTCCATGTCCTACAAAACAAGAACAAAGATGAAGATTCGAACCCCTGAAATGGTTAGTCAATGCATATGATGCTGGATGATGTCATGATGCTATGATTAAACACACCACAAATATTTACAAAGGCAAACATGTAAGGCACACAAGTCACACAAGACAAGCCCTTAGAGTTTAGGCCAGCATGGGGTCTGGGTATTACCCTTTTGAAGTTGGTGGGCTCAACCTGTCCTATTAGAAGTAACCGGGTTCTAAGGGTCCCAATATCACTGGATTGCTTTCATTGTTCATCGTTTCGATTTAGCCACTGAACTGGCGAGCGAAATATTCCAGGAAAGCAACCCTCAATTGAGTGTAGTATCGAGTATCAACCAACCTCGGACTGCACCAAAGTCAGTTATCTCACTACCCTAAAGAGGCCAAGATAGTTCAATTAAGGTTCCTAAGGTCAGTTGATGCTTCACGACACCACGCGGAGGCCCCGTACTCTCCTTGACTGAACTCAAGGGTTACCGGTACACACCAAAGTGTCACATCAACGTAGCAGACTGTTTCAACCATGTCGGTATACCCCGCACAGTTCCCTCACAGCCTTGTTGCTACTTTCTAAGAAGGTATCCCCAGATCCGGGTTAGGATCTATGTAACTCCCAAGACAGTCCCACAATTTAAAACAACCAAGTCAGTACAATTGAAAACACAGTTATGAACTATCCTAAGGTACACCTCACTTTAAGTATAAGTCCCCAGCAGAGTCGCCAGTTCTGTGATCGGTGGATCTGGAACTGACTGTTTAACGCTGGTTCGCAAAATGTCGTGGAAGCAAGAGTCTCCACCGTCTTTTATTTTCTCCAAATGGAAAGGACAAAAGCACAGAAAAATTCCTTATAGAGATTGCTCTCGGTTCGGGAGGTAGATTTATAGAAAGGGAAGGTGTTAGCATCCTTTCTATCCATGGTTATCCATGGGCTCTTAGATACTTGCTCATTTGTGTTTTCAAAATGGTTTGTTTTCTTTTCAACTGTGGGTTTAAAAAAGTTTCTTTGGAAATTTCAGTTCGACTCTTGTATCGGTCCTCAAGAGTGTTTGAAAAATTGCTTTCGAAAGCTTTTTTGAAAAGGTGTCGGTGTGAAAAGTATTTTTGATTTGTTTTGAAATTAGAGCAAGTATCTAGAGTCGTCTACCTACCCTAAGGAATTCGTCTATGTAAATGTCCTTGAAGTAATGCCACCCCATCATTGAGAGGTAGGTAGCACCACCGTTGGAGGTGTTCGGGTCAATTCGAGGGTTCGGGACATGGTGATCACCGGAGCAATAGGAAGACACCTTAGAAGCTACCCTCATGCCATGTTCATGGACATGAGGACTTACTAAAACGTCCTCTACTCGACGATCACCTTTCGAGGGGCAAGGCAACAGTGAGGCGTACCCTAGGGGTGGTGTGTGATTTGTGTGTCATGTTCATTTATTTTTGTCTTATTCATGGATTGGTGATCTACGCTTTGTTTTTATTTTTGACATTCATTCTTTCATGCAAATTAATTAACAGTTAAAAAGATGCGGAATTAAGAGTCCTACGCTATTACAAAGGCGCGGGTCCACATCGCCAAATTAAACCAGGACCCGATTTGAAATAAAATAAAAGTGCGAAAAGATAAATATCCAATTAGTCTATTACATGGCTTTGGGAGAATTACATTATATTTACAAAAAGAAATAAAAATGCGAAGGGAATTAAAATCGGGAATGCGAGAGCGTTGGACCCTTTTAGAGAAATTGAATTAAAATTACGAAATTAATTGAATTAAATGTGAAAGGAAGTTATTTTTGAGTTTTTTTGTATTTATGGGTTTTTATGAGAATTAATGGAATTAAAACCTAATTCTAACTATTTTTAATTTATTAAAAAAACCATGTTAAAATTGAACCTAAAATTAACCTAATTATTTACATGGCAAATTTTATTTTAAAAATACTAATTAATAATTAATATGGTGAAAAAGAAAAAAAAGATAAAAGTGTAAAACCCTAATTCTTCATTTTTAGTTTATTACAAAAAATATTAAAATTTAACCCTAGAATTAACTAAATTAATTAATACAATTTATTTACAAAGAAAATATTTAAATAAAATATATTTATATTTTTTATAGTTTCTGAATTTTTATTATTTTTTTTATGTTACAGAAAAATTAATTTATGAATTAAACTAAAAAAGAAATAAAACAAATAAATAGAAAAGAATAAAAAGAAAGAGAAATTAATGCAAACCAATGGGGGGTGTTGACCCCAATTTGGAGGTATCTGGCCAGCAATTAGGCCCATTTAATTCCTGGCCTTGTTGACTTTTCTGGGACGTGAGTGGCTTCATTGACCAATGCATAGGGTGCTCCTTAGGTCATGACCATTGGATTGAGATTCTGAGACATGTGGCACGCTTGGATAGTGGGCGTATGGTAGTCTTCTGAGGGGACCTGGGAATCGAACCCAGGTCCCAGAGTTTACCAATGCAACGCCTGACCACTTGATCCACTTACGCGCTTTGAGTATAATATAACAAATAAACAATATAAGGCAAAACGATGGTCAGTGATGTTTTTTCGCGCGAAATTCAAACGCACCAACCATTGGCTTACACCTCACCTTCTTCTCCAATTGTTCTGCATTTGCCTGAAAAAAAGAAACAAGATTGCGGGGGTTTTAAACCCCCACTACATGATATATGAAAAAATAGCGAATAGGCCCTGGTTGCTCATAAATTGAGCGCGACCTATGCAATGGATTCGTCTGAAGCTTCTGGTTTTAATGGCCTTGGTTTCGTGTCTCAATTTTTCCAGAACAAGGAAGCCCTAATTTCACAACCTTGAAAACCTAGCAAGCTTCCATGGCAGATTCACGTACAAAGCATGAAAACTCAATTAAAGTACATGGTTAGCTTTAGAATGAATAAATTAACACAAATCAATCATTAAAAATTGAAAACAATGCATGAATCATGAGACACGAATATGCAAAAAGTTTGACACAATTTGATCTTCGTATACCAATTCTTGATGCTGGAAGCGTGGAAAAGGATTCAGTTAGGTTCCTTGATGTCTTAGGAAGCTTTTGGGATAGTTCTTTTGCCTTGAAACGCTTTGGAATGGTGTTTTCAGTTTTGACTTTTTTCACAAAATTTGCAATTTGTGTTCTTGATATGAGGCGCAGCTTGAAGGTTGTGTGCATTAGGTTTAGCTTCTGACTTATATGAGGGATGAATTAGGGTAAAGATTTTGAGTCAAAAAGCCTTGTAATCATGAATCCAATATTTGATTTTAATGGCATATTTCTTCAAATCTTTTTCATGTGTTTTGATGCCAATCATGACCAAATCACCTTGATTCTTTCCATATTGGATAGTGCACGAAATCTTGAAGGTATTCTATGCACAAAAAGATTTGAAAAGCATGGATGAGTATTTTTTCATATTTTAATTAATTAAATGAATTAATGGTGATTAAAAATTCAAATAAATAATAAAAAATGATGAAGTAACTCCCCTTGGTCCAAATGGTCGTGCATAGCCTTTGGATGATGAATCTTGGAAGAAAACGTGGCCCATTAGCAAATTTGAGGCATTTGAAGTAAAGTTGACTTTTCAAAATTCCCAAAATTTCCCCAACTTCCACAAGGTATATCTTGCTCAATTTTTAAGCTTTGATCATGTTCTTGGACATTTTGGAAAGGTCTTGAAGTCCTCTAACCAATGCCTTTGATCCCATGTCATTTTGATTTACCAATCTCAAGTTATGGCCTTTGACTTAAAGTCCCTTTTTGTTGACTTTTGAAAATGACCTATAATGTTGAAATTGATAACTTTTTGTGAGAGCATTTCTTGGACTTGAAGTGTGAAGAGGAGTTGTAGGAAATGTCTTTCTATTCAAAATGAGCTTTGGATGGAATTTTTCTGAAAATCCATGTGGAAGTTATGCCTTGGTCAAGTTACAGTTGACTTTTTCAACTGTCCAAATATGGAAACTTTTGCATCTTGAGACTTTTTGAGCCATGCCTTGAAAAATCATGATCAAGAATTGATCAAATGATGTTTTTGGCTTCAAAATAAGATGTTGACCAAAAATTTGGACTTTTGACTGTCAAATGACCATTTTGCCCCTGCAGTTGATTGCTGAGCAATTAGGGTTTTTGACTGTGCAATTTTGTGCTGTGAGTCTTGAAACTTGTCATGAGGATGCTTGACCATGTTTATAGGCATGTGGGACTTGTTTGGACCCTTGGAAACTTCAATTTCTTTGCCAGAACCAAAACCCTAGCTTTTGACTGTTAGGAGGCCCTTGAACTGTGCAACCCTTGAGAGATTTTGAAGCATGTTCTTTGCAAGTCTTGAAGAATATGGGAGGGCAAATTTTGGGGTACAACACCTGCACACAAAATAAACAAACAACCCAATTCCTTGAGGTAAACCTCAAGAGCTTCAGACAAAATAATCAGATAAGGTCACAAGGTCTCTAATCATAGGCCAAGGTTCCTAATCCTAAGTCCAAAAAGTCCAATGCTCCATAATGCCAAGGATAGTAACTAAATAGTCCAAGTATCATTATATATTTTATGGTTCATGTTGATTACTAGGTGTTTTGAAAAAGAAAAGTAAAGCTCAAGTGAGAAAAAATAAAAATAACAAGAAAATAAATACTCAAATGAGAAAAGATGAAAATGGCATGAAATGTAATGCTAAAAGTAAATAGTGCATAAAAATAAAAGGGGCATATAATGAAAATAAAGGATAAAGTCAATTATTAGTGATTAGTGGTTCGTTGGATGATCATCTTGAAACTTGTATTTGGAACTCATTAGAGGATTGGTAGAACCAAAGCCTCCACACAATAAGTTTCATTTGCTTTTTGTCAAGTATATCGTCTATTTGGAATCCTCATGAGTACCATTTAATGATCACCGATGTTTAAGTGATCCGCGTTGACCAAAGGTGTTGTAGATCCATTAGAGGGTTGGTAGAACCAAAGCCTCCACACAATGAATCTCAAGGTTATTGGATCAAAGAGGTCAAATTAACATACTTGGGCTTGCAAACATAAGTTTGGGCCACAAATGATCATTTATTCGATTCGGGACAAAATTTAGCGCTATATTAAGCAATCGTAAGGGGACTTATATAGAAATCGCACCTATTTTGAGGTCGGTCAATAGCAATCAATATACCATTTGTTTTGAGACATGATATAGAGATCATGCTCCAATAACACTTAGTGCAATAAGAAAGGGATTAGATGAAGAGGAGCGGGAGAGAATACATAGACCACTTTTGAATTAAATTTAATCAAACTATTATTAAAATCATTCATCCATCTTTGTGGAGTTAGACTCAACACCATGGATCCAATAATATTAATAAAGATCATGATCAAAAATTTAACCCAAGATCAGCCAGAAAATAGTCACAAAATAATATTATATTTAATATATACAAAAAAGGTTTAAAAAATGTTTTAAAATAGAAATAAAAGAGAAAAATATCAACTATGTTCAAATTGATCAAGAAATAAAAAATAAGTCCTTAGAAAAATCAGAAAAGGACTCAAATGATCTTATAATTTTTTTCGTAATTTTTTAAAGTCAGAAACTATTTTTAAAATTAAAAAAAATGAGTAAAATAAACTAAAAATGATAAAAAAAATACCAAATTCAGAAATAAAAAATAAGTGAGGTCACCAATATTCTTCACAATATTATTGGATCATTCCATAATTTTTTCAGAATTTAAAAATGCATAAAAGTATTTTTAATCATTTAAAACAATTCAAATAAAGTGAAAATTTATAAAAAATACCGAAACACAAAAATTAAATTGTGAAAATTAAAAATCAGAAAGATTATAATCAAAAATATTTTTCAGAATTGTTTCAGAAATTTTGGACTAAAAATGGATTTTCTATGATTTTTTGAAGTTTAAAACAATTAAATATAAAAATCAGAAAAGAAAAGAAAACTCAAAAATATGTGGACCATTGGATGAGAGTCAAAACGCGTTAGTATTCAAATCCAAGGGATATGACGCGCTATGCATATTATGGTCATCAGTGAATAATGCATAGGATCAATAATTAAATCAGATTTCAAAAAGTACAAGTGGCGTGAATACAAATGAAAAATCAGTACAACAGTCGGTTCTGCCACCGTATCACACATGTCAATTTTGATTTAATTAACAAAGTGTTCTCAAAGGATCTAGTTACTGGTCTACCAAAAATTAAATTTCCATAAGATCACATATGTGATGCATACTAAATGAGAAAGCAAATAAAAGTCTTTGTTAAGTTTAAAAACATAGTTCCAACTTCTAGACCTCTTGAGCTTATCCATATGGAACTTTTTTTGTCCCTCAAGGACTAAAAGCTTGGGTGGTAATTACTATGGTTTTGTTATTTTATATGATTACTATAGATTTTGTTGTACCATCTTTTTGCAAAGTCAAGATGAAAATTTTTCGGCTTTCTCTAGTTTGTCAAAGTTGTCCCAAAAATAAAATGAATTTAAATATAGTTGCTATCTGAAGTGATCATGGAGGTGAATTTGAAAACCACCTTTTTGAAGATTATTATGATAAACATGGCATTGAACATAATTTTTCCTCTCCTAGAACTCCACAACAAAATGGTGTTGTGGAGCGCAAAAACTGAGCTTTAGAGGAGTTGGCAAAAACTATGATCAATGAAGGTGGAATACCAAAATAATTTTGGGCCGATGCGATAAGTATGGCTTGTTATGTTTCAATAAGATACTTATACGTCCTATTTTAAACAAAACTCCTTATGAACTTTTTAAAGTTAGAAAATCAAATTTATCACATCTTTATTTCTTCGGAGGCAAGTCTTTTGTTTTAAGCAATGGTAAGGACAACCTTGAAAAGTCAGATGCAAAACTCGATGAAGGTATCTTCCTTTGATACTTCAAATCAAGCGAATCTTATAGAGTTTAAAGTAAGAGGTTACTTATTGTTGAGGAGTCTGTACATGTTACTTTTGATGAATCTTATCCGAGAAATATCGTGAAAGTTATTTCTTTTCATGATGCATGTGTATCTTCAAAAGACATACTCAAAGACACCGAAGAGGAAGATGACGATCCTTAAAAGGAGAAGGATGAAAATCAAATAAAATGGATGATGTACCCTTGTCCTGGAGGTCTTCAAAGGACCATCCAATTAAAAACATTCTCTAAGACATCACTAAAGGCGTAATTACGCATTCAAAAATAAGTAATGTATGTTATCACTTTGCGTTTGTGTCATAAATTGAACCTAAAAACGCAAAAGAGGCCCTAATTGATGAGCATTAGCTTAAGGACATTCAAGATGAGTTAAATCACTTTAAAATAAAGGCAAAATGCACTTTTTAGTTCCTTAAGTTTACCTTGGGGTCCATTATGGTCCCTTATCTTTAAAAAGTTTCAAAGCGGTCCTTTAATTGTTCAAAAAGGTCCACGTTAGTCCTTTCCGTCCAATTTTCACAAATGGCGTAAATTTTTCCGTGCTGGCATCTGAAGTGACATTTTTTTGTACGCTTGGCATGTGACTTGACATACAGTCATCTTCAAGGTCATCAAAATTCCAAGAAAAATCCTAAAAATTTGTATTGAGCCAGGATTCAAACACAAGTTCGTTTTATTGCTTGACAACATTCCAACCACTAGGCCAAAACGTGCTTGCTTGTATGTCTTAAATAATTAAATAACTATAGAAATTGAACAATTAGACAATTAAACAACTATAGAAATTACATGTGCTTGCTTGCTTGTAGTCATTTTTCTTAAAGCAACTGAGGGACTAATTTGGTGATTATAGGTTTGATACTTAAATTTCAAGTTTTTCAATTTTATGACTAATCCTAATTCTTCGATTTCAACATGGGAATTTTTATCTTCCATGAATTGTATGTGATTGAGTGTTTGTCATTGTTTCAGGCGCACCGTGTGTCTCACTTGTTGTGGAGGCAGGCTCGGTGTTCGTTAGCGTTTGAGCTACATTCTCGAGTTGTCGATGTGTTTGCAATGGATATTCACTCGACAACAAGAATTAGGAAAGGAGTTTTGTTTGACCATGTCAAGGGTGTGGTGGTGGGAAAGATTGTGGTGATTGGAAACAATGTGTCGATTCTGCATCATGTGACATTTGGTGGGACTGGAAAGACTGGTAGGGATAGGCATCCCAAGATTGGTGATGGGGTGCTCATTGGTGTTGGTGCTACTATTTTGGGCAATGTTAAGATTGGGGAAGGTGCTAAGATAGGTGTTGGGTCTATTATTTTGATTGATTTACTGCCACTGACTACTGTTGTTGGGAACCTGTCGATATTGGTTTGTGGTAAAGAGAAGCCATCTAAGCTTGAGGATATGTCTGGTGAATCCACAGACCATACTTTCTTTATCTCTGAGTCGACTGATTATATCATTTTAATTTCCAAGGTGAAGTGCTTGAAATCAAACACTTAACACTTGATGTTGTATTTGCACGGCTTTAAAACTAAATTTTCTTTTCCTATCTCATGTGTTTTGATGTTTTGATCTTGTAATTTAACTGTTGTGTTGAGATTTTGTAGTGACTAGTAGTCTAATTGTCACTAAACTATAATAAAAAGTGACTCTGTGATTTAAGTGTAATAACAAGGCTATATAATAAAAATTTGTGCAATTTCTATTTAATTGCCTAATTGTACAATTTCTATAGTTATTTAATTTTTTAAGACATACAAGCAAGCACGTTCTGGCCTAGTGGTTGGAATATTGTCAAGCAATAAAACGAACTTGTCCTCGAATCCTATTTCAGTATAAATTTTTAGGATTTTTCTTGGAATTTTTATGACCTTGAAGATGATTGTATGTCAAGTCACATGCCACGCGTACAAACAGACGCCACTTCAGATGCTAGCATAGAAAAATTAACGTTGTTTGTGAAAATTGGAAGGAAAGGACTAACGTGGACTTTTTTGAACAATTAAAGGACCACTTTGGAACATTTTTAAGATAAGGGACCATAATGGACCCCGAGGTAAACTTAAGGGAGCAAAAAGGATATTTTTCCTAAAAGAAATAACGTATGGAACCTCGACCCCCCTTTGTGATATCGTCAAGTTATAGGCACTAAGTGGGTTTTTAGAAACAAATTGGACGAAAACAAAGTGATAACAAGGAAAAAAGCCCGACTAGTGGCTCAAGAATATAACCAAGAGGAGGGCATAAATTATGGGGAGAATTATCCTCTAGTTTCTCGACTCGAGTCTATACGCCTTTTACTATCATTTGCATGTTCCAAAAATTCAATTTTTTTCAAATAGATGTGAAAAGTGTTTTCCTTAACGGGTACATTAATGAAGAAGTGTATGTTTCACAACCTCTCAGTTTTGAAAATCACGAGTCTCATAATAATGTCTTTAAACTAAAATGTGCTTTGTATTGTCTCAAACAAGGCTTAGTATGAGCGGCTTAGAAAATTCTTGTAAGTTTAAGATTGCGCCTAAGAGGGGGGGGGGGGGGGGGGGGGTGAATTAGGTGGTGGTCGATTTTTGACTTATTTTATACTTTCTAGTTTTGATTTAGTGCTTTGAAAACTGTAAAGTACAGAAAGTAAAGAGACACGGAGAATTATCCTGGTTCCTTCCACACCCCGGAAGTACGTCCAGTCCCCTTGCAAACACGCAAGAGATTTTACTATTTTGTTAGAACTTTTACAAGACTCTTCCTAGTCTTATCAACTAAAGAACCTAACAAATAACCAAGAACACCCTCTTGGATTTCCAATAAGTCTAATGAGAACAATCCTCTCAAAAGATACCTCTTGTTTCCAACAATGGACAACAAGGAACAAAAGTAATCTAATACTTAATTCCAACAATCCTGGAAATAAGTTACACTTTGTATGATTTTATGAAGTATGATTTCTTGAAAGATGTTGATCACATAGAGTGACTTCTTTGAATTTTCTTCTTTCTTATCTTGTAAGCAATTCAAACTGTAACATAATGGTTTGATAATGCTCAAAGATTTCTGTTCTTTATATGTGTGAAAGTGCAGAAAATATTTGTTCTTAAAAGTTAAGAAATGTGAAGTTTGAATATTTTACAAAGTTCAGATTTTATTGCATAAGAGAAGAGTTGTTTATAATTTGAAAGATTTTGTATTTAAAGTAATCAAGATACCTTTCCAAATGGACACTTTTCTGTTTGAAAAACGTGAGAGGATGCAATGTATGACCATGCATCTATTGGAGAAAAGGTGTGAAGGATATCTTGAAACCAGTTCAGATTTTTCAAAATTTACAATGTGTAAATCGATTAACATAAGATGTAAATCGATTGCACGGGTTTGTAACGTTAAAGTTTTCAAAAAATTTGAAGTGTAAATCGATTAGCATGTTGTGTAAATCGATTTACAAGATTTAAAAATTCACATTGTTCTGTGATTAATCGATTTACACAACATGTAAATCGATTGCTGGAAGGAGCAATCAGTTTTTTTGAAAAAGCATGTGTAAATCGATTTACACAAGATGTTAATCGATTTACAGCACAGAAAAACTTAAAAATTGTTTTGAAATATAATTGAAGTGTTGTGGCAAGTGTGTATATCATTTTTGAGCATTTCTAATCAATGTAGTTCAATTGAGAATTGATATACTTGATTGCTTGCCATGATCCTTGAAGCTTTGAGTGAATGATGCTTTAAGTTAATTTCCACTTCTTTTCCTTCTTGCCATAATGCTCGTTTGTCTTTCATCAAACTAGCTTGTTTGTCTTTCATCAAAACTAAAGTTGAGTTGAGGCTTGAGATTACATTCTCCCCCTTTTTGATGATGACAAACCATATTTCTTTATGAGTTGTTCAGAATTGGAGCAAAAAGTGTTTTCTCCCCCTGAGAAGATTTCTCCCCCTATGGAGAAAAAGATTTGAAAGCTTGCCCTGTAAAGACAATGAAAACAAACAACCATAAAGTGCTATCACATCCTTCTCCCCCTTTGACATTATCAAAAAGAAGGGAAAGATGCAACAAGAAATGATACTTATAACAGTTTGAAACATATTTGCATAATGGAAAGATTAAGTAAAAATGCTCCAGCTTCTGTGGCAAATTGATTTGCCCCTTGGTTAAATCGATTTACACAACAGAATTTTTGTGAAAATTAATTTTCGTTTAGTGGTAAATCGATTTACATACTGTGTAAATCGATTTACACAAAAGATTTTATTTAAAAAATGTTTTTCTTCAGTGGTAAATCGATTTACACATCAAGTAAATCGATTTACTTAAAGAAAAAATTTTAAAAACAATATTTTTAACATTTGAAACATTGTCTAAACACACATATATGCACATTTAAGTATAGTTAAGGATTGAGTGCACCTTATATATCTTGTTCATCGAGGATTCCAAGTTCACGACGAATTTTTAAAAAATGCATCCTTTGCAAGTGGTTTTGTGAAGATGTCCGCGAGTTGATTTTGAGTGTCCACGAAAGTGATCTCGACATCTCCTTTGAGTACATGATCTCGGATGAAATGATGTCTGATGTCAATGTGTTTTGTCCGGGAATGCATAACTGGATTTTTCGTAATATTGATCGCGCTTGTGTTATCACATCGAAGAGGAATGCATCCAAGGTTTACTCCATAGTCAAGTAATTGTTGTTTTAGCCAAATAATTTGAGTGCATCCACTTCCAGCCGCAATGTATTCTGCTTTGGCAGTGCTGAGAGCTACGCTTGCTTGCTTTTTGCATGACCATGAAATCAAGGCATTTCCAAGAATGTGACATGTTCCACTTGTACTTTTGCGATCAGTTTTGCAACCTGCATAGTCAGCATCAGAATAACCAACTAGATTGCACATACTACCTTTTGGATACCATAATCCGACGTTGGTTGTTCCTTTGAGATATTTTATTATGCGCTTGACTGCTGCAAGGTGAGACTCTTTAGGATTGGCTTGATATCTTGCACAAAGGCAAACGCTGAACATAATGTCAGGTCTACTTGCTGTTAAATAGAGGAGTGAGCCAATCATTCCACGATACTTAGTTATGTCAATAGAATTCCCTGATTCATCTGGATCAAGATAGGTGCCGGATCCCATAGGAATTGCACTTTCTTTGCTACTTTCCATCTCAAACTTCTTTATAAGGTCTTTGCAATATTTTGATTGGTTTACGAAGATACCATGTTTGAGTTGCTTAATTTGAAGACCGAGAAAGAAATTCAATCCTCCCATCATAGACATCTCAAACTCTCCTTGCATCATAGACGAAAATTTCTTGCACATATTTTGGTTAGTTGAACCGAAAACAATATCATCTACATAGATTTGTACAAGTAAGGTATGATGATTAACATTTTTTATGAAGAGAGTGGTATCAACTTTACCCTTTACAAACCCTTTTTCACATAGGAATGCACTTAGTCTATCATACCAAGCCCTTGGTGCTTGCTTCAGCCCATAGAGAGCTTTCTTCAGTTTGAAGACATGATTAGGATGTTTTAAGTCTTCAAATTCGGGAGGTTGCTTTACATAGACTTCTTCATTTATGAATCTGTTGAGAAATTCACTTTTTACATCCATTTGAAAAAGTTCAAAGTCCAATGAGCATGCATATGCAAGTAATAATCTTATTGTTTCCAAACGTGCTACCGGAGCAAAAGTTTCTTCAAAATCAATTCCTTCCTCTTGGTTGTATCCTTGAGCAACTAGTCTTGCCTTGTTTCGAGTGATTATTCCATTTTCATCCATCTTGTTTTTGAAAACCCATTTGGTTCCAATGATATGTTTATTTCCTGGATTAGGAACAAGTTCCCAAACTCCGTTCCGCTCGAATTGGTTTAACTCCTCATGCATGGCAAGGATCCATTGATCATCTTCTAGTGCTTGATCCACTTTAGTAGGTTCAACTTGATATATAAACGCCATATTTAAGCATGCATCCTTAAGATTTAGCCGTGTAGATACTCCTTTGCTAATATCTCCAATTATGTTGTCAATTGGATGATCACGATGAGTTCTCCATTCTTGAGGAAGATCATCATCATTTTCATTTTGATGTGAAAGTTCATGTGTTTGTTCCGGATTGACAATTTTGCCATCTCCGCAGGAATTCTCATGAGATAGATCTATAGAATCATCATCATCACAAATAACAACTTCCTCCTTGGAGGTGTTAGATTCATCCAAAGAAACATGCATTGATTCTTCTATAGTTAAAGTTCTTTTATTGTAAATTCTAAAAGCTTTTCTAGAAAGGGAGTAACCAAGAAAAATACCTTCATCCGATTTTTCATCGAACTTACCGAGATTGTCTTTGTCGTTGTTAAGGACAAAACATTTGCACCCGAAAATATGAAAGTGAGAGATATTTGGTTTTCTTCCTTTGTAAATCTCATATGGAGTTTTCTTTAGTATAGGTCTTATGATCACGCGATTGCTTACATAACATGCCGTGCTTACCGCATCCGCCCAAAAATACTTAGGCAAACTTGAGTCACTTAGCATTGTTCTAGCAAGCTCCACCAAAGACCTATTTTTCCTTTCAACTACTCCATTTTGTTGTGGAGTTCTTGGTGCTGAAAAATTGTGGAAGATCCCATTTTCTTCACAAAATTCTTTAAATAGATTGTTTTGGAACTCTCCACCATGATCACTTCGGATTGATGTTATCTTTAATGACTTCTCATTTTGAACTTGTTTTGCATATCTCTTGAATGCCTTGAATGCTTCATTCTTGTGCACTAAAAACAAAGTCCAAGTGAAACGGGAAAAATCATCTACAATAACTAAAGCATAAATGTTACCTCCGAAGCTTCTTGTTCTAGATGGACCAAAAAGATCCATGTGCAACAATTGAAGTGGTCTTGTTGTTGAAACCACATTCTTTAGTTTGAAAGTTGATTTGGTCTGTTTGCCCTTTTGGCATGCACTACATAATTTGTCTTTGATGAACTTCATCTTTGGTAGACAAATAACTAAGTCATGCTTAACCAATTTGTTCAAGTGCTCCATGTGAATGTGAGCAATCCTCTTGTGCCATAACCAAGCGTCATTGTTGTTTACCATAAGACATTGTACCTTCATAGACAAATCATCTAGAGTAATCATAAAAATATTGTTAGATCTTATACCTTTGAGTTTTACCTCATTGGTTGCCTCATCCATAATAAGGCATTCTTCTTTGTTGAATTTGATCTTGAACCCTCTATCGCAAAGTTGACTTATGCTAAGAAGGTTGTGCTTTAATCCTTCAACATAGAGAACATCCTCAATTTGAATGGATGGAGGTGTGCCAACTATTCCAACGCCAAGAATCTTTCCTTTGGTGTTGTCTCCATAGGTGACATACCCTTTGGCTTTATGTACTAGATATGAAAATTGGTGTACATCTCCTGTCATATGCTTTGAACATCCACTGTCAAGATACCAAACATTTGATGTGGATTTCAAGCATACCTACAAAAACAAATTATTTCTTGTTAGGTACCCAAGTTGCCTTGGGTCCTTCATAGTTAGTTCCCTTTTTCACCCATGCATAATATCCACTAGCCATACTGAAATTTCTAATATAGCATGCATTGGGTGTGTGTCCAATAATACCACAGTAAAAACAGTTTGGAACAAATTTGCTCTTGTATCTAGGAATTTGTTTTCTTTTAGATACATTAGCCTTTTTCTTTTGATGATTATGGACAACTTGCTTCTTTTCTACTTTCTTGGGATTGGAACTATTACTAGCCTTTACAAAAACAGTGGGATTGTTACTTGGTTTCTTAGTATTCACATAACCAAGACCTCTTTTATCATTTGGATAACGTTGTTGGCTTAGTAATCCTTCCAATCCTATTTGTCCTTTTTTCATATCGTTCAATGACTCTTTTCAATTGAACAATTTGAAAGACATTTGATTCACACTTAGAGCATGCAAAGTTTTCCTTTTCTTTAATAAAATTCTGTTTTTGAAGATCAAAATCTTTAGTCATGGTGTCAATTTTTTCTAGACAAATTAGAAGTTCTTTTTCTTGTTTTGACACCTTTTTGTATAAACTTTTGCATTATTTCAAGAGTTCATCAATTGCACCTTGAACATCATCATCAAAAAGATTAAATTCATTACTAACCTCTTCTTCATCGTCGGAGTGATGCGATGCCATTAAGGCTAAGTTTTCACATTCGTCGCTTTCCGATTCCGATGAACTACTCATATCATTATCTTCCCATGCTATGCAGACTTTCTTTTGTTTTGAGTCCTTTCCTTTGAATCCATTTTTCTTTGGGAGATTTGGACAGTTTGGCTTGATGTGTCCTTGCTTTCCACATTCATAACATGAGACATCTTGTGTTGATGTGGAGGCTTCTCTTTTCTTGAAGTGCTTTCTCTTATGTGCATGAGATCCGCCTTTGTCATTTCTGCCAAAAAACTTCCCAAGTCTTTTCACAAGAAGCATGAAATTTTCATCTTCTTCCGGATTGTCTTCTTTTACCACTTCCTTTGAATCAATTTTTAAAGCAATGTTTTTGGACTTCTTTTCTAGATTCTCATGTTTTTCAAGTCTACCGAGTTCCGTTTCATATTCTTGAAGTTTGCCAAATAATGTAGCGGAAGTCATTGCGGAGAGACTCTTCTTTTCCGAGATTGCTGTCACCTTTGGTTGCCATTCCCTAGTCAATGATCTAAGGATTTTCAAGTTGAGTTCATCATTTGTCAAGGTTTTACCAAGAGCATTTAAGTGATTTTTCAAATGCACAAATCTCTTTTGTAAGTCAAGAATGGATTCTCCGGGCTGCATTCGAAATAGTTCATATTCTTGACTCAAGGTATTTAGCCTTGATCTTTTTACTTCAGCCGTTCCTTCATGAGTTTGAACCAAGGTATCCCAAATTTCCTTTGCTGTTCTGCAGTTTGAGACACGGAAAAATTCGTCCATACTGAGTGCACCTTGAAGAAGGTTTATTGCCTTTTTGTCATAGAGAACTTTCTTTTTATCATCGTCATCCCATGCAGTTTTGGGCTTTGCAGACCCAACGCCATTGATTACCGTTATCGGGATAAATGGACCATTTTCAACAGCATCCCATACTTCCTCTCCTTGTGCTTCTAAATGCGCCTTCATGCGTATTTTCCAAAAGTCAAAATATTCACCACAAAATAGAGGAGGCTTGTTATTACTACCACCATCTCTGAAAACGGGTTGATGATTTGCGGAAGCCATTCTGGATCTCTAGGAGCAGGTTACCTATAACCTGCTCTGATACCAATTGTAAGTTTAAGATTGCGCCTAAGAGGGGGGGGGGGGTGAATTAGGTGGTGGTCGATTTTTGACTTATTTTATACTTTCTAGTTTTGATTTAGTGCTTTGAAAACTGTAAAGTACAGAAAGTAAAGAGACACGGAGAATTATCCTGGTTCCTTCCACACCCCGGAAGTACGTCCAGTCCCCTTGCAAACACGCAAGAGATTTTACTATTTTGTTAGAACTTTTACAAGACTCTTCCTAGTCTTATCAACTAAAGAACCTAACAAATAACCAAGAACACCCTCTTGGATTTCCAATAAGTCTAATGAGAACAATCCTCTCAAAAGATACCTCTTGTTTCCAACAATGGACAACAAGGAACAAAAGTAATCTAATACTTAATTCCAACAATCCTGGAAATAAGTTACACTTTGTATGATTTTATGAAGTATGATTTCTTGAAAGATGTTGATCACATAGAGTGACTTCTTTGAATTTTCTTCTTTCTTATCTTGTAAGCAATTCAAACTGTAACATAATGGTTTGATAATGCTCAAAGATTTCTGTTCTTTATATGTGTGAAAGTGCAGAAAATATTTGTTCTTAAAAGTTAAGAAATGTGAAGTTTGAATATTTTACAAAGTTCAGATTTTATTGCATAAGAGAAGAGTTGTTTATAATTTGAAAGATTTTGTATTTAAAGTAATCAAGATACCTTTCCAAATGGACACTTTTCTGTTTGAAAAACGTGAGAGGATGCAATGTATGACCATGCATCTATTGGAGAAAAGGTGTGAAGGATATCTTGAAACCAGTTCAGATTTTTCAAAATTTACAATGTGTAAATCGATTAACATAAGATGTAAATCGATTGCACGGGTTTGTAACGTTAAAGTTTTCAAAAAATTTGAAGTGTAAATCGATTAGCATGTTGTGTAAATCGATTTACAAGATTTAAAAATTCACATTGTTCTGTGATTAATCGATTTACACAACATGTAAATCGATTGCTGGCAGGAGCAATCAGTTTTTTTGAAAAAGCATGTGTAAATCGATTTACACAAGATGTTAATCGATTTACAGCACAGAAAAACTTAAAAATTGTTTTGAAATATAATTGAAGTGTTGTGGCAAGTGTGTATATCATTTTTGAGCATTTCTAATCAATGTAGTTCAATTGAGAATTGATATACTTGATTGCTTGCCATGATCCTTGAAGCTTTGAGTGAATGATGCTTTAAGTTAATTTCCACTTCTTTTCCTTCTTGCCATAATGCTCGTTTGTCTTTCATCAAACTAGCTTGTTTGTCTTTCATCAAAACTAAAGTTGAGTTGAGGCTTGAGATTACAATTCTTACTTGATCAAGGATATTCTAGAGGGAAAATAGATACAACGCTTTTCATTAAACTACAAGGGAAACATATTCTTCTCGTTTAAATTTATGTCGATGATATCATATTTGGATCTACTAACATGCAATTAGTCAACGAGTTTTCTAAGATAATGTAAGGAGAGTTTGAAATGAGTATAATGGGGGAGTTAAACTACTTTCTCAGATTTCAAGTCAAATAACTCAAAGAAGAGACGTTTGTATGTCAAACAAAGTATTGTCAAAAGTTACTTAAACGCTTCATAATGGAACATGCCAAGTCAATTGACACTCCAATAACAACAAATGGAAACTTGGACAAAGATGAAAACTTTAAGGATGTTAACATTAAAAGGTATAGAGGCATGATCAGATCTCTCTTATATATTACTGCATCTAGAACTGATATCATGTTAAGTGTATGCATGTGTGCTCGATATCAATCCCCTCATAAGGAATCACATCTAAAATCTATAGAGCGCATTCTGAGGTATCTTCATGGTACTTCTAAGCATGGGCTTTAGTATCTGAAAGGATGTGATGGTAGTTTAGTTGGTCATTCTGATTCCTATTTTACCGGTTGCAAATCGGATAGGAAGAGCACTAGTGGAACTTGCCACTTATTTTCAAATTCTTTAGTCAGTTGGCATAGCAAGAAGCAAGTCTATGTTGCCTTGTCAACTGTTGAGGTGTCGCTGCGATAGTTGTTGCGCTCAAATTTTGTGACTCAAACAACAATTACTTGATTTTGATATTAAACTTTAACGTATTTCGATCATGTGAGACAAGACTAGTGTTATTAACCTAACTAAAAATCATGTGCTATGTAACACCCTATTTCCCTAATGCAAAATTATAATTAAATCAAATATTTTTCATAACTTTTTCACATAGGATGTTACATATTTCAAAATACACACACGTGTTGATCATGTAACACTTAACTTAAATAAACATGCAACACAATATCAATAACATTGGAGACTTCATCATACTATTAATCTCCTACAATAAGTTAATTAGTTATGTGTTGCCTCTTACTCTGTATTACTAAATACTCTAATATTAGCTCTCACACTACTTGTTATTATTTTTCAACTAACTACCACAACTTTTTACAATATCCAACTACATTATAAACTATCACTATTACCTCAAATACTAACAGTGGCATCAGAGCTAGGTTCGGTAATTCACTAGGCGTACCAAACTATTTCTTCTTCTCACCAATTATTTTATTAAAAACTACAAAATGAAGTATCTGACTCAAACACAAAGGAGTGGAGGTAGGTACACGGCCCGACTCTGTTTGAGTTTAAACCCAAAACAAAAAATGAGAGAGAGAGAGAGAGGTTCTGGTAGCCTAACAGTCATACAATCTTAATTTCAAGTCCAACTAATGTCGTAATCTTATGGAAAATAATGCTCGAGTTCTGATAGAGTATAAGCACGGACGATAAAAAAAATTGAAACCTGTGGCTTCTGAGGCTCAACTTGAGTACATGCCTAGGAAGACAAATGCAACTACTAGAGCAAGAATGAGTCTCTGTCAAAATTCTTCTACAGAAATGACAAGGAGACTCGTAAACAACTAAGAAGCAAGAGTGGTTCTTGTCATAAATATTCAATAAGATCGACAAGGAGATTCACATGCAACTAGACAACAAAAGTGGTCCTTGTTGGAAGTCTTTAACAAGACAAACAAAGAAGATCACAAGCGCAACTAAGGAGCGAGAATAATTCCCGTCAAAAGGCTTCAACAATGAAGAGAAAGAGTTTAATAACAATCATTGTGACAAGTAGTGTGACAAAATTGACTCATTATGGAGATAATGCTTTTCAAAATAAAATACATTACATAAAAGTATCAATGCATGAAGAGATAGTTTCACAAATTCACATTTGAACAACTATGAACTACACTTGGAGTCACTGAAATATGCATCAAGGAGAAGTATTAAAATTGATGCACATTTCTAGAACATTCTAGGAAAAACAAATGACAAAGTTTAGAGAAAACTAGAATAGTCTAAAGTTTCTACATGTTTCTAGATTGTTCTAATAATTCCTAGATTAACTTATATCTTAGAAAGTTCTATGTCAATGTAACGTAGAAAAGACAAACAAAAACCTAAATAGTTCTATCCTAGAAACATCCTCAAACATCTATAAATAAACAAGCATGTGTGTAACTGTATTTAAGACCTTTAAAATCCAATATCAATAACAATAGAAGTTTCATCATACTATTACTCTCCTCCTACAATAAATTAATTACTTATGTGTTGCCTCTTGTTCCGTACTACTAAATATTCCAATACTAGCTTTCACATTACTTACTACTATCTTTCAATTATCTACTAGATCTTTTTACACTATCCAAGTACATTCTAAACTATCACTAATACTTCAAATTCAAATACTAACGGTATACTATTACAGCCTATAATTTATAGCAATCAATCAATAAACATGACAAGGGCACATTGAGATCCAATAAAATTTGGCTTGATAGTAACATCAAATACACAGTTTTTAAGCATAGTGGTTTATATATTAATGAAATTTACACAGAAACATGTTGCTCTTTAGATTATAAAGTTTACCAAATATAAAACTTTAAAACAAATAAGAAACTTGATAATAATTATGAAATATATCTGCAATTGATAAGCCACTTACTACTTACTCTTGTTTCCTTTGAAGGTAGTAGTAAGGTTTTCTGTATGAATTAGTATCTTACAAAGTCCCTCTGCTTGAATACCAAGTTCCTCAATGGTCTGGCTAGTTAAATTGAACAAAATCAGTCGACTGTCGTCTTTTTTTCTGAACACCATATCACCACTCATTCCCACTCCGATGGGATACAGAGGGAAAGAGACGGGTCCTAGGATAAAAATTTTAGTCCATGATTGTTTAACACTAAGTTCACCCAAAACAAATATGTGAAATGTAGTTGTGTTTGGCAAATTTAAGATCAAAGCAATAGAGCCATTCAATAGCACCAAGTGTGTCAGTACTAAATGAAAATCAAAGTTGTCATCTATTTGTGTTGTAATGAAAACCTCATTGCTCCAGTCAAATGACAACAGATATGTTTCTTTATGTGTTACACTTTCACACATCCAATGAGAGAGTCCATCCATATATAATTGTTGACAACAATTCTTAGAAATATGATGCAAAGGGAGATCAAGTACTCTCCAAGAGTCAGTCCTTAGACTATATATCTCCCATGTAAAAGTGCCTTGAACTTCTTCTATCAGGCACAACACTTTATAGTCGTTTCTGCTACTGTCGTTACCAAATCCACTGTAACTAACAGAAGAAGTATCATCCAAAAAGCTAGGTTGAACGATCTTATACTCTTCTGTAGAAGGATTCCATAATATAAAAAATTTCACGTAGCAGTAGAATGCAAATGCCCTCCGTAGACAAAGGATCCCATTAACACTACCTGAGCCGATAATATCATAATCGTAACGGGCATGTAAGAAATCTATACTATTATAACATGGCCAACGTAATTTGACCCTATTCTCTAACCTATCTCCAGAAACAGAATAAAACTCAAATGGTTTATCTAGATAGGAAACTTCCGAAGGAGTAAACTTGCCATATAGAAGAAGAGATGTATGATCATAAGAAGGACGTTCCTTTGTTAAGAAGAAGTTGCCATACATAGTCATGAAATTAGGATTATCAAACAAGAGGGACCATGATTTACAAACACATTCAAATCGCTTCAAAGATTTAATACACAATTTTGATAGAATGGAAAACGCAATATCATCATGTATGTGTAATTCTTTTCTGAACTTTACCTTTTCAGCAGTGCCGTGTTTATTCATCTTCAAATCCAATAAACCCCTTTGCATGCAACTCCAAACCCTAATGTCAACAATGACGTAACAGTATTATAGGAAAAATAAACTATGCTGATTTTAATTATATTTTAAAACTCAATCAATTAATTTTGTAAAAAAACTATTAATATCTTTAATTATCATTATTTCATCAATTTATTTTATTAATTATAAATTAAAATATAGGAATATAGTTAATTACATGTTTAAATAACTTTAGACATATGGCAATTAATCTGAAATATAGTAGATTTTTGTTTTTAAAACAAAATATAATAGTAATTGAGTTTAAGTTATTGTTTTCAAAAGATAGAGAATATAACAAAGTTAAAATAAAAGTTCACATCTTCATAAATTATATTCATATTGCATAGTTACATTGAAAAATTATATGTTTTTATGACAATGCAATAAACCCAATAAACATCGTAATATAGAATTTTTTTTACAATAACCAAATATTAAAATAATATTTCGTAAATAATCGCGTTTTGGGAATTTTTTTTTTAAATAATCATGTATTAAAAAAAATTCCGCAAATAACCACGTTTCGGAAAAAATTACGCAAATAACCATGTTTCAGATGACTCCCCAAAGGAGGAGCCATCTGAATTGGCGCCTACTCCCATTTTTTAAGGGGATGCGTCATCTCACTTGGCGCCTATGTGCTTAGGGCATGCCCTAAGCCAAGTTAGATGGCGCCTAGGTGTTATTTTAGGGCAAAATTTGATTTTTTTTGTCCGGTGCGTTGCGTATTGGATACAGGATCAACAAATTGGACTTTTTATTAAAAATAATAATTACATCAAACTGTATTACATTAAAAAAACAGATAAATAAAACAGATAAAAAAACAGATAAAAAAATATAGGAAAAAAAACAGATAAATCAGTGATCCCCCGGAACCCGGTAATGACCCCCGGTTCCGCATCCCCGTCCTCGTCTTTCCCGTGCTGGGTGTTGTCGCGTTTCCTGCTGCGGCAGGGTCGATGGCCCAGTGAAGTCAATGCGGTCCGGATCCATAAAATCAGTCAGATCTCCATATCTAGAAGATCCGCTTTGGTACAGTCGGTTAACCATACCCTCAAAGTTTGGTCGTGTTGGCGGTGGGTGGGGTTCCATGGTGGGTCTGTAGCATTGATCGTCTGAGTATGGTGGGTAGAAAGGAAATGGATCTTGGGGTGTTTGGTATTGAGGATGTTGGGTGGTTTGGTGATATTGTGGTTGATGGTAGGCTGGGTCGGTTTGTTCGTAATCTTCCGATATTCCCATATCAGGGCTAAGGCTGGATGTTGAGGGGGCCATATTGGGATATACGGAAGACTGAAAATGTGTGTGGGGTATGCGGGTGTGTTGGTATTGTGGTTTGGTGTGAGGCATATCGGAGTATTGGTAGTGAGGTGGTGATTGTGGTTGGTTGTGGGGCATTTGACTGTAATTGTGTTGTGGTGGGGACTGTGGTTGGGTGTTTGTAGGTCTGTTTCTTCTTGGGGGTTGGTGGGAGGTTGATGGGTTTTGGGTTTCTTGTTGGGGAAACGAGGGTTGTGCCTATTGTGTGCGTGGGTCAGCCAAGTACCTTGGATGAGACACGTGCATTTCAAGGTTACTAACTGACCTGTACCAAGATAAATATTGATCCGTGTGTCGCATATTACCATGATTAGGGAAAACCGGGAATTGCAAGACATAGCGGTGACGCCTCTGCCACATCTTACACCATTTCGGAGCGAAGTCTTTCCAGTTGGTAAGACCCCACTGGGCGTCGACCCTTTTAAGATGCCATGGGGACAAACAAGTTGGATCACTTGGTATCTCTTGATGCATTCCGAACTGCATCTTCACACGGTCGTTGTGGTGCATCTCCATAATGTTGAACCGAATGATTGCAGTCTTCGTGGTCCAAATTGCTGCATCCTCCGGGTTTGGATCATGGCCCAAACCCAGATATGGTCTCCAGACGAACTGCGATAAAATTTAAATCAGGTTAACGCAAAAGTAATGTATAAATAATTTAAATGAAGAAAAGTTTAAAGCTACGACGTATATCATCCAGGCCTAAGTGATCCAACAGATTGCGGTATAGTGCGACATTGAATCTTGGATTCTTGCGGTAATCCATACCCATCACGCAGTACCTAAAGGAAATGAAAAACATTTTATTCTTAGCATATATTTGGTGAAGAGATGAATACTAATAAATGATATAACTTGATGACTTACTTTGTTGCGTACGGGAAAACGAAAGTGTTGTTGTTGACGGGGTTTAAGGACTTCATCCTCCACCAACCCCAGGCTTGTAGTAAAAAAGCGCACCCATAAAATGTACATTTTTCCTTGACTGCATTTTTGCACAAGGAACTGTATAGGTGGGCTAAAACTGCAGAACCCCAACTATATTTTCTTGTTTTTTCAAAATTTCTTAGTAAATGTAAATACATAAAATTTATACTATTTACCATACTTTCGAGAAATAAAAAGGTACCAAATAGTATCATAAGATAAGTTCTGGCTTTTACTACCCTGTCTTGCTCGGAGGAATTTTCGTTTAATTCCAAACTTGCATAATTACTTTTAAGCTCCGTGAGTAGTATTCCCTGACCTCTCGCACCACCACCGTCAACCATATCCCTGCCCAACAGTTCTTCACACTGAGAGTTGGGTTGTTGAACCGACCCGTTCACGGCCTTACCGTCGACAGGGAGACCTAGTAGCATGTACACATCCTCTAGCGTGATGTTACATTCACCTATTAGTAGGTGAAATGTATGGGTCACTGGTCTCCACCTTTCCAACATTGCAAGAATGAACTTCGAATCAATTGTGCAGTTGGAGATCTTTATCACATGTCCAAAACCTGCGTATTCCAGATATGGTACGATAAATGGGTCGGGAGCCAGGTAGTTGTGAGAACGGATTCTGAATCTTTTGGTGTCCTGAGTTCATAATGTAAAAGGTGTAAGATTAAGTAAGATGAACAAAGCATTATCTGATATATGAAAAATGTATAACCAAAATAGAAACTTACAAATGCACCATTGGACTTGGCGAAAGAGTACAAAAATGAATGGTGTCGCCATCCCAATTGGTGAATAAGAGGTGCCTTTGGTTGCAGGCTAGGCTCAGGCTACGTGACAGCCTTTGGGATGCCATGCCTGAATGCATGTAACCCTATTGGAGGTGATGGGAGGAGACTTACAACATACAGTATCGGTGCAGAGTAGGCGCAGACTAGGTGGCAGCCTAGGGGGTTACATATCTGCATGCATGTATCACGATTGGACAGTAAGGGAGGCACCATTGGACTTGGCGAAAGAGTACAAAAATGAATGGTGTCACCATCCCAATTGACGAATAAGAGGTGTCCTTGGTTGCAGGCTAGGCTCGGGCTACGTGACAGCCTTTGGGATGCCATACATGTAACACTATTGGCAGCCTTGGGGGTTACATCCTTACTTAATTGAAATTTTTAGTCTTACGTTTATCATAACATTGATTCACTTAATCTGTCAAATCTTCCAACCTTCAAACGTTCTTACAATCAAACCTTCAAACCTTCAAACAATCAAACATACAAACCTTCGAATAACTCATAAAGTTCAAACATTCCAACCTTCAAACCTTACAACATTCAAACCTTCATACAATCAATAAACTTCAAACATTCCAACCTTCGAATAACTCATAAAATTCAAACATTCCAACCTTCTTACCTTCAAACCTTCAAACAATCCTACGCAATGGCCTCTGCACCACAATTTGTCGTCAAAGCACATTTCAACGGTGAGACATACATTTGTCCCACCGCTGGGTTTTTGTTTAGAGATACAGACAACATCCAATTTCTCTTAAACGGGAAAGTCAATTTCTTGTACTTCAAAAAACGATTGGAGGCTAAACTTGGACGAGGCCCGGTGACCCAGATATTTTATATGAATCCAGTGTTTTTTGGAAACAACCAAGTAATTTTTTATAAGGTTGAAGTTCAAGATGACGAGGATCTCCAGAATATGTTTTCCAGCCATGTGTATTCTGGGCACGACTCTATTGAGTTGTACGTTATGCTGCGAGAGCCTCAGGTGACACAAGTGGTTGATCCTTTGGAGAATGAACAGGCTGAGGTAGATGCAGTTGATGAAGAAGAAGAAGATGACAAGTTAGAGTTTGATGAAATGGTGAATGATGATTTCGACGATGATGGCATACCTAGTATTCCTGCAAACGAAATCTACACACCACCTCCGCACATGACAAACTTCAACATGGGCGGAGATGAACCTTCTACTGACTTATTTTTCAATTTGTATATGCAGTCGGATGAAAATTTAAAAGAGAAGGACAAGTTTCGTAACAGAGAGGAATGCATCAGAGCCATAAAAAAATTCCATATGCTTAACTCGGTTGATTCTAAGGTGGACCGTGTCAACCCGGAAAGGTACAAGATCAAGTGTGTCCACCCTGACTGTATGTTCAAGCTGATCGCATCATACAAATTAAGAGGTGACTGCTGGGTCATAGGTTCCATGACTACCCACACTTGTGTAAGTTCTACTCAATCATAGGACCACCGAAAACTTAACTACGATCTCATCTGTCAAGAAATCCTACCCCTGGTCAGCAACGACCCATCTTTGAAGGTGAAAACAATCATCTCCCACATCACCACAGTTTTTAACTACACTCCGTCTTACCGTAAGGCGTGGTTAGCAAAGACTAAGGCGATTGAAAGGGTGTACGGAAACTGGGAGGAGTCATACCAAGAACTTCCCCGCTACCTGAATGCACTCAAGACGTATTCTCCAGGTAGTGTTTACATTCTGGAAACAGTGCCAGCATACGCCCAAGATGGTAGTCTACTAAACGGCAACGGAATATTTAGTCGAGTGTTTTGGGAATTTCAACCATGCATCACAGGGTTTGCATCATGCAAACCAATTATACAAATTGATGGGACTTGGTTGTATGGGAAGTACAAAGGCACGCTACTGATGGCAGTTGCACAAGATGGCAACCACAACATTTTCCCCATTGCCTTTGCCCTTGTCGAGGGGGAGACCGGTGGTGCTTGGAGCTTTTTTCTGAAAAATCTACGGACACACGTGGCTCCTCAACCAGATCTCTGTTTGATCTCGGACAAACATGCCTCCATTGAAAGTGCCTACAATAATCCTACAAACAGTTGGCATGACCCTCCTTCTACGCATGTCTATTGCGTTAGACATATCGTCCAGAATTTCACGAGGGAGATCAAGGACAAAACATTGAGGAAAGCGGTTATGAATGCGGGGTATGCATTGACACAACCCACATTCAAATATTACCGCAACGAGATCCGTTTGTCAAATTTGGAAGCCGATAGGTGGATCGACAATATTCCGATGGAAAAATGGACTAGGTCATACGACAATGGCCAAAGATGGGGGCACATGACAACGAATCTTATTGAATCAATGAATGGGGTATTCCAAGGCATACAAAACCTCCCGATCACTACCTTGGTAAAATCTACGTATTTTAGGATTGCTGCGTTATTTGCCAAAAGAGGTGAAATCTGGAATGCGGTGTTGCAATCTGGACAACTATGGAGTGAAAGCTGCATGAAATACATTAAGGCAGAAAGTGCTAAAGCCAACACTCATATGGTTATACGGTTTGATCGACACAACCACAACTTCATTGTGAAAGAGACAATCAACCACAACGAAGGCCTACCAAGACAAGAATATAGGGTCATGCTACCTTCTCGTTGGTGCGATTGTGGTAGGTTTCAAGCATTTCTTATGCCTTGCTCTCATGTCATTGTCGCTTGTGCTCATACCCATCAAGACGCGCTGCAACTTCTGTCAAAAATTTACAAATCTGAAACGTTGCTCAACGTTTACAACAACAACTTTCCTTTGGTAGCAAAACCAGATTATTGGCCTGCATACGACGGTGAAATAGTGTGGCACAATGACCAAATGCGAAGGAACAAGAAGGGTTGTCCCAAAAGTAAGCGCATCACAACAGAAATGGACGATCTTGACAAGTTGGAAAGAAAGTATGGTTTATGCCGTCAAGTCGGACACAACCGCAAAAATTGTTCGAATCGGGCGTCTGCCTCGACCACATAAAAATTGTAATACATAAATTCTTTCCTTAATTTTGTTGTAAACATTAGGGTTTTCTGTTAACAGATTTTGCTACAATAAATATTGCGCGTACAAGAAAAATACACGATATTCCGTCTACGAAATTACAACTGTTAACACAATTTCATCTGACCCATGCATCATCAACATTACATCGCTGTCTGTTTTGACTTCCTCCAACCATACATTAGGTCTTCCTGTCGCATGTGAGGTTGTTGTTCGTTTTCGCTGGATCCTTCGAATTTTCCCCCCTCCGCAATGTCTCCATCTAGCCATCGCATCAACTCCCGCTTCAAACGCTCCATGGAGTGAATGTGCCAGAATTTCATTTTCATCGCAGGTTTCATGGAGGAGAAGATAACGTAACCATCTCTGCTAAAAATCATGGGCGACGTCATGACGCAAATAACAGAGTAAAAAATAAAAAATCAGTGCGAGCAAGTGTGCGAAATTTCAGAGAAACTGACGAATTATTTATAAAACAGCATTTTGCCCTAGGAGCCAAGTGAGATGGCGCCTCCTCTCACTTTTAAGGAGCATGCGGCATCTCACTTGGCTAAAAGTGAAGGGAGACGCCAAGTGAGATGGCGCCTAAGGCAAAAGTAGGGGTGGATGCGCCAATTCAGATGGCTCCTTCTTTGGGGAGTCATCTGAAACATGGTTATTTGCATAATTTTTTTGTCCTTCAGCAGGAATCGAACCATGAACATACTTTTTGCAGTAAACACTTCTTACCACTAGACCAATGCATTTTCTTTGTTACATATATGCATCAATAAATATTCATATCATGAACATATTAATTACAATTATCAATAAATTTTCTTAACTAGTTGGTTTAAATAATTTTTTAAAAAATGTTTTACATATTTTATCTTTTTACTGTAACTTTTTTTAAATTTTAAATTTTCAAAAATCACTTAAATTTAAAAAAATCACTTAAATTTTCAAAATTTAAAAAAATCACTTAAATTTTCAAAAATCACTTAAATTTAAAAAAATCACTTAAATTTTCAAAAATCACTTAAATTTAAAAAAATCACTTAAATTTTCAAAAATCACTTAAATTTAAATCACTTAAATTTAAAATCACTTAAATTTTCAAAAATCACTTAAATTTTCAAAAATCAATTAAATTTAAAAAAATCACTTAAATTTTAAAAAATAAGTTAAATTTAAAAAAATCACTTAAATTTTCAAAAATCACTTAAATTTAAAAAAATAAGTTAAATTTAAAAAAATCACTTAAATTTTCAAAAATCACTTAAATTTAAAAAAAATCACTTAAATTTTCAAAACTAAGTGATTTTCAAAACTAAGTGATTTTCAAAAATCACTTAAGTGATTTTTGAAAATTTAAGTGATTTTAAATTTAAGTGATTTAAATTTAAGTGATTTTTGAAAATTTAAGTGATTTTTTTAAATTTAAGTGATTTTTGAAAATTTAAGTGATTTTTTTAAATTTAACTTATTTTTTTAAATTTAAGTGAGTTTTTTTAAATTTAAGTGATTTTTGAATATTTAAGTGATTTTAAATTTAAGTGATTTAAATTAAGTGATTTTTGAAAATTTAAGTGATTTTTTTAAATTTAAGTGATTTTTGAAAATTTAAGTGATTTTTTTAAATTTAACTTATTTTTTTAAATTTAAGTGATTTTTTAAATTTAAATGATTTTTGAAAATTTAAGTGATTTTTTTAAATTTAAATGATTTTTGAAAATTTAAAATTTTAAAAAAGTTACAGTAAAAAGATAAAATATGTAAAACATTTTTTTAAAAATTATTTAAACCAACTAGTTAAGAAAATTTATTGATAATTGTAATTAATATGTTAATGATATGAATATTTATTGATGCACATACATAACAAAGAAAATGCATTGGTCTAGTGGTAAGAAGTGTTCACTGCAAATAGTAAGAAGTACAAAAAAATTTTAACTTTGAATTAACACTCAATTAATAAAATATTAATATAAATGTCATATGGAATTAAAAATTAAAAATTAATTAAAAATGACAACTAATCAAGCCATGTCATTAAAATAATAATAAAAATATAACAAAAATATAAGCCACATCAGCCTTTTAGGTGATGTGGCATCCTCAAGGTAAAAACTAAAACTTTTAACATTTGTCAAGTAACAATTGGAACTTTTTTTTGGCAGGGGGGTTTTTCAAATACACCCCATATGTCAGGGGTGAAAATAGGTATTAACCCTTTTATAAATAATTCGTCCGTTTCTCCGAAATTTCGCACACTTTCTCGCACTGTATTTTTATTTTTTACTCTATTATTTGCATCATGATGTCGCCCATGATTTTTAGCAGAGATGGTTACGTTATCTTCTCCGCCACGAAACCTGCGATGAAAATGAAATTCTGGCACATTCACTCCATGGAGCGTTTGAAGCGGGAGTTGATGTGATGGCTAGATGGAGACATTGCGGAGGGGGAAAAAATTTGAAGGATCCAGCGAAAACGAACAACAACCTCACATGCGACAGGAAGACCTAATGTATGGTTGGAGGAAGTCAAAACAGACAGCGATGTAATGTTGATGATGCATGGGTCAGATGAAATTGTGTTAACAGTTGTAATTTCGTAGACAGAATATCGTTAATTTTTCTTGTACGCGCAATATTTATTGTAGCAAAATCTGTTAACGGAAAACCCTAATGTTTACAACATAATTAAGGAAAGATTTTATGTATTACAATTTTTATGTGGTCAAGGCAGACGCCCGATTCAGACAATTTTTGCGATTGTGTCCGACCTGACGGCATAAACCACACTTTCTTTCCAACTTGTCAAGATCGTCCATTTCTGTTGTGATGCGCTTACTTTTGGGACGACCCTTCTTGTTCCTTCGCATTTGGTCATTGTGCCGCACTATTTCGCCGCCGTATGCAGGCCAATAATCTGGTTTTGCTACCAAAGGAAAGTTGTTGTTGTAAACATTGAGCAACGTTTCAGATTTGTAAATGTTTGACAGAAGTTGCAGCGCGTCTTGATGGGTATGAGCACAAGCGGAAATGACACGAGAGCAAGGCATACGAAATGCTTGAAACCTGCCACAATCGCACCAACGAGAAGGTAACATGACCCTATATTCTTGTCTTGGCAGGCCTTCGTTGTGGTCGATTGTCTCTTTCACAATGAAGTTGTGGTTGTGTCGGTCAAACCGTATAACCATGTGAGTGTTGGCTTTGGCACTTTCTGCCTTAATGTATTTCATACAACTTTCACTCCATAGATATCCAGATTGCAACACCGCATTCCACATTTCACCTCTTTTGGCAAATAACGCAGCCATCCTAAAATACGTAGATTTTACCAAAGCAGTGATCGAGAGGTTTCGTATGCCTTTGAATACCCCATTCATTGATTCAATAAGATTTGTTGTCATGTGCCCCCATCTTTGGCCATTTTCGTATGACCTAGTCCATTTTTTCACCGGAATATTGTCGATCCACCTACCAGCTTCCGGATTTGACAAACGGATCTCGTTGCAGTAATATTTGAATGTGGGTTGTGTCAATGCATATCCCGCATTCATAACCGCTTTCCTTAATTTTTTGTCCTTGATCTCCCTCGTGAAATTCTGGACGATATGCCTAACGCAATAGACATGCGTAGAAGGAGGGTCATTCCAACCGTTTGCAGGATTATTGTAGGCACTTTCAATGGAGGCATGTCTGTCCGAGATCAAACAGAGATCTGGTTGAGGAGCCACGTGTGTCCGTAGATTTTTCAGAAAAAAGCTCCAAGCACCACCAGTCTCCCCCTCGACAAGGGAAAAGGCAATGGGGAAAATGTTGTTGTTGCCATCTTGTGCAACTGCCATCAGTAGCGTGCCTTTGTACTTCCCATACAACCAAGTCCCATCAATTTGTATAATTGGTTTGCATGATGCAAACCCTGTGATGCAAGGTTGAAATGCCCAAAACACTCGACTGAATATTCCATTTCCGTTTAGTAGACTACCATCTTGGGCGTATGCTGGCACTGTTTCCAGAATGTAAACACTACCCGGAGAATACGTGTTGAGTGCATTCAGGTAGCGGGGAAGTTCTTGGTATGACTCCTCCCAATTTCCGTACACCCTTTCAATCGCCTTAGTCTTTGCTAACCACGCCTTACGGTAAGACGGAGTGTAGTTAAGAACTGTGGTGATGTGGGAGATGATTGTTTTCACCTTCAAAGATGGGTCGTTGCTGACCAGGGGTAGGATTTCTTGACAGATGAGATCGTAGTTAAGTTTTCGGTGGTCCTGTGATTGGGTAGAACTTACACAAGTGTGGGTAGTCATGGAACCTATGACCCAGCAGTCACCTCTTAATCTGTATGATGCAGTCAGCTTGAACATAAAGTCAGGGTGGACACACTTGATCTTGTACCTTTCCGGGTTGACACGGTCCACCTTAAAATCAACTGAGTTGAGCATGTGGAATTTTTTTATGGCTCTGATGCATTCCTCTCTGTTACAAAACTTGTCCTTCTCTTTTAAATTTTCATCCGACTGCATATACGGATTGAAAAATAAGTCAGTAGAAGGTTCATCTCCGCCCATGTTGAAGTTTGTCATGTGCGGAGGTGGTGTGTAGATTTCGTTTGTAGGAATACTAGGTATGCCATCATCGTCAGAATCATCATTTACCATTTCATCAAACTCTAACTCGTCATCTTCTTCTTCTTCATCAACTGCATCTACCTCAGCTTGTTCATTCTCCAAAGGATCAACCACTTGTGTCACCTGAGGCTCTCGCAGCATAATGTACAACTCAATAAAGTCGTACCCAGAATACACATGGCTGGAAAACATATTCTGGAGATCCTCGTCATCTTGAACTTCAACCTTATAAAAAATTATTTGGTTGTTTCCAAAAAAAACTGGATTCTGATAAAATATCTGGGTCACCGGGCCTCGTCCAAGTTTGGCCTCCAATCGTTTTTTGAAGTACGAGAAATTGGCTTTCCCGTTTAAGAGAAATCGGATGTTGTTTGTGTCTCTAAACAAAAACCCAACGGTGGGACAAATGTATGTCTCACAGTTGAAATGTGCTTTGACGACATATTGTGGTGCAGAGGCCATTGCGTAGGGTTGTTTGAAGGTTTGAAGGTTGTAATGTTTGGATTTTATGAGTTATTCGAAGGTTGGAATGTTTGAAGTTTATTGATTGTATGAACGTTTGAATGTTGTAAGGTTTAAAGGTTGGAATGTTTGAAGTTTATGACTTGTTCGAAGGTTTGTATGTTTAAAGTTTATTGATTGTATGAAGGTTTGAATGTTGTAAGGTTTAAAGGTTGGAATGTTTGAAGTTAATGAGTTATTCGAAGGTTTGTATGTTTGATTGTTTGAAGGTTTGAAGGTTTGATTGTAAGAACGTTTGAAGGTTGGAAGATTTGACAGATTAAGTGAATCAATGTTATGATAAACGTAAGACTAAAAATCTCATATTGAATTTCAATTAAGTAAGGATGTAACCCCCAAGGCTGCCAATAGTGTTACATGCATGGCATCCCAATGGCTGTCACGTAGCCTGAGCTTAGCCTGCAACCAATGACACCTCTTATTCGCCAATTGAGATGGCGACACCTTTCATTTTTGTACTCTTTCGCCAAGTCAAATGGTGCCTCCCTTACTGCCCAATCGTGATACATGCATGCAGATATGTAACCCCATAGGCTGCCACCTAGCCTGCGCGTACTCTGCACCTACACTGTATATTGTAAGTCTCCTCCCATCACCTCCAATAGGGTTACATGCATTCAGGCATGGCATCCCAAAGGCTGTCACGTAGCCTGAGCCTAGCCTGCAACCAATGAGACCTCTTATTCTCCAATTAGGATGGCGACACTGTTGTACCCCAAAATTTGCCCTCCCATATTCTTCAAGAAATTGCCAAGTCAAGCTGCAAAATTCCCCAAGGGTTGCACAGTGCAAAGGTCTCCTATACAGTCAAAACTAGGGTTTGTGTGCTGATCAAGGAAAGGAAGTTTTCAAAGGCCCAATCAAGTCTCATATGCCTACAAATATGGTCAAGTATCCTCATATCAAGTTTCAAGGCATTCAGCTCAAAATTGCACAGTCAAAACCCTAAATTGCACTACAGTCAACTGTAGGGGCAAAATGGTCATTTGACAGTCAAAAATTCAAATTTTTGGTCAACATATCATTTTGAAGCCACAAACATCATTTGATCAATGCTTGATCATGGTTCTCAAAATTTGGCTCAGAAATCATCAAGATGCAAAAAGTTTCCTTATTTGGACAGCTGAAAAAGTCAACTGAAATTGACCAGGGCATAACTTTCACATGGATTATCAGAAAAATTCCATCCAAAGCTAATTTTGAAGAGAAAGACATTTCCTACAACTCATCTTCATACTTCAAGTCCAAGAAATGCTCTCACAAAAAGTTATCAATTTCAACATTATAAGTCATTTTCAAAAGTCAACAAAAAGGGACTTTAAGTCAAAGGCCATAACTTGAGATTGGTAAATCAAAATGACATGGGACCAAAGACATTGGTTAGAGGACTCAAATACCTTTCCAAAATGTACAAGAACATGAGAAAAGCTTAAAAATTGAGCAAGTTATGCCTTGTGGAAGTTGGGAAATTTTTGGATATTTTGAAAAGTCAACATTGATTCAAATGACCTAAAATTGCTAATGGGCCCATTTTTCTTCCATGATTCATCATTCTAAGCATATGCACGACCACTTGGCCCAAAGGGAAGTATTTTCTCATTTTTTATTTATTTATTTGAATTATTATTTATATTAATTCATTTAAATCATTTAAATATATGAAAAATATCTAACTTGACCTAACCAATCTTTTTCTACATGTTTTGGACTCAATATTTCGTGCTTAGCTAAATGTGGAAAGATTTGGAGTGATTGGATCCTAATTGACACAAAGAACACATGAAAAAGATTCAAAAAGATCCTTAAAAAATCAAATCTTCAATTCATTAATCCAAGAGATTTTGAGCAATATTTTTGACCTAATGCACTCAGTACATAAGCATGATCATAAACCTAATGATGGTAGACAAAAAGCTGCGCAAGAAAGGCCATTGCAAACTTGGAAAAATTCCTTAAAAACTCAAATCTGAAAAACCCTTTTTAGGTCGATTCAAAGCATAAGATTTGTTTCAATAGCTTCCTCAAGGTCCCCTGATCACATTCCAATCAGAAACCACCATCAAAACTCCAAGAATTGGTATATTGAACGCAAACTGCATCAAGAAAATTGCATAATCGTATTTTGATTTTGAAGCATAATCATTGCATTTTTTTTATGGATTATTACTCATTGATGATTTCTGATGCTAACTGTACAATTTAATTGTGTTTTTGTGCTCTCAACGCGATTTCACCATGTTAGCTTTCTAGGGTTTGCAAGACGAGAAATTAGGGCTTTTGAAACAAAGTAAAATTAGCCCTTAAGACCACCATGGTTGTACTCAGTGCATCTGGACGAAGTAGAAGCACCCATCGCGCCAAATTTATGGACACCATAGCGCTAGTCGCTATTTTCTTGAAACTGACCTTAAGCAACGCATAGAAAATCGTTGCCTCATGTTCTTGTTTTCAGGAACACGTGAAGAAGACGAGGTCGTGGCATACGCTGATTGGCGTGTTCAAAAATTCGCGCGCGTTTGCCAGCATTAATCCACTTTCTTTTTATATTATTTGTTTGTTGATTATATAACAAATTCATTGTGTGGCTCAGCTGGCAAGCGTTGATTGTAATAACGTCCAAGACCTGGGTTCGAGCCCCAGGTCTGTATAATTTGTCATATTATTTTGCAATAGCCATTCCTATGCAGCGCTAACATTCAAGGTACACCATGCGCCTCAAAATCAGGCCTTGCCGCGTCCATCAGAAGCAATCCAAGGGTGCAAAATTGAAGGCACATCATATACCATGGTCAACGCATGTGCACGCTGCATGGAAAGGTCAAATGGATCAAGCTTAATGGGCCAAAGTTTCTTGGATCATACCTCCTAATTTGGGACTGAACCCCCCTTGGTTTGCAATTCTTTTTATTTTTTCTTCATATTTTATTTTTTCAATTATTGTTTTATTTGCTTTATTGTTTTAATTTAATTAATTATTTTTTTTACAAAATATAAAACACATAAAAAAACTCAGAAAAAGAAAAAAATATAATAAATACTTTATTTTAATTATTTTCATAAACAAATTGTAAATAAATAAATTAATTTAAATTAGGGTTTTAATGTTAATTCTTTTAATAACAAAAATCTAAAAATGTAGAACTAGGTTTAATTGACAATTTTTTATTCCTTTTAATTTTTTTCTTTTTTTGCCATAGTATTATTTATTTATTTATTTTTATAATTAAATGGTACATAAAAAAAAACTTAGGTTTAATTTAGGTTAAATTTTAATACTTTCATAATAAATTTAAAAGCCATTAGAATTAGGGTTTGCATTTCATTTTAATTTTAATTAATTCTCTTTTTCATTAAATACTAAAAAACACCAAAAACAAATTCTTGCTTTCTTTTAATTTCAATTTTAATTCCTCATTAATTTTGCAAAAGGGTCCAACGCCCATGTTCTTAATTTTATTTAATTTCGCATATTTATTTTATGTCATTTAAATAATTATGTATCTCTCCCGAAGCCTTGTAATTACTTCTCGCACTTTTAATTCTTTTGCTTTCTTTATTTTATGTCAAATCGGGTCCTGGATTAATTTTGGCGATGTGGACCCGCGCCATTTGTAATAGCTTTAGATTTACTTTTCCCGCAAATATCTTAACTGTTAAACAAAGCATGCAAGAATGAATGGCCATAATAAAAACGAGCGTAGAACACCAATAACATGACAAGACAAATATAAATGAAAACGACACACGAATCGCACACACCACCCCTAGGGTACGCCTCACTGTTGCCTTGCCTCGAAAGGTGATCGTCGAGTAGAGGATGTCTTAGTAAGTCCTCATGATCCGGGAACCTGGCATGAGGGTAGCTTCTAAGGTGTCTTCCCATTGCTCTGGTGATCACCATGTCCCGAACCTCGAATTGACCCGAACACCTCCAACAGTGGTACTACCTACCTCTCAATGGTGGGATGGCACTACTTTAAAGGACATTTACACAGACGAATTCCTTAGGGTAGGTAGGTTCTCGTAGATACTTGCTCTAATTTCAAAACAAATTCAAAAATACTTTTCACACCAACACATTTTCAAAAAGCTTTCGAAAGCAATTTTTCAAACACTCTTGAGGACCGATACAAGAGTCGAACTGAAATTTTCAAAGAAACTTTTTTTTAAAACCCACAGTTGAAAAGCAAACAAACCTTTTGAAAACACAAATGAGCAAGTATCTAAGATCCCATGGATAACCATGGATAGAAAGGGTGCTAACACCTTCCCTTTCTATAACCTACCTCCCGAACCGAGAGCAATCTCTTTAAGGAATTTTTATGTGCTTTTGTCCTTTCCATTTGGAGAAAATAAAAGACGGTGGCGACTCTTGCTTCCGCGACATTTCGCAAACCAGCGTTAAACAGTCAGTTCCAGATCCACCGATCACAGACACCTTTCATTTTTGTACTCTTTCTCCAAGTCCAATGGCGCCTCCCTTACTGTCCAATCGTGATACATGCATGCAGATATGTAACCCATAGGCTGCCACCTAGCTTGCGCCTACTCTGCAGCCACACTGTATCTTGTAAGTCTCCTCCTATCACCTCCAATAGGGTTGCATGCATTCAGGCATGGCATCCCAAAGGCTTTCACGTAGCCTGAGCCTAGCCTGCAACCAATGACACCTCTTATTCGCCAATTGGGATGACGACACCTTTCATTTTTGTACTCTTTCGCCAAGTCCAATGGCGCCTCCCTTACTGTCTATCGTGATACATGCATGCAGATATGTAACCCCCTAGGCTGCCACCTAGCCTGCGCCTACTCTTCACCTACATTGTATCTTGTAAGTCTCCTCCCGTCACCTCCAATAGGGTTACATGCATTCAGGCATGGCATCCCAAAGGCTGTCATATAGCCTGAGCCTAGCTTGCAACCAATGACACCTCTTATTCGCTAATTGGGATGGCAACACCTTTCATTTTTGTACTCTTTCGCCAAGTCCAATGGCGCCTCCCTTACTGTCCAATCGTGATACATGCATGCAGATATGTAACCCCCTAGGCTGCCACCTAGCCTGTGCCTACTCTGCACCTACACTGTTTCTTGTAAGTCTCCTCCCATCACCTCCAATAGGGTTACATGCATTTAGGCATGGCATCCCAAAGACTGTCACGTAGCCTGAGCCTAGCCTGCAACCAATAACACCTCTTAATCTCCAATTAGGATGGCGACACCTTTCATTATTGTACTCTTTCTCCAAGTTCAATGGAGCCTCCCTTACTGTCCAATCCTGATACATGCATGCAGATATGTAACCCCCTAGGCTGCCACCTAGCCGGCGCCTACTCTGCAACTACACTGTATCTTGTAAGTCTCCTCCCATCACCTCCAATAGAGTTACATGCATTCAGGCATGGCATCCCAAAGGCTGACACGTCACCTGAGTATAGCCTGCAACCAATGACACCTCTTATTCGCCAATTAGGATGGCGACACCTTTCATTTTTGTACTCTTTCGCCAAGTCCAATGGCGCCTCCCTTACTTCCCAATCGTGATACATGAATGCAAATATGTAACCCCCTAGGCTGCCACCTAGCCTACACCTACTCTGCACCTACACTGTATCTTGTAAGTCTCCTCCCATCACCTCCAATAGGGTTACATGCATTCAGGCATGGCATCCCAAAGGCTGTCACGTAGCCTGAGCCTAGCCTGCAACCAATGACACCTCTTATTCGCCAATTGGGATGGCGACACCTTTCATTTTTGTACTATTTCGCCAAGTCCAATGGCGCCTCCCTTACTGTCCAATCGTGATACATGCATGCAGATATGTAACCCCCTAGGCTGCCACCTAGCCTGCGCCTACTCTGCACCTACACTGTATCTTGTAAGTCTCCTCCTATCACCTCCAATAGGGTTACATGCATTCAGGCATGGCATCCCAAAGGCTGTCACATAGCCTGAGCCTAGCCTGCAACCAATGACACCTCTTATTCGCCAATTGGGATGGCGACACCTTTCATTTTTGTACTCTTTCGCCAAGTCCAATGGTGCCTCCCTTACTTTCTAATCGTGATACATGCATGCAGATATGTAACCCCCTAGGCTTTCACCTAGCATGCGCCTACTCTGCACCTACATTGTATCTTGTAAGTCTCCTCCCATCACCTCCAATAGGGTAACATGCATTCAGGCATGGCATCCCAAAGGTTGTCACGTAGCCTGAGCCTAGCTTGCAACCAATGACACCTCTTATTCGCCAATTGGGATGGCGACACCTTTCATTTTTGTACTCTTTCGCCATGTCCAATGGCGCCTCCCTTATTGTCCAATCGTGATACATGCATGTAGATATGTAACCCCCTAGGCTGCCACCTAGGCTGCGCCTACTCTGCACCTACACTGTATCTTGTAAGTCTCCTCCCATCACCTCCAATAGGGTTACATGCATTTAGGCATGGCATCCCAAAGGTTGTCACGTAGCCTGAGCCTAGCCTGCAACCAATGACACCTCTTATTCTCCAATTGGGATGGCGACACCTTTCATTTTTGTACTCTTTCTCCAAGTTCAATGGAGCCTCCCTTATTGTCCAATCCTGATACATGCATGCAGATATGTAACCCCCTAGGCTTCCACCTAGCCTGCTCCTACTCTGCAACTATGCTGTATCTTGTAAGTCTCCTCCCATCACCTCCAATAGGGTTACATGCATTCAGGCATGGCATCCCAAAGGCTGACATGTATCCTGAGTCTAGCCCGCAACCAATGACACCTCTTATTCGCCAATTGGGATGGCGACACCTTTCATTTTTGTACTCTTTCGCCAAGTCCAATGGCGCCTCCCTTACTGTCCAATCGTGTTACATCCTTAGGCTGCCACCTAGCCTGCAAGAGTGACACCTTTCATTTTTGTACATGCATTCAGATATGTAACCCCCTAGGTTTCCACCTAGACTGCAAGAGTGACACTTCTCATGCATGCATGCACCAGCAACCACTCTATGAAATTTTTTTGCCTATAAATACAGACCATATCATACATCTCTCACACCCACACAAGTCTCACTCTCTGCTACGAAATCTTTCATAATCTCTTACACTTTCTAAGTCTTTCATACTCTCTTACACTTTCTAAGTCTTTCATTATCTCAAGCATTTTAAACAATGGCTCTTCTAACAATGGGAGATTCTCACAGAGGCACAAGGGAAAATATTTCCGCATTTGTAAGTTTCTATTTTGGTTATACATTTTTCATACTTCAGATAATACTTTGTTCATCTTACTTAATCTTACACCTTTTACATTATGAACTCAGGATACCAAAAGATTCGGAATCCGTTCTCACAACTACCTGGCTCCCGACCCATTTATCGTACCATATCTGGAATACGCAGGTTTTGGACATGTCATAAAGATCTCCAACTGCACAATTGATTCGAAGTTTGTTCTTGCAATGTTGGAAAGGTGGAGACCAGATACCCATACATTTCACCTACCAATAGGTGAATGTACCATCACTCTAGAGGGTGTGTACATGCTACTAGGTCTCCCTGTCGACGGTAAGGCAGTGAACGGGTCGGTTCAACAACCCAACTCTCAGTGTGAAGAACTGTTGGGAAGGGATATGGTTGAAGGTGGTGGTGCGAGAGGTCAGGGAATACTACTCACTGAGCTTAAAAGTCATTATGCAAGTTTGGAATTAAACAAAAATTCCTCCGAGTAAGACAGGGTAGTAAAATCCAGAACTTATCTTATGATACTATTTGGTACCTTTTTATTTCCTGAAAGTACGGGAAATAGTGCAAATTTTATGTATTTACATTTACTAAGAGATTTTGAAAAAACAAGAAAATATAGTTGGGGTTCTGCAGTTTTAGCCCACCTATACAGTTCCTTGTGCAAAAATGCAGTCAATAAAAAATGTACATTTTATGGGTGTGCTTTTTTACTACAAGCCTGGGGTTGGTGGAGGATGGAGTCCTTAAACCCCGTCAACAACAACACTTTCGTTTTCCCGTACGCAACAAAGTAAGTCATCAAGTTATATCATTTATTACTATTCAACTCTTCACCAAATATATGCTAAGAATAAAATGTTTTTCATTTCCTTTAGGTATTGCGTGAGGGGTATGGATTACGGCAAGAATCCAAGATTCAATGTCGCACTATACCGCAATTTGTTGGATCACTTAGGCCCGGATGATGTACGTCGTACCTTTAAACTTTTCTTCATTTAAATTATTTATATATTACATTTTCGTTAACCTGATTTAAATTTTATCGCAGTTCGTCTGGAGACCATATTTGGGTTTGGGCCATGATCCAAACCCGGAGGATGCATCAATTTGGACTGCGAAGGCTGCAATCATTCGGTTCAACATTATGGAGATGCACTACAGCGACCGTGTGAAGATGCAGTTCGGAATGCATCAAGAGATACCAAGTGATCCACTTGTTTGTCCCCATGGCATCTCAAAAGGGTCGACGCCCAGTGGGGTCTTACCAACTGGAAAGACTTCGCTCTGTAATGGTGTAAGATGTGGCAGAGGCGTCACCGCTATGTCTTGCAATTCCCGGTTTTCCTTAATCATGGTAATATGCGACACACTGATCAATATTTATCTTGGTACAAGTGGGTTAGTAACCCTGAAATGTACGTGTCTCATCCAAGGTACTTGGTTGACCCACGCACACAATGGGCACAACCCTCGTTTCCCCAACAACAAACCCAAAACCCATCAACCTCCCACCAACCCCCCAGAAGAAACAGAACCACAAACACCCAACCACAGTCCCCACCATAATACAATTACACTCAAATGCCCCACAACCAACCACAATCACCACCTCACTACCAATACCCCCATATGCCTCACACCCAACCACAATACCAATCATAATACCAACACACCCGCATACCCCACACACAATTTTAATCTTCCGTATATCCCAATATGGGCCCCTCAACATACAGCCTTAGCCCTGATCTGGGATTGTCAGAAGATTACGAACAAACCGACCCAGCCTACCATCAACCACAATATCACCAAACCACCCAACATCCTCAATACCAAACACCCCAAGATCCATTTCCTTTCTACCCACCGTACTCAGACGATCAATGCTACAGACCCACCATGGAACCCCACCCACCGCCAACACGACCAAACTTTGAGGATATGGGTAACCGACTGTACCAAAGTGGATCTTCTAGATATGGAGATCTGACTGATTTTATGGATCCAGAACGCATTGACTTCGCTGGGCCATCGATCCTACCGCAGCAGGAAACGCGACGACACCCAGCACGGGAAAGGCGAGGACGGGGATACGGAACCGGGGGTCATTACCGGGTTCCGGGGGATCACTGATTTATCTGTTTTTTTTCTGTTTTTTTTATCTGTTTTTTTATCTGTTTTTTTATCTGGTTTTTTTTATCTGTTTTTTTTATCTGTTTTTTTATCTGTTTTTTTATCTGGTTTTTTTTATCTGTTTTTTTAATGTAATACATTTGGATGTAATTATTTTTTTATAAATAAAAAGTCCATTTTGTTGATCCTGTATCCAATACGCAATGCACCGGACAAAAAAAAAATCAAGTTTTGCCTTAGAAATACACATAGGCGCCATCTCACTTGGCTTAGGGCATGCCCTAAGCACCTAGGCGCCAAGTGAGATGGCGCCTCCCCTTAAAAAATGGGTGTATGCGCCAAGTGAGATGGCTCCTCCTTTGGGGAGTCATCTGAAACATGGTTATTTGCGTAATTTTTTCCGAAACGCGGTTATTTGTGAAACTTTTTTTAATACTTGGTTATTCAAAATTTTTTTTCCATAATATACATTGAAATTTATATGTATAACTTAACTGAATTTTTTTCTTTTAATAATCAGGTATTAAAAAAAATCGTAAATAACCATGTTTCAGAAAACTCTACAAGGGAGGAATCATCTTAATTGGCACCTATACCTTATTTTAAAGGGGAGGCGCCATCTCACTTGGCGCCTAGGTGTGAAAGGTTTGCCCTAAGCCAAGTGAGATGACGCCTTAGTGCAATTGGGAGGCGGTTTTTCGCGTTTTTCATTTTAAATGTGTTACGTTACGTAAACGATATAGGATCACGAAAATTGACTTTTTATTTACAAAATATGATTACACAAAACGATTACATAAAAAAAATACAAATTAATCAATGGTCCCTGAAACCCGGTAATGACCCCCAGTTTCACATCCCTATCCTCGCCTTTCCCGTGCTGGGTTTCGTTGCGTTTCCTGTTGTGGCAGAGTCGATGGCCCAGCAAAGTCAATGCATCCGGATCCATGAAATCGGTCAGATCTCCATATCTAGAAGATCCGCTTTGATACAGTCGGTTACCCATACCCTCAAAGTTTGGTCGTGTTGGTGGTGGGAGGGGTTCCATGGTTGGTCTATAGCATTGGTCGTTTGAGTACGGGGGATAGAAAGGAAATGCATCTTGGGGTGTTTGGTATTGGGAATGTTGGTTGCTTTGGTGATGTGGTGGTTGATGGTAAGTTGAGTCAGTTGGTTTATAATCTTTGAAAAATCTCAGATCAGGGCTAAGGTTAGATGTTGAGGGGCCCATATTGAGATATGTAGAAGATTAGAATTGTGTGTGGGGCATGCTATTGGTAATGTGATAGAAATTTTAGTTGGGTGTGAGGCATATGGGGGTATTCGTATTGAGGTGGTGATTGTGGTTGGTTGTGGGGCATGTGGGTGTAATCATACTGTGGTGGTGATTGTGGTTGGGTGTTTGTGATTCTGTTTCGTCGGGGAGGTTGGTGGGAGGTTGATGTGTGTTGGGTTTGTTTTTGGGGAAATGAAGGTTGTGCCCATTGTGTTTGTGGGTCAACCAAATACGTTGGATGAGACACGTGCATTTTTGGATTAGTAACCAATCTGTACCAAGCTAAATATTTATCCGTGTGTCGCATATTACCATGGTTGAGGAAAACTGGGAATTGCAAGACATGTCGGTGACGCCTCTGCCACATCTTACACCATTCTGGAACAAAATATTTCTAGTTGGTAAGACCCCATTGGGCGTCGACCCTTTTGAGATGCCACGGGGACAAACAAGTTAGATCGCAGGATATCTCTTGATGCATTCCAAACTGCATCTTGACACGGTCGATATGGTGCATCTCCATAATATTGAACCGTATGATTGCAGTCTTTGCGCTCCAAATTGCTGCATCCACGAAGTTTGGTTCATGGTCCAAACCCAAATATGGTCTCCAGACAAACTGCAGATAAAATTAAATCAGCTTAATGAAAACGTAATGAATAAATAATTTATTAGTAGAAAAGTTGAAAGGTATGACATACATCATCCGGGCCAAGGGGATCCAATAGATTGTGATATAGAGCGACATTGAATCTTGGATTCTTTCCGTATTCCATACCCCTCACGCAGTACCTAAAGGAATTGAAAAATATTTTATTTTTATCATATATTTGGTGAAGAGATGAATAATAATAAATGATATAAGTTAATGACTTACTTTGTTGCGTATTGGAAAATGAATGTGTTGTTGTTAACGGGGTTTAGGGACTCCATTCTCCAGTAACCCCAGGCTTGAAGTAAAAAAGCGCAGCCATAAAATGTACATTTTTCCTTGATTGCATTTTTACAGCAGAACCCCAACTATATATTCTAATTTTTTCAAAGTCTCTAAGTATATTTAAATACATAAAATTTACACTATTTCCCGTGCATTCTGGAAATAAAAAGGTTCCAAATAGTATCATTATATAATTTCTAGCTTTTATTACCTTAACTAGCTCGAAGGAATTTTCGTTCAATTCTAGAGTCGCATAATGATTTTTGAGCTCAATAAGTAGTATACCCCACCTCTCGCACCACCACCTTCAACCATATCCCTGCCCAACAATTCTTCACACAAAATTGGGTTGTTCAACTGACCTGTTAACTGCCTTACCATCAATAGGGAGACCCAATAACATGTACACGTCATCTAGTGTGACGGTACATTCACCTATTGGTAGATGAAATGTGTAGGTGCAGGCTAGGTGGCAGTTGTTGTACCCCAAAATTTGCCCTCCCATTTTCTCAACATTCCCCATCACAAAGCCCTTGGAGATCAAGATCCAGTTGGGGTTTCATCTGCTCAAGACTTCTCCTTGCACTGCTAACCCAAATTAGGGTTTGTGTTTGAACAAAGATGTTTTGACCTAAAATTCCTAATATGACTTTCATGCTTCATATTGGACTCCCAAGTTTATCCATACCAAGTTTCAAGTCTTGATTCCAAGTTTTGCCCAGTCAATTGGACAGTTGACCTAGAAATCAACTGTATTGGGGAAAAAGTCAACTGTGGCCAATTGACAGTCAAATCTCATGAAAATTGATCCACATCAACATTATGAACTCATATGGACCATTTGATCAAGTTTGGATCACAATTCCACAAGAAATTTGATCAGATCACCAAAAGGGCAAAATGGTCATTTTTAGGGTTTTGACTGCACAAAGGCAATTTTTGATTGTTTGAGCTAGCCAATGGCAAACCAAGCTCACATGTAGACTCAAGGACCCCATGGAATTATCTTGACATGCTCAACAAGGTCAAAAGATCCCAAGTACACAAGATTGACAGTTGAATTTCCCAGTCAATTGATCAATTTTGACTGTATACTGAAAAGTCAAACTTTGACTTTTTGGTCAAAATCAAGAATCAAGATTCTTTTTTCATCAAAACATGCCAAATCATGAAACTTGTTCACCAAGAAATCAAAATTTGCAAATTAGGGTTTGAAATGAGAATTTTTCATAACTTAGAATTTTTCTAAGTTATGAAAAACCCTAATTTTTCCCCAACTTTGCCCCACTTTCTCACCAAGATTCATTTGGATTCAAACAAAAGTCAAAACATGAAAGTTGTAGCTTGTTGCATAATCTACAACTTTGATTCACAAAGTTTTCCCAAATGAGGCTTGTATCTCAAGTTACAATTTTTGGAATAAGGGTACTAAACCATTCTTAACTTAGTAAAATTTTAACCTATTTTGGCAAGGTTTTCCACCTAACTTCAAGGCCATTTTCCCTACACTTCCACTTGGAATTTCACTTTGCATTTCAAAGATGGATTGTAGTACACATTCCAAGCTTTCCAAAATTTCCAAGAACTCATCAAACAACCTCATAACTTGAGAGAGTCGAATTTCACAATATGGCAAAAACTCACTTTTGAATTGGTCATGTACATGTTCATAACTTATGCCATTTGCAAGTCAGCTTGGTTTGTGCTACATTACAGGTCCTTAAACCATCCAACACTCAATAATTTAATGCATGTTCATTGTGCTAAAGCATTATTCTTTGAGTTCAAGCATTACATACAAGTTTAATCCATTTATGGAAAAAGCAAAATAGCCATTTTTGAAAAGTTAAGCTTTATGTCCAATTGAAAATCCAACAAGTACAGATACAATCTAATTGGCACAAGATTATGAGCATAACACACTGATCAAGAAGGAGTTTTGCAGCATGATTAGGGGCCCTCTACATGCCTAGAACACAACTTGGCTTTTCTTGCTTAAGTGTTAAGAAACATCCCATATCACAACACAACTTGGAGATCAGTTTACAAACCTTTAAGCAAACTTTTGAAACACATTAAAGACATCCCAACTAAGCTGAAACACGACCCTAACATCCCTCATACCTCTCCATTGCCATAATCACTCTCAAACTGCAGAAACAGGGCAGGGTCTGCAGATTGGATCCCATCTCTCATCCCTTGCATGATTTCTTGCCCAAAGCTCATCAAACACATTCCCTAGCATCAGTGCAAGCTAACCAAAACCTAAAACACGACCTGTAACTCCTCTAACCAGTTCCACCATTTTTTCTTTCTTGTTTTGCAGTTGAAGGTCCATAGCACGATTCAAGGTCTTTCAAAACAAAGTAAGCATTGGAATAGCATCACCACACCTCAAGGAAGCTATACCCATCATCACCTTGCACTGAAAGCTCCTCCATTACCAGATAGAACTTCAACTGAACAGGTATTTTCTTGAACTTCTAACTCTTAGTACATGCATCATTAGCTCTAGGTTTGTGAATAAGAAATGTTCTACTCATGCCACTGAACCTGTACATGCTTTTACTTTTCATTTCTTTTGCTTGAGCTGTGAGAATTTAAGGTTTGAATATGGCAGAAAAGTTAGGTCATGATTTGGGATTGTCAAAATTCTCTCTCGTTTCTGAGAGTTAGGAGTTGTTCTTTATATATTTGGAATCGTGATTCAATGCTTAACATTTCTTATGTTGGAAGTTTGTGCAAAAGATCAAGGAATCAGGATGTTTGAATTGGAAGAACAGGCGCGCGTTTTTGACAATTTTTTGTCTGAAGGTTGAAGAAGAAGCCACATGGGCTGGGCCTGTGTTGTCTTTTCTTTTCACACCCTGTTTTTGCTTTCATACCCCCCAAGCCCATTTTGTGTATTTTTATGATTTTTTGATTTTTTCTTTTTCATTCTGACTCATTTATTTTTTCTTATCATATTAAAAACATAAAAAATATTTTTTTGCATCATTTTTATATTTTTTAGGCATTTATTTGATTATATTGATATTTGTATACAAATAAGTAAATAATATATTATTTAGAATAAATAGAGAAAAATAATGTAAACACATTTTATTTTTATTTTTATTTTGTTTTATCTTCTTAAAATATTTTATACAAAACATACTTTTTTTCATAAATATTAATTATTATTATTTTTATATATATGATATTTATTTAGTAAATAATAAAGATATATATATATATATATATATATATATATATATATATATATATATATATATATATATATATATATATATATATATATATATATATATATATATATATATATATATATATATATATATATATATATATATATATATATATATATATATATATATATATATATATATATATATATATATATATATATATATATATATATATATATATATATATATATATATATATATATATATATATATATATATATATATATATATATATATATATATATATATATATATATATATATATATATATATTAATTTACTTAGGGAAAAATACCAAAATATACATATTTTTTATTTTATTAATATTTAACACTAAAACACATTTTTATAAATATACTCCATTTTTATTTTTATTTTGTACATAATTATTAAATTTTGTATATATTAAATAAATAATGCATTTTATATAATAAACTAGGGTTTTACCCTAAATATGAAAATACTCCAAAAAATAATACTTTTTTTTTGTTTTGTTTGTTTGACATAAATAATACTTTTTTTTTCATACATATAAAAACCTTTCTTTTTACATTTTGCATCTTTATTTTATTTTCCATTTAATTATGCAATTAATTACCTTGTAAATATTCCAAAATTGATGTAATAGCTAGGTTTAATTTCCTTGTCTAAATATCCCCCCATTTGAACATTTGTACCCCCCTTCCCATATTATTGTGTTGTAATAGTGTAGGAATTTAAATTTCACACTTTAAACGCTTTCTAAATATACCATGCTAGAATTAGGGTTTGTATGCAAATAAAACGAACAAAAATAGTTTGACCTAATTTCAAGATAATCAAGCATGAATATGGACAACACATACCACACTTGCACCCCTAGGGTATTCCACTTTGTTGCCTTCAAATAAATGGGTCATATTGCATGTTAGGTTTCTTTGGGTAAAACAAACAATCAAATGATCATAGTCCCTCGATGACGCTTTCGAAAAGTTGCCTAAAATGATCAAGTCCCTTTCAAAGAGAAATTGCCCAAAGATACTTAGCACTATTGCAATTATGGTCTAAACGACGACCCGCGCCCGTCCCTTTTATCTCCTAACACAAGATTGTCCACCAAATGCAATGGTGGAACAAAATTGTTAAAAGGGTTAAAACATAGCAAAAATCTTTGAGGACTTTAGGGTAGATAAACTCTTAAGTACTTGCCAACTTGCAAAAAATGAAAACACTTGCCTATTTCCAAACCACACTTTCAAAACAAACTTTCAAAAAAACCTTGAAACATCTTTTCAAAAAGACAAGCACCTTTTGTAAAACATTCGAGTAAAGAATTGTTACAAGGGTAGCCTATGCAAGGCATCTTTTTTTAAAACCTTTTCAAAGCCACACACAAAGCACCATTTCAAACAATTGAAAACCAAGGCAAGTTGATCTAAGCAAGTACCTAAGAGCCCATGGATAACCATGGATAGAAAGGGTGTTAATACCTTCCCTTTCTATAATCTACTCCCCGAACCCAAGAAAAAATCTCAAAGGTTTTTGCTGTGCTTTTTAAACCTTTCCTTAGGATAAAATAAAAAGTTGGTGGCGTCTCTTGCTCAACCGAAACATTTGCGAAAACAAACGCAAAACCATAGTCAGTTCTCCCACCGTATCACAGAACTGGCGACTCTGCTGGGGATAAATTTAAAAGTGGAGTAACCTTAGGGCTTAGATCACCCTCTTGCATGACTAAATTGTTTGAATTGTTTGCTTTATATCTTGGCTATATTGTTTGGGTTTGCAATCCTACACCCGGATTTTGGGAAACATTCATAGATAGCAATACATTGTGGAAACTGTGCGGGGTATACCGACACGGTCGAAGCAATAGCTATATTAGTGCGACATATTTGTGAGTACCGGTAACCCTTGAGTTCAATCAAGGAGAGTACGGGGCCGCTGAGTGATGTCACTAAGCACTAATGACCTAGAACCTTACTTGACCATCTTGGCCTGTTATTAGGGGTAGTGAGATGACCGGCTTTGGTGCAGTCCGAAGTTGGTAGATACTCGATACTACACTCATTGAGGGTTGTTTTCTTGGAATATTTTGGTCGCTAGTTAAGTGGCTAAACCAAAACAATGAACAATGAAAACAATCCAGTGATATTGAGCTCCTTAGAACCCGGTTACTATTTATAGGACAGGTTTTTAAGCCAACTACACTCAAGAGGGTACTTACCTATGAAACCCCATGCAAGCCTGAAACTAGGGTTTGGTGTGATTTGCTTGTACATATGTTTGTGCATACATCATAAACATCATAAAGCATCATATGCATTCACTAACCATTTCAAGGGTTTGGATCTTCATCTTTGTTCTTGCTTTGTAGGTCATGGAAATTCCTCGCAGGAAAACTATCCAAGTCAACCTTGTGAGAATCCCTCCTCAACTCAAGGAGCTCACATCAAGAATTCCGGAAAGCTCTCCCTTCAGTGAAAGACATGGTAGACTGCTCAACCTAGTCAATACCAACATTGAAGAAGACATGATGAAAGTGCTATTCCAATTCTTTGACCCTCTTCACACTGTTTCACTTTCCCTGATTATCAGTTGGTGCCCACTTTGGAGGAGTTTTCTCAACTCCTAAGAATCCCTATCCTTAATCAACTACCATTCAACGGTACGGAAAAGGAACCAAAGCCGGAAGATGTTGCTCGAGCATTACATCTACAACCATCCGACATCAAGGGGCATTGGGAAACCAGAAGCGGCGTCAAGGGATTCTTAGCAAAATTCTTGTTTGAGAAGGCACAAGAATGTTGGAACTCATTGGACCTACAAGCCTTTGAAGAAATTGTGGCACTCCTTATCTATGGGTTGGTCTTGTTCCCAAATCCTGACCAATTGGTAGATATCAACGCCGTCAAAATCTTCCTGTCCAGAAATCCAATACCAACTTTGCTTGGGGACATTCTTCACTCATTTTACACACGAACAATGAGAAAGAGGGGTGTTCTCATGTGTTGTACTCCTCTCCTTGCACGATGGTTTATTTCGCACCTTCCACAATCTGTCTTGAAAAATGACCAAGGCTCAAGGTGGTCCCAACGGTTGATGACTCTTACTCACTCTGATGTACATTGGTGTTCTCGGTCCAGAGAAAATGTCATCATCGTCGATCGTTGTGGAGAGTTTCCTAATGTTCCGTTACTTGGAATCAGAGGAGGTATCACCTACAACCCTTGCCTAACTTTGAGGCAATTTGGATATGCACGGAGGGATGGCCCTCATGACATGCTGATTCCTGACCTAGTTTTTGACTTCGACAACGATGCGCAAGGACTTCGCCAAAGATTCATCAGAGCTTGGGGAAAACTCAACAAGGTTGATAGCAAGACTCTGGGACACAAGAACTCTATCCCTCTTGAGCCTTATCTCAAGTGGGTACGAGCCCGAGCCCAAAGTCTAATGATGCCTTATCCTCATGTTCTCCCTGTGATTAAAGAGCCTGTTAAGGAAGGAGAGGTTCCCTATAACATCCTACATCCAGACATGCCTACATCGTGGGAGGAAATGCAGAAAAGTTGGATTCAGCTCAAGGAGGAACGGAACACTTTTGAAGCCAGCTTCTACGCTAGCGAAAAGAAGGTTCTAGAGCTTACCCGCCGACTCCATGAGCAAGAGGCCCTCAACACCTACATCGCACCAAAGAGGATGCGCAATGTCTTTTTGCCTTAAGAAGTTATTTTGTAATATTTGGCCCATGGGGCATTTATGTACTAACAAATTCCTTCTTATTAATATGACGTGTGTTCTTCTTTGTTTGAAACAATTTTGAATGTCCTAAATCCTTGAATGCATTGCATACATAAGCATGCCATTCATCATGTGCATAAGCAGGTCTCACTCCAGGTTTCCTTATCTGTCTGCTGTTTATTTCAGTAGGATGGATCTCGAGCAGACAGTCAAAGACCTACAAGCTCAGAATGCACAGTTCCAGCAACTCCTGATGACCTTGGCTAAGGGTCAGGAGGATATCAAAACTCAATTGGGGAACAAAGACCCAGTGAAAAAGAAGAAAAAGAGACTCGGGGTGGCTACTTTGGGGAGAAGATTTGACGGAGAAGCTCGGAGGGTGCTTGAATTTCCTCATATTTCTGATGAAGGAACCAGCAAAGGAGGTGGAGCTGCGGTACCTTCCGAGTCTGATGTGGAAGAAGAAGAGGTCGAAGAGGATGAAGATTATTCTGATCAGCAGTACCCTCCAGCTGATGACAAATACAAAGGGCTAGAAGACAGATTGGCCGCCATGGAGTTACAAAGAGTACCAGGTTTGGACTTTGAAGACTTGGGTTTGGTTGCCGGGATTGTGATTCCCCCAAAATTCAAAGTGCCAGTGTTTGTGAGGTATGATGGGCTGTCCTGTCCCAAAATGCATCTCAGGTCCTACGTGAGAAAAATCCAACCCTATACGGCAGATAAAAACCTTTGGATTCATTTTTTCCAAGACAGCCTTTCTGGAGCTCAGTTGGAGTGGTTTTATCAGCTAGAGGGAACCAGCGTCCGAAATTGGGAAGATTTGGCCACCGCTTTCTACAAACAATACCAGTATAATTCTGACCTTGCTCCTACTCGTACCCAACTTCAGGGTATGTCATTAGGAACAGGCGAAGGATTCAAAGAATATGCACAAAAATGGAGGGATTTGGCTGGCAGGGTGCAACCTCCTTTAACCGACCGAGAACTCGTTGATATGTTTCTAGGGACCCTATCTGGGCCATTTTTCAATCATCTGATTGGTAACTCTTCCGCGGGGTTTACCGATTTGATCTTAACAGGCGAAAGAATAGAAGCTGGCATCAAGTCAGGAAAGATTCAGAAGAGTATTGCTGCAAGTGTTGAGAAGAAACCTTTTAAGAAGGAAACGGCTGTGGTATATTCTCAGAGAAGAGCGGGGAAGACGGAGCGTCGGCCAACTGTGGGGGCCGTAATGATTCAAAACACTCCAAATGAGCAACCTCGCTATAACCAGTCCAGACCAAATCAACAACGGGTGGAACGGCCACAACGGCAGTTCACCCGCATTAATATGACTCCAGCGCAAGTGCTTCCCCATCTGTTGAAGTTGAATCTCGCCACCATCAAGGAGGCACCAAAGAATGTGAATACGTCCTCTCCGCATTATCATGCTAATGCTAAATGCGCCTACCATTCAGACAGTGTTGGACACGACACCAATGATTGTTGGGCACTCAAGCATAAAATCCAAGACCTGATAGAGGCGAAGGAGGTGGAGTTTGACGCTCCGGAGAAGCCTAATGTGATATCTGCCCCCATGCCGAAGCACGGCCGAAATGTCAATGCCATTGAAGAAGATTTGTATGTCGCTGATGTCAATGATCTGACTACTCCATTGCTGACCATTAAGTTGAATCTGTTAAGGGCCGGGATCTTCCCGGGATGTAAGGAAGACTGCTATTGTTGTTACTCTCTGCCGTTTGATTGTCCGTTACTAAAGAAAGGCATCCAAGGCCTTATGGATAATCGACGAATTTTGTTTGAAAAAGTTTCTGCTGTTCCAGTTCATACTGAAGATGTCTCAATCATAACCATTCACGCCAATCTTTCCAAGGCCGTCAAAAAGCCTGTTAAGATTACACCAGCTACGAAATCTGTTCCTTTGAAGATAACGATGCCGGGGCCTGTCCCCTATGTTTCTGAGAAGTCCATACCATGGAACTATGGCGGTGACGTTTACTACCATGGTATCAAACAAATCGAAATAATTGAAGAAAGTTCGGATGATGAAGAAGCCAGCATTAGTAACATTGCGGGCACTAGCAAAATCACCAGGAGCGGGAGAATATTTTCTCCAGAGATTGCCCCTCCAAGAGCAATCTTTGGACCCTCGTCAGCTGACAAGGTCATCCCGGCACCAATAAAACTTTCTGCTAGAACTCCTTTGATTGAAGACGTTGTTGTTCCTAGTTCTATTTCTCCTACCGCTGCTGACAAAGGTAAGGGAGTCCAAGATGAGCTCGTCAGGACGAGGGCTCAGCCCTTGGTCATCCCGGAAACCTCCAAGAAGGAAATGGATGAGATTTTGAGGATAATCAAGAGAAGTAATTACGATGTGGTAGAACAGCTGGGGCAAACCCCCTCCAAGATCTCCATGCTGGCACTACTACTTTGCTCGGAAGCGCACGCTAAAGCTCTGATAAAATTCCTGAAGGCAGCCCATGTGCCCCAGGAAACCTCTGCAGATCAATTTCAGAATTGTGTGGCTAGCCTTACTGCGGACAATGGATTAGGGTTCTCCGATGCCGACCTAACTCCTAAGGGTAGAAACCACAATGATGCTTTGCACATTTCAGTCGAGTGTCGAGGAACCACTCTCGCACATGTCTTGGTCGACACCGGTTCATCGCTGAATGTTTTGCCTAAGAAGGCCTTGGACCGACTAGATTGTGAAGGGCTGGAATTGAAGCCGAGTGATATTGTTGTCAGAGCTTTCGATGGTTCGAATAGAATGGTCCATGGAGAGGTTGAAATTCCCATCAAGATAGGCACTGAGGTGTTTAAATCCACTTTCTATGTGATGGACATCCGTCCATCATACTCTTGCTTGTTGGGTAGGCCTTGGATACACCATGCTGGGGCAGTCACCTCCTCCTTGCATCAGATGTTGAAGTATCCTGTCAAGGGAAATATTATTACTGTCCATGGCAAATAAGAGTACATGATTAGCCACTTAAATTCTTTCCGGTATGTGGAGGTTGAAGGAGAGTTCATTGAGACTCCTTTTCAACATTTCGAAGAAGTCCTTCCTGAAATAGCAGTAGCAAAGTTGGCAGTTGAGACACCGAGGCAGATGGCCAGGATGGCATCTCTGGAGGACGCAAGGGCCGCAATAAAGGAATGGAAGAATTCAGCATGGGGGGAGTTACCTGACATTCCACATAAGACCGACAAATTTGGATTAGGGTTTACAGCCGCAGGCCAGAAAGCTATGCGCCGTTCGAAGATTGAAAGAGCGCCAGTCAAATTTCTCCCTACGGAATCAACGCTTTGGAGGACGAAGACAAAGAGAGCAACATCGAAGAGTGGATTTACCCGACTGTCAAAGGAGGATTGAGCAACTGGGAGGCAAAAGACTTTGTCCCCATCACTTTTATTCATCAGTAATTTATCTGTCAAACATTTCCTATTTGGTCTGTAATATTTATTTTCAAACAATCTGTACACTATCTCCTCATGCCTTGCCCGGGGCATGTAGGTCCACTTGTAAGGGTTTTGATTATTTTTCATATCCATATACCATGTTTAATGATTCATTGGACGTTTTTCATTTGATAAACTCCTTGTGCTCATTTTCTTTCCTTTTGCATTTTTTGTTTTAAGGATGGCTATCCCTTACACGCACCCACACTCACCAATGCAGGTACCCATCCACTTCGGATTCCATGGGTGACTATTCTGCTATATCTTTCAATAACTCTGAAGATCTGGTCAATCTAGCCGAGTATGAAGATGACGAAGGTTGTGAAGTACCAGGGGAACTAGCCAGACTTCTACAACAAGAGGAAAAGGCCATCCTACCGCACGAAGAGTCATTGGAAACTGTCAACTTAGGAACTGAGGAAGACCGAAAGGAGGTGCAAGTGGGTGCCAATCTGGAAGCGAGTGTCAAGGAACGCCTGATATAGTTGTTGAATGAGTATGTTGAAATCTTCGCTTGGTCTTATGAAGACATGCCGGGTTTAGACACAGACATCGTGGTTCACCGTCTCCCCACAAGAGAGGATTGTCCACCGATCAAGCAAAAAGTTCGCCGAATGAGGCCTGACATGTCTGAAAAGATCAAAGCATAAGTAATGAAGCAATTCGACGTTGGCTTTCTGGCCGTTACGTCCTATCCTCAATGGGTCGCTAACATCGTGCCAGTACCTAAGAAAGATGGCAAAGTCAGGATGTGTGTGGACTACCGGGATTTGAATAGGGCCAGCCCCAAAGATGATTTTCCACTCCCACACATTGACATTCTGATCGACAATACAACTCAACACAAAGTGTTTTCCTTCATGGATGGATTCTCGGGCTACAATCAAATCAAAATGGCCCCGAGGATATGGAGAAAACAACTTTTGTCACACAATGGGGCACTTTCTGTTACAAGGTGATGCCGTTCGGGCTGAAGAACGCAGGGGCAACTTATCAACACGCCATGGTAGCTTTATTTCATGATATGATACATCATGAGATTGAAGTCTACGTGGACGATATGATAGCTCGGTCACAAACAGAGGAAGAGCACCTTGAACATTTAGAAAAGCTGTTTGCCAGATTGAAAGAATACAAGCTCAGGCTGAATCCAAGTAAATGCACTTTTGGAGTTAGGTCTGGTAAACTCCTGGGATTCATTGTAAGCAACAAAGGCATTGAAGTCGATCCAGCAAAAGTAAAAGCAATACAAGAGATGCCTGCTCCCCGTACTGAAAAAGAGGTTAGAGGATTCTTAGGGCGCTTGAACTATATTGCCAGATTCATCTCTCATCTGACTTCTACCTGTGAGCCGATTTTCAAACTCTTGAAGAAAGATCAGGTAGTCGAATGGAACGACGATTGCCAAGCTGCTTTTGATAGAATCAAGGAGTATTTGCTAGAACCTCCTATTCTGATGCCACCCGTCGAAGGAAGACCATTGATCATGTATCTGACCGTCTTGGAAAATTCAATGGGGTGTGTTTTGGGCCAGCATGACGAGTCTGGTCGAAAAGAGCATGCTATTTATTACCTTAGCAAAAAGTTTACCGACTGTGAGACTCGCTACTCACTGCTCGAGAAAACTTGCTGCGCTTTGGTATGGGCTGCTCGCCGACTAAGGCAGTATATGTTGACTCATACTACCTTGTTGATTTCCAAAATGGATCCTATCAAGTATATCTTCGAAAAGCCCGCCTTATCCGGAAGGATAGCTAGATGGCAAATGATCTTAACTGAGTATGACATCCAGTACACCACCCAAAAAGCTATAAAAGGGAGTGTACTAGCTGACCATCTGGCTCATCAGGCTATCGAAGATTATCAACCCATGAGATTCGACTTCCCAGACGAGGACATCATGAATTTGGACTAAATTGAAAGTAACGGACTGTATGACGGACCCGAAAAGGGATCCCGATGGACCCTGTACTTTGATGGTGCTTCAAATGCACTTGGAAATGGTATCGGCGCAGTACTCATTTCTCCGGAAGGCTGTCACACGCCTTTCACGGCCCGACTTTGCTTCAGCTGCACAAACAACATGGCTGAGTATGAAGCTTGCATCTTTGGTCTCAAGGCTGCTATAGACTTGGGGATCAAATCTTTGATCGTATTTGGGGACTCGGCTTTGGTTATCAGTCAAATCAAAGGAGAGTGGGATACCAAGCATCCTAATCTTATCCCATACAAAGAACATGTCCTGACATTGTTGCCTCACTTCGAGCAAATTACCTTCGAGCATTTCCCGCGAGAAGAGAATCAGCTAGCAGATGCTCTGGCTACAATGTCCTCCATGTTTAAACTCAACTGGGATAACGAAGCTCCCCAAATCACCATCGAGCGAATGGATGAACCTGCGCATTGCCATGAGATTAATACCGAGGAAGTAGTGGAACAACCCTGGTTCCATGAAATCAAGAGGTATCTCGAGACCAGAGATTATCCTGAAGGAGCTTCCGTAAATGACAAGAAGTTCTTAAGAAAATTTGCTGCCAAATTCTTCCTGAGCAACGGCATCCTTTACAAACGAAGCCATGATTGTGTATTACTTCGATGCGTAGACAAAGCTAAAGCCGAGTTGATTATGACTGATATACACAGCGGCACATTTGGCACTCACTTGAGCGAGCATACAATGGCTAAAAAGATCCTAAGGGCAGGCTATTACTGGTCTACCATGGAAGCTGACTGCCACCAACACTCCCGTACTTGCCACAAATGCCAAGTCTACGCTGATAAAGTTCATATCCCTCCGGTTCCTCTCAACGTTCTGACTGCTCCTTGGCCATTTGCAATGTGGGGCATTGACATGATTGGAGAGATCAAGCCCACAGCTTCCAACGGACATCGCTTCATCCTGGTTGCCATTGACTATTTCACCAAATGGGTTGAAGCAGCTTCCTTCGCCTCTGTTACTAAAAATGTGGTTGCCCGCTTTATCAAGCAAAATCTCATATGCCGGTATGGTGTTCCAGACAGGATCATCACAGATAATGGTACAAATCTGAATAACACGATGATCACCGCCTTGTGCGATCAGTTCAAGATTTATCATCACAATTCATCTCCCTATCGGCCGAAGATGAACGGTGCTGTTGAAGCTGCGAACAAAAACATTAAGAAGATCATTCAGAAAATGACAGTCACTTACAAAGACTGGCATGAGATGTTACCGTATGCTCTGCATGGGTACCGTACGACGGCACGCACTTCAACCGGGGCAACCCCATTTTCTTTGGTGTACGGCATGGAAGCTGTCTTGCCTATGGAAGTCCAGATTCCTTCTCTAAGGATTATGAAGGATGCATGTTTGAATGAAGATGATTGGATGCAGACCCGACTTGATCAACTCAATCTAATCGACGAAAAGCGACTTGCTGCTATATGCCATGGTCAGACGTATCAAAAACGGATGATCAAGGCTTTCAATAAGAAAGTCAGACGTCAAGTGTATCAAGTCGGAGATCTCGTAATCAAGCGGATTATCTTGCCGCAAAGTGATCCCAGGGGCAAATGGACTCCTACATACGAAGGACCATTTGTGATCAAGAGCATATTTTCTGGTGGTGCAATGATTCTGACCACCATGGACGGTGACGATTTGCCGCACCCTGCGAACACAGATATAGTCAAAAGATCCTACGCATAAAATAACCCGACAAGTCGAAAACCCGAAAGGGCGGCTTGGGAAAAAATGGGCATCCTGGTGAACCGAAAACCCGAAAGGGCGGTTCAGGCAAAAATTAGGGATAAAAGCAAAAAATCTGTACACCCGGCAAGTTGAAAACCCGAAAGGGCGGCTTGGGCAAAAAGGGGTTTCCCGGTGGATCGAAAACCCGAAAGGGCGATTCAGGAAAAAGTTAGGGAATTAAAGCGTATGGCTATGTCTCGTCGGATCACTTCAAAGACAATATCTTCATCAATCAAGTTCCAGGCTTCTGATCAATCCAGTCATCGGCAAACGAAGCATGGAATGGACAAATATTCAGAGTTGTGAAGGCTATAGCAGAATGGAACCCCATGGAATTATTTCACATAGCCATCCTTATTTTGTATAAATTTTTCAATATTTACGACAAAATCCTCTTACTAGGATGATTGTCTCCTTTGTACAAATATACTCAGAGAAAGTTAATACAAATACTTTTCCCAGAAATTTGTGTCATTTCCTTTTTCTTTTTCTCTTGCACTATTTGTTTTATTTTGAGAAACGTCGAATGTTTTGTTAAATAGGCATATGCATTTGAACATAATCATTTCCTTGTGAATCCAGAAAAAAGATTACTGATAGGATAAAGGTGCAGTTGGATATTTTGACACCCTTTCAAAGGAAACGCCAGGAAATTTAGAATCCATACCCTCAGTAAGTCTTAAAGCTTATCCCCAGTAGATTCTGGAAGCTTATCCCCCGCAGAGTACGAACGTCTCTCCCGAGTTTTATTCAAAGTTATTCCTCACAAAGGCTTATAACTGGGTTGTCCTCAGCTTATTATCACGGAAGATCGCACTCACCAAAATTCATCCTATCCCCAGCGGAGTTCATCAGAGTTCCCCAGCATAACCTATCAATACAATCCCCAGCCAGAGGATCCTCCGGAACTCAATTCCCCTCAGAGTTTAAGTTTCAGTATCCCTGGCCGAGCTGAGACTTCAGGTTATCAATCCCCAACGGAGTCAGACTAATGAACCTTCTCCCCCACAGAGTTTGTAAGGACAAATCTTAGAGTTCCCCAGTGAAGTCGCCGGAGTTACTTCCCACCAACTGAAGATTCTCAGTCTTACATCCCCAGCATGAGTATATTAGATTGGAACTCCCCAGTAGAAGTCATCAGGAATTTTCTTCCCCAGCAACAGCCAAGGAATCATTCTTCCCGGCAGTAGTTAAAACACTGTCATCTTCAGCCATCTCAGATTCATCTATCCTTTGCAAGACAGCTCTCCAGCTTACATGCACATCCATTTACATTCATAACATACATTGTATCATGCATCATGACATTGCATATAACTAACTCTTTACCTTTTCAGGTAAGATCAGTCGACAGACTAAAATCATTATCTTCCAAGAACTTTTGAAAACAGTTTACGGACGCTTCCCAACAACAGATGCTGCTCTATTGCTTATTCAACTTCATGATTTCTGAAAACAGTTCACGGGTTCTCCAAGTAACGGATGTTAACCTATCACTTGTTCAGATTCTTCTCAAGACTTCTGAAAACAGTTTATGGATTCTTCCCAACAACGGATGTTAATCTATCAACTCGTTCAGATGCAACTTTTGAAAACAGTTTACGGACGCTTCCCAACAACGGATGTTGCTCTATTGCTTATTCAACTTCAAGACTTTTGAAAACAGTTCACGGTTTCTCCAAGTAACGGATGTTAAGCTATCACTTGTTCAGATTCTTCTCAAGACTTCTGAAAACAGTTTATGGATTCTTCCCAACAACGGATGTTAATCTATCAACTTGTTCAGATGCAACTTTTGAAAACAGTTTACGGACGCTTCCCAACAACGGATGCTGCTCTATTGCTTATTCAACTTCAAGATTTCTGAAAACAGTTCACGGGTTCTCCAAGTAACGAATGTTAACCTATCACTTGTTCAGATTCTTCTCAAGACTTCTGAAAATAGTTTATGGATTCTTCCCAACAATGGATGTTAATCTATCAACTCGTTCAGATGCAACTTTTGAAAACAGTTTACGGACGCTTCCCAACAACGGATGTTGCTCTATTGCTTATTCAACTTCAAGACTTTTGAAAACAGTTCACGGTTTCTCCAAGTAACGGATGTTAACCTATCGCTTGTTCAGTCTCTTCTCAAGACTTCTGAAAACAGTTTATGGATTCTTCCCAACAACGGATGTTAATCTATCGCTTGTTCAGATACAACTTTTGAAAACAGTTTACGGATGCCTCCAGATACGGATGTCAGTCTATTGCTTATTCAGACCCCAGTTCAAAGATGGTCCTAAACATGGACACCTTTCTGATACTCATTCCAGATGGCATCTTTAAGCCCATCCCCGACCAGTTTCTGTCACTCCTCCCGATGGCATCGATAAGCCCATCTCCAAATGGCGTCTCTAAGCCCATTCCCTCATCCATTGCTTTGACGAGTGCAAATTTAAGGGCACTCTAGTGTCCAATCTCCTTTTACCCTCGAGTCGCGAAAGGCAAACTTGCCAATATAACTCTTCCGGTTCAAGAAGATTGAACAGGGGCAACTGTTGTACCCCAAAATTTGCCCTCCCATTTTCTCAACATTCCTCATCACAAAGCCCTTGGAGATCAAGATCCAGTTGGGGTTTCATCTGCTCAAGACTTCTCCTTGCACTGCTAACCCAAATTAGGGTTTGTGTTTGCACAAAGATGTTTTGACCTAAAATGCCTAAGATGACTTTCATGCTTCATATTGGACTCCCAAGTTTATCCATACCAAGTTTCAAGTCTTGATTCCAAGTTTTGCCCAGTCAATTGGACAATTGACCTAGAAATCAACTATATTGGGGAAAAAGTCAACTGTGGCCAATTGACAGTCAAATCTCATGAAAATTGATCCACATCAACATTATGAACTCATATGGACCATTTGATCAAGTTTGGATCACAATTCCACAAGAAATTTGATCAGATCACCAAAAGGGCAAAATGGTCATTTTTAGGGTTTTGACTACACAAAGGCAATTTTTGATTGTTTGACCTAGCCAATGGCAAACCAAGCTCACATATGGACTCAAGGACCCCATGGAATTATCTTGACATGCTCAACAAGGTCAAAAGATCCCAAGTACACAAGATTGACAGTTGAATTTCCCAGTCAATTGATCAATTTTGACTGTATATTGAAAAGTCAAACTTTGACTTTTTGGTCAAAATCAAGAGTCAAGATTCTTTTTTCATCAAAACATGCCAAATCATGAAACTTGTTCACCAAGAAATCAAAATTTGCAAATTAGGGTTTGAAATGAGAATTTTTCATAACTTAGAATTTTTCTAAGTTATGAAAAACCCTAATTTTTTCCCAACATTGCCCCACTTTCTCACCAAGATTCATTTGGATTCAAACAAAAGTCAAAACATGAAAGTTGTAGCTTGTTGCATAATCTACAACTTTGATTCACAAAGTTTTCCCAAATGAGGCTTGTATCTCAAGTTACAATTTTTGGAATAAGGGTACTAAACCATTCTTAACTTAGTAAAATTTTAACCTATTTTGGCAAGGTTTTCCACCTAACTTCAAGGCCATTTTCCCTACACTTCCACTTGTAATTTCACTTTGCATTTCAAAGATGGATTGTAGTACACATTCCAAGCTTTCCAAAATGTCCAAGAACTCATCAAACAACCTCATAACTTGAGAGAGTCGAATTTCACAATATGGCAAAAACTCACTTTTGAATTGGTCATGTACATGTTCATAACTTATGCCATTTGCAAGTAATCTTGGTTTGTGCTACATTACAGGTCCTTAAACCATCCAACACTCAATAATTTAATGCATGTTCATTGTGCTAAAGCATTGTTCTTTGAGTTCAAGCATTACATACAAGTTTAATCCATTTATGGAAAAAGCAAAATAGCCATTTTTGAAAAGTTAAGCTTTATGTCCAATTGAAAATCTAACAAGTACAGATACAATCTAATTGGCACAAGATTATGAGCATAACACACTGATCAAGAAGGAGTTTTGCAGCATGATTAGGGGCCCTCTACATGCCTAGAACACAACTTGGCTTTTCTTGCTTAAGTGTTAAGAAACATCCCATATCACAACACAACTTGGAGATCAGTTTACAAACCTTTAAGCAAACTTTTGAAACACATTAAAGACATCCCAACTAAGCTGAAACACGACCCTAACATCCCTCATACCTCTCCATTGCCATAATCACTCTCAAACTGCAGAAACAGGGCAGGGTCTGCAGATTGGATCCCATCTCTCATCCCTTGCACGATTTCTTGCCCAAAGCTCATCAAACACATTCCCTAGCATCAGTGCAAGCTAACCAAAACCTAAAACACGACCTGTAACTCCTCTAACCAGTTCCACCATTTTTGCTTTCTTGTTTTGCAGTTGAAGGTCCATAGCACGATTCAAGGTCTTTCAAAACAAAGTAAGCATTGGAATAGCATCACCACACCTCAAGGAAGCTATACCCATCATCACCTTGCACTGAAAGCTCCTCCATTGCCAGATAGAACTTCAACTGAACAGGTATTTTCTTGAACTTCTAACTCTTAGTACATGCATCATTAGCTCTAGGTTTGTGAATAAGAAATGTTCTACTCATGCCACTGAACCTGTACATGCTTTTACTTTTCATTTCTTTTGCTTGAGCTGTGAGAATTTAAGGTTTGAATATGGCAGAAAAGTTAGGTCATGATTTGGGATTGTCAAAATTCTCTCTCGTTTCTGAGAGTTAGGAGTTGTTCTTTATATATTTGGAATCGTGATTCAATGCTTAACATTTCTTATGTTGGAAGTTTATGCAAAAGATCAAGGAATCAGGATGTTTGAATTGGAAGAACAGGCGCGCGTTTTTGACAATTTTTTGTCTGAAGGTTGAAGAAGAAGCCACATGGGCTGGGCCTGTGTTGTCTTTTCTTTTCACACCCTGTTTTTGCTTTCATACCCCCCAAGCCCATTTTGTGTATTTTTATGATTTTTTGATTTTTTTCTTTTTCATTCTGACTCATTTATTTTTTCTTATCATATTAAAAACATAAAAAATATTTTTTTGCATCATTTTTATATTTTTTAGGCATTTATTTGATTATATTGATATTTGTATACAAATAAGTAAATAATATATTATTTAGAATAAATAGAGAAAAATAATGTAAACACATTTTATTTTTATTTTTATTTTGTTTTATCTTCTTAAAATATTTTATACAAAACATACTTTTTTTCATAAATATTAATTATTATTATTTATATATATATATATATATATATATATATATATATATATATATATATATATATATATATATATATATATATATATATATATATATATATATATATATATATATATATATATATATATATATATATATATATATATATATATATATATATATATATATATATATATATATATATATATATATATATATATATATATATATATATATATATATATATATATATATATATATATATATATATATATATATATATATATATATTAATTTACTTAGGGCAAAATACCAAAATATACATATTTTTTATTTTATTAATATTTAACACTAAAACACATTTTTATAAATATACTCCATTTTTATTTTTATTTTGTACATAATTATTAAATTTTGTATATATTAAATAAATAATGCATTTTATATAATAAACTAGGGTTTTACCCTAAATATGAAAATACTCCAAAAAATAATACTTTTTTTTGTTTTGTTTGTTTGACATAAATAATACTTTTTTTTTCATACATATAAAAACCTTTCTTTTTACATTTTGCATCTTTATTTTATTTTCCATTTAATTATGCAATTAATTACCTTGTAAATATTCCAAAATTGATGTAATAGCTAGGTTTAATTTCCTTGTCTAAATATCCCCCCATTTAAACATTTGTACCCCCCTTCCCATATTATTGTGTTGTAATAGTGTAGGAATTTAAATTTCACACTTTAAACGCTTTCTAAATATACCATGCTAGAATTAGGGTTTGTATGCAAATAAAACGAACAAAAATAGTTTGACCTAATTTCAAGATAATCAAGCATGAATATGGACAACACATACCACACTTGCACCCCTAGGGTATTCCACTTTGTTGCCTTCAAATAAATGGGCCATATTGCATGTTAGGTTTCTTTGGGTAAAACAAACAATCAAATGATCATAGTCCCTCGATGACGCTTTCGAAAAGTTGCCTAAAATTATCAAGTCTCTTTCAAAGAGAAATTGCCCAAAGATACTTAGCACTATTGCAATTATGGTCTAAACGACGACCCGCGCCCGTCCCTTTTATCTCCTAACACAATATTGTCCACCAAATGCAATGGTGGAACAAAATTGTTAAAAGGGTTAAAACATAGCAAAAATCTTTGAGGACTTTAGGGTAGATAAACTCTTAAGTACTTGCCAACTTGCAAAAAATGAAAACACTTGCCTATTTCCAAACCACACTTTCAAAACAAACTTTCAAAAAAACCTTGAAACATCTTTTCAAAAAGACAAGCACCTTTTGTAAAACATTCGAGTAAAGAATTGTTACAAGGGTAGCCTATGCAAGGCATCTTTTTTTAAAACCTTTTCAAATCCACACACAAAGCACCATTTCAAACAATTGAAAACCAAGGCAAGTTGATCTAAGCAAGTACCTAAGAGCCCATGGATAACCATGGATAGAAAGGGTGCTAATACCTTCCCTTTCTATAATCTACTCCCCGAACCCAAGAAAAAATCTCAAAGGTTTTTGCTGTGCTTTTTAAACCTTTCCTTAGGATAAAATAAAAAGTCGGTGGCGACTCTTGCTCAACCGAAACATTTGCGAAAACAAACGCAAAACCATAGTCAGTTCTCCCACCGTATCACAGCAGCCTTGGGGAAGGCATCTCTGCATGCATGTAATACGATTGAACGTGTAAGGAGGAGCCATTGGACTTGGAAAATGAGTATAAAAATGAAAGGTGTCGCCATCCCTGTTGGAGAATTAGAGGTGGCATGGGTTGCAGTGTAGTCAACTCACCAGAAATGGAATATTCAGTCGAGTGTTCTGGGCTTTTCAACCTTGCATCACAGGGTTTGTGTCATGCAAACCAATTATTCAAATTGATGGGACTTGGTTGTATGGGAAATACAAAGGCACGCTACTAATGGCAATGGCACAAGATGGCAACAATAACATTTTCCCAATTGCCTTTGCCCTAGTCGAGGGAGAGACGGGTGGTTCTTGAAGCTTCTTTCTCAAGAATCTCCGAACACACGTGGCTCCTCAACTAGATCTCTATTTGATCTCTGATAGACATGCATCTATTGAGAGTGCATACAACTGTAGCGGGTAGAAATGTTTAAGACTAAGCCATTGGATTGACTAGACTTGTACAGATCAAAATAAAAATCGCCGCTGCACTTTATTGTTTTCAAAGGAATGGGAAAAGAGCGAATAACCCAAAAGAGGGGGGAAAGATTCAAGGTAAGGGGGTTGGTTACGAAAAGGGAAGGTATTAGCACCCTAAACATCTATGGTACTCCGCAGGAACCTCTTTGTAAAATCTGTATATTTTGGATATAAAGTGTTGTATAAAAATAGATGGTGGATGTGAGAAAAGAAATATATATTTTTATGGTTTTAGCACCCTCTGCGGTTGCGAACCTTTAATGCCTACGTATCACCTTTCGTGCAATCGTGCAATAGGGGATCGGGGTACACGTAGTTCCTCTTTTAAATTTTTTTAAACATAAGTGTGTTGGTTAATTTTATGAGATAAGATATCATTGTTATTGTCCGTATGGAAAACATACTTACTACCCACAATCATGAGAAAGGAGAATTTGCATCATCTCAAAGTGGAGGATATGGCTTGGATTTTAAAATCAACAATGCCTCACTCAACACCCAAGTGGAAAATATCTCTCTTCACTACATATTGTAGAAGTATAGTTGTTTGCATCACTACAAGGATTGACAAGAGTCCAATCTTTTTTAGAAAAGTTTAAAGATAAAAGCCAAAGCGGAAAAATGGTTTGAAATGAGATTGATTGACTTTTAGTCTTCTCACTAAAAAATGTCAAAGTATTATTAAGTTTATTTATGAAGATATTTTGAAAATGCATGGACATAAGTCCAAGTTTATTATGAAAGTGGTTCAAGTTTTTTTTTAAAAAGAACAAGAAGAGTTTTCAAAAGGAGGGAGAATATTTTTGAAATTAATGAAGATGAGAGGAGAAGAAGGGACTATCCTAAAGCATAAGGTAAAAGATAGGAATATGACCCATCTAACCAACAAGAAGCCAATACTTGACACTATGAGCCAAGATAGAATTCCCAGTCTTTGGATTGAAACCAAGCAAGCAAAGATACTAGACATCTTGAGAGAACAAAACTTCAAATGTATTAAGTCTTCACAAAAATTGGGCAGAGTAACGGCTGTATACGGGTGAATTCCAATTGCGAACAAATAGTGTAATCACAATAACCTGCACACAAAATAAACAAACAGCCCAATGCCTTGAGGTAAACCTCAAGAGCTTCAGACAAAATAATCAGATAAGGTCACAAGGTCTCCAATCATAGGCCAAGGTTCCTAATCCTAAGTCCAAAAAGTCCAATGCTCCATAATGCCAAGGATAGTAACCAAATAGTCCAAGTATCATTATATATTTTATGGTTCATGTTGATTACTAGGTGTTTTGAAAACGAAAAGTAAAGCTCAAGTGAGAAAAAATAAAAATAACAAGAAAATAAATACTCAAATGAGAAAAGATGAAAATAGCATGAAATGTAAATGCTAAAAGTAAATAGTGCATAAAAATAAAAGGGGCATATAATGAAAATAAAGGATAAAGTCAATTATTAGTGATTAATGGTTCGTTGGATGATCATCTTGAAACTTGTATTTTGAACTCATTAGAGGATTGGTAGAACCAAAGCCTCCACACAATAAGTTTCATTTGCTTTTTGTCAAGTATATCATCCATTTGGAATCCTCATGAGTACCATTTAATGATCAACGATGTTTAAGTGATCCGCGTTGACCAAAGGTGTTGTAGATCCATTAGAGGATTGGTAGAACCAAAGCCTCCACACAATGAATCTCAAGGTTATTGAATCAAAGAGGTCAAATTAACATACTTGGGCTTGCAAACATAAGTTTGGGCCACGAATGATCATTTATTCGATTCGGGACAAAATTTAGCGCTATGTTAAGCAATCATAAGGGGACTTATATAGAAATCACACCTATTTTGAGGCTTGTCAATAGCAATCAATGTACCATTTGTTTTGAGACATGATATAGAGATCATGCTCCAATAAAATAAGAAAGGGATTAGATGAAGAGGAGTGGGAGAGAATACACAGACCACTTTTGAATTAAATTTAATCAAACTATTATTAAAATCATTCATCCATCTTTGTGGAGTTAGACTCAACACCATGGATCTAATGATATTAATAAAGATCATAATCAAAAATTTAACCCAAGATCAGCCAGAAAATAGTCACAAAATAATATTACATTTAATATATACAAAAGAGGTTTAAAAAATGTTTTAAAATAGAAATAAAAGAGAAAAATATCAACTATGTTCAAATTGATCAAGAAATAAAAAATAAGTCCTTAGAAAAATCAGAAAAGGACTCAAATGATCTTATAATTTTTTTGGTAATTTTTTAAAGTCAGAAACTATTTTTAAAATTTAAAAAAATGAGTAAAATAAACTAAAAATGATAAAAAATACCAAATTCAGAAATAAAAAATAAGTGAAGTCACCAAAATTCGTCACAATATTATTGGATCATTCCATAATTTTTTCAGAATTTAAAAATGCATAAAAGTATTTTTAATCATTTAAAACAATTCAAATAAAGTGAAAATTTATAAAAATACCAAAACACAAAAATTAAATTGTGAAAATTAAAAATCAGAAAGAGAATAATCAAAAATATTTTTCAGAATTTTTTCAGAATTTTTGGACTAAAAATGGATTTTCTATGATTTTTTTTGAAGTTTAAAACAATTAAATATAAAAATCAGAAAAGAAAAGAAAACTCAAAAATATGTGGACCATTGGATGAGAGTCAAAACGCGTTAGTAATCAAATCCAAGGGATCTGACGCGCTGTGCATATTATGGTCATCAGTGAATAATGCATAGGATCAATAATTAAATCAGATTTCAAAAAGTACAAGTGGTGTGCCATCATTGGTTGGAAGATGACACGTTGGTCATCTTCAACCTCCAACCAACGTGAATTGCAAGTCTCTCAAACTGTAAAATCAGAAGCTCAAACCTATGTCATTCGCTTCGTCTCTTCAAGACGAAGACAACCACACCTTTGTGACAAATTTATAAAATTGTAGCTCAAGCAATTTGGAAGGAAAGTTTTAAAAAGGGATTTGAAATTTCATGGTCAAAACTTGTTTCCAGTAAAAAATAAGTGTTGCAACTAGAACCAGGGTAATGAGATCATCACAATGATATCAAAGTTTTGAAGAATTGATGATGGAATCTACCTATTGAAGTTAAGTTGCAGAGCTCCGAAACTGGACTTCTATGGAGCAATATAGGGCACGATTCTTGAATGTAATTATATGGTTAGCTTCAGGGAATACCAAGGAAGGTGAATTCATGGAAAAATTGGATTGAAAAAGGCATGAGAATGGATTTCGAAGTTGCTAAATTTTGAGTTATGGAACAAGTTTGGCAGGTGATTCTGGTTATCCAAACTTGAGGAAATGAATGGGGAATGACCCTCTATTTATAGGGAATCAAATAGAATGTCCAAGCGTGTAAAATGATGAAGTTTAGAGGGAAATCGTGTGAAGTTGCAAACAAGAAAAGTGTGACTTCTAATTTGATCAAAACTCATCCAAAACACGCGTTTTGCTATGCTAATCACTTCTGGAAGTTCACTAAATATGTTCAGAAGCAAAAACGCACAGAAACAAAGTGTTTAGAAGCCAAATCAAGGATCTCAAACTTCTGACTTGGTGAAAAATTTAGTTTCAAATTGCCAACTTCTGACCAATGGCATTCTCGGGTCAAGGGGTCTTAGGGCATGACTCTTGATGCTTTAGAAAGATGAGGTTACAAGCTTTAAAATGGAAAAATAATGGGATAAAATGGATGCTTGAGCTGAAAGTTGCATTGAGTCAAACTTGGAGAAAAAGGGTTGACTTTCCATACTTAGAAATATTTCAAATTTTTCTTCAAAAGTGACCTATAATGTTTTGCATCCAAACATAGCCTTCCTCTTGGAATTTTATCTTGACTAAAAAAGATGGCATGAAATAGACCTCTTGAATGACATTTTGGGACTTGAACCATTCAAAATATCCAAAAATTGAGAGAGTTATGAATTGTTGAAGTTGGCAAAAAATCATGAAATGACCTATAATCTTTTGTATCCTTAAGGAAACTTCCATCCATTTTCTCACTTTTCACATAAAAGAAAGCATAAATTTCACATCCTCAAGATCATTGTGGAAAACTAATGGGATCAAGGTTATAAAAATTGACAAAGTTATGATCATTTGAAGTCACACATGAAAAATTAGGGATTCATCTGGAGGACTTGTAATCTTTCTTCTTCATCAAGTTTCTTCCACATGAAAACTCCTTGAAACTTTTGAAGTGATTTGTTGATAACCATTTAAAGAGAAGGATGTCTTTGGAATCACTCAAAAATACCAAAATATGAGCAAGATATACTCCATTGAAATTCAAAACCCTAGCTCCTAGATCAAGAAACATGCCTTGAGGAACTTTGACAATTTTGAACAAAATTCTTGTACCAACACAAATGATTTGTAAATATAAGTTGCTGAGGATGATAATGAGAACTCATAGCAACCACAACCACTTCCATATCTTCAGAATTGAGAGAAATATGCATTTATGGCCAATGAGAACAAAGCTTTGTCCAAGCATGCCAACTTTTCCAATCAATCCCTTGTTCTTTTGAACCAAATTTGATAACCTTGAAATATGGTGAACCAAAATAACCTTGCCATGCCATTCCTTCCAAAATAAATCCAATGGTGAGGTTTGAAATTTTCAAGATTTATTGACTAGGGCATGGAAATAAACTCATGAACCCATTGAACAACTTGTTAGATCTCATTGCCTTTACCTATATTAGTAACAAGCAAGACAAACCAACATTGCATTATTAATTAAGAGTTGAAATCAAGACAAGAATATTCATGATCATAAAAGAACACAAGTCAAGGTGCTTGGTGATTCCTCAAAGAGAAAAGCTAAATATAGAGAGGGGAACCAAGAATCCTATTGTGATCTTATTGTGAATGAATCAACATGGTATGATGAAGGGATCTTAGGGGCAAAAATTGGGGTACAACAACTTCCCTTATTTATGTTTCTTCTATCCGGAGATACGAAGGTTAAAAATCTTCGTGTAGACGCGATCGAAGATACTTAAATATAAGACAAACCCTATTTTTGGCCCTAAGATGCCATAAAATGCTTATGAATATGATTGCACATGGACAACTCCAAAGGGACGCAAAACACCACTGCGAATGTAACAAAAAAATTAAGAAACAAGAGAGTAACCCAACCAAGAAAATAAATCACTGGTGGATCAAAAAGACCTGAATCAGAGAGGATGGTAAAACGGTCAAAGGATACACCAACTCCTACTGGAGGTGAAGCTACCAACATTTACTGAAGGCATAAAGAAAGAATCATCGACGTTCATTGCCGATGACCTACCAACTTTCACTGAAGGTAGAGAGATAATATATAACAACACCGACGTTCACTGACGGTGGGCTACCAACATTCACTTAAGGTAGAAGGAAAAGAAATATCATAGCATCGTCGTTCACTGACGATGAACTACCAACATTCACTGACGATGAACTACCAACATTCACTGAAGGTAGCAAAAAGATAACAAACACCAACTTTCACTGAAGGTGATCTACCAACTTCCACTGAAGGTAGAGAGAAAATATATCATAGCATCACCGTTCACTGACGATGAACTACCAATGTTCGCTGAGGGTAGAAAAAAGATAACAAACACCAACTTTCACTGATGGGGATCTACCAACTTTCACTGAAGGTAGAGAGAAAATATATCATAGCATCACCGTTCACTGACGATGAACTACCAACATTCACTAAGGGTAGCAAAAAGATAACAATCACCAAATTTAACTGAAGGTGATCTACCAACTTTCACTGAAGGCAGAGAGAAAAATATATCATATCACCTCCGTTCACTGACGATGAACTACCAATGTTCACTGAAGGTATCAAAAAGATAACAAACACCAACTTTCACTGATGGTGACCTACCAACTTTCATTGCAGGTAGGGAGAAAATATATCATAGCATCGCCGTTCACTGACGATGAACTACCAACGTTCACTGAAGGTAGCAAAAAGATAACAAACACCAACTTTCACTGATGGTGATCTACCAACTTTCACTGAAGGTAGAGAGAAAATATATCATAGCACCATTGTTCACTGACGATGAACTACCAACATTAACTGAAGGTAGCAAAAAGATAACAAACACCAACTTTCACTGATGGTGATCTACCAACTTTCACTGAAGGTAGAGAGAAAATATATCATAGCATCTCCGTTCACTAACGATGAACTACCAACGTTCACTGAGGGTAGCAAAAAGATAACAAGTTTCCCTAAAATTCTGGCATTTCACCTAGAACGTGTCTCAACTTCTTTTTTAATCGAGGCACTTTTTCTGGAAAGCGTAAGCTGTCTCAAATAAAGAGACTTCCACCTGCCAAGATTTCACAACAAACTGTCTCTACGAATTTAAAAGTCTTGCCATCCGCTGGTGTAAACCGACGACGGACTACAAACTATCGACTCATAGAGGAGATAGCAAAAAAAAGTTATGTCGACTTTTACAGGGAAGCACAAGTTGCTCAAATAAAGAGACCTGCCACTTGTTGTCATGGAGGATTGTAAAAAGAAATGACTTTCTGGGGAGAATAGTATGAATTTCTGGGGAGAACAATATGACTTCCTGGGGAGAACAATATGGCTTCCTGAAATATGACTTCCTGGGGAAATGCCACGATATTCCTGTTGAGGAGATAAAGTTTTCTCGTGCAAAATAAATGCACAAACCAAAACTCAAAGCTTTCAGAAATCCAGAGTAAATAATATTGTTGGGAAACCAAAGATTCAAATCAGAAATAAACTGGAATGAAATAGTCAACCAAAATACATCCTTTGAGAAATAAACCCAAGAGGGAAAACAAAATCCATCTAAATAAGGAGTTGTACAGGAAGCTAAAGCAAAAATATTCCATGAGCGATAACTCAGTGGGGAAATTGAAAGAATATATGCTTTCTGCTTAAGCCCAACACTCTATTAAAGAGAGGACAATGTAACTCTGCAAAATAGGGTGATATGTCAACAAAAATATTAACAAATGTTAATGAGAAATGAGTTGCCAATTTTAGCTATGCATGATGTATGTATGAATGTATGAGTGTTATCGTGTGTATGCTGACAAAATAGATATACAACACTGGGAGTAACCAGGAAAAACCATCTCGGGCACAAACAACACTCGGCTAAAACACATCCAAGATGATCATTCCAAGAAAAAGTAAGTGTCAGTTGAGGAAACATAACCTGCTACCTGCTTCAGCTTTACTAGGGAGAAATATAATCTGGAAGTAAACAAAACAAAGTGACAGAATAGTACAGATACAAGGATAGAACATCCTTCTCCAGGCTTCACCGGGGAAACAAATGTTTTCAAGAGTAACACTTCTACTGGGGTTTGCAAAACCAATCTCAAGTAAAGTAGATGGACACCAAATCACCAAAACATTCACTGGGGAATTCAGGTCCACTTCATTGGGGAGGTTAATCACCACATCCTTAAAGGGAAAACTACAATACATTATTCACTAGAGAAACTGGGGACCTGCGTTCTTCAAGAGTGATTATGGTACCGACTTCTCTGGAAAGGGAACTTCCATTAGACCGAACGAAAACTTCATTGGAGAAATCTCGGATTAAAACCTTACATCATGAAAATTCAGAAAAGAGGAGAAATGAATCCAAACTTGACCGAGGATACCGCAGTCATGAACCCAATACGGTGAATCATCCTGAGTAAACCTTCCCGAGGGGAACAAAAACTTCTTAAAACAACTGGAGTTTATCCATTCCTGGGATCACCATTTTTGTTGTTGTTGTTGTTTTTTTTCGTATCACAAATTCTAAAGTAAAATCAAATTATAAATTCTTTTTGAAAAATTGATTTTGTTATTTAATTTTTTTTCTTTGAAAGTTATTATCAATAATAAACGGAGTCTTTGCAAGCTAAACAAAATAAGTAACACAAAGAATTGGGTAACAACTCAAACTTTATTAATAGAATGGTAGTCTGCGAATGGCGAGACTCCGTTGAAGTATGATGAGGATTCGAGAAGATTGTTGCGTCAATGATCAGATCTTGCATGAGGCAGTTACTTGCCAAGAAAGTCCCTAACTTTTTCCTAGCTGCCCTTGCGGGTTTTCAACTTAGCGGGAAATTTATCTGTTTATGTCTCTAACTTTTGCCTAGACCGCCCTTTCGGGTTTTCGGCCTACCGAGACGCTCTTTTTTGCCTAAGCCGCCCTTTCGGGTTTTCAACTTAGCAAGTTGTTCTTTTACTTCTTTAGGAAAAGTATTTCTTGACTGCATCAACATTCATGGGATGTGGGAACTCCTCGCCATCCATAATTTCAAGAATTAGTGCACCGCTAGAGAAGGCTTTCTTGACAACATATGGGCTTTCAAAATTGGGAGTCCACTTGCCCCTAGAATCAGTGTTGAAAGACATGCTCTTCCTGAGCATGAGGTCGCCTTCTTTGAATTCACGAGGTTTGACCTTTTTATCAAAAGCTTTCTTCATTATTTTCTGATATAACTGTCCATGACACAAAGCTGCCATTCTCTTCTCTTAGATCAAATTCAATTGGTCAAACCGGTTTTGGACCCATTCAGCCTCAGTCAACTTGGTTTCCATTATCACACGCAAAGAGGGAATCTCAACCTCGACTGGGAGTACCGCTTCCATTCCATACACCAGGGAGAACGGGGTTGCTCCTGTTGAAGTGCGGACAAATGTTCGATATCCATGCAAAGTAAAAGGGAGCATTTCATGCCAATCCTTATAAGTAACGACCATTTTCTGGATAATCTTCTTGATATTCTTATTAGCAGCTTCAACAACCCCATTCATCTTTGGCCTATACGGAGAGGAATTATGATGGACAATCTTAAATTCTTCGCACAGTTCTGTCATTATTTTATTGTTCAAATTCAAGCCATTATCGGTGATAATTCTGCTCGGCACACCATACTGACATATAAGATTATTCTTGATGAAGTGCACAACCACCTGCTTAGTAACATTGGCATATGAAGCAGCCTCCACCCACTTGGTGAAGTAATCAATTGCTACCAAGATAAAACAATGTCCATTAGAAGCTTTGGGTTCTATCATCCCGATCATGTTAATACCCCACATAGAGAAAGGCCACGAGGAAGAGATCACATTGAGAAGTGTCGGAGGCACGTGAACCTTGTCCGCATAAATCTGGCATTTATGACACTTCTTTGTAAATTTATAACAATCAGATTCCATTGTCAGCCAATAGTAACCTGCCCTTAGCATCCTTTTAGCCATCAAATGTCCATTGGCATGAGTTCCAAATGAACCTTCATGAACCTCGTGCATCAACATGCTTGCTTCGTGTCTATCAACGCATCTGAGAAAGACCATGTCATAATTTCTTTTATACAACATATTTTCACAGAGGAAGAAACTGCCTGCCAATCTTCTCAATGTCTTTCTATCTTTATTCTATGCATCAATCGGGTATTCCTGAGTCTGAAGAAAATGCTTGATGTCATAATACCAAGGTTTTCCATCTGCTACTTCTTCTGTTGTAAACACATGAGAAAGTCTATCCAGTCGCCGAACCATAATTCGAGGTATATCATTCCAAGTATTTACTTGATACATAGAAGCCAGAGTTTCCAGAGCATCCACCATTTGATTTTCATCTCTAGGAATGTGATGGAATTCGACTGTATTAAAGAAGCGTAAGAACCTTCTAGCATAATCTTTGTAAGGGATCAAGCCGGGGTGACGAGTATCTCATTATCCTTTAATCTAGTTTATTATCAAAGCTGAATCACCATACACATCTAGAATTTTAATTCTTAGATCAATAGCTTCTTCGAGACCCATGATGAAAGCATCATATTCTGCCATATTATTAGTACAATCAAATGTCAACCTTGCGGTAAAAGGAATGTGCGATCCATGTGGAGTGACAATCACAACACCAATTCCTTTACCATAAGCATTCACAGCTCCATCAAATATCATACTCCAACGAGATTCAGGGTCAGGACCTTCCTCAAGCAATGGTTCATCACAATCTTTCACCTTCAGGAACATCACATACTCATCGGGGAATTCATACTCTACAGACTGATGATCCTCCACTGGTTGGTGAGTAAGATAATCTGCCAACACACTACTTTTAATAGCTTTTTGAGTCTGGTATTCGATATCATATTCAGATAGCAACATCTGTCAGCGGGCAATTCTCCCGGTAAGACCAGGTTTTTCAAAAATGTACTTGATTGGATCCATTTTGGAGATTAACCAAGTAGTGTGATTCAACATATACTGCTGCAAATGCTTTGCCGCCCAGGTAAAAGCACAACATGTCTTTTCCAACATGGAATATCGTGACTCACAATCAGTGAACATTTTATTGAGATAATAAATGGCAAACTCTTTCTTCCTTGTTTCATCTCATTGTCCCAGAATACAACCCATGGAATTATCTAACACTGTCAGATACATAATAAACGGTCTTCCATCGACAGAAGGGAGCAAGATAGGAGGTTCAAGTAGATATTCTTTAATACTTTCAAATGCCCTTTGGCAGTCATCCATCAACACACAACCTTGATCTTTCTTTAACAACTTAAAGATCGGTTCACATGTTACAGTCGTGTGGGAAATGAATCTTGAAATATAATTCAAACGCCCGAGGAACCCTCTGGCTTGCTGCTCAGTTCTTAGCACTGGCATCTCTGGAATTGCTTTGACTTTATCAGGGTCAACTTCAATTCCTTTCTGGCTAACAATGAAACCCAACTATTTTCTTGATCGAACACCGAAGGTACATTTATTTGGATTCAAGCGGAGACGATACTTCCTCAAACGCCGAAACAACTTCAACAAATCTTCTACATGACCTTCTTTAGTCTGAGATTTAGAAATCATTTCATAAACATATACTTCGATTTCCTTGTGCATTAGATCATGGAATAAGGTTGTCATAGCCCTCTGGTACGTTGCACCAGCGTTCTTCAACCCGAAGGGTACCACTCTGTAACAGAATGTTCCCCAGGGTGTGATAAATGTTATTTTTTCCATGTCCTCCGAGCCATTCTTATTTGATTATACCTGGAAAATCCTTCTATGAACGAGAATACTTTTAATTTTGTTGTGCTATCCACTAACATATCAATGTGTGGCAATTAAAAATCATCTTTTGGACTAGCTTTATTAGATCTCTGTAATCTACGCACATGCGGACTTTTCCGTCTTTTTTCGGTACTAGGACAATATTGGCAATCCATTGAGGATACACTGACGTCACAAGAAAACCAACATTAATATGCTTTAGAACCTCCTCTTTGATCTTCACTGCCATATCTTGGTGAGTTCTTCTCAACTTCTATTTTATTGGCGGACACTCTAGCTTCAACGGCAAATGGTGCTCTACAATATCTGTATCTAGACCAGGCATATCTTGGTAAGACCAAGCAAAAATATCCACGTACTCTTTCAACAGCTCATTCATCCTGCTCTTCACATCAGGATGCAACAATGCTCCAATCTTGACTTCCTTCGGATCTTCTTTTGAACCCAAATTGATCACTTCCACTGGCTCTTTATATGGATGAATGGTATTTTCCTCGTGCTTAAGCAACCGTGAGACCTCTTCTGGAATCTCATCATAATCTTCTTCTTCGGCCCCATACACAGGACATTCAAAGTTGGGAGAGGGTGCAGGGTCATTGTATTCAACGGTTTTTTTTAATTAATTTGCACATATGATTTATGATTGCTTTTATAAACTGACACATATAACAAGTGATCATGCAGATTGAATTTCAGTTATTTATTTATTTTGAAGGGTTTTTTTTTTCTGATTACCATTTTACAAGAAAAAAAGCAAAAAATAAAGACACAGTTTGGGAAATAAAGACAACTTTTATTATTGATTTTAAAAGTCACAACAAACAGATAAGCCCTACTACATTAATTCTTCCACCTTGGGAAGAGTGAAAGCTTTTCAAAAAGATTAACAAAACAAATTACTTTGAAATATGTATGCAAGAGGGAACATCAATGGTGATTCAGTTCTGAACCTTAACTCCGTGCGTCACATAATTCGGCATTTCCTGCTCTGCTTCATCTTCAAAAATGGCGTAAATCCTGGAAACAATTGGATGAATATAAGCCCCGCTACGGAAGATGTCTTGATACCTGCTTGAAGCAGACTTCTTCTTCATGCTCTTACCTTTGTAATTCTTCAAAGAGAACCCCATGCCGACTTTGTTCTTGTTCACAGGTGGATCCACAATTTGTCCCCATACCTTGCTATGACCCTTACGCACAACCATCTGCACATCCTTAAGCGAAACCATGGAATTCTCATTTCCTCTTATGTTGTCAATGGATAAGGCTTGGAACTGGGTTCCAACAGCAACTTCATCCGCCTCCATGATGCTAAAAGAGGACAAATGAGATATCAATAATGTCTGTTCCCCATTTATGATTACCACTTTCCTTTCACGTACAAATTTCAGTTTCTGGTGTAAAGTTGAAGTGACAGCCTCTGCCTCATGAATCCACGGCCGTCCCAACAAACAGATATAAGCGGGAACAATGTCCATGACCTGGAAAGTCATCTGAAACAAATGTGGGCCTATATGAATATGCAAGTCCACTTCACCAATAACATATTTCCTTGATCCATCAAACGCTTTCACAATGATGCCACTCAGGCGCATAGGCATTCCTTGATATTTAAACTTCATAAGAGTGCTCCTCGGTATAATGTTCAAAGCAGATCCATTATCAATCATCACATTGGATAGTGCATCATTCTTGCAATTCATAGAGATGTGGAGGGCCAAGTTATGATTCCTCCCTTCATCTGGTAACTCATCATCGCAGAAACTCAAATTATTACATGACGTAATGTTCCCTATTACGCTGCTGAATTGGTCTATAGGCATATCACTCTCCACAAAAGCTTGGTCCAATAATCTCATCAAGGATTCTCTGTGAGCAGATGAGTTCATCAATAAAACCAAGATATATATTTTTGAAGGAGTCTTCAGTAGCTGATCTACGATTTTGTAGTCGCTCATCTTGATTATCTTCAAAATATCATCCACTTCTTTCTGTAACGTAGCCCCACTAGTCTCACCCGTAGCCTTCTTGTTTTCAACGTTCTCAGCAATTTTCTTTCCAACACTAACATCTCCTCGAACAACTGGTGCAAGCACACGACCACTGCGGGTCACCCTGCTATTTTCAGCAATATTTCCAACATCGGGAATTGGCTGGATGGGAACTTCCACTCCATCTTCTAAGATTGTAGCGTTGTATTTGTAGGGCACAACCTTATCTGACCTGTAGGGGATAGGACCCAAAAAACTAATCACCAATGGGGTAATAGTTGGCTTGCTATAATATTCAACTTCAAGATGGGCAGGTGCCCAAAAATAAGGTACAATGACATTTACCCCCTCTTCAATATAATCAGTCATTATTGAGTCAGTTTTGGAAAACACATCCTCATTTGAGGAGAAATACTCATCTGCAGAGGCATACTCTTCATCCGACTCTTCTTCAGTCAAGAAAACCTCAATCAAATCAACTTCATGGTAATCATCCCTTTGACCTGTAACTTTAATAATTCAATTATCTAACAACAACTGAACACCCTTCTTCACAATTGAACATCCTCAGGAGTCCCGACAGTAAAATTTGGCAAGATCCATACTGGTATTCTACCTGACCAGCCATATGGCAGAAATTAGCATGCAATTGCACATGGTACTCATTCATATACTCTACATCAAAAATTCTGAATTCTCCAGGACATCTAGAAACCATATTCACCTCCTCTTCATACTCTTCCCTAGGCCTGATTATGTGGATGAGGCCCTCGTCCATTATTTCCTACAAATCAGCCTTTATCTTATCGCAACCCTATCTGTTTGTACTACAAATAGCACAACCAGAATGGTCATGTGTATAGTAGATAAATTCGTAGAGGTCTGCATGCATTTTCACCAAATCTCCTCTAACCAGATTAATATCAAAAATCCTGAAGTTTCCTGGACAACTAGCCACCATATTCATAACATTTACTCCTCCATGCTTGGGTAGAGGATTGTATTTCACATTAGGTCCCACATCCTTGAAAGATAAAATACCAGACTTCACCAATTTCTACACCTCAGTCTTCAAAGGGTAACAATTCTCAACATTATGCCCTGGTGCTCCCTGATTAAAAGCACATGTTTGGCCTGCCTTGTAATACCAAGGCAATGGTGATGGTACAGCGGGAGGTGGTCAGGTCTGAGTCAACTTCTTCTGAATCAATGCCGGTAGTAACTTTGTATAGCTCATAGGGATAGGGTCATAACTCTCCCTTCTCTGATTATACCCTTGATTCCCTTGCTGGGACGGTCTCTGATAAGCAACGGTAGTTAGAGCTGCACCCACAACTGGAGTAACTGAGGCGACTTGCTGATGATGCTGATAATTCCTTCTAGGAGTATTAACCCTCTTCTCTTACATAACAGCATTCGCATCCCCTTCCTTTTTCTTGGTAAACCCATAAGATGGCTTCTTCACACCTCCAGAGCTTTCACGTCTCGTTAAACAACCCTCTCTTATAGCCTCTTCTAAGCAAATACCCATTCCTACCATTTAAGTAAAGTCACTTGGCGCACTTTCTACCATCCTCTCGTAGTAGAAAGCGCCCAACATTTTCAAGAAAATATTAGTCATCTCCTTCTCTTCCATGGGAGGAATCACTTGGGCGGGTACCTCACGCCATCTCTGTGCATATTCTTTGGATGATTCCCTGTCTTTCTAAACCATGGCCCTGAGTTGATCACGGTCAGGCGCCATGTCCATATTTTACTTGTATTGTTTGATGAACGCTTCTCCCAAATCATTGAAAGTATGGATATTGACACTGTCCAATCTCATATACCACTTCAGCGCAACACCGGTCAAACTATCCTGAAAAAAGTGAATCAGCAGACACTGATCATCAGTATGGGTAGACATTCTCCTTACATACATCACCAGATGAGCACGAGGGCAAGTGTTTCCCTTGTACTTCTCAAACTCTGGGACCTTAAACTTAGTAGGTATCTTAACATTCGGGACCAAGCATAACTCATTCACATTCTGCCCAAATAGCTCTTTTCCCCTGAGGGCCTTCATCTCTCTTTGCATCTTGTCAAACTGCTCTTGAAAATCATCCATTCTGTCATAAAGACCCAAGTCTTCACTCGGTGGATGGAAAGGACGACACACATCTTTGTTAACGAACGGAACCATATTCACCGAAGGAGGTGCAGCAGGAGCAGCATGCACCACAGGAGGTGCTGGAGTAAAAATAGTATGACCAATTGGAGTATCTTGAGGACCAAGATTGAAAACTTCAGGTGCAAAATTCTCTGGCATTCCCCATGGATAACCTTGAGGCATGCGGTTTTGAACAACAACTAGAGTAGCAGATACGGGAACAGTCGGAGCTTCAGTAGTTGCCCTTGTTGTTTGAGGTTAGAGAGTCGGTGGATGATTCTGAGCAGCCACCAGAGATTCCATCAGAGTAGTAAGATTGGCCATGCCGACCTTCAAAGCAGAAACCTCCTCGCGCAACTCGCGTTTCTCTTGTTCTAAGTTGTCCATCTTCTTTCTGAAATTAGCCCGAGTGTTGTAGTGGTGAGTCAGCTTGCTGAACGAAGTAAAGAAGCTTGGTAAGACACCTAGATATGCATAACAAATGCAAGAAATATGTGTTATATGATGCATGACATGCAATGCACATGATTTTATTTTATTATTTAATATTTCAAGGGATTTGAAATTTATGGACATATTGCAAATATCAAAGTAATAACGCATTTGAAATACTGAAATTTTTTATTACAACAACTCCAAAATGGATTACAAGTTTCAATGATCCCAAGTACAAGATGAAAATAAAATCTAAAACCCTGAGAAGTAAAACTGATGGAGACCACTCTATACGCTGGCGCTTCCCTGTGAGCCTGGCAATCTGAGCCTTCAACCTCTGATTTTCTTCCGCATATCTAATGGCAAACTCCTTCCAATCACCTAAATCTGGGAGTGAGCAAATAGCATCTGACCGAGGTTTAGGAGAAAACAAATCCCCTTGCCTCTCCATGGTCTCTACAGCCCGTCTCTTAAGAATCTCAATCAAGTCGTCTTTCTCCTTCAAGTCTGCTCTATAGGAAATCTCTAAAGTTTGGCTCTTATTCTTCCAAGCGTCCTTTTCCTGTTGCATCCTGACCAAAGCAAGTTGCAACTCTTCTAGATCATCTAATAGAGGAGGAGTGGTCTTCACAAATAGATCAGGCATAGGTATATCCCGAGAATACGACATCTTCAACTAAATAGCTCTCATTTGGACCCACTGAAGATATGGTTCCAAAGAAACAACACCCCTAGGTCCCAAATCCTTCATACTCTTCTTATGAACTTGACGCCAGGCCTTCTCAATCGGCTCCCTAGCTTCCCTATGGTCTTCTCCCTCCTTCAGAAAGAAACTACTCAAATGAATACTATTTGGTTTATCCCTCATCGGATAACCGAGCCGTTGTCGTGCAAGAACAGGGTTATAGTTAATTCCTCCCTTTGTACCAAGAAGAGGTACATTGGGGAAACTACCACAACTGTAAATAATCTCTATATCCTAGTAAGCTCGATGATACCAATCAATATCCGAGTGAGTAAGTGCCATGATCTTAGGAGCCCAACGAGGTTCCTTCTTGACATCTCAAAAAGCATCAGACTGAGGCATATGAGAGATAAACCACCGGTACAATAGGGGCGTGCAACAGATAATCATCCCCCCATGATAAGAATTCCAAAGATGAATAGAGTAATAAGCATCACTCAACAAGGTAGGAACTAGGTTTCCAATCATGAAGATCCTGATAGCATTAATATCAACAAACCTATCCACATTAGGAAATAAGAACAACCCGTAAGCAAGTAGAGAAAAAATGGCCTCAAAAGCGACTGTACTCTTCATCCTTGCAAAGTAGCAAGCTTTCTCCAATAAGAACTGAGTTGGTAACCCTCTAATCCATCCTTTAGTAGTCATATGTGCTTCAACCTCAAACTTCCCCAGATGAATCAAAGCAGCAATCTCATGTGGTTTTGGCTCACCCTCCAAACCAGTAAAAGGAACACGATCAGTAACGGGTAAATACAACAAATAAGAATACTCCTCCAATGTAGGCATCAACTGATAGTCAGGAAAAGTAAAGTAATGATACATCGGATCATAGAACTGGACCAAGGTCGAGAGAATACCCTCTTTCATCTTCAGCTTCATGAGAGGAATGATGGATCCATACTTCTTCCGAAAGTCTGCAGAACATTCAATCTCGAGAATTAGACTGGTGAACTCATCTATCTTGGGATCTTTGAAACTGTATTTCCGGTATTTATTTTTCCAGAATCCATGGTAAAAAAGTATCTGAGATATTCACAAATGGTCAATTTTTAAATCCCTTGAAATAAGATCTCTTCAAAAGATGCTTATGAGTGCATGGATGTATGATGCATCAATAACACATAAGATCACACATATATGGTTCATAGGTTCAACGTCACGAGCATGAGGTCGAAGGTACTACCCATAAGGTATTGGCCTAAAAGTTATCACCTGCCGAACAAGGTTCTAAAGGTTCCCAGAGTCTACACCCTTCCTTCAGATATTACCAACTTCCTAATTAACTCGATAATTAGTAATATTCTCAAGAAAAACTCGTCCGAGCGTAGTATCGCGTGAAAACTATTTCCGGATTACTCCGTCATAGCTTCTGCACTACACCTAAAAGGCCAAGATGGGTTTGGTATTCTACGGTCCTCAATTTCAGAAGGCTCCCAGGTCAAAAATAGTACGTCTTCCCGATTACTCGGTAAACGACACTACAATCAAAGGGGTCTCCACTGAGTGGGGGATCTCATGCCTCCTTTTTTGGGATTACTCCCTCAAAGTTAACATGACTATACCGCCCGTCTTATCTTAAAGTTTTCCCAAGTCCGGGTATAGAACTTATAAGTAATCACCAAGCACCTAGAAAACCAGGAAAGTCCAGTAAAACATATATACAACATATAACACATAAACAGCAATAGCACATATACAAATATAAACAAAGATAGGCTCAACCCACTTAGGGATGGACCAACAAGAGGTCAATCTTTCCCCATTAAAGTCGCCATTTTTCCTATAGTGGTAGAAATGTTTAAGACTAAGCCATTGGATTGACTAGACTTGTACGGATCAAAATAAAAATCGCCACTGTACTTTATTGTTTCCAAAGGAATGGGAAAAGAGAGAATAACCCAAAAGAGGAGGGAAAGATTCAAGGTAAGGGGGTTGTTTATGCAAAGGGAAGGTATTAGAACCCTAAACATCCATGGTACTCCGCAGGAACTTCTTTATAAAATCTGTATATTTTGGCTATAAAATGTTGTATAAAATTGGATGGTGGAGGTGAGAAAGGAAATATATATTTTTATGGTTTTTGCACCCGCCGGGGTTGTGAACCTTTAGTGCCTACGTACCACCTTCGTGCAATAGGGGATCAGGGTACACGTAGTTCCTCTTTTAAAATTTTTTAAACACAAGTGTGTTAGTTAATTTTATGAGATAAGACATTATTGTCATTTTCCGTATGGAAAACATACATACTACCCACAATCATGAGAAAGGAGAATTTGCATAATCTCAAAGTGGAGGATATGGCTTGGATTTTAAAATCAACAATGTCTCACTCAACACCCAAGTGGAAAATATCTCTCTTCACTACATATTATAGAAGTATAGTTGTTAGCATCACTATAAGGATTGACAAGAGTCCAATCTTTTTGAGAAATGTTTAAAGATAAAAGTCAAAGCGGAAAAATGATTTGAAATGAGATTGATTGAAATTTAGTATTCTCACAAAAAAATGTCAAAGTATTATTAAGTTTATTGAAGTTTATTTATGAAGATATTTTGAAAATGCATGGACATAAGTCCAAGTTTATTATGAAAGTGGTTCAAGTTTTTTTATTTTTAAAAAGAACAAGAAGAGCTTTGAAAAGGAGGGAGAAGATTTTTGAAATTAAAGAAGATGATAGGAGAAGAAGGGACTATCCTAAAGTATAAGGTAAAAGCTAGGGATAGGAACCATCTAACCAACAAGAAGCCAATACTTGACACTATGAGCTAAGATAGAATTCCCATTCTTTGGATTGAAACCAAGAAAGCAAAGATACTAGACCTCTTGAGAGAATCAAACTTCAAATGTATTAAGTCTTCACAAAAATTGGGCAGAGTAACGACTCTATACGGGTGAATTCCAGATTGCGAACAAAAAGTGTAATCACAATAACCTGCACACAAAACAAACAAACAACCCAATGCCTTGAGGTAAGCCTCAATAGCTCCAGACAAAATAATCGGATAAGGTCACAAGGTCTCCAATCATAGGCCAAGGTTCCTAATCCTAAGTCCAAAAAGTCCAATGTTCCATAATGCTAAGGATAGTAACCAAATATTCTAAGTATCATTAAAGATTTTATGGTTCATGTTGATTATTAGGTGTTTTAAAAAAGAAAAGTAAAGCTCAAGTGAGCAAAAATAAAAATGACAAGAAAATAAATACTCAAATGAGCAAAGATGAAAATGGAATGAAATGTAAATGCTAAAAGTAAATAGTGCATAAAAATAAAAGGGGCATATAATGAAAATAAAGGATAAAGTCAATTATTAGTGATTATTGGTTAGTTGGATGATCATCTTGAAACTTGCATTTGGAACTCATTAGAGGATTGGTAGAACCAAAGCCTCCACACAACAAGTTGCATTTGCTTTTTGTCAAGTATATCATCCATTTGGAATCCTCATGAGTACCATTTAATGATCAACGATGTTTAAGTGATCCGCGTTGACCAAAGGTGTTGTAGATCCATTAGAGGATTGGTAGAACCAAAGCCTCCACACAATGAATCTCATGGTTATTGGATCAAAGAGATAAAATTAACATACATGGGCTTGCAAATATAAGTTTGAGCCACGAATGATCATTTATTCGAATCGGGACAAAATTTAGCGCTATGTTAAGCAATCGTAAGTGGACTTATATAGAAGTCACACATATTTTGAGGTCGGTCAATAGCAATCTATGCACCATTTGTTTTGAGACATGATATAGAGATCATGCTCCAATAAGAATGAGTGCAATGAGAAAGAGATGAGATGATGAGGGGTGGGAGAGAACACACAAACCACTTTTGAATTAAATTCAATCAAACTATTATTAAAAGCATTCATCCATCTTTGTGGAGTTAGACTTAACACCATGGATTCAATTATGTTAATAAAGTTCATGATAAAAAATTTAACCCAAGATCAGCCAAAAAATAGTCACAAAGTAATATTACATCTAATATATACAAAAAAGGTTTAAAAAAATGTTTTAAAATAGAAATAAAAGAGAAAAATATCAACTATGTTCAAATTGACCAAGAAATAAAAAGTAAGTCCATTGAAAAATCAGAAAACGACTCAAATGATCTTATAATTTTTTGGTAATTTTTTAAAGTCAGAAACTATTTTTAAAATTAAAAGAAATGAGTAAAATAAACTAAAAATGATATAAAAAAATAGCAAAGTCAGAAATAAAAAATAAGTGAGGCCACCAATATTTGTCACAATATCATTGGATCATTCCATAATTTTTTTCAGAGTTTAAAAATGCATAAAAGTATTTTTAATCATTTAAAACAAATCAAATAAAGTGAAAATTGATAAAAATGCGAAAACATAAAAATTAAATTGTGAAAAAACAAAAATCAGAAATAGAATATTAAAACATATTTTTCAGAATTATTTCATAATTTTTGGACTAAAAATGGATTTTCTATGATTTTTTGAAGTTTAAAACAATTAAATATAAAAATCAGAAAAGAAAATAAAAGTAAAAAATATATGGACCATTGGATGAGAGTCAAAACGCGTTAGTAATCAAATCCAAGGGATCTGGCGCGCTGTGCTTGTCATAGTCATTAGTGAATAATACATAGGATCAATAATTAAATCAGATTTCAAAAAATACAAGTGGTGTACCATCATTGGTTGGAAGATGACACATTGGTCATCTTCAACCTCCAGCCAACATGAATTGCAAGTCTTTCAAACTGTAAAATCAGAAGCTCAAACCTATGTCATTCGCTTCGTCTCTTCAAGACGGAGACAACCGCACCTTCGCGATAAATTTATATAAACTGTAGCTCAAGAAATTTGGAAGGAAAGTTTTGAAAAGGGATTTGAAATTTCATGGTCAAAACGTGTTTCCAGTAAAAAAACAAGTGTTGCGACTAGAACCAGGGCAATGAGAGCATCACAATTTTATCAAAGTTTTGAAGAATTGTTGAAGGAATCTACCTATTGAAGTTGAGTTGCAGAGCTCTGAAACTGGACTTCTATAGAGCAATATAGGGAACGATTCTTGAATGTAATTATATTGCTAGCTTCAGGGAAGATCAAGGAAGGTGAATTGATGGAAAACTTAGATTGAGAAAGGCTTGAGAATGGATTTCGAAGTTGCTGAATTTTGATTTATGGAACAAGTTTGGCAGGGTAATTTTGGCTATCCAAGCTTGAGGAAATGAATGGGGAATGACCCTCTATTTATAGGAAATCAAATGGAATGTCCAAGCGTATGCAATGATGAAGTTTAGAGGGAAATCGTGTGAAGTTGCAAACAAGAAAAGTGTGTCTTCTAATTTGATCAAAACTCATCCAAAATGTGTGTTTTTCTATGTTAATCACTTCTGGAAGTTCACTAAACATGTTCAGAATAAAAAACGCGTAGAAACAAAGTGTTTAGAAGCCAAATCAAGGATCTCAAACTTTTGACTTGGTGAGAAATTCAGTTTCAAATTTCAAACTTCTGACCAGTGGCATTCTCAGCTCAAGCGGTCTTAGGGCATGATTCTTGATGATTTATAAATATTAGGTTACAAGCTTTGTAATGGAAAAAGAATGGGATCAAATGGATGCTTAAGCTGAAAGTTGCATTGAGACAAAGTTGGAGAAAAAGTGTTGACTTTCCATACTTAGAAATATTTCAAATTTTTCTTCAAAAGTGACCTATAATGTTTTGCATCCAAACATGGCCTTCCTCTTGGAATTTGCTCTTGACCAAAAAATATGGCATGAAATTACCCTCATGAATGACATTTTGGGACTTGAACCATTCAAAATATACAAAAATTGAGAGAGATATGAATTGTTGAAGTTGGAAAAAAATCATGAAATGACCTATAATCTTTTGTATCCTTAAGGCAATTTCCATCCATTTTCTCACTTTGCACATAAAAGAAGGCATAAAGTTCACATCCTCAAGATCATCTTGGAAAATAATGGGCTCAAGGTGATAAAAATTGACCAAGTTATGATCATTTGAAGTCACACATGAAAAATTGGGGATTCATCTAGAGGACTTGTAATCTCTCTTCTTCATCAAGTTTCTTCCACATGAAAACTCCTTGGAACTTTTGAAGTGATTTTTTGATAACCCTTTGAAGAGAAGGATGTATTTGGAATCACTAAAAATACCAAAAGATGAGCAAGATATACTCCTTTGAAATTCAAAACCCTAGCTCCTAGATCAAGAAACATGCCTTATGGATCTTTGACAATTTTGAACATACTTCTTGTACCAACACAAATTCTTTGTAAATATAAGTTGTTGAGGATGATAATGAGAACTCATAGCAACCACAACCACTTCCATATCTTGAGAATTGAGAGAAATATGCATTTATGACCAATGAGAACAAAGCCTTGTCCAAGCATGCCAACTTTTCCAATCAATCCCTTATGCTTTTGAACCAAATTTGATAACCTTGAAATATGGTGAACCAAAATAACCTTGCCATGCCATTCCTTCCAAAACAAATCCTATGGTGAGGTTTGAACTTCTCAAGCTTTATTGACTAGGGTATGGAAATAAACTCATGAACCAATGGAACAACTTGTTAAATCTCATTGCCTTTACCTATATTAGTAACAAGAAAGACAAACCAACATTGCATTTTATTAATTAAGAGGAGAAATCAAGACAAGAATATTCATGATCACAAAAGAACACAAGTCAAGGTGCTTGGTGATTCCTCAAAGAGGAAAGCTAAATATAGGGAGGGGAACCAAGAATCCTAATGTGATCTTATTGTGAATGAATCAACATGGTATGATGAAGGGATCTTAGGGGGAAAAATTGGGGTACAACAAAAACAATCCTGCAAATGGTTGGCATGACCGTCCATGTACGCATGTCTATTGCATTAGACATATCGTCCAAAATTTCATGAGGGAGATCAAAGAAAAATCTCTTAGGAAAGCCGTTATGAATGCAGGATATGCATTGACACAACCTACGTTCAAATATTATCGAAACGAGATCCAATTGTCAAATCCGGACGCCGGTAGGTAGATCGATAACATTCCCGTAAAAAAATGGACTAGGTCATACGGCAATGGACAACGATGGGGCCACATGACAACAAATCTAATTGAATCCATCAACGGGGTATTCAAAGGCATAGAAACCTCCCAATAACTGCTTTGGTTAAATCAACATATTTTAGGATGGCTTCATTGTTTGCCAAAAGGGGTGAAATATGGAATGTTGTGTTGCAATCTGGACAACTATGGAGTAAAAGCTACATGAAGTATATTAAGGCAGAAAGTGCCAAAGCCAATACCCATCTGGTTATACGGTTCGACCGACGCAACCACAACTTTATTGTCAAAGAGACTATCGACCACAATGAGGGGCTGCCAAGGCAAGAGTATAGGGTTATACTACCTTCTCGTTGGTGCGATTATGGAAAGTTTCAAGCCTTTCGTATGCCTTGCTCTCATGTCATTGCTGTGTGTGCCTATACTAATCAAGACGGATTACAACTTCTATCTCCTATTTACAAATCTGAAACCTTGCTCAACATATACAACAACAATTTCCCTTTGGTAGCAAAACCTGATTATTGGCCTGCATACCGCAGTGAAATAGTATGGCACTGTGATATGGTGGCAGAACCGACTTTTATAATGGTTTGAGTTTTGTATTCGCAAATGTCGCGGTAAGCAAGAGTCGCCACCGGCTTTTATTTTATCCAATCAAGGAAAAGGAAAAAGAACAGAAAAAACATTTTTTGAGATGTTTCGGAGTACGGGGGGTAGATTATAGAAAGGGAAGGTGTTAGCACCCTTTCTATCCGTGGTTTTCCACGGGCTCTTAGGTACTTGCTCATTTTTTAAAATTGCTTGTGTGTTTGTGTTTTTAAAAAGTTTTGTTTTACTTCATTTTAACCCTTGTTTATGTCCTCAAGAGTGTTACGAAGTTGTTTTTGAAAACTTTGTCTAAAAAGTGTTTGGTGTGAAAAAGTTTGTTTGTTTTGAGAAAGTACCTAACAGTTATCTACCTACTCGAAAAAAGTCTATTCGTTTTCCTTTAGATAATGCTATCCCATTATTGAGAAATAGGTAGCATCATCGTTGGAGTTTTAAGGGACATTTGAAGGGACAAGTACGATCACAAAAACAATGTTAGGAGGTGTTAGTAATCATCCTAAAGCCTTAAAGATCTTTTACCAAGGCAACATCCAAATGGGTCATTTGAGATCTTTCGGGGCTAGAGGATGACCACTAACAAACCCTATACTTTATGACCGTTTAACCGAAGGCAACCGAAGTGGAGTAAACCCTAGGAGCGAGCATGTGCGAGTGAATTTTTTCAGTTAATTTTTCTTTGCACATTTAGGTTTTTCTACCGTTTTAATTTTCAAGTATTATTTCCATACAATCCTATTGGCCATGCATCTAGATAGTTAAAATTTGCAGGAATTTAAAGTGCGGAAAGTTTAAAGTTCTAGCTATACATGGCTTTTGCAGATACATAATTATTTTGGACTGAAAATAAAAATTTGGAAGTTTAAAACCCTAATTAACTATTACAACCTCGAAAAAGTTACAATAATAATTAAAGGAAATTAAAGAAACGCGCGGAAAATTTAAATGCGAGAATTAATTAAGAAATCCTAAAATTCGATTGAAAAAATATTTAAGTTATTTTGAGGAAAGATTGAATTAAAACCCTAATTTCTAATTAATTTAAATTATAGAAAAAGGAATTAAATTTGCCCTAATTTTAATTAAACTAATTAATTAACATAATATTTATAAAAAAATATTTTTTTTTTGATGTTTTTGTGACTTCTGATTAAATGATAATAAAAATAATTTTTGGTGTTGTTTTAAAAAGAAAATGATTAGAAAATAATTAAAAGAAATTAAAATAGAAAAGATAGAAACTGGGCCTGTTTAAGAATTTTTTGGGGGGGGGGGTGCCATGAGGAATTTGTCTTTAGGCCCAAAGAGCTGAGCCCAGCCAGCGTTCCTGATTCTGTGTTGGCCAAGTTTGGAAGGTATACCATGGTCTTTCATTGATAGGCTTTGGTTCTAGATTGATGATGAATCCAATGGTTGAGATCCCGGGTTGCATAATGGGTGTTTGGAGGCATGAAGCACATTATCAGCTGAAACAAAGTTAGAAAATAAAATTGTTGGCACCTAGGATCGAACCCAAGTCCTCTACCTTTCCAAACACACGCTTCACCACTGGGCCACCTGTTCTTGTTTGTTATAATATTAAAACGAAAACAATATAATGCAAATTAGTCACAAGCTTCAGAAAATGCGCGAATATTTAAATTGCCCAATGGTGGTCAGCCACGTCGTTATCTCTTTCCCCAGGACTGTTGTTTTTGACAACAACCTTTTACCTACGGTCGATTGCGTCGCTGTATGCTATAGCGACAGTATTGGTCTGTAGCTACAAACCTGCAATATCTCAAAATGCACAACAAGCAATATTAATTAGAACTAAGGACATAGACCCACTAAGAATCTTTCCCTGAGTCCATTGGTATCATTAACCAACCCTAATTTGGCCTCTACAGAGAAACCCTAATTTGAAGCTTCCAAACCCTAATAATGGCGTAAGCTTGTTCTTGCACTAGAAATCAAATTCAGGCTATCCAAAAGATCACAAACATGATTATGAATACATTTATGCAAGCAAATTGGATTGAAAGTACGTAGAACCCTGAAAACAAATTTGAGTTCAGAGGGTGCAAACCATGTGGATAATGTGATGATTCCTGGAGCTTTGAGGCGTGCAAACAATAGTGTTAGCTTCTGGGAAGGTCCAGGCAACGATTGGTAGCTTTGAAAGTCTTTGAATCGGCCTCTAAACTGAAAATCTATCTACCACTTTGTTGACAATTTTTCAGTTTTTGTTTGCAGCTTTTACGACCACTAACCCTGTTTTTCTGGCTTGGTTGTGTCCTATATATGTACTGGAATTGATTAGGTCAATAAAACTGCATGGTATCTTGGTGAATTAAAGAGATTTGATTTGATTTTGTTTTTGTATGATATCTTTCCAAAAAAACCAAAGTCATGTTATTTTTTATTCAATCAACCCTTACACGACTTGGATATCATATGCTAGCTTGGTTGGATTTGATTCCACCAAAAATCTGATCACAAAATAAATCTTTGTTATTTTTTGCTATTTATTTGATTTAATTTAACTTTTAAATGATAAAAATAAAAATGAAATAAATAAATGAAGAAAATAATGTGTGAGTGCTGATTTGGGTCGTGGACCATGTCACAAGCAAGATTCAATCATGAAAAACTAAGCCCACTTGACAAGAAATGTGTTTTTGAGCATATTTGACTTTTGGCAATTTTGCAAAAATGGCCAACTTTTCCAAGGCATATCTCCTCCAATTTTAAGCCTAGAGAGGTGTTCTTTGACTTTTTATAAATCTTAGGATGTCCTATAAGCAACCCTTTTGGTCTCATCTCAAATGGGTCTTCCATGTTCATGTAAGAAGCTTTGACCTAAAAGGTGTTTTTGTTGACTTTTCAAAAGGACATATAATGTAGAAATTCGTATCTTTTGATGAGTGCATATTTTGAACTTGATGGATGAAGATGAATTGTAGGTAATTGCATTCTCTTCAAAATGATCCTTGGATGGAAAATTTCTGATAAAGTATGGGGAAGTTATGCTTGGTCAAAGTTTGGTTGACTTTTCCTAAGAAACCCTAATTTAGCAACTTTTGGGTTTTGATGAATTTGGGGCATTCCTTAGGGAATCATGATCAACCCTTGATAAAATGATGGATATTACTCCAAAATGTTGATGTTGACCAAAAATATTGAAGTTTGACTGTATGTGGGCCAGAGTTGACTTTTGACATAATATAGTTGATTTTTAGGCATCTAAGCAAACCTCTTGTGCAAGGCATAAAACTTGACATGGATGATACTGAAAACATATTAGGACCATGGAAAGCATTTTGGATCTTTGGAGCTCCCATACCCTGATGAAAATGGAAACCCAAATTTGGGGTATATTGCCTTAGGAGAGAGTTTGTCTGGTCAACTCTTGGGCATCCTTGAGCAACTTGAGGACCTCAATGGGCATGTGTTGAGTAAAATGACAGGGAGAATTTTGGGGTACAACAACTTCCCCTGTTCAATCTTATTAAACCTAAGGATGTAGATTGGCTTGTTTGCCTTTCGTAATCTGAAAGTGGAAGATGATTGAACACTAAGTGCCAAGAAATTTGCACTCGTCTGAGATGGTGCAGGACTGTGCAGGTAGTATCGGGAATGAGCTTACAGATGAAATTTGGAAAATATCACGGAGAATCGTCGGAGATGGGCTTCAAGATGCCATCTGGCAGAGGTGACGGCGAAGCGTCGGAGATGGGCTTAAAGATGCCATCCAGAATAATGTTGATTTGGTTTGATATTCCTTCGATGAGGATTCTTGTTCCTGTCGTTGAGGAGGGATTTGTTGAGGAATGTCGGCCTCTGTCTTGGGGGAAGTAGAATTTTAGGATCTTCAGTTGTCTGTTACTCTATTGGGGAATCCTCTTTTAGTCGAGGAGATGAAAGTGAACTGCTATCTGGTCGTGCTCCAGGCTTTACAATGATTTGCTGAGGATAAGATTAACTCCTATCTGGTCGCGTTCCAGGTTCCACAGTGACTTACTGGGGAGATGAGATTAAACTTGTTATCTGGTCATTCTCCAGACTTTGCAATTTCTCAATTCCTATCTGGTCGTGCTCCAGGCTTCAGAAGGATTTAAGTGGTTATCCGGTCACATATGGGTTTCAACTTGAACTTGAGGCATACTAATATCCGGTCGATTTCCGAGATTCATAGTAATTTGCCGAGTAAACTGCTATTTGGTCGAATTCCAAGCTTCACAATACCTTATATTGTTATCTGGTCGTGCTCCAGGTTTCACAGTGTCCTTTGCCGCTATTTGGTCGTGCTCCAGTCTTCACAGCGTCTTATACCATTATCTGCTCGTGCGCCATGCTTCACGGTGTCTTATACCACTATCTGGTCGATTCTAGGCTTCATAGTATCTTGTACTATTATCCGATCGATTTCCAGGCTTTACAGTAACTTGCTGGGGGTTAAGTTGTTTTCCGGTCGATTTCCGGGCTTCATAGCTTGATTTTAAGATATACCACTATCTGGTTGATTCCAGGCTTCGTAGTATTTTGGTGAAATCAAGATACTATCCGGTCGATTTCCGGGCTTCATAGCTTAAACTGGAATAGAAATCAATATCGATTTGACTGAACCAAGGGAAACTTGTGAGAACTTCAATTGGGAGAGAAATCTTAGTTTCAATTTGACTGATCTCGGGAGAGGTCTAAGATTAACTTTGACTGGCATAGAAATCAGGGGAATCTTAGCGGCGATTCAGCTGACCCAGACGAAAGTCTTAAAACGTCTTCAACTAGAATAGAACCCTTAGTGTCGGTTTGACTGAACCAGAGAAAACTTGTGAGAACTTCAACTAGGAGAGATATCTTAATATCGATTTGACTGATCCCGGGAGAGGTCTCAGATTAACTTTGACTGGCATAGAAATCAGGGGAATCTTAGCGGCGATTCGGCTGACCCAAACGAAAGTCTTAAAATGTCTTCAACTAGAATAGAAACCTTAGTGTCAGTTTGACTGAACCAGAGAAATTTTTTGGGAACTTCAACTAGGAGAGAAATCTTAGTATCGATTTGACTGATCCCGAGAGAGGTCTCGGATTAACTTTGACTGGCATAGAAATCAGGGGAATCTTAGTGGCGATTCGGCTGACCCAGACGAAAGTCTTAAAACGTCTTCAACTAGAATAGAACCCTTAGTGTCGGTTTGACTGAACCAGAGAAAACTTGTGAGAACTTCAACTAGGAGAGAAATCTTAGTATCGATTTGACTGATCCCGAGAGAGGTCTCGGATTAACTTTGACTGGCATAGAAATCAAGGGAATCTTAGCGGGGATTCGTCTGACCTAGACGAAAGTCTTAAAACATCTTTAACTAGAATAGAAACCTTAGTGTCGGTTTGACTGAACCAGATAAATTTTTTGGGAACTTCAACTAGGATAGAAATCTTAGTATTAATTTGACTGATCCTGGGAGAGGTCTCGAATTAACTTTGACTGGCATAGAAATCAGGGGAATCTTAGCGGCGATTCGGCTGACCCAGAAGAAAGTCTCAAAACGTCTTCAACTAGAATAGAAACCTTAGTGAGCGACGATTCGGCTGACCCATACGAAAGTCTTAAAACGTCTTCAACTAGAATAGAAACCTTAGTGTTGGTATGACTGAACCAGAGAAAACTTATGAGAAATTCAACTAGGAGAGAAATCTTAGTATCAATTTGATTGATCCCGGGAGAGGTCTCGGATTAACTTTGACTGGCATAGAAATCAGGGGAATATTAGCGGCGATTCGGCTGACCCAGACGAATGTCTTAAAACATCTTCAACTAGAATAAAAACCTTAGTGTTGGTTTGATTGAACTAGAGAAGACTTAGAATATCCTCAACTGGAATAGAAACCTTGGTTTCGGTTTGACTGAACCAGAGAGAACTCTTGATAACTTGAGTGCATCTTTCCCTGAAAGGTAAAGAGTTAGTCGTATGCAATGTCATGATGCATGAAATGCATTGAGTAATGATGTTCCCAAAATAAATGAGATTGTGTTGTATAATATGTATGTGCATGCCATGATGTATGGATATGTAATTCCATTTTGATATTCTCGAGTTGGGGAGAATAAATCCTGGACTACTGCTGGAGAGTATAAGGAGTTGAGTTCTTCGTTTCCGCTGGGGATAGTGAACGAAGATGATTAGCTGGAGATTTACATCCATTCTGCTTGAGAACATTCTGCCGGGAAAGACTTTTTCTGAGAACAATCCTACGGGGTAATGACTCTGTGGGTAAGGGAGATACTCTGTTGGAAGATCTGCTGATTTGGAGAGATAAACTCAGCTGAGGATGAACTTCCATTGCTATAGAGAAGAGCTTTGTTGGATATTAAGCTTCCGCTGTCAGAGAAATTAAGTTTTCTAGGGAGAGAACTTTATAAACTGTTTATGAATATACAACTCGGCTAGGGAATGCAGACATTAGATTTCTAAAGGAACCTGCTGGGGGAGGAATTCCTGCTTGGGGACACGAATGTCTGACCTTGGTCGTCTCGGCTCTGCGGGGAGTATAGGTATCATTGGCTTATATGTGAGAGTGACTTCGCTTCCAACTATCTTTGTCCCTTGTACCATGAAGGATGGGGTAACTGTTGGTATTTAGGTTTTACACCAATTTCTTTGAGTTCTTAGTAACTGTCTTTCTATTTTATATGCAGATATTTGTGAACAGTAACCATATTCAAATGCATATTTCAAGAATAAAACATTGGACACTTTTGCAAAATAAAACAGAAAAAGGAAAAATAAACAGAGTTTTGTAATTGAAAGACGCTTTGTATTGATTTGAAATTTGCCTATAACAGGCGCTTTTTTTACAAGGAGACTGACGCTCTAGTAAGAGAACGCCGCCGTGAAAATGGAAATTATTACAGGAAATGTGTACAAAAAGAAAACAACTATATGTAGGGATCCCATTGAGTTTCAATTCTGCTATTGCCCCTATGTCTTCAAGCATCTCATCACTTTGCTGTTTGTCCGAATCTGACTGGATTGATCGGTATCGTTTGAGCTAGATATCTGATTACTGAAGTTTGATCGCAAGGTGATCCAATGGGACATAGTGATACGCTTTAATCCACAACTTTTTCCTGGACCTCCCTTTCGGGTTTTCAGTCCACCGGGATACCTTTTTTTCCCAAGCCTCCTTTTCAGGTTTTTGACTTGCCGGGTGTACAGATTTTTTTCATTTTTATCCCTAATTTTTGCCTGAACCCTTTTGGTTCGCCGGGATGCTCTTATTTTTGCCTAAGTGTGTCAACATAGCGGGTCTTTATTATGCGTAGTATTTTTTCACTATGTCCGCATTAACAGGGTGTGGAAGGTCGTCACCATCCATGGTGGTCAGAATCATGGCTCCACCGGAAAATATATTCTTGACTAAAAATATCCCCTCATAGGTGGGAGTCCATTTGCCCCTGGGATCACCCTGCGGCAGTATGATGCGCTTGATTACCAGATCCCCTACTTGATACACTTGTTGTCTAACTTTCTTATTGAAGGCCTTGATCATCCGTTTTTTATACATTTGACCATGGCAGACAGCAGTAAGTCTTTTCTCGTTGATTAAGTTTAATTGATCAAGTCGAGTCTGGATCCAATCGTCTTCTCTCAAACCTGCATCCTTCATAATCTGTAGAGAAGGGATCTGGACTTCTATGGGTAGGACAACCTCCATGCCATATACCAGAGAATAGGGTGTTACCCCTGTCGATGTACGTGCTGAAGTACGGTACCCATGAAGAGAAAATGGTAACATCTCGTGCCAGTCTTTATATGTCACTGTCATCTTCTGTATGATTTTTTTGATATTCTTATTAGCGGCTTCAACAACCTCATTCATATTCGGCCAGAAAGGAGAAGAGTTGTGATGCTGAATCTTGTACTGCTTACAGAGTTCAGTGATTATTGAGTTGTTGAGGTTGGTACCGTTGTCTGTGATGATTCTCTCAGGGATACCATAACGACACACCAGGTTATGCTTCATGAACCGTGCCACCATGTACTTAGTAACCGTAGCAAAGGAGGAAGGCTCAACCCACTTTGTAAAGTAATCAATGGCCACTGGCATGAAGCGATGCCCATTGGACGCGGTAGGTTTGATCTCGCTGATCATGTCAATGCCCCACATTGCAAAAGGCCAGGGAGACGTCAAAACATTCAAAGGAATTAGAGGTACATGCACCTTATCAGCGTAGATTTGGCACTTATGACAGGTTCGAGAATGCTGATAACAGTCGGCTTCCATAGTGGACCAATAATATCCTGCCCATAGGATTTTCTTTGCCATGGTATGTCCACTGGAATGAGTGCCAAAGGTACCTTCGTGTAGGTCTGCCATGATCCTCTCTGCCTCACTCTTGTCTACACACCGTAGTAAGGTAGAGTCATTGTTGTGCTTATAGATGATTCCATTGCTGAGGAAGAACTTTGCAGCAAACCTTCTCATAAATTTCTTGTCATTGACAGATGCCCCCTCGAGACCTTTTCACCTCATGAAACCAAGGTTTGTCGGCTACCTCCTCAGTATCGATCTCACAGCAGTATGCCGGTTCATCCAACCTCTCAATAGTGATTTAGGGCACTTCATTGTCCCACCTGACCTTGAACATTGACGACATAGTAGCTAGCGTGTCCGCTAACTGATTCTCTTCTCGTGGAAAATGTTCAAAGGTGATCTCTTCAAAATGCGGCAGCAGTGTTAGTACATACTCTTTGTAAGGAATAAGGTTCGGGTGCTTCGTATCCCACTCGCCTTTGATCTGACTTATCACCAAAGCGGAATCCCCGAATACACTCAAGAACTTGATCCTTAGGTCAATAGCAGCTCTAAGACCCATGAAACATGCTTCATACTCCGCCATGTTGTTGGTACAGTTGAAACATAATCGGGCAGTGAACAGAGTATGACAGCCCTAGGGAGATATGATTACAGCGCCGATACCATTACCCAGTGCGTTTGAGGCTCCATCAAAATACGTAGACCATCGGGATCCTTCTTCAGGTCCTTCATCCAGTCCAGGTTCTTCACAGTCGATTACCAACATGATATTCTCATTCGGGAACTCGAAATTCATGGGCTGGTAGTCGTCCACAGCCTGATGTGCCAAATGATCTGCTAACACAATTCCCTTGATTGCTTTTTGGGTTGTGTATTGGATGTCGTATTCGGTTAAGATCATTTTCCACCTTTCTATCCTTCCAAAGAGAGCGGGCTTCTCGAAAATGTACTTGATCGGATCCATCTTAGATATCAACAAAGTAGTGTGGGTCAACATATACTGTCTCAGTCAGCAAGCATCCCATGCCAAAGCGCTGCAAGTTTTCTCGAGCAGTGAGTATCATGTTTCACAGTCGGTAAACTTTTTGCTAAGGTAGTATATTGCGTGCTCTTTTCGACCAGACTCGTCATGCTGCCCCAGCACACACCACATTAAATTATCTAGCACTGTTAAGTACATTATCAAAAGTCTTCCTTTAGTCGGAGGCATCAGAATAAGAGGCTCTTGGAGATATTGTTTGATTATGTCAAAGGCTACTTGGCATTCGTCATTCCACTTTACCACTTGATCTTTCTTTAGAAGCTTGAAGATTGGCTCATAAGTAGCAGTCAGATGTGAAATGAATATGGAAATGTAATTTAGGCGTCCCAAGAAACCTCTAACTTCCTTCTCTGTACGGGGAGCCAGCATCTCTTGTATGACCTTCACCATTGCAGGGTCTAATTGAATACCTTTGTCACTGATGATGAATCCCAAAAGCTTACCCGACCTTACCCCGAAGGTGCACTTGTTCGGATTTAACCTCAGCTTGTACGTCTTCAACCAATCAAACAAATTTTGTAGACAATTAAGATGTTCTTCTTCAATTTGAGACCTGGCTATCATATCGTCGACGTAAACCTCTATCTCATGGTGAATCATGTCATGGAACATAGCTACCATAGCTCGCTGATAAGTTTCCCCAACATTTTTCAACCCAAACGACATCACCTTGTAGCAGAAAGTGCCCCACTGTGTAACAAAGGTTGTCTTCTCCATGTCTTCAGGTGCCATCTTGATCTGATTGTAACCAGAGAAGCCGTCCATGAAGGAAAAGACTTTGTGTTGTGCGGTGTTGTCAATCAGAACATCTATATGGGGAAGCGAAAAGACATCCTTGGGGCTTGCCCTGTTCAGGTCTCTGTAATTAACACACATTCGTACTTTACCATCTTTCTTAGGTACTGGAACCATATTAGCAACCCACTGCGGATAGGAGATGAAAGCTAAGAACCCTGCATTGAACTGCTTCATAACCTCGACTTTAATCTTCTCTGACATCTCGGGGAGCATACGACGAACCTTTTGCTTTACCGGAGGGCAGTCTTCTTTAGTCGGCAGACCATGAACAACTATATCTGTGTCTAGTCTCGACATGTCTTCATATGACCAAGCGAAGATTTCAACGTATTCATGCAACATCTGTAACAACTGATGTTTGACATTAGGCTCCAGATTTGCACCTATCTTAACCTCTTTTCTGTCTTCCTTGGTACCCAAGTTCACTGTCTCAACCGACTCTTCATGAGGCTGTATAGCCCTTTCCTCCTGTTGTAATAGTCTAGCAAGTTCTCTGGGTACCTTACAATCTTCCTCACCTTTGTCCTCAGCTTGGTTGATCGGATTTTCAAAGTCATAATGAGCAGCAGCAAAACTGTTATCAATGGGATCCATAATGGATATGGATATGCATTTGGATACGTGAGTGTGTGTAAGTGCATAGCTGTATAGACAGAATAAAAAAAAGAAAGACAAAGAGCGCAAAATTTGTATGCAAACGTCCAATGCTTTATTGATGTCATATGAAAATGAAACATGATAACCCTCACAAATAGAACCATTGTGCCCCGGGTAAGACACATGGCTATAGAGTTTATATTGTTTTAAAATTACATATCCTAAAAAATCAAAAAGACAATTACTCCTGAACAAAACTAACCGGCACAAAGTCCTTGGCAGTCCAGTTACTGAGTCCGCCGTTGGTAGTCGGGAAGATCCAGTTGTCAATTTCGGAATCACCATTACTGTCTTCAAGTGCATTGACCCCAGGATTGCTGATGTGTAGGGGAGGTCCTCCAGCCCGAGCACGACGAACATCCCTTTGAGCACCTGTAGTAAAGCCCAAATCAGATTTGTCAGACTTGTAATGAATAACCGGGAGCTGACCCCAAATGGTAGACCCACCTTCTTCAACTACTGCGCGTGCATCCTTGAGAGAATCCATCTTCAAAGGAGGCCTGGTGACTTTCGGAGGACTGTCAATAGTTTCTGCTGTAGCCGAAATCTGAGGTACCTCTTCAAAGTTCTGGCAAGGAGTCTCGATGAACTCTCCATCCATCTCTATATAACTAAAGGAGTTCAAGTGATTGATCATGTACTCCTCATCACCATGCACAGTGACAATCTTTCCTCTTAGTGGGTACTTCAACATTTGGTGGAGGGTGGAAGTAACAGCCCCAACCTCATGTATCCAAGGGCATCCCAACAAGCAAGAATATGATGGTTTGATATCCATTACGTAGAAAGTGGAGTCAAAAGTCTGGGAACCAACTTTGATATGGACATCCATATCCCCGTGCACTATCCTCTTCGACCCATCGAAAGCTCTCACTACTATATTTCTAGGCTTCAAGGTCAAGCCTTCGCAGTCCAATCTGTCTAGAGCTTTTTTAGGTAGCATATTCAACGAGGAGCTAGTATCTACCAAAACATGGGCCAGAGTCGTGCCCCTGCATTCAACGGAAACATGAAGAGCATCATTATGCTTCCTTCCTTTTGGTGTCAGATCTGCGTCAGAGAAACCCAAACCATTATCGGAAGTTATATTAGCCACACATTCTTCAAACTGGTCAGTAGATGTCTCTTGTGGTACGTGAGCCGTCTTCAAAAACTTAACTAAATCCTTCGCATGGGCCTCAGAGCACAACAACAAAGCCAACATAGAATTTTTGGATGGGGTCTTCCCCAGCTACTCGACCACGTTGTAGTCGCTCTTCTTTATTATCTTCAAAATTTATTCCATTTCTTTCTTGGAAGCTTCTGGTAAGGTTACTTAATTAGCCCTTGTCGGGACAAACTCAATTAGTATGTCTTTTCCTCGAGTCTCGACCGACTCGATGATGGGAGGGTCTACAGGAGTAATTACTGGAGTTGCAGTAGTAGTCTCGGGTGGAAGCACAACAGGAATGATCACAGGCCCGATAGCGGTCTTTGGAGGAGAAATCTCAAGGGAGAACACACTTCCACTTCTTGTTATCTTACTGGTTCCGGCAATATTGACAATGTCGAAATCAACATCTTCAGTAATCTTGTCTTCAATGGCTAGCATATCCTGCTTGACGCCGTAGTAATAAACGTTGGCCCCATAGTTCCAAGGAACAACTTTATCCGAATAATATGGGATTGACCTAGGCATGGTTATGATCAACGGAGTCACTTTCGGAATTGATGTAATCCTGACGGGTCTCATAGCAGAGGCCCTGGGAAGATTGGCGGAAATGGTTATGATGGCAATGTCTTCACAGGAAATAGTCGGAACGGGAGCCTTCTCAAATAGAATCTCTTTGTCATCCATCAGGCGCTGAACACCTGCCTTCAATAAAGGGTAACCAGTCGGTAGAAACGAACAAAAGTGGAAACCTTCACCACAGCCCGGAAATAAACCGGATTTCAACAAACTCTCCTTGATAGTCATGAGTGGGGTTACCAATTCTTCCACAGAGGTTACAAACACCTCTTCTTCAACGGCATTAACACCCCGACCATGTTTCAGCATAGGAGCAGTGGTAACGTTAGAAGTCTCTGGGGGATCAAATTAAATCTCCTTAACATTAATCAAGTCATGTACTTTGTTCTTCAAGGTCCAGCAGTCATTGATGTCATGGCCTGGACTCTCCGAATGGTAAGCACAACGAGCATTCGGTTTATAGTAGGGAGAGGTGGTGTTCGAATTTTTCGGAGCTTCCCTCAGAGTAACCAGATTGGTCTTCAGCAACTGAGGTAAAATCTGAGACAACGTCATGTTGATTTGAGTGAACTGTCTAGTTGACCTCTCTGCTCTCAGCTGATTATTTCTTTGCTGAGCAGGTGCATGGTTGGGAATCATAACAGCCCCTACCGCCAGACGATGCTCGATTCAATTCTGATTCTTTTGGTTGTATACATCACTGACTTCCTTCTTACCTGCAAACGGCTTCCTTGCAGCACTAGAAGAGTCATCCTTCTGAATTTTTCCACTTCGGATTCTAGCTTCCACTCTTTCTCTCGTTAAAATCAGTTGAGTAAAACCCACAGATGAACTTCCAATCAGATGGTTGAAGAACGGCCCAGTCAAAGTTCCCAGAAACATATCCACGAGCTCTCGATCAGCCAAGGGAGGTTGAACTCTTCCAGCCAAATCTCTCCACTTCTGAGCATAATCCTTCAAACCCTCGTTCGAACCCATAGACATATTTTGGAGTTGTGTACGGGTGGGAGAAAGGTCTGCATTATATTGATATTGCTTATAAAATGCAGCAGCAAGGTCTTCCCAGTTACGAACATTGGCTCTTTCCAGATGATAGAACCAATCCAGTTGTGTTCTAGACAGACTATCTTGGAAGAAGTGAACCCACATGTCTTTATTAGCATTGTGAGGTTGTATCTTCCTCACATCAGAACAGAGATGCATTTTAGGACAAGAGACCCCATCATACTTAGCAAATACTGGTGCCTTGAACTTTGGGGGGATGACAACCCCGAAGACCAGACCCAACTCTTCAAAATCCAGCCCAAGAACCTTCTGGATTTCCATAGCGCTCAGACGCTCTTCTAATTGCTTGTACATTTCATCAGCCGGAGGGTACTGCTCCTCATTGTAATCAGTTTCATTATCAGACTCTTTAGGACTAGGGTCCTCTTCTCTGTCTTCAACCTCTTGATTCTCTCCCTCTTTAGATGAAGAAGCTAGCTCAATAACCCGTCTTAGCGGCCCTCTGAACCTCCTGCTCATATGTGGCACACCGACCATCCTCTTGGTTTTCTTGTTTTTCTTGTTTTTCTTAGTAATCATAGCCTTCAGCTCTTCCTGTCCTTTGGCTAGAGCCACAATCATTTGCTGAAACTGCGTGTTCTGAGTCTGAAGATCTTTCACAGTTTGTTCAAGAGCCATTGCTGAAATAAACAGCGGAGGAGATGAGAAACCTGTTATGAATCCTGTTATGCAATGATATGTATGATATGTATGCAATGTTTTCAAGGATCTCGCGGTGTAAACACAAGATACTGTTAGAATTTGATTGCAACTTTGATTGAAGAACTTTGTATCGTTGAGAGTCCTTCTACGATAGTTAAGCTCACCATATCAAGTGGTTCATAGCCCCTGACTCAAGTTGTTGAGTTTTGATATTCTGACGACATTGGCTAGAGGAAAATAAATCCCCTTTCCCCTTGCTAGACGTCTGATTTATCATAACCCGCATCACAGGCCCTCGAGATCTTTGAAATGGTTAGTCATGATATGCTATGGTATGATGTTTATGATGTCATGATAAATTACATGTATAACAAACACAGACAAATCACACCAAGTCCTTAGGTTTAAGGCATGCTTGAGTTTTAAGGAAAGTACCCTCTTGAAGTTTAGTTGGTTTCAACCTGTCCTAGAAAAGTAACAGGGTTCTAAAGATTCTCAATATCACTGACCATCCTTTATCGGGCATTGTTTCAGCTCAAGCAATCTTTTCTTGCAGCAAAAATATCCCTAAAGTCTGATCTCAATGAGTGTAGCATCGAGTATCAACCAATCATCAGCTCTATACCGAGGACGGCTATCTCACTACTTTCTAATGACCAAGTTTATTCAACTAAGGTTCTAAGGCCCGTTAGTGCTTCACGACACCATGCGGCGGCCCCATATTCTCCTCGTTTCGCCATGAAGGATACTGATACAAACCAAATTGCCACACCAACACAACCATCGCTTAAACCATATCGGTCTATGTTGTACAGTCTCCATGATCTATTGTTGTTTACCTAAAAAATGCCCCCAGATCCGGGTGTAGGATCTATAGTAACCCAACCAAAACCCTTTAACAATAAAGCAAACAAACAAGAAAGCAATTTTAAAATGACCTAGATCCTAAGGTAAACCCCACTTTATTTTTAATTCCCCAGCAGAGTCACCAGTTCTGTGATACGGTGGCAGAACCGACTATTATACTGGTTTGCATTTTGTATTCGCAAATGTCGCGGTAAGCAAGAGTCGCCATCGACTTTTATTTTATCCAATCAAGGAAAATGAAAAAGAACAGAAAAAACCTTTTTCAAGATGTTTTTGAGTACGGGGGGTAGATTATAGAAAGGGAAGGTGTTAGCACCCTTTCTATCTGTGGTTTTCCAAGGGCTCTTAGGTACTTGCTCAGTTTTGAAAATTGCTTGTGCGTTTGTGTTTTTGAAAAGTTTTGGTTTACTTCATTTTAACCCTTGTTTCTATCCTCAAGAGTGTTACAAATTTATTTTTGAAAACTTTGTCTGAAAAGTGTTTGGTGTGAAAAAGTTTGTTTGTTTTGAGCATGTACCTAACAGTTATCTACCTACTCGAAAAAGTATATTCATTTTCCTTTAGATAATGCTATCCCATTATTGAGAAATAGGTACCATCATCATTGGAGTTTTAATGGACATTTGAAGGGACAAGTACGATCACAAAAGCGATGTTAGGAGGTTTTAGTAATCATCCTAAAGCCTTAAAGATCTTTTTCCGAGGCAACATCTGAATGGGTCATTTTAGATCTTTCGGGGCTAGAGGACGACCACTAACAAACCCTATACTTTATGACCGTTTAACCGAAGGCAATCGGAGTGAAGTAAACCCTAGGAGTGAGCATGTGCGAGTGAATTTTTTCAGTTAATTTGTCTTTGCACATTTAGGGTTTTCTACCGTTTTAATTTTCAAGTATTCTTTCCATACAATCCTATTAGCCATGCATCTAGACAGTTAAAATTTGCAGGAATTTAAAGTAGTGAAAGTTTAAAGTTCTAGCTATTACATGGCTTTCGCAGATACATAATTATTTTGGGCTGAAAATAAAAATGCGGAAGTTTAAAACCCTAATTAACTATTACAACCTCGAAACAGTTACAATAATAATAAAAGGATATTAAAGAAATGCGCGCGGAAAATTTGAATGCGAGAATTAATTAAGAAATCCTAAAATCCGATTGAAAAAATATTTAAGTTATTTTGAGGAAAGATTGAATTAAAACCCTAATTTCTAATAAATTTAAATTATAGAAAAAGGAATTAAATTTGCCCTAATTTTAATTAAACTAATTAATTAACAAAAGATTTTAAAAAAAAAGATTTTTTTTTAATGTTTTTGTGACTTATGATTAAATGATAATAAAAATATTTTTTGGTGTTATTTTAAAAAGAAAATGATTAGAAAATATAGAAACTGGGCCTGTTTAAGCAATTGGGGGGGCGGGGGGTGCCATGAGGAATTTGTCTTTAGGCCCAAAGAGCTGAGCCCAGCCAATGTGCCTGATTCTGTGTTGGCCAAGTTTGGAAGGTATACCATGGTCTTTCATTAACAGGCGTTGGTTATGGATTGATGATGAATCCAGTGGTTGAGATCTTGGGTTGCATAGTGGGCGTTTGGAGGCATGATGCACATGATCAGCTGAAACAAAGTAGAAAATAAAATTGTTGGGACCTGGGATCGAACCCAGGTCCTCTAACTTTCCAAACACACGCTTCACCACTGGGAAACCTATTCTTGTTTATTATAATATTAAAATGAAAACAATATAATACAAATTAGTCACAAGCTTCAGAAAACGCACGAATATTGAAATTGCCCAATGGTGGTCAGCCACGTCGTTATCTCTTTACCCAGGACTGTCGTTTTTGACAACAACCTTTTACTTACGGTCAAATGTGTCGCTATATGCTATAGTGACGGTATTGGTCTGTAGCTACAAACCTACAATATCTCAAAATGCACAACAAGCAATATTAATTAGAACTAAGGACATAGACCCGCTAAGAATCTTGCCCTGAGTCCATTGGTATCATTAACCAACCCTAATTTAGCCTCTTCAGAGAAACCCTAATTTGAAGCTTCCAATCCCTAATAATGGCGTAAGCTTGTTCCTGCACTAGAAATCAAATTCAGGCTATCCAAAAGATCACAAACATGATTATGAATACATTTATGCAAGCAAATTGGATTAAAAGTATGCAGAACCCTGAAAATGAATTTGAGTTCAGAGGGTGCAAACCGTGTGGATTATGTGATGATTCTTGGAGCTTTGAGGCGTGCAAACAATCGTGTTAGCTTCTGGGAAGGTCCAGTAAATGATTGGTAGCTTTGAAAGTCTTTGAATCGGCCTCTAAACTGAAAATTAATCTACCACTTTTTTGACAATTTTTCAATTTTTGTTTGAAGCTTTTACGACCACTAACCCTATTTTTCTGGCTTGGTTGTGTCCTATATATGTACTGGAATTGATTAGGTCAACAAAACTGCATGGTATCTTGGTGAATTAAAGAGATTTGATTTGATTTGATTTTTGTATGATATCTTTCCAAAACAACCAAAATCATGCTATTTTTGATTCAATCAACCCTTGCACGACTTGGATATGATATGCTAGCTTGGTTGGATTGGATTCCACCAAAAATCTGTTCACAAAACAAATCTTTGATATTTTTTGCTATTTATTTGATTTAATTTTACTTTTAAATGATAAAAATCAAAATAAAATAAATAAATGAAGCAAATAATGTGTGAGTTCTGATTTGGTTCGTGGACCATGTCACAAGCAAGATTCAATCATGAAAAACTAAGCCCACTTGACAAGAAATGTGTTTTGAGCATATTTGACTTTTGGCAATTTTGCAAAAATGGCCAACTTTGCCAAGGCATATCTCCTCCAATTTTAACCCTAGAGAGGTGTTCTTGGACTTTTTGGAAATCTTAGGATGTCCTCTAAACAACCCTTTTGGTCTCATCTCAAATGGGTATTCCATGTTCATGTAAGAAGCTTTGACCTAAAATGTGTTTTTGTTGACTTTTCAAAAGGACCTATAATGTAGAAATTCCTATCTTTTGATGAGTACATATTTTGAACTTGAGGGATGAAGATGAATTGTAGGGAATTGCATCCTGTTCAAAATGAGACTTGGATGGAAAATTTCTGATAAAGTATAGGGAAGTTATGCTTGGTCAAAGTTTGGTTGACTTTTCCTAAGAAACCCTAATTTAGCAACTTTTGGGTTTTGATGAATTTGGGGCATTCCTTGGGGAATCATGATCAAACCTTGATCAAATGATGGATATTACTTCAAAATGTTGATGTTGACCAAAAATCTTGAAGTTTGACTGTATGTGGGCCACATTTGACTTTTGACATATCACAGTTGATTTTTAGGAATCTAAGCAGTTGACCAAGAGAACCTCTTGTGCAAGGCATAAAACATGACATGGATGATCTTGAGAACATATTAGGACCATGGAAAGCATTTGGGACTTTTGGATATCCCATACACTGATGAAAATGGAAACCCTAATTTGGGGTACATTGCCTTAGGAGAGGGTTTGTCTGGTCAACTCTTGGGCATCCTAGAGCAACTTGAGGACCTCAATGGGCATGTGTTGAGTAAAATGAGAGGGAAAATTTTGGGGGTACAATAGGCACAATGACCAAATGTGAAGGAATAAAAAGGGTTGTCCCAAAAGTAAGCGCATCACAACTGAAATGGACTCTCTTGACAAGCTGGAAAGAAAGTGTGGTTTATGTCGTCGGGTCGGACACAATCACAAAAATTGTCTGACTCGGGCTACTAGCTCAACCATATAAAAATTGTATTACAAAACATCTTTACTTTTTTAAGTTGTAAACATTACAATTTTTCATTAACAATATTTGTTACAATAAACCTTGCGCGAACAACAAATAAAACATGATAAACCGTCTACGAAATTACAACTGTTAAGACAATTTCATCTGACCCATGCATCATCAACATTAGGTCGCTGTCTGTTTTGACTTCCTCCAACCAAAAATTAGGTCTTCCTGTCGCAAGTGAGGTGGCTGTTCTTCTTCATTGGATCCTTCTAATTTGTTCCCCATCCTCAATGTCTCCCTCTAGCCATCGCATCAACTCCCTCTTCAGACGCTCCATGGAGTGAATGTGTCAGAATTTCATTTTCATCGGAGGTTTTGTGGCTGAGAAAATAACGTAACCATCTCTGGTAAAAATCATCGGCGATGTCATGACGCAAATAACATAGAAAAAAGTAAGAGGACAGTACGAGAAAGTGTGAAGAATGACGGAGAAACAGACGAATTATTTATAAAAAATGCATTTTTCTGTAGGAGTCAAGTGAGATGGCACCTCCCTTCATTTTTAGAGTGCATGCACCATCTCAGTTGGTTAAAATAGAGTACATGCATCAAGTGAGATGGCGCATAGGGCAAAAACCTAGGTGCATGCGCCAACTGGGTTGGCTCCTCTTTTGTGGGGTTTTCTGAAACATGCTTATTTGCATAATTTTCTCCGAAATATGGTTATTTGCGGAAAAAAATTTTAATACCTAATTATTACAAAAAAAAATTCTAACTTAACTATCTCAAATTTTTTTAAAAAAATTATAAACTATTTTAAGTTTTATTAAAGAGGTATTGTCATCATTGCATATTAGCTCATTCAATTTAACACATAAAATAATGAATTAAACTAAATTAATATATAATTGATAATGTGAAAATACATATTTTAAGAGATATATATATATATATTATGATTTTGAAGTTATTGATCCTAACTCTTATGAATAGTGATTGCAAATGAAACACCAATAAAAAAATTGATTTAAAAAAACTCGATGAAGCCAGAGACGATTTTAGAATATAAAATCTTAAGTCCAGTATATGACATTTGTTTTAAGCATGGTTGATTAATACTCTTAAACAACATTTATTTTTATTTTTTTATATCATAAACAACATGTATTTATCAATTCATAGATGTGTCGGTACCCCTGGAAAATTAATAATGTAAAAAATTTTAAAATGTCATAAAAATTATTATTTTTTCTATCAAGTGAGCACAAACTATCACTTAAGTATATTTATTTATCACCTCAAATCAACATATACTCACTAAACTAATTTGCTATTTCAACATTCAAAAAAGTAACACCATATAAATTACATGATGTTTGTATGAAAAAATTAAAGGGTCAGGGCTTTTTGAATGGGAGAAATTTGAAATTTTCAAAAATTAAGTTGTGGCGTGTATATCATTTCGCAGCGGTTTAAGAGGAAAAATTGTCTAACCTTGAAGTGATGGGGTATTAGAGATGCAGGTTGAATGACTTAAAGTTATGACCGTTGGAACCGTTGCAACGTGATTTTTATTTCACAAAATTGCGACGTGAAAATCACGTCGCTGCATTATTATGACTGATTTAAATTTCTAAACGTTGGAGTGTTGCAACGTGAATATCACATGACAAAGTTGCGGCGTAAATATCATATGACAAGGTTGCAACGTGAAATTCACGTCGTCAATTGGCTTATATAAATGCACGCTTATCTCTTCCCGGAAATCACACTTATGTTATTATTTCTTTTTCTGTTTTTCTTCTTCTCTTCTCATTCTCTATTGTGATTCTCCTTCCCTCGTATCTGTCCAATTTTCATTTGTATCAAAGGTAAGTTTTCTTCCATTATTTCTCTTCATTTTTTTTAAATAATTTCGTATAATGTTTATAGTATTTTCTAATTTTAATTTATGGTTCATTTATTTTTTGTCAACATATTGAAGCGGTTAGGAAGAAGATTGAAGAATATTGAAAAAGATTGAAGAAGAAGATTGAAGGAGATTGAAGAAGAGGTATTTTTGTAATTTTAATTTTTTTTATAAAATATGTTATTATGTATATATTGTAAAGCTAAAAAATATTTAATATATTTATTTAAAACAAAAATATAGTATTTTTTATTAAAAAAGAATTATATAAAATATACTCACTAAACTAATTTGCTATTTCAACATTCAAAAAAGCAACACCATATAAGTTACATGATGTTTATATGAAAAAATTAAAGGGTCAGGGCTTTTTGAATGGGAGAAATTTGAAATTTTCAAAAATTAAATTGTGGCGTGTATATCATTTCGCAGCGGTTTAAGAGGAAAAATTGTCTAACCTTAAAGTGATGGGGTACTAGAGATGCAGGTTGAATGACTTAAAGTTATGACCGTTGGAACCGTTGTAATGTGATTTTTATTTCACAAAATTGCGACGTGAAAATCACGTCGCTGCATTATTACGACTGATTTAAATTTCTAAACGTTGGAGTGTTGCAACGTGAATATCGCATGACAAAGTTGCAGCGTAAATATCATATGACAAGGTTGCAATGTGAAATTCACGTCGTCAATTGGCTTATTTAAATGCACGCTTATCTCTTCCCAGAAACCACACTTATGTTATTATTTCTTTTTCTGTTTTTCTTCTTCTCTTCTCATTCTCTATTGTGTTTCTCCTTCCCTCGTATCTGTCCAATTTTCATTTCAATTTTCATTTGTATCAAAGGTAAGTTTTCTTCCATTATTTCTCTTCAATTTTTTAAAATAATTTCGTATAATGTTTATAGTATTTTCTAATTTTAATTTATGGTTCATTTATTTTTTGTCAACATATTGAAGCGGTTAGGAAGAAGATTGAAGAATATTGAAAAAGATTGAAGGAGATTGAAGAAGAGGTATTTTTGTAATTTTAATTTTTTTTTATAAAATATGTTATTATGTATATATTGTAAAGCTAAAAAATATTTAATATATTTATTTAAAACAAAAATATAGTATTTTTTATTAAAAAAGAATTATATAAAATATATTTTATGTTTTTATTTTTAAAACAGATTACATATATATTAAACCGAATATATATATATATATATATATATATATATATATATATATATATATATATATATATATATATATATATATATATAATAAAATAAAATATAAAAATAGAATATATTATATATGTATATTTAAAATAGAATATAGTTATATTTTATGATTTTTAAAAGAATAATATGTTGGTTTAAAATAAAATAGTGTGAAATACTATTTTAAGCATAACATTTTAAAAAATAATAACATATGGTTATTATATGTTATGTTATATGTTTATTATATATATTTTTTAAAATAAAATATAATAGTTATTTATAAAAAAACATTAATTATTGTATATTAATTAAATGTTTTGTCATTGCTACGGAATATTCATTTAATAATGGTTAGAAAATATATATAATCACACATGTTCAAGTGTTGTTATGTAGAATATTGTTGTAAATGTGTTATTTACAATCTCGGTCATACTGTTGTAGTATACTGGAAAGCGTGCGCGATATCACAACAGTTAGTTAACTCAAACGTTGTGATTTAAAAAAGGAATTTTTCTGTTTTTAAAATTTTTCTCATATTTTAACCTGTATCTATTTTAACCATATCATAGAATTAAAAGTAACATGTATTTTTGTTAACCATGCATAAAGAGCATAAAAGCAGCCTACATTTTGCATCAAAATCCACAAGAAATATTTACATCAAACACAAAATATGTTATTTACGTCTTCAATCTCAAAAATATATCACACACATATATAATTCAAACACATGACCCTTAAACACAATGTGGATATACGTCCAACGTTTACGAATATCTACAAAGTCTTCAACAGAAAATGGTGTTTCATCGTTAAACATCTGCATAAAAAAGAGCAAAAAAAATGAATATCATGCATGATAATAATTGAATAGTCAACGTATATATAATATATATGTAAACATTTTATGACATATATATCTTATCTCATGAATTAACAATATCGTTAAGGACAATGTTTAACATGTGTTTCATGACCTAATACTCACACTTGTAACCCCCTGGTTGTTTCCTCTTTTATAAATTTAAGCAATAATTACATGAATATAACCACACATGAATGTAAATGAAAGAAAAAGGTAATCAGGTCACTTACCTTAGGCAAGAGCCATGAGGACTTTCTTCTAACATTGTGCATGATATTCACTTGTTGCACAACATTGTACATCGGAAATAAATTAAACATGTTACGCGATAAACTAATCAACAATGTAAAAGAAAATATTAATGTAAAGTTTGATATAAACATACACTTACCAGTTAATAATATCTTTCATTTTTCTTTTGAGTTTATAATGTAAGAAACACAGTGTAGTTATAGTATTCGTCCTAAATGATAGGATGATCAATTGTCAATGATCACTGAATAAATACGAGCATATATATCATTATTATTTTCTAAAACAAAACTAAATATATAATAGATAAACATCAATTACAAAATTACTTATTGAGAAATGATGCTAAGTAATATTCTTTTTCTCCCTAATTTAACCATTTTTTCATGTACTATTCAATGTCTTTTGGATCATTATATGCCCATCAAAAACAAAATGGGTCCAAGATTCCATATATACTCGATTTATTTAACTCTATACAAATACTGTGAATGTACCTAAATGGTTAAACAAAATTAAAAAATTAAGGGAGAAAATATAAAAAATGATAGTGTTCTATAATGACACGCATATTCAATTATATACTTACATGCATCAAACTTGTAATATCTCTACGTCCATCCACTTATATCCAACAATAAAATCCCTTACATAGTCAGGATTATAATAGAAGAACTCTACAGATGGACAATGTTCTAGCTCAAGAGGTTGCGTTTCATTCATCTCTTCAACACTCAAGTATAACATGGTGATTTCATTTGCGGTAGGATCCATTTACTCATTGTGGTTATATGGAGGGAGAGGGGATGAACAATTACTTTCTTTGGTGCTAGCATGATGTACAACACTTCTACTTAGAAAATAACCATTATCACCATCAACATAATGTTGATCTTCATTTGTATATTTTTCGATGTTTTCACTTATTCTCTACATCATAATATTCAATTAGAACATACAATAAAATAATAACAATATATATATATATATATATATATATATATATATATATATATATATATATATATATATATATATATATATATATATATATCATACATTTTCGATAAAAACACTAGCATCTCAAATAAAGCACATACCGAATATAACTCTTCTAACTTCCCTAACTTTTTCATATCTTTCTCCCGTCTTTCCTTCTCCTCTTCTAACATCCTTCTTTGTTCATCTAACTTCTTCTTAAAATTCTCAATTTTTTCTCTTTGTGCATGAATTTCCAGGCTTTCGGTACTTTTTCTTAATGAACCAAATAATAACCTCGTGTTGACTTCTCAAACACCACAAACACACCCAACATGCTCATTTGTTCCGATAGCTTCTACTAGTATATCATATCGTGGTTCTGGAACAAATGTGCCTTCACGGGCCGCCTCAACCAACTTATTCTACACAACATGAGCAACTCATATATATTGTTACAAAAGCATTTAAATAACAAATAACATAAGCAAAATAAATCATACTTACAATTTTCTCAGCAACTACTCTTGACGCATCTGAAGTGTACTTTCTATTTAGTCTTAATCGAGCCCTCTTCCACTTCTCATGTCTTGACGGTAGAGATGGGATGCGATCATCTCCCATTTCTTTTTTTTAAGCATGATTGTTTTCTCAAGTTTCCTGTAACCTCGACGAGACAATCTATGGGGGGGGAACATATTTTTTGCCTTGTTTTATATTCCTATTTCGCTTTTAACCTGTTATTCACATAGATAAAAATATATATGATTAGTATCTATAACTCATTAGTATAAAATTATCAAATAAATAAGACTAGTACTAACCTTGAATTTCTCAGAATGACAGTCCTCCGTAAACTTTTTCCATTTCTTCTTCGATATAAAATTATATCTTATCCATAGATGAGCAAGACTGGTCTTAGGCTTCCTAATATAGTCAAGCGTGAGTCATGACCTAAAGCCCCTCCAAAAAGTACCAGCATAATTTATCCCTTTTATTTTCAACTTTGAGTCATCGGTAAAATCAAAATTCAACTACATTTAAACCAATAAGTATGTATTAGAAGCTAGCTAGAAAGTGATATTGAATAGATAAAAATTAAAATAATTAACATAACATTTGTCCATATTCTATCTTTGATAACACTTGGCACTTGTTTCCAATCATCTATCAATATATTGACTTTTCTACGTTCAAGGAACATAATATATAACTCTTAAAAGTAGAGTAATGTTAACAATCAACTACTATATAGAACGAATCAAACGCGGTCATGATTTTGTCACCTGAGTTGCAGACTTTTGTGAATTGGGGCATCATTGTTACACTTCTTTGTGATCTTTTTGTTTGAGTATCATTTGTACAAATATCAATTGTACAAGAATCATTAGTATGAGTTTCTTCGTTATTAGATGAAGAATTCGATAATGTCGACATCTATGTTTAAAACAACAACAACATAAACAACAACAACATAAACAACAATAACAACATAAACTATAACAAGATAATTACAATAAATGTTGTTGTACCCCAAAATTTTCCCTCTCATTTCTCAAGGCATTTCTCAAAAGGATTCTAAAAAATTCAAGCTTGCACAAGTACAATTGCATTTTCCAGCATCAAGTTAAAGAGGAAACTATTAAAAAAGGGGAAAGCAGATAAAAATAATCTTTTTAACAAAATTGGAGAGAAAAACAAGTTTACTCCGATTCACAAGGCTTCGATTGGACTTTGGTCTCCTTCATGCCTCCTTTGATCCATAAGACAATAGAATCCTTTGTGCCTCCTTCGATCCATAAGGCAACTTCTTCCTTCTGCATGCTTCGATCCACAAGGAAAAAGGTTTCCTTCGAAACAACTAGCTTCGATCCAGGGAAGGGAACACTTATGTTTATACAAGCCTCGTCTGGGCATTTAGGCTTCCTGCATACATCCTTTGATTGCACCCTTTGTATCCTATATGATTGTGTTGGTGCCCATTGAAATAACCTTCTGCATGCAAGCTTCAATTGCACTATTGGCCTTACATGTTTTCTTGGTTCACAATGCAATGGTTGCCTGCATGTCTGTTTCGATTGGACATTTGATGCCTGCATACCTGTTTCGATTGGACAAGCTTAGATTGGAAAAATAAATCCCTCCATTGCTTCCTTTGAATTCACCTTCACATCTGCTTCGAACCCACCTTCAGCATTGGCCTCCTACATGAGGTACAAGGCAAGGACCACCTGCATGCCTGCCTGCACAAGGCAATGGCTTCCCTTAATGCTAGCACCCACAAAGCAAGTGGCCTCCTGCATGCAAGCTTTGATTGAAGCAATGACCCTTTACATGCTTGCTTTGATTCACAAAGAAATGGCCCCTTACAGTGTTTGTTTCGATTCAGGAAGCAAGGGTCTCTTTCCTGCTTGTTTCAAATCACAAGGCATGAACTTTCCCCATGCATTGGATATTTTCATACTAGTTTAAAATGGATAATATCTCTCTTTGAAATAGCTTGCTTCAATTACACCCTTGAAATTCTTCAACATACAATTTCTAAACCATGACACATAATTGTTGTTCCATTCGAAGGACATACTTTGGTGGCCCATTCGAAGGACCTATAAGACATACCTGGATGTCCCATTCGAAGGACATATTTGGTGGATCATTCGAAGGATCTACAAGACATACCTGGATGTCCCATTCGAAGGATATATTTTGGTGACCTATTCAAGGGGTATACATTTGGTCCCTTCGAAGAATGCACAAAAAGGGCCCATTCGAAAGGCACATATTGTTGTCTAAAGAGAGGATTTGGTCGAAGGATGGACTTATGAAGTCAAAATGAAAGATGAAATATTCAAATATGCTTGTTGCAAGTCTGAGCCTGATGCACTGGCCAAAATTCTCCAAAACTGTTGCACAGCAGTCCTGCAATACTGCCCATATTCTTGCACCAAAATGGCATACAAGACTGCTCCTCGAAAACTACAAAAAATAGCATACTCTATTTGTTCAAACTTCATTTATTTTCCCACCCAAACCTCATCCAAATTCATCTATAAATAAGAGGCTCCATAACATGTCTAAGGGGCTGGGCAACACATCCAGAGGCTTTTGATAGCTGGAGAAACCTTGAGTATGTGCAAATCATCAAACACTTAACACATCCTCAAACCCAGAATCAAAAGACCATACCTTTGCTTTTGTTCCTTTTGAATCCACCACTAGAAACACAACACCTGTTTCTTTTCCCTTTTGAATCCAGGAGCAACCCCACACTTTGTTCTTTCTTTCGAATCCAACAAAGAAACACTACACCTGTTATTTTCCTTCGAATCCAGAAATAACAAGCACAAACTTCACTCTTCTTGGCCTTCGAATCCATCACTAGAAAAACCACCTTTGTTTCTTCCCTTTGAATCCAGGAGCACCCAGAGCAGCAGCTAAAGGTCCAACCCACACACCCCAACTTCAAGCAAGGTAAGTCACTCTGACCTTAAGCTTTTCGTTTAAACATAACATGTAAATACCATTTGTTTTCTTTTCGTTTATGCCCTTTTCATTTGTTTTCCTTGTCCAAATATATGGTAGAACTAACCTGTACAGACTCAAACAAAAAGAAAACAAAATAAGTTTATTGAATCAAAGCTTTAGGCTTCTCCCCTGGCTGCTTCATATTCCAAGCAGAACAAAGAGTGTGGCCTTAGGCTTCGCCACCCACTGACTTCCAGGCCAATAAAAGGAAGCATGAAAGGACTTAATTGAAGGATACACCTACGTTGACTGATAGGCCCAAATCGAAAGAAGCCAGGAAGAGCATAATCGAAGGGTGCATTCTGCATGGATCAAAAAACTTATCTTCCCTTCTTTTATTTTTGTTTTGTCTTTACTTTTGCTTGCTATTCAATATGCTTGTAATAGCGTAGGATATTTATTTTCTACATTTTTATTGCTTTGTACAAATGTTAGTAATTAGGATGTATGGCAAGATAAAACTAACAAGTAGACAACCCAAAAATCAAAGACAAAAATGCATGTAATCAAACATACCATGCACACACATGAACCTCTAGGGTAATCTCACTTGGTTCCTCGGAAAATAGTCATGTCCCTCGAATATGGGCGTTTTAGTAAAGACCCTCGATAAAAGATCGTAGTCCCTCAGTGACCCTCGATGTTGCGTTTGGTAAACGATCTAGTCCCTATACGAAATTGCTAAAACGTCTCATAGGTTGCCTTCTATGACTATGAAAATGACCCACACCCGTCCCATCACATCCAACGATAGGGCTTCTTATCAATCAATGGTAAGATAGCAACATCTAAAGGAGGAGGAAAAGAACAAAGACCTTTTGAGTAGGTAGGATGCTCATAGTTGCTCGCTTACTCACAACAACAAAAATCATTTTCACACTAACACTTTTCATTGAAACATTTACAAAAGAAAAAGCTCTTTGTACACATTCATATAGAGACGAGAATCATTACAAAGGCACTTTTTAAAACCACTTTCAAAAAACATCTTCCACAAACAAACACCTCTTGGAACTATTTTTAAAACCAACACTTTGTACGCATTTCTTATAGAGACAAGAATCATTACAAAGACGTTTTCAAAACATTTTCAAACCCACATCACAAAGAACATTTTCAAACAAAGCAAGTGATCTAGCAAGCAACTAAGAACTCGTAGATAACTACGGATGAAAAGGGTGCTAACACCTTCCCTTTTCATAACTTACCCGCTGAACTCAAGAAAAAAATATCGAAAGGTCTTTCCTGTTCTTTTCACCCTTTCCTTATTGGATAAAAGAAAAGTCGGTGGTGACTCTTGCTATCCGCAACAATTGCAATCAAACGCAAAACACTCAAGTAAGTTCTCCCACCATATTACAGAACTGGCGACTCTGTTGGGGATATAAAACTTAAAAGTGGGGTTACCTTAGGGCTAGATCAACTTTACTTGCTTTCTTTGTTTGACTTGCATGCTTTACATTATGGTTCCTTGTTTGGGATTTGTTTTTGATCCTCCACTCGGATATGGGGCACCTTTTAGGTAAGTCATAGTAGATTGTGGAAACTTTACGGTATATACTGATATGGTTGAAGCAATGGCTACGTTAGTGTGACACATTTGTTGGTACGGGTATCCCTTGTGTTGAATCGAGGAGAATACGGGGCCACTGAGCGGTGTCATGAAGCAATAACTGACCTTAGAATCTTAATTGAACAACTTGGCCATTAGGAAGTAGTGAGATAGCCAGTTTCGGTGGAAAGCTGAAAATTGGTTGACACTCGATACTAAACTCATTGAGATCAGACTTTTGGGATATCTCGGCCGCAAGAAAAGATTGATTATGCTGAGACAATGCCTAAAAGAAAAATCAGTGATATTGAGATGCCCTAGAACCCGGTTAATTTCTAGGACATGTTGATCCAACTAAACTTCAAGAGGATACTTACCTACAAACTCCATGCAAGCCTAAACCTAAGGACTTGTCTGCTTTGTGTGTATATGATTATTTGTACATAAAGATTTGCTTGCTTTGCAAACTTGTACATAACATCATAACATCATACCATAGCATTTTTCAATAACCATTTCAAGGATCTCAAGGGCCTATGATGCAAGGTCATGTTGAACTAGGCATTTATCAAGGGATAAGAGGATTCATTCTCTAATCAAATGCCTTCAAAGACCAAAGCATGGTAACTTGAGTCAAGGGCTATGACCCACTTGACATGGTGAGCTTGATTCTCATGGAAGGACATCCACCGATACAAAATTCTCCAATAAAAGTTATTGATTAAAATTCAACTTCCAACATCTTCTTGTGTTTACCCCGCGAGATCCTTGAAAACATGTATCCACATACCATGCATCATATCATGACAGGTTTTCCCCATACAGGTTTCCTTATCTCTCTACTATTTATTTCAGTAAGATGGATATGGAACAAACATCGAGGGATCTTCAAGCACAAAATGCTCAATTCCAACAGATGTTATTGACTTTGGATAAAGGGCAATAGGAATTGAACACTCTTCTTCTCAAAGACAAGAAGAGAAATGCAAAGAAGTCAGTGGGCGTCCTAAATTTGGGAAGGAGGTTCAAAAGACCAACATGGCGAGCTCTAGGATTTGCAACTCCGTCAACTGAGGGGGCAATCAGACAAAAGAAGGGGATCACAACCTGAGGTTTAACGAAGAAGAGGCTGACTATGCTGAAGAATGGTATCCTCCTGCGGACGACAAAAAAAAACAATTGGAGGATCGTCTCAACTCCGTGGAAATTCAAAGGGTACCTGGTCTAGATTTTGAAGATCTGGGTTTGGTTTCTGGAGTGGTCATCCCACCTAAATTTAAGATTCCTGCTTTTGCCATGTATGATGGGGTCTCTTGTCCTAAGATTCATCTAAGATCTTATGTCCATAAGATTTAACCATACACCACTGATCAGAAACTCTGGGTCCATTTATTCCAAGAGATCCTAGCTGGAACGCAACTTGAATGGTTCTATCAATTGGAGAGTTCCCACATTCACACTTGGGAAGATCTAGCCGCTGCTTTCTACAAGAAGTACCAATACAACACTGATCTTGCACCAACCCGTGTGCAGTTACAGAATATGACCATGGGTTCCAACAAGGGTGTAATACGGTGGGAGAACTGACTTGGTTTGTTTTGCGTTTAATTGCAATTGTTGTAGATAGCAAGAGTCGCCACCGACTTTTCTTTTATCCAATAAGGAAAGGATGAAAAGAACAGGAAAGACCTTTGATATGTTTTCTTGAGTTCGGGGGGTAGATTATGAAAAGGGAAGGTGTTAGCACCCTTTTCATCCATAGTTATCTATGGGCTCTTAGTTTCTTGCTAGATCACTTTGAAAATGTTTTGTTTGAAAATGTGTTTGTGGTGGGTTTTGAAAATATTTTTGAAAAGCGCCTTCACTTAGGAAAACTTTTTAATGATTCTCGTCTCTATAAGAATGTATACAAAATGTTTGGACTTTTGAAAATATTTCATGCTTTGGACGTGTTTGGGTGTGTTTGAAAAATGTTTTGTATTTGAAAATGGATTTTGAGCAAGCAACTAAGAACGTTCTACCTACTCAAAAGTCTTTTGTTCATTTCTCCCTTCCTTTGATATTGCTATCTTACCATTGATTGGTAAGCAGCCTTATCTTTGGATGTAGAGGGACGGGCGTGGGTAAATTTTATAGTCATAGAAGGCAACCTATGAGACGTTTTAGAAATTTTCGTTTAGGGACTAGATCGTTTACCAAAGGCAACATTGAGGGACATCGGTGGACTACGATCTTTTTATCGAGGGTCTTTGCTAAAACGCCCATATTCGAGGGACATGACTATTTTCCGAGGAAACAAGTTAGATTACCCTAGAGGTGCATGTGTGTGAATAGTGTGTTTGATTGCATGCATTTTTATCTTGAACTTAAAGTTGTCTACTTATAGATTTTATCTTTCCATACATCCTAATTACTAATATTTGTATAAAGCAATAAAAATGAAGAAAATAAATATCCTACACTATTACAACCCTATTGAATAGCGAGAACAAAGCAATACAAAATAAAGGAAAGGAAAACAAGTCCTTCGATCCAGGCAGTAAGCGCCCTTCGATTCAACTCTTCTTGGGTTCTTTCGATTGGACCTGTACAACAGCATGAATATGAATCCTTCGATCACACCCTTTTCTCTGCTTCCTTTGATTGGACCTACAAAACAATATGAATATGTGTCCTTCGACCACACCCCTTTCGTTTGAGGTTAGATAGTAGTATGGGGGTGAAGCCTAAAGCTTTAATTCACACATCCTTCTTCCTGTTTTCTTTCGTTTGGGCTTAAATAGCAGCATGGGTTGAGGCCATGCTAATATTATTTCATGGCCAAATTAGTTCTTAAAACATATTTGGTAAATAAAGAAAACAAAACAAAAGATTGGAAAAGAAAACAAAAGGAGAAGGTGAAAACGAAAACAAACCAAAGGGTAATGATAATGCTTGAAACAAAAAGAAATGGTTATTCACATATTATTCTTGAAACGAAAAGAAATGGTTATTCACATGTTATGCTTGAAACAAAAGGTTTAAGGATAAGAGGACTTACCTTGCTTGAAGCTGGAATGTGGGTCTTGGACTTGAGTGATTCCCTGGGTGTTCTTGGATTTGAAGGGGAAGAAACAAGTGTGATGTTTCTTTAGATTATGGGTTAGAGAGGATGTTATGTATTTGAGAGTTTTGAGAGTTTTTGAGAGTTTGAGAGTTTTTTGAAGATTCCCTCCACACAGCCAAAATCTCCTCTTGATCTTTGCAAAGGATCTCTCTATTTACAGAGAAAGGGTTTGGGAAGTTTGGGAGTAAAATAATAATATAAGGCTTAGCTGGAAGGCAAATTATCCACTTGTGTCATGATCCCAAGATGAGATAGCAAGATTAATGGTTTAGATGGATTGCTTTCTGCAGAAGGAAAATAGGCGCAAGGCTCAAGAAATACTTTTTTTCTAAAAGTAGTATTCTACTATTAAGGGAAAGTTGTCTTGGACAAAAAATGGGTAAAAGCCTAATTTAATTGTATAAACAATTAAATATAGAGTGAGTCATATGTTTGAGGCCTGAAAAGCAGAAATACGTAGCCTAGCCTATGAGTCTAATTTTAAACTTGATCCTTTGAATCGAATCCTCCAACCTTCCATAACTCTTGACCAGACTAAAACAACATTCGTTCCCACCAGTTATGTATCCTTCGAATGGACCAACCATGTATTCTTCGAATGGTCCCTCTTAAGCTGAATATGCCACTCTGAGTCCTTCTGCTTTGACCACTTAGGTCCAAACCTTCGACCAAACTCAAAAGCAGGCAAAACTAAATGTTCAACCATGGCAAGTCCTTCGAATGAGCCACCAAATTGTGTGTCATAGTGCTGAAGCTATGTGTGTTAAAGGGTTTGCAGATGGATTCGAAGGTGATATGAAGGTGATTTGAAGCAAACTTGAAGGTGGATTTGAAGCCAGCATGTAGGTGTATTTGAAGAAAACTTAAAGGGAATCATTGCTTTGTGGGTGCTAGCGTGAGAGAAACCCATGCCTTGTGCATGCAAGCTTTTAGGAGGATTCAAAGGTTACATGAAAATGGATTTGAAACAAGCCTAAAGATTGATTCGAAGCCAATATGTAGGTGTATTCAAAGGTGACATGAAGGTGATAATTCCTTGTGCATGCTAGCATGAGAAAAACCATTGCCTTGTGAATAGAAGCAAACAATGAAGGAGGCCATTTCCTTCTGAATCAAAGCAAACCAGCAGAAGGCCATTACCTTGTTCCTATTTAGCATGAGGGAAAACCCTACTTTGTGAATCAAAGCAAACACGTAAGGAGCCAATGATGCAATTGAAACTTGCATGCAGGAGGTCCTTGCTTTGTGTCAAAGGAAAAACTTCAGAAGGCCATTCCCTCTGAATCAAAGGAAGCTTTCAGAAGGTCATTTCCTTCTGAATCGAAAGAAACTAGTAAGAAGTCACTAACTTTCTGAATCGAATGAGACCAACAGGAGGCCTTTCTCTTATGAATCAAAGGAAGCTAGTATGAAGGTCATCTCCTTCTGAATCGAAGGAAGCTTTTCAGAAGGTTGTTTCCTTCTGAATTGAAGGAAGATTTTCAAAAGGTCATTTCGTTATGAATCGAAGGAAGCTTTTCAAAAGGCCATTTCCTTCTGAATTGAAGGAAGCTTTTCAGAAGGTCACAATGCCCAGTCGAAGCTAGCATGCATGAGGCAACTACTTTGGGAGACAAAAATTCAGAAGGCCATTGCTCTCTGAATCGAAGCTTGCATGCAGGGTCCATTTCAGTGAATCAAAGCAAACTTGCAGGAAGCCACATGCTTCATGAATCAATGCAAGCATGTAGAAAGCCATAAGCCCAAATGAAGCTTGTGGACCAAAGCTTATTCGAAGAGGCCAAATGCCCAAATGAAGGATGTAAATTAAGCTAGCTCTAAGAAAGAAACAATGTCCAATCGAAGGATGAAAACAAAGCTTGCATCGACGGGGGCCAAATGCTCCATCAAAGCTTGTTCGAAGGAGCCAGATGCTCCATCGAAGCTTATGGATCGAAGCATACTTGTTCTTCTTTAATTGGATGATTGAGAGCCCAATTATACTTGTGCAAACTTGAACTTTCAAAAATCCTTGTGGGAAAATTATTTAAGAAACGAGAGGGCAAATTTTGGGGTACAACAGCTGCCCTTGTTCAATCTTCTTGAACCTGAAGAGTGATATTGGCAGATCTGCCTTTTGTGACTTGAAGGTGAAAGATGATTAAACACTAAAGTGCCCAGAAAGTTTCCCTTGACGTGTTGAATTAGGAATGGGATTATGGATGCCATTTGGAGAGACGATGGAGAGTTGTTGGAAATGGGCTTACAGATGCCATCTATAGTGACAAAATAGGTCTTTGTTTCATCTGTATTTTCCTGCAAGAAAGAGGGTTAGTTGCATGCAGAAGTATGCATGGCGTAATGATGTTCTCAAAATAAATGAGATTATGTTGTATGTGTATGCTATATGATGTATGGAGGTGAAATATGATTGAAATGTATCTTTGTCTGGGAAAATAAATCCATGACAAATGCTGGGGAGCTTTAGGAAGCTGAATCCCGGACTGCTGCTGGGAATGAAGAGTATGCTCCTCTTCAGACTTTGTTTTAGGATGTTTCTGCTGGGAATGTTGACTTGTTTGAGAAGACTCTGTGAAGAGTGTTGATTCCTGCTTGGGGAAAAGAGTTCAGGAGTTTTAGTTATCCGTTGCTCTACCGGGGAGCTATCTCTTGAAAGTTAGTTGTTATCTGGTCGGATTCCAGGCTTCATAACAACTTGCTAGGGATAAAGAAGTTAACTGTTATCTGGCCGGGTCCAGGCTTTAGTAACTTAAAAATGAGATTGACTATTATCTAGTCGGGTCCGAGTTTCAGAAACTCAAACTGTTATCTGGTCGGGTCCAGGTTTCAGTAATTGAAGAAGTTAAACTTAAAAATGAGATTGACTGTTATCTGGTCGGGTCCGGGTTTTAGAAACTCAAATTGTTATCTGGTCGGGTCCAGGTTTCAGCAATAGGAGAATTTAAATTTTTATCTGGTAGGGTCCAGGCTTTAGTAACTTAAAAATGATATTGACTGTTATCCGGTCATGTCTGGATTTCAGAAGCTCCAACTGTTATCTGGTCGGGTCCAGGTTTCAGCAATAGGGGAAATTAAATGGTTATCTAGTCGAGTCCAGGATTTAGTAACTTACAAATGAGATTGACTGTTATGCGGTCAGGTCCGGGTTTCAAAAACTCATATTGTTATCTGGTCGGGTCCAGGTTTTAACAATAGTAGAAGTTAAACTATTATCTGGTCGGGTCCAGGATTTAGTAACTTAAAAATGAGATTAAGTGTTATCCGGTCGGGTCTGGGTTTCAGAAACTCAAACTGTTATCTGGCCGAGTTCCAGGATTTTCAGCAACTTTCAGAGATAACAAAGACTTTGTTGGCAACTTCACTTGGGATTAGGGGTTGTGGTCCCTTAATTCGTAATAGTCTGAGAGGCAAACTCAAGTTGGAGAGGACAGACTTAGCCGAGGAACTCAGCTAGGGAATTTTTCTATTTGTTGGGGAAATAAACCCTGTTGAGGAATATTTGATGAGTTGTTTGGGGAGATGTATTCTTTGGACAGAACTCCTCAAGACTTCTTCTTATGACCAACTCAGCTGGGAATAAGGTTTTCCAAAGATTGAAACTCTGGCTGGGGAGTTTATGAATCCAAATTTGTGAGGATAATGCTAATGGAATAACTCTGTGGGGATGTCTTAAATGCAATTAAGAAGATGTTTGTCACTATTTTGAAGCATATGTTTTCTAAAATTTTAATCATGTTCATATGCATATGTTCATTCAATTTTAGTCATTGGATATCTTCGCACTCAAAATAGAAAAAACAAAAGGTTTGTACTTCAAAGTATATTTGTATTAATGTTTTGCCCATGAATAGGCTTTTTGTACAAAGAGACAAAAATCCTAGTAAGAGGAAATCGCCAAAAGAAATGAAAAGTGTTCAGAGTGAAAACAAAAATAATAGCCATGTGAAAGTGATCTCATTGTCCCCACTCTGCTACTGCCTTTATGTCTTCGAGTAAACCTTTGTCGTTGAATGAAGGTGATTGGATTGATTTTGGACCATTTGAACTTCAGATTTTTGGTAATAAAACAGGTTATAGGGATCCCACGAGACATAATCATACGCTTTAATCCTTATCTTTTGCCTGGACCGCCCTTTCGGGTTTTCAGCCTACCAGGATACCCATTTTTGCCCAAGTCGCCCTTTTAGGTTTTCGACTTGTCGGGTGTACAATCTTTTTCATATATCCCTAATTTTTTCTCGAACCTATTTGGTTCACCGGGATGCCCATATTTTTTCCTAGGTGTGTCAACCTAGCGGGTCATTTTACGCGTAGTATTTTTTTAACTATGTTTGCGTTTACAAGATGTGGGAAATCTTCGCTATAATGCGGTGGGAGAACTGACTTGGGATGTTTTGCGTTTGATCGCAATTGTTGCGGATAGCAAGAGTCGCCACCGACTTTTCTTTGATCTAATGAAGGAAATGGTGAAAAGAACATGAAAGACCTTTGAGATTATTTTCTTGATTTCGGGAGGTAGATTATGAAAAGGGAAGGTATTAGCACACTTTTCATCCATAGTTATCTACAGGATCTTAGTTTCTTGCTAGATCATTGCTTTTGTTTGAAAGTTTGCTTTGTGGTAGTTTTTGAAAGTATTTTTGAAAAGCGCCTTCGTTTAGGCAAACTTTGCAATGATTCTCGTCTCTATAAGAATGTATATAAAGTGTTAAACTTTTTGAAAATATTTCAATGGAAAGTGTTGGTGTACTTGAAAAAAGGTGTTTGTGTTTTGAAGATGAGCAAGCAACTAGGAACATTCTACCTTACTCAAAAGTCTTTTGTTTATTCCTTTCTTCCTTCAATATTGTTATCTTACCATTGATTGGTAAGAAGCCTTATCTTTGGATGTAAAAGGGACGGGCGTGGGTCATCATATAGTCATGATAGCAATGTTGTGAGATATCTTAGCATTTATTTTGAGGGAATAAGATCATTTGTAAGGCAACATTTGAAGCGTCATCGAGGGACTATGATCTTGTATTTTTTACTGTTTTTTCTAAGACATCTCACATGCATAACATGACTTTTTTTCATAAGAAAACAAGTGGAGTTAACCCTAGAGGTGCGTGCGTGCAAAGTGTGTTTGTTTGCATGCATTTTTGTCTTTTGATCAGGGTGGTCTACTTGTTGATTTTATCTTACCATACACCCTAATTACTAGCATTTTTTATAAAGTCAAAAGTGCAGAAAGATAAAATCCCACACTATTACAACCATATTGAATTGCATGAAAATATAAAGGAAAAAATAAAGTAAAAGAAAAACAATGGATCTTTTGATTTAGGGCAGAAAACCCTTCGATTCTAAACTTTCTGGCTCTCTTCGATCTAGCCTGAAAAGGGATGAAGGCATGAATTTCTATTGGGGCCTGGAGGCCAGCATGTTGTGTCTTTCAATTGGGGCCTGGAGGCCAGCATGTTGTGTCTTTTGATTGGGGCCTGGAGGCCAGCATGTTGTGCCTTCTGGTTGCCACTTTCGTTTAGCCTGAAGGTTAGTATGGAAGCCAGAGGCTTCGTTTCTAACTTTTCTGTCTCCTGTTTCCTTCGTTTGGGTTTGAATAGAAACATGGTCTGAGGCCCTGGCAACATCACCTTAAGGCTAGATTAGTGCTTAAAACATGTTTAAATGTATAAAGAGAAAAAGCCAAGAAGATTTTTAACCATGACACCCATTAAAAGAGTGTAAACGAAAAGAAGAAAATAGTATGCACATGTTTGAAACGAAAAGAAAACTTATTTACATGCTATGCTGAAAATGAAGGGTCAAAGGTTTAGAATGACTTACCTTGCTGGAGGCTGGAACGTGTGCTGGACCTTGAAGTGGTTGCCTTGAATGCCTCTGAATTCGAAGGAAAAGACCAAGGGTGGGACTTTGACACTGGATTCGAAAGAGCAAAACAAGTGAAATGTCCTTCTTTGCTGGATTCGAAGGACAGTAAGATGTAAGGATTTTTTCAGATTTGAGAGGGATAAGTACTTGGATTCTGGGTTTGGATTTGCAAAAGTGTTTAAGTGTTTGAGGATTTTATGGTGTGTAAGAATTTTGAAGATACGTTCCCCTCCTCTTCCTTTTTCTTTCTCCCATGTGCAAATGAACTCTCTATTTATAGAGGAAAATTTTGAAATGTTTGGGAGTAAAAATAATAAAATAAAGGCTTAGCTGGAAAGTAAGCATCCACTTGTGTCATGATAGCAAGATGGGTAGTTCAGATGGATTGCTTCCTTAGAAGGAAAACAGGCGCAAGGCTCAAGAAAAACTTTTTCTAAAAAGTAGTATTATACTATTAAGGGCAAGCGGTCTTGGACAGCAAATGGGTAAAAGCCTATTTCAACTTGCAAAAACAATTAAATATAGAGTGAGTCATAGGTTTGAGGCCTGAAAAGGGGAAACATGTAGCCTAGCCTATGGGTCTAATGCTCAACTTGATCTTCTGAGTTGAATCCTCCCTCTTTCTACACCTTTCGACCAGACCCTTTGGGATACGGTGGCAGAACCAACTGTTTTAGAAAATGTTGGTTTGCGTTTTGTGTTTTTGTTCGCAAAATGTCGCGGTAAGCAAGAGTCGCCACCGACTTTTATTTTATCCAACTGGAAAGGAAAAAAGCACAGAAAAATTCCTTTTTCGAGATTTTGAGTACGCTGTCCGTAGTTTTCTACGGGCTCTTAGGTACTTGCTCATCATTTTAAAAAAATTGCTTCCGTGTTTGTGTGTTTTGAAAAGTTTTGGTTTTACTTTGTTCTAACCCTTGTATCAGTCCTCAAGAGTGTTACGAATTCGTTTTGAAAACTTGGTTTAAAAAAGGTTTAAGTGTGAAAAAGTTTGATTTTGAGCAAGTACCTACTAGCATCTACCTTCTCGAAAAAAGAATGTTTATGTTCTTGTTTCCTTTAGACAGTGCTATCCCACTATTAAAGAGTAGGTAGCACCATCGTTGGAGTTGTAAGGGTCAATTCGAAAGGGACGTACGATCACCAAAGCAATCTTAGGGTGTCTTAGTAATAACCCTAGTATCTTAAGATCATATTCGAGGCAACATTTTCGAGGCGACCTTTCTGAGGCAACATTTCCGAACGGGACTTTTGATATTTGTTTAGACAGGAGGGCAACCATTAAAACACCCTATACTTAATGATCGCTTACCGAAGGCAACCGAAGTGAGAGTATACCCTAAGAGTGCGCATGTGTGAGTGATTTGATTTCAGTTATTATCTTTGCACATTCGGGTTTTCTAGCCATTTTAAATTAACATACAATCTTGTCATGCAATCCCACTATCATACATCTAACAGTTAACATTTGCGAAAATTAAAATGCGAGAAATAAAACTACGCTATTACAAGGCTTCGGGGAGGGGGATTAATTACATAGCCAAAACCCCGTAAAACGATAAATAAAAGAAAATCCTAACTAAACTATTACATACTGTAAGCAGTTACATTAATATCGCAAAAATAATAAATGCGCGCGATGAATCGAGAACGAGAGAAATTAGGGTTTTGACCCCGTCTAAACCTAATTAAAAGAAAAATCATTTTTTGTGGTTTTTGCTATTTTTGAGAGAATAAGGTTTTAATTGAATAAATACAAACCTAATTACTAATTAATTTAAATTAAGAAAAATAATTAATTAACTTATTTTTGTATTTTGTTTATTTAAAAAATAAATAAAAATTAAATCAAAGGCAACCCTAATTTTTCTAATTTGATTTTACTTATTTACAAAAAAAAAAAGAAGTTAGAATTAAACCTAACTTAAAACTAATATAAAATTAAATTTGATAAAATAAAATAAAACCTAAATTCTAAATTGGAGAAATTGATTTTATGATTTTTTTGTAAAAAAGAAATTAATTTTGTGGTTAGAAAATAATTAAATAAAAGAAATTAAATAAAGGAAATTAGAAAAGAAATAGAATGGGCCTGGTGGTATGCTAGCAAACCGGGGGGTAAGACTTGCAATTCTGGGCCCAAAAAGCGCCTAGCCCTATTGACTTTCCAGATCCTGTGTTGCTAGCTTGACTGGGCGTATGATGGACCTTCATTGGGAAGCTTTAGATCTGGAACTTGATGACCAGATTGGTTGGATATTGAGGGTGTATGGTGGATTCCTTGGATGCTAGCGCGCCTGATTATGCAAAGAAAATAAACATAAGGCAAATATGGGGACCTGGGGATCGAACCCAGGCCCCTTGGCATTTTACCCTGCATGATGAACATCTGGGCTAGCTTGCTTATTTGTATGGTTAATGACAAAGAAATATAATATGGTAAAAACAAAATAATATATTATAAAACGCGCGAATTTTGAATTGGCTAGTCACAAGATGCCACACTATCATCTCCTTCCTCCCACCGATGCTAAAAGTCTCTTAACTTTTACCTACAGACAGATGGGCGTAGGTACAGCCCTTTGTTTCTCCAAAATCTCATGCAAGCATGATAAATGCACAACAATGGTACCAATCAACTCGTGGAAACCTCACGAGCATCATGGTACCCTTATCCATTGCCAATTATACTTGTATGAAGAATCCCTAAAAACGAGGCATAAACCCTAGCCATGGCATCTTTGCATACAATCAATAAAAACACAATTAAATACAACCATTAGCTTGAAAATGATTCAAGGATTAAGAATATGCAAATAAATCATGCTAAAAGTGCCAGAATTGTGATATTCGATTTCAAGAAAGTATGGAAATCGTGGGACACTTACAATGCGTTTCTGGGCTTGGGGGGGCTTGCTAATAATTGGAATAGGATCCTAGAACGTCCAGGAAACGATTTGTGTGACTGGAATGGCTTGAGGAAGCCTGGAACTGGGAAATCAGTTTACTACTTTTCTTGATTTTTTGAAAGTTGGTTTCACCTTTGCACGCCTCCAATCTCCCCATTTTTGATCTGCAATCCTTCCTTATGTACCCTAGAACGAGTTAGGGTTGCAATTTGGTTTCAAATCTTCTCCAATAATGATCATTGATTCATGATTTGATTCTTAGTGCAAATCTTTCTAAATTGATAAAATCCAATATTTTTGTGGCCAAATGAAGCTTGCACGATTTGATTCCATTTCCAGCTGTATAATAGACCTAAACATGCACAAAATCTCAAGCTTTGATTAGTTTTTGATATTTTCATGATTTTATTTTGATTTTATTTGATTTAATTAAAATAAAATCAAAATAAATGATAAAAATAAAAGAATGACAAATGGGAAGGATCATGGGTCGTGGGTCATGTTACAAACCCAATGCAAGCATAAAAAGTTGGGCCCATTTGACAAAAAATGCAATTTGGGACACATTTGACTTTTGGTAATTTTGCAAAAAGGGTCAACTTTGCCAATGCATAACTCTCTAAATTTTAACCCTAGAGATGTGTTATTGGACTTTTTAGAAAGCTTAAGATGTCCTATAAGCAACCCTTTTGTTCTCATCTCAATTGAGTCTTCCATGTTCATGTATGGAGCTTTGACAAAAAAGGTGTTTTTGTTGAATTTCAAAAATGACCTATAATGTCCAAATTTATATCTTCTTGTGAGTGCATATTTTGAACTTGGGAGCTGAAGATGAATTGTAGGGAATTGCATCCTCTTAAAAATGAGCTTTGGATGGGTCATTTTTGATAAAGTATGCGAAAGTTATGCTTGGTCAAAGTTGAGTTGACTTTTCCTAAAAAACCCTAATTTAGCAACTTTTGGGTTTTAATGAACTGTGAGCAATCCTTGAGGAATCATGACCAAACCTTGATAAAATTATGAATAATACTTCAAAATTAGAATGTTGACCAAAAATCTTGAAGTTTAACTATATGTAGGACACAGTTGACTTTTGCCCTAGCACATTCGATTTTCAGGCCTTTGAGAAATTGATTGAGCAAACTTCCTCTGCAAGTCTTGAAACTTGACATGGATGATCTTGTGAACATATTAGGAAAATAGTGAGCATTTGGGATCCTTTTGACTCAAAAATCTTGATGCAAAATGAAACCCTAATTTGAGGTAGACTACCTTAGGAGAGAGTTTGTCTGGTCAACTCTTGAACTTCCTTGAGCAATTTGAGGACCTTACTTGGAATGTATTGAGAAATATGGGAGGGAAAATTTTGGGGTACAACACCCTTCAACAAGCATTTCCATTTTTTTCAAATTAAAGTGTCATTCTAGTGGCTCATGTGGATGTCCTTTGAAGGGGCCAAATTAGTGCCTTTTGACCAGGCCCTTCATGGGTTCCTTCGAATGGTCCAAATGCAAGCTCTTGGGATGAGTCAACAACACATGTCATTCGATTGGGGCATCTAGACATGCCTGGAAAGCCCTTGGAATGCACCACCAAGGTACTTCTTTCGCGTGAGATAAAGACATATTGCAGAATTTGTGTGTTGAAGGAAGCCTTTTCCAAGGGAGGTATTGCCTGCTTAAATTTGCCTGCAAATGGGGCCATATGGCCAAACGAAAGAGGGTATGCAGGAGGTTCCTGTCTTGTGACCTTATGCAAATATGTTCAAACGAAAGCTTGTAAAAGGGGAGCCACATGCCCAAACGAAAGGTGTGACCAATAGCTTGTACTGAAGGAACCACATGCCCAAACGAAAGGTGTGACCAGTAGCTTGTACTGAAGGAACCACATGCCCGAAAAAAAGGAACATGTAGGAGGCCAAAAGTGCAAATCGAAAGATGCTAAAAAAGGATCCTTTTGCCTTGGAATTGAAGGAGACTACAGGGGGATTTGTGCCTTGTGAATCCAAACCAGCGTGTTAGAGGCCCACACCCAATCGAAGGATGCAAGCCAAACTTGCATCGAAAGAGGCCAGAAGGCCAATTGAAGGATCTGAATCAAAGAACACTTGTTTTTCTCCAAATTTTGTCAAAATATTATTTTTATCTGTTTTCTCCCTTTTTGACAGTTTCCTTTTAATCTTGGTACTGAAAAATCCAAATGTACTTGTGCAAGCTTGAACCTTGAGAATCCTTGTGAGAAAAGGCCTTGAAAAGAGAGAGAGAAAATTTTGGGGTACAACATTCGCCATCCATAGTAGTCAGCATCAAGGCACCACCAGAGAAGACTTTCTTTACAATAAATGGTCCTTCGTAAGTGGGATTCCATTTGCCTCTGGGGTCACCTTGTGGAAGAATGATGCGCTTTATTACCAATTCTCCATCTTGATACACTCGAGGCTTGATTTTTTTATTGAACGCCTTGATCATATGCTTTTGATACATCCGACCATGGCAAACAGCAGCCATTCGCTTCTCGTCAATCAGGTTCAGCTGATCTAACCTAGTCTGAATCCATTCATCTTCGCCTAGACCTGCTTATTTCATTATCCTTAAAGAATGAATTTGAATTTCTATAGGTAAGACGGCTTCAATGCCATATACCAAAGAGAAAGGAGTTGCCCCAATTGACGTGCAAGCCGAAGTACGATAGCCATGGAGAGCAAATGGTAACATCTCATGCCAATCTTTGTAGGTTACCACTATCTTTTGCACAATCTTCTTGATATTTTTATTGGTAGCTTCCACTGGGCCGTTCATCTTGGGTCTGTACGAAGAAGAATTCTGATGCTTGATTTTAGACTGAGTACAAAGTTCCGTAATCATAGAATTGTTTAGGTTGGTTCCATTATCCGTGATGATCCTCTCGGGGATACCATAACGACAAATGAGGTTATGCTTGATGAACCTGGCTACAACGTTCTTGGTAACTGAAGCATATGAAGCATCTTCGACCCACTTGGTAAAATAATCAATAGCAACCAGGATGAAACAATGACCATTTGAGGCAGTAGGTTTGATCTCTCCAATCATGTCAATGTCCCCACATTGAAAACGGCCACAGGGAAGTCATGACATTTAGAGGAATGGGAGGTACATGGACCTTGTCAACATAGATTTGACACTTATGGCAAATTCTTGAGTGATGATGACAATCAGTTTCTATTGTGGACCAATAGTAACCAGCCCTCAAGATTTTCTTGGCCATAGTATGTCCACTAGAGTGGGTCTCGAAGAGGCCATCATGTATGTCTTCCATAATTTTCTCTTCCTCTTTCTTGTCCACACATCGGAGTAGAGTAGAATCATGGTTGCGCTTATATAGAATTTCATTGCTTAGAAAGAATTTGGCTGAAAATCTTCGCAAAAATTTCTTGTCATTGACGGAAGCCCCTTTAGGATATTCTTGTGCTTCAAGATATCTTTTCACCTCATGGTGCCATGGTTTCTCTTTGTCAGTGTCAAGTTCATAGCAGTATGCAGATTCATCGAATCTTTCAATTGTTATCATATGAGCTTCGTTGTCCCATTTGACCTTGGACAAGGAAGACATTGTGGCCAAAGCGTCGGCTAACTGATTTTCCTCCCTAGGTAAATGTTCAAAGGTGATCTCCTCAAAGTATGGAATTAGAGATAACACAAGATCTTTGTATGGAATTAGGTTAGGATGCTTGGTGTCCCATTCTACCTTTACTTGGCTAATTACCAGAGCATAATCTCCAAATACACCCAAATGTTTGATCCTTAAGTCAATGGCAGCCTTCATACCTAAGATGCATGCTTCGTACTCAGCCATGTTGTTCGTACAATCAAAGCATAATCTAGTAGTGAAAGGAGTGTGGCAACCTTTAGGAGAAATTATCACAACACCAATTCCGTTACCCAGAGCGTTGGAAGCCCCATCAAAAACCATAGTCCATCAGGATCCTGGTTCAGGTCTGTCATACGGTCTGGGTTTTGCACAGTTGGTCACTAACATGATATTCTCATCCGGGAAGTCAAAGTTCATAGATTGATAGTCATTAACATCTTGGTGAGCCAAATGATCTGCTAATATACTTTCTTTGATTGCCTTTTATGTTGTATACTGGATGTCATATTCAGTCAGAATCATTTGCCGTCTAGCTATTCGTCCGGAGAGAGCGGGATTTTCGAATATGTATTTAATAGGGTCCATTTTAGAGATAAATAGAGTGGTATGAGTCAACATATACTATCTTAGACGGTGAGAAGCCCACGCCAGAGTGCAACAAGTTTTCTCGAGTTATGAATATTTGGTTTCACAGTTGGTAAACTTTTTGCTCATGTAGTAAATTGCATTCTCTTTACGGCCAGACTCGTCATGTTGGCCCAATACACACCCCATAGAATTATCTAGCATAGTCAAGTACATGATAAAAGGTCTTCCTTCAAGTGGAGGCATGAGGATAAGAGGCTCTTGAAAATAATCCTTGATTTTGTCGAAGGCAGCTTGGCAGTTGTCGTTCCATTTGACTACTCGATCTTTCTTCAAGAGTTTGAAGATTGGATCACAAGTGGCAGTTAAGTGAGAGATAAAGCGAGCAATGTAATTCAGACGACCTAAGAATCCCCTGACCTCCTTTTCAGAATGGGGGACTTGCATTTCTTGAATGGCCTTTGCCTTTTCAGGATCGACTTCGATGCCTTTGCCACTGACAACAAAACCTAGAAGCTTTCCAGACCTTACTCCTAATGTGCATTTATTAGGGTTCAACCTCAATTTGTATTTATTCAGTCTCTCAAATAGCTTGTGTAGGCGATCGAGATGTTCTTCTTTGGCTTGCGACCTTGCAATTATATCATCCACATAGACTTCTATTTCATGATGAATAATATCATGATATAAAGCTACCATAGCTCTTTGATATGTTGCCCTTGCATTCTTTAATCCGAATGGCATAACTTTGTAGCAAAAGGTGCCCCATTGTGTAACAAAGGTGGTCTTTTCCATGTCTTCGGGAGCAATCTTGATTTGGTTATAGCCAGAAAATCCATCCATGAAGGAGAAGACTTTGTGTTGAGCGGTGTTGTCAACCAAGACGTCAATATGTGGTAGTGGGAAATCATCCTTGGGGCTTGCCCTATTCATATCTCTATAATCCACACACATGCGAACCTTTCCATCTTTCTTTGGCACGGGGACCATGTTTTCCACCCATTGAGGATAAGACATGACAACCAGAAGACCAACATCAAACTGATTCATTACCTCGACTTTTATCTTTTCGGACATGTTAGGCCGCATGCGACGAACCCTTTGCTTAACAGGAGGATAATCTTCCTTCATTAGCAGACGATGAACCACAATATCGGTATCCAACCCGGGCATATCTTCATAGGAACAAGCAAACACTTCAACGTAGTCATGTAACATCTGAACCAATATACTCTTGATATCATTTTTTAGGTTGGCGCCGATCTTGACCTCTCTTTTATTTGTCTTAGTACCTAAGTTGGTAACTTCGACCAACTCTTTGTGAGGTTGAATAACTTTCTCTTCTTGCATTATAAGTCTGGCTAGTTCTCCTAGTATTTCACAATCTTCCTCGCCTTCGTCTTCATCTTGGTTAACTGGATGTCTGAAATCATAACTGACAATAATAGAGTCAAGGGCAATGAGATCCGGAGTGGATGAAGATATGAAAGTGTGTGTGTGTGTGTGTGTGTGTGTGTGTGCATGTAAGGTACATGGCTATTTGAGAAAAAATGCAATAAAGGGAAAGAAAGACAATGAACGCGAAAATTTGAATGCTAAAAGGTCCAATGGTTTAAATTAAATGATCATTGATAGATGAACATGAACAAAACCCTTTAACAAAATGGACCAAAGTATCCCGGGCAAGGCACATGGCTTAAAAGTCCTTGTTTTGGAAATTAAGATTACAAACAGAAACTCTTTATTTGACAGAAAATGGTAAACAGTAATTACTCCTCAATGAAGGAGATTGGTGTTGTGATACAGTGGGAGAATTGACTTGGATGTTTTGCGTTTGATCGCAAATGTTGCGGTTAGGAAGAGTCGCCACCGACTTTTCTTTCATCCAAAAGGAAAGGTGAAAAAGCACAGGAAAGACCTTTGAGATTATTTCTTGAGTTCGGGGGGTAGATTATGAAAAGGGAAGGTATTAACACCCTTTTCATCCATGGTTTTCCATGGGCTCTTAGTTACTTGCTAGATCACTTGCTTTTGTTTGAAAATGTGCTTTGTGTGGTTTTTGAAAGTGTTTTGCAAAGAGGCCATTGTTTAGGCAAACTTTGTAATGATTCTTGTTCGTAAGAATGTATACAAAGGTGTTGATCTTTTCAAAATGTTTTCAAGTTTTGGAATATATTTTGGAGGTGTTGATGTTTGTTTTGAAAATAACAAGGATATTTTTGTTTTGAAATTGAGCAAGTAACTAGGAACATTCTACCTACTCAAAAGTTTTTCATGTTCATTTCCTTTTCCTTTGACATTATTATCTTACCATTGATTTGGTAAGTAACCTTATCTTTGGATGTAAAAGGGACGGGCGTGGGTCATCGTATAACCATGATTAGCAATGTTGCAAGATATCTTAGCATATTCTTTAGGGACTAAGATCATTTTTGAAAGGCAACTATGATAGCGTCATCGAGGGACTATGATCTTGTATTTTGTTTTTTTTGCTAAGATACATCACATGCATAATATGGTCATTTTTGTAAGGCAACCAAGTGGATTTAACATAGGGGTGCTTGTGTGCAAGTGTATTGATTTTCATGCTTGATTTGTCTTTGGTTAGGGTATGCTATTTGTTGGTTTTAGTCTTTCCATACAAAACCCTAATTACTAGCATTTGTATATAAAGCGATAAATTGTGGAATTTAAAATTACTATGCTATTACAATACTTAGGGGAGGGGGGGTATACAAATTTACAAATGGGGAATATTGCAAGAAATTAAATCTAAATAATTATTACAACCATATTGAATTTGAATAAATGTACAAAATAAGGATAAAATGCAAAAATATGAAATGTATGGGGAAATGTGATTTTGTTTGGTTTTTTTATGAAAAGGGTTTTTTTACCTAATTAATTAATGTAGAATAATTAACTAAAAAATAAAAATTAATATTAAAATAGCAAACTAAATTAATTTAAAGAAAACAAGTTTTTTAGGGTTTTTGTGAATTTAATTAAATTAGTAACTAAAAATAATTAAATAAAAATCCTAAATTCTAAATTGATTTTAATTTACAAGAAAAATAAGTGATAAAAATTAAATTATCTAAGTAAAAAAAGAAATTAATTAAAGAAAAGGTTTTTGTTCTTTTATTTTTGAAAAGGAAAATAAACTAAATTGATATAAATAATAAAAATAAATATTTTTGGATTTTCATGATTAATGAAAATAATAATAATAATAATAATAATAATAATAATAATAATAATAATAATAATAATAATAGTATTAATAATAATAATAAATAAAAGATAAAAAAGTAAAAAATAAAATAAAATAAACATAAAGAAAAGGAGGTTGATAAGTGAAACATGGGGTATTGTGAGAAAAAAAGCCAGGCCCAAAGGATGGCCCAAACGTTGCAAAAAGTGTAAAAAATGTGAGAAAATATATATAAAAAAGGCACAAAAGGTCACGCTGGGACTTGAACCCATGACCTCATAGTGACAGGCTCGCGCGTTAACCACTGGGGTGGTGATACATCCATTAACTTATGTAAAACAACAAATATATAACACAAATCTCGCCCTAAATATACTTCATCTTCAATCTCCATCCAGAAGCCCTGCAACTTGTTTATTTCTCAACCATTTGCAATAATATAAACATGATAATTACTTCATTCTTTCATACGAATCCAACCATATAAATATCATGAACTATAAATCAAAGATGAATGAGAATTTTTGAAAGTACCAAATTCTGACCTAATTATTTTCAGATATTCAATCCTAAAATTCTCCCAGTTTAATCAATATAAATGAAATCTATGGACATGTACAGCTCCAGGGAAATGATGTCTACATTTTATCTTCACAAATGCAAGCCTAACAATGCCTAAGTAATGAGATAGAAGTTCAAGAAAAATACCTCAAAACTGGAAATCGTGAAATGCAAATGAGCTTGATTCAAGGTGCTGCAATGATCAGGTTAGCTTCCTCAAGTTCCCAGGAAGCTAAGCAATGATTTGCTTGAGAAATGGATGGCTGGAATGGCTTGGAGAAGTCAATGTGCAATGCTCTATTTTTGGTTTTGGAGGATATGGTAAATGATGTTACAGTAATGAAACAGGGACAGGGATAAGTTACACTTGATGTAAGGAAGCTTTAGAAACTAAAAGGCCAAGAAACGCACGAGGAAAATGTGAGTTTGATGTTTAAGGTCAGAAACTGTGCAACAATGGTGTTTTTGGGAAATTTTTGGTCTGAGAGAGTTTCGGTGTGTTTCAGGGTGCTTAAGCTCGTGTGTTTTCTTGAAAATGACTTGTGTTTATGTATGGAAAAGGTTTGGATACTTGATGTTTTCAGAAGTACAAGATCACATGTTTTAGCTTCTTGACTTGTTTTTGAAGTAAGGTTGACAAACATGGTTTCAATGCATAGTACAAAGCTATCTAGAGTGGCTATCAACTTTAAGCAAGCTTATCTGGCTTTGTAGAGGAATTTTATGCAGAAGGAACAAGTGCAAAGCTCAATGCAAGTTGACTTTGCATAAAGATTGCTTTATGTAAATGGCAATGGTGCTTGTTGTACCCCAAAATTTGCCCTCCCATTTTCTCAACATTTCTCATCACCAAGCCGTTGGAGATCAAGATCCAGTTAGGGTTTCATCTGCTTAAGACTTCTCCTTGCACTGTTGACCCAAATTAGGGTTTGTGTTTGCACAAAGATGTTTTGACATAAAATGCCTAAGATGACTTTCTTGCTTCATATTGGACTCCCAAGTTTATCCATATCAAGTTTCAAGTCTTGATTCCAAGTTTTGCCCAGTCAACTGGACAGTTGACCTAGAAATCAACTGTATTGGGGAAAAAGTCAACTGTGGCCAATTGACAGTCAAATCTCATGAAAATTGACCCCCATCAACAATATATACTCACATGGACCATTTGATCAAGTTTGGATCACAATTCCACAAGAAAGTTGATCAGATCACCAAAAGGGCAAAATGGTCATTTTTAGGGTTTTGACTGCACAAAGGCAAATTTTTGACTGTTTGACCTAGCCAATGGAAAACCAAGCTCACATACGGACTCAAGGACCCCATGGAATTGTCTTGACATGCTCAACAAGTTTAAAAGATCCCAAGTACACAAAATTGACAGTTGAATTTTCCAGTCAATTGATCAATTTTGACTGTATAATGAAAAGTCAAACTTTGACTTTTTGGTCAAAATCAAGAGTCAAGATTCATTTTTCATCAAAACATGCCAAATCATGAAACTTGTTCACCAAGAAATCAAAATTTGCAAATTAGGGTTTGAAATGAGAATTTTTCATAACTTAGAATTTTTCTAAGTTATGAAAAACCCTAATTTTTTCCCAACTTTGCCCCACTTTCTCACCAAGATTAATTTGGATTCAAGCAAAAGTCAAAACATGAAAGTTGTAGCTTGTTGCAAAATATACAACTTTGATTGACAAAGTTTTCCCAAAAGAAGCTTGTATCTCAAGTTACAATTTTTGGAACAAGGGTACCAAACCATTCTTAACTTAGTGAAATTTTGACCTTTTTAGGCAAGGTTTTTACCTAACTTCAAGACCATTTTTCACATACTTCCACTTGAAATTTCAATTTTCACTTCAAAGATGGATTGAATTACACATTCCAAGCTTTCCAAAATGTCCAAGAACTCATCAAACAACCTCATGACTTGAGAGAATCGAATTTTGCAATATGGCAAAAACTCACTTTTGAATTGGCCAATTTCCATGTTCATAACTTGTGCAATTTTTCAAATCAGCATGCTTCCCTTGATTACAGGACTCTAAACCATCCAACACTCATAAATTTAATGCAAACTCTTTGTGCCAAGACCATGTTCTATGTGTTCAAGCATTGCATGATGGATTAATCCCAAAATAGATAAAGCACTTTAACCATTTTTGCAAAAGTAAGCTTTATGTCAAAATGAAAATCCAAGAAGTACAGATCAAATCCCCTTGGCACAAGTTTAGGGACTAATCACACTGATCAATACCAAGGTTTGCAGCATGTTATGGGGGCCTCTACCTGTCTAAACACCAACTTGGCTTTTGGTTGCTTAAAGTGTAAGAAATATGGCATAACTGAACACAACTTTGATCTCAGCAAGAGAACCCTTAAGCAAATATTTTGTACACATTCAAGACATCCTAACTGAGCTAACACACGACTCCAACACCTCCACTGCCCTCTAGAATACAGAACCACCCTCAAACTGCCCAAACAGAGCTCCTACTGCAGTTTGAGTGCCAACTCTCATCCCTTTCATGCATTCTTGCTAAAAGCTCATCAAACACATTCCCTAGCATCACTTGAAGCTAACCAAAGTCTCAAACACGACCTGTAGCTCCTCTAACCAGTTCCACCATTTTCACTTTCTTGTTTTGCAGTTGAAGTTCCATAGCTCGATTCAAAGTGTTTCAAAGCAAAGTAAAACTTGGAATAGCATCCCTGGACATCAAGGAAGCTGTACCAATCATCACCTTGCTCTGAAAGTACCTCCATCATCAGATACAATTCCAACTGAGAAGGTATATTCATGAACTTCTAACTCTTAGTGTAGGCATCATTAGCTCTAAGTTTGTGAATAAGAAGTGTTCTACTCATGCCCCTGAATCTGTACATACTTTTACTTTCCATTTATTTTGCCTGAGCTATGAGAATTTAAGGTCTGAATGTTGATAAAAAATTAGGTTAGGATTTGGGAATGATAAAATTCTCTCTCATTTCTGAGAGTTAGGATGAGTTCTTTACATATTTAGAATCATGGCTTGATGATTAACATTTCCTATGTTGTAAGTTTGTGCTAAAACTCAAGGAATCAGGATGTTTGAATTCATGAACATGGCGCGTGTTTTTGAACAAGAGCTGTCTGAAGGTTGAAGAAAGGTCTTCATGGGCTGGGCCTGTTGTGCTATTCCTCTTCACACCCTATTTTTGCTTTCATACCCCCTGAGCCCATTTTGTTTGTTTTATTGATTTTTTGACTTTTCTCTTTTTATTCTGATTTATTTATTTTTGCTAATAATATTAAAAAACATAAAAAATATTTTTACACCATTTTTATATTTTTTAGGTATTTATTTGTTTATATGGACATTTATACATAAATATTATATATATATATATATACTATTATTTAGAAAAACTAGAAAAATAATGCAAATATATTTTATTTCTGATTTTTATTTCATTTTCTCTTTTGAAAACATTTTGTATCAAAAAATACTTTTTTTTATATAAATATTAAATATTATTATTTTATATATATAATACTTATTTAGTAAATAATAAAGATATTTATATATATTAGTATATTTAGGTAAATAATACAAAAAAAATATATATTTTTATTTTATTAATATTTGACCTAAAAAAATACTTTTTTATGAATATACTTCATTTTTATTTTATTTTGTACATAATTATTAAATATTTGTATATATTAAATAGTTAATATATTTACTTAATGAATTAGGGTTTTGCCCTTAAAACACAAAAACTCCAAAAATAATACTTTTTTTTATTTTGTTTATTTGACATAAAATAAATACCTTTTTTCCATACATATAAAAGCCCTTTTTGCATTTTGCATATTTATTTTATTTCCATTTAATTTGTGCAATTGATTATCTTGTAAATAATTCCAAATTGATGTAATAGCTAGATTTAAATTTCTTGTCAAATACCCCCCATTTGAATATTTGTACCCCCCCTTCCCATATTGTGTTGTAATAGTCTAGAACTTTACTTTTCGCACTTTAACGCTTTCTAAATATACCATGTTAGAATTAGGGTTTGTATGCAAATAAGAAGAACAAAAATAGTTTGACCTAATTTCAAGATAATCAAGCATGAAAATGGACAACACATATCACACTTGCACCCCTAGGGAATTCCACTTGTTGCCTTCAATAAATGGGCCATATTGCATGTTAGGTCTCTTTGGGCAAAACAAACACAATTCAAATGATCATAGTCTCTCGACGACGCTTTCGAAAGTTGCCTAAAAATGATCAAGTCCCTTTCAAAGAAAAATTGCCCAAAGATACTTAGCACCATTGCAATCATGGTCTAAACGATGACCCGCGCCCGTCCCTTTCACATCCTAACACAAGATTGTCCACCAAATGCAATGGTGGAACAAAATTGTTAAAAGGGTTAAAACATATCAAAAATCTTTGAGAACTTTAGGGTAGATAGCTCTTAAGTACTTGTCAACTTGCAAAATAAAACACTTGCCTATTTTTCAAACCTCACTTCACAAACACTTTCAAAACAAACTTTCAAAAAACCTTGAAACATCTTTTCAAAAAGACAAACACCTTTTGTAAAACATTCGAGTAAAGAATTGTTACAAGGGTAGCCTAGACAAGGCATCTTTTTCAAAACATTTTTCAAAACCACACACAAAGCACCATTTCAAACAATTGAAAACCAAGGCAAGTTGATCTAAGCAAGTACCTAAGAGCCCATGGATAACCATGGATAGAAAGGGTGCTAATACCTTCCCTTTCTATAATCTACTCCCCGAACCCAAGAAAATATCTCAAAGGTTTTTGCTGTGCTTTTTAACCTTTCCTTAGGATAAAATAAAAAGTCGGTGGCGACTCTTGCTCAACCGAAACATTTGCGAAAACAAACGCAAAACCATAGTCAGTTCTCCCACCGTATCACAGAACTGTCGACTCTGCTGGGGATAATTTTAAAGTGGAGTAACCTTAGGGCTTAGATCACCCTCTTGCATGACTAATTGTTTGTCTTGATTGCTTTACATCTTGGCTCTATTGTTTGGGTTTGCAATCCTACACCCGGATTTTGGGAAACATTCATAGATAGCAATACGTTGTGGAAACTGTGCGGGGTATACCGACACGGTCGAAGCAATAGCTATATTAGTGCGACATATTTGTGAGTACCGGTAACCCTTGAGTTCAATCAAGGAGAGTACGGGGCCGCTGAGTGATGTCACTAAGCACTAATGACCTAGAACCTTACTTGACCATCTTGGCCTTTTATTAGGGGTAGTGAGATGACCAGCTTTGGTGCAGTCCGAAGTTGGTAGATACTCGATGCTACACTCATTGAGGGTTGTTTTCTTGGAATATTTTGGTCGCTAGTTAAGTGGCTAAACCAAAACAATGAACAATGAAAACAATCCAATGATATTGAGCTCCTTAGAACCCAGTTACTATTTATAGGATAGGTTTTTAAGCCAACTACACTCAAGAGGGTACTTACCTATGAAACCCCATGCAAGCCTGAAACTAGGGTTTGGTGTGAATTGCTTGTACATATGTTTTGTGCATACATCATAAACATCATGAAGCATCATATGCATTCACTAACCATTTCAAGGGTTTGGATCTTCATCTTTGTTCTTGTTTTGTAGGTCATGGAAATTCCTCGCAGAAATACCATCCAAGTCAACCTTGTGAGAATCTCTCCTCAACTCAAGGAGCTCACCTCAAGAATTCCGGAAAGCTCATCCTTCAGTGAAAGACATGGTAGACTACTCAGCTTAGTCAACACCAACATTGAAGAAGACATGATGAAAGTGCTATTCCAGTTCTTTGACCCTCTTCACCACTGTTTCACTTTCCCTGATTACCAGTTGGTGCCCACTTTGGAAGAGTTTTCTCAACTCCTAAGAATCCTTATCCTTAATCAACTACCCTTCAACGGTACGGAAAAGGAACCAAAGCCGGAAGATGTTGCTCGAGCATTACATCTACAACCATCCGACATCAAGGGGCATTGGGAAACTAGAAGCGGTGTCAAAGGCTTCTTAGCAAAATTCTTGTTTGAGAAGGCGCAAGAGTGTTGGAATTCATTGGACCTACAAGCCTTTGAAGAAATTGTGGCACTCCTTATCTATGGGTTGGTCTTATTCCCAAATTCTGACCAATTGGTAGATGTCAACTCCGTCAAAATTTTCTTGTCCAGAAATCCAATACCAACATTGCTTGGGGACATCCTTCACTCATTTTACACACGAACAATGAGAAAGAGGGGTGTTCTCATGTGCTGTACTCCTCTCCTTGCAAGGTGGTTTATTTCGCACCTTCCACAATCTGTCTTGAAGAATGACCAAAGCTCGAGGTGGTCCCAACGGTTGATGACTCTTACTCACTCTGATGTACATTGGTGTTCTCGGTCCAGAGAAAATGTCATCATCGTCGATCGTTGTGGAGAGTTTCCTAATGTTCCTTTACTTGGAATCAGAGGAGGTATCACCTACAAACCTTGCCTAGCTTTGAGGCAATTTGGATATGCACGGAGGGATGGCCCTCACGACATGTTGATTCCTGACCTAGTTTTTGACTTCGACAATGATGCGCAAGGACTTCGCCAAAGATTCATCATAGCTTGGGAAAGGCCCAACAAGGTTGACAACAAGACACTGTGACACAAGAACTCCATCCCTCTTGAGCCTTATCTCAAGTGGGTACGAGCCCGAGCCCAGAGTCTAATGATGCCTTATCCTCATGCTCTCCCTGTGATTAAAGAGCCCGTCAAGGAAGGAGAGGTTCCCTACACCATCCTATATCCTGACATGCCTACATCGTGGGAGGAAATGCAGAAAAGTTAGATTCAGCTCAAGGAGGAACGGAACACTTTTGAAGCCAGCTTCTACGCTAGTGAGAAGAAGGTTCTGGAGCTTACCCGCCGACTCCATGAGCAAGAGGCCCTCAACACCTACATTGCGCCAAAAAGGATGCGCAACGTCTTTTTGCCTTGAGAAGTTGTTTTTGTAATATTTGGCCCATGGGGCATTTATGTACTAACAAATTTCTTCTTATTAATATGACGTGCGTTCCTTTTTGTCTACAACAATTTTGAATGTTCTAAATCCTTGAATGCATTGCATACATAAGCATACCATTCATCATGTGCATAAGCAGGTCTCACGCCAGGTTTCCTTATCTGTCTGCTGTTTATTTCAGTAGGATGGATCTCGAGCAAACAGTCAAAGACCTGCAAACTCAAAATGCACAGTTCCAGCAACTCCTGATGACCTTGGCTAAGGGTCAGGAGGATATCAAGACCCAAATAGGGAACAAAGACCCAGTGAAGAAGAAGAAAAAGAGACTCGGGGTGGCTACTTTAGGGAGAAGATTTGAAGGAGGGGCCAGGAGAGTGCTCGAATTTCCTCCTACTTCTGATGAAGGGACCAGTAAAGGAGGTGGGGTTGCGGTACCTTCCGAGTCCGATGTGGAAGAAGAGGGGGACGAAGAGGATGAAGACTATTCTGATCAACAATACCCTCCAGCTGATGATAAATACAAAGGTTTAGAAGACAGGTTGGCTGCCATGGAGCTACAGAGAGTACCGGGTTTGGATTTTAAAGACTTGGGTTTGGTTGTCGGGATTGTGATCCCCCCAAAATTCAAAGTGCCAGTGTTTGTGAGGTATGATGGGCTGTCCTGTCCAAAAATGCATCTCAGGTCCTACGTGAGAAAGATCCAACCCTATACGGCAGATAAAAATCTTTGGATCCATTTCTTTCAAGACAGCCTTTCTGGGGCTCAATTGGAGTGGTTTTATCAGCTAGAGGGAACCAGCGTCCGAAATTGGGAAGACTTAGCCACCGCTTTTTACAAACAATATCAGTATAATTCTGACCTTGCTCCTACGTGTACCCAACTTCAGGGTATGTCATTAGGAACAAGCGAAGGATTCAAAGAATATGCACAAAAATGGAGGGATTTGGCTGGCAGGGTGCAGCCTCCTTTAACCGACCGTGAGCTTGTTGATATGTTTCTAGGGACCCTATCTGGGCCATATTTCAATCATCTGATTGGTAACTCTTCCGCGGGGTTTACCGATTTGATCTTAACAGGCGAAAGAATAGAAGCTGGCATCAAGTCAGGAAAGATTCAGAAGGGTGTTGCTGCAAGTGTTGAGAAGAAACCTTTCAAGAAGGAAACAGCTGTGGTATACTCCCAGAGAAGAGCAGGGAAGACTGAGCGTCGGCCAACTGTAGGGGCCGTAATGATTCAAAATACTTCAAGTGAGCAGCCTCGCTATAACCAGTCCAGACCAAATCAGCAACGGGTGGAACGGCCACAACGACAGTTCACCCGCATTAATATGACTCCGGCGCAAGTGCTTCCCTATCTGTTAAAGTTGAATCTTGCCACCATCAAAGAGGCACCAAAAAATGTGAATACGTCCTCTCCGCATTACCATCCTAATGCTAAATGCGCCTACCATTCTGACAGTGTCGGGCACGACACCAATGATTGTTGGGCACTCAAGCATAAAATCCAAGACCTGATAGAGGCGAAGGAAGTGGAGTTCGACGCTCCGGAGAAGCCTAATGTGATATCTGCCCCCATGCCGAAGCACGGCCGAAATGTCAATGCCGTTGAAGAAGATTTGTATGTTGCTGATGTCAATGATCTGATAACTCCGTTGCTAACCATCAAGTTGAATCTGTTAAGGGCCGGGATCTTCCCGTGATGTAATGAAGATTGCTATTGTTGTTACTCTCTGCCGTTTGATTGTCCGCTACTGAAGAAAGGCATCCAAGGCCTTATGGATAGTCGACAAATTTTGTTTGAAAAAGTTTCTGCCATTCCAACTCATATTGAAGATGTCTCAATCATAACCATTCACGACAATCTTTCCAAGGCCATCAGAAAGCCTGTTAAGATTACACCAGCTACGAAATCTGTTCCTTTGAAGATAACAATGCCAGGGCCTGTTCCTTATGTTTCGGAGAAGTCAATACCATGGAACTATGGCGGTGACGTCTACTACCATGGTATTAAACAAATCGAAATAAGTGAAGAAAGTTCGGATGATGAAGAAGCCAGCATTGGTAACATTGCGGGCACGAGCAAAATCACCCGGAGCGGGAGAATATTTTCTCCAAAGATTGCCCCTCCAAGAGCAATCTTTGGACCCTCATCTACTTACAAGGTCATCCCTGCACCAATAAAACTCTCCGCTAGAACCCCATTGATCGAAGATGTTGTTGTTCCTAGTATTATCCCTCCTACCGCTGTTGATAAAGGTAAGGGAATCCAAGGTGAGCTCGTCAGGACGAGGGCTCAACCCTTGGTCATCCCGGAAACCTCCAAGAAGGAAATGGATGAGATCTTGAGGATAATCAAAAGGAGTGATTATGATGTGGTAGAACAGCTGGGGCAAACCCCCTCAAAGATCTCCATGCTGGCATTACTACTTTGCTCGGAAGCGCACGCTAAAGCTCTGATAAAATTCCTGAAGGCAGCCCATGTGCCCCAGGAAACCTCTGCAGATCAATTTCAAAATTGCGTAGCCAGCCTGACTGCGGACAATGGATTAGGTTTCTCTGATGCCGACCTAACTCCTAAAGGTAGAAACCACAATGATGCTTTGCACATTTCAGTCGAGTGCCGGGGAACTACTCTCGCACATGTCCTAGTCGACACTGGTTCGTCGCTGAATGTACTGCCTAAGAAGGCCTTGGACCGACTAGATTGTGAAGGGTTGGAGTTGAAACCGAGTGATATTGTTGTCAGAGCTTTCGATGGTTCGGAGAGAATGGTCCATGGGGAGGTTGAAATTCCCATCAAGATAGGCACTGAGGTGTTTAAGTCTACCTTCTATGTGATGGACATCCGTCCGTCATACTCGTGCTTATTAGGTAGGCCTTGGATACACCATGCTGGGGCAGTCACCTCCTCCTTACATCAGATGTTGAAGTATCCTGTTAAGGGAAAGATCATTACTGTCCATGGCGAAGAGGAGTACATGATTAGCCACTTGAACTCTTTCCGATATGTGGAAGTAGAAGGTGAGTTCATTGAGACGCCTTTCCAACATTTCGAAGAAGTCCTTCCTGAAACAACAGTAACAAGGTTGGCAGCTGAAGTACCGAGGCAGATGGCCAGGATGGCATCTCTGGAGGACGCAAGGGCCGCAATAAAGGAAGGGAAGAATTCAGCATGGGGGCAATTGCCTGATATTCCGCATAAAGCGGACAAATTTGGATTAGGGTTCACTACCGCGGGCCAGAAAGCTATGCGCCGTTCAAAGATTGAAAGGGCGCCAGTCAAAATTTCTCCCTACGGAATCAACGCTTTGGAGGATGAAGACAAAGAGAGCAACATCGAGGAATGGATTTACCCAACTGTCAAAGGAGGATTATGCAACTGGGAGGCAAAAGACTTTGTCCCCATCACTTTTATTCATCAGTAATTTATCTGTCAAACATTTCCTATTTGGTCTGTAATATTTATTTTCAAACAATCCGTACACTATCTTTTCACCTCATGCCTTGCCCGGGGCATGTAGGTCCATTTGTAAGGGTTTTGGTTATTTTTCATATCCATATGCCATGTTTAATGATTCATTGGACGTTTTTCATTTGATAAACTGCTTATGTTCATTTTCTTTCCTTTTGCATTTTTGTTTAAGGATGGCTATCCCTTACACACACCCGCACTCACAAATGCAGGTACCCATCCACTCCGGATTCCATGGGTGACTATTCTGCTATATCCTTCAATAACTCTGAAGATCTGGTCAATCAAGCCGAGTATGAAGATGACGAAGGTTGTGAAGTACCAGGGGAACTAGCCAGACTTCTACAGCAAGAGGAAAGGGCCATCTTACCTCACAAAGAGGCATTGGAAACTGTCAACTTAGGGACCGAGGAAGACCGGAAGGAGGTGCAAGTGGGTGCCAATCTGGAACCAAGTGTCAAGGAACGCCTGATACAGTTGTTGAATGAATATGTTGAAATCTTCGCTTGGTCTTATGAAGACATGTCGGGTTTAGACACAGACATCGCGGTTCACCGTCTCCCCACAAGAGAGGACTGTCCACCGATCAAGCAAAAAGTCCGCCGAATGAGGCCTGACATGTCTGAAAAGATCAAAGCAGAAGTGATGAAGCAATTCGACACTGGCTTTCTGGCTGTTATGTCCTATCCTCAATGGGTCGCTAACATCGTGCCAGTACCTAAGAAAGATGGCAAAGTCAGGATGTGTGTGGACTACCGGGATTTGAATAGAGCCAGCCCCAAAGATGATTTTCCACTTCCACACATTGACATTTTGATCGACAATACAGCTCAGTACAAAGTGTTTTCCTTCATGGATGGATTCTCGGGCTACAATCAAATCAAAATGGCCCCCAAAGATATGGAGAAAACAACTTTTGTCACACAATGGGGCACTTTCTGTTACAAGGTGATGCCGTTCGGGCTGAAGAACGCAGGGGCAACTTATCAACGCGCCATGGTAGCTTTGTTTCATGATATGATACATCATGAGATTGAGGTTTACGTAGACGATATGATAGCTCGGTCACAAAAAGAGGAGGAGCACCTTGAACATCTAGAAAAGATGTTTTCCAGATTGAAAGAATACAAACTCAGGCTGAATCCAAGTAAGTGCACTTTTGGAGTTAGGTCTGGTAAACTTCTAGGATTCATTGTAAGCAACAAAGGCATTGAAGTCGATCCAGCAAAAGTAAAAGCAATACAAGAGATGCCTGCTCCCCGTACTGAAAAGGAGGTTAGAGGATTCTTGGGGCGCTTGAATTATATTGCCAGATTCATCTCCCATCTGACTTCTACCTGTGAGCCAATTTTCAAACTCTTGAAGAAAGACCAGGTAGTCGAATGGAACGACGATTGCCAAGCTGCTTTTGATAAGATCAAGGAGTATTTGCTAGAACCTCCTATTCTGATGCCACCCGTCGAAGGAAGACCATTGATCATGTATCTGACCGTCTTGGAAAACTCAATGGGGTGTGTTTTGGGCCAGCATGACGAGTCTGGTCGAAAAGAGCATGCTATTTATTACCTTAGCAAAAAGTTTACTGACTGTGAGACTCGCTACTCACTGCTCGAGAAAACTTGCTGCGCTTTGGTATGGGCTGCTCGCCGACTAAGACAGTATATGTTGACTCATACTACCTTGTTGATTTCCAAAATGGATCCTATCAAGTATATCTTCGAAAAGCCCGCCTTATCCGGAAGGATAGCTAGATGGCAGATGATCCTAACTGAGTATGACATCCAGTACACCACTCAAAAAGCTATAAAAGGGAGTGTACTAGCTGACCATCTGGCTCATCAAGCTATCGAAGATTATCAACCTATGAGATTTGACTTCCCAGACGAGGACATCATGAATTTGGACAACATTGAAGGCAACAGACCGTATGACGGACCCGAAAAGGGATCCCGATGGACCCTGTACTTTGATGGTGCTTCAAATGCACTTGGAAATGGTATCGGCGCAGTACTCATTTCTCCGGAAGGTTGTCACACACCTTTCACGGCCCGACTTTGCTTCAGCTGCACAAATAACATGGCTGAGTATGAAGCTTGCATCTTTGGTCTCAAGGCTGCTATAGACTTGGAGATCAAATCTTTGATCGTATTTGAGGACTCGGCTTTGGTTATCAGTCAAATCAAAGGAGAGTGGGATACCAAGCATCCTAATATTATCCCATACAAAGAACATGTCTTGACATTGTTGCCTCGTTTCGAGCAAATTACCTTCGAGCATTTCCCGCGAGAAGAGAATCAGCTAGCAGATGCTCTAGCTACAATGTCCTCCATGTTTAAACTCAACTGGGATAACGAGGCTCCCCAAATCGCCATCGAGCGGATGGATGAACCGACACATTGTCACGAGATTAATACTGAAGAAGTAGTGGAACAACCATGGTTCCATGAAATCAAAAGGTATCTCGAGACTAGAGATTATCCCGAAGGAGCTTCCGTAAATGACAAGAAGTTCTTAAGGAAATTCGCTGCTAAGTTCTTCCTAAGAAACGGCATCCTTTACAAACGAAGCCATGATTGTGTATTACTCCGATGCATAGACAAAGCTGAAGCAGAGTTGATCATGACTGAGATACACAGTGGCACATTTGGCACTCACTTGAGCGGGCATACAATGGCTAAGAAGATCCTAAGGGCAGGCTATTACTGGTCTACCATGGAAGCTGACTGCCATCAACATTCCCGTACTTGCCACAAATTCCAAGTCTACGCAGACAAAGTTCATATCCCTCCGGTTCCTCTCAACGTTCTGACTACTCCTTGGCCATTTGCAATGTGGGGCATTGACATGATTGGAGAAATCAAGACCACGGCTTCCAACGGACATCGCTTCATCCTAGTTGCCATTGACTATTTCACCAAATGGGTCGAAGCAGCTTCCTTCGCCTCTGTTACTAAAAATGTGGTTGCCCGCTTCATCAAGCAAAATCTCATATGTCGGTATGGTGTTCCAGACAGGATCATCACAGACAACGGTACAAATCTGAATAACACGATGATCACCGCATTGTGCGAACAGTTCAAGATTTATCATCACAATTCATCTCCCTATCGGCCGAAGATGAACGGTGCTGTTGAAGCTGCGAACAAAAACATTAAGAAGATCATTCAGAAAATGACAGTCACTTACAAAGACTGGCATGAGATGTTACCGTTTTCTCTACATGGATACCGTACGACAGCACGTACTTCAACCGGGGCAACCCCATTTTCTTTGGTATATGGCATGGAAGCTGTCCTGCCTATGGAGGTTTAGATTCCTTCTCTAAGGATTATGAAGGACACAGGTTTGAATGAAGATGATTGGATGCAGACCCGACTTGATCAACTCAATTTGATCGACGAGAAGCGACTCGCTGCTATATGCCATGGTCAGACGTATCAAAAACGGATGATCAAGGCCTTCAATAAGAAAGTCAGACGTCAAGTATATCAAGTCGGAGATCTCGTGATCAAGCGGATTATCTTGCCGCAAAGTGATCCCAGGGGCAAATGGACTCCTACATATGAAGGACCATTTGTGATCAAGAGCATATTTTCTGGTGGTGCAATGATTCTGACCACCATGGACGGCGACGATTTGCCGCACCCTGCGAACGCGGACATAGTCAAAAGATACTACGTATAAAATAACCCGACAAGTCGAAAACCCGAAAGGGCAGCTTGGGCAAAAATGGGCATCCTGGTGAACCGAAAACCCGAAAGGGCGGTTCAGGCAAAAATTAGGGATAAAAACAAAAAAAATTTGTACACCCGGCAAGTTGAAAACTCGAAAGGGCGGCTTGGGCAAAAAGGGGTTTCCCGGTGGATCGAAAACCCGAAAGGGCGATTCAGGAAAAAGTTAGGGAATTAAAGCGTATGACTATGTCTCGTCGGATCACTTCAAAGACAATCTCTTCATCAACCGGTTCCAGGCTTCTGATCAATCCAGTCATCGGCAAACGAAGCATTAAATGGACAGATATTCAGAGTTGTGAAGGCTATAGCGGAATAGAATCCCATGGAATTATTTCACATAGCCATCCTTATTTTGTATAAATCTTTCAATATTTACGACAAAATCCTCTTACTAGGATGTTTGTCTCCCTTGTACAAATATACTCAGAGAAAGTTAATACAAATACACTTCCCAGAAATTTGTGTCATTTCCTTTTTCTTTTTCTCTTGCACTATTTGTTTTATTTTGAGAAACGTCCAATGTTTTGTTAAATAGGCATATGCATTTGAACATAATCATTTCCTTATGAATCAAGAAAGAGGATTACTGATAGGATGAAGGTACAGTTGGATATCTTGACACCCTTTCAAAGGAAACCCCCAGGAGATTTGGAATCCATACCCCCAGCAAGTTTTGAAGCTTATCCCCAGTAGATTCTGGAAGCTTATCCCCTACGGAGAATAGACGTCTCTCCCGAGTTTTATTCAAAGTTATTCCCCACAAGGGCTTATAACTGGGTTATCCTCAGCATATTGTCGCGGAAGGTCACACTCGGCAAATTTCCTCCTATCCTCATCAGAATTCGTCAAAGTTCCCCAACATAACTTATCAATACAATCCCCCAGAGGAGCTTATCTTTGTTATCCCCAGCCAGAGAATCCTCCAGAATTCAATTCTCCTCAGAGTTTAAGTTTCAGTATCCCCAGCCGAGCTAAAACTTCAGATTATCAATCCCCAGCGGAGCCAGACTAGTAAACCTTCTCCCCACAGAGTTACTTCCCACCAACTGAAGATTCTCAGTCTTATATCCCCAGCATGAGTCTATTAGGTTGGAACTCCCCAGTAGAAATCATCAGGAATTCTCTTCTCCAGCAACAACCAGGAATTATTCTTCCCGGCAGCAGTCAAGATACTATTATCTTCAGCCATCTCGGATTCATCTATCCTTTGCAAGACAGCTCTCCAGCTTACATGCGCATTCGTTTACATTCATATCACATAACATACATTGTATCATGCATCATGACATTGCATATAACTAACTCTTTACCTTTTCAGGTAAGATCAGTCGAAAGACTAAAATCATTATCTTCCGAGATTTCTTTCCCGGAATAGTTCGGATGTGACCTAGACACGGCAACATTCTAATGCTTATTCCAGATTTATCCAGATGCAGTTTTACACGAGCTCATCATCAGGGAACCCTACACCGGTTCTTCCTTCAACTCCAAGATCTCTGAAAACAGTTCACGGGTTCTCCAAGTAACGGATGTTAACCTATCACTTGTTCAGATTCTTCTCAAGACTTCTGAAAACAGTTTATGGATTCTTCCCAACAACGGATGTTAATCTATCACTTGTTCAGATGCAACCTTTGAAAACAGTTTACGGATGCTTCCCAACAACGGATGCTGCCCTATTGCTTATTCAACTTCAAGATTTCTAAAAACAGTTCACGGGTTCTCCAAGTAACGGATGTTAACCTATCACTTGTTCAGATTCTTCTCAAGACTTCTGAAAACAGTTTATGGATTCCTCCCAACAACGGATGTTAATCTATCACTTGTTCAGATGCAACCTTTGAAAACAGTTTACGGACGCTTCCCAGCAACGGATGCTGCTCTATTGCTTGTTCAACTTCAAGATTTCTGAAAACAGTTCACGGGTTCCCCAAGTAACGGATGTTAACCTATCGCTTGTTCAGTTTCTTCTCCAAACAGTTATGGATTCTTCCCAACAACGGATGTTAATCTATCAACTTGTTCAGATGCAATTTTTGAAAACAGTTTACGGATTCCTCCCAACAACGGGTGTCAATCTATTGCTTATTCAGACCCCCAATTCAGAGATGGTCCAAAGCATGGACACCTTCCTGATACTCATTCCAAATGGCATCTTTTAAGCCCATCCCCGACAAGTTTCTGTCACTCCTCCTGATGGCATCGTTAAGCCCATCTCCAAATGGCATCTCTTAGCCCATTCCCGCATCCATTGCTTTGACGAGTGCAAATTTAAGGGCACTCTAGTGTCCAATCTCCTTTTACCCTCGAGTCACGAAAGGCAAACTTGCCAATCTAACTCTTCAGGTTCAAGAAGGTTGAACAGGGGCAACTGTTGTACCCCAAAATTTGCCCTCCCATTTTCTCAACATTTCTCATCACCAAGCCCTTGGAGATCAAGATCCAGTTAGGGTTTCATCTACTCAAGACTTCTCCTTGCACTGTTGACCCAAATTAGGGTTTGTGTTTGCACAAAGATGTTTTGACCTAAAATGCCTAAGATGACTTTCTTGCTTCATATTGGACTCCCAAGTTTATCCATATCAAGTTTCAAGTCTTGATTCCAAGTGTTGCCCAGTCAACTGGCCAGTTGACCTAGAAATCAACTGTATTGGGGAAAAAGTCAACTGTGGCCAATTGACAGTCAAATGTCATGAAAATTGACCCCCATAAACATTATGAACTCACATGGACCATTTGATCAAGTTTGGATCACAATTCCACAAGAAAGTTGATCAGATCACCAAAAGGGCAAAATGGTCATTTTTAGGGTTTTGACTGCACAAAGGCAAATTTTTGACTGTTTGACCTAGCCAATGGCAAACCAAGTTCACATATGGACTCAAGGACCCCATGGAATTGTCTTGACATGCTCAACAAGTTCAAAAGATCCCAAGTACACAAAATTGACAGTTGAAAATCCCAGTCAATTGATCAATTTTGACTGTATACTGAAAAGTCAAACTTTGACTTTTTGGTCAAAATCAAGAGTCAAGATTCATTTTTCATCAAAACATGCCAAATCATGAAACTTGTTCACCAAGAAATCAAAATTTGCAAATTAGGGTTTGAAATGAGAATTTTTCATAACTTAGAATTTTTCTAAGTTATGAAAAACCCTAATTTTTTCCCAACTTTGGCCCACTTTCTCACCAAGATTCATTTGGATTCAAGCAAAAGTCAAAACATGAAAGTTGTAGCTTGTTGAAAAATCTACAACTTTGATTCACAAAGTTTTCCCAAAAGAAGCTTGTATCTCAAGTTACAATTTTTGGAACAAGGGTACCAAACCATTCTTAACTTAGTGAAATTTTGACCTTTTTAGGCAAGGTTTTTACCTAACTTCAAGACCATTTTTCACATACTTCCACTTGGAATTTAAATTTTCACTTCAAAGATGGATTGTAGTACACATTCCAAGCTTTCCAAAATGTCCAAGAACTCATCAAACAACCTCATGACTTGAGAGAATCGAATTTTGCAATATGGCAAAAACTCACTTTTGAATTGGCCAATTTCCATGTTCATAACTTGTGCAATTTTTCAAATCAGCATGCTTCCCTTGATTACAGGCCTCTAAACCATCCAACACTCATAAATTTAATGCAAACTCTTTGTGCCAAGACCATGTTCTATGTGTTCAAGCATTGCATGATGGATTAATCCCAAAATAGATAAAGCACTTTAACCATTTTTGCAAAAGTAAGCTTTATGTCAAAATGAAAATCCAAGAAGTACAGATCAAATCCCCTTGGCACAAGTTTAGGGACTAATCACACTGATCAATGCCAAGGTTTGCAGCATGTTATGGGGGCCTCTACCTGTCTAAACACCAACTTGGCTTTTGGTTGCTTAAAGTGTAAGAAATATGGCATAACTGAACACAACTTTGATCTTAGTAAGAGAACCCTTAAGCAAATATTTTGTACAGATTCAAGAAATCCTAACTGAGCTAACACACGACTCCAACACCTCCATGGCCCTCTAGAATACAGAACCACCCTCAAACTGCCCAAACAGAGCTCCTACTGCAGTTTGAGTGCCAACTCTCATCCCTTTCATGCATTCTTGCTAAAAGCTCATCAAACACATTCCCTAGCATCACTTGAAGCTAACCAAAGTCTCAAACACGACCTGTAGCTCCTCTAACCAGTTCCACCATTTTCACTTTCTTGTTTTGCAGTTGAAGTTCCATAGCTCGATTCAAAGTGTTTCAAAGCAAAGTAAAACTTGGAATAGCATCCCTGGACATCAAGGAAGCTGTACCAATAATCACCTTGCTCTGAAAGTACCTCCATCATCAGATACAATTCCAACTGAGAAGGTATATTCATGAACTTCTAACTCTTAGTGTAGGCATCATTAGCTCTAAGTTTGTGAATAAGAAGTGTTCTACTCATGCCCCTGAATCTGTACATACTTTTACTTTCCATTTATTTTGCCTGAGCTATGAGAATTTAAGGTCTGAATGTTGATAAAAAATTAGGTTAGGATTTGGGAATGATAAAATTCTCTCTCATTTCTGAGAGTTAGGACGAGTTCTTTACATATTTAGAATCGTGGCTTGATGATTAACATTTCTTATGTTGTAAGTTTGTGCTAAAACTCAAGGAATCAGGATGTTTGAATTCATGAACATGGCGCGTGTTTTTGAACAAGAGCTGTCTGAAGGTTGAAGAAAGGTCTTCATGGGCTGGGCCTGTTGTGCTATTCCTCTTCACACCCTATTTTTGCTTTCATACACCCTGAGCCCATTTTGTTTGTTTTATTGATTTTTTGACTTTTCTCTTTTTATTCTGAATTATTTATTTTTGCTAATGTGATCGGTGGATCTGGAACTGACTGTTTAACGCTGGTTCGCGAAATGTCGCGGAAGCAAGAGTCGCCACCGTCTTTTATTTTCTCCAAATGGAAAGGACAAAAGCACAGAAAAATTCCTTTAAGAGATTGCTCTCGGTTCGGGAGGTAGGTTATAGAAAGGGAAGGTGTTAGCACCCTTTCTATCCATGGTTATCCATGGGCTCTTAGATACTTGCTCATTGTGTTTTCAAAAGTGTTTTGTTTGCTTTTCAACTGTGGGTTTAAAAAAGTTTCTTTGAAAAATTTCAGTTCGACTCGTACGTCAGAGTGTTTGAAAATTTTGCTTTGAAAGCTTTTGAAAATGTGTTGGTGTGAAAAGGTTTTTTTGTTTGTTTTTGAAAAGAGCAAGTATCCTTGAGAACCTACCTATCCTAAGGAATTCGTCTGTGTAAATGTCCTTAAAAGTAGTGCCATCCCACCATTGAGAGGTAGGTAGCACCACCGTTGGAGGTGTTCGGGTCAATTCGAGTTTAGGGACATGGTGATCACCAGAGCAATGGGAAGACACCTTAGAAGCTACCCTCATGCCAGGTTCCCGGATCATGAGGACTTACTAAGACATCCTCTACTCGACGATCACCTTTCGAGGCAAGGCAACAGTGAGGCGTACCCTAGGGGTGGTGTGTGATTTGTGTGTCATGTTCATTTGCATTTATCTTGTTCATGTCCATTGTGATCTACGCTTGATTTTATTTAAGGACATTCATTCTTGCATGCATATTTAACAGTTTAAAATATTTGCGGGGAAAATAAATCTAAGGCTATTACAAATGGCGCGGGTCCACATCGCCAAAATTGAACCGGACCCGATTTGACGGAAAGTAAATAAAGCAAAGTAAAAGTGCGAAAAGTATAAAATATTACAACGCTTTGGGAGAGATACATAATTATAATAAACGATATAAAATAAATATGCGAAATAAAGGAATTAAAAATATGGGCATTGGACCCTTTTGCAAAAATTAAAATTAATAAGGCATTAAAAATTAAAATTAAATGTTTTTTGGCATTTTATGCTTTTAGATTTAACAGAAAAAAGAATTAATAAAAGATTAAACCTAGTTCTAATTATTTTTAAGTTTATTATGAAAGATATCGAAATTTAACCTAATTTAAACCTAGATTAATTTACATGCAAATTTAATTATAGAAAATAAAATAAGTAATATTATTATTATAAAAAAGAAAAAATTGAAAGGAATAAAATTTATTAAACCTAAATTCTATGTTTTTGGATTTTTGGTTATTAAAAGAATTAAAGTTGCAACCTAAATTAATACTAAATTAATTTACATGTTAATAATTAAATTAAATATTTATTATTTTTTTTTAATCTTTTCTGAGTTTTTATGTATTTTTGTATATTGTAAAAATAATTAATTAAATAAAGACAATAAAAAACAGATAACACAATAATAAAAAATAAAAAATAAAAAAAAGGTATAGAGAAATCAAACCAGGGGGGGTTCATTCCCCAGATGGAGGTGTAGGCCTTAGAATGCTGGCCCATTAAGCCTTGGTCCATTGACTTTTTCCACTAGCGTGTTAATCCTTTGACCGGGCTTATGATGTACATCCAATCTCAGCCTTTGATTGGAATTGGTTAGATACGTGGAGGGACGGATGATGAAGGCATATGGTGAACCATAGCGCTGTGCCTGCATAGGAATTGCCATTGCAAAATAATAAATGGAATTATACAGACCTGGGGTTCGAACCCAGGTCTTGGACAATGCAAAGGGGTACACCTGCCACTGAAGCGCTTGACTCATTCGTAAATTAATATAATAACTAAATATTATAAAAGAAAATGGTTAATAGCCTTGGAAACGCGCGCGCAATTTTGAATGGACCTATCACCATTTGACACGACCTTGTCTTCTCCACCATCCTTGTAAATAAAACACAAAGGCAACGTTTTTTGAACCGTTTCATTAGGTGGGCTATTGGAAAATAGCGAATAGCTCTCAAGCGCTCATAAATTGAGCGCGAGGGTTGAATCTTCTTCGTCTCTATGCACTGAATCCAACCATGGTATTGAGGTGGCCTGATTTTGCTTGGTCTGAAAACCCCTATTCAGAAGCTCTGCAAACCCTAAATTTTAACAATGGCGAAATTGCCTATAACGCATAATAATCAAATTAAAGGTATGGGTTAGCTTTAGAACATTATGAGGAATACAAATACATGATTAGAATGCTATGAAAATGTCTAGAATGCAAAGCACGATAAATGAAAAAATGGCAAAAGAGGGACTTCTGTACAGCGTTTTAGGGGGCTATCTTTGATGCTTTTGATTGGAATACGTTCAGGGCTTGCCAAGGAAGCTATTGGAACAATTCTTATGCTTTGAATTGACCTGTAGTACTGATTTCAGTTTTTGAGTTTTCAAGGAATTTTCAAGTTTTGTAATGGTATTCTCTGCGCAGCTCAGGGTCCTCTAGCATTAGGGTTTGATTCCTGGTTATGTAGTGAGCATATTAGGTTAAGAAAATTGCATAAAATCCATGGCCATAATGGTTTTCAATATTTGATTTCTTAAGGATCTTTTCCATATCTTTTCATGTGTATTTTGCTCTCAATCATGCCAATCAGCTCCAAATCTTTCCCCATTTAATTGTACACGAAATCTTGAGTATCAAACATGCATAAAAAGATTTGTTAAGGCAAGTTTGATATTTTTCATGTATTTAATTGATTTAATTGAATTAATATGAATAAAAATCCAAATAAATAAATAAAAAATGAGAAAATACTTCCCTTTGGGCCAAGTGGTCGTGCATATGCTTAGAATGATGAATCATGGAAGAAAAATGGGCCCATTAGCAAATTTAGGTCATTTGAAGTAAAGTTGACTTTTCAAAATTCCCAAAAATTTCCCAACTTCCACAAGGCATAACTTGCTCAATTTTTAAGCTTTTCACATGTTCTTGGACATTTTGGAAAGGTCTTTGAGTCCTTTAACCAATGCTTTTGGTCCCATGTCATTTTGATTTACCAATCTCAAGTTATGGCCTTTGACTTAAAGTCCCTTTTTGTTGACTTTTGAAAATGACCTATAATGTTGAAATTGATAACTTTTTGTGAGAGAATTTCTTGGACTTGGAATATGAAGATGAGTTGTAGGAAATGTCTTTCTCTTCAGAATGAGCTTTGGATGGAATTTTTCTGATAATCCATGTGAAAGTTATGCCCTGGTCAATTTCAGTTGACTTTTTCAGCTGTCCAAATATAGTAACTTTTGCATCTTTGATGATTTCTGAGCCAAATTTTGAGAATCATGATCAAGCATTGATCAAATGATGTTTGTGGCTTCAAAATGATATGTTGACCAAAAATTTGAACTTTTGACTGTCAAATGACCATTTTGCCCCTACAGTTGACTGTAGTGCAATCTAGGGTTTTGACTGTGCAATTTTGAGCTGAATGCCTTGAAACTTGATATGAGGATGCTTGACCATCTTTGTGAGCATGTGAGACTTGATTGGGCCCTTGAAAACTTCCTTTTCTTGATCAGAACCCAAACCCTAGTTTTGACTGGATAGGAGACTGTTGCACTGTGCAACCCTTGGGGAATTTTGTGACTTGGCTTGGCAATTTCTTGAAGAATATGGGAGGGCAAATTTTGGGGTACAACAGTTGCCCCTGTTCAATCTTCTTAGACCTGAGGATGCAGATTGGCTGACGTGCCTTTCGTAATCCGAGGGTAGAAGATGATTGGACACTAGAGTGCCCAGAAATTTGCGCTCACATAGTAACAGTGATGGGGGAATGGGCTTATAGATGCCATTTAGAGGTTGCTTGGATAGGGTGATGGGCTTATAGATGCCATCTGGATGTTGATCGCGTAGGAGATTCTTTAGCTAGAACCTGCATACCTGCAAAAGAACAAATGAGTACCTGACACGTTGCAGGAGTTGGTTTTCAGATGCTTGGTACAGATGTGTCCTGACTGGTTACAGGAGCTGAGTCTGGAGCTTCAAACAGCGATGAATGAACCAGGGATGGTTACTGCCTTAGCATGAATGGTAAGAGAACCTTGGGCGACTTTAACTTCAACAACGCTCGTTGAGAAAAATCTTGGCGGGAATTACCATCTTTGCAATATCGGAACGAGAACCATAGGCTATTATAATCTGAAGGGGAATCACCTCACTCGCCGTCGGAGAGGGAATCATAGGAAAAGGAATTGTCACCTCACACTCATCGTCGGAGAGGGAAACATCTGAAGAAGGAATTACCACCTCACACGCCGTCGGAGAGGGAAACATCTAAAAAAGGAATTACCACCTCACACGCCGTCGGAGAGGGGACCATCTAAAAAAGGAATTACCACCTCACACGCCGTCGGAGAGGGGACCATAAGAGACTATCACCTCACACTCACCGTCGGAGAGGGAAACATCTGAAAAGGAAATCTGGAAGCAGCATCAGAATGTCACCATATCTGGATCATATCCGAAACTATATCTAGAAGGAAATCTGGAAGCAGCACCAGAACGTCACCATATCTAGATCATATCCGAAACTATATCGAGAAGGAATTCTGGAAGCAGTATCAGAACGTCACCATATCTGGATCATATCCGAAACTATATCGAGAAGGAATTCTGGAAGCAGTATCAGAACGTCACCATATCTGGATCATATCCGAAACTATATCGAGAAGGAATTCTGGAAGCAGCATCAGAACGTCACCATATCTGGATCATATCCGAAACTATATCGAGAAGGAATTCTGGAAGCAGCATCAGAACGTCACCATATCTGGATCATATCTGAGACTATATCGAGAAAGAAATCTGGAAGCAGTATCAGAACGTCACCATATCTGGATCATATCCGAAACTATATCTAAAAGGAAATCTGGAAGCAGCATCAGAACGTCACCATATCTGGGTCATATCTGAAACTATATCTAGAAGGAAATCTGGAAGCAGCATCAGAATGTCACCATCTCTGGATCATATCTGAAACTATATCGAGAAGGAATTCTGGAAGCAGCATCAGAACGTCACCATATCTGGATCATATCTGAGACTATATCGAGAAAGAAATCTGGAAGCAGTATCAGAACGTCACCATATCTGGGTCATATCTGAAACTATATCTAGAAGGAAATCTGGAAGCAGCATCAGAACGTCACCATCTCTGGATCATATCTGAAGCTATATCTAGAAAGAATTGCGATAGTTGATAGTAGTCATTTTTGTATTGATCTTTTTCCTGAAAAGGCAAAACATAATTGTATGCAAAATCATGATGCATGAACTGTATGTTTTCAAAATTAAGGAGATTCGTGTAGCATGATGCATATGCATGACGATGTGATGTTTATGAATGTATTTTTGTCTAAGAAAATAAATCCTTGATGGGTGCCTGGAAGTCACTCCTGGGCTGATGTTGAAGAACAGACTTTGCCTCCGTTGAGGATGATAGTTGCAAGTATACCGGTAAGAGAAGATAACTCCGTTGGGGAATAAACTTGGCGAATGAATAATTCGGCGGGAAGACAATCTAATGACCATGCTGAGAAGCGATACTCTGTGGGAAGAGGGATGCCTTGCTGAGTGTTGATGATAACTTGCTGAGGATACCTTGCTGTATTGGAAGTATGAATGGACTTCGCTGGGGATAAGAAAATTGCGTCGATGACGATCTTTCCGTGGCTTTTGGCTGAGGATAACCCAGTTATATCCTGTTAAGGAAATAACTCTTTAAATGAAGCCGGGCGACGCGTTCGTGCTCTGCGAGGGGATAAGCTTCCAGAATCTACTGGGGATAAGCTTGCTGCTTGGGGATGTGAATTCCAGCTTTCCTGGGGAGACTAGATTGGACTCTCCTGGGGAAGTATTGAACTGTATTGGTTAGGTCTTTCAATGGAACCTACCTTGATACCTTGGAGGACAGAACGATCGGATTGCTTAGACCGCCCCTTATTGCCCCTGTTTCTATGGGGGAGGCACCTGTGGGATGCTGATAGTTATTGAGGGTCAAACCTTCTTCTGGTAGGCAGGGGACAAGATGACAGGACATAGTCGTACGCTTTGATCCCTAACTTTTGCCTGGACCGCCCTTTCGGGTTTTCAGTCCACCGGGATACCCATTTTTTGCCCAAGCCGCCTTTTCAGGTTTTCGACTTGCCGGGTGTACAGATTTTTCATTTCATCCCTTCATTTTGCCCGAACCCTTTTGGTTCGCCGGGAAGTCCTTATTTTTGCCTAGGTACGTCGACCTAGCGGGTCTTTGATTTTGCGTAGTATTTTTTCGACTATGTCCGTTTTCAGGGAATGTAGGGAGTTGCCCCTGTTGGAAGTGTTTTGTCCTGCTACCAGAAGATCTTTGATTAGGCAGGGTTCGTTGCTGGAGTGCCCCAAGTGACTCAGGCGGAGATTTGCCCCAGGCTTTTTGGCCTTTTAGAGATTTTCTGGATCTTGACTGGGCTGCCCCAGATGATAGACCATGATCATGCCGTGCCCCTGGATTGGAGATACTCTTGTTCATTAGACTTTCGTCATGCGAATTTCTATGCTGTTCAAACAAAAAGTCATATGCAAACAAAGTTATGTTAAAAATGCAAAGCTTATGTCTGTCTTGAAGATTTTTGAAAATGCATTCTTTTTCATAAAACAAATGAATGTTTGTAAAAACATGATGTCAACTCTGTATTTACCGTAGGCCTTAAGGAGTCAGGATACCTTTCGTAACAGTATGCTTTCGAACCAACCCATGCTTCAGCTAGGACTTTTAAGGGTTATAACGTGGCCTGGTTCATGGTTTAAGAAACAAAGGATAAAGGCTCAAATTATTTGTACCCACCCGCTCTTCGTGATGTTCTCCAAACCTAAACTCAGTTGATCGTGCGTTAGACCTTGCTTGAGTCTTTGCTTTGATGTTCCAATAATGGTTCAGATGTTGATGATTTATTCTGAATAGGCAGTCATTTTTGCTTTGGTTGAGGGTTTGTGAGACCTCTTTCTTGATTTTGTTATCCCTTTCTTTTTTTTGCCTGAACTGTTTCCTTTTTTGGAATCACAGTCAGCGGGATGCCCCAGTTTCATAAGTCCCCTTTGTAGGTTTAGACTTTTTGGGCTTTTCATTTATGAATTTTGATGATGACTGCCTGTCCTTTTGATTATTCTGAACCATTACTGTCTTTGTTCGTTTCGTAAAGATCTCTTCGGTGCCATTCGTCATGCACTTGGATCAACTGAGGGAACTACCCTGCCCCAGGTTATGATTAAGGGTTTCAATTTTCGAAAATAAAACTCCTACTTCTTTGGCTCAGATGGGTTGACGAGGGATTATCTTCCTTATAACTCCAGTGTTTAGGATTTGAAACAATGCCTGTACCTCATCAGCGGGGTCTGTTCAAAAGCATATTGTAAAGATAGCGGTATCGTTTTCGTCATCCTCCCTCAAGAGGCTCAGAATTATTAACCAGAGTTGACATCAGAAAAAATATGAAAAGAAATTTGAACATAATAATTGTATTAATTCCCAAAACAGACGTATGCGATGCATTAATAGAATAAAAGAGTTTGCTATGACATTAATTGTTCGTATAAGCAAAGAAAAATACAACTCAAAAATTCAAATAAACAAAAGGCTTCAATGATTGGGCAACGGAGCAGTGATTATGTTCGGAGTCTCAGGCACTTCAAACTGAATCTCCCCGGCGTCGATCATGTCTTGAATCTTGTTCTTGAGAGGCCAGCAGTTGTCCGTAGTATGCCCCGAGCTATCAGAATGATATGCGCACCTATCATTGGGATGATAGTTGGGAGCAGAAGTGTTCGGATTCCGAAGAGGAGCTCTTAAGGTGATCAGCCCTGCCTTCAACAGTTGTTGTAGCGCCTGATCCAGCGACATGTTGAGTTTGGTATACTGTCGTTTCTCCTTTCGCTGCTGCCCCTGTCCTTGTTGAGCAGGTCCGGGATTGGAGATCTGGATTGCCCCTATCTCATGACGTCTCTTTTTACCGTGCACAGCATTGGATTCTTTCTTTCCATGATGAGGTTTTTTATCAGCAGGTGCAGCCTCTTGAATTTTCCCAGACCGGATACCAGCTTCTATTCGCTCTCCACTCAAGATAAGATCTGTGAATCCAGCAGACGAATTCCCAATTAGGTGGTTGTAGAATGGACCATACAGGGTCCCCAAGAACATATCGACAAGTTCCCGATCAGTCAGAGGTGGTTGTACCCTTCCAGCAAGATCCCTCCATTTCTGCGCATATTCTTTAAAACCTTCACTTGATCCTAACGACATACCCTGGAGTTGGGTACGCGTAGGAGCAAGGTCGGCATTATATTGATACTGCTTGTAGAAAGCAGTAGCCAACTCCTCCCAGTTACGAACCTTGGTCCCATCTAGCTGATAGAACCATTCGAGATGAGTCCCTGAAAGACTCTCCTGGAAGAAGTGGATCCACAAATTCTTGTCCACCGTATATGGTTGAATCTTCCGAACATAGGACCTTAGATGCAGCTTGGGGCAAGACGCCCCGTCATACTTAGTGAAGGATGGTGCTTTGAACTTCCGAGGAATAACCACACCAGTTGACAAACCCAAATCTCCAAGATCCAGCCCAGGTACCTGTTGGATCTCCATAGCATTCAGTCTATCCTCCAACTGTTTGTACTTGTCCTCAGCCGGAGGGTACTGTTCGTCGTCGAAATCTGTTTCATTGTCAGAGACCTCTGGACTGGGCACCCTTTCCTCTTGATGACTGCTTTTTCCCACAGATGGGGTTGTCCTCTCAGTTTCAATTTGCGGTGTATTCCCAGATCTGCGTCTAGGGCTGAACAAAACAGTCCTCTTCTTCTTCTTGTCCTTCTTCAAGAGCAGAGCCTTCAGATCTTGTTGCCCCTGGGTCAAATTCATGATCAGCTCTTGGAACTGGGCGTTCTGAGCCTGGAGGTCCTTGATAGTCTGCTCGGCTGATGATTCAGGATTCATGACGATCGGCTGAAATAAACAGCGGAGAAGGGTAAGCAACCTGTCAAAGGGATACCTGCGATGCAATGAGATGTATGACATGCATGTAATGTTTTCAAGGACCTCGCAGGGTAAACAGAGAAACTTGTTAGAGTTGGAAACTGGCAACTTGATTGAAGGAACTTCCTGTTGTAGAGAGCCCTTCTTCAAGGGTCAAAGGCTCACCATATCCAGTGGGTCATAGCCCCTGACAACCCTGGCTAGAGGAAAATAAATCCTCTTTGCCCCTTGCTAGACAGTTGGTTCATCATGACCTGCATCACAAGCCCTTGAGGTCCTTGAAATGGGTTAGGATGTATGCAATGGTATGATGTCATGCTATGCATGGGGTGATGTAGGTGAACCCTGTTATGAGCCCCAGTTAAGGACTATAAACAGACCCTGCAAGAAATTCAGTATACTTTGTTATGAGTCCCAATTAAGGGCTATAAACAAAACCTGCAAGAGATCTAGTAAACCCTGTTATGAGTCCCAGTTAAGGACTATAAATAAAACCTGCAAGAAAATTGGTAAACCCTGTCATGAGTCCTAGTTAAGGACTATAAACAAGACCTGCAAGAAATAAGTGTCAGGTAACAAGCATGCAAGTAGTTCAAGTATGAAGGCACACAAGTCACACAAGAGAAACCCTTAGAGTTTAGGCCAGCATGGGGTCTGGGTGTTACCCTCTTGAAGTTGGTGGTTCAACCTGTCCTAATCAAAGTAACCGGGTTCTAAGGTTCCCAATATCACGGGATTGCTTTCATTGTTCATCGTTTCGATTTAGCCACTGAACTGGCGACCGAAATATTCCAGGAAAGCAACCCTCAATTGAGTGTAGTATCGAGTATCAACCAACCTCGGACTGCACCAAAGTCAGTTATCTCACTACCCTAAAGAGGCCTAGATAGTTCAATTAAGGTTCCTAAGGTCTGTTGATGCTTCACGACACCACGCGGAGGCCCCGTACTCTCCTTGACTGAACTCAAGGGTTACCGGTACACACCAAAGTGCCACATCAACGTAGCAGACTGTTTCAACCATGTCGGTATACCCCGCACAGTTCCCTCACAGTCTTGTTGCTACTTTCTAAGAAGGTATCCCCCAGATCCGGGTTAGGATCTATAGAACTCCCAAGCAACCCACAATTTAAAGCACACAAGGAAAACAATTGAAAACACAGTTATGTACTAGCCCTAAGGTACACCCCACTTTAAGTTTGTAGTCCCCAGCAGAGTCGCCAGTTCTGTGATCGGTGGATCTGGAACTGACTGTTTAACGCTGGTTCGCGAAATATCGTGGAAGCAAGAGTCGCCACCGTCTTTTATTTTCTCCAAATGGAAAGGACAAAAGCACAGAAAAATTCCTTTAAGAGATTTCTCTCGGTTCGGGAGGTAGGTCATAGAAAGGGAAGGTGTTAGCACCCTTTCTATCCATGGTTATCCATGGGCTCTTAGATACTTGCTCATTGTGTTTTCAAAAGTGTTTTGTTTGCTTTTCAACTGTGGGTTTAAAAAAGTTTCTTTGAAAAATTTCAGTTCGACTCGTACGTCAGAGTGTTTGAAAATTTTGCTTTGAAAGCTTTTGAAAATGTGTTGGTGTGAAAAGGTTTTTTTGTTTGTTTTTGAAAATAGCAAGTATCCTTGAGAACCTACCTACCCTAAGGAATTCGTCTGTGTAAATGTCCTTAAAAGTAGTGCCATCCCACCATTGAGAGGTAGGTAGCACCACCGTTGGAGGTGTTCGGGTCAATTCGAGTTTAGGGACATGGTGATCACCAGAGCAATGGGAAGACACCTTAGAAGCTACCCTCATGCCAGGTTCCCGGATCATGAGGACTTACTAAGACATCCTCTACTCGACGATCACCTTTCGAGGCAAGGCAACAGTGAGGCGTACCCTAGGGATGGTGTGTGATTTGTGTGTCATGTTCATTTGCATTTATCTTGTTCATGTCCATTGTGATCTACGCTTGATTTTATTTAAGGACATTCATTCTTGCATGCATATTTAACAGTTTAAAATATTTGCGGGGAAAATAAATCTAAGGCTATTACAAATGGCGCGGGTCCACATCGCCAAAATTGAACCGGACCCGATTTGACGGAAAGTAAATAAAGCAAAGTAAAAGTGCGAAAAGTATAAAATATTACAACGCTTTGGGAGAGATACATAATTATAATAAACGATATAAAATAAATATGCGAAATAAAGGAATTAAAAATATGGGCATTGGACCCTTTTGCAAAAATTAAAATTAATAAGGCATTAAAAATTAAAATTAAATGTTTTTTTGGCATTTTATGCTTTTAGATTTAACAGAAAAAAGAATTAATAAAAGATTAAACCTAGTTCTAATTATTTTTAAGTTTATTATGAAAGATATCGAAATTTAACCTAATTTAAACCTAGATTAATTTACATGCAAATTTAATTATAGAAAATAAAATAAGTAATATTATTATTATAAAAAAGAAAAAATTGAAAGGAATAAAATTTATTAAACCTAAATTCTATGTTTTTGGATTTTTGGTTATTAAAAGAATTAAAGTTGCAACCTAAATTAATACTAAATTAATTTACATGTTAATAATTAAATTAAATATTTATTATATTTTTTTTATCTTTTCTGAGTTTTTATGTATTTTTGTATATTGTAAAAATAATTAATTAAATAAAGACAATAAAAAACAGATAACACAATAATAAAAAATAAAAAATAAAAAAAAGGTATAGAGAAATCAAACCAGGGGGGGGTTCATTCCCCAGATGGAGGTGTAGGCCTTAGAATGCTGGCCCATTAAGCCTTGGTCCATTGACTTTTTCCACTAGCGTGTTAATCCTTTGACCGGGCTTATGATGTACATCCAATCTCAGCCTTTGATTGGAATTGGTTAGATACGTGGAGGGACGGATGATGAAGGCATATGGTGAACCATAGCGTTGTGCCTGCATAGGAATTTCCATTGCAAAATAATAAATGGAATTATACAGACCTGGGGTTCGAACCCAGGTCTTGGACAATGCAAAGGGGTACACCTGCCACTGAAGCGCTTGACTCATTCGTGAATTAATATAATAACTAAATATTATAAAAGAAAATGGTTAATAGCCTTGGAAACGCGCGCGCAATTTTGAATGGACCTATCACCATTTGACACGACCTTGTCTTCTCCACCATCCCTGTAAATAAAACACAAAGGCAACGTTTTTTGAACCGTTTCATTAGGTGGGCTATTGGAAAATAGCGAATAGCTCTCAAGCGCTCATAAATTGAGCGCGAGGGTTGAATCTTCTTCGTCTCTATGCACTGAATCCAACCATGGTATTGAGGTGGCCTGATTTTGCTTGGTCTGAAAACCCCTATTCAGAAGCTCTGCAAACCCTAAATTTTAACAATGGCGAAATTGCCTATAACGCATAATAATCAAATTAAAGGTATGGGTTGGCTTTAGAACATTATGAGGAATACAAATACATGATTAGAATGCTATGAAAATGTCTAGAATGCAAAGCACGATAAATGAAAAAATGGCAAAAGAGGGACTTCTGTACAGCGTTTTAGGGGGCTATCTTTGATGCTTTTGATTGGAATACGTTCAGGGCTTGCCAAGGAAGCTATTGGAACAATTCTTATGCTTTGAATTGACCTGTAGTACTGATTTCAGTTTTTGAGTTTTCAAGGAATTTTCAAGTTTTGTAATGGTATTCTCTGCGCAGCTCAGGGTCCTCTAGCATTAGGGTTTGATTCCTGGTTATGTAGTGAGCATATTAGGTTAAGAAAATTGCATAAAATCCATGGCCATAATGGTTTTCAATATTTGATTTCTTAAGGATCTTTTCCATATCTTTTCATGTGTATTTTGCTCTCAATCATGCCAATCAGCTCCAAATCTTTCCCCATTTAATTGTACACGAAATCTTGAGTATCAAACATGCATAAAAAGATTTGTTAAGGCAAGTTTGATATTTTTCATGTATTTAATTGATTTAATTGAATTAATATGAATAAAAATCCAAATAAATAAATAAAAAATGAGAAAATACTTCCCTTTGGGCCAAGTGGTCGTGCATATGCTTAGAATGATGAATCATGGAAGAAAAATGGGCCCATTAGCAAATTTAGGTCATTTGAAGTAAAGTTGACTTTTCAAAATTCCCAAAAATTTCCCAACTTCCACAAGGCATAACTTGCTCAATTTTTAAGCTTTTCACATGTTCTTGGACATTTTGGAAAGGTCTTTGAGTCCTTTAACCAATGCCTTTGGTCCCATGTCATTTTGATTTACCAATCTCAAGTTATGGCCTTTGACTTAAAGTCCCTTTTTGTTGACTTTTGAAAATGACCTATAATGTTGAAATTGATAACTTTTTGTGAGAGCATTTCTTGGACTTGGAATATGAAGATGAGTTGTAGGAAATGTCTTTCTCTTCAGAATGAGCTTTGGATGGAATTTTTCTGATAATCCATGTGAAAGTTATGCCCTGGTCAATTTCAGTTGACTTTTTCAGCTGTCCAAATATAGTAACTTTTGCATCTTTGATGATTTCTGAGCCAAATTTTGAGAATCATGATCAAGCATTGATCAAATGATGTTTGTGGCTTCAAAATGATATGTTGACCAAAAATTTGAACTTTTGACTGTCAAATGACCATTTTGCCCCTACAGTTGACTGTAGTGCAATCTAGGGTTTTGACTGTGCAATTTTGAGCTGAATGCCTTGAAACTTGATATGAGGATGCTTGACCATCTTTGTGAGCATGTGAGACTTGATTGGGCCCTTGAAAACTTCCTTTTCTTGATCAGAACCCAAACCCTAGTTTTGACTGGATAGGAGACTGTTGCACTGTGCAACCCTTGGGGAATTTTGTGACTTGGCTTGGCAATTTCTTGAAGAATATGGGAGGGCAAATTTTGGGGTACAACAGCTAATAATATTAAAAAACATAAAAAATATTTTTACACCATTTTTATATTTTTTAGGTATTTATTTGTTTATATGGACATTTATACATAAATATTATATATATACTATTATTTAGAAAAACTAGAAAAATAATGCAAATATATTTTATTTCTGATTTTTATTTCATTTTCTCTTTTGAAAACATTTTGTATCAAAAAATACTTTTTTTTATATAAATATTAAATATTATTATTTTATATATATAATACTTATTTAGTAAATAATAAAGATATTTATATATATTAGTATATTTAGGTAAATAATACAAAAAATATATATATTTTTATTTTATTAATATTTGACCTAAAAAAATACTTTTTTATGAATATACTTCATTTTTATTTTATTTTGTACATAATTATTAAATATTTGTATATATTAAATAGTTAATATATTTACTTAATGAATTAGGGTTTTGCCCTTAAAACACAAAAACTCCAAAAATAGTACTTTTTTTTATTTTGTTTATTTGACATAAAATAAATACCTTTTTTCCATACATATAAAAACCCTTTTTGCATTTTGCATATTTATTTTATTTCCATTTAATTTGTGCAATTGATTATCTTGTAAATAATTCCAAATTGATGTAATAGCTAGATTTAAATTTCTTGTCAAATACCCCCCATTTGAATATTTGTACCCCCCTTCCCATATTGTGTTGTAATAGTCTAGAACTTTACTTTTCGCACTTTAACGCTTTCTAAATATACCATGTTAGAATTAGGGTTTGTATGCAAATAAAAAGAACAAAAATAGTTTGACCTAATTTCAAGATAATCAAGCATGAAAATGGACAACACATATCACACTTGCACCCCTAGGGAATTCCACTTGTTGCCTTCAATAAATGGGCCATATTGCGTGTTAGGTCTCTTTGGGCAAAACAAACACAATTCAAATGATCATAGTCCCTCGACGACGCTTTCGAAAGTTGCCTAAAAATGATCAAGTCCCTTTCAAAGAAAAATTGCCCAAAGATACTTAGCACCATTGCAATCATGGTCTAAACGATGACCCGCGCCCGTCCCTTTCACATCCTAACACAAGATTGTCCACCAAATGCAATGGTGGAACAAAATTGTTAAAAGGGTTAAAACATATCAAAAATCTTTGAGAACTTTAGGGTAGATAGCTCTTAAGTACTTGTCAACTTGCAAAACAAAACACTTGCCTATTTTTCAAACCTCACTTCACAAACACTTTCAAAACAAACTTTCAAAAAACCTTGAAACATCTTTTCAAAAAGACAAACACCTTTTGTAAAACATTCGAGTAAAGAATTGTTACAAGGGTAGCCTAGACAAGGCATCTTTTTCAAAACATTTTTCAAAACCACACACAAAGCACCATTTCAAACAATTGAAAACCAAGGCAAGTTGATCTAAGCAAGTACCTAAGAGCCCATGGATAACCATGGATAGAAAGGGTGCTAATACCTTCCCTTTCTATAATCTACTCCCCGAACCCAAGAAAATATCTCAAAGGTTTTTGTTGTACTTTTTAACCTTTCCTTAGGATAAAATAAAAAGTCGGTGGCGACTCTTGCTCAACCGAAACATTTGCGAAAACAAACGCAAAATCATAGTCAGTTCTCCCACCGTATCACAGTGCCTTTGTGCCATTAATGGAAAATTTTCTCGGATAAAGCTTGAATCAAGTGGATAATAGCTCAAAAGCAAGTGTAATCTTCTGATTGTGGAGAGATCTTTAGGTTTAGAGGCCTGCAAAGCAAGATTTTGCAGCATAGGTTTGAGATTTGAATTTTGTTCATCACAAAATTTTCCTTGTAAAACAACTTGAAACCCCAACTTCTGACCTTCGATTCTCCTTGCTCACAAATTATCTCAAGGAGTTCTTGGACATTTTGGAAATATTGTAATGTGCTCAACAACCCCTCTTTGAATCACTTTTGCAAAATCCAAATGGAACTATGTGAAACTTGGGTCAAAAGTTAGGTCAAAATCCTGACCTAACATGTTCAAAATTTCAATAAGTGTTTTAATTTCATGACCATGACTTCATGGATTAATAACTTGAGATCCAAGCATTTCTATGAGAAGTTGTGTAAATAAATGTTGTATATCTCATGGAGATCTACAACTTTCATGTTGAAAGTTTCTTTTGAATCATCTTGCATCATGGTGAAAAATTTGCTCAAAGTTGTGAAAAAACATGAAGTTTTTAACAGTTTGAAAACTTTGACTTTTCAAAATGAAATCTTGAGTTTTTGATTTCTTGATGAATAAGTTTCATATTTTGACATGTTTTGATGAATTGTAATCTTTGACACTTGATTTTGACCAAAAAGTCAAAGTTTGACTTTTCAGTGTACAATTACCTTTTGATCAGTTGACTGAAAATTCACTATCAATCCAATTGATCTTGAGCAATGTTTTGGGTCATGCCATTAGGCTAAAATGATGTAATTTAACTCTTGAGATCATGCCTCAAACCAATTAACCATTTTCTAGGTCAAAAATCAGAAACTACCCTTTCTCAGACAAAACCCTAATTTTGACCATTTTTCCCTTTTGATGATTTGATCAAATTTCTTGAGGAATTGTGGTCCAAACTTGATCAAATGAAACATATTAGTTTATAATTTTGGTGTGGATAAAAAATTATGAGGTTTGACTGTAAATTGGCCATAATTGACTTTTTCCCCAATACAGCTGACTTTTAGGTCAACTGCTCAATTGACTGAGCAAAAATGTGATTCAAGGCTTGAAACTTAGCATGAGTAATCTTGGGGATCCATAATTATCCATGAAAGTCATATGAGGCATTGAAAGTACAATTATCCTTGTGCAGTCTCAAACCCTAATTTCATTCATTTGTGCTTAAGGAGGTGTCTTGAGTTGATCAACCCTAGTGCAGTCTTGAACCCAAGGAGATCTTGTGAGAAAATATTTGATAAATGAGAGGGAAAATTTTAGGTTATAACAGCTGCCCCTGTTCATACTTCTTAAACCTGAAGATTTAGATTGGCGGATTTGCCATTCGTGACTTGAAGGTGGAACATGATTGGACACTAAGGTGCCCAAAAATTTGCACTAGAGGATGTGATGGTTGATGGTGTAAGGAATGGGCTTAAAGATTCCATTTGGAGAGGTGATGGAAAGTTGTCGGAGATGGGCTTGTAGATGCCATCTAAAATGATTTGTTGGAAGGAATGGAAGAAGTGTCAGAATAAATCTTGGGTTGATTTATACTGAAATAGTGGATGTGTTAGGTTGAGTACCAGAATAATATCCAAAAATGGATTGTATTTGACTCGCATCTGAAAGTTGAATTTGAATGAGTATCATAATGGTGTCTGTATCTGGAGCATATCTGAACTGTATCTGGAAGCTGAATCTGAATGAGTACCAGAATGGCATTTGTGCCTTGAGCGTATCTGAATTGTATCTGAAAGCTGAATCTAAATGAGTATCAGAATTGCATCCGTGTCTGGAGCATATCTGAACTGTATCTGAAAGCTGAATTTTAATGAGTATCAGAATGGCATCCGTGTTTGGAGCGTATCTAAACTGTATCTAAAGGTGAATCTGAATGAGTATCAGAAAGGTGTCAGTGTCTAGAGCGTATCTGAATTGTATCTGAAGGTGAATCTGAATGAGTATCAGAAAGGCGTCAGTGTCTAGAGCGTATTTGAACTGTATCTGAAAGATGAATCTGAATGAGTATCAGAATGGAATCCGTGTCTGGAGCGTATCTGAACTGTATCTAAAATCTGAATGAGAAGAAACTCGTGTAGGATTGCTTCAGCTAGTTGTGTAGATAATTGTCCTAGTTTGTTTCAGGTATTAATCTCTGACCCTTTTGTAAATTATTTATGATAACCATCTACTGATTGATCTTTCCTGAAGAGATGAAAGATTAGTTGTATGCAATGTCATGTATGAAACGCATTGTACAATGATGTTCTCAAAAAAATGAATGAGATTATGTTGTATGTATTCGCGTTGTCAATTTTATTATGTATGGATGCGATGTATGGGCATGTAAGCTATACAACTGTAATATTGTTGGATTAGGGAAAATAAATCCCTGACTGCTGTTGAGGACATGGAGCATAATTCTTCATGTTTTGAAGTGTCGATGAGTTGATGAGCTTCTATTTGGTAGAAAAATAAACTCTGTTGTAAGGGAAACACGTGTATTGCCTGTGAAATCCTGTTGGGGAATCCCATGAAATTGGGTGACTTCTACTAGGGAGTGATAACTGGAAGTTTTGTTCTGTCGGGGATATGAGAGAGCTTGACATCATTAAGCTGCACACTGTGGGGGATTTTATGGAATAGTCTAAAGATATTATCCTATTTCTTAAAGCCATTAATGATTGTCTTTCTATTTTTGTTCCTTTTTGTTCATTTGTAAACAGTAGTTACGTTCAAATGCATATGTTCAAAAATAAATCATTGGACGTTTTTGTAAACAAAACACATGAATAAAGAAAAAGCAGATAGTTTTTCACTTTCAAAGGGTTATCTTTGTATTAACTTGAACAAGTATTTTTTTACAATGAGACGAACATTCTAGTAAGGGAATGTCGTCGTAAAAAATGAAAATTTGATACAAAGAAAAGATATCTATGTTCAATAATCCCATGGGGTTCCCATTCTGCTATAGCCTTCGTGTCTCTGAGCGTCTTGTCCACTTGCTGCCTTGTCGAAAGTTGATTGGATTGATCAGAACCATTGAGTTTGTCACTTGAAGCCAAAGTTTGTCTGTAAGGTGATCCAATGGGACATAGTCATACGCTTTAAATCCCTAACTTTTTCCTGGACTGCCCTTTCGGGTTTTCAGTCCACCGAGATACCCTTTTTCTCCCAAGTCTCCATTTCGGGTTTTCAACTTACCGGGTGTACATATTTTTTGTTTTATCCTTAATTTTTGCACGAACCTTTTTGGTTCGCCGAGATGCCCTTGTTTTGCCTAGGTGTGTCAACCTAGCGGGTCTCTTATGCGTAGTATCTTTTGACTATGTCTGCGCTCACTGAGTGTGGAAGGTCTTCGCCATCCATAGTGGTTAAGATCATTTCTCCACCAGAGAATATTCTTTTGATCATAAACGGTCCTTCGTATGTAGGAGTCCAATTTCCCCTGACATCACCTTGTGGCAGTATGATGCGCTTGATCACCAAATCCCCAACTTGATACACTTGGCATCTGACCTTATTGTTGAAAGCCTTGATCATCTATTTTTGATACATTTGACCATGACAGATAGCAGTAAGCCTTTTCTCATCAATCAAGTTCAGTTGATCAAGTCGAGTTTGGATCCAATCATCTTCATTCAACCTTGCATCCTTCATGATTCTCAGAGAAGGGATCTGAACCTCAATAGGCGAGATATCCTCCATGTCGTATACCAAAGAGTAAGGTGTTTCCCCGGTTGATGTGCGTGCCGTGGTACGGTAACCGTGGAGAGCGAATGGTAGCATCTCATGCCAGTCCTTGTAGGTTACTGTCATTTTTTGTATTCTTATTTGCGTCTTCGATAGCACCATTCATCTTTGGCCGGTAAGGAGAAGAATTATGGTGTTGGATCTTGAATTGTGCGCACAGTGCGGTGATCATAGTATTATTGAGATTCATACCATTATCTGTGATGATCTTCTCTAGGATACCATACCGACAAATGAGATTCTATTTGATGAACTGGGCGACAACATTCTTGGTAACGGAACTGAAAGAAGCCGCCCCAACCCACTTTGTGAAATAGTCAATGGCCACCAAGATGAAGCGGTGTCCATTATAGGCTATTGGCTTGATTTCCCCAATCATATCGATGCCCCACATCACGAATGGCCAGGAAGCAGTCAGGACATTTAGAGGAACTGGAGGTACATGCATTTTGTCAACATATATCTAACACTTATGACAAGTTCGAGAGTGCTGATAGCAATCTTCTTCAATGGTAGACCAGTAATAACTTGCCCGTAGGATCTTCTTTGCCATCGTATGCCCACTGGAATGGGTGCCAAAAGTGCCTTCATGTAGATCAGCCATGATCTTTTTTGCCTCAACCTTCTCTACGCAACGAAGTAACACAGGGTCATGGTTGCGTTTGTAGAGGATGCCATTACTAAGGAAGAACTTAGAAGAGGATCTCCTTAAGAACTTCTTATCATTGACTGAAGCTCCTTCCGGATACTCTTGAGACTCGAGATACCTCTTGACTTCGTGGAACCAAGGCCGGTCCACTACTTCTTTAGTATTGATCTCGTAACAGTGAGATGGTTCATCCATTCATTCAATGGTGACATGGGGAGCCTCGTTATCTATTTCAGTTTAAACATGGATGACATTGTGGCTAGCGAATCCGCTAGATGATTTTCTTCTCGCGGGAAATGCTCGAAGGTAATCTTCTCAAAATATGGGATTAATGTCAACACATGTTCTTTGTAGGAGATGAGGTTAGGGTGTTTAGTGTCCCATTCTCATTTGATCTTACTGATGACCAAGGCTGAGTCTCCAAACACACTTAAAGACTTAATTCCCAAATCTATAGCATCTTTGAGACCAAAAATGCACGCTTCGTATTCTGCCATGTTATTTGTACAGTTGAAACAGAGTCTTGTAGTGAAGGGAGTGTGACATCCTTCAGGGGATATGAGTACAACAGCTATACCATTTCCGAGTGCGTTCGACGCCCCATTAAAAACCAGGGTCCATCAAGATCCTTGTTCAGGTCCATCATATGGTCTGAATTCTTCACAGTTATTTACCATCATGATGTCTTCATCTGGGAATTCGAACTTCATGGACTGGTAGTCATCCACAGCTTGATGAGCAAGGTGATCGGCTAGTACACTGCCCTTTATTGCTTTTTGGGTAGTATAATAAATGTCATATTCCGTCAGGATCATTTGCCATCTTGCTATTCTCCCAAAGAGGGCAGGCTTCTCGAATATGTATTTTATTGGATCCATATTGGATATCAATAAGGTAGTATGGGTCAGCATATATTGTCTTAGTCGGCGAGCAGCCCATGCCAGAGCGCAGTAAGTTTTCTCGAGCAGTGAATATCTTGTTTCACAGTCGGTAAACTTTTTGCTCAGATAATAAATAGCATGCTCTTTTCGGCCAGACTCATCATGCTGCCCCATCACACACCCCGTTGAATTTTCCAAAACAGTTAGATACATGATCAAGGGTCTTCCCTCCACTGGTGGCATTAAAACACAAGGCTCTTGCAGGTACTCTTTGATCGTGTCAAAGATAGTTGGGAATTCATCATTCCATTTGACTACTTGGTCTTTCTTCAATAATTTGAAGATTGGTTCACAAGTAGCAGTCAGGTGAGAAATGAATCTGGAAATGTAGTTTAGCCGTCCCAAGAATCCTCTTACTTCCTTCTAGGTGTGAGGATCAGGAATTTCTTGTATCGCTTTCACCTTGGTAGGTTCCACTTTGATACCTCTACCGCTGACGACGAAGCCTAGGAGTTTACTGGACCTCACCCCAAATGTGCATTTATTCGGGTTCAACCTCTGCTTGTATTTCTTTAGTCTCTCAAAGAGTTTTTGTAAATGGTAAAGATGTTCCTCTTCAGTTTGAGATCTGGCTATCATGTCGTCCACATAGACCTCTATTTCATGATGTATCAAGTCATGAAATAGAGCTATCATGGCATGCTGATAGGTTACCCCAGCGTTCTTCAACCCGAATGGCATAACCTTATAACAGAAATGTCCCCATTGTGTGACAAAGGTTGTTTTCTCCATGTCCTCAGGTTCCATTTTGATTTGATTGTAACCTGAGAAACCATCCATGAAGGAAAACACCTTATGTTGTGCTGTATTGTCAACCAACATATCGATGTGGAGAAGTGGGAAATCATCCTTAGGGCCTTCCCTATTCAAATCTATGTAGTCCACACACATGCATACTTTTCCGTCCTTTTTAGGCACGGGAACAACATTGGCGACCCATTGTGTATAGGAGGTGACGACCAAGAATCCGGCATTGAATTGTTTCATGACTTCTGCTTTGATCTTCTCTGACATGTCTGGTCGCATGCGACATACCTTTTGTTTTACTGGAGGGCAGTCTTCTTTTGGTGGTAGACGATGTACCACGATATCAGAATCCAGTCCTGGCATGTCTTTGTACGACCAGGTAAAGACCTCGACATAATCATTTAGCAACTGAGTTAGACGCTTCTTGACACTGGGTTCCAGATTGGCACCCACCTTGACTTCTTTCTTGTCCTCTTCGGTACCTAGATTAATTGTGTCCACTGATTCTTTGTGGGGCTGTATGGTCCTCTCTTCTTGTTGTAGTAACCTGGCAAGTTCCCCTGGTACTTCACAATCTTCCTCAACCTCGTCTTCGGCTTGGTAGATTAGATTTTCAGAGTCACAGAAAGCCATAGCAGAATCGTTACCAATGGGATCCCGAATGGATATAGATCTGCATTTTGAATGTGAGTGTGTGTAAGAGTATAGCTATATTTGAAAGCAAAAAAAATGTAAAAAGAAATACAAAGAGCATAAATTTGTATGCAAAAATATCCATGATTCATTGATGACATATGAAAAACAAACCTTACAAATGGACCGTTATGTCTCGGGTGAGACACAAGGTTTTAAAAGTCTGAGTTGTTTAATTATTACATGTCCGACAAAAATTTAAAGACAATTACTGTTGCATAAAAGTAATTGGGATAAAGTCTTTAGCTTCTAATTTTCTGAGTCCTCCATTGACATTCGGGAAAATCCATTCCTCCAGGTCCTAGTTGTCCTCATCATCCTCCACTGCGGTGATTCTGTAATTGCTGATCTTCAAGGGTGGTCCCCCGGCACGAGCACGGCGTATAACTTTCTGGGCTCCTTCTTCGATCACTGCCTTGGCATCTTTTAGAGAAGACATCTTTAGCAGAGGTCTTGTAATCTTTGGGACTTGGGAAACAACCTTGGTTACTGCCACGGTTTGTGGGACTTCCTCGAAGTGATAGAATGGATTTCCAATGAATTTACCATCCAATTCCACGTATCTGAAGGATTTCAAGTGATTGACCATATATTCCTCTTCTGCATGGACAATAATGATTTTCCCTCGGTTGGACATTTCAACATTTGATGTAATGCAGAGGTAACGGCACCAGCATTGTGAATCCATGGTCGGCCCAACAAGAAGGAATAGGAAGGGCGAATGTCCATCACGTAAAAAGTTGAATCAAAGGTTTGGGTGCCAACTTTTATGGGGATGTCCACCTCCCCATGCATCATTCTCTTTGAATCATCGAAGGCCCTTACCACTATGTTGCTGGGTTTTAAGGTCAAACCTTCACAGTCAAGTCTACCAAGAGCCTTCTTAGGCAGCACATTCAAAGACGAACCGGTATCAACCAAGACATGGGCCAAAGTTGTGCCCTTGCATTCAACAGAGACATGCAATTCCTCATTGTGCTTCCTCCCTCTAGGTGTCAAGTTAGCATCAAAAAAGCCTAAACCATTATCCACGGTCAAGCTGGCTACACAGTCTTGGAACTGATCATTAGAGGTTTCTTGTGGTACATGGGCAGTTTTAAGGAATTTCACCAAGGCCTTCGCATGAGCCTCGGAGCATAACAATAAAGCCAACATGGAAATATTTGACGGATTCTACCCTAGCTGTTCGACTACGTTGTAATCACTTCTCTTTATAATTTTCAGAATTTCTTCTATCTCCTTTTGGGAGGCCTCAAGGATAGATACTGATTGCGCCTTCATTCGGACAGGCTCAACCAGAATTCCCTTGCCCCGAGTCTCGGGCGACTCGGTGGTAGGAGTATCAACAGGTGTAACTATAGGAACTGTAGTAGTAGTAGTGTCAATAGGAACAGAAGCAGGGATGATCACAGGACCGGTGACAGTCTTCGGAGGAGAAATCTCGTGAGAGAAAACTCTGCCACTCCGGGTTATCTTGTTGGTTCCCGCAATGTTGCTGATGTCAGGGTCAACCTTCTCAGAAATTAAATCTTCAACAACCGGCCAATCCTGCTTGACACCGTGATAGTAGACATCGCCCCCATAGTTCCATGGGACAGTTTTATCTGATTAGTACGGGATTGGTCCAGGCATAGTAATTATCAGTGGAGTAACTTTAGGAACTGATGTAATCCTAACGGGTCTTTTGGTAGAGACTCTGGAAGGATTTGCGGAAATGGTTACTATTGAAACATCATTGTAAGAAATGGTTGGAATGGGAGTCTTTTCAAACAAAATCTCTTTGTTATCCATTAGGTGTTGAATACCAGCTTTCAATAAATGACAGCCAGTTGGTAGGGAGGAACAAACGTGGCATCTTTCATCACAGCCCGAAAATAAACCGGCAATCAACAGGTTCCTCTTGATAGTCAGGAGAGGAGTAACGAGTTCATCAACAACAGTAACAAACATATCATCTACTACAGTGTTAACACCACGACCATGCTTGGGCATAGGAGCAGTGATAATATTTGGGATCTCAGGAGCATTAAACTCAATTTCTTTTGCTTCAAGAAGGTCTTGCACCTTGTTTTTCAAAGCCCAACAATTGTTGGTATCATGGCCCAGACTCTCCGAATGGTAAGAACATCGAGCATTAGGATGGTAGTCAGGAGAGGTGGTGTTGGGATTCTTCGGAGCTTCTTTCAAAGTTACCAGATTAGATCTCAATAATTGTGGCAGGACTTGAGACAATGTCATATTAATCCAGGTAAATTGTCTTACTGGTCTTTCTGTTCTAGGTTGGTCGTTCCTTTGTTGAGTAGGTGCAGGCTTAGGGATCATGACAACCCCTACCATTGGACGACGTTCAGTTCTTTCTTGATCCCTTTGAGGATACACAGTACCAACTTCTTTCTTCCCAATAAATGTTTTCTTACAGCAGTAGAGGATGCGTCTTTTTGAATCTTCCCACTCTTAATCCCAGCTTCCACTCTTTCGAGTTGATAGAACCAATCTAGCTGAGTCCCGAAGAGATAGTCTTGAAAAAAGTGTACCCACAAATCTCTGTCAGCAGTGTGAGGTTGTATCTTCCTCACATAAGATCGGAGATGCATCTTAGGACACGAGACTCCGTCGTATTTAGCAAACACTGGTGTCTTGAATTTTGGTGGAATAACAATCCCAGACACTAAACCCATCTCCTCAAAGTCCATCCCAGGCAATTTTTGAATTTCCATTGCACTTAGACATTCTTCCAGATGTTTGTATTTGTCGTCGGCCGAGGGATACTGCTCTTCAGAGTAGTCTTCTTCTTCTCCCTCTTCAGATTCTAGCTGGACAACAGCTTCCTTTCCCTTCACTTCTTGATTATCCTTTTCACCAGATGACGTTGCAAAGTCTAAGGTCCGTCTGGCTTGTAATTGGAACTTTCTTCCCATATTCAGAACTCCGGTTATTTTCTTTGCTTTCTTCTTCTTTTCTTCAACCAGCAAAGTCTTCAACTCCTCTTGTCCTTTGGCTAGAGTCAAGAACATCTATTAAAACTGAGAAATATGCACCTGGAGGTCTTTTACTGTCTGCTCGAGATCCATGTTACTGAAATAAACAGTAGAAAGATGAGGAGACTTGTTGTAAGAAACTTGCTTATGTTATGATGAATGGTAAATGCATATGCAATTATTTCAAGGAAATTAGAGATTTAAATTTTCTTTAGACCAAAAAGGAACACACGTTATATTAATAAATCAAAGCTTGAGTACATCATGCCTCTTTTGGGCTTACAAAGAAATACAAAAACTCTAAGATAAAAAAGTTGTACGCATCCTCTTTAGTGCGATGTAGGCGTTCAGGCTCCGCTCCTCATGAAGTTGCCTACTGAGTTCAAAAACCTTCTTCTCTCTGGCGTAGAATTTGGCCTCGAAAGTGTCTCGCTCCCCCTTAAGCTGTATCCAATCCCTTTGTAAGTCTTCAAGAGAGGTGGGCATGTCTAGATGCAGGATAGTGTACGGAACATCTCCTTCCACAACAGGCTCTATGATTACCGGGAGAATGGAGGGGTAAGGCATCTTAAGACTTTGAGCACGAGCTCGTACCCATTTGAGGTAAGGCTCAAGAGGGATGGAATTATTATGCCCCAATGTATTGCTATCTACCTTGTTCAATATCCTCCAAGCTCGGATAAATCTCCGACGATGACCTTGATCGTCATTCTCGTAGTCAAATACCAAACCTTGAATGAGCATCTCATGTGGGCCATCCCTTCGGGCGTAACCAAACTGTCTTAAGGCTAAGCATGGGTTGTAGGTGATACCTCCTCTAATTCCAAGTAAAGGGACATTAGGGAATTCTCCATAACGGTCGACAATAGTAACATTCTCTATAGATCGGGAACACCAATGAATTTCTGAATGTTTGAGTGTCATCAACCTATGTGACCACCTTGATCCTTGCTTGTTCTTCAATACATCAAAATTCCTTATTTGAGATGTCTCTCGGTTCGGGAGGTAGATTTATAGAAAGGGAAGGTGTTAGCACCCTTTCTATCCATGGTTATCCACGGGCTCTTAGGTACTTGCTCTTATGTTTTCAAAAGATGTTTGCTTTTCAAGTGTGCGTGGGTTTTGAAAAAAAGTTTTGTTTGAAAAATTTCTAAGTAACTCTTGTATCTGTCCTCAAGAGTGTATGAAAAAATTTGTTTGAAAACTTTTTGAAAGTGTGAGTGTGAAAAGTTGTTTTGTTTGTTTGAAAGAGAGCAAGTACCCAGGAGAAATCTACCTACTCTAAGGAATTAGGCTGTGTAAGAGTCCTTTAGATAGTGCTATCCTACCATTGAGAGGTAGGTAGCACCATCGTTGGTGGTATTCGGGTCAATACGATTAAGGGACAATGTGGTCACCGAAGCAATAGTAGGACACCTTAGAAGTAACCCTAATGTCCTAGATCCTTTTTATCCGAAGCAACCGTTTCGAGGCAACTGGATCTTAGACAGGAGGGCGACCTCTAAAACACCCTATACTTGACGACCACGTTCGAGGCAACTAGTGAGGCGTACCCTAGGAGTGGCATGTGCTTGTGTGTTGTTTTCATGTTAATGTTTATCTTGCACAGGTTATTTGTGAGCTACAGATTTATTTTATTTGGCATTCATTCTTGCATGCATATTAACAGTTAAGAGTGCGGAGAATTAAAGTACGGAAATGTAAAGCTATGCTATTACAAGGCGCGGGTCTATACATCGCCAAAAACAAAAACCCGTTTTGGAAAAGTGCGAGAAAATAAAAGAAATAAAGCGATAAAACCTAATTAACTATTACATTCCGGAAGCAGTTACATAAATAATCAAAAATAAGAATTAAAATGTGAAAGAAAATTAAATCAGGAAGTCCTAGGGTTTTTGACCCTTTTGAGAAAATCTGAATGAAATTGGTCCTTTTTTGCAATTAATTAAATGTTAAATCTAATAACTAATTAATTAAATAAAGAAAGAAAAATGTTTTTTTTAATGTTTTTTTGTGTTTTTTAATGAAAATACTAAAAGGAATTAAAAATTAGTAAACAAAACCCTAATTCTAAACTAATTTTATTTATTGTAAAAAAATAAATTAAAATTACCTAATTAAACTAAGTCAATTGGTTAGTATTTTATTTACAAAAATAATAATTAGTGAATTTAATAAATAATAAACATATTTACAATTTTTATATTATCTGAATTTAAAAAATATTAATTTGTTAGGTAATTAAATAATTAGTTAAAAGAAAAATAAAAGAGAAAGAAAATAAAATAAGAATAAAAAAAACTAGGAACCAAGGGGGTATGCTGGACCCAAGGGAGGTTAATTTGGAATTCAGGCCCAATAGAACAAAGCCCTTGTTGACTTTCTGTGGTTGTCTACGTGTAGGTTGACTTGGAGCATGGTGTTCTCTTCCCTTTTGACCATTGGATGGACGCTAGAAACACTTGGCATGCTGATCTATGAGGGCATATGGTGGAATCCTTAACAAGCGCTGCATTAGAACATATGATGAAAAAAGATATAACAAGCGTTTGGGGGACCTGGGAATCGAACCCAGGTCCCAATGGTCATTGGACAAGTCATCCACCAATCAGCCAAGCAAACGCCTTTGATATTATAGTGGTCATTAATTATAATATATAAAAAACAAATAATGTTCTGAAGAAACCAAAACGCGTGCTGTTTTTGAATCCCCCAACCACGCACTGACACCTATTATCTTCTTCCTCGTTTCCCTGTAAAACAAAACAAGATAGCGGGGGTTTTTAACCCCCACTAACTACAACGACGAAAAATAGCGATTAGAGTTAGGGTGCATATAAATTGGGCGCGATGATTCCATCTTGATCATCTCATTCAGACGGTTTCAGCCATGGGCATTATGGTCTCTAATTTTACTTATGCTGAAAAGCCCCATTTGAGAGCTTCAAAAACCCTAGATTTCTCCAATGGTGGATTCTGATTCAGGGCGCCATAATCAAATTAAATCATACCAATAGCTTCAGAATGGTCCTATTAACACAAATCCATCCAAAAAAGAGTTTAAAAATGCATGAATGATGATGTGCGATTATGGAAAACAAACCAAGCTGTGTGACTTGTTCTGGACGATTCTGATAGCTTCAAGGCTCGTTTTTTATTGCAAATTGTTTCTGAATGTCCCAGCAAGCTATTGGAATCACTCTAAGGCTTTGAATTATGCTGGAAGATTGATTTCAGTTTTCAAATTTTCCTCCTATTTTTGAATTTGGTTATGGTGTTTTCAGTAGCTTTTGCACGTGTTTTGCATTAGGGTTAGACTCAGTGTATATATGAGAAGGGAATTAGGTCATTAGCTGGCGTTGATCCATGCCCATGAGAGAATTAGTCTTGGGTTTTTTATCCTTAACAAACTTTCCCTTTTTTTAAGCAAAACCAAGACTTGGTGTACAACATAACCCTAGCATGAGTTTGTGAGCTGGCACATGATGTATGGAAGCTATTAAAATCCAAAAGACACTATTCCATTGATTTTTAAATTTTATTTGAATTATTATGGATCAATAAAAATTAAATAAAATAGAAAAATGAATGTTTGATCTTGAAATTAATCATGGGACACGTGTGTGGCATGACAAGGCTGAATCAAGTGGAAGAAAGTGGGCCCTTTTGTCAAAAATTGAAGTTTCAAGGATAGTTGACTTTTGCCATTTCATAAAAATTTCCCAACTTCTCCAATGCATATCTTGCTCAATTTTGATCATATGAACATGTTCTTGGACATTTTGGAAAGGTCTTGAAGTCCTCTAACCAATGCTTTTGGTCCCATGTCATTTTGATTTACCAATCTCAAGTTATGGTCTTTGACTTAAAATGCCTTTTTGTTGACTTTTGAAAATGACCTATAATGTTGAAATTGATAACTTTTTGTGAGAGCATTTCTTGGACTTGGAATGTGAAGATGAGTTGTAGGAAATGTCATCCCCTTCAAAATGAGAATTGGATGGGATTTTTTTGATGAACTATGAAAAAGGTATGCCTTGGTCAAGTTATAGTTGACTTTTCAGCTGTCCAAAAATGGAAACTTTTGCATCTTGATGAATTTTGAGCCATTCTTGTGGAATCATGATCAAGACTTGATCAAATGATGATTGTGGCTTCAAAATAAGATGTTGACCAAAAAAGTTTGACTTTTGACTGCCAAATGACCATTTTACCCCTACAGTTGATTGTGAAGCAATTAGGGCTTTTGACTGTGCAACTTGATGCTGTGAGTCTTGAAACTTGACATGTAGATGCTTGGAAATGTGTATAGGCATATGAGGCTTGATTGAGCCTTTGAAAACCTCAATTTCCTTGCAAGAAACAAAACCCTAATTTTGACTGGCTTAGGAGGATGTTTGACTGTGCAACCCTTTGAGAAGTTTTGAGCCATTTGAGGATTGATCTTGACAAATCTTGAGGAATATGGGAGGGCAAATTTTGGGGTACAACAGTTTCCCCTGTTCAATCTTCTTAAACCCGAGGATGTAGATTGGCTTGCGTGCCTTTCGTGATCCGAAGGTGGAAGATGATTGAACACTAGAGTGCCCAGAAATTTGCACTCACATGGTAAAGTATCAGCAATGTGATGGCGGGAATGGGCTTACAGATGCCATTTGGAGAGATGATGGATAGGAGGATGGGCTTATAGATGCCATCTGGATATGTGACAGAACCTTGTCGGGAATGGGCTTATAGATGCCATATGGAGGTGTTGATCGCGTAAGAGATTCCTTAGCGAGAACTTGCGTACCTGAGAAAGAAAGGTAAATTCCTGGCCTGTTACAGGTGTTGATCTTCAATCAGTCGCTCACAGACATGCCCTGGCTAGATACAGGTATCGAATTTGGAGCTTTAAAAGGTTGCTTACAGACGTGCCCTGGCTGGATACAGGTATCGAATATGGAAACAATCGCTCGCAGACGTGCCCTGGCTAGATACAGGAATCAAATCTGGAACTTCAAAAGGTGGCTTACAGACGTGCCCTGGCTGGATACAGGAATCGAATCTGGAAACAATCGCTCGCAGACGTGCCCTGGCTAGATACAGGAATCGGATCTGGAATTAGTCGTCTACAGACATGCCCTGGCTGGATACAGGAATCGAATCTTCAAACTCTTCAGATATGCCCTGGCTAGATACAGGAATCAAATATGGAATTAGTCGTCTACAGATATGCCCTGGCTGGATACAGGAATCGAATCTTCAAACTCTTCAGATATGCCCTGGCTAGATACAGGAATCGAATCTGGAATTAGTCGTCAACAGATATGCCTTGGCTGGATACAGGAGTCGAATCTTCAAACTCTTTAGATATGCCCTGGCTAGATACAGGAATCAAATCTGGAATTAGTCGTCTACAGATATGCCCTGGCTGGATACAGGAGTCGAATCTTCAAACTCTTCAGATATGCCCTGGCTGGATACAGGAATCGAATCTGGAATTAGTCGTCTACAGATATGCCCTGGCTGAATACAGGAATCGAATCTTCAAACTCTTCAGATATGCCCTGGCTGGATACAGGAATCGAATCTGGAATTAGTCGTCTACAGATATGCCCTGGCTGGATACAGGAATCGAATCTTCAAAATCTTCAGATATGCCCTGGCTGGATATAGGAATCGAATCTGGAATTAGTCGTCTACATATATGCCTTGGCTGGATACAGGAATCGAATCTTCAAACTCTTCAGATATGCCCTGGCTAGATACAGGAATCGAATCTGGAATTGGGAAAGTTGATGATAATCGTCTTTTGATTGACCTTTTCCTGAAAAGGCAAGACGTTAGTTGTATGCAATGTCATAATGTATGAAATGCATGATGCCGTGATGTTCTCAAAAATAAATGAGATCGTGTCATATGCATTTTATCATGTATGCGAGAAGGATGTATGAAATGTGAAATGTCTATGTATGCATTTTCGTCTAGGAAATTAAATCCTTGACGATTGCCGGGAGCTTGTCCTGGGCTGATGTTGAAGAGTAGAGTTCTTCGTTTCCGCTGGGGATGATGGTTGCAAGAATAGACCGGCAGGAGAAGATGACTCCGTTTGGGGAATAAACTTTGTTGGAGAGATTACTCTGCGGGGAATTACTCTGTGGGAAGAGATATTTCGCTGAGGTTTGATGATAACTCCGCCGGGGATTCCCTTGATGAGTTATGTTGGGGAATTTGATGAACTCCGTTGGGGAATAGGAAGAACTTCTCTGAGGACGATCTTTCCGCTGTAATTAGCTGAGGATAACCCAGTTATAGGCTCTGGTGGGGTATAACCTCTCAACATGGTCGGGGAGAGATATTTGTACTCTGCAGGTGATAAGCTTCCAGAATGTACTGAGGATAAGCTTCCGGAATCTACTGGGGAGGATGATTCAACTCTCCTAGGGAAACTTTCGAACTGCACTGAGGAATGGCTCCACTGGGGTGTCTGGTATTCCGCCGGGGAATAATCTTGGATTAAGACTGCCGGGGATGCTTGTATAAGAATATCTGTATACTCCGCTGGGGAATATTGAGATCTTCTGGGGATACCCAACTTCCTTAGGGCTGACAGTAGCCTAACTCTGCTTGGGGAGAGTGTTGCTGACTTGCTAGGGGAACTGTGCCCTTTGAGGACTTATGGGAGACCAACTCTGCTTGGGGAGAGTATGGCTGAAACTTGTCTTACTCGGCGGGGAGTGAAGGTATTCTGGTTACGTTCTTCAGGCGAACCTACCTTGGTACCTTGATGGATAGAGCAACTAGATCACTTAGACAATTCATTATTGCCCCTGTTCCTGATGTTACCTGTAATTAATCTTTTGTTTCGCATGCAAGTATTTATGAGTTAGCAATTAATGTCAAATGCATATATCAAAAATGAACATTGGACGTTCTTTGCAAAACAAAACAGAAAAAGAAAAATAATTGGTAATTTGTCTGGAAAAGTGAATTTGTATTGATTTTGAATTTTGCCTGTAAATAAGCGTTTATGTACAAGAGGCTGACGTCCTAGTAAGAGGACGCTGCCGAACAAATAGAATTTACAATTTTGTGAAAAGGAAAACAAAACAGCTATGTGAAAAATCCCACTGGGTTTCAACTCTGCTATCGCCTTTATGTCTTCAAGCGTCTCATCACTTTGCTGTTTAGTTGAAGATGAAGCTAACTGATTGATGCCGTCTGAACCTGATAGTTGATACCGGATTTTGGATGCAGGGTGATCCAATGAGACATAGTGTTACGCTTATCCCTAACTTTTGCTTGGACCACCTTTCGGGTTTTCAGTCCACCGGGATACCCATTTTTGCCCAAGTCTCCCTTTCAGGTTTTCGAATTACCGGGTGTACATATTTTTTTATTTTCATCCCTTATTTTTGCCCGAACCCTTTTGGTTCGCCGGGAAGCCCTTATTTTTGCCTAGGTGTGTCAACCTAGCGGGTCTTTTATTCATGCGTAGTATCTTTTTACTATGTCTGCATTGGCGGGGTGAGGAAGGTCGTCACCATCCATGGTGGTTAGAATCATAGCTCCTCCTGAGAAGATATGTTTAACCACAAATGGCCCTTCGTATGTAGGGGTCCATTTGCCCCTGGGATCACTTTGAGGAAGAATGATGCGCTTGATTACCAGGTCTCCGACTTGATACTCTTGTGGTCTGACTTTCTTGTTAAATGCCCTGATCATCCGTTTTTGGTACGTCTGACCGTGACAAATAGCAGTGAGTCTCTTTTCGTCAATTAGGTTTAATTGATCGAGCCGGGTCTGGATCCAGTCATCTTCGCTCAAACCTGCATCCTTCATTATCTGGAGAGAGGGTATCTGGACTTCAATAGGCAAGACTGCCTCCATGCCATAGACCAAGGAAAAGGGAGTTGCCCCTGTTGACGTCCGTGCTGAGGTACGGTACCCATGAAGAGCAAACGGTAACATCTCGTGCCAATCCTTGTAGGTCACTGTCATCTTCTGCACAATCTTCTTGATATTCTTATTCGCCGCTTCTACAGCCCCATTCATCTTCGGCCGGTAAGGAGAAGAGTTGTGGTGTTGTATCTTGAATTGCTCGCAGAGCTCAGTGACCATCTTGTTGTTAAGATTGGTACCATTGTCCGTAATGATTCTCTCAGGTACGCCGTATCGACAGATCAGGTTATGCTGAATGAACCGTGCCACGACGTTCTTGGTTACGGTAGCGTAGGAAGCTGCTTCAACCCACTTTGTGAAGTAATCAATTGCTACCAAGATGAAGCGATGCCCGTTGGATGCCGTAGGTCTGATTTCACCGATCATATCAATGCCCCACATTGCAAAATGCCAAGGTGCTGTCAATACGTTCAGAGGGACTGGAGGAATGTGCACCTTATCAGCGTAGATCTGGCACTTGTGACATGTCCGAGAATGTTGGTAACAGTCGGCTTCCATTGTGGACCAGTAATATCCTGCCCGTAGGATTTTCTTTGCCATGGTATGTCCACTGGAATGAGTTCCGAAAGTTCCTTCATGCAGCTCTTTCATGATCCTTTCTGCTTCAGTCTTATCCACACAACGCAGTAAAGTTGAATCATGGTTTCGCTTGTAAAGAATGCCATTGCTGAGGAAGAACTTTGCTGCGAACCTTCTCAGAAACTTCTTGTCATTAACAGATGCACCCTCGGGGTATTCTTGAGCTTCCAAGTACCTCTTCACTTCATGATACCATGGTTTTTCTGTTACCTCTTCCGTCTCAAGATCACAACAATATGCAGGTTCGTCCAGTTTCCAGATAATGATCCGAGGAGCCTCGTTGTCCCATTTGACTTTGAACATAAAAGACATCGTAGCCAGCGCGTCCGCCAACTGGTTCTCCTCTCTGGGGAAGTGTTCAAAAGTTATTTCTTCAAAATGGGGGATCAATGTCAACACATACTCCTTGTAAGGAATAAGATTTGGGTGTTTCATATCCCATTCGCCTTTAATCTTATTGATCACGAGAGCGGAATCTCCTAAGACACTCAGAAACTTAATCCTTAGGTCAATTGCAGCTTGAAGACCCATAATGCATGCCTCATACTCTGCCATGTTGTTGGTGCAGTTGAAACATAGTCGGGCGGTAAGTGGAGTATGAGAGCCATTAGGAGATGTGATCACAGCGCCGATACCATTATCCAAAGCGTTTGAGGCTCCATCAAAGTGTATAGACCATCGAGATCCTTCCTCAGGTCCTTCATCCGGTCCAGGTACTTCACAATCAGTTACTACCATGATATTCTCGTCTGGAAATTCAAAGTTCATCGACTGGTAATCATCCACTGCCTGGTGTGCCAAATGGTCTGCCAATACACTTCCCTTGATTGCTTTTTGAGTCGTGTACTGGATGTCATATTCAGTCAAGATCATCTGCCATCTTGCTATTCTTCCCGACAAGGCAGGCTTTTCGAATATATACTTGATTGGATCCATTTTTGAAATCAACAGAGTAGTGTGAGTCAACATATACTGTCTCATCCGGCGAGCAGCCCATACCAAAGCGCAGCAAGTTTTCTCGAGCAGTGAGTACCGGGTCTCACAGTCGGTAAACTTTTTTCTAAGGTAATAAATAGCATGCTCTTTTCGGCCAGACTCGTCATGCTGCCCCAGCACACACCCCATTGAGTTGTCAAGTACTGTCAAGTATAAGATTAGAGGTCTCCCTTCAACTGGTGGCATAAGAATGGGTGGCTCTTGGAGATACTCTTTGATTCTCTCGAAAGCAGCCTGACATTCATCGTTCCAACGTACTACCTGATCTTTCTTCAGCAGTTTGAAGAGTGGTTCACAAGTAGCAGTTAAGTGCGAGATGAATCGGGCAATGTAGTTCAACCATCCTAGAAAGCCTATTACTTCTTTTTCAGTCTTGGGAACGGGCATCTCTTGTATGGCCTTCACCTTGGCAGGGTCCACTTGAATACCTTTGTCGCTTACGACGAAGCCTAGCAATTTTCCAGATCTCACCCCAAAGGTGCACTTGTTCGGGTTCAACCTCAGCTTGTATAACTTCAGACGGTCAAACAGCTTCTGTAGATGGTCAAGGTGTTCCTCCTCAGTTTGGGACCTTGCAATCATATCTTCGACATACACTTCGATCTCATGATGGATCATATCATGAAACAAAGCAACCATGGCACGTTGGTAGGTTGCCCCAACATTTTTCAACCCAAATGGCATGACCTTGTAGCAGAAGGTGCCCCACTGAGTAACGAAGGTGGTTTTCTACATGTCTTCAGGAGCCATCTTGATTTGATTATAACCGGAGAAGCCGTCCATGAAGGAGAATACTTTGTGCTGAGCAGTATTGTCAACCAGAACGTCAATGTGAGGCAGAGGGAAGTCATCCTTGGGGCTCGCCCTGTTCAAATCCCTGTAATCAACATACATTCGGACCTTACCATCTTTCTTTGGCACTGGAACCACATTGGCAACCCACTGAGGGTAAGAAGTCACTGCTAGAAATCCGGCATCAAATTGCTTCATAACCTCAGCTTTGATTTTCTCGGACATCTCTGGACGCATACGGCCGACCTTCTGTTTAACCGGAGGGAAGTCTTCTTTGGTAGGCAGGTGATGAACCACAATGTCGGTATCCAACCCAGGCATGTCTTCGTAGGACCAGGCAAAGATTTCCACGTAGTCATGCAGCATCTGAGTCAACCGTTGTTTCACACTAGACTCCAGATTGGCGCCAATCTTGACTTCCTTTCTGTCTGTCTCAGTACCCAGATTTACCGTTTCCACTGGCTCTTCATGTGGCTGAATGGCCCTCTCTTCCTGGAGTAACAATCTTGCAAGCTCACCAGGCACTTCACAATCATCCTCACCTTCGTCTTCGGCTAAGTTGATCGGATTTTCAAAGTCATAACTGGCAGTAGCAGAGTCGTTACCAGTGAGATCCAGAGTGGATTGGAACCTGTATAGGTGAGTGTGTGTAAATATAGCTGTTTTGAAATATATAAAGAAAGAAAGGGAGCGCAAGATTTGAAATGCGAAAAACGTCCAATGCTTTTATTCATGATATATGAAAGTGACAAATAACAAGCCCTCACAAATGAAACCACGGTGCCCCGGGTAAGACACCGGGTCATAAAGTTTCAAATTATTGTTTGTTACAAATCCAAAACAAAAGAGTTCATTACCGAGTGACAAAAGTAATAGGTACAAAGCCTTTCGCAGTCCAGTTGCTTGGTCCACTGTTGGTTGTTGGGTAGATCCAGCTGTTGAATTCAGATTCCTCTACGTCGTCTTCAATGGTGTTAACCCCCGAGTTGGTGATGAATATAGGAGGTCTTCCAATCCTTGCCTTGCGAACAGCCTTCTGAGCTTCTGCAGTGAAACCCAAACCAAATTTGTCAGTCTTCGGAGTGAAATCAGGAAGTCGGCCCCAGTTTGCACATTCACCCTTCTCAATCACAGCCCGGACATCCTTTAAGGAAGCCATCTTCAAAGGAGAATTTTCTTCAGTCACGGTCTCTGCTGACGCCAGTGTCTGAGGCACCTCTTCAAAGTGTTGAAAGGGTGTCTCAATGAATTCCCCATCCATTTCTATGTACCTGAACGAGTTGAGATGGCTGACCATATATTCTTCCTCCCCCTAAACTGTCACAATCTTCCCCTTGACTGGGTACTTCAGCTTCTGATGCAATGTGGAGGTCACAGCTCCAGCTTTGTGGATCCAAGGACGACCCAGCAAACAAGAATAGGATGGTCGGATGTCCATCATAAAGAAAGTAGAATCAAAGACTTGGGAACCCACCCTGATTGGAATGTCAACTTCCCCATGTACCATCCTCTTCGACCCGTCAAAGGCCCGGACAACAATGTTACTAGGCTTGAGTTCTAAACCCTCACAATCCAACCTGTCTAGGGCCTTCTTAGGTAGTACGTTCAGCGAAGAACCAGTGTCAACCAGCACATGAGCAAGAGTAGTGCCCCTGCATTCAATGGAGACATGCAGGGCATCATTGTGGTTCTTCCCCTTAGCAGTCAGATCAACGTCGGAGAAACCCAAACCATTATCAGCTGTTAGGTTGGCCATACAATCGGTAAATTGATCGGCAGACGTTTCTTGTGGCACATGGGCCGTCTTTAGGAAGGAAATCAGGGCCTTGGCATGGGCCTCTGAACACAACAACAGTGATAGCATAGAGATCTTAGAGGGGGTGTGCCCCAGCTGCTCAATCACATTGAAATCACTCTTCTTGATAATCTTAAGGATCTCTTCCATCTCTTGCTGGGAAGCTTCAACATTAATAGTCTTCGGTGCCTCCACCTGGGCAGGCACATCAGTAGCAATCTGTTTGCCCCGAGCGTCAGATGACTCAGCAGCAGGGGTAGACACTTGATCAGGAGGGGAAACATGCACACTGGCAGGTGGGATAACAAGAGGTCTCTGGATAGCTGGAGGTGCAATATCTGGTGAGAACAGCCTACCACTTCGAGTAACTTTGGCGGGCCCGGTAATGTTACTGATGCCGGTAGCAGTATCAAACTCTTGCTTTACTCCGAACACATAAACATCTGCCCCATAGTGCCACGGGACAGCTTTGTCAGATTTATAGGGGAGGGGCCCCGGAATAGTGATGGTTATAGGAGAAATCTTGTGAACAGGCATAATTTGGACAGGCTTCCTCGGGGGAGCCTTGGTAGGATTGTTGAAAATGGTGACAACGGACACTTCTTCAGTAGGGACAATAGGAACAACAATTTTCTTGAACAAAATCTCTTTGCTATCCATCAGGTTTTGGACGCCTGACTTCAGCAAAGGACAACCTGCAGGTGAAACAGAACATAGAAGGCAACCTTTACTACATCCCGGAAATAAACCGGCTAGCAACAGATTCCTTTTGACAGCCAGCAACGGGGTAACAATATCTTCCGCAGAGGCCACATACAGGTCTTCTTCCACGGCATTCACTCCATGCTGGGGCATGGGAGCAGTCACAACATTGGGCCTTTCGGGCGCCTCGAACTGTATTTCTTTAGCATCAATAAGGTCCTGAACCTTATTCCTCAGAGCCCAACAATCATCAGTAGAATGCCCCGGGCTGTCAGAATGATAAGCGCAGCGGGCGTTGGGGTTGTACTTTGGGGAAGTTGTGTTTACAACCCTTGGAGCTTCCTTGATAGTTACCAGATTGGTTGACAGCAGTTGTGGCAATATCTGAGACAGGGTCATGCTGAGCCGAGTGTACTGCCTTTTGGGTCTCTCACCCCTTGGTTGGTTGTATTGCTGAGGAGCAGTAGCAGGCTTTGAAATTACCACCGCGTTGACAGCTTGGTGGCGTTCCGGTTTGTTCTGTCTCCTTGGACCATAAACAACACCAGCTTCCTTCTTGAAGGGCTTCTTTTCAGTACTCGAGGAGGCACCTTTCTGTATCTTCCCCGACTTGATACCAGCTTCTATCCTTTCCCCGGTCAGAATGAGGTCTGTAAACCCAGTAGAGGAATTACCAATCAGGTGATTAAAGAATGGACCAGACAGGGTCCCCAAGAACATGTCCACGAGTTCACGGTCAGTCAACGGTGGCTGTACCCTGCCAGCCAGGTCTCTCCACTTTTGCGCGTACTCCTTAAAACCTTCACCCGTCCCAAGTGACATACCCTGGAGTTGGGTACACGTGGGAGCGAGGTCGGAATTATACTGATACTGCTTAAAAAACGCAGTAGCCAAGTCCTCCCAGTTTCGAATACTGGTTCCATCCAGCTGATAGAACCATTCGAGTTAAGCCCCTGAAAGGCTCTCCTGGAAGAAATGGATCCATAAGTTCTTGTCTGCAGTGTAAGGCTGGATCCTCCTTACATAAGAACGAAGATGCAGTTTAGGACAGGAGGCCCCGTCGTACTTCACAAAGGCAGGTGCCTTGAACTTGTGTGGGATCACCACCCCAGAAGATAACCCTAAGTCTCCAAAATCCAACCCAGGCACACGTTGAATCTCCATAGCATTTAACCGGTCCTCCAGCTGTTTGTACCTGTCTTCAGTAGAAGGGTACTGTTCATCATTGAAATCTGTCTCGCTGTCGGAGACCACAGGACTAGAAACCTCTCTCTCTTGGGGACTATCCTTCCCTGTAGAGGAAGTAGCCTGATCAGCCTCATTCTGCAGTGTATTCCCAAACCTCCGTCCAGTGTTAAACAGCACAGTCCTCCTCTTCTTCTTCTTCTTCTCCTTCAAGAGCAGAGTCTTAAACTCCTGTTGCCCCTGGGCTAAGCTCATGACCAGCTCCTGGAACTGGGCGTTCTGGGCCTGGAGGGCCTTGATAGCTTGTTCAGTAGTAGGCTCAGAAGACATGATGAAATGCTGAAATAAACAGCGACGAAGATTAAGCAACCTGTAGAAAAAAGGGTACCTGTTATGCACATGATGCATGAAATGCGTATGATTTATGTTTTCAAAGACAATCGGGGTTCAACTTTGTAAACAAAAGGAAACACACTTTATTAGATTCAACTTTGGAATTTGGATTGTTCAACAAATTTCCCTTAGGCGTTACAAGAATGAAAAAAGCTGAAAAGGAAATAAAAGCTGTAAAAGAAACATCCAAGGTCCATCAATGCTCCCATGGCCTCCTCTTCTCAAAACGGATATAGTCATTCAGGATCCGCTCGCTCTCCAACTGCTTAGTCAGCTTCTGGATTTTCTGTTCTTGCTCATTGAACCTTTCCTGATAAGAATCCCGTTCTTCTTGCAGTTGCGCCCAAGACCTCTTTAGTGTATCAACATCAGTGGGTATCTGAGGAGGGAGTACAGTTGGAGGAACCCCGTCTCTATCAGGGACTTCAAGAATGACAGGCCTGACAGCTTCGTATGGCATACCTATCTTCTGAGCACGGATGCGGACCCATCTGTAGTAGGGTTCCATTGGTAGAGAAGTATTTGGTCCCAACTCATGTGGGTCAGCTTTATGAATTCTGTCCCAAGCCTTGATGAACCTACGACGCAGCTCGTCACCGTCTACCTAAAACTCAAAACTGATGTGAGGTACCAATATCTCATGAGGCCCTGCTCTTCTGGATCTTCCAAACTGACGGAGAGCTAAATATGGATTATAAGAGATTCCTCCCTGAGTACCGATCAATGGAACATTAGGATATTCTCCGCAATGATCAATCACAGCTACCTTATCCAAACCTCTGAGAGTCCAAATGATGTCATTATCAGTGAGAGACATTAACCTATGAGCCCAACCTCTTCCTTCTTGGTTCTTCAGCACGAACTTAGGGAGGTGTGAAATAAACCACCTCACTAACAAAGGAGCACAACACCACAGAGTTCCCCGTCTTCGGGCAGTACGAGCATAGAGTTGTTGCAGGATGTCACCCAAGAAAGTGGGCACAGGGTTCCGAGACATGAAAATCCTTATGGCATTGACATTAACAAAGTTATCAGGATTTGGAAACAGAACCAGACCATAGATTAAGAGAGCCAGAATGTCTTCGTACGCCCTGAAGTCTAAGTCATTCCAGAAACTGTTAGCTTTACAAATCAGAAATTTAGCCAAAAAGCCCTTAACTCCGCTTCTAGTCACCAAGTTATCCATTACCTCCTTGTTGGTCAGAGGAAGGGCTGCTGCAATATCCTCAAACCTAAGAGTCTTTTCCCAACCAGTGAAGGGAGTTTGATCCAAAATAGGGACACCAAGCAAATCATAGAATTCTTCCAGGGTAGGGACCAGCTGGAAGTCTTGAAAGGTGAAGCAATGATACAAGGGATCATAAAACGGGGTCAGGACACTCATCAGTTGTTGGTCCCACTTTGAAGTGACTAAACCGAGAAGAGAACCATGCCTCTGGATGAAGGAAGTAGTATTTGGAATCCTATCAACAAAATAATTAAGCAACTCAGGTGGGTGAACAAAGTTGAGCCGGATAGTATTCCTTCGCACATGCATCATGATGTCCTACAAAACAATAGCAAAGATGAAACCCTCTTATCTTTGAAATGGGTCAGTCCTTATGCAGGATGCATGCAATGTTATGATGGTATGATGTTATGATAAAGCACACCACAAATACTCACAAAGGCAAACATGATAAGGCACACAAGTCACACCAGACAGCCCTTAGAGTTTAGGCCAGCATGAAGTTCAGGTACTACCCTCTTTCAGTTTCGTTGGTTAAGACTTGTCCTAGAAAATAGTAATCGGGTTCTATAGGATCTCAATATCATCGACTACCCTCAATCGGTCATAACTCCAGCATCGCAATCTTTTCTTGCGGCCAGAACCATCGCGAGAGTTTAGCCTCAATGAGTGTAGCACACTGCTACTATTCTATGGCCAAGTTGGGTCAATTTAGGGTTCTAAGGTCGGTTGGTGCTTAATGACTCCTCAGAAGACCCATATTCTCCTCGTTGCAACACAAGGGATATCGGTACAGACCAAAGTGTCACACCAACGTAGCCACTGCTTCACCCGTGTCGGTCTACGCCAGACAGGTCCCTCACAGCTTATGCTACCTAAAAAGGGTATTCCCCAGATCCGGGTTAGGATCTATGAAGCTCCAAGACAAGCCCACAATTTTAAAGCAATCAAAGCAAGCAATTGAAAACATAAGTATGATCTAATCCTAAGGTACACCTCACTTATTAAGTGTCCCCAGCAGAGTCGCCAGTTCTGTGATCGGTGGAAATAGAACTGACTGTTTTTAGCTGGTTTCGCGAAATGTCGCGGTAAGCAAGAGTCGCCACCGTCTTTTATGTTCTCCAACATGGAAAGGACAAAAGCACAACAAAATTCCTTATTCGAGATGTCTCTCGGTTCGAGAGGTAGATTTATAGAAAGGGAAGGTGTTAGCACCCTTTCTATCCATGGTTATCCATGGGCTCTTAGGTACTTGCTCTTATGTTTTCAAAAGATGTTTGATTTTCAAGTGTGCGTGGGTTTTGAAAAAAAGTTTTGTTTGAAAAATTTCTAAGTAACTCTTGTATCTGTCCTCAAGAGTGTATGAAAAAATTTGTTTGAAAACTTTTTGAAAGTGTGAGTGCGAAAAGTTGTTTTGTTTGTTTGAAAGAGAGCAAGTACCCAGGAGAAATCTACCTACTCTAAGGAATTAGGCTGTGTAAGAGTCCTTTAGATAGTGTTATCCCACCATTGAGAGGTAGGTAGCACCATCGTTGGTGGTATTCGGGTCAATACGATTAAGGGACAATGTGGTCACCGAAGCAATAGTAGGACACCTTAGAAGTAACCCTAATGTCCTAGATCCTTTTTATCCGAAGCAACCGTTTCGAGGCAACTGGATCTTAGACAGGAGGGCGACCTCTAAAACACCCTATACTTGACGACCACGTTCGAGGCAACTAGTGAGGCGTACCCTAGGAGTGGCATGTGCTTGTGTGTTGTTTTCATGTTAATGTTTATCTTGCACAGGTTATTTGTGAGCTACGGATTTATTTTATTTGGCATTCATTCTTACATGCATATTAACAGTTAAGAGTGCGGAGAATTAAAGTACGGAAATGTAAAGCTACGCTATTACAAGGTGCGGGTCTATACATCACCAAAAACAAAAACCCGTTTTGGAAAAGTGCGAGAAAATAAAAGAAATAAAGCGATAAAACCTAATTAACTATTACATTCCGGAAGCAGTTACATAAATAATCAAAAATAAGAATTAAAATGTGAAAGAAAATTAAATCAGGACGTCCTAGGGTTTTTGACCCTTTTGAGAAAATCTGAATGAAATTGGTCCTTTTTTGCAATTAATTAAATGTTAAATCTAATAACTAATTAATTAAATAAAGAAAGAAAAATGTTTTTTTATATGTTTTTTTGTGTTTTTTAATGAAAATACTAAAAGGAATTAAAAATTAGTAAACAAAACCCTAATTCTAAACTAATTTTATTTATTGTAAAAAAAGAAATTAAAATTACCTAATTAAACTAAGTCAATTGGTTAGTATTTTATTTACAAAAATAATAATTAGTGAATTTAATAAATAATAAACATATTTACAATTTTTATATTATCTGAATTTAAAAAATATTAATTTGTTAGGTAATTAAATAATTAGTTAAAAGAAAAATAAAAGAGAAAGAAAATAAAATAAGAATAAAAAAAACTAGGAACCAGGGGGGTATGCTGGACCCAAGGGAGGTTAATTTGGAATTCAGGCCCAAGAGAACAAAGCCCTTGTTGACTTTCTGTGGTTGTCTACGTGTAGGTTGACTTGGAGAATGGTGTTCTCTTCCCTTTTGACCATTGGATGGACACTAGAAACACTTGGCATGCTGATCTGTGAGGGCATATGGTGGAATCCTTAACAAGCGATGCATTAGAACATATGATGAAAAAAGATATAACAAGCGTTTGGGGGACCTGGGAATCGAACCCAGGTCCCAATGGTCATTGGACAAGTTATCCATCACTCAGCCAAGCGAACGACTTTGATATTATAGTGGTCATTAATTATAATATATAAAAAACAAATAATGTTCTGAAGAAACCAAAACGCGCGCTGTTTTTGAATCCCCCAACCACACACTGACACCTATTATCTTCTTCCTCGTTTCCCTGTAAAACAAAACAAGATAGCGGGGGTTTTTAACCCCCACTAACTACAAGGACGAAAAATAGCGATTAGAGTTAGGGTGCATATAAATTGGGCGCGATGATTCCATCTTGATCGTCTCATTCAGACGGTTTCAGCCATGGGCATTATGGTCTCTAATTTTACTTATGCTGAAAAGCCCCATTTGAGAGCTTCAAAAACCCTAGATTTCTCCAATGGTGGATTCTGATTTAGGGCGCCATAATCAAATTAAATCATACCAATAGCTTCAGAATGGTCCTATTAACACAAATCCATCCAAAAAAGAGTTTAAAAATGCATGAATGATGATGTGCGATTATGGAAAACAAACCAAGCTGTGTGACTTGTTCTGGACGATTCTGATAGCTTCAAAGCTCGTTTTTGATTGCAAATTGTTTCTGAATGTCCCAGCAAGCTATTGGAATCACTCTAAGGCTTTGAATTATTCTGGAAGATGGTTATGGTGTTTTCAGTAGCTTTTGCACGTGTTTTGCATTAGGGTTAGACTCAGTGTATATATGAGAAGGGAATTAGGTCAGTAGCTGGCCTTGATCCATGCCCATGAGAGAATTAGTCTTGGGTTTTTTATCCTTAACAAACTTTCCCTTTTTTAAGCAAAACCAAGACTTGGTGTACAACATAACCCTAGCATGAGTTTGTGAGCTGGCACATGATGTATGGAAGCTATTCAAATCCAAAAGACACTATTCCATTGATTTTTAAATTTTATTTGAATTATTATGGATCAATAAAAATTAAATAAAATAGAAAAATGAATGTTTGATCTTGAAATTAATCATGGGACACGTGTGTGGCATGACAAGGCTGAATCAAGTGGAAGAAAGTGGGCCCTTTTGTCAAAAATTGAAGTTTCAAGGATAGTTGACTTTTGCCATTTCATAAAAATTTCCCAACTTCTCCAATGCATATCTTGCTCAATTTTGATCATATGAACATGTTCTTGGACATTTTGGAAAGGTCTTGAAGTCCTCTAACCAATGCCTTTGGTTCCATGTCATTTTGATTTACCAATATGAAGTTATGGTCTTTGACTTAAAATGCCTTTTTATTGACTTTTGAAAATGACCTATAATGTTGAAATTGATAACTTTTGTGAGAGAATTTCTTGGACTTGCAATGTGAAGATGAGTTGTAGGAAATGTCATCCCCTTCAAAATGAGCATTGGATGGGATTTTTCTGATGAACTATGAAAAAGTTATGCCTTGGTCAAGTTACAGTTGACTTTTCAACTGTCAAAAATGGAAACTTTTGCATCTTGATGAATTTTGAGCCATTCTTGTGGAATCATGATCAAGACTTGATCAAATGATGATTGTGGCTTCAAAATAATATGTTGACCAAATTTTTTTGACTTTTGACTGCCAAATGACCATTTTACCCCTACAGTTGATTGTGAAGCAATTAGGGCTTTTGACTGTGCAACTTGATGCTGTGAGTCTTGAAACTTGACATGTAGATGCTTGGAAATGTGTATAGGCATATGAGGCTTGATTGAGCCTTTGAAAACCTCAATTTCCTTGCAAGAAACAAAACCCTAATTTTAACTGGCTTAGGAGGATGTTTGACTGTGCAACCCTTTGAGAAGTTTTGAGCCATTTGAGGATTGATCTTGACAAATCTTGAGGAATATGGGAGGGAAAATTTTTGGGTACAACAGGGAAGATGAAAAATAAACCATCTCTCCAAGAGAGGAGTACAACACATAAGGATACCCCTTTTCCTCATAGTGCAAGTGTGAAAGGAATGTAGGATGTCCCCTAGCAAAGTAGGCACCGAGTTACGAGACATGAAGATTTTGACGGTGTTCACATCTATGAGTTGGTCATTATTTGGAAACAAAACCATCCCATAGATGAGGAGAGCCATAATTTCCTCAAAAGCTTGCAAATCCAAAGATTTCCAACATTGTCTGGCTTTGGATTTCTTTCCGTACCGTTGAAAGGTAGTTGATTGAGAATGGTAATCCTCGGGATTTGGGAGAATTCTTCCAAAGTTGGCACAAGTTGATAATCTGGAAATGTGAAGTAATGGTGTAAAGGATCAAAGAACTGAAAAGCACCTTCATCATGTCTTCATCAGTGTTGGAGGTAACCAAGTTTAATAGGCGACCATGTCTTTCGGTAAATGAATAATTTTCAGGAATCCTTGATGCTAGCTCTTTAAGTTGAGGAGGGATCCTTACAAGATTGACTTGAATGGTTTTCTTGCGAATAGAATCGATGTCCTACAAAACATAACAAAGATAAATCCCAAGATCCTTGAAATAGTTAGTGAATATGAGTATGATGTTATGATGTTTATGATATTATGTACAAGTATATATATACAAACAAAGCAAACAATTCCTTAGGTTTAGGCTTGCATGGAGTCTCATAGGTAAGTACCCTCTTGAAGTTTAGTTGGATCAAACCTGTCCTAGCAATAGTAACTGGGTTCTAAGAAAATAAATATCACAGGTTTGTTTCTTTGGGCATTGTTTCAGTGCAAGCCTCTTCAATGGCGACCGAAATATCCCAAAAAACCAAACCTCAATGAGTGTAGTATCGAGTATCTACCAACGTCGGACTGCACCAAAACCGGTCATCTCACTACGTCCTAAAGGCCAAGTTGGTCAAGTAAAAGGTTCTAAAAGTTCATTAGTGCTTCATGACATCACTCAGCGGCCCCGTATTCTCCTTGACTACTCAAGGGCTACCGGTACTCACAAATATGTCGCACTAGCATAGCTATTGCTTAGACCATGTCGGTATACCCCACACAGTTTCCACAATGTATTGCTACTTACCTATAAGGTATCCCAAATTCGGGTAGAGGATTCAAACCCCATACAAAGAACCATAATGTAAAGCATACAAGTCAAACAATGAAACAAAGTAAATGTGATCTAACCCTAAGGTAAACACACTTTAAGAATTTCTCCCCAGTAGAGTCTCCAGTTCTGTGATACAGTGGGAGAACTGACTTGGGTGTTTTGCGTTTAATCGCAAATGTTGCGTTTAGCAAGATTCGCCACCGACTTTTCTTTTATCCAAAAGGAAAGGTGAAAAAGCACATGAGAGACCTTTTAGATTATTTCTTGAGTTCGGGGGGTAGATTATGAAAAGGGAAGGTATTAGCACCCTTTTCATCCATGGTTTTCCATGGACTCTTAGTTACTTGCTAGATCACTTGCTTTATTTGAAAATGTGATTTCTGTGGTTTTTGAAAGTGTTTTGTAAAGAGGCCATTATTTTGGAAAACTTTGTAATGATTCTCGTTCGTAAGAATGTATACAAAGGTGTTGATATTTTGAAAATGTTTTCAAGTTTTGGAAGATGTTTTGGAGGTGTTGGTGTTTGTTTTGAAAATAGCAAGGATGTTTTTGTTTTGAAATTGAGCAAGTAACTAGGAACATTCTACCTAATCAAAAGTCTTTCATGTTCATTTCCTTTTTCTTTGCCTAGGTGTGTCAACCTAGCGGGTCTCTTATGCGTAGTATCTTTTGATTATGTCTGCGCTCACTGGGTGTGGAAGGTCGTCAACATCCATAGTGGTTAAGATCATTGCTCCACCAGAGAATATTCTTTTGATCACAAACGGTCCTTCATATGTAGGAGTCCATTTGCCCCTGACATCACCTTGTGGCAGTATGATGCGCTTGATTACCAAATGCCCAACTTGATACACTTGGCGTCTGACCTTATTGTTGAAAGCCTTGATCATCTATTTTTTATACATTTGACCATGACAGATAGCAGTAAGCCTTTTCTCATCAATCAAGTTCAGTTGATCAAGTCGAGTTTGGATCCAATCATCTTCATTCAACCCTGCATCCTTCATGATTCTCAGAGAAGGGATCTGGACCTCAATAGGCGAGATAGCCTCCATGTCGTATACCAGAGAGTAAGGTGTTTCCCCAGTTGATGTGGGCGCCGTGGTACGGTAACCGTGGAGAGCGAATGGTAGCATCTCATGTCAGTCCTTGTAGGTTACTGTCATTTTTTGTATTCTTATTTGCGGCTTCGACAACACCATTCATCTTTGGCCGGTAAGGAGAAGAATTATGGTGTTGGATCTTGATTGTGCGCACAGTGCAGTGATCATAGTACTATTGAGATTCGTACCATTGTCTGTGATGATCCTCTCCGGGATACTGTACCGACAGATGAGATTCTATTTGATGAACCGGGCGACAACATTCTTGGTAACAGAACTGAAAGAAGCCGCCCCAACCCACTTTGTGAAATAGTCAATGGCCACCAAGATTAAGCGGTGTCCATTAGAGGATGTTGGCTTGATTTCCCCAATCATATCGATGCCCCACATCGAGAATGGCCAGGGAGCAGTCAGGACATTTAGAGGAACTGGAGGTACATGCACTTTGTCAACATAGATCTAACACTTATGACAAGTTCGAGAGTGCTGATAGCAATCTGCTTCAATGGTAGACCAGTAATAACTTGCCCGTATGATCTTCTTTGCCATCGTATGCACACTGGAATGGGTGCCAAAAGTGCCTTCATGTAGATCATCCATGATCTTTTTTGCCTCAACCTTGTCTACGCAACGAAGTAACACAGAGTCATGGTTGCGTTTGTAGAGGATGCCATTACTAAGGAAGAACTTAGAAGAGAATCTCCTTAAGAACTTCTTATCATTGACTGAAGCTCCTTCCAGATACTCTTGAGACTCGAGATACCTCTTGACTTCGTGGAACCAAGGTCGGTCCATAACTTCTTTAGTATTGATCTCGTGATAGTGAGCTGGTTCATCCATTCGTTCAATGGTGACCTGGGGAGCCTCGTTATCCCATTTCAGTTTAAACATGGATGACATTGTGGCTAGCGGATCTGCTAGATGATTTTCTTCTCGCAGGAAATGCTCGAAGGTAATCTTCTCAAAATGTGGGATTAATGTCAACACATGTTCTTTGTAGGGGATGAAGGTAGGGTGTTTAGTGTCCCATTCTCATTTGATCTGACTGATGACCAAGGCTGAGTCTCCAAACACACTTAAAGACTTGATTCCCAAATCTATAGCATCTTTGAGACCAACAATGCACGCTTCGTATTCTGCCATGTTATTTGTACAGTTGAAACAGAGTCTTGTAGTGAAGGGAGTGTGACATCCTTCAGGGGATATGAGTACAACATCTATACCATTGCCGAGTGCGTTGGACGCCTCATCAAAAACCAGGGTCCATGGAGATCCTTGTTCAGGTCCATCATATGGTCTGAATTCTTCACAGTTATTTACCATCATGATGTCTTCATCTGGGAATTCGAACTTCATGGACTGGTAGTCATCCACAGCTTGATGAGCAAGGTGATCGGCTAGTACACCGCCCTTTATTGCTTTTGGGTAGTATAATGAATGTCATATTCTGTCAGGATCATTTTCCATCTTGCTATTCTCCCAAAGAGGACAGGCTTCTCGAATATGTATTTTATTGGATCCATCTTGGATATCAATAAGGTAGTATGGGTCAACATATATTGTCTTAGTCGGTGAGCAGCCCATGCCAGAGCGCAGTAAGTTTTCTCGAGCAGTGAATGTCTTGTTTCACAGTCGGTAAACATTTTGCTCAGGTAATAAATAACATGCTCTTTTCGGCCAGACTCGTCATACTGCCCCATCACACACCCCATTGAATTTTCCAAAACAGTTAGATACATGATCAAGGGTCTTCCCTCGACTGGTGGCATTAAAACATGAGGCTCTTGCAGGTACTCTTTGATCGGGTCGAAGATAGTTTGGAATTCATCATTCCATTTGACTACTTGATCTTTCTTCAATAATTTAAAGATTGGTTCACAAGTAGCTGTCAGGTGAGAAATGAATCTGGCAATGTAGTTTAGCCGTCCCTAGAATCCTCTGAATTCCTTCTCGGTGCGAGGATCAAGCATTTCTTGTATCGCTTTCACCTTGGCAGGTTCCACTTTGATACCTTTACCGCTGACGACAAAGCCTAGGAGTTTACCGGACCTCACCCCAAATGTGCATTTATTTGGGTTCAACCTCTACTTTTATTTCTTTAGTCTCTCAAAGAGTTTCTGTAAATGGTCAAGATGTTCCTCTTCAGTTTGAGATCTGGCTATCATGTCCTCCACATAGACCTCTATTTCGTGATGTATCAAGTCGTGAAATAGAGCTACCATGGCACGCTGATAGGTTTCCTCAACGTTCTTCAACCCGAATGGCTTAACCTTGTAACAGAAATTTCCCCATTGTGTGACAAAGGTTGTTTTCTCCATGTCCTCAGGTGCCATTTTGATTTGATTGTAACCTGAGATACCATCCATGAAGGAAAACACCTTATGCTGTGTTGTATTGTCAACCAACATATCGATGTGGAGAAGTGGGAAATCATCCTTAGGGATTTCCTTATTCAAATCTCTGTAGTCCACACACATGCATACTTTGCCGTCTTTTTTAGGCACGAGAACAACATTGGCGACCCATTGTGGATAGGAGGTAACGACCAAGAATCCGATGTTGAATTGTTTCATGACTTCCGCTTTGATCTTCTCTGACATGTCTGGTCGTATGCGACAGACCTTTTGTTTTACTAGAGGGCAATCTTCTTTTGGTGGTAGACGATGTACCACGATATCAGCATCCAGTCTTGGCATGTCTTTGTACGACCAGGTAAAGACCTCGACATAATCATGTAGCAACTGAGTCAGACGCTTCTTGACACTGGGTTCCAGATTGGCACCCACCTTGACTTCTTTCTTGTCCTCTTCGGTACCTAGATTAATTGTGTCCACTGGTTCTTCGTGGGGCTGTATGGTCCTCTCTTCTTATTGTAGTAACCTGGCAAGTTCCCCTGGTACTTCACAATCTTTCTCACCCTCGTCTTCGGCTTGGTATATTAGATTTTCAGAGTCACAGAAAGCCATAGCAGAATCGTTACCAATGGGATCCCGAATGGATATAGATCTGCATTTTGAATGTGAGTGTATGTAAGAGTATAGCTATATTAGAAAGCAAAGAAAATGTAAAAAGAAAGACAAAGAGCACAAATTTTGTATGCAAAAATGTCCATGAATCATTGATGACATATGAAAATAAGGTAACAACCCTTACAAATGGACCGTTATGCCTCGGGTGAGACACAAGGTTTTAAAATTCTGAGTTGTTTAATTATTACATGTCCGACAAAAATTTAAAGACAATTACTGTTGCATAAAAGTAATTGGGATAAAGTCTTTAGCTTCCAATTTTCTGAGTCCTCCATTGACATTCGGGAAAATCCATTCCTCCAGGTCCTAGTTGTCCTCATCATCCTCCACTACATTGATTCTGTGATTGCTGATCTTCAAGGGTGGTCCCCCGGCACGAGCACGGCGTACAACTTTCTGGGCTCCTTCTTCGATCACTGCCTTGTCATCTTTCAGAGAAGACATCTTTAGCAGAGGTCTTGTAATCTTTGGGACTTGGGAAACAACCTTGGTTACTGCTACGGTTTTGGAATTCCTCGAAGTGATGGAATGGATTTCCAATGAATTCACCATCCAATTCCACGTATCTGAAGGAGTTCAAGTGACTGACCATATATTCCTCTTCTCCATGGGAAGTAATGTTTTTCCCTCGGTTGGACATTTCAACATTTGATGTAATGCAGAAGTAACGGCACCAGCGTTGTGAATCCATGGTCGGCCCAACAAGAAGGAATAGGAAGGGCGAATGTCCATCACGTAAAAATTTGAATCAAAGGTTTGGGTGCCAACTTTTATGGGGATGTCCACCTCCCCATGCACCATTCTCTTTGAATCGTCGAAGGCCCTTACCACTATGTTGCTGGGTTTTAAGGTCAAACCTTCACAGTCAAGTCTACCAAGAGCCTTCTTAGGCAGCACATTCAAAGACGAACCGGTATCAACCAAGACATGGGCCAAAGTTGTGCCCTTGCATTCATCAGAGACATGCAATTCCTTGTTGTGCTTTCTCCCTCTAGGTGTCAAGTCAGCATCAGAAAAGCCTAAACCATTATCCACGGTCAAGCTGGCTACACAGTCTTGGAACTGATCAGCAGAGGTTTCTTGTGGTACATGGGCAGGTTTAAGGAATTTCACCAAGGCCTTCGCATGAGCCTCGGAGCATAACAATAAAGCCAGCATGGAAATATTTGACGGATTCTGCCCTAGCTGTTCGACTATGTTGTAGTCACTTCTCTTTATAATTTTCAGAATTTCTTCCATCTCCTTTTGGGAGGCCTCAAGGATAGATACTGATTGCGCCTTCATCCGGACAGGCTCAACCATAATGCCTTTTCCCCAAGTCTCGGGCGACTCGGTGGTAGGAGTATCAGCAGGTGTAACTATAGGAACTGTAGTAGTAGTAGTGTCAACACGAACAGAAGCAGGGATGATCACAGGACCGGTGACAGTCTTCAGAGGAGAAATCTTGTGAGAGAAAACTCTGCCACTCCGGGTTATCTTGTTGGTTCACGCAATGTTGCTGATGTTAGGGTCAGCCTTCTCAGAAATTAAATCTTCAATAGCCGGCCAATCCTGCTTGACACTGTGATAGTAGACATCGCCCCCATAGTTCCATGGGACAATTTTATCTGATGAGTACGGGATTGGTCCATGCATAGTAATTATCAGTGGAGCAACTTTAGGAACTGATGTAATCCTAACGGGTCCTTTGGTGGAGACCCTGGAAGGATTGGCGGAAATGGTTACTATTGAAACATCATTGTAAGAAATGGTTGGAACGAGAGTCTTTTCAAACAAAATCTCTTTGTCATCCATTAGGCGTCGAATACCAGCTTTCAATAAATGGCAGCCAGTTGGTAGGGAGGAACATAGGTGGCATGTTTCTCCATTAGGCATCTTCCCACTCTTAATCCCAGCTTCCACTTTTTCTCCGGTCAAGATTAATTCAATGAAGCCTACTGAGGAGCATCCAATTAGATGATTGAAGAAAGGACTGGACAGGGTACCCAAAAACATGTCTACTAGTTCTCTTTTAGAAAGGGGAGGCTGGACTCTTCCTGCTAAGTCCCCACATTTCTGTGCGTAGTCTTTTAAACTTTCACTTGAAACCATAGCCACACTATAGAGTTGAGTACGGGTGGGAACAAGATCTGCGTTTTATTGATACTTTTTATAGAAAGAAGAGGCAAGGTCTTCCCAATTATGGATTTTGGCCCTTTCGAGTTGATAGAACCAATCTAGCTGAGTCCCGAATAGACTGTCTTGAAAAAAGTGTACCCACAAATCTCTGTCAGCAGTGTGAGGCTGTATCTTCCTCACATAAGATCGGAGATGCATCTTGGGACACGAGACTCTGTCGTATTTAGCGAACACTGGTGCCTTGAATTTTGGTGGAATAACAATCCCAGACACTAAACCCATCTCCTCAAAGTCCAGCCCGAGCACTTTTTGAATTTCCATTGCACTTAGACGTTCTTCCAGATGTTTGTATTTGTCGTCGGCCGAGGGATACTGCTCTTCAGAGTAGTCTTCTTCTTCTCCCTCTTCAGATTCTAGCTGGACAACAACTTCCTTTCCCTTCAATTCTTGATTATCCTTTTCACTAGATGACGTTGCAAAGTCTAAGGTCCGTCTGGCTTGTCCTTGGAACTTTCTTCCCATATTCAGAACTCCGGTTATTTTCTTTGTTTTCTTCTTCTTTTCTTAAACCAGCAAAGTCTTCAAATCCTCTTGTCCTTTGGCTAGAGTCAAGAACATCTATTGAAACTGAGAAATATGCACCTGGAGGTCTTTTACTGTCTGCTCAAGATCTATCTTACTGAAATAAACAGTAGAAAGATGAGGAGACTTGTTGTAAGAAACTTGCTTATGTTATGATGAATGGTAAATGCATATGCAATGATTTCAAGGAAATTAGAGATTTAAATTTTCTTTAGACCAAAAAGGAACACACGTTATATTAATAAATCAAAGCTTGAGTACATCATGCCTCTTTTGGGCTTACAAATAAATACAAAAACTCTAAGATAAAAAAGTTGTACGCATCCTCTTTAGTGCGATGTAGGCGTTCAGGCTCCGCTCCACATGAAGTTTCCCAGTGAGTTCCAAAACCTTCTTCTCTCTGACATAGAATTGGGCCTCGAAAGTGTCTCGCTGCCCCTTAATCTATATCCAATCCCTTTGTAAGTCTTCAAGAGAGGTGGACATGTCAAGATGCAGGATAGTGTACAGAACATCTCCTTCCATAACAGGCTCTATGATTACCTGGAGAATGGAGGGGTAAAGCATCTTAAGACTTTGAGCACGAGCTCGTACCCATTTGAGGTAAGGCTCGAGAGGGATGGAATTATTATGCCCCAATGTCTTGCTATCTACCTTGTTCAACATCCTCCAAGCTCGGATAAATCTCTGGCGGTGACCTTGATCGTCATTCTCGTAGTCAAATACCAAACCTTGAATGAGCATCTCATGTGGGCCATCCCTTCGGGCGTAACCAAACTGTCTTAAGGCTAAGCATGGGTTGTAGGTGATACCTCCTCTAATGCCAAGTAAAGGGACATTAGGGAATTCTCCACAACGGTCGACAATAGTAACATTCTCTATAGATCGGGAACACCAATGAATGTCTGAATGTTTGAGTGTCATCAACCTATATGACCACCTTGATCCTCGCTCGTTCTTTAACACATATTGGGGAAGATGCGAAATAAACCATCTCTCCAAGAGAGGAGTACAACACATAAGGATACCCCTTTTCCTCATAGTGCAAGTGTGAAAGGAATGTAGGATGTCCCCTAGCAAAGTAGGCACCGAGTTACGAGACATGAAGATTTTGACGGTGTTCACATCTATGAGTTGGTCATTATTTGGAAACAAAACCATCCCATAGATGAGGAGATCCACAATTTCCTCAAAAGCTTGCAAATCCAAAGAGTTCCAACATTTTTTGGCTTTCTCAAACAAGAACTTTGCTAGGAAACCTTTGACACCACTCCTTGTCTCCCAATTAGTTGTGATATCAGATGGTTGGAAGTGTAGAACTTGAGAAATCTCTTCTGGATTTGGATTTCTTTCCGTATCGTTGAAAGGTAGTTGATTGAGAATGGGAATCCTCAAGATTTGGTAGAATTCTTCCAAAGTTGGCACAAGTTGATAATCTGGAAATGTGAAGCAATGGTGTAAAGGATCAAAGAACTGAAAGAGCACCTTCATCATGTCTTCATCAGTGTTGGAGGTAACCAAGTTTAGTAGGCGACCATGTCTTTCGATAAATGGAGAATTTTCAGGAATCCTTGATGCTAGCTCTTTAAGTTGAGGAGGGATCCTTACAAGATTGACTTGAATGGTTTTCCTGCGAATAGAATCCATGTCCTACAAAACAGAACAAAGATAAATCCCAAGATCCTTGAAATGGTTACTGAATATGAGTATGATGTTTATGATGTTATGTACAAGTATATATATACAAACAAAGCAAACAATTCCTTAGGTTTAGGATTGCATGGAGTCTCATAGGTAAGTACCCTCTTAAAGTTTAGTTGGATCAAACCTGTCCTAGCAATAGTAACTGGGTTCTAAGAAAATAAATATCACAGGTTTGTTTCTTTGGGCATTGTTTCAGCGCAAGCCTCTTCAATGGCGACTGAAATATCCCTAAAAACTAAACCTTAATGAGTGTAGTATCGAGTATCTACCAACCTCGGACTGCACCAAAGCTGGTCATCTCACTACGTCCTAAAGGCCAAGTTGGTCAAGTAAAAGGTTCTAAAAGTTCATTAGTGCTTCATGACATCACTCAGCGGCCCCGTATTCTCCTTGACTACTCAAGGGCTACCGGTACTCACAAATATGTCGCACTCACATAGCTATTGCTTAGACCATGTCGGTATACCCCGCACAGTTTCCACAATGTATTGCTACTTACCTATAAGGTTTCCCAAATCCGGGTAGAGGATTCAAACCCCATACAAAGAACCATAATGTAAAGCATACAAGTCAAACAATGAAAGCAAGTAAATATGATCTAACCCTAAGGTAAAACCACTTTAAGAATTTCTCCCCAGTAGAGTCTCCAGTTCTGTTATACAGTGGGAGAACTGACTTGGGTGTTTTGCGTTTGATCGCAAATGTTGCGTTTAGAAAGAGTCGCCACCGACTTTTCTTTTATCCAAAAGGAAAGGTGAAAAAGCACAGGAAAGACCTTTGAGATTATTTCTTGAGTTCGGGGGGTAGATTATGAAAAGGGAAGGTATTAGCACCCTTTTCATCCATGGTTTTCCATGGGCTCTTAGTTACTTGCTAGATCACTTGCTTTTGTTTGAAAATGTGATTTCTGTGGTTTTTGAAAGTGTTTTGTAAAGAGGCCATTGTTTTGGCAAACTTTGTAATGATTCTCGTTCGTAAGAATGTATACAAAGGTGTTGATATTTTGAAAATGTTTTCAAGTTTTGGAATATGTTTTGGAGGTGTTGGTGTTTGTTTTGAAAATAGCAAGGATGATTTTGTTTTGAAATTGAGCAAGTAACTAGGAACATTCTACCTACTCAAAAGTCTTTCATGTTCATTTCCTTTATCTTTGACATTGTCATCTTACCATTGATTTGGTAAGTAACCCTATCTTTGGATGAAAGGGACGGGCGTGGGTCATCGTATAACCATGATTAGCAATGTTGCAAGATATCTTAGCATATTCTTTAGGGACTAAGATCATTTTTGAAAGGCAACTATGATAGTGTCATCGAGGGACCATGATCTTGTATTTTGTTTATTTTTGCTAAGATACCTCACATGCATAATATGGCCATTTTTGTAAGGCAACCAAGTTGATTTACCCTAGGGGTGCTTGTGTGCAAGTGTATTGATTTTCATGCTTCATTTGTCTTTGGTTGGGGTTTGCTATTTGTTGGTTTTAGTCTTTCCATACAAAACCCTAATTACTAGCATTTGTATATAAAGCGATAAATTGCGGAATTTAAAATTACTACGCTATTACAATTCTTAGGGGATGGGGGTATACAAATTTACAAATGGGGAATATTGTAAGAAATTAAATCTAAATAATTATTACAACCATATTGAATTTGAATAAATGTACAAAATAAGGATAAAATGCAAAAATATGAAATGTAAGGGGAAATGTGATTTTGTTTGGTTTTTTATTTTATGAAAAGGGTTTTTTTACCTAATTAATTAAAGTAAAATAATTAACTAAAAAAAGTAAAATTAATATTAAAATAGCAAACTAAATTAATTTAAAGAAAACAAGTTTTTTAGGGTTTTTGTGAATTTAATTAAGTTAGTAACTAAGAATAATTAAATAAAAATCATAAATTGTAAATTGATTTTAGTTTACAAGAAAAATAAGTAATAAAAATTAAATTATCTAAGTAAAAAAATAAATTAATTAAATAAAAGGTTTTTGTTCTTTTATTTTTGAAAAGGAAAGTAAACTAAATTGATATAAATAATAAAAATAAACATTTTTGGATTTTCATGATTAATGAAAATAATAATAATAATAATAATAATAGTATTAATAATAATAATAAATAAAAGATATAAAAGTAAAAAATAAAATAAATTAAAAATAAAGTTAGGGAGGTTGATAAGTGAAACAGGGGATATTGTGAGAAAAAAAAACAGGCCCAAAGGATGGTCCAAACGCTGCAAAAAGTGTTAAAAATGTGAGAAAATGTATTAAAAAAAAAGAACAAAATGTCAAGTTTAGGCTTGAACCCAGGATCTCATAGTGACAGGCACGCGCTTTAACCACTGGGGTGGTGATACATCCATTAACTTATGTAAAAGAACAAATATATAACACAAATCTCGCCCTAAATATACTTCATCTTCAACCTCCAGCCAGAAGCCCTGCAACTTGTTCATTTCTCAACCATTTGCAAAAATGTAAACATGAAAATTGCTCCATTCTTTCATACGAATCCAACCATATAAATATCATGAACTATAAATCAAAGATGAATGAGAATTTTTAAAAGTACCAAATTCTGATCTAATTATTTTCAGATATTCAATCCTAAAATTCTCCTAGCTCAATCAATATAAATGAAATCTATGGACATGTACAGCTCCAAGGCAATGATGTCTACATTTTATCTTCACAAATGAAAACATAATAATGCCTAAGTAATGAGATAGAAGTTCAATAAAAATACCTCAAAATTGGAATCGTGAAATGCAAATGAGCTTGATTCAAGGTGCTGCAATGATCAGGTTAGCTTTCTCAAGTTCCCAGGAAGCTAATGCAATGGTTTGCTTGAGCAATGAATGGCTGGAATGGCTTGGAGAAGTCAATATGCAATGATCTGTTTTTGGTTATAGAGGATATGGTAAATGATGTTACAGTAATGAAACAAGGACAAAGATAGGTTACACTTGATGTAAGGAAGCTTTAGAAACTAAAAGGCCAAGAAACGCACTAGGGAAATGTGAGTTTGATGTTTAAGGTCAGAAACTGTGCAACAATGGTGTTTTTGGGCAATTTCTGGTTTGAGAGAGTTTTGGTGTGTTTCGGGGTGCTTAAGCTCGTGTGTTTTCTTGCAAATGACTCGTGTTTAAGTATGGAAAAGGTTTGGATACTTGAAGTGGTCAGAAGTACAAGATCACATGTTTTGGCTTCTTGACTTGTTTTTGAAGTAAGGTTGACAAACATGGTTTCAATGCATAGTACAAAGCTATCTAGAGTGGTTATCAACTTTAAGCAAGCTTATCTGACTTTGTAGAGGAAGTTTGTGCAGAAGGAACAAGTTCAAAGCTTAATGCAAGTTGACTTTGCATAAAGATTGCTTTATGTAAATGGCAATGGTGCCTTTGTGCCATTAATGGAAAATTTGCTTGGATATAGCTTGAATCAAGTGGATAATAGGTTAAAAGCAAGTGTAATCTTCTTATTATGGAGAGATCTTGAGGTTTAGAGGCCTGCAAAGCAAGATTGTGCAACATAGGTTTGAGATTTGAATTTTGTTCATCACAAAATTTGCCTTGGAAAACAACTTGAAACCCCAACTTCTGACCTTCGATTCTCCTTGCTCACAAATGATCTCAAGGAGTTCTTGGACATTTTGGAAATATTGTAATGTTATATAAAACCCATATTTGAATCACTTTTGCAAAATCAAAATGGAACTATGTGAAACTTGGGTCAGAAGTTTGGTCAAAATCCTGACCTAAAATGTTCAAAATTTCAATAAGTGTTTTAGTTTCATGACCATGACTTCATGGATTAATAACTTGAGATCCAAGAATTTCTAGGAGAAGTTGTGTAAATAAATGTTGTATATATCATGGAGATCTACAACTTTCATGTTGAAAGTTTCTTCTGAATCATCTTGCATCATGGTGAAAAATTTGCTCAAAGTTGTGAAAAAACATGAAGTTTTCAACAGTTAGAAAAATTTCTAAGTTTGAAAACTTTGACTTTTCAAAATGAAATCTTGAATTTTTTATTTCTTGATGAATAATTTTCATATTTTGACATGTTTTGATGAATTGTGATCTTTGACACTTGATTTTGACCAAAAAGTCAAAGTTTGACTTTTTAGTGTACAATTGACTTTTGATCAGTTGACTAAAAATTCACTATCAATCCAATTGATCTTGAGCAATGTTTTGGGTCATGCCATTAGGAAAAAATGATGTAATTTAAATCTTAATATCATGCCTCAAACCAATTAACCATTTGCTAGGTCAAAAATTAGAAACTACCCTTTCTCAGTCAAAACCCTAATTTTGACCATTTTGCCCTTTTGATGATTTGATCACATTTTTTTGAGGAATTTTGGTCCAAACTTGATTGGATGATACATATGAGTTTATAATGTTGATGTGGATAAAAAATTATAAATTTTGGCTATAAATTGGCCATAGTTGACTTTTCCCCAATACAGCTGACTTTTAGGTCAACTACTCAATTGACTGAGCAAAAATGTGATTCAAGGCTTGAAACTTGGCATGAGTAATCTTGGGATTCCAGAATGATCCATTAAAGTAATATTAGGCATTGAAAGTCCAATTATCCTTGTGCAATCTCAAACCCTAATTTCAGTCATCAATGCTTAAGGAGGTGTATTGAGTTGATCAACCCTAGTGCAGTCTTGAACCTAAGGAGATCTTGTGAGAAAATATTTGATAAATGAGAGGGAAAATTTTGTGGGTATAACAGGTGTGAAATCCTTTTCCTTCCAGTTGACGAGCTCTCCTTTGACCGTAAGGTAGATCCATTCTTCGAAAGGGCATTCACCATCAAAATCTTCTACAACATTTACTTCATGATTTCCTATGCGGAGAGGTATCTTTCCCATGCGAGCGCGCCTAACTTATTTTTAAGTTTGAGTGGTGAAACCCAATTTGAATTTGTTTGTTTTAAACGAGATGTCGGGAAGCTGGCCCCAGATAGTACAATCTCCCTCCTCGACCACGACACGAGCATCCTTGAGGGAAACCATTCTTGGTACAACTTCATCAACTTTTGATGTGTTAGAGGAGGCTTTGGTGGCGGCAACCATAGGAGGAACAATTTCAAAGGCTTGACATGGAGTCTCTATGAATTCTCCATCCATTTCCACATATTTGAAGGAATTAAGATGGCTCACCATAAATTCTTCTTCTCCGCTAACAGTAACGATCTTTCCTTTGACTGGATACTTTAGTTTTTGATGAAGGGTTCATGTTACTGCCCCTGCCCCATGGATCCAAGGGAGTCCAAGAAGAAAAGAATAAGCAGGAAGTATTTCCATTATGTAAAAGGTAGGTTTAAAAGTATGTGAGCCAACTTTAATTGGGAGATCCACCTCTCCATGAACCAATATCTTATTCCCATCCAAAGCCCTCATGACAATATCGCTTAGCTTTAAAACCAGTCCTTCACAATCTAGCCTATCCAAAGCACCCTTGGGTAGCACATTTAATGATGAGCTAGTATCAACTAAGACATGAGATAGGGTGGTTCCCTTGCATTCAATAGAGATATGTAAGGCTTTGTTGTGGTTACTTCCTATAGGAGTCAAATTAGCGTCAGAGATTCCTAATCCATTATCAGCCGTTAAACTTGCCACACAGTTCTCAAACTGGTCAGCAGTGGTTTCCTGGGGCACGTGGGACTTTTTCAAGAACTTGATCCGAGCTTGGGCATGAACGTCTGAATAAAGTAATAATGACAACATGAAAATTTTAGAGGGGGTTTGCCCCAGCTGCTCCACTATTTTGAAATCGGTCTTCTTTATTATTTTCAGAATTTCCTCCATCTCGCGAGTGGATGGATCCTCAACATTAGCCTCTTTGGCAGGTGCCTCTATCCTAGAAGGCTCACCTTCTCTCTCTTTGTCTTTAGTGTTGGTATTAGACTTGTTATTGGTTATGCGGGCGGGAATCATTGTAGTAACAGGTGGTGAAATATCAGGGGGAAAGATCCTCCATGTTTTCGTCACTTTACTAGAACCGGCTGTTGTACCGCAAAATTTTCCCTCTCATTTATCAAGTAATCTCTCACAAGATCCCCTTTGGTTCAAGACTGCACTAGGGTTGATCAGCTCAAGACACCTCCTCAAGCACTGATGACTGAAAATTAGGGTTTGATATTGCACAAGGACAAATGGAATTTTAATGCCCCATATGAATTTCATTGATAATTTTGGACTCTCAAGATTGCCCATGCCAAATTTCAAGTCTTGGATCACATTTTTGCTCAGTCAATTGATCAGTTGACCTAAAATCAGTTGTGTTGGAGAAAAAGTCAATTGTGGTCAATTTACAATCAAACTTCATATTTTTTTTATCCATATAAACATTATTAACTCATATATGTCATTTTATCAAGTTTGGGTCACAATTTCTCAAGAAATTTGATCAGATCATCAAAAGGGAAAAATGGTCAAAATTAGGGTTTTGACTGAGAAGATGTAATTTCTGATTTTTGACCTAGCAAATGTTTGATTGGTTTAAGTTATGATCTCAAGGATTCAATGGCATCATTTTTACCTAGTGGCATGGCTCAAAATATTGCTCAAGATCAATTGATTGATAGTTGATTTTCAGTCAATTGATCAAAAGTCAATTGTACACTGAAAAGTTAAACTTTGACGTTTTGGTCAAAATCAAGTGTCAAAGATCACAATTCATCAAAACATGTCAAAATATGAAACTTGTTCATCAAGAAATAAAAAAGTCAAGAATTCATTTTGAAAAGTCAAAATTTCTAAACTTAGAAATTTTCTAAGTGTTGAAAATTTCATTTTTTTCCATAACATTGAGCAAAATTTTCACCATGATGCATGGTGATTCAAAGGAAACTTCCAACATTAAAGTTGTATATCTCAATGATATCTAAAATATTGTAGAACACAACTTCTCCTAGAAATTCATGGATTCCAAGTTATGATTTTGTAAATACATGTTCATGAAACTTGGAAACTTAGTGAAATTTTGCCCTAGTTTAGGCAGGATTTTGACCTAACTTTATGGAAAATTTTCACATAGTTCCAAGAGTAATTTTCAAAAATTCCCAACATAGAGGTTATATAGGATGTTACAAGTTTTACAAAATGTCCAAGAACTCACTGAGATCATGTTTGAGCAAAGAGAATCGAAGACAAGAAGTTGGACATTCATTCTTGAATTATAGGTAAGTTCCATGATGAACAAGAATTCAAATCTCAAGCCCATGCTGCATAAATCTCACTTTGCAGGCTTCTAAAATGTAAATCTATCCATAATCAGATGATTACAAAACTATTTGAGCTATGATCCAAGTGTTTGAGTCATTGTCCAAGTGATTATTCCATTAATGGAACAAAGTTCACACTTCCATTTTGGAAAAGTGACTTTAATCACAAAGTCAATGCATAGAGCTCCTAACTTGTTTCATCTGAATACAAGTGTTGTACCCCAAAATTTGCCCTCCCTTTTTCACAAGAAATCACAACCTTAGGGTTTTCTCTGATTTTTAAGATTGGCTCAGGAATTGATCAAACAAACTTTTCGTTGGCAGTAAATCAAGAATCAGGATTTCTCTCGCATTTCTCAGAAGAAATTGAATCCATAGAAATTCAGTTTCATGTTACATTGTTTTCACACTTTTTAAGTCTACTGAAAGATTGCTGTTTATCCTCAAGTTTTGTTTATCTGGGATAAGAGATAGGAGCTGAAATTGTCTAATCCAGATTAACCAGATGATGTGCGCCTGTTAAAACCTCTGCTTGTTATTGGAATGAAATGTTTGCCGGTTAATGGAATGCTTGCTTGTTTATTATACAATGCGTATTGTGATTAGGATATTGTTGCAAGAATATGAGATTACAAAGTTTTTAGGGATTACTTGGATTTTAAGTTATCTGCATTGGAAATGCTGGAATGCAATTTCAGTTATTTTAAATAAGGACTCTTAAATAAAGAGTGAAGATGCAAAAGAAGTATTGAAAGATATTGACAGTAGAAGGATTTATTGAAGTATCAGATGATCTCATAAAATATTTTTCATTCATTGCAAATGATTGTTACAAAAATAGTTTATTGTTTTAATATTTTACGTTTTACAACTTATAGTATTTAAAGAATAAATTATTACAATGAATAAATAAATCTAAGTCTAAGCCTAAAACTCCATTCGCTCCTATGCTCAAGGTCTTTTGCTTCCTCTGCTTCCTCTATCGTCCAAGTTGCATTCACCTGAAAAAGAAGAAAGAAAAAGAAATTAGTACAGTTAATTGAAAAAAGAGTTTTCAAACAAAAAAAAAGAAAGAAGAAGGTCATCATTAAAGTTTGCCGCCCGGAATCAGAATGCTATTTGTTCATCTTGTTTTTATTTTTCTCTTTGCAAATCACAATAAGATTTCTCTTCTTGGTTCACAAAGAGAAAAGTAAAAGATAAAAGAATGCAAGCATACAAAGACATGCTGCATATAAAGCAAACTTGCAGCAAAACTATGCCAAACTGAATACCAAACTGCAGTAACCAAACTAAATGCAAAACTGTCAAACATAGGCAAGTTGCAAGGCAAACCAAGGCGCCAAAATTCAAACTGACCAACAACTAAGCAAACTAAGCATGGAAAACCCAAACTAGATGCAAAATACACAATGCAGAAAGTACAACAGTAATAGCAGGAAAATGCAGAGGAAAACCAAATTACAAGCCAAAAAGACTTGTCATAGCTGTCCTCATTTTCTAGACGAAAAGCAAACTTTTCAGAAATATAATAAACAAAGCAAAAAGGATTATTTTGATGGAGAGAGGAAGAGAGAAAAGGATTACCTGTTGAAGGTACAGTTTGGCAAAGGCAGACTGGCATAAGTGAACAAAAAAACAAAAAGATATAGAAGAAAGGACTGCATAACAGTCTAGAGAGGAGAAAATACTTGGTCAAAAAAACTTGCAAAGCTCCCCAACCTGCATAGCTTGCTGAATTGAACAAGTTCAACAAACTACAAACTCAACAGACCAGAGGCCTCCTATCATACCAACAAAACTACAAGCTACACAAAAACACCAAGCTTGCCAAACCTTCACAAGATGCATCAAAAACCAAACAAGCTCCAAGCCTGTCAAGCTACACAAAATAGTACAAAACTGCATAGCCAAAACCTGTAGAACAACCAAGCCTACAGCAAGTCACACAAACTGTGACAAACCAAGCAAGCCTGCCCAGCTTGCTCAAACCTGCAACAAACCATAAACAAACTCAACAAGCCCATCTTGCTCAAACCTGCAACAAACCATAAACAAACTCAACAAGCCCAGCTTGCTCAAACCTGCAACAAGCCAAATCTGTCAAACCAAACTACAGCAAAACTGTAACGATAAACACAAAACAATTGGCCAAACTGTGAGCCAACTGCAGGTTTGTCAAACTATAGAACCAAACCCTCAACCAACAATCATCATCATCATCATCAAACAATCAACATCGAAATCAGTTTCAGAGATTGTCAATCATCATTAACCATTCAAGAAGAGAGGAAAAGAAGTTTCGAAAACAATGGTGTTCTCAGAAAATCATCATCATCAAACATCACATTCAAAAATCAACAAAGAACAAGCAGTTTCAGATATCATCATTAACCTTAAACATTCAGATAAAATAAGAGAGATTCAGAAGCAAAGCAAACAGTTTCAGAATCATTATCCAACAAATATCAATAATAACACAGTTTCAGAATTTGTTCATCATCAACATCAATATCTGAGAAAGAAAAGACAAAGGTTACCAACAAAGCAAACGCGTGGCCATCATCTCATCTTCCTCCGCCTGGCCACCAAGGACGCGCCTCCGTCTCCCCTTTTTTTCTCTCCCTCCACTTTCCCAGAAAAGCTCAAGGTAAGTCTTTCCTCAAACTCTTACTGCATTTTAAGCACATAATAACCATGGATTAAAAAACAAAACTGAACATGAAGCAAACAATCAAACCATGAAACTGTAAAACCCAAAAGAAAACAAATCGTATCGTTCAAACAAATGTCGTGGGCCACTGTAAGGAGATAGAGAGTGAGAAAGGGTGGCGCTTCGGTGGCCTGAGAGGAAAAGGATTAGAAGCGTGCTTGAGAAATATGAAGAAGCGAGTGGGAGAGCGGCGTCGCTGTGTCCACAACAACACAAACCCTAATCTGCTAAAATAAACGAACCCGTAACCAAACATTGTACAAGCTTACACTGGGCCTTCGCCCCAAACATTGCTACAAGCCCATAACAATGCTGGCTAGCGCACCCCCCCCCCCCCCATTTTTTTCTTTCCATTCTGATTTTTTCGCATTTGGGCCACCCAAAAACATGCCTTAAGCCCATCATCTTTCTCTTCTTTTTTTTTAATTTTTATTTTGTTTAAACTAATACTTTTTTTTTATTTTCATTTTAAATGAATTCCTTTTCTTTTTTTAATAATAAAACCAAATAATATTAAAATTTTGTTTTTTAATTACTTTGATTTTCTTAACATAGTTTTAATTTTCTTTATTAATTAATAATTGGTTACATTAATAAAATACAAGTGTAATAGAAGTTTTATTTAATTAATTTTGTTTTCTTTAAAAATATGTGAATAATAGAATTTTGATTAATAAATTTTTCTTTCCTTAAATCTTTTTCTTTTCATAATCAATAAAACAAATGATAATAATAATACTTAATCTTTCTTAGGTTAGATTCTATATATTAATTTTTTTAAGTTAACAAATACATGCATTTCATAATTTTTGATTCTCTTTATTTTTATGTTTTGTTATAGCTTTATATTTGAATTGCAACGATTCGATTTGGTTGTAACCCATAATATTTGGGACATTATTATTCTTGTGAGACTCATCCCCATTTGTAAATAATTGTACCCCCATCCCCGGATACTTTTGTAATAGTTTAGAATTTAATTCTCACACTTTACGCTTTTAAAATATGCCATGATTAGAGATTAGGGTTTGTATGCGAAAATCTAAAATCAATCGCTAGATAACCTAATACAAGACAAAAAGCATGAAAATTGACAAACACAATGCACACTTGCACCTCTAGGGTAATCTCGCTTGTTGCTTCGGAAAATGAAATCATGTCCCTCGAATATGAGACACTCTAGCAAATTCCCTTCGATAAACAAAGATCGTAGTCCCTCGATGACCCTCGATGTTGCCTTCGATAAAACGATCTCGTCCCTTACAAAATTGCTATAGCGTCTCACAAGTTGCTTTCAATGATTGTATGCGATGACCCGCGCCTGTCCCGTTTAACATCCTAACACAAGGTTATTCACAAAATACAATGGTGAAATAACACTATCAAAAGGGTTTAAAACATAAGAAAGATCTTTTGAGTAAAATAGGGTAGACAACTCTTAGTTACTTGATCAAAAGCTTGCAAAACATCCTTGCTACTTTCAAACATACATCACAACACAACTTCAAAACATTTTCCAAAAACAACTTTCAAATCATTGAAATATCTTTTCAAAAAGACAAACACCTTTGTATATATTCAAACAAGAATCATTACTAGGGTTTCCTAAGACAAGGCCTCCTTTTCAAAACTTTTTCAAAAACCACACACAAAGCACCATTTCAAACAATTGAAAAGCAAAAGCAAGCGATCTAAAACAAATAACTAAGAGCCCATGGAAAACCATGGATGAAAAGGGTGCTTGCACCTTCCCTTTTCATAACCTACCCCCCGAACCCAAGAAAACATATCAAAGGTCTTTCCTGTGCTTTTTGACCTTTCCTTAGGATAAAATAAAAAGTCAGTGGCGACTCTTGCTAAACCGCACAATTGCGAACACAAACGCAAAACCTCAAGCCAGTTCTCCCACCGTATCACAACAAGCAATATCAAAGGCAAAAGAAACATGTCTAGAGCCTCCCATAAACTCATGCCATACTTGTACTATACCTTGAAACCATGTTTTCCACTTTTCTTAAAAATCAAGTAACATAGCCATAACTCTATATCTTATACTTCTGACCACCTCAAGTGCGGGAACCTTTTTCATATAACTATACAAGTTATTTGCAAGCTAACAGACAATTAAAAACACTCCCAAACTCCCTGAAAACATAGATTGCACAAAACCTCCATATTTGTGTCATTTCTGACTTTGAACTTCAATCTTCAAAACCACTCGTGCATTTCCTAGCCATTTAGTTTCAAAAGCTTCCTCACATCAAATACAAACCACCCCTGTCCCTGTTTGAAGACTGTAACATCATCTTCATCAACTTCCATATCCAAAAATAGAGCATTGCAGTTGGACTTCTCCAGACCATTCCAGCCACTCTCAACTCAAGCTAAACATTGGATTAGATTCCTAGAGGTTCAAGGAAGCTAACTTGATCATTACCATCACTTGAAACAAACTCAAACTCATTTCACAATTTCCAGTTTTGAGGTATTTTTCTTGAACTTCTATCTTCTATCTTCATAGAGCATTGTAAGTATGAGAGTGCGCCTAAGAGGGGGGGGGGGGGTGAATTAGGTACTTAAAAAGTTTTACATTTTTATTGATATGGATATTATATTTCTGGTTTAGTGCATGAGTTTACAATTGTGTTTTCTTTCTTTTCTAGTTTATGAATAGTGATGAAAGCGGTAAATGCGGAAAAGTAAAGAACATAGAGATGAATCCTGGTTCCCCTCACAGTCCGAGAGTACTCCAGTCCCCTTTCAACATGAAATAGATTTCCTTATTGTTAGATCTCTAGACAAGACACCCTAGTCCTTCTATACAAGACTCTAACCAATAAAACCACCAAGAACAATCCTCTTGGACCAAGAACAATCCTCTTGGATTTTCACTATGTCAACAATGAGAACAATCCTCTCAAAGTGACTACACTTGTATCCAACAATCCTGGAAAGACAAGATTTAAAAACACTTAAACTTATTTCCAACAATCCTGGAAAAATTAGTAAGTAACTATCAATATTTGATTTTGAGTGAGTTGAGTAGTATTGATCACTTAGAGTGATTTTAACAATGAATGATCTTATCTTCCAATAATAATATTGTACAATGACTCAAGATATAATTTCTCAAAGTTTTCTGTTTAACAATGTATGAAAGTGTGTAGAAAACTTATGTATGAAAGTGAAAAAATGCTTGAGTTTGTATTTTAAAAATTCATAGAATATATTTGGAAGAGGTGTAGAGGTTTTGAAAATGTTTTTGAAAGTGAATATTTATATGTTCATAACACCCTTTTGAAACATCATAAAGTTCTGAAAATGAATCATGAACAAATGCCAAGATTGAGTGAAAGGTTTCAATGAAAAGGTATTATGAACAGGCATGTGAAAAGCTGTTGTTTTTCAAAATCGTGCAGCATGCAATCGATTGCACCCTTTGTGTAAATCGATTGCACGGGGTTTCAACAGTTATATTTTCAAAAGTTTTAAGTGTGTAATCAATTGCATGTAAAGTCAGTAGCAAAAAATAAGTGAGTGCAATCGATTGCACAAGCAATGTAAATCGATTGCACTGAGAAACATAAGTAAATGTTTTGAAAATTTTAAGTATGCAATCGATTGCACAAGTAATGTAAATCGATTACACTGAGAAACATAAGAAAAAGATCTGAAAAATTGAAGCATGCAATCGATTTCACTAATATGCAAATTGATTGCACTCAAGTGAAAAATGAATTTTAACTTTGAAATACTTGAGTAATGATTTATAAAACATTTCTTATTTACGATTGAGAATCTATATCTTAAGATCAAAGTAAATAATATCATTATACCTTGAAATTTTCTAAGAGCTTTGAACTGAAGAATTTTTCCATAAATGCTTTGAGCTTGATCATAAATCTTTGCCTTCTTTGTCAATCATGGTTTGTCTTCATCAAAACAAAATTTCATTTGAGAAGCTTGATTTTACATTCTCCCCCTTTTTGATGATGACAAACAATCTTCCTTTATGCGTTGTAGTTTCCGGAAAGAGCTTTTTCCTCCCCCTAAGATGCAAAACTCCCCCTATGTATGAGAAGGTTGGAATCCATTGTATTTGTTCATCTTGGTTGGAGAGTACCTTTAAAAATTAATACAAGGAAAAAATACAAGCATAAAGTACCACATCCTTCTCCCCCTTTAACATTATCAAAAAAAAGGGAAAGATGCAATAAAAAATGGACAAAATACATAAAATAATATTGAAAGCTTAACCATAGCCATATTACTTCATGATGATTTTTCTCATCCTTTGATAAATGCACATAGTAGTTATCTTCATCAAAACATAATGTTGAAGCCTTTGTCACAAAGTTGACTTGTACTTAGAAGTTGTCTTTTGTTATTCAACATGAAGTACATCTTAAATGGATATTAAAGTTAGTGTATGAACTTTGCCAATGCCAAGAATTCTTCCTTTAAGGTATTTCCCATATGTGAAATAATCCTTGGACTTGAACTAGATTTTAAAGTTAATATATATCTCTCGTCATATGCTTTGAACAACTACTATGAAGATACCAAATATTGCATGTGGTCTTTAAGCATACCTACAAAACAAATTAAGTTTGATTTGGTACCCAATGTGTTTTGGGTCCATCATAGTTAGTTCCTTTATTTACCCATACATAATGCCCACTTGCCACACTAAAGTTTCTAACGTAGCAAGCATTAGGTGTATGGCCAACAATACCACAATAAAAACAAGTAGGTTCAAAGTTACTTCTATATCTAGAAGGGTAAGATTTCTTCTTAAAAAATCTTTTCTTTTTAGGATATTGATGAACTAATTTAGGTTTTTTCACTTTCTCTTTGGATGATTGATCACTAGCCTTAACAAAGATAGTTTTATTAGAACTTGATTTTGAAAACTTTGAATATCCAAGTCCACTTTTATCATTGGAATATCTTTGTTGGCTAAGAACACCTTCCAATCCAATTTGAACTTTTTCATATCTTTCAATAACTATTTTTAATTGGACAACTTGGAAAGAGAGTGATTCACAATTTTTGCATACAAAATTTTGTTTTTGCTCACTAAATTTTTGTTTTTCATCTTTGAGATCTTTTTCCATAGACTCACATTTTTCTTCTAAAGATGAAATTTGTTTCTTTTGAGATGAAATAGTTTTTTATATAATTTTGCATTCATTTAATAGTTCATCTATAGCACCTTGTGCATCACTATCAAAAAGAGAAAATTCATTACTAACCTCGTTGTCTTCATCATCGGAATGGTGTGAGGCCATCAACGCTAGATTTGCATGTTGATTGTTTTCAGAATCAGAAGATGAACTTTCCCATGCTATATATATGCTTTCTTTGACTTCTTATCTTTATTTCTCTTGAAATATTTCTTCTTCTTTTCAAGTGTAGGACATTCACTTTTAACATGTCCCTTTTCTCCACATTCAAAGCATATAACCTTCCTTGTTGGTGCTTCCCTTTTTCTTTCTTTTCGTAGAACCTTTTCAATCTTCTTGATAAGATCATCATCTTCACTACTAGTGGATTTATCTTCTTGATTTCTATCATGATTTTTTATCCTTGTATTTAGAGCCATGTCTTTTGAATCTTTTACTTGGATTTCATGCTTTTCAAGTCTTGCAAGTTCCGTCTCATATTCTTGAAGTTTTCCGAACAAAGTGGCGGAAGTCATTGTGGATAGATTCTTCTTCTCGGATATTACTGTCACTTTCGGTTGTCATTCCCTGGATAAAGATCTAATAACCTTAAGATTAAGTTCATCATTAGTTAAAGTCTTACCGAGTGCTTTCAAATGATTTTTCAAGTGTACAAATCTTTTCTAGAAGTCGAGGATTGATTCTCGGGGCTGCATTCTGAATAGTTCGTATTCTTGACTCAATGTATTTAATCTCGATCTTTTAACTTCAGCGGTTCCTTCATGAGTTTCTACCAAGGTATCCCATATTTCTTTCGCCATTTTGAATTTCGAGACACGGAAGAATTCATCCATGCTAAGTGCACCTTGTATAAGATTTATTGCCTTTTTATCATAGAGAACCTTCTTCTTATCATCTCCGTCCCATGCAGCTTTAGGCTTTGATGAGCCAGCACCATTGATTACCGTTATAGGGATGAATGGACCATTCTCAATGGCATCCCATATTTCTTCTCCTTGTGCTTCTAGATGTGCCTTCATGCGTATTTTCCAGAAGTCAAAATATTCACCACAAAATAGAGGAGGCTTGTTGTTACGACCACCATCTCTGTAAACGGGGTTTTGATTTGCGGAAGCCATTCTGGATCTTTTAGGAGCAGGTTACCTATAACCTTCTCTAATATCAATTGTAAGTATGAGAGTGCGCCTAAGAGGGGGGGTGAATTAGGTACTTTAAAAGTTTTACCGTTTTAGTGATATGGATATTATTTTCCTGGTTTAGTGCATGAGTTTACAATTGTGTTTTCTTTCTTTTCTGGTTTATGACTAGTGATGAAACGATAAATGCAGAAAAGTAAAGAACACAAAGATGAATCCTGGTTCCCCTCACAGTCCGAGAGTACTCCAGTCCCCTTTCAACATGAAAGAGATTTCCTTATTATTAGATCTCTAGACAAAACACCCTAGTCCTTCTATACAAGACTCTAACCAATAAAACCACCAAGAACAATCCTCTTGGATTTTCACTATGTCAACAATGAGAACAGTCCTCTCAAAGTGACTACACTTGTATCCAAAAATCCTGGAAAGACAAGATTTAAAAACACTTAAACTTATTTCCAACAATCCTGGAAAAATAAGTAAGTAACTATCAATATTTGATTTTGAGTGAGTTGAGTAGTATTGATCACTTAGAGTGATTTTAACAATGAATGATCTTCTCTTCCAATAATAATATTATACAATGACTCAAGATATAATTTCTCAAAGTTTTCTGTTTAACAATGTATGAAAGTGTGCAGAAAACTTATGTATGAAAGTGAAAATATGCTTGAGTTTGTATTTTGAAAATTTTGAGAATATATTTCGAAGAGGTGTAGAGGTGTTGAAAATGAATATTTATATGTTCATAACACCCTTTTGAAACATCATAAAGTTCTGAAAATGAATCATGAACAAATTCCAAGATTGAGTGAAAGGTTTCAATGAAAAGGTATTATGAACAGGCATGTGAAAAGCTGCTGTTTTTCAAAATCGTGCAGCATGCAATCGATTTCACCCTTTGTGTAAATCGATTGCACGGGGTTTCAACAGCTATATTTTCAAAAGATTTAAGTGTGCAATCGATTGCACAAGCAATGTCAATCGATTGCATGTAAAGTCAGTAGCAAAAAATAAGTGAGCGCAATCGATTGCACAAGCAATGTAAATCGATTGCACTGAGAAACAGAAGCAAAAGTTTTGAAAATTTTAAGTATGCAATCGATTGCACAAGTAATGTAAATCGATTGCACTGAGAAACAAAAGCAAAAGATCTGAAAAATTGAAGCATGCAATCAATTGCACTAATATGCAAATTGATTGCACTCAAGTGAAAAATGAATTTCAACTTTGAAAAACTTGAGTAATGATTTATAAAACATTTCTTATTTACCATTGAGCATCTATATCTTAAGATCAAAGTAAATAATATGATTATACCTTGAAAGTTGCTAAGAGCTTTGAACTGAAGATTTTGTCCATAGATGCTTTGAGCTTGATCATAAATCTTTGCCTTCTTTGTCAATCATGGTTTGTCTTCATCAAAACAAAAGTTCATTTGAGAAGCTTGATTTTACAATTGTTAGGTTTGCATTTGTGAAGATAAAATGTAGACATCATTGCCCTGAAACTATACATGTCCATAGATTTCATTTATGTTGCTTGAGTAGGGAGAATTTTGAGTTTGAACCTCTGAAAAAATTTAGGTCAGAATTTGGTACTGTTAGAAATTCATGCTCATCTTTGAGAATTAGTTTAAGTTATTTACATATTCAGAATCGTGAGGAAATTTCTAACAAGTTTGATGTTGGTATTTTTGTGAATGAATGAGAAATGAATAAGTTACAGATCCTTTGGCTGGAGTTTGAAGATGAAGTACATTCAGAGCAAGATTTATGTTATATATTTATTGTTTTGTTTAAGTTAACGGATGTATCACCACCCCAGTGGTTAAAGCGCGCGCCTGTCACCCTTGGGACCTGGGTTCGAGCCCCAGTGGTACCCTTTTGCCTATTCTTTCACATTTTCCCCATTTTTTGCTTGAATCAGCTCGCTTGGGCCTTCCCCTCCTGGGCCTTGTACTTTTTTACTCAATCTGACCCCTCTGATTGCCATAACAACACAATCCACTTCACATTTTTTTATTTTTCTCTTTGATCTGACCAAAAATCACATTGGGCCCAAACTAAAACAAAATTGTTCTACTTCCATACACCTTAAATAAATTTCACACCCTCCTGACTATTATTTTATTTTTTATCTTATTTTATTTTTAATATTATTTTTATTTTTATTTTTATAAGTAAAAAGTCTCAAAATATTTTTATTATTTATATATTTATATACTTTTATTTCATTAAGACAAAAGACCAAAAATATTTTCTTATTATAAATTTAATTTCTTTTCTAAATATTAGACCTAGGTTTTAATTTTTTTTTAAATTAAATTAAGTTAGAATTTGGATTTTCTTTTAATTAATTTTTATACTAGTTTAATTAAATAAAAACCTTTTTTTTCATAAAAAACCCTACAAACAATTTCTTGATTAAATTTATTTTCTTTTCTTAATTAATTTTGGTTTAGTTTTCTTAATTTAATTAATTATTTCTTTTAGTTAATAAGGTCAAAACCAAACCCTTTCATGAAAACCAAACAAAAATCATTTCTTTTTCCATTTGCATTTGTACATTATTTATTCAATTATTGTACATTTATTCAATATGGTTGTAATAGTTAATTAGATTTAATTTTCTTGCAAAATCCCCATTTGTAAATTTGTACACCCCCTCCCCTCATGATGTAATAGCTTAGTATTTTTACTTTCTGCAATTTACCGCTTTATATAAATGCTAGTAAACTAGGGTTTGTATGGAAAGATAAAATCAACAAGTTAGCAAACCCTAATTCAAGACAAAATAATACATGTAAATCAACATACTTGCTCACTTACACCCTTAGGGTATTTCCACTTTGTTGCCTTATAAAAATGGCCATGTTATGCATGTGGGATATCTTCGCAAAAAGCAATAAAAAATACAAGATCATAGTCCTTCGATGACGCTATCAAATGTTGCCTTTCAAAATAATCTTAGTCCCTCAAAGAGAATTGCTAAGATATTTCACAACATTGCTATCATGGATATACGATGACCCATGCCCGTCCCTTTACATCCAAAGATAGGGCTTCTTACCAAATCAATTGTAAGATAGCAATATCAAAGGAAAGGAAGAAATGAACTAAGACTTTTGAGTAGGTAGATTGTTCCTAGTTTATTGATCAATTTCAAATCAAACACTCTTGCTTATTTTCAAAACAAACACCAAACACTTACAAAATCACTTTCAAAACATTTTCCAAACTTGAAACATTTTAAAAAGCTCAACACTTTGTATACGTTCTTACGAAAGAGAACTATTACAAAGTTTTACTAAACGATGGTACCTTTTTAAAATAGTTTCAAAAACCACCCAAAGCACATTTTCAAACAAAAGTAAGTGATCTAGCAAGCAACTAAGAGCCCATAGATAACTATGGATGAAAATGGTGCTAACACCTTCCCTTTTCATAATCTACCCCTCGAACTCAAGAAATAATCTCAAAGGTCTTTCCTATTATTTTCATCCTTTCCTTTTAGATAAAAGAATAGTCGGTGGCAACTCTTGCTAACCACAACATTTGCGATAAAACACAAAACAACCAAGTCAATTCTTCCACCGTATCACAGAACTGGCGACTCTGCTGGGGAATACTTAAAAGTGGGGTTACCTTAGGGCTAGATCACCTTTATTTGATTTCATTGTTTGATTTGTTTGCTTTACATTTTAGTTCTTTGTTTGGGCTTGTTCTAACCCTCTACCCGAATTTGGGATACCTTATAGGTAAGTAGCAATACGTTATGGAAACTCTGCAGGGTATACCGACATGGTCTAAGCAATAGCTACGTTAGTGTGACATATTTGTGGGTACCGATAGCCCTTGAGTAGTCAAGGAGAACACAGGGTCGCTGATTGATGTCATGAAACACTAATTTACTTTAGAATCTTTACTTGACCAACTTGGCCATTAGGACATAGTGAGACGACCGACTTTGATGCAGTCCGAAGTTGGTAGATACTCAATACTACACTCATTAATGTTTGGCTTTTTGGAATATTCCGGTCGTTGTGAAAGAGGCTTGCACTGAAACAATGCTCGAGAAGACAGACCGGTGATATTGGGATCCTTTAGAATCCAGTTACTATTTCTAGGACAGGTTTGAGTCAACTAAACTTCAAAAGGGAACTTACCTATGAGACACCATGAAAGCCTAAACCTTATGACTTGTTTTCCTTTTTTGTATATATTTACTTGTACATAACATCATAAACATCATAACATCATACTCATTCTAACCATTTCAAGGATTATTAGAATTTATCTTTGTTCTGTTTTGTAGGACATGGCTTCAATCCACAGGAATACTATCTAATTCAATCTTGTAAGGATTCCTCCTAAAATCAAAGAGTTAGCATCAAGGGTTCCTGAGAATTCTCCATTCACCGAAATACATGGTAGTCTCCTAAGCTTGGTTACCTCCAACACTGATGAAGATATGATGAAGGTGCTCTTCCAATTCTTTGATCCTCTACACCATTGCTTCACTTTTCTCGATTATCAACTTGTGCCTACTTTAGAAGAATTCTCCCAACTCTTGAGAATTCCCATTCTCAATCAACTACCTTTCAACGGTACGGAAAGAGATCCAAAACCTGAGGAGATTTCCCAAGCACTACACTTGCAACAATCTGATATCACAACTAATTGGGAAACAAGGAGTGGTGTCAAAGGTTTCTTAGCCAAGTTCTTATTTGAGAAAGCTCAAGATTGTTGGAACTCCTTGGACTTACAAGCTTTTGAAGAAATTGTGGCCCTTCTCATCTATGGGATGGTTTTGTTTCCAAACCCTGACCAACTCATAGATGTAAGCACCGTCAAAATCTTCATGTCTCGCAATCCAGTGCCTACTTTGTTGGGGGATATCCTTCATTCTTTACACTCTCGCACTATGAGGAAAATAGGTATTCTCATGTGTTGCACTCCTCTCTTGGAAAGATGGTTTATTTCGCATCTTCCCCGATCTACATTGAAGAACGAGCAAAGTTCAAGATGATCCCATAGGTTGATGGCGCTCAAACATTCAGATGTTCATTGGTGTTCCCGATCCTTGGAGAATGTTACTATCATTGATCGTTATGGTGAATTTCCTAATGTCCGTTTACTTGGCATTAGGGGAGGTATGACTTACAACCCTTGCTTAGCCTCACGATAGTTTGGATACGCCCGAAGAGATGGTCCAAGTGAGATGCTTATCCAAGGAGTGGTATTCGACTATGAGAGTGACGGTCAAAGATATCGTCAGAGGTTTATCCGAGCTTGGAGGATGGTACGCGAAGTGGATAGCAAGACGTTAGGATACAAGAATTCCATTCCCTCGAGCCTTACCTTAAGTGGGTGTGAGCTTGTGCTCAGAAACTTGTGATGCCTTATCCTTCCATCTTACCGGTCATCATGGAACCTGTGGTTGAAGGAGATGTCCCATACACTATCCTCCACCCCGACATGCCTACCTCTCTTGAAGACTTGCAAAAGGGTTGGATTCAGCTAAAGGAAGAACAGGATACTTTGGAAGCTCAATTCTATACTGGTGATAAGAGGGTCTAAGAACTTACAAAGAAGCTACAAGAAGAGCAAAGTGTGAACGCCTACCTCGCGCCGAAGAGGATGCATTTAGTCTTTTTATCTTAGAAAGTTATTTTGTAAGCCCAAGAGGCATGATGTAATCCTTTTCAAACTAATTAATGAAATTTGACGTTTGTTCACTCTTTTGTCTATACAAATTTAAATTTCAATAAATCCTGGAAATCATTTGCATACACATATTCCATGCATCATAACATGGCATGTTTTCACACAACATGTTTCCTTATCTTTCAGCTGTTTATTTCAGCAAGATGGATCTAGAGAAAATTGTGAAGGATCTCCATGCATAAAACTCTCAATTCCAAGAGACGCTATTGGCCCTAGCCAAGGGGCAGCAAGACATGATGGCATTGATGGATGTTAAGAAGAATCCCAAGAAGAAAGCTCTACTCAACATGGGTAGAAGGTTCAAGGAGACAGTCCGTCAGATCCCGGTAGGAGAAGACTCATCTGAAGAGGACGAGAATCAGATTGGTGAGGTTAAGAGTACCCAGGGTGACTGTGTTAATGATCAATCATCTGATGATAATTATTTTAACGAGCAGTATCCACCCGCCGATGTCAAGTATAAGAAGTTAGAAGACATATTGAAAGCTATTGAAATCCAGGCCGTCCCCAGTTTAGATTTTGATGATTTGGGTTTGATCTCTGGGGTTGTTATTCCCCAAAAATTCAAAATACTAGTCTTTGCAATGTACGACAGAGTTTCTTGTCCAAAACTCCACCTGAAATCTTATGTGCGCAAGATATAGCCGCACACTGATGATAAGAAACTCTGGGTTCACTTTTTCCAAGAGAGCTTATACGAAACGCAACTTGAATGGTTTTATTAGTTAGATGGTTCCCGTATCAATGTTGGGGAGGATTTAGCTACCGCATTCTACCATCAGTATAACACCGACTTGGTGCCAACAAGGGTTCAATTGCAAGATATAACCATGGGGAAGAACGAAGGATTTAAAGAATATGCACAAAAGTGGAGAGACCTTGCTAGTAGGGTTCAACCACCCTTGACTGATAGGGAGCACATTGACATGTTCATAGGCACTTTATCTGGCCCCTCCTTTAATATTTTGGTTGGATGCTCTTCTTCTGGTTTCATCGAATTAATCTTAACTGGTGAAAGAGTTGAAAGAGGCATCAAAAGTGAGAAGATCTATGTGGCATCTACCTCCACTTCTAATCCTGTCAAGAAACCTTTTGCTGCAAAGAAGGAAATCAATGTTGTGTACGGGGCAAGGGCTCGTACCAAGAAGAATGATCATCCATCTGTTAATGATGTCCGAATATCCAATCCAACTCCTAGAAGACAATTTACGAGGTTGGGTATGTCATTATCTCAAGCCTTACAACATTTGCTCAAGGCTAATTTGGTGACATTACACGATCCTCCTGCCAACCCTGATACCTCTTCACCAAAGTATAATCCGAACTCTAAATGTGCTTACCACTCAAGCAGCCTCGGGCACGAGACTGACCAGTGCTGGGCCTTTAAGAATAAAATTCAGGATTTGATTGATAACAAGACTATTGAGTTTGATCCTCCTCCAAATCCGAATGTAATCGTCGCGCCTATGTCGAAGCATGACAAGGGTGTTAATGCTGTTGAAGATACAATTTTTGTTGCCTCTGTTGATGAATTGACTACTTCGCTGAATATCATCAAAAAGAATCTGTTGAAAGCTGGGATCTTCTCTGACTGAGTAAAGGACCGTGTGTGATGTACAAGACAACTCAATGGATGCGAAAGGCTGAAGAAAGGCATTCATTCCCTAATGGATAGCCACGAAATTCTATTTGAGAAGACCTCACTTACCAAAAGTTTGACATATAAATGTGAAGATCTCTCCATTATTACCATCTCAAACAAGCCTCTTAGGATCTCCTCCAAAGGTCCTATTAGGATTTCAAATGAACCCACTATTGCACCCTTAATAATTACCAATCCCGGACCAATTCCCTATTCTTCAAACAAGGCAGTGCCATGGAACTATGGTACTGAGGTGTTTTATCATGGGATTAAACAAGACGCTTGGATCGAAGAAGGAAAAGATGATGATGTTGATAACATAACTGGCTCAAGCAAAGTAACCAGAACTGGGAGAATATTTTCACCCAATACCTCACCACCAGTTGTTACAAAAGCGCCCATTCGCATTACTGCTGCCAAGCCAGGTACGCGTACAAGGGGGGAGAGAAGGTTGTTGAGCCGATCGTGACAGAAGTACCCGCAAAGGACATTGCTGATGGAGAGCCCTCCGCTCGTGAGATGGACGAGATCTTGAAGATAATAAAAATAAGTGACTTCAAGATTATGAAACAGTTGGGGCAAACCTCTTCTGAGATTTCAATGTTGTCATTTCTACTCTGTTCTGATGCCCATGCTCGAACATTGATCAAGTTCCTGAAAAAAGCTCATGTCCCCCATGAGACTACAACAGACCAATTTGAGAATTGCGTGGCTAGCTTAACGGCTGATAATGGCTTGGGATATTCAGATGCTGACTTAACACTGTTGGGAAAGAACCACAATAAAGCTCTACATGTTTCAGTCGAGTGCAAAGGGACCACCCTAGCACATGTTCTAGTCGACACTGGTTCTTCTCTGAATGTATTACCCAAGGGGGTGTTAGACTGTCTAGACTATGAAGGTTTAGTCTTTAAGCCAATTTATATCATTGTAAGGGCGTTCGATGGATCAAAGAGGACAGTTCATGGGGAAGTAAATCTTCTAATCAAGGTGGGCTCCCAAATATTCAACTCCACCTTCTACATTATGGATATCTGTCCTGCATATTCTTGTCTGTTGGGTCGCCCGTGGATCCATAAAGCGGGGGCAGCGACCTCAACTCTCCATTAAAAGCTTAAATATCTTGTCAAGGGAAGAATTGTCACCTTCTGTGGTGAGGAAGAGTTTATGGTGAGCCACCTCAACTCTTTCAAGTACGTAGAGATGGATGGAGAATTCATTGAGACCCCGTGTCAAGCCTTTGAAGTCGTGCCACCAATGGTTGCTGCTACCAAATGTTCCTCTGATGAGTCCAAAGTTGTTAAGGTCGTGCCGAAGATGGTTTCAGTCAAAGATGCTTGTGTGGAAATTGAAGAAGGAAACTGTGATACTTGGGGAAACTCCTTGATATCCCATTCAAAGCAGACAAGTTTGGTTTAGGATTCACCGTCAAAGCTCAGAAGGAAGTGAGGCATGCTTGTGCTGGAAAGCCACCTATCTGCATTGGAAGCCATGAAGTTAATGTTGTGGGTTATTCAGATGAAGAAGCTGAATTTGAAGATTGGGTGTATCCCACTACAACAGAGCTGGAGAATTGGCATGAAAAGGACTGTGTGCCCATCTTATTCCTTGAGGAGTAATCTACTTGTTATTACTTTCTTTCAATTCAAGAACATTTTGTCTGTAATATTTAACAATGACTTTTAAGCCATGTGCCTGGCCCGGGGCACTGTGGTCCATTTGTCAAGGGTTTTATTTATGTCCATCTAATCATATGATCATTCAATACAAATCATTGGACTCTTTTGCATTCAAATCTCTATGTTCATTGTCTTTCTTTTCCTTCAAATACATTTTTCAAAATAGCCATGTATCTTACATGCACACACACATTCTTGCAGGTCCTCATCCACTCTGGATCCTATTCCCAATGACTCTATTATTTCCGACTATGACTTCGAACGTCCAATCAACCAAGCCGAACGAAGGCGGGGAAGATTGTGAAATACCAGAAGAACTAGCCAGACTTCTTTTATAAGAGGAAAAAGATATTCAGCCGCATGAAGAGTCAGTTGAAGTCATCAATCTAGGTACCGAGGCAGACAAGAAGGAAATCAAGATCGGCGTTGATTCGGAAAGTAGTGTTAAGAGCAGTTTGGTTCAGATGTTGCATGATTATGTGGAAGTATTTTCTTGATCGTATGAAGATATTCCTGGGTTGGATACGGACATCGTAGTTCATCACCTACCGACAAAAGAAGACTGTCCTCCTGTCAAACAAAAGGTTCATCGCATGAGGCCTGACATGTCTGAAAAGATTAAAACTGAAGTGATGAAACAATTTGATGCAAGGTTTTGAGCTGTGACATCCTATCCCCAATGGGTTTCCAATGTGGTTCCAGTACTGAAGAAGGACAGAAAAGTTCGCATGTGCGTAGACTATAGGGATCTGAATAGGGAAAGCCCCAAGGATGACTTCCCTCTACCATACATTAACGTCTTGGTCGATAATACTGCTAAGCATAAAGTCTTCTCTTTCATGGACGGTTTCTCCGGCTATAATCAGATAAGGATGGCTCCCGAAGACATGGAAAAGACAACTTTCGTTACGCAATGGGGCACCTTCTATTACAAGGTCATGTCGTTCGGATTGAAGAATGCAGGGGCGAAATATCAAAGGGCTATGGTGTCTTTGTTTCATGATATGATCCACCATGACATAGAGGTATATGTGGACGATATGATTTCCAGATCACAAACTGAAGAGGAACATATCGATCACATGTACAAACTATTCTAAAGGATGAAAAAATACAAGTTGAGGTTGAACCCTAACAAGTGCACCTTTGGAGTACGATCTGGAAAGCTTCTAGGTTTTGTTGTCAGCAATAAAGGCATTAAAGTTGATCCTGCCAAGGTAAAGGCCATCCAAGAAATGTCAGTCCCTAATTCTGAAAAAGAAGTTAGAGGATTCTTGGGTCATCTCAATTACATTTCCCGCTTCATATTTCACTTGACTGCTACTTGCGATCCAACCTTCAAACTCTTGAAGAAAGATCAAGTAGTTAGATGGAATGATGAATGTGAAGCTGCCTTTGACAAAATCAAAGAATATCTACAATAAACACCTACTCTCATGCCTCCAGTTGAAGGAAGATCCTTGATCATGTACTTGACAGTACTAGAGAAATCTATGGGGTGTGTTTTGGGCCAACATGATGAGTCTGGCCGAAAATAGAATGCTATTTATTACCTGAGAAAACAGTTTATGGACTGTGAAACTAGATATTCACTGCTCGAGAAAACTTGCTGCACTCTGGCATGGGCTGCTCGCTGGCTAAGACAATATATGTTGACTCATACCACTCTGTTTATTTCTAAGATGGACCCAATCAAGTACGTCTTTGAGAAACCTACCCTTTCCGGACGGATAGCCAGATGGCAAATGATCTTGACTGAGTACGACATTCAATACACTATGTAGAAAGCCATCAAAGAAAGCGTACTAGCAGATCATTTGGCCCATCAAGCTATGGATGACTATCAGTCTATGAACTTCGACTTCCCTGATGAGAACATCATGCTGGTAACCGATTGTGCGAAACCTGGACCGTATGACGAACCTGAACAGGGATCCCGATGGACTATGGTCTTCGATGGGGCTTCCAATGCCTTAGGTAACTGAATTAGCATTGTGATCACCTCTCCTGAAGGTTGCCACACTCCTTTCACTTCCAGACTATGCTTCAATTACACGAACAACATGGCCGAATATGAAGCGTGCATCTTGGGACTCAAAGTTATCATTGACTTGAGGATCAAGCATTTGAATGTGTTTGGGGATTCCGCTCTAGTGATTAGACAAGTAAGAGGAGATTGGGACACTAAACATTCCAATCTCATCCCGTATAAGGAACTTATGCTATCCCTAATTCCCTATTTCGAAGAGATCACTTTTGAGAACTTCCCTAGGGAAGAAAATCAGTTGGCTGACGCCTTGGCAACCATGTCTTCAATTTTCAAGGTCAGATGGGACAACAAAGCCCCTATGATTACAATTGAAAGATTCGACGAACCCGTACACTTCTGTGAGCTTGACACTAACGCAGAAAAGCCATGGTACCATGAGGTGATGAGATATATTGAAGCACAAGAGTATCCCGATGGATCATCCATCAACGACAGAAAGTTCTTACAAAGATTTTCAGCCAAATTCTTCCTATGTAACGGAATATTATATAAGCGTAACCATGATTCTACTCTACTCCGATGTGTGGATAAGAAGGAGGCAGAGGAAATCATGGAAGACACACACAATGGACTCTTTGGTACTCACTCAAGTGGACATACGATGGCTAAGAAAATCTTGAGAGCTGGCTACTATTGGTCAACAATGGAGACTGATTGCCATCAACACTCTAGAACTTGTCACAAATGCCAAATCTATGCTGACAAGGTCCATGTACCTCCTATCCCTTTGAACGTCATGATCGCTCTGTGGCCATTTGCAATGTGGGGCACTGACATGATTGGAGAAATCAAGCCCACTGCTTCCAATGGACATTGCTTCATTCTGGTCTCTATTGATTATTTCACCAAGTGGGTCGAAGCCGCCTAATTTTCCCCAGTCACCAAGAATGTGGTAGCCAGATTCATCAAACATAACCATATATGCCGCTATGGTATCCCCGAAAGGATCATCACCGAAAATGGGACTAACCTCAACAATGCTATGATTACTGAACTTTGCACTCAGTTCAAAATCAAGCATCACAACTCTTCTCCATATAGACCCAAAATGAATGGCGCAATCGAAGCGGATAACAAAAACATCAAGAAGATTGTGTAGAAAATGGTAGTAACTTATAAGGATTGGCATGAGATGTTACCATTTTCTCTACATGGCTATCTCACTTCAGATAGAACATCAACTAGGGAAACTCCCTTTTCTCTAGTCTATGGCATATAAGCTGTTCTGCCAGTGGAAGTTCAGATTCCCTCACTAAGGATTATGAATGAGGCAGGCTTAGGCATGGACGAATGGATTCAGACGAGATTGGATCAACTGAACTTGATCTACGAAAAATGACCGACTGTTGTTTGTCATGGTCATACATACCAAAAATGGATGATCAAGGCTTTCAACAAGAAAATTAAGCCTCAAGCATATCAAGTTGGTGACTTGGTGATAAAATGCATCATTCTGCCACAAGGCGAACCCAAAGGCAAATGGACTCCCACCTATGAAGGGTCACTGTTATCAAGAGAGTGTTCTCTGGTGGTGCCATGATGCTGACTACGATGGATGGTGAAGACTTTCCACATCCTATAAACGCGAACATAGTTAAAAAATACTGCGCATAAGAGACCCGCTAGTTGACACACCTAGGGAAAAGAGGGCATCCCGGAAAACCAAAAGGTTTGGGAAAAAATTAGGGATATATGCAAAAGATTTTACACTCGATAAGTTGAAAACCCGAAAGGGCGACTTGGCAAAAATGGGTATCCTGGTGGGCTGAAAACCCGAAAGGGCAGTCCAGGAAAAAGTTAAGGATTGAAAGCGTATGACTATGTCCCGTCGAATCACCATTGTCAACTTTATCATCAAGGTTCAAGTTCAAACGGTCCAGGATCAATCCAATCAACTTCTGTCAACGACAAGGGGCATTCGAAGACATTGGGGAAATAGTAGAGTTGGAGGGCAATAAGATCATTTCACATGGCTATTTGTTTTTATTTTCAATTTTGTTTTCTTTTCGGCGATTTCCTCTTACTAGGATCTTCGTCTCTTTGTACAAAAACGCCTATTCATGGGCAAAATATCAATACAAATATACTTTGAAGTGCAAAATTTTTGTCTTTGTTTTGAATGTAAATTTGTCCAAGGACTAAAATTGAATGAACATAATTAAAACTGTTTGACACATATGACCTAAGCAGTAAAAACCTCTTTAATGAATATGGAATATCCTCCATAGAGTTATTTCATTAACATCCTCCTCAATAAAGTTACTCACAAAGTCTCTTTGCATAGGATAATCTCCAACCAGAGTCTCAATCACTTGGTAACTCTTTCCCCAGCTAAGTTGATCCTACAAGTAGAAGCCTTGTGAACATCTTCCTCAAAGAACTCAACTCGTCAACAGTCCATCATGTATTCATCAACAAGGTTTATTTCCCCAACAAACAACGAGTAGCATAACTCCCCAACCGAGTATAATATTCCCCAATTTAGTCTATCTTCCCCAACTGAGCCTGTTATCCCCAACTGAGTGTATCCTCCCCAAGCTGAGTTTGTCCTCCCTGACTGAGTCTACATTCTCCAGCTTGAGTTTTCCTTTCATACTATTGCAAATGCTAGGGCCATAACCCCTAATCCACAGTAGAGTCGTCCACAAAACCTTTACTATCTCTAAATGATACTATGAATCCTGGACCCGACCAGATATTAGTACAATTTTCAAACTACTTTGAAGCCTGGACTAGACCAGCTATTAGTACAATTTTCAAGCTACTATGAAGCCTGGACCCGGCCAGATAATAGTCCACTTCTCAAAACACTATGAAACCTGGGCCCGACCAGATAATAGTTTAACTCTCCAAAAATATAGAAGAACCTGGACTCAATCAGACCAAGATCTAACTTTTTTTCCCCAGTAGAGTTTACCTCTACCCCAACAAGTTATTGTGAAGCCTGGATCCGACCAGATAACAATTCTCCTCAGAAGTTTATTGTGAAACCAGGAATCCGACCAGATAACAACTAATTCCCCAAGCAGTCTATTGTGAAGCCTAGAACCGACCAAATAAAAATTAACTTCATCCACTTCAAAATCTGTAAAGCCTGGATCGGACCAGATACCAGTTCAATGGCGCCTATTTAGGCAAGTTTATTGTAAGGCCTGGAGTCTGACCAAATAACAATTAGCTACGATCCCCAGAGAGACACTATGAAGCCTGGATCCGACCAGATAATAGTATAACTTTTCCAAAACCATGAAGCCTGGACGCGACCATATAGTAGTTACCACTTCAAGTTACAATGAAGCCTGGACCCGACCAGATATCATTTTAACTACATCTTTTCTAGCGAGTTACTGCAAAGCCTGGAATCCGACCAGATAACAGTTAACTTCCATATCCCCAGCAAGTTGTTTTGAAGTTGAGAATCCAATCAGATAACAACCTAACTTCATTCTCTCCAAGAAATTTTCTATAAAGCCTAGATCCGACCAGATAACAATTAATTTATTCTTCCCCAGTAAGTTACCGTGGAGCCTGGAACCCGACCAGATAGCAGTTCACTTCCTCATTCTCTACAAATTGTGAAGCCTGGATCCGACCAGATAACAGCTGACATTCAAGAGATATTCCCCGGCAGAAGCATCCTTTCAACAAAGTTTGAAGATATGTATACACTGCATCCCCAACAACGACACTGGATTCAACTTCCCAAGAATTCCTCAACAGCAGTTAGGGATTTATTTTCCCGGACAAAAACATGCATCTCACATTCATACATCATGACATATGCATACAAAATGCATTTATCATGATCTCATTCATCTTGTGAACGTCATGCATACATCTGCATTTTCACTAACTTTTTTCCCATGGGTAAAACATCAAGTTTTAGTATAACTCAACCAAATATTTGTGTTGATTCTTCCTCTAGTGTTTACCATCATTCCTCCAAATGGCATCTATAAGCCCATTCACAATCCATCTTCGAGTGCAAATTCCTGGGCACTCTAGTGTTCAATCATCTTCCACCTTCAAGTACCGAATGGCGGATCCGCCAATCTAACTCTTCAGGTTTAAGAAGATTGAACAGGGGCAGCTGTTGTACCCCAAAATTTTCACTCTCTTTTATCAAGTAATCTCTCACAAGATCTCCTTTGGTTCAAGACTGCACTAGGATTGATCAACTCAAGACACCTCCTCAAGCATTGATGACTAAAAATTAGGTTTGAGATTGCACAAGGAAAAATGGACTTTTAATGCCCTATATGACTTTCATGGATCATTTTGGACTCTCAATATTTCTCATGTCAAATTTCAAGTCTTGGATCACATATGTGCTTAGTCAATTGATCAATTGACCTAAAATCAACTATATTGGGGAAAAAGTCATTTGTGGTCAATTTATAGTCAAAATTCATAATTTTTGATCCATATCAACATTATTAACTCATATATGTCATTTGATTAAGTTTGGGTCACAATTCCTTAAGAAATTTGATCAGATCATCAAAAGGGCAAAATGGTCAAAATTAGGGTTTTGATTGAGAAGATGCAACTTCTGATTTTTGACCTAGAAAATGTTTGATTGTTTTAAGTTATGATATAAAGGATTCAATGGCATCATTTTAACCTAGTGGCATGGCTCAAAACATTACTCAAGATCAATTGATTGATAGTTCATTTTCAGTCAACTGATTAAAAGTCAACTGTATACTAAAAAGTCAAACTTTGACTTTTTGGTCAAAGTCAAGTATCAAAGATCACAATTCATAAAAACATGTCAAAATATGAAACTTGTTCATCAAGAAATCAAAAATTCAAGAATTCATTTTGAAAAGTAGAAATTTCTAAACTTAGAAATTTTTCTAAGTGTTGAAAATTTCATTTTTTGCATAACTTTGAGCAAAATTTTCACCATGATGCAAGATGATTCAAAGGAAACTTCCAACATGAAAGTTGTAGATATCAATGAGATCTAAAACATTGTATAACATAACTTCTCCTATAAATGCATGGATTTCATGTTATAATTTTGTGAATACATGTTCATGAAACTTGGAAACTTAGTGAAATTTTGCCCTAGTTTAGGCAGGATTTTGACCTAACTTCATGGCAATTTTTCACATAGTTCCAAGAGGAATTTTCAAAAATGTCCAACATAGAGGTTGTATAGGATGTTAAAATATTTCCAAAGTGTCTAAGAACTCGTTGAGATCATGTTTGAGCAAAGAGAATCGAAGATAAGAAGTTTGACATTCATTCTTGAATTATAGGTCATTTCAATGATGAACAAGAATCCAAATATCAAGCCCATGCTCCATAAATCTTACTTTGCAGGCTTCTAAACTCTAAATCTATCCATAATCAAAAGATTACACAACTATTTGAGCTATGATCCAAGTGTTTGAGTCATTGTCCAAGTGATTATTCCATTAATGAAACAAAGTTCACACTTCCATTTTGGAAAAGTGAGTTTAATCACAAAGTCAATGAATAAAGCTCCTAACTTGTTTCATCTGAACACAAGCAATGTCAAAGGCAAAAGCAACATGTCTAGAGCCTCCCATAAACTCAGGCCATGCTTGTACTATACCTTGAAACCATGTTTTCCAGTTTTCTTAAAAATCAAGTAACATAGCCATAACTCTATATCTTGTACTTCTAACCACCTCAAGTGCGGGAACCTTTTTCATATAACTATAAAAGTTATTTTCAAGCTAACAGACGATTAAAAACACTCCCAAACTCCCTAAAAACTCAGATTGCACAAAACCTCCATTTTTTGTCATTTCTGACTTTGAACTTCAAACTTCAAAACCACTCGTGCATTTCTTGGCCTTTTAGTTTCAAAAGCTTCCTCACATCAAATACAAACCATCCCAGTCCCTGTTTGAAGACTGTAACATCATCTTCATCAACTTCTATAGCCAAAAATAGAGCATTGCGGTTGGACTTCTCCAGACCATTCCAGCCACTCTCAACTGAAGCTAAGCATTAATTAGCTTCCTAGAGGTTCAAGGAAGCTAACCTGATCATTACCATCACTTGAAACAAGCTCAAACTCATTTCATGATTTCCAGTTTTGAGGTATTTTTCTTGAACTTCTATCTTCATATTTAGGCATTATTAGGTTTGCATTTGTGAAGATAAAATGTAGACATTATTGCCCTGAAACTATACATGTCCATAGATTTCATTTATGTTGCTTGAGTAGGGAGAATTTTGAGTTTGAACATCTGAAAATATGTAGGTCAGAATATGGCACTGTTAGAAATTCATGCTCATCTATGAGAATTAGCTTAATTTATTTACATATTCAGAATGGTGAGGACATTTCTAACAAGTTTGATGTTGGAAGTTTTGTGAATGGATGAGAAATGAATAAGTTACAAATACTTTGGCTGGAGGTTGAAGATGAAGTACATTCAGGGCAAGATTTATGTTATATATTTATTGTTTTGTTTAAGTTAACGGATGTATCACCACCCCAGTGGTTAAAGTGCGCACCTGTCACCCTTGGGACCTGGGTTCGAGCCCCAATGGTACCCTTTTGCCTATTTTTCCCCACATTTTTTCCATTCTTTGCTTGAATCAGCGCGCTTAGGCCTTCCCCTCCTGGGCCTTGTACTTTTTTACTCAATCAGACCCCCTGATTGCCATAACAACACAATCCACTTCACATTTTTTTATTTTTCTCTTTGATCTGACCAAAAATCACATTGGGCCCAAACTAAAAACAAAATTGTTCTACTTCCATACACCTTAAATAAATTTCACACCCTACTGACTTTTATTTTATTTTTTTATCTTATTTTCTTTTTAATATTATATATTAATATACTTTTATTTCATTAAGACAAAAGACCAAAAATATTTTCTTATTATAAATTTAATTTCTTTTCTAAATATTAGACCTAGGTTTTAATTTATTTTAATTAAATTAACTTAGAATTTGGATTTTCTTTTAATTAATTTTTATACTAGTTTAATTAAATAAAAACCTTTTTTTCATAAAAAACCCTAAAAACAATTTCTTGATTAAATTTATTTTCTTTTCTTAATTAATTTTGGTTTAATTTTCTTAATTTAATTATTCATTTCTTTTAGTTAATTAGGTCAAAACGAAACCCTTTAATGAAAACCAAACAAAAATCATTTCTTTTTCCATTTGCATTTGTACATTATTTATTCAATTATTTTACATTTATTCAATATGGTTGTAATAGTTAATTAGATTTAATTTTCTGGCAAAATCCCCATTTTTTATGTTTGTACACCCCCTCCCCTCATGATGTAATAGCTTAGTATTTTTACTTTCCGCAATTTACCGCTTTATATAAATGCTAGTAAATTAGGGTTTGTATGGAAAGATAAAATCAACAAGTTAGCAAACCCTAATTCAAGACAAAATAATGCATGTAAATTAAAACACTTGCACACATAAATCCTTAGGGTAATTCCAATTTGTTGCCTTATAAAAATGGCCATGTTATGCATGTGGGATATCTTAGCAAAAAGCAATAAAAAATACAAGATCATAGTCCCTCGATGACGCTATCAAATGTTGCCTTTCAAAATGATCTTTGTCCCTCAAAGAGAATTGCTAAGATATTTCACAACATTGCTATCATGGTTATACGATGACCCAGGCCGGTCACTTTACATCCAAATATAGGGCTTCTTACCAAATCAATGGTAAGATAACAATATCAAAGGAAAGGAAGAAATGAACTAAGACTTTTGAGTAGGTAGATTGTTCCTAGTTGCGTGCTCAATTTCAAATCAAACACTCTTGCTTATTTTAAAAACAAACACCAAACACTTTCAAAATCACTTTCAAAACATTTTCCAAACTTGAAACATTTTCAAAATCTCAACACTTTGTATACGTTCTTACGAACGAGAACTATTACAAAGTTTTCCTAAACGATGACACCTTTTTAAAATACTTCCAAAAACCACACAAAGCACATTTTCAAACAAAAGCAAGTGATCTAGAAAGCAACTAAGAGCCTATATATAAATATGGATGAAAAGGGTGCTAACACCTCCCCTTTTCATAATCTACCCCCCGAACTCAAGAAATAATCTCAAAGGTCTTTCCTGTTCTTTTCAATCTTTCCTTTTGGATAAAAGAAAAGTCGGTGGCGACTCTTGCTAACCGCAACATTTATGATAAAACGCAAAAAAAACAAGTTAGTTCTCCCACTGTATCACACCGAGAAAGTTGGTGATATCAACTTCATTTTTGTCGATCCAAGAATCTTGTTTTATCCCGTGATAATAAATCTCAGCACCATAGTTCCATGGAATTGCTTTGTCAGAGGAATAAGGGATGGGCCCAGTGGAAGTGATTATTAAAGGAGCAATGGTTGGTTCATTTGAAATCCTAATAGGTCCCTTTGAGGGGATCCTAAAAGGCTTATTGGAAATTGTTATTACAAATAGGTCTTTAATTTTGTTGGTCAAACTCTTGATGGCAGGAATCTTTTCAAACAGACTCTCGCGACTATTTACCAGGCGTTGCACACCTTCCTTCAATCGCTTACACCCACTTAATTTTTTATCATAGTAGACACAATCTTTAGAGAAGCCATGTAATACTCCGGCTTTTAGCAAGTTAACCTTCACAATAGTTAACGGAGTTGTTAAATCTTCAATGGAGGAAACGAAAGTGGTATCATCAATTGCATTAACACCTTTTCCATGGTTCGGCATCGGTGCAGTTATCATATTAGGAGTAGTAGGTCGATCAACTTCAATTGTCTTATTGTCTATCAGATCTTGAATTTGATTCTTCAGAGCCCAACAATGACCAGTTTCATGCCCAGGACTGTTTGAATGATACGCGCACTTGGAATTTGGATTGTATTTCAGTGATGAAGTGTTCAGATTGGAAGATGGATCACGCAGTGTCACTAGATTGGCCTTCAACAGATGTTACAAGGCTTGGGATAGTGACATGCTAATCTTTGTGAAGTTTCTTTGTGGAATTTTGGGTCGTTGATTGTTGAAGGATTTCCTTTGAGCAGATGGTGGGTTGGAGATTATCACAACATTAACAGAGGGTTGATGATTCTTCTTGGCATGGGCCCTTACCCCATACACAGTATTTACTTCCTTCTTTCCAGTGAAAGGCTTCTTTACAGCATTGGAAGTGGAAGCAGGTGTCATTGGGATTTTTTCTCTCTTAATTCCGCTTTCTACCCTTTCACCAATTAATATCAACTCGGTGAAACCAGACGAGGAGCTTCCAATCAATAGGTTGAAAAATGGGTCAGTCAATGTACCCATGAACATGTCAGCTAGTTCTCTGTCAGTTAGTGGTGGTTGGACCATACCAGCAAGATCCCTCCATTTTTGTGCGTACTCCTTGAACCCCTCATTGGTACCCATTATCATACCTTGAAGTTGGACTCTGGTTGGTGCCAAATCGTCATTGTATTGATACTGATGATAAAAAGTAGTGGCTAGATCTTCCCATGTGTGGATACAAGAACCCTCCAATTGATAGAACTATTCTAGTTGAGTCTTAACCAAACTCTCTTGGAAGAAATGGATCCAGAGCTTTTAATCGGTGGTATGCGGTTGCATCTTGCGCACGTAAGACCTTAGGTGAAGTTTTGGGTAGGAGACCCCATCATACTTGGCGAAGACTGGTATTTTGAATTTACGGGGAATGACGACCCCAGGCATTAAACCCAAATCACCAAAATCCAAACCAGGTACGGCTTGAATTTTAACAGCTTTTAGCCCATCCTTCAACTACTTTTATCTATCCACAGTAGGTGGGTATTGCTCATCGAAGTAATCTTCATCTTTAGAAGCTTTATTATTTGCACCCTCAGCATGGGTTCTCCTTACCTCTGCATCTTGATTTTCGTCCTCTTCAGATGACTCTTCAACTATCTGTACTTGATGAACTGAACCTTTGAATCTCTTACCCATGTTGATGAGGGCCTTCCTTTTGGTCTTCTTTTTGGTTGTTAGCATCGACATCATATCTTGTTTTCCCTTGGCCAGGGTCAACAAGTTTGCTTGGAATTGGGCATTTTGCGCTTGCAAGTCCTTCACTATTTGTTTGATATTCATACTACTGAAATAAACAGTAGAGAGATAAGGAAACCTGTTGTGGAAAACTTGTTTATCTCATGATGCATGAAAATGCGTATGCAAATGATTTCAAGGACTTGGAAGATTTAAGTTTGTTTAGACCAAAGGAACAAACATCATTTGTATTAATAAGTTCAATTTGATTACAATATGCCTCTCGGGCTTACATTGAAACAAAAGAAAAAATGAGCTAAAATACAGTAATAATGGCTCAAACTTCCTATGAATGCTTCCTCTTTGGAGTGATATAGACATTCAGTCTCCTCTCCTAATGAAGTTGTCTCATGAGTTCTAATGACTTCTTCTCGCTTGCATAAAACTGGGCTTCAAAGGTGTCTCGCTCCTCCTTTAGCTGAACCTAAGCTCTTTGCAAATCTTCAAGAGAAGTTGGCATATCAGGATAAAGGATAGTATATGGAACATCTCCATCAGCGACAGGCTCCATGATGATAGGTAAGATGGTGGGGTATGGCATCATGAGGTTTTGGGCGCGAGATGGCACCCACTTGAGATAAGGCTCCAAAGGAATGGAGTTCTTATGTCCTAACGTGCTGCTATCAACCTTGTTAATCATGCCCTAAGCTCGTATGAATCTCTGACGATAGCCTTGGACATCATTCTCATAGTCAAATACGATTCCTTGGACAAGTGCGTCATGGGGGCCATCTCTCCTAGCATACCCAAACTGTCTCAGATTCAAAAAAAGGATTATAAGTGATACCTCCCCTAATGCCATGTAGAGGGACATTAGGGAATTCCCCACAATGGTCAATAATAGTAATGCTTTCCATAGATCACGCGCACTAATAGATATCCGAATGTGTGAGCGACACCAACCTACTAGACCATCTTAAACCTTTCTAGTCTTTTACAGTAGATCGGGGTAGGTGCGAAATAAACCACCTAGCCAAAAGAGGAGTGCAACACATCAGGAGTTCTCTTCTCTTCATGGAGCGAGAGTGAAAAGAATGCAAGATATCCCCAAGTAAAGGGGGCACCAGATTGTGAGATAGAAATTTTTTGACAACGTTCATGTCTATAAGCTGGTCCGGATTAGGAAAGAGAACCACCCCATAGATGAGAAGAGCCAACACTTCTTCAAAGGCTTGTAAATCCAAAGCATCCCAAAATAATTGAGCCCTTTCCAACAAAAACTTGGCCAAAAATCCTGTGACGCCACTTCTCGTTTCCCAATTTGCCACAACGTCAGATTGTTGCAAATGTAAAGCTCGAGCAATAACCTCAGGTCTTGGGTATCTTTCAATACCGTTGAAGGGTATTTGATCAAGGATATGGATCCCCAAGAGTTGAGAAAATTATTCCATAGTGGGCACAAGCTGGTAATCAGGAAAGGTAAAGAAATGGTGCAAAGGGTCGAAGAATTGGAAGAGAACCTTCATCATGTCTTCATCATAGCTTGAAGTAACCAGATTGAGAAGTAGACCATGTCTCTTGGTGAACAAAGAATTATCAGGAACCCTTGACGCTAATTCTTTAAGTTGAGGAGGTACTCTCACAAGATTGACTTGAATAGTATTTCTTCGAGTGGGAGTCATGTCCTATAAAATAGAACAAAAGTAAATCTCTAGGTCCTTGAAATGGTTAGTGAAAAATGCCATGGTATGATGTCATGATGTTTATGCACAAGCAAAGCAAATAAGTCCATAGGTTTAGGCTTGCATGGAGTTCACAGGCACGTACCTTCTTGAAGTTTAGTTGTCTTAACCAGTCCTATAAAGTAACCGAGTTCTAGGGGATCTCAATATAACTGATCTTTCGTTATTGGGCATTATTTCAGCGCAAACCTCTTTATTAGCGACTGAAATATCCCAAGAGACAGATCTCAATGAGTGTAGTATCGAGTGTCAACCAACTTCAGACTGCACCAAAGTCAGCTATCTCACTACTCCCTAATGGACAAGTTGTTCAATTAAAGTTTCTAAGGTCACTTAGTGTTTCATGACACCACACAGCGGCCTCGTATTCTCTTTGACTACTCAAGGGCTACCAGTACCAACAAATGTGTCACACTAATGTAGATATCGCTTCAACCATGTCGGTATACCCCATACAGTTTCCACAATCTATTGCTACTTCACTAAAAGGTGTTCCCCGATCTGGGTAGAGGATCAATATAAACCCAACAAGGACCCATAAATGCAAAGTAAACAAATCAAACAATGAAAGAAAGTAAATATTATCTAACTCTAAGGTAACCCCACTTTTAAGATTCTTCCCCAGCAGAGTCTCCAGTTCTGTAATACGGTGGGAGAATTGACTTGGTTTGTTTTGTGTTTGATCGTAATTGTTGCAGATAGTAAGAGTCGTCACCGACTTTTCTTTTATCCTATAAGAAAAGGGTGAAAAGAACAGGAATTACCTTTGAGATGTTTTCTTGAGTTCGGGGGGTAGATTATGAAAAGGGAAGGTGTTAGCACCCTTTTCATCCATAGTTATCTATGGGCTCTTAGTTGCTTGCTAGATCACTTTGAAAATGCTTTGTTTGAAAATGTGTTTGTGGTGGGTTTTGAAAATATTTTTGAAAAGCGCCTTCGCTTAGGCAAACTTTGTAATGATTCTCGTCTCTATAAGAATGTATACAAAGTGTTTGGACTTTTGAAAATATTTCATGCTTTGGACGTGTTTGGGTGTGTTTGAAAAATGTTTTGTTTTTGAAAATGGATTGTGAGCAAGTAACTAAGAACGTTCTACCAACTCAAAAGTCTTTTGTTCATTTCTCCCTTCCTTTAATATTGTTATCTTACCATTGATTGGTAAGCAGCCTTATCTTTGGATGTAGAGGGACGGGCGTGGGTTAATTTTTTAGTAATAGAAGGTAACCTATTAGACGTTTTAGTAATTTTCGTTTATGGACTAGATCATTTACCGAAGGCAACATTGAGGGACTACGATCTTTTTATCGAGGGTCTTTGCTAAAACGCCCATATTCGAGGGACATGACTATTCTCCGAGGCAACAAGTGAGATTACCCTAGAGGTGCATGTGTGAAAATAGTGTGTTTGATTGCATGCATTTTTGTCTTGAACTTAAAGTTGTCAACTTGTTGATTTTATCTTGCCATACATCCTAATTACTAACATTTGTATAAAGCAATAAAAATGCAGAAAATAAATATCCTACACTATTACAACCATATTGAATGTCCAGAAAAAATAAAAACAAAATAATGGAAAGGAAAACAAGTCCTTCGATCCAGGCAGTAAGTGTCGTTCGATTCAACTCTTCCTGGGTTCTTTCGATTGGAGATACACAGCAACATGAATATGAATCCTTCGATCACACCCTTTTCTCAACTTTCTTTGATTGGACCTGCAAAACAGTATGAATATGTGTTTTTTGACCACACCCCTTTTGTTTGAGGTTAGATAGTAGCATGGGGTGAAGCCTAAAGCTTCGATTCACATATCCTTCTTCCTGTTTTTTTCCCATTTGGGCTTAAATAGCAACATGGGTTGAGGCCATGCTAATATTGTTTCATGGCCAGATTAGTTCTTAAAATATATTTGGTAAATAAAGAAAATAAAACAAAAGATTGGAAAAGAAAACAAACAAAGAAGGTGAAAACAAAAACAAACCAAAGGGTAATGATAATGCTTGAAACGAAAAGAAATGGTTATTCACATATTATGCTTGAAACAAAAAGATATGGTTATTCACATGTTATGCTTGAAACTAAAGGTTTAAGGATAAAAGGACTTGCCTTTCTTGAAGCTGGAATGTGGGTCTTGGACTTGAGTGATTCCCTGGGTGTTCTTGGATTTGAAGGGGAAGAAACAAGTGTGATGTTTCTTTAGATTCTAGGTTTGAGAGGATGTTAAGTGTTTGAGAGTTTTGAGAGTTTTTGAGAGTTTGAGAGTTTTTTGAAGAATCCCTCCACACAGCCAAAATCTCCTCTTGATCTTTGCAAAGGATCTCCCTATTTATAGAGAAAGGTTTTGGGAAGTTTGGGAGTAAAATAATAATATAAGGCTTAGCTGGAAGGGAAATTATCCACTTGTGTCATGATCCCAAAATGAGATAGCAAGATTAATAATGGTTTAGATTGATTGCTTTCTAGAGAAGGAAAACAAGCGCAGGGCTCAAGAAAGACTTTTTTTTCCTAAAAGTAGTATTATACTATTAAGGGCAAGTTGTCTTGGACAACAAATGGGTAAAATCCTAATCTAATTGTATAAACAATTAAATATAGAGTGAGTCATAGGTTTGAGGTCTGAAAATCAGAAACACGTAGCCTAGCCTATGGGTCTAATTTTCAACTTAATCCTTTGAATCGAATCCTCCATCCTTCCATAACTTTCGACCAGACTAAAACAACATTCACTCCCACCAGTTATGTGTCCTTCGAATGGACCAACCATGTATTCTTCGAATGGGCCCTCTTTAGTTAAATATTCCACTTTAAGTCCTTATGCTTTTATCACTTAGGTCCAAACCTTCGACCAAAATTAAAAGCAGGCAAAACTAAATGTTCAACCATGGCAAGTCCTTCGAACGGGCCACCAAATTGTGTGTTATAGTGCAGAAGCTATGTGTGTTGAAGGGTTTGCAGATGGATTAGAAGGTGATATGAAGGTGATTCGAAGCAAACCTGAAGGTGGATTCAAAGCCAGCATGTACGTGTATTTGAAGCAAACTTAAAAGGAACCATTGCTTTGTGGGTGCTAGCGTGAGAGAAACCCATGCCTTGTGCATGCAAGCTTATAGGAGGATTAGAAGGTTACATGGAAATGGATTTGAAACAACCCTGAAGATTGATTCGAAGCTAATATGTAGGTGTATTCGAAGGTGACATGAAGGTGATAATGCCTTGTGCACGCTAGCATGAGAAAAAACCCTGCCTTGTGAATAGAAGAAAATAATGAAGGAGGCCATTGCCTTCTAAATCAAAGCAAATTAGCAGGAGGCCATTGCCTTGTGCCTATTTAGCATGAGGGAAACCCCTGCTTTGTGAATCAAAGCAAACACATAAGGAGCCAATGGTGAAATCGAAACTTGCATGCAGGAGGTCCCTACTTTGTGTCAAAGGAAAACCTTTAGAAGGCTATTACCCTCTGAATCGAAGGAAGGTTTCAGAAGGTAATTTTCTTCTGAATCGAAAGAAACTAGTAGGAAGTCACTAACTTTTTGAATTGAAGGAGACCAACAAGAGGCCTTTCTCTTCTGAATCTAAGGAAGCTAGTATGAAGGTCATCTCCTTCTAAATCGAAGGAAGCTTTTCAGAAGGTTATTTCCATCTGAATTGACGGAAACTTTTCAGAAGGTCATTTCCTTCTGAATCGAAGGAAGCTTTTCAGAAGGTCATTTCCTTTTGAATCGAAGGAAGCTTTTCAGAAGGTCAAAATGTCCATTCGAAGCTAGCATGCAAGAGGCAAATGCTTTGTAAGACAAACATTCAGAAGGCCATTGCTCTCTGAATCGAAGCTTGCATGCAGGAGCCATTTTAGTGAATCAAAGAAAACCTACAGGAGGCCACATGCTTCGTGAATCAACGCAAGCATGTAGAAATCCATAATCCCAAATGAAGCTTGTGGAGCAAAGCTTGTTCGAAGAGGCCAAATTCCCAAACGAATGATGTAAATTAAGCTAGATCGAAGAAAGCAACAATGTCCAATCGAAGGATGCAAACCAAGCTTGCATCGACGGGGGCCAAAATGCTCCATAGAAGCTTCTGAACCAAACTTGTTCGAAGGAGCCAAATGCTCCGTCAAAGCTTATGGATCGAAGCATACTTGTTTTTCTTTAATTTAATGATTGAGAGCCCAATTGTACTTGTGAAAACTTGAACTTTTGAAAATCCTTGTGAGAAAATGCTTTGAGAAATGAGAGGGAAAATTTTGGGGTACAACAGAGGGCTTCAAAGATTACGCCCAAAAGTGGAGAGACCTGGCTGGCAGGGCGCAGCCACCCTTAAATGACAGAGAGCTGATTGATATCTTCATGGGAACTTTGACAGGACCTTTCTTCAATCACCTAAATGGAAGCTCTTCGGCCGGGTTCACCGAGCTAATACTGACTGGCGAAAGAGTTGAAGCTGGCATCAAAAGCGGTAAAATCCAAAGGGGTGCATCTTCAAGTGCAGGGAAACATCCTTTCAATGGGAAGAAAGAGTATGATGCTATGCACGGTCAAAAAGGTCGTAACCAGAGTAACCACGACCAACACGTGGGGGCAATCCTGATCTCTAATCCTACCCCTGTTCAACAACGATAGGGCAATAGGCATAGGGTAAAGTAACATGAAAGGCAATACGCTAATATTAATATGCCATTGTTTCAAGTGTTACAATGTTTGCTGAAAGTAGAGCTGATCACACTAAGGGATCCTCCTCAAAACCCCGATACCTCCTCTCCTAAGTACAATCTAAATGTAAAATGTGCCTACCATTCTGATAGTCCTAGACACGACACTGACAGTTGTTGGACTTTGAAGAACAAGATTCAAGATTTGATTGACGCCAAGGAGATTGAGTTTGACCCTCCAGAGGCTCCCAATGTGATCACTTCTCCCATGCTGAATCATGGCCAAAATTGAGAGTGTTTATTTCATTTGTGGATTTTCAATTGTAATCTCTTTTGATGTTCAAACACTTATCTATTAATGTCAAAATTTGTTTCATTATTACATTACATATGTTTGTCTTGAATTAATCCATTCATTTTAATTCAACTCTTGTTGCAAGCCTTTAGAGGGAGGATGACGAAAACAATGCCATAATCTCATACAGCATGTTTTTGGACAGACCTTGCTGACGATGTACATGCGTTTCTTTCAAACCCTAAACATTGGAGTTATAAGGAAGATAGTCCCTAGTCAACCCCTTTGAGCCAAAGAAGTAGGAGTTTTCTTTTCCACACAAATTGAAACCTTTAATCAAAACATGGGACATAGTAGTTTCTCAGTTAACTCAAATTCGTGTGCAGTCGCAAACGTTCACCTTGTATACAATGAGTGATATCAAAAAGTCCTTCTGAACCAAAAGATGGTGATGGTTCCTTACTAAATAAGCAGGCATTATCTCTCAAAAGAAAATCCCACTAAGTCAAAACCTACGAAGGAGACTTAAGAAAAGCTAGGGCATCCCGCTGATTGTAATCTCAAGACCAGAACAGTCAGATAAAATTCAGGGATAATAAATCAAAAGAGGTCACTACAAATCCTCAACAACATGAAAAATGTTGCAAAAATGACTTCCTTCCGACAAACTAAATGTGTCTGAACCATCACCAAAACGTCATTTCAGACTCAATTAGAGTTCAAACGCACAATTAACTGAGTTTAAGACTGAAGAACATCGCGAAGAACGGGCGAGTACAAAGACACTTTGAGCCTTATCCTTTTTTATTAAACCGTAAGCCAAGCCATGTTACAACCCTTTAAAATTCCTATTTAAAGCATGGGTTAGTTCGAAAGCATACTGTTACAAAAGGTATCCCGACTGCTGTAAGGCTTACTGCAAATTCTGAGTTGAATTCATATTCCTACAAAACTCTTTACGCGCTAAAATGCATTTTCAAAACTTCAAGACAAACATAAACTTTGCATTATTTGAATATCGCTGTTTGCATATGGATATTTGTTTGACAATAGAGAAGTTCGCATGGCGAACATCCAAGGAACGAAAATTCTCTCAATAAACAAAACCACTTCAAATGGGATGACACTTCCAAATGATAAACTATCCCATAAGCAGTAGGGCAGGACATATCACCTTCCAACTCATCTAGGGGAAGTCAAGTCAAGATTCCAAGAAATCTCCCAAGAAATGCTTAGGGCATTGAACGTGAATTCCAGCAAAGGGTTATGTAGGGTCTGTGATGTGGTGGCATAACCGACTATTTGGTTTGCATTTTGTATTCGCAAATTTGCGGTAAGCAAGAGTCGCCATCGAATTTTCTTTTATCCAACAAAGGAAATGGTGAAAAGAACATAAAAAGACCCTTTTTCGATATTTTCTGAGTAAGGGGGGTAGGTTATGGAAAGGGAAGGTTTTAGCACCCTTTCCATCCGTGGTTTTCCACGGGCTCTTAGGTACTTGCTCATTTTGAAAATTTCTTTCGTGTTCGTGTGTTTTGAAAAGTTTTGTTTGCTTTATGATAACTCTTGTATCAGTCCTCAAGAGTGTGATAAAGCATTTTTGAAAAGAATTTTAAAATTGTGGTGTGAAAAAGTTGTTTTTTAAGCAAGTACCTAACAGTTATCTACCTACTCGAAAAAGGCGTTCTTTTCCTCCTTTCCTTTAGATAGTGCTATCCTACTATTAGTGAGTAGGTAGCTCTATCGTTGGAGGTTTGAGGGACTATCGAAGGAACGTTTATGGTCATTGAAGGCAACATGTAGAGATACCTTAGCAGTTCGAAGGGACTGTCATCATATATTCGTAGGAAACATCGAGGGACAAGATAATTTCTCATAGGAAACTCGAGGGACATTGAGGGACTATGATCTTTATGATGACTTTAAATTGAGGGTCTTTGCTAAGGGTATCCCTACGTTCGAGGGACATGACCATTTCCGAAGGCAACCAAAGTGGGAGATACCCTAGGGGTGAGCATGTGCAAGTGTGCTTGATTCATATATATTATCTTGATGTTAGTGATCTAAGATTGATTGGTTAGTTTTTTCCATACATGCCTAATTACTAGAAGTTTATATACAAGCATACAATATAGTGTGGAAAGTGAAACCTACAGCTATTACAAGGCTTCGAGACAGTTACAGTTATATCTGACTGAAATATAAAGTGTGGAAAGTAAAAATCCTAATTAGGACTATTACAAACTGGGAACCAGTTAAATAATTGAAAAACAGAATTATAAAATCGAAAGCAAGCTAAGCGCGCGAAGAGTAGAAAGAGCGTTTAAACCCTAACAACATTCCTAAATTAAAAGAAACTTTTTTTTGTGTTTTTTATGAAAATGTTAAATTATAATGTCTTAGTTAACTAAATTGAACAAGAAAAGGAAAAAAATTAATTACAATTAATTTTTCATGAAATTAATATTTTTTGGTATTTTTAAAGAAAAAGATTTAAAATTTAATCCTAACTTCTAATTAATTTTAATTTTAAAGAAAAAGGATTAAAGTAGTTAAACTAGATTAATTTACAAAATTAATTTTAATTATATAAAAAAACCTAATCCTTTTTTTGGTGATTTTATGATTAAAATAAAAAATGAATTTTAAAAAAAAAAACATAAACTAATTAAAAATGAAAAATAAAGTAAACTAAAAAAGAGAGAAATGGGCCTGATGTATGAAAAATATTAGGGGGTGTTGGCTGAAACTGGCTAGGCCTAGATCTGTGGGCCCATTACCCTTGCATTGGATCTGGTGTTGCTGCATCTGGAAGGTCCATCATGGTGAAACACTCTAGGAGCGTTCGATCTAGAACAATGAAGATCTGATGGCTGGATCTGAGGGTGCAAGGTGTACGCGTGGGATGGTAATATGTTGGATATGAAAGAAACTTGTTAGAAAATACAAAATGTAGGATTCTGGGATCGAACCCAGATCCTTCCTCTCACACACCCTATGCCTTTACCAACTACGTTGCCAATTCATTCATAATTATAATGACTTAACAATATTATATGTAAAACAATGATCAAATCCCAGTCATAAAAAAATGCACGTCAACAATTCCAGTGGACCAATCAAATTAGGTCATATTGCCATGCAGAGTCTTAGTCTGGGTCAGGGAGGTTAATGACACCAGAGCTGCACTCCAGTCGTCTTCTCCGACCAGACAAACATCCAAACCTGCAAAAATGTGAAGATTCAAAAGCAAAAAAGGACCCTACTCCCCTTGAAATTTTCCCAGGAATCCAAAATATGGGGTTGGTTTGGTCTGAAAGTCCCTGTACAGGGAGATACGAAGCTTGTCGTTCGTTATGCCCTAGCCATGGCAGATGGTTATTTAGCCATCAAAAAATCATCAATGATTGCCCATATCTGTTCCTTATCATCATGTGATCATGTTAATGGGGTTAGAATGAATTGAAACATGCTATAATTTAAAATACGGTAGACAGAAAAATTATGAAAATATGAGTTATGCATAATGAGTTTCACGTGTTATGGCCATGGATGATGATCCATACTTACCCAAGCTTACCTCAATAACACCAAGGAAGGGTTAGAATGCTTTAAAACTGGCTGCAAATACGAATACGAATTGCACCACTCTTTGAATTTTTTTTGAGAAATGTTAGGGTTCTTTTGAGGTTGTTGCGCATATGAGGAATGACTGGAATTATTGTGCATATATATGAGACCATATTAGGTCAATAAATGTGGAGGAATATCCATGCTTTGATGAGAAATATTTTCTTTCTAATTATGTGATTTTTGACTTGTTTTAGACTAAATCAAATCTTGTCTTCCCTCCACGATCTTCCCTTGACATAATCAGCAAATCTTGCCCAATACTTAATGGAAAAAGATCCCAGATCAAATCTTACATTATCTCCATTATTTCTTTATTTAATTTTGAATTTTAATGAATAAAATATCAAAGTAAATTGTATAAATAATAAAGTAATATATGAGTGAGCTCAGAGGTCGTGGGCCATGTTAGAAACAAGTTTCAAGCATGAAAAGATGGGCCCATTTGGAAAAAAAATCAACTTTGGTCAATATTGGCTTCATGCACTTTTCCAAAAATTGGTCAACTTTAGAAATGCATATCTCTCTCATTTTTAACCCTAATAGGGTGTTCTTTGACTTTTTAGAGAGCTTAGTATGTCCTCTAAACAACCCTTTTGGTTTCATTTCAATTGGATCTTCCATGTTCATGTAAGGAGCTTTGACCCAAAAGGTGTTTTTGTTGACTTTTTAAGAAGACCTATAATGTCTGAGCTTGTATGTTTTAAATGGGGCATTTATTGAACTTGGGGGCTGAAGAGAAATTGTAGGAAATTGGATTCTATTCAAAATGAGCCTTGGTGGAAAAATTTCTGATAAAGTTTGAGAAAGTTATGCCTGGTCAAAGTTTGGTTGAATTTTCCTATAGAAACCCTAATTTGCCATTTTTGACTTTTGATGAGTTAGGAGCATTTCTTGAGGAATCATGATCAACCCTTGATCAAATGATGGATATTACCTTAAAATGTTTATTTTGAATAAAAATCTTGAGGTTTGACTGTATATAGGCCACAATTGACTTTTGACCTAGTATGGTTGATTTTCAGGCATTTGAGCAACTGACTGAGCAAACTTGTTGTGCAAGGCATGAAATTTAGAATGGATAATCTTGAGGACATATTAGGACCATGACAAACATTTTATACCATTGGATATCACACATATTGATGAAAACTGAAACCCTAGTTAGAGGTTTATTGCCTTGGGAGGAGAATTTGTCTAGTCAATTCTTATTCATCTAGGGCAAGTTGGGGATCTCAATGGACATGTATTGAGTAAAATGAGAGGGAAAATTTTGGGGTACAACAGGGTCAAGCAAACATTTTTTGGCAGTACTACAATACTTACTACTTTTCATAAAGTGATCCCCAAGTTAAGTCTCCATAGATTCATCTCTATAAGGTTATCCCCACAGAATAATCTTCACGAATAAGGGTACAAACCCCTCAAGGCCAAATTCATGGATATCCCCACAAAGATGGATCCAGGATAGAGTTTCCATCTCTGGAAAACCTTCTTCCCAGCTAATTTAGTCTCAAGAAGAATCCTCGAGGAGTTCTGCCAAGGGAAAACACCTCTCCAGCATATTGGAAATAAGGTTTATTTCCCCAACAAACTACAGATTCCCCAGCTTGAATTTGTCTCTCAGACTATCACAAGTCAAGGGACCACAACCCCTCTTCCCTGGTAGACTATTCTACAATCCCCAGTGAGTTGCTGAAAAGCCCGGAAGACAACCAGATAACAATTAACTTCTTTATAAATTGTTAATTTCCTTTCTCTTCCATCAAGAGATAACTCCTTAGTAGAGAAACGAACAACTAAAACTCCTGAACTCTTTTCCCCAAGCAGAAATCAACAGTCTCCATGAAAATGACTTAAGCCAAAGCCAATCTTCCCCAACGGATTTCTCCTCAAACAACAAAATGGGAATCCCCAGTGGAAACATTTTAAGCAAGGTCTAAAGATGTGCGTACCCTTCATCCCCAACAGCAGTCCGAGATTTAAATTCCCAAAACTCCCAAACATTTGTCAAGTATTTATTTTCCAAGACAAAGATACACTTCAATAACATGCATAGCATATGCATACAAAATACATATAGCAAAAATCTCATTTATTTCGAGAACATCATTACGCAATGCATACATCATGACATTGCATACAACTAACTCTTTACCTTTTCAGGAAAAGATCAATCAACAAATAAGTGTTGTTAACTATCTGTAAACTTCTCCAAGACAAAATCGAGCTTGGATTTCTTCATTACCTTTTGGAGTAGCAGTCGTCAAAGATTCCTTCATTATCTGTTGAGGTAGCAGTCGTCAAAGATTCCTTCATTATCTGTTGAGGTAGTAATCATGCCAGATTCCTTCATTATCTATTGAGGTAGTAATCGTCTCAGATTCCTTCATTATCTATTGAGGTAGTAATCGTCCAATATTCCTTCATTATCTATTGATGTAGTAATTGTCCAAGATTGCTTCACTATCTGTCACAACCAAGCTTCATACTTACCAACAAAAAACAAGTTCCAGATTAATACCTAAAACAAGACAGGAAAAATATTTATGGACGACTGATTATAGATTAATATCTGTAACAAGCCAGGAAAACTATCTACATACAAATACTTCCTTCAGACCTCTGCTGGTTCAGTTTAAATTGATCAATGCTTTATCTTGATTCCGTTCCGGTAGACATTTTCTCTGGTTCAGATAAATTTCCCCAAAGAATTATTCTGATTCTTTTCCAGTTAAAGAATATTCAAGACCTCTGCTAGTTCAGTTTAAATCGATCAATGGTTTATCCTGATTCAGTTCCGGTAGACACTTTCTCTGGTTCAGATAAATTGCTACAAAGATTTATTCTAATTCTTTTCTAGTTAAAGAATATTCAAGACCTCTGCTGGTTCAGTTTAAATCTATAAATGGTTTATCCGGATTCTGTTCCGGTAGACACTTTCTTTGGTTCAGATGAATCGCTCCAAAGATTTATTCTGATTCTTTTCTAGTTAAAGAATATTCAAGATATCTGCTGGTTCAGTTTAAATCGATTAATGGTTTACCCTGATTCCATTCTGGTAGACACTTTCTCTGGTTCAGATAAATCGCTCAAAAGATTTATTCTGATTCATTTCCAGTTAAAGAATATTCAAGACCTCTACTGGTTCAGTTTAAATCGATTAATGGTTTATCTTGATTCCGTTCCGGTAGACACTTTTCTGGTTCAGTTAAATAGCTCCAAAGATTTTTTTTATATTATTTTCCAGATAAATATTATTCAAGACCTCTGCTGGTTCAGTTTAAATCGATCAATGGTTTATCCTGATTCTGTCCTGGTAGACACTTCTTAGAGTTCAGTCTAAATCAATCAAAGATTTATTCTGATTCCTTATCCAGTTGAAGTCAAGCTTACACCTAGTCTAGTATTTGTCAATAATCACTTTTGATGGCATCTGTAAGCCCATCTCTGATAACTCTCCAAATGGAATCTTTAAGCCCATTCCCTACACAATCAACCACCACATCATCTAGTGCAAATTTCTGGGCACTCTAGTGTTCAATCATCTTCCACCTTCAAGTCACGAATGGCAGACTCGCCAATCTAACTCTTCAGGTTTAAGAAGATTGAACAGGGGAAGTTGTTATACCCCAAAATTTTCCCTCTCATTTCTCAAGGAATTTCTCACAAGGATTCTCAAAAATTTAAGCTTGCACAAGTACAATTAGATTTTTCCAGCATCAAGTTAAAGAGGAAACTGTTAAAAAAGGGGAAAGAAGATAAAAATAATCTTTTTGACAAAATTAGGGAAAAAAATAAGTTTACTTCGATTCACAAGGCTTCGATTAGACTTTGGTCTCCTTCATGCCTCCTTTGATCCATAAGACAATAACATCATTTGTGCCTCCTTCGATCCATAAGGAAACTCCTTCCTTCTGCATGCTTCGATCCACAAGGAAAAGGGTTTCCTTAGAAACAACTAGCTTCGATCCAGGGCAGGAAATGCTTATCTTTATACAAGCCTCGTTTGGGAATTTAGGCTTCCTGCATACATCCTTCGATTGCACCCTTTGCATCCTATATGATTATTTTGGTGCCCATGGAAATAACCTCATGCATGCAAGCTTCGATTGCACTATTGGCCTTACATGTTTTCTTGGTTCATAATGCAATGGTTGCCTGCATGCCTGATTTGATTGGACATCTGATGCCTGCATACCTGTTTCGATTGGAGAAGCTTTGATTGGACAAATAACTCCCTCCATGCTTGCTTCGAATTCACCTTCGCATTTGCTTTGAACCCACCTTCGGCATTGGCCTCCTGCATGAGGTATAAGGCAAGGACCTCCTGCATGCCTGCCTGTACAAGGCAATGGCTTCCCTTCATTCTAGCACCCATAAAGCAAGTGGCCTCCTACATGAAAGCTTCGATTGAAGCAATGTCCCCTTACATGCTTTCTTTGATTCACAAGCAATGGCCTCTTACAGTGTTTGTTTCGATTCAGGAAGCAAAGGTTTCTTTCCTGCTTGTCTCAAATCACAAGGTAGGAACTTCTCTAATGAATTGGCTATTTTCATACTAGTTTCGAATGGACAATATCTCCAATTGAAATAGTTTGCTTTGATTCCACCCTTGAAAATCTTCAACACACAATTTCTACACCATGACACACAATTGTTGTTCCATTTGAAAGGCATACTTTGGTGGCCCATTCAAAGGAGCTACAAGACATACTTGGATGTCCCATTCGAAGGACATATTTGATGGCCCATTCGAAGGACCTACAAGACATACCTTGATGTCCCATTCAAAGGACATATTTTAGTGACCCATTCGAGGGGTATACATTTGGGCCCTTTGAAGGATGCACAAAAGGGGCCCATTCGAAAGGCACATGTTATTGTCTAAAGTCAGGATCTGGTCGAAGGATGGACTTATGAATTCAAAATGAAAAGATGAAATATTCAAAGATACTTGCTGCAAGTCCAAGCCTGATTCATTGGACACAACACTCCAAAATTGCTGCACAGCAGTCCAACAATACTGCCCCTATTCTTGCACCTAAATGGCATACAAGACTGGCCCTCGAAAACTACAAAAAATAGCATACTCAATTTTTTCAAACGTCATTTATTTTCCCTCCCAAACCTCAGCTAACTTCATCTATAAATAAGAGGCTTCATAACACATCTAAGGGGCTGGACAACACATCCATAGGATTTTGATAGTTGGAGAAACGATGAGCGTGTGAAAATCATCAAACACTTAACACATCCTCAAACTCGGAATCAAAATACCATATCTTTGCTTTTGTTCCTTTCGAATCCAACACTAAAAACACAAAACCTGTTTCTTTTCCCTTTCGAATCCAGGTCAAACGCCACACTTTGTTCTTTCTTTCGAATCCAGCAAAGAAACACTACACCTGTTCTTTTCCTTTGAGTCCAGAAACAACAAGCACAAACTCCACTCTTCTTGGCCTTCGAATCCAGGAGCACCCAAGGCAGCAGCTAAAGGTTCAACCCACACAACCCAGCTTCAAGAAAGGTAAGTCACTCTGACCTTAAGCTTTTCGCTCAAACATAACATGTAAATACCATTTGTTTGCATTTTGTTTTTGCCCTTTTCATTTGTTTCCCTTGTCCAAATATATGGTAGAACTAACATGTATAGACTCAAACAAAAAGAAAACAAAACAACTTTATTGAATCGAAGTTTTAGGCTTCGCCCCTGGCTGCTTCACAGTTGCAAGCCGAACAAAGAGTGTGGCCTTAGGCTTCGGTACCCACTGACTTCCAGGTCAATTGAAGGAAGCAGAAAAGGACGTAATCGAAGGATACACCCACGTTGACTGCTAGGACCAAATCAAAAGAATCCAGGAAGAGAAGAAAATCAAAGGGTGTATTTTTCCTGGATCAAAAACTTATCTTCCCTTCTTTTATTTTGTTTTGTCTTTACTTTTTCTTGCTATTCAATATGGTTGTAATAGCGTAGGATATTTATTTTCTGCATTTTTATTGCTTTATACAAATGTTAGTAATTAGGATGTATGGCAAGATAAAATAACAAGTAGACAATCCAAAAATCAAAGACAAAAATGCATGTAGTCAAACACACCATGCACACACATGCACCTCTATGGTAATCTGACTTGTTGCCTCGGAAAATAGTCATGTCCCTCGAATATGGGCGTTTTAGCAAAGACCCTCGATAAAAGATCGTAGTCTCTCAATGACCCTCGATGTTTCCTTCGGTAAACGATCTAGTCCCTATACGAAATTGCTAAAATGTCTCATAGGTTGCCTTTTATGACTATACAAATGACTCATGCCCGAACCTTCACATCCAACGATGGGGCTTCTTATCAATCAACGGTAATATAGCAACATCTAAAGGATGAGGAAAAGAACAAATAACTTTTGAGTAGGTAGGATGCTCATAGTTGCTCTCTTGCTCACAACAAAAAATCATTTTCACACTAACACTTTCCATTGAAACATTTTCAAAAGACAAAGCTCTTTGTACGCATTCTTATAGAGATGAGAATCATTACAAAGGCACTTTTTAAAATCACTTTCAAAAAAACATCTTCCATAAACAAACACCTCATTGAACTATTTTTCAAAACCAACACTTTGTACGCATTTCTTATAGAGACGAGAATCATTACAAAGACGTTTTCAAAATATTTTCAAACCCACATCACAAAGCACATTTTCAAACAAAGCATGTGATCTAGCAATCAACTAAGAGCCCGTAGATAAATACGGATGAAAAGGGTGCTAACATCTTCCCTTTTCATAACTTACCCCCCGAACTCAAGAAAAAAATCTCGAAAGGTCTTTCCTATTCTTTTCACCCTTTCCTTATTGGATAAAATAAAAGTCGGTGGCGACTCTTGCTATCTGCAATAATTGCGATCAAACGCAAAACACCCAAGTCAGTTCTCCCACCGTATTACAAACGTAAATTACATCATCAACAACAACAATATCAAGAACATAAACAATAACCACAACATAAACAACAACAAGAACAACCTCTTTTATCAACCACAACAACATTCACAAGAATGGCAAATAAAGTTTATTATAGATGCATGGGGAAAACATTGAATGTACTGTAAATGTGATGACTAAGTAAAGGATAATATTATGTTGGTGTCGGTGTTGTCTTCCTTCCCGATGATAACGATGATGTTGGTGTTGTCTTCCTTCTTGATGACGACGATAGTGTTTGTGTTGTCTTCTTCCTCAACGTCGACTGTCGTGTTGGTGTAGTCAACCTCCTCGGTGTCAACGATGATGACGAAAATGACCAGTAAAGAGTAATAGTATCAAAGTATTGAATGAAAAATGAGGAACGGTGGTGTTAGGGTTGAAACTGTGTATCGTTTCACAGTATTAATGGTTAGGGGTGTTTCGTCTTTTTTCTTTTTTCAATGGTAAAATAGAAACTGAAGAAATAAGCTAGCTAGAGGTGTATAATATTTATAAAGATACCACCACGGTCAAAACTCTAAACCATAAATGATGTATTATTTGCATAATGAAATTCATAAAGAAGCGTCATTGTTTAGCCATTTAAAATATTGAATAAAAAAATAAAATATATCTCAATGGTTGAACTAACCAACCGTAGTGTTATTCCTTTTATTTTTTATTTAAAAATAAATAAATAAATAAAATACGCGCCTTAGTATTAAAGGAATAAAATACTTGAGAATGTTGAGGTTCAAACCCATGAAAGCTTGATTATAGCACCACAGTCAGTTCAATAACCGTTGTTATATCCTTACAATTTTAAATTAAAAATTTTTAAAAAAATATTAGCACTTGAGTTTAGAGATTTCACCACGGTGTTTGGTACAACCGTGGTGACTTTGGCGTTGTTGTATGCATATTTTGTAGTAGTGAGTTAAACAAAAAAAACAAAATATTTATGGTTAATATGTTTATTAATTGTTTAGTTAAAACAAAAGAAAAATCTTTACGATTATATATATATATATATATATATATATATATATATATATATATATATATATATATATATATATATATATATATATATATATATATATATATATATATATATATATATATATATATATATATATATATATATATATATATATATATATATATATTAAGAATAATTATAAAATTTATTTATAGTTAATATATTATGTGAGGATATATTATATATTAAATAATATAAAATTTGTTTGTATGTAAAGTAGTTTCTAGTTAATATAAGTTTATGTTTAAGACTATTATTAAGTTAGTTAATATTTGTAGCTTATGTTTTATCAAAAATCTCGAAATTAGTTGATATATTAAATCACATTTATAGTTAAAAAGACAATGATTGTATAAATGTGCAATACAAAATATTATCGGTACTAACATAGTTGGATGTATAATAGGTTGTATCTAAGAAGACGTGGACTTAAAACCAATTTTGAGGAAGGAGTTAAAGGATTTATCATGTGGGCATTTGCCCAGTAATGTTGTCGAAGAAAAGGATGTGTTAGGTGTTCTTGTCTTAAATGTGAATGTAGATATATAATTAGTGACCCAGAGGAAGTAGAACGTCATTTGAAGAAAAGGGATTTTATTAAAAATTATTGGGTTTGGACATATAATGGTGAAGAATTCTCGAGTAACGTACTAGAGACTAATAATACCTATTGTACCCCAAAATTTTCCCTATCATTTTCTTCAAAAATATGTTCACAAAGGTCTCAAATACTCAAAGTCACTCAAGGGTTGATTGGTCAACCCTCCTCAAGCAAGGGTCTTCAACTAGGGTTTTTTGCTTCTCAAGAAAGATTGGGTTGCAAGGGTCTCAAATGACTTCCATGGTTCATCATAGGTCCTCAGTAATTCTTATGTCAGGTTTCAAGTCTTGCATCACATGTTTGTTCAGTCAATAGCTCACATGATTGAAAATCAACTATATTGAGTAAAAAGTCAACTGTGGTCAACATACAATCAAACTTCAAGATTTTTTTTGTAAACATCAACATTTTGTGGTGATATTTATCATTGGATAAATGGTTGATTATTATTCCTCAAGGAAATCCCTCAGATCATCAAAGGTCAAAAATCGCCAAAATTAAGGTTTTGATTGGAGATGACTGATCATTGACTGTTGGCCTAGTGCATGACCTAATGACTTAAAGCATGATCTCAAGAGTTCAAATACAACATTTTTACCTAATTAAATTGCTCAAGACATTTCCAAAGATACAGGTGATTGATAGTTAAGGAATTGAACCAATTGATGAAAAGTCAATAGTCACACAAAAGTCATACTTTGACTTTTTGGTTAACATTGGAATTCAAAAATCAAGAATCATCAAAACATTCAAAACTATCAAACTTGATCATCAAGAATATAAAAAAAATCAACAAAAGTCAAAAGTTTGAAAATTTTCCAACACTTAGAAAAAATTCTAAGTGTTTTGTTCTTAACGAAGTCACTACTTCATGGCCTTTTTTCACTAAGATCCAAGTTGATTCAAAGAAAAATTTTAACATGAAAGTTGTAGGGATTGATAAATTCTATAACTTTTTTAATGTGGGATTATTCTAAAAAAGTGCTTGGATTAAAATATATAGGCCCATGAAGTTGTGATATTTTTATCTAACACTTAGAAAAAATTTCAACAAGTTTTGATCAGTTTTTTATCCCAACTTCTTGGCCAATTTTCACCAAGTTCGCATTTGATTTAGCCAAAGTGGTAAACATGAAAGTTGTATACAATGTTTCAAGCTTTCCAAAATTTCCAAGAATAAAAATTTATCATGCTTGAGCTAGAAGTTTTGAAGAGATGAAGATGGCATGTCAAACTTGAATTATAGGTCATTTTTGTGATGAACTCATAACCAAATCTCACACCATGCTTAGAGATCTCACTTTGCAGGCCTCTAAACTTGTAAATTTATCTCTAATCAGAAGATTATACAAGATTTTGAGATATGGTTTGTAACGCCCTGTTTTAATTAATATTATATTATATTGATATTTTCGAGTTAGCGATCGATATTTATTTTGTGACGAGAATAAATATATTAATCGATATATATGATAATATATTTAGCGACGTTCCATTCGGTCCGGTAAAATATTATTCGGATCCGATATTTAATTCCACGAAATTAATTGAATTGATGATATAGTTAGTAAGTTAGGAGTGTGGGGAGCAATTGTTGAGGATTGGGTTTTAACCCTTGGTTTACTAGTAGAAATACCTTTATAAACCATTTCTCCTCATTTTCCTTCCATTCATACATACCAAAACCAAACATAGAAACTTAGGCTTGCTAGTAGAAAAACAACTTATAAAATCAATTTTCTTTCCCATTCCTTCCATTCTTACAAACCAAAGCCAAACTTGGCCTTAGAGAGAAGAAGAGAGTGTTTTGGAAAGAAGAAGAAGAAGAAGAGCAACAGAGCAAGAGAGGAAGCTTGAGGTTGGAGTTGTGGAATCATATTGGATCATCCAATCTATAGAGGTAAGGGGTTTGATTCTCCATCTCATATTGTTAGGTTTTGATAGATATATTTTGGATTTGGGGGTAAAATTGATAGGTTGATTTGTGAGTTGTATGTTTGATTGTTTGATTGAAATAGATTGGAAAGTTGAAATAGGTGTAGGGATTATGAGATTGATGATAATTAGAATCAATGGGAGTGGTAAAAGTGAGGTTAGGAATGTTAAAAATGGAGTTTTCACGCAGGTCAATCAACACGGGCCGTGTTGATTCACACGGGCGCCCGTGTTGACCTATTATAGAGGGAAGAGTTGTTGACAGGACAATCAACATGGGCCATGTTGATCCACACGGGTGCCCGTGTTGATGCTCTGACTTTGGCATTTTTGCACGTTCTGGTGGCTTTTCAACACAGGCCGTGTTGATGCACACGGGGGCCTGTGTTGATGCTTCTGTAGCCTCCAAAATTCTGATTTTTCTCACTTCCTTTGGAACCCGATTGTGTTCCGATTTTCCGATTTCGGTAGATTCGACGATGAAGCAAGTTGCTCCGAATTCAATGAAAATTGACGTGCTAGCTAAGTTTGACGTGTAGAACTTAGTGGTGAGGTTAGTTTTTAGAAGTTGCGAGTTTTTATGAGATGACCCGAAATAGGCTTAATTACGGTTTAATTGAATCGAATTTCGTTTTAGGGGATTTAAGACACGTATGGACAATCCAATTGCGATGTTGAAGATTAGGAGTAATGTCGGTTATTATGGATGGCTTTTGCGACGATGATAGGTGTTTGACTATCTTTCCGTATGTAGAATTTAGTGAACGAATCGATAATGAGTTGGGGTGATTAAACATAATGTTTGTGACGACGTATTAGTTAGTGAATACTTGTTGATTATGCAATGCAAGGTTATATGTCTTTGTTCATGATGATGTGATGATTATATTGATGTTATTAATAAATGCTTCCGATTTGTGAATGTATGATTTTGATGATGATGAATTATATGTGACGTTTTGCATAATGCAAATATAATGCGATGATATATTTATCTTGATTTGGATAAATTATGGTGATGTGGGATTTATGCCAATTTTGATAAGCGACGATGATGTTTTTGTGTTGTGTTGTTTATTGTCGAGTCACATACATTGCATTGGCGACGATGGGATTTTATGCCAAGCGACGAGGCTTTTATGCCAAGTGTTCCTAATTATGGACAAAGTGACGGGTACCACATGCATAACATAGTCGTGTCTCATGGAGTCAGTTATGTTTATGTGTGAGTTGTTTGGCGTTGGGTTTTTAATTGATTGATGATGATTGAATTGCAATGATGTATGATTCTTTGTTTGGTGATGATCTTTATGATGAACATGAAATGAATATAACTTGATAGTTTCATGATAACTAGGCGATGAATATAAATGGTGAGTTTTGTGATGACTTAATTTAGATGAAATGCTTAATGCAATTATGATGTGATGATATTGGCGACGATGGGCTTTTTATGCCAAAAGAGACGATGGGCTTTTATGCCAAAAGTGACTATGGGCTTTAGCCAATTTGTGATGATTTGTTTATGTTGCTCATGTTGTTAGCATTGTTTAATGTTGTTGGTTGATTTTGTTGTTTATGATTGCCGTGTTAATTAGCGATGTATTAGCTTGTGATGATTTCGTGGTGACGGAGGTTTACGTGTTGTTGTGATGATTTGTGCCGATGAGGCTAAGGCGATTAAGTATAGATTATACACTTTAGAATGACAATAAGAGTAAGTGAGGTTTGGATATGTGTTGGAATGCACTTATTAACTTATATCCTTTACAATTCCAAAACTATATATGTATTTTATCATGTCTTTAACTATATGTTTTGGATTATCTCACCCTTTACTTGTTTCGCCGTTACCTTTATATTGGTAACGTGCAGGTTATGAAGATAGAGTTTATAGCTGCTGTTAGTTGAGTCGGTGTCGCTCTGATACGTAGCACTCGGGGGGAAACATTTATGTTGTCTTGTTGTTGATTCTTTTGTTGTTCTTCCTTTTGTATATAGAATCATACTTTATGAAAATATGATTTATTAAGGAAGTTTATTAAAGAAGATGTTTTGATGTTTTTGAATCAATTTATGTCTTCCGGCGATGCTATGTATCCGAGACTTATACTTTAAATCAAACTGTTTAAAGTGAGTTGTTTTTGAAGGTGTGATGCCTCAGTATTAAATTTATGAAATTTTAATTTACTCTGATTGTTGCATATAAAACCTTGGGTAATATTGGGGTGTTACATTAGTGGTATCAGAGCAGGTCGGTTTGTCGACCAAGTTATTAGTGTGTTTAACCCTGTTGTATGTGACATGTGTGTGAAACACTGTCGGTACTTGTTTGTTTCAAATTGTTTGTCTGCAGAGATGAGTTTGAAGCAAGTGGGGGAGAAGTTTTACTTCTTGGTGGCGCTTGTGGCTTATGTTGGAACCTCAGGCAGTGTTACGCTTTGGTAACTTATAGTGTAAGTTTGAAGACGCTGTTGTAGCTTGGTATAGATGGTTTATGTCACCGTCATGATTGTCGACTGTCTATTGACAAATTGAGGGACTGATCATCCTTAATCTCTTGTTGATAGTAGTCGGGAATTGTGTTGGTTGGGATAGACTTGTCTTTCCAACTTAATAGTGTGTGAAGCAGACGAGTTGGCACAAGGCAGTGCATGGTTACTTGAGTTGTGGGCAAATTTGGATTTTGGTGAGAAACAAGATTTTGGCAAGCGAGCTTCTTGTTGTGATTCTTCCGAAACCTTTTGTGGAGATGTGAGTGAATTACCGCTGTAGTGGGAGGTGAAGTTTTGATGGATTTAGTTTCTGGAACTAGTTGTGATTCGAAGTATCCTTAAGGGATGTTTGTTTCTGAATTAGAGTTGAAGAGTCAACTTGAAGATTGGTTTTAGTAGAGTTTGTTTGTTTGAGTGGTTCGCCGTGGAGTGCGCCGGTTGTGTTGTTCGAGAAGAGCAAAGGTTACCCGAGTTGGTGTGTTGTTTGTAGTCAAGGAACGAAGTGGATGTTAAGGACGAGTGTCTGCTTCTGAGGATTGATATTTAAGTGAAGCAGTTATTTGGAGTTTATGTGTTTAGTGAGATCGATTTGAAGTCTGGATGCCTATGGGTTAGTGTGAGGGTTGAAGATGTTCAGGCAATGCTTTTCAAGATAGTGTATGGTCCGGGCGAGTATAAGCTGATGTCATTAGTGTGACTAATGCGTCAGGTACGATTTTGGAATGTTCCAACAGTACTCTCATGAGTAGCTGTAGAGTTGTTTCGTGTTCATGGATATTATTTGGTTTACATCAAGTTAAGGGATTGTGGCAAGCATCCGAGGGTTGGGTTATCAGTAGTGGAGTTAGATTGGTGCATGTCGAGTACTCTAAAGAAGGAGTTTTGGAACTGTTGGACGTGAGTGTCTTAAGTAAGCAACTTAGACGGTGATATTTTGGACATTTCCGCGAAGATTTATTTTGTGTCTTGTAGGAGACTTTAAGGGGCTAATTCAGAGTTTAAAAGTTCTTTTGTTTTGGATGGTTAACTTTATGAGTTTGATGGAAGATCTTTTTATGAGTTGGTATTGATCGTGAGTATTTTGACCCGAAATGGTTGAGTCACTAATTGGACTTCGCAATGGGAAGAGAATTTGTTTGAGCCGATGAAAAGTTTAGTGAATGCCTTGATTTTGGTTTTGTTTTGTACTGAAGAACCTGGTGCGACGTATCGTGATATTTTGTTTTGGACTTAAGATGTATTTCGACATAGAGTTGGAAAAGTGTATTACTACCTTGGAATGATTTGATTTTTCTTATGGAAAATTATCGGATGCGGGAGTTAGAGTTTGATGCGGTTATGCTCATTGGAACCTTATAGGTACAGATGTTAACGACAAGGAGATTGGAATTGTTGAAGACAATTCAAGTTTGAGTACGATCTATAAAGAGACTTCGTCTGTTGTTGAGTTTAGTAAGTTGATATTGAGGATAACCCAAGAATATATGATTTGAGATTTATTATTTTGAAAGAATGTTGCATGTTTGTTTTGATACGCTTGTTGAGATTAAACTCAGAAGCTTATTAAGGATTTGTTCACTACTACCATATGGATTTCGCCGGATACTAATGGTCGTGGTGGATTATTAGATTACGACTAAAATAAGTCTTGACGGTAAGGAATTTGGTGATGGTTTGGTAACCACGAGTACTTAAAGATGATTGATGTTTTATAGAGGAAGATGTTCTATTTGTGACTGAAGTCGGTCGCGACGGTGTTCATGTTAGATTCCATAGAAATTGATGTTATGGTTCTAAGTCCAAACTATGTTGTAATTTCAGGAGTATGAGACGAAGTTGATGAGTAGAGTTCTTGAGAGAGTGTTTTGGTTTGAATTACCACTTTAGAAGATTGAAAGTTATGAGAGATGTTTCGAATAAGAAACCAGTGTATTGATCGTTGCGACGATGCGAGGATGGTGATTACTTAATTCAACTTTAGGAATTGAATTGTTATAAGGGAAGACTTCGTTGAAGTCAAGTGTATACGTCGAAGTTTCACAAGTGAAATATTTGGACAGTATTTGAAGAGGTCAAACTATGTCGTGTATTTCAGAGGATCAATGGACGTTGATCAATCGAGAATGAAAGAGTGATTCTTCGAGTTGATGAAGCTGATGTTGCGAGGTGTCTTGATGGGTGTACGCTTTGAACGTATCCATTTTGGGTGATTGTGAAGTTGAGGATTAACCAAGTTGTTTTACGGTTGGCATCTTGTGCATAAAAGTGACGCAGCATGGTTTAGATATCGAGCAGTGAGTTTTAGCGAGTATGCGGGATTGTTGGATTTGGGCTAGTGAGTTATAGTCGCAATTCGTCAGTATACGTCCTAGGATGAGTGGTGTGTCGCAGCTCAGTTATGTTTGGGTAACTTTTTATTGTTCAAGGGTGGTACGTTGGTAATCTACAAGGACGATATGACCTTGTAATTTTTCTAGAATGAGAGTGATAACTGCCAGTGTAATTCTTGAGTTCGTACTTATGCGTGAATGAAGGCATCTTTTCGTGTTTGCGTAGCACGCGTGGTTTTATCCTTTTCTGATTGTTTCAGTTTTGGTTTGTATAACCATTTTGTTGTTTTCGTTTTAGCGATGGTGTCGGTGTTGTGTCGTAGGACTTTATGTTCCTACCTTTGGTGACTCGTTTCCGAGGTGTCGGTTCGAGTGTATGACTAATTCTATGGTTGAGACGTTAGGATGGTATCGATCTTGTTTGTTTAGTTCTCGAGCGAACCGGTGTGTCTGCGACTTGTTTAGTTATTGGGTGTTAGTTGGTTGTCGAGTGCATTGTATGGGATTTGCATCTCGGCATGGTTGTTCTTGTCTAAACGTTGTAGCTAGGGAGATGCCCTTGTGTTAGGTGTATTTTGTATGTTGTTTAATTGACGCGAGGATTGAGTGGACGAATGCGTAGGCATGTCCCGATTTGTTCGTTTTGGTCAAAATATCGAGGACGAAAAGTTTATAAGTGGGGGAGAGTTGTAACGCCTTGTTTTAATTAATATTATATTATATTAATATTCTCGAGTTACCGATCGATATTTATTTTGCGACGAGAATAAATATATTAATCGATATATATGATAATATATTTAGCGACGTTCCGTTTGGTCCGGTAAAATATTATTCGGATCCGATATTTAATTCCCCGAAATTAATTGAATTGATGATATAATTAGTAAGTTAGGAGTGTGGGGAGCAATTGTTGAGGATTGGGTTTTAAGCCTTGGTTTACTAGTAGAAATACCTTTATAAACCATTTCTCCTCATTTTCCTTCCATTCATACATACCAAAACCAAACATAGAAACTTAGGCTTGCTAGTAGAAAAACAACTTATAAAATCAATTTTCTTTCCCATTCCTTCCATTCTTACAAACCAAAGCCAAACTTGGCCTTAGAGAGAAGAAGAGAGGGTTTTGGAAAGAAGAAGAAGAAGAAGAAGAGCAAGAGAGCAAGATAGGAAGCTTGAGGTTGGAGTTGTGGAATCATCTTGGATCATCCAATCTCTAGAGGTAAGGGGTTTGATTCTCCATCTCATATTGTTAGGTTTTGATAGATATATTTTGGATTTGAGGGTAAAATTGATAGGTTGATTTATGAGTTGTATGTTTGATTGTTTGATTGAAATAGATTGGAAAGTTGAATTAGGTGTAGGGATTATGAGGTTGATGATAATTAGAATCAATGGGAGTTGTAAAAGTTAGGTTAGGAATGTTAAAAATGGAGTTTTCACGCAGGTCAATCAACACGGGCCGTGTTGATTCACACGGGCGCCAGTGTTGACCTATTGTAAAGGGAAGAGTTGTTGACAGGACAATCAACACGGGCCGTGTTGATCCACACGAGTGCCCGTGTTGATGCTCTGACTTTGGCATTTTTGCATGTTCTGATGGCTTTTCAACACGGGCCGTGTTGATGCACACGGGGGACTGTGTTGATGCTTCTGTAGCCTCCAAAATTCTGATTTTCAGCACTTCCTTTAGAACCCGATTGTGTTCCGATTTTCCGATTTCGGTAGATTCGACGACGGAGCAAGTTGCTCCGAATTCAACGAAAATTGACGTGCTAGCTAAGTTTGACGTGTAGAACTTAGTGGTGAGGTTAGTTTTAAGAAGTTGCGAGTTTTTAAGAGATGACCCAAAATAGGCTTAATTACGGTTTAATTGAATCGGATTTAATTTTAGGGGATTTAAGACACGTATGGACAATCCGATTGCGATGTTGACGATTAGGAGTAATTCCGGTTATTATGGATGGCTTTTGCGACGATGATAGGTGTTTGACTATCTTTTCGTATGTGGAATTTAGTGAACGAATTGATAATGAGGTGGGGTGATTAAGCATAATGTTTGTGAAGACGTATTAGTTATTGAATACTTGTTGATTATGCGATGCGAGGTTATATGTCTTTGTACATGATGATGTGATGATTATATTGATGTTATTAATAAATGCTTCCGATTTGTGAATGTATGATTTTGATGATGATGAATTATATGTGACGTTTTGCATAATGCAAATATAATGCGATGATATATTTATCTTGATTTGGATAAATTATGGTGATGTGGGATTTATGCCAATTTTGATAAGCGACGATGATGTTTTTGTGTTGTGTTGTTTATTGTCGAGTCACATACATTGCATTGGCGACGATGGGATTTTATGCCAAGCAACGAGGCTTTTATGCCAAGTGTTCCTAATTATGGACAAAGTGACGGGTACCACATGCATAACATAGTCGTGTCTCATGGAGTCAGTTATGTTTATGTGTGAGTTGTTTGGCGTTGGGTTTTAAATTGATTGATGATGATTGAATTGCAATGATGTATGATGCTTTGTTTGGTGATGATCTTTATGATGAACATGAAATGAATATAACTTGATAGTTTCATGATAACTAGGCGATGAATATAAATGGTGAGTTTTGTGATGACTTAGTTTAGATGAAATGCTTAATGCAATTATGATGTGATGATATTGGCGACGATGGGCTTTTTATGCCAAAAGCAACGATGGGCTTTAGCCAATTTGGGATGATTTGTTTATGTTGCTCATGTTGTTAGCATTGTTTAATGTTGTTGGTTGATGTTGTTGTTTATGATTGTCGTGTTAATTAGCGATGTATTAGCTTGTGACGGTTTCTTGGTGACGGAGGTTTACGTGTTGTTGTGATGATTTGTGCCGATGAGGCTAAGGCGATTAAGTATAGATTATACACATTAGAATGATGATAAGAGTAAGTGAGGTTTGGATATGTGTTGGAATGCACTTATTAACTTATATCCTTTACAATTCCAAAACTATATATATATATATATATATATATATATATATATATATATATATATATTTTATCATGTCTTTAACTATATGTTTTTGATTATCTCACCCTTTACTTGTTTCGCTGTTACCTTTATATTGGTAACGTGCAGGTTATGAAGACGGAGTTTATAGTTGCTCTTAGTTGAGTCGGTGTCTCTCTGATACGTAGCACTCGGGGGGAAACATTTATGTTGTCTTGTTGTTGATTCTTTTGTTGTTCTTCCTTTTGTATATAGAATCATACTTTATGAAAATATGATTTATTAAGGAAGTTTATTAAAGAAGATGTTTTGATGTTTTTGAATCAATTTATGTCTTCCGGCGATGCTATGTATCCGAGACTTATACTTTAAATTAAAACTGTTTAAAGTGAGTTGTTTTTGAAGGTGTGATGCCTCAGTATTAAATTTATGAAATTTTAATTTACTCTGATTGTTGTATAATAACCTTGGGTAATATTGGGGTGTTACATGGTTCATTTGATTCAAGCATTGTCCAATACATCATTCCATTAATGGCACAAAGTTAACATTGTCATTTTGATAAAGTTGCTTTAATCACAAAGTCCACTCCTTGAGCCCATACATTGTTGCTTCTGAATTCAAAACATATTAGCACCAAGAAGCAACATCTCTAAGACTACCAACCACCCTACATCGCATTGAAATCATGTTCTTCAAAGTTACTTCAAACCTAAGCTTCCAAACCATAACTTGTAATCTTTCAAATTTCTTTACTTCAACATCCCAAACCTCTTGCCTATATATAGAGAGGCCATTTGCAAGCCAAAGCATAAATTCACAAGTCCTCAAACACCCTCAAGTTCTCTCAAACTCATAATCACTAAAAAACCACCATTGTTGCACATTTGAAGCTTCCAACACCAAACTCTCAATCCACTCATGTGTTTTCTCTTTTTATCATTCAAACATCATCTATACATCATATATAACTCATTCATACCCTTCTTACACTTCTGTAACTTCATCATTACCATCCTCCAAACTCCAAAACCGTGTCCTGCAACTTGACTTGGGTAGAGCATTTCAGCAACTTTCAAAGCAAAGTAGGCATTAGAGCATGTTCAGGGAGGTCCAAGGAAGCTTTTGGCATCATTTATTTGCACCTGGAAGCATCCATACACATGTTGAGTTTTCACTTCAAGAGGTAAGTTTTCCAAACTTTGATATCTTAATTTAAGCATCATTTTCTTTCAATTTCAAAAGATAAAATGTAGATATCATGTCTATGAAGCTAACCATGTTTTTAAATTTCATTTTTATTGACTGTGTGCTGAGAATTTTGGAACTGGGTTTTCTGAAATATTAGGTCTTCAGTTTGATACCAAGCAAAATTCGTTTCAGCCTTTAACTTATTGCTTTCAAAAGTTATATGGTTGAATTTATTGTAAAAAATAAAACAAGTTTGGTTTTGGAAGTTTTCAATTTGGTTGAGAAATGAGAATTTTACAAAATCAAAAAAAGATGAAGTTATGTTGTGGTTACAGTAAGCGTGCGAGGAAGAAGAAAGAGGTGTGCTGGAAATTTAGAATTTTCAAAACATGTTTTGTAATATATTTACTGGGGGGGTATTTCAAAACCGGATGAAACAGTCACCCCAATGGTAAAAAAGCGCACGTTAACCTGAGGGACCTGGGTTCGAGCCCCAGTGTTACCCTTTTATTTTTCACATATTTGTTTCTTGTAGATTTAGGGCATGCAAGCCTAGTGCACGCATGTTGCACCTCTGTATAACAACCATCAGATCTCATAACTCCAGATCTAGCGCTTCAGAAAGCCACGCCCATGGTACATCCCAAAGAACTGTCCTCACTAGATCTAACTGGTGCATGGGCTCCTCTGTTTTGGGCCTAACATTTTTTCTTCTTCTCACCCCGATTTTTCTTACAACAGAGGCCCATTAATTTTCTTTTCTTTTGTTTGTTTTAATTTAATTTTTTTTTAATTTCATTTTTTTTATTTAATCAACAAAAATTATAAAATCATAAAAAATTTTGATTTAGGTTTTTAATTAATTAATTTAATTTTTGATAAGTAAAATTAATTTAATTTAATCACCTTGCTTTATTTTGAATAATTAGTTTGTAATTAATTAGAATTAGGGTTTATACTATAAAATGTTTTTCTAAATAAAACATTAAAATTATTTTCTAACAATTAATTTCTTTTTAAAAATCAAAATTAATTTAGACTTAGGTTTTTTTTAATTAAGTTAACTAAATTAGCTTTATTTTTAATTACTTAAATTAATTGACTTTTTTTTTTCATTTGTTATTTTTAATTTAGTTTCTTTGGGTTTTTACTAAACTTCTTTTAATGAAAATTAATCAAATGATTAGGTTAATCATCAAACTTTTTCTATCAAAAGATCACAAAACAATTTCCTTTCTCTTTTCTTTATTTTACACCTCTGCGTATTTCAGTATTTCACATTTTTTTGATTATGTAATTGCTCAAAGCTTGTAATAGATAAATTAGGATTTTATTTATTTCCATCCCCATTCATAAATATGTACGCCCATTCCCGAAGCATTGTAATAGCGTAGGACATTTAATTTCCGCAATTTATTGGTTTCCTTATTACTGTTAGTTTAATAGGATTGTATGGAAAGATTTAAAATCAAACATTAGAAAACCTAACTCCAAAACAAATTAACTGAAATCAAAACACTATACACACACACACCTCTAAGGTTACCCTCACTTGTTGCCTTCGGATAAAAAATAGTCATGTCCCTCGAACGTGGGATGTTTTAGTAAAGACCATCGGTGACCCTTCGATGTTGCCTTTGGTAAACGATCTCAGTCCCTTACGACAACTGCTAAAATGTCCTACAAATTGCCTTCTATGACTGTATGATGACCCATGCCTGTCCCTCATATCCAATGATAGGGCTTTCTACTAACTAATTGTAGGATAGAACTATCTAAAGGAGGAGGAAAAGAACAAAGACTCTTTGAGTAGGTATATCACTCGTAATCTCTTGCTCACAAAATAAAACAACTTTCAGACTTCACACTTTCAAAAACAACACTTCCTTTCAACAAATATTTTCATTACAAAATTACCGCACTTAGGCGTTTTCAAAATATTTTCAAACATACACAAACACATATCATTTTCAATGTGAGCTAGGGATTAAGAGCCCGTAGATAACTACAGATGAAAAGGGTGATAATATCTTCCCTTTTCATAACCTACCCCCCTTACTCAGAAAATTCTCAAAAAGTATTTCTTGTTCTTTTCACCCTTTTCTTTATTGAATAAAAGAAAAGTCGGTGGCGACTCTTGCTATCCGCAACATTTGCGATAAAACGAAAAAAGAAAAAGTCAGTTCTCCCACCATATTACTGAACTTGCGACTCTGCTGGGGAAACTAAACTAAAAGTGGGGTTACCTTAAGAGCTAGATCACTTTTATTGCTTTACTTTCTTGCTTTGTATGCTTTATATTTCGGGATATGCTTGGGTTTACTTCTTGTATAGATCCTATACCGGAACTAGGGTATTTTAGGTAAGTAGCATTAGATCATGAAAACTGTACGGCATAGACCGATATGGTTGAAACAATGGATACGTTAGTGCAACACATTGGTTTGTGATGGTGTCCCTTGAGTCAGTCAAGGAGAATGTTGGGTTTCCGCGTGGTGTCATAAGAACTAAATGGACTTAGAACCTTAGTTGACACAACTTAGCCATTAGAAAGTATTGAGACGGTCGGCTTTGGTGCAGACTAAAGTTGGTTCATACTCGATGCTACACTCATTGAGATTGTACTCTCGGGATATTTCGATCGCAATTCAGATGCTTGTGCTGAAACAATGCTTGAGAGAAAGATCAGTGATATGGAGGCTCCTAGAACCCGGTTACTTCTTTTAGGATAGGTTGAGCCAAGTAAAACTTTAAAAGGGTACTTACCTATAAACTCCATGTAAGCATAAACCTAAGGCCTTGTGTGTTTTGTTTGTGTTTGATTAATTGTTCGAACATGACATCATAATATCATGACATCATACCATATCATTTTCACTAATCATTTCAAGGACCTAGGGATTTATCTTTGTTCTGTTGTGTAGGATATGGCCTCCGCTCGCAGAAATACTATCCAGATTAGTTTTGTGAGGATACCTTCTCAACTTAAGGAGTTAGTCTCAAGGGTTCCCGAAAGTTATCCATTCATCAAAAGGCATGGTTAAATACTCAATTTGGTTACCTCTGGTTTTGAAGAAGACATGATGAGTGTTCTATTCCAGTTCTCTGACCCTGTACGTCACTGCTTCACATTTCCAGATTATCAGTTGGCACCCATAATGGAGGAGTTCTCTCAATTACTGAGGGTACATGTTCTTAATCAAATACCTTTCACCGGTTTAGAGAAAGATCTGCAACCTGAAGAAATTGCAGCAGCCTTACATCTGAAGCAGTTCAACATTCTATCTAATTGGGAAACAAGGAATGGAGTCAAGGGTTTTCTAGCTAAATTTATGTTCGAGAAGGCTCGATTATTTTTGGATGCTATGAGTTTTCAAGATTTCGAAGAAATCTTGGCTTTGTTGATCTATCGATTGGCGCTATTCCCTAATCCAAATCAACTCATATATGTGGGTTCCATCAAAATATTTCTTTCTCGTAACCCTGTTCCTACCTTGCTCGGAGACATTTTGCATTCTCTTCACACTCGTACTATGAGGAAGCGAGGGACTCTTATGTGTTGCATACCTCTTCTATTGCACCTTCCCCAATCAATATTGAAGAATGAACAAGGTTTAAGGTTATCTCAAAGGATGATGTTGCTTTCTCATTCGGATATCTATTGGTGTTCCCGATCTCTGGAAGATGTTACTATCATTAACCTCTACGGGGAATTCCCTAATGTTCCACTCCTTGGAATTATGGGAGGTATTACTTACAAACCTTCGCTGGCTCTATGATAATTAGGTTATGCTCAAAGAGATGGTCCTCATGACTCAATTATCCAGGGTATTGTGTTTGACTACGAGAATGATTCTCTAGGTTATCGTCAAAAGTTTATACATGCTTGGGGCATGGTAAAGAGGATTGATAGAAAAACTTTAGGATAAAAGAATTATATCCTTTTGGAGCCCTATCTCAAATGGGTACGAGCTCGCGCTTAAAATATTCTGATGCCATATCCAGATGTTCTACCGGTGATCTTAGAGTTTGTTGTCGAAGGAGACGTTTCTCACATCATTCTACATCCACACATGCCCACTGACCTCAAAGAATTGAAGAAGTCAGGGATTCAACTCAAGGAAGAACGAGACACCTTTGAAACTCAATTCTATCCAAGCGAAAATAAAGTGTTGGAGCTCACAAAGCAACTTCACGAGAAGTAAAGCCTTAATGCGTACATCGATACGAAGAGGAAGCGTCTGTGGGAGACTTGGGTATTAGGATTTAGAAGTTCACATTGTTTTCTCTTTGAGACCCTTTTTATTTTCATTGTAAGCCTAAGAGGCAATTGTAATTTTGAACTTACTAATAAAAATCTTTGTTTTTATTTCCCCTCGGTTAGTAAATTTAAATCTCCTAGGGTTTTTGAAAACATTACATCCACATATCATGCATCATTTCATAAGTAGGTTTTTTAATACAGGTTTCCTCATCTATTTACTATTTTTTTCAGTATAAGATGGCCCTCGAACAAACTGTCAAGGATCTCTAAACTCAGCATGCATAATTTCAAGAGACTCTTCTGAATCTAGCCAAAGGGAAATAAGAGATGATGGCGCTCCTCACAATGAAAAAGACGACTAAGAAGTGGGATGTTATCATCAACATGGGGATAAGATTCAAAGGTCCTGCTCAACCGGTTTGAGTGAATGATGTTTCCTCTGAGGAAGACGACAACCAAGAAGAGGATGGAAGAAGTTTCAGGGGTAAAGATAGAAATAATCAGGTTTCTGAGGATGAAGACTACTCTGACGAATAGTATCCTTCTGCAGATGATAAATACAAGCAGTTGGAAGACCGACTCAAAGATGTGGAAATCTAGAAAGTGCTTGGGTTGGATTTTGGAGAGTTAGGTCTGATCCCGGGGGTGGTCATCCCTCACGAATTCAAGGTCCCTATCCTAGATAAATATGACGGGGTCTCTTGTCCCAAACTTTATCTAAGGTCGTGTGTTCAAAAAATCCAACCTCATACTGCTGACAGGAAATTTTGGGTCCATTCCTTTCAAGAAAGGTTGTCCGGCACTTAACTTGAATGGTTTTATCAGCTCAAAGGAACCAATATCCATACATGGGAAGACTTGGTTGCTTCTTTCTTCAAGCAGTATCAATATAATGCTGACCTTGCACCGACTCGTGTGCAATTGCAAAACATGTCCATGGGCTCGAATGAAGGGTTCAAGGAGTATGCCCAAAAGTGGAGAGATCTAGCTAGAAGGGTGCAACCTCCTTTGACTGACCGGGAATTGGTGGATATGTTCATGGGAACTCTAACGGGTCCATTCTTTAATTTGCTGATTGGGAGTTCTTCATCAGGGTTTACTGAGCTGATTTTGACTTGCAAACAAGTTGAAAGTGGTATCAAGAGAGGAAAGATTCTGATGGCTATATTTTCTAATACTATGAAGAAGCCATTCAATGGTAAGAAAGAAACCAACATTGTCTATGGCCAGAAGTGTCGTAGTAAAATGATTGTCATCAGTCTGTGGGGGTGGTGTTGATCTCTAATCTAATGTCTGTTCAACAACAACAACAGGGCAACCAGAGTAGGTCAGACGCTCTGAGGAGGTACTAGGATTAATATGCCATTGGCTCAGGAATTACAACATTTGTTAAAGGCTGAACTCATTTCACTACGGGATCCTCCTCCTAATCCCAACACATCCTCTCCTAAGTACAATCCAAATGTGAGGTGTGCTTATCATTCGAACAGTCCTGGGCATGAGACCAACAACTGCTGGGCCCTAGAAAATAAGGTTCATGATATGATTGATAACAAGGAAATTAAGTTTGACCCTCCAGAGACTCCGAACGTGATTACTGCTCTTATGCCGAAGCACGACAAATGCATAAGTGCTATTAAAGATGTTTTGTATGTTACTTCCATAAGTGATGTGGTTACTCCGCTCTCAATAGTCAAGAAGAATTTTCTACAAGCCGGTTTATTTCTGGGTTGTGTTAAAGAATGTTATTGATGTGTAGTTTAACCCAATGGCTATGGGTTACTGAAGGAAGGCGTTTAGCGCCTGATGGATGAACATATAATTTTGATTGAGAAAGTTTCGTATACTAAAATTTGTGCCAAGATTTATCTGTCATATCGAGTACTCCTTTCTAGATCACTTCCAAGGGTCCTGTAAGGATTACTTCCAATCCAAAAGTTGCCCCCTTGATCATTACAACATCTAGACCCATCCCATAATCCTCAGAGAAGGCTATTCCATGGAACAATGGGTCTGACGTCTATTACCATGGCATTAAGCAAGAGTTGTCTTACCAAGATCATGAAGAGGTTGATCCCAATATTGAAAATATTGTGAGGATCAGCAAAATTACTAGAAGCAAATAGATTTTCACCCCAGAAATCTCTCCACATGTTCAAGTCACAGTTACCAAGACAACTACCGAGGCTCGTGGTAAAGAGCCAATGACGGAGGCACTAAAAGAAGCTACAGTCAAAGATACCTCTGGAAAAGAAATGGAAGAGGTTTTGAAGATCATTCATATAAGCAATTACAAAATTATTGAATAGCTGGGGCAGACCACGCCCAAAATATCCATGCTATCTTTACTACTGTGTTTTGAAGCCCACACGCAAGCTTTAATGAAATTTTTGAAGACTGCTCATGTACCACAAGATATTTCTGCCGATCAATTTGGAAGTTATGTTTCTAGCTTAACGACTGACAATGGATTAGGTTTCTCCGATGTTGACCTGACTCCGGAGGGGAGAAATCATAATAGGGCCCTGTATTTCTCCATTGAATGCAGGGGCACCACATTGGCTCTTTTGTTACTTGACACTGGCTCATCTCTGAATGTTCTGCCGAAGGGCACTCTTGACAGGCTGGATTGTGAAGGGGTTGTGCTGAAACCCAGTGACATTATAGTTCAAGCCTTTTACGGGTCCAAAAGAATGGTACATGGAGAAGTGGACCTTCCTATCAAAGTGGGTTCACAGATCTTTGAATCCACCTTCTATGTAAAGGACATCCAGCCAGCTTATTCTTGTCTACTAGGACGCCTCTGGATTCATGGGGTAAGTGTTGTTACCTCCACCTTACACCAGAAATTAAAATACCTTGTGAAAGGGAATATCGTTACTGTCTGCAGAGAAGAGGAGTACATGGTCAACCGCCTGAATTCATTCCGGTATGTGGAGATGGACGGAGAATTTATTGAGACTCCATGCCAAACCTTTGAATTGATTTCCCCTACTGCTGTTGAAGATGTTTCTGCCATTCCAAAGACTACCAGGGTTCTGCACAAGATGGCCTCCTTAAAAGATTCCAAAGCTACTATAGAAGAAGGTGGTTATACTACTTGGGGTCAGCTTCTTGATATCCCCTATAAATCTGATAACTCTCGTTTGGGCTTTACTACAGAGGGTCAATGGGTTGTTTGTCACGCTTGAGCTAGAAGACCTTTGTTATGTATCAGCAACAATAGAATCAATGCTATAGAAGACACTAATAATGATTATGATTCCAAGAGCTGGATATTCCCGACCATTGGTGATGGACTCGACAATTGGAAAGTAGAAGACATTTTCCTTATCTCCTTTATTCAGGAGTAATAGTTATTTCTATTTTTATTTCTTTAAGAAGTTTGGTTATGTAAATTCTTTTAAAAACAATGACTTTAAACCTTGTGTCTTTCCCGGGGAACGATGGTTCATTTGTTAAGGGTTGCAATGTCATAAGTCATATTTTCGTTTAAAAATATTTGACATTTTGCATTTAAATTTTGTGCTCTCTGTCTTTCTTTTACTTTATTGCACTTTCGAATAGCTATGCATTCTTACACACACCCACACACTACATTGAAGATCCACATCCACTCTGGATCTCGTTGATAATGATTCTGCTATTGTCGCTTATGACTTTGACAATCCAATCTACCAAGTTGAGGATGAAGGTGAGGAAGATTGTGAAATACCTGGAGAACTTGCCAGACTCTTAATACAAGAAGAAAATGTTATCCAACTTCACGAAGAGATGATCGAAGTGGTAAAGTTGGGTTCTAAAACAGACAGAAAAGAGGTCAAGATAGGCGCCAACTTAGAGGGAAGTGTCAAGAACAGATTGATTCAGATGTTGCACGACTATGTTGAGATCTTTTCTTTTTCATACGAATACATGCAAAGGCTCGATACTGATATTGTGGTTCATTGTCTGCCGATGACAAAGGGTTATTCTCCTATTAAATAGAAGGTTTGTTGCATGTGTCTTGAGATATTAGGGAAAATCAAGGCTGAGGTTATGAAACAATTCAATGCAGGTTTCTTAGAAGTGACGTCACATCCTCAATGGGTTGCAAATATTGTTCCAGTCCCAAAGAAAGATGGAAAAGTGCTTATGTGTGTAGAATACAAGCATCTAAATAGGGCAAGCCCCAAAGATGACTTCCCACTTCCATATATTGATGTTCTGGTCGACAACACTGCTCAGGATAAGGTATTCTCTTTCATAGATGGTTTCTCAAGTTATAATCAGATCAAGATGGCGCTTGAAGACATGGAGAAAACTACCTTTGTCATACAGTGAGGCACTTTCTGTTACAAGGTCATGCCTTTTGGGTTGAAGAATGCCGAGGTAACTTATCAGCGTGCCATGGTAGCCTTATTTCACGACATGATTCATCATTAGATAGAAGTCTACATCGACGACATGATAGCAAGGTCACATACTGAAGAAGAACATATTGATAATCTGCATAAGTTATTTGAAAGGCTGAAGAAGTACAAACTGAGGTTAAATCCAAACAAATGCACTTTTGGGGTGTGATCCAGAAAACACATGGGTTTCGTTGTCAGTGGTAAAGGTATTGAAGTTGATCCTGCAAAAGTTAAAGCTATTCAAGAAATGCCGGCTCCCTGTACTGAGAAGGAAGTCAGAGGTTTCTTAGGACGACTGAATTACATTTTCCGATTCATTTCTCATTTAACTGATGTATGTGAGCCAATCTTCAAACTGCTGAAGAAAGATCAAGTAGTAAAGTGGAATGACGACTGTGAAATAGCTTTTAATAAAATCAAAGAGTACTTACAAGAACCTCCAATTCAGATGCCACCGATTGAAGAAAGTCCTTTAGTCATGTACCTAACAGTGCTAGAGAACTCAATGGGATATGTACTGGGGCAGCATGACGAGTCTGGTCGAAAAGAGCATGCAATATACTACCTTAGCAAAAAATTTACTGACTGTGAAACAAGATATTCACCGATCTATAAAACTTGTTGCGCTTTGGAATGGGTTGCTCGTCGACTAAGACAATATATGTTGATCGATACTACTTTATTAATCTCTAAAATGGATCCCATCAAGTACATATTTGAGAAACCAACTCTCTCCGGAAGAATAGCCCGATGGAAAATGATCTTAACAAAATACGACATTTAGTACACCACTCAAAAGGCAATCAAAGGAAGTGTACTGGAAGATCATTTGGCACATCAAGCAGTAGATGACTATCAGTCTATGCATTTCGAATTCCCAGATGAGAATATTATGCTAGTTATAGATTGTGAATAGTCTGGACCGTATGAAGGACCTGAGCTAGGATCACGATGGACTATGATTTTCGATAGAGTTTCTAACGCACTTGGAAACAGAATTGGTGTTGTAATTATCTCTCCTCAAGGTTTCAATATACCCTCCACCGCCAGACTTTGCTTTGACTGCAACAACAATATGACTGAATATGAAGCGTGCATCATGGGAATTAAAGTTGTTGTTGACCTAAGAATCAAGTTCCTGAGAATATATGGGGATTCAGCCGTGGTAATCAGTCAGGTCAAGGGAGAATGGGATACAACACATCCGAATCTTATCTCTTACCGAGAACATGTGTTAACCTTGATTCCGTACTTCGAAGAGATTACTTTTGAACATATCCCCGGAGAAGAGAATCAGTTGGAGGACACATTAGCTATTATGTCATCCATGTTCGAGATCAGATGGGACAATGAAGCTCCCAGAATTACCATTGAAAGATTCGATGAACTGGCACACTGCTATGAAATTGACACTGATGGAGTAGAAGAAAAACCTTGGTTTCATGAAGTGAAAAGATACCTTGAGGCTGAAGAATACCCTGAAGGGGCATCGATCATTGACAAGAAATTCATATGGAGGTTCTCGACTAAGTTCTTCTTGAGCAATGGGATTTTATACAAGCATAATCTTGATTCAATTTTGCTTCACTGTGTAGACAAGAAGGAGGCAGATAAAATTATGGAGGATATGCATGAAGGCATCTTTGGTACTCACTCCAGTGGGCATACTATGGCTAAAAAGATCTTGAGAGCAGGTTACTATTGGTCGACTATGGAAACTGACTATCACCACCACTCGAGAACTTGTCATAAGCGCCAGATCTATGATGATAAAGTTCATGTGCCTCCTGTTCCTATGAATGTTTTGAATGCTCCATGGCCATTCGCAATGTGGGGCATTGATATGATCGGAGAAATCAAGCCTATTGCTTCTAACGGACATCGTTTCATTCTCGTCACCATTGACTACTTCATAAAATGGGTTGAAGCAGCCTCATTCGCCTCTGTTACCAAGAATGTTATGGCCCGGTTCATTAAGCATAACCTCATCTTCCGGTATGGTATCCCCGAGAGACTCATCACGGACAATGGTACCAACCTCAACAACACTATGACCACTGAACTTTGCATGCAGTTCAATATCAAGCACCACAACTCTTCTCCGTATCAACCAAAGATGAATGGCATAGTGGAAGCCGCCAACAAGAATATTAAGAAGAACATACAGAAGATGATTGTGACTTACAAAGACTGGAAGGAGATGTTACCATTTACTCATAATGGCTATCGCAATTTAGTGTAAACATCAACTTGGGAAACCCCATTCTCCCAGGTCTATGGTATGGAAGTTGTCCTACTTGTCGAAGTTCAAATTCCTTCTTTGAGAATTATGAAAGATGCATACTTAGACGAAGACGAGTGGATTCCGACTAGGTTGGATCAGTTGAATTTGATTGATGAGAAAAGGCTTGCAGCTGTCTGTTATGGTCAGGTGTATCAAAAGCGTATGATCAAGGCATTCAACAAGAAAATCAAGCATCGGGTATATCAGGCTGATGACTTGGTAATAAAGTGAATCATTCTACCACAAGGTGATCCCAGGGACAAATGGACTCCCACCTACAAAGGGCCATTTGTTGTCAAGAAAGTATTTTTAGGCGGTGCTATGATACTAACCACCATGGACAGTGAAGATTTCCCACATCCTGTGAACATGGACATAGTTAAAAGATACTACGCATAAAAATAGCCCGCTAGGTTGACTGGCCTAGGAAAAAATAAGGGCATCCCGACGAACCAAAAGGGTTCGGGCAAAAATTAGGGCTATATATAAAAGATTATACACCCAAATAATTGAAAACCTGAAAAGGCGGTTTGGGCAAAAAAGGGTATCCCGATAAATTGAAAACCCGACAGGGCAGTCCAGGAAAAGTTAGGGATTAAAACAGTACGATTATGTCCCGTTGGATCACTTACAATAAGCTTTATTACCAAAATCAAAAGTTAAAACGGTACAGATCAGTTCAATCAAATTCTTTCGACAGCAAGGGATGAGATGTTCGAAGACATAGGGGCAATAGCGGAGTTGGAACACAACAAGATCATTTCCATATAGCTATATGTTTTGTTTTCACTTTGTACTCTTTTCATTTTACTCTTACTAGGATTTATGTCTCTTTGTACAAAATCGCCTGTTATAGGCAAACTATCAATACAAATACACCTTAAAATTCAAAGTTTTTGTTTTTAATTTTTCTGTTTTGTTTGCAAAAACGTCCAATGATTAAAATTGATTAAACATATGCATATGAACATGATTAACTGTTAACAAATATATGCGTAAAAATAGGAATATGCATTTAACTCAAGACTCTAGGAGTTGGGATGACATTCAAGCCGTCCATAAATCCCCACGAGCTACTTCCATGAGATTATCCCCACACCTCGCAATTTCCCCGACAGATCGCTCTGGCAGATAAAGGAGTATAATCTCCTTCCTGGCAATGTCACCAACCTATGGAGTTCAAATCAGTACAACTCATGGAAGTTCTCTTCCTCAGCTGAGTTTATTCCTCCAAAATTGTAAAACCCCGTGAAGATTTCCTCTCTCCCGCATAGCTCATTTCCTTAGCAAGGGTGTTTCTTCAGTAAAGTATCTATCCGTCAATAGGGTTTATTTACCCAACATGGTTTTTTCCCCAATAGATTACAGTCTACCCAGCTTGAGTCTATTCCTCAGATCTCTACGAATCACTGACAACATTCCTCTCCCTAGTGAAGTCAACATTATCCCCAGATATTTGCTATGAAACCTAGAACCGGACCAGATATCAATCAAATTTATCCTCCCCGGATGAATCGAAAGGTTATCCATCTCTTTTATCCCCAGTCAGGGTATATAGGAATTAAATTCCCCAGACAAGTTGGAAGGTTATCCATCTCTTTTATCCCAAATCAGGGTATATAAGAATTAAACTCCTCAGTAGAGCGATGAACAACTAATGTTCCTAAACTCTTCTCCCCAAACAGAAGTCAACATTCCCCAGCGGAGTTTCCTCAAACAGCAAGCAGGATTCCCCAGTGGAAGAATTCTAGACAAGGTTGAAGATTACACGTGTTCTTCATCCCCAACACCAGTCATGGATTCATCTTCCCCAGCAAGATGTCATACGGAATTGTTGATACATTTCTAACAACATTTCACATTCATACATCATTTACCAATATCATAGCATATGCATACGAAACGCATATAGCACAGTCTCATTTATTTTGAAAACATCATTACGCAATGCATTTCATACATCATGACAATGCATACAGCTAACTCTTTACCTTTTTAGGAAAGATCAATCAACATACAAACATCATCAACTACTTATATGACCCAACAATCTTCTCCAAGGCTACATCTGACAAAGGGCTATTTCAACAATTTCCTCAGAGGATCATTCAAAAGTAGACATATTCTGGCTCAGATTAAATTAAGCGTAGATTTATTCTAATACTTCTTCCATTAGACATCTTTTGGCTCAAATTAAATCAAGCATAGATTTATTCTGATACTTATTCCAGTAGACATTTTCTATATCAGATTAAATTAACCATAGATTTATTCTGATACTTTTTCCAGTTAAAGATGGGTGCATACATCTTCTGACTCAAATTAAATTGACTATAGATTTATTTTCATACTTCTTCTAGTAGACATCTTCCGGCTCAGATTAAATCAACCATACATTTATTCTGATACTTCTTCCAGTTAAAGACAAACACAAACATCTTTTGGCTCAGATTAAATCGACCATAGATTTATTTTGATATTTTTCCAGTAGACCTTTTCTGGCTCAGATTAAATCAACCATAGATTTATTATGATACTTCTTCCAGTTAAAGACGAACACAAACATCTTTTGGCTCAGATTAAATCGACCATAGATTTATTCTGATACTTTTTCCAGTAGACCTTTTCTGGCTCAGATTAAATCAACCATGGATTTATTCTAATACTTCTTCCAGTAGACCTCTTATGGATCAGATTAAATCTACCATAGATTTATTCTGATACTTCTTCCAATTAAAGACAGATGCAGACATCTTCTGGCTCAAATTAAATCAACCATAGATTAATTTTGATACTTCTTCCAGTAGACCTTTTCTGGCTCATATTAAATCAACCATAGGTTTATTCTGATAATTCTTCTAGTTAAAGACAGACGCAGACATATTCTGGCTCAGATTAAATCAACCAGAGATTTATTCTAATACTTCTTCCATTTGCAGACAAGCGTAGACATCTTCTGGCTCAGATTAAAGCAAGCGAAGATTTATTCTGATACTTATTCCAGTTGAAGTCAAGCGTAGATTTAGTATAATTTCTATAAACATTTACTTTGGCTAGCATCTATAATCCCATATACAATGGCTCATAATTACCTCTCCAAATAGAATCTTTAAGCCCATTCTCAGTATAATCAACCAACGACGTTACTTTGTGCACCGACAAGTGCAAATTTATGGGAACTTAAGTGTTCAATCATATTCTACCTTCAAGTCACGAACGGAGGATACGCAAATCTAACTCTTCAGGTTTAAGAAGATTGAAAAGGGGCAGTTGTTGTACCCAAAAACTTTCCCTACCATTTTCTTCAAAAACATGTTCACAAAGGTCTCAAATACTCAAAGCCACTCAAGGGTTAACTGGTCAAACCTCCTCCTAAGCAAGGGTCTTCAACTAGGGATTTGTGCTTCTCAAGGAATATTGGGTTTCAAGGGTCTCAAATGACTTTCATGGTTCATCATAGGTCCTCAATAATGCTTATGTCAAGTTTCAAGTCTTACATCACATGTTTGCTCAGTCAATGGCTCATATGATTGAAAATCAACTATATTGAGTAAAAAGTCAATTGTTGTCAACATACAGTCAAAATTCAAGATTTTTTGTCAACATAATTATTTTTAGGTGATATTTATCATTGGATAAAGGTTTGATCATGATTCCTCAAGGAAAGCCCTCAGATCATCAAAGGTCAAAATTTATCAAAATTAGGGTTTTGATTGGAGATGACTGGTCATTGACTGTTGGCCTAGTGCATGACATAATGGCTTGAAGCATGTTATTAAGAGATCAAATACAACATATTGTCCTAATTACATGGCTCAAGACATTTCCAAAGATACATGTGATTGATAGTTGAGGAATTGAACCAACTGATGAAAAGTCAACAGTCAACAGTCACACAAAAGTCAAACTTTGACTTTTTGATCAACATTGGAATTGAAAAATCAAGAATCATAAAAACATTCAAAACTATCAAACTTGATAATCAAGAATCAAAAAAAGTCAACAAAATTCAAAAGTTTGAAAATTTTCTAACACTTTTTAGAAAAAATTCTAAGTGTATTGTTCTTAACAAGTCACTACTTCATGGCCTTTTTCACTAAGATCTAAGTTGATTCAAAGAAAACTTTCAACATGAAAGTTGTAGGTATTTATGAATTCTACAACTTTGTTAATGTGGGATGATTCTCAAAAAGTGTTTGGATTAAGAGATATAGGCCCGTGAAGTTGTGATATTTTTATCTAACACTTAGAAAAAATTTCAACAAGTTTTTATTAGTTTTTTATCCTAACTTCTTGGCCAATTTCCATCAAGTTCCCATTTGATTTAGCCAAGGTGGTCAACATGAAAGTTATAGACAATGTTTCAAGCTTTCAAAAATGTCCAAGATTCCTTCACCACCCCGTTGAGGTAGTAATCATCCAAGATTCCTTCATCATCCCGTTGAGGTAGTAATCGTCCAAGATTCCTTCATCATCCTGCTGAGGTAGTAATCGTCCAAGATTCCTTCATCATCCTGCTGAGGTAGAAATCGTCCAAGATTCCTTCACCATCCTGCTGAGGTAGTAATCGTCCAAGATTCCTTCACCACCCCATTGAGGTAGTAATCGTCCAAGATTCCTTCATCATCCTGTTGAGGTAGCAGTTGTCCAAGATTCCTTCACCACCCCGTTGAGGTAGTAATCGTCCAAGATTCCTTCATCATCCTGCTGAGGTAGCAGTCGTCCAAGATTCCTTCACCATCCTGCTGAGGTAGTAATCGTACAAGATTCCTTCAGCACCCCGTTGAGGTAGTAATCATCCAAGATTCCTTCATCATCCTATTGAGGTAGCAGTCGTCCAAGATTCATTCACCATCCTGCTGAGGTAGTAATCGTCCAAGATTCCTTCACCACCCCGTTGAGGTAGTAATCGTCCAAGATTCCTTCATCATCCTGTTGAGGTAGCATTCGTCCAAGATTCCTTCACCATCCTGCTGAGGTAGTAATCGTCCAAGATTCCTTCACCACCCCATTGAGGTAGTAATCGTCCAAGATTCCTTCATCATCCTGCTGAGGTAGAAGTCATCCAAGATTCCTTCATCATCCTGCTGAGGTAGTAATTATCCAAGATTCCTTCATCATCCTGCTGAGGTAGTAATCATTCAAGATTCCTTCATCATCCTGCTGAGGTAGTAATCGTCCAAGATTCCTTCACTATCATCTGCTGAGGTAGTAATCGTCCAAGATTCCTTCATCATCCTGCTGAGGTAGTAATCGTCCAAGATTCCTTCATCATCCTGCTGAGGTAGTAATCGTCCAAGATTCCTTCATCATCCCGTTGAGGTAGTAATCGTCCAAGATTCCTTCATCATTCTGCTGAGGTAGAAGTCATCCAAGATTCCTTCATCATCCTGCTGAGGTAGAAGTCATCCAAGATTCCTTCATCATCCTGCTGAGGTAGAAGTCATCCAAGATTCCTTCATCATCTTGCTGAGGTAGAAGTCATCCAAGATTCCTTCATCATCCTGCTGAGGTAGTAATCATCCAAGATTCATTCATCATCCTGCTGAGGTAGTAATCGTCCAAGATTCCTTCATCATCTGTTTGGAGTAGCAATCGTCTCAGATTCCTTCATCACACATCATTATCAAAAAAGACCTCCTCTGGTTAGATTTATTTCTTCCAGTTAATGATAGGCAATCAGAGACCTTCAAATAACAGTCCAGATATGATCCAGATTTGGATGTAATTCTGTCACTCATTCAAATACAGTCCAACTATCGCCCCTGGATGGCATCTTTAAGCCCATCCTCCTACCAACAATCTCCAAATGGCATCTGTAAGCCCATTCCCGACATCACAATGTTGATACCACACCATGCGAGTGCAAATTTCTGGGCGCTCTAGTGTTTAATTATCTTCCACCTTCGGATCGCGAAAGGCTAGAAAGCCAATCTATATCCTCAGGTTTAAGAAAATTGAACAGGGGAAACTGTTGCACCCCAAAATTTGCCCTCTCATGTTTCCCAAAGTCTTCCCCCTGCATGGTTGATCACAAACCCGTGCCTAAGGAAAAAGAAAATTTTTGAGTGGTGCTTTAAGCATTTCGATTGGCATTATGAAGGAGCCTTTCGATTGGAATTATGGACAAGTATTTCGATTGGCATTATAACAGTGTCCTTCGATTGGAATTCCAAATGGTCCATTCGAAGAGGCATTCAAAGGGTCCATTAGAAGAAGCTTTCGAAAAGCATTCGAAGGAGGTCATCAGCCCATTCGAAAGGGAGCATTCGAAGGGTGTCATCAGCCCATTCGAAGGAGGTCATCAAGAGGGCACTCAAACGTGTCCAGGTACACTGAACGTGAGAAAATGGCATGTTTCCCTTGCAAATATAGAAATAATTAAATGCTGGTTGTGGATTTAATTCCTGAGTTAAAGGCCAAATTCTTGCCTTTTCTGTTCCTAAAGAGCTGATTCGACCATAGTGATTTTGTGCAACTCAAGACCATTCGAAGGAGTATTCAGAAGGCCCATACGAAGGGTACATAGAAAGTCCAGTCGAAGGAGGCAAATCAGGGCCAATCGAAGAGCATGGCCTGAAAGCATTCGAAATCCAAAAGCGTCCAGGTTCATTCAAGAGACACAAATGTTTCAAAAAAGGAAATTATTTAATGTGTCTGTTTCTTGTCTCATGGAATTTAATGGCTTGTTTAATGGTTGTCCCTTGCAATTACTGCACCTTCACACCCCTATAAATACAGGGTCAATGGCACATTACAAGGACACGAACATCACACGAAAAACACACACGAAAAACACACAAGAATCACACACAAAATTATACACACAAAACTCAACAGGAGAACAAAAAAACATTGGAGTTACGCTGCCAAAAGTCATCAGCACTTCCAGGAAGCCATACCCAATCCTTGCACAAGCCAAAGCTGCCACCCAGCGAACACCTCCACGCCCAGAAATCCCAGATCGAAGGTATTCATCCAGCCAATACCCAAATTGAAGTTCCAATATGTTGGTAAGAAAGGGTAAACTATCCAACCTCATATTTGCATAATACATACATACTGGTTGTTACCTTCGATTTGCCATCCTAGACAAGATCAAAGGGCATGGGTTTGGCACCCAGGTCATGTTTTTCGTGTGCTAACATTTGCTGCAGATTTAGCCTGAAGAGACCCCAACAAGTGCAGGGTCGAAGGGCCTGGGATTCAACACCCAGGCCCTGAATTTTATTTCGCTAACAAGCTTTTGCAGGTACAACATCCCAGATCGAAGGAGAGCCCTTCTCTGGATGGAACCTATTAGCGTGCTGGATCGAAAGAGGCATCTCATCCCTGGATCGAAAGCCATGACCTCCATGATCGAAGGGCAATCCTCTTCCCTGGATCGAAGGCCACTCACGCCTTACTGTCTTGCCCAATCGAAAGTCACCTCATCTGGATCGAAGTTTCCTATTTTTTATCCCTGGATCGAAGGATACCCTTTATATTTTTATTTTTTTTTTCCGTTATTTCTTTACTGACCTTATCATTTAAATTAACTTTAATTAAAAAAAATCACAAAAAAAAAACATTAGGTTAGTTTTTATTCAAGTTAATTTTGTAAACAAATTAATTAATTATTTTAACTTCATTTTATCAATTTAAAATAAATTAGACTTAGGAGTATTTAATTCAAATATCTTCTTAATCAAAAACGACCAAAAAGATTTTCTTATTTACTTAGAAATTTCTTAGACGTCTCTTTTCCTTGTTTTACGCGCGTTTATTTTATTGTAATTTCTTACTGGGATGTAATAGCTTAAACTAAGACCCTTTTTTACTGCTTTATTCCCACCAATTTTTGGACATGTAAATAATCCCCCTCCCCGAAAGCCTTGTAATAGCGTAGGATTTACAATTCCCGCACTTTAAATTCCTGTGCATATATTAATTGCTTAGATGTATGCTAACTAGGATTGCATGACAAGATTAACTCTTAACTTAAAATCAACAATAGCTCACCATGACATGCAAGAGTAAAATAACTGAAAATTGACACACTTGCACATGCCACTCTTAGGGTACACCTCACTTGGTTGCCTCGAAGGTGGTCATTAAGTATAGGATGTTTTAGAGGCCTTCCTTTGTCCTAATATCATAAGTTGCCTCGAAATGGTTGCCTCGATAAAAATGATCTAAGACATTAGGATTACCACTAAAGCGTCCTAACGTTGCTTTAGTGACCATACGTCCCTAAAATCGTATTGACCTGAAAACTCCAACGACGGTGCTACCTACTCCTCAATAGTAGGATAGTACTGTCTAAAGGACATTTGCACAATTAAATTCCTTTTTGAGTAGGTAGAGGTTCTTAAGTACTTGCTCTCTTTTAAAAACAAAACAAAAACTTTTCGCACTTACACTTCCTTCAAAAACAAAATTCTTTTCAAAACCCACAATCACAAAGAAAAGCAAACCTTTTGAAAACATAGTGAGCAAGTACCTAAGAGCCCGTGGATAACCACGGATAGAAAGGGTGCTAACACCTTCCCTTTCTATAATCTACCTCCCGAACCCGAGAAACATCTCGAAAAGGAATTTTTCTGTACTTTTGTCCTTTCCCTTGTTGGATAAAATAAAAGACGGTGGAGACTCTTGCTTACCGCGACACTTTGTGAAAACAAACGCAAACGCGAACCAGCATTCAAAAAACAGTCAGTTCTCGTTCCCACCGACCACACTTTTGATTGTTGATTATTCAGGTTTTGAACTTTAAGTTGATTATTATTAAACATGTGTTGTTTTGAAGTTGATGTAACGATGCTAAAGATGTTATTAAGAATTCCACTGCGTAGATGTTAAATTATTGAATTATTAAATTAAAGTATTATGCTGATGGTTCATTCGAAGTTTCAAAGTGTTATGTATCCACGATGAATGAAATGAGTTTTTAATGATGAATTTATAGCATCATAATTCGTTTGCATGCATGAATTTTATAACTCTGATTTATTTATATAATTTCCGGATAGAATTGGGGTATTACACCAAGACTAGGAACTTGCATGGTATGAAAAGTCATGATTGTCATGTTTTTATGGAACAATTGCTACCAATTGCATTCGATTCACTACCTAAACATGTGCTTAATCCACTAACTGAAATTAGTCAATTTTTTAGAGATATTTGTGCGCCATCTTTAAGAGTGGATGACATCATTAAGTTGGACCAAAATATTCCAGTTATTCTCTGTAAGTTGGAACAAGTATTTCCTCCTTGTTTTTTTGACTCCATGGAACACCTACCTGTGCATCTTCCATATGAAGTTTATATTGGCGTTCCTGTTCAATATAGGTGGATGTATCTGTTTGAAAGGTTCATGGGTGATTCAAAGTGATCAGTGAAAAATAAGGCTAGAGTTGAAGGATCAATATGTGCACATTATTTGCATTAGTAAACATGACATTTTTGCAGACATTATTTAAATGACTTGATATTAACTCCAAAAATCATAAGTAATCCTTTAAATGTTAATGAAGGAATTAAATTCACCTTATGAGTCTTCGTGCTTCTAGGTCGTCCCTCTGGAAAGAAGGGTCTGCATTGGTTGACCCAAAAAGAAATACAATCCACACATGTTCATGTCTTGATCAATTGCGTTGAAGTTAAACCATATCTTGAATAAGTATACCCCAATTTTTTAATTTTATTTACACTAAATATAAAAATTCTTACCTTGAATCTTATAGTGTGTTTCTTTTTAGGGAATTTAACACCTCTTATTTTCACAGAATTGATGTACAAGCAACATCTGGTGACATACATGCTCAATTTCCATCATGGTTCAAGGATAAATTGTCATGCATTATTGCACTGACTCAAGAAATACTCCATTTGAGAAACTTGTCTAAAGGCCTTATTCAAAGCGCAAATGAATGGCACACATACTTCGTGAATGAATATAAATTTTAAACTGAGACATGGACTGAAGGGAAAAACCATAAACATTGGTGTATTTGTAAAATGAGTTACATATTGTGGTGAAGATGACTTATATGGCTTTGTTAAACATATCCATGAGTTGGTATATGTTTTACCCCAAAATTTCCCTCTCATCTTTCTCAAGACATCCTTTCAAAGCTTCTCAAACACTCAAGATGCACAAGGGTTGACCAGTTAATACTTCTCATAAGCTAAAAGTATACAACTAGGGTTTTGATTTTCTCAAGGAAATTTGGTTTGAAAAGGTCTCAAGTTATTTCCATGGTTCATCATAGGTCCTCAACAAGGTTCATGTCAAGTTTCAAGTCTTGCATCACAAGTTTGCTCAGTCAATGGCTCAGATGATTGATGATCAATTATATTGGGTAAAAATCAATTGTGGTCAACATACAATCAATATTCAATATTTTTTGTCAACATCAACATTTTGAGGTGATATTCATCATTTTATCAAGGGTTTATCATGATTCCCCAAGGAAATCCCTCAAATCATCAAAAGTCAAGAATTATCAAATTAGGGTTTCCTTATGAGAAGTCAACTGAACTTTGACCAGGCATTACTTTCACATACTTCATCAAATTTTCTCCAACCAAATCTCATTTTGAAAAACATTCAATTCCTTACAACTTTGTTTTTATTCTCAAGTCCAAAAAATGTTTCATTTGAAAGATATGAACTAAAACAATATAGGTCATTTTTAAAAGTCAACAAAAGACACTTTTTGTCAAAGCAACTTACATCAAGATAATGTATTCAAAAGCAAAAATGATCAACATAGATATTGTAAAGTACATATTGAGCTTTCCAAAAATTCCCAGATCATATTCAAAAGATGAAAATTGAGAAAGTTATGAGGTGCACAAATTGGGAACTAGTGAGCCTAATTTTTGGTGTTCAAACATGTTTACCAAATATTAGAGGACCTCTAAGTCCATTTCTACATGGCTTTGATTTTTATTTATATTTATCTTGATTTTATTTAATTTAAAACCAAATAAATTAAAGAAAATCACAAGAGAGCATGGGCTAATGCATGTGGGCTTGATTTGATCAATTATGAGGCCCAATAATCCGTGCAAGACACACACATATAACCAGGTTCATGCAAGTCCCAAGATGTAAGAATATCTAAATTTGGAAAGATTTCAAATTTTTTGTTTAATGAGAGTTTTATGGTTTGATTGATTACCATGTATATCTACTCCTCTTATCCCTCTAGATAATGGACAACAAGACAGAAGCAAGGACATGCACGATAGTTGCTCAAAGAATCAATACAAAATTCTTAAAAAATTCTCAAAGGTGGTCAAACACGTAACCTCCATTCCAGCCTCTCTCAAGCCAAACAGAAGATCCATTTATCCCCCTGAGGCTTCCAGGAGTTAAACCAGGCTCGTAATCAAGCCCTTTCACGTCCAGAACACCATATCCAATCGTACCGATTCTAGGTAAAAAATTCTAAACCTTGTCTCTTAAATCATGCATTGTTGATTGACTTCATGTATTCATGCATATTTGTGATGAAGTTTAGGACAGGTCTGACGTAATGCATACGAGCTTTAAGGCTAAAAATGCAGGTTTCCATCGCAACGGGTTCAGAGTTGTTGAGTATCGATCTGGGCAATACAAGGACTTTCAGTCTAAACCAATGCCAGATTTGGAATCAAGGGAAGATTTTAAGGGGGATAGGGTACCTTATACATTTTAATTGATGCATTTTTGTAGTTTTGAGATTTTGCATGGTCGGAGAAGACGACTGGAGTTTGACTTTGGCGTCCCTGAGCTTCTTTGACTCCGACCAGGGCATGCATGGACGGAAACGACATTCAGATTGGCTTATTCAAATATCCAGGGTCCCACTGGGACGCACGTATTTGCAATTTCATATTATATTTTTTGTACCCCAAAATTTTCCCTCTCACTTATCAAGAATTTGCTCACAAGATCTCCTTGGGCTCAAGACTGCACTAGGGTTTGATCAGCTCAAGACACCTCCTTAGGTATGGATGACCAAAATTAGGGTTTGAGTTTGCACAAGGATTTTTGAACTATCAATTCTTCATATTACTTTCATAGACCATTATGGACCCCCAAGATTACTCATGTCAAGTTTCAAGCCTTGGATCACAATTTTGATCAGTCAATTGAACAGTGAACCTAAAAATCAGTTGTATTGGGGAAAAAGTCAACCATGGCCAATTTACAGTCAAATCTCATAATTTTTTATCCACATCAATAGTTTAAACTCATATGTATCATTTGATAAAGTTTGGACCACAATTCCTTAAGAAATTTGATCAAATCTCTAAAAGGGCAAAATGGTCAAAATTAGGGTTTTGAATGGGAAAGGGCAATTTCTGTTTTTTTACCCAACAAATAGTCAATTGGTTTAAGGAATTATCTCAATAGTCAAATTTTATCATTTTGACCTATTGACATGGTTCAAAACATTGCAAATCCATTGAGTTGACAAATGAATTTTGCAGTCAATTGATCAAAAGTCAACTGTATACTGAAAAGTAAAACTTTGACTTTTTGGTCAAATTCAAGTGCCAAAAATCATAATTCATCAAAACATGTCAAAATATGAAACTTATTCATCAAGAAATCAAAAAGTCAAGATTTCATTTTGAAAAGTCAAAATTTCTAAACTTTAGAAATTTTTCCAAGTGTTGGAAATTTCATGTTTTTTCATAACTTTGAGCCAAATTTTCACCATGATGTAAGATGATTCGAGAGAAACTTCCAACAAGAAAGTTAAAGATCTGCATGAAATCTACAAATTTTTTTCACACAACTTCTTCCAAAAGTGCTTGGATCTCAAGTTATATTTTCAAGAACATAGGATCAGAAAACTAAACACTTAGTGAAATTTTGCCCTAATTTGGTCAGGATTTTGACTCAACTTCATGGCACTTTTTCATATAGTTCCAAGGTGAATATTCAAAAGAAATTCAAATATTGGTTGTAGAGAACATTGCAAGCTTTCCAAAATGTCCAATAACTCCTTGAGATCATTCTTGAGTAGGGAGAATCGAAGAGATGAAGTTGGTGTTTTATCACTTGAATTACAAGGCATTTTGTGATGAACAAGAATCCAATTTAAAACCTAGGCTTCATAATCTTTCTTTGAAGGCCTCATAAATTGTGTATCTATCCATCATTAATGGATTACACAAACTTTTGAGCTTTAATCCAAGTGGTTTAAGCTTTATCCAATCCACATTTCCATTAATGGCACAAAGTGAACACTTCCATTTTAGAAAAGCAAGCTTTTGTGTAAAGTCAATTCTTGAGCCTCTAACTTGTTCCCTCTGATCACACTCCATCCACAAAGTCAGAAGCAAGCTTATTTAAAGCATAACCACTCTATCTTAGCAAGTACACAATGCTTGGAAACTTGAAATTCTCAAAAATCACATGTTATTCATAAACTTGTGATTTTGAGTTCTGATCAACAACAAGTCTCCAAACTTGTTGCTTATAAATAGAGGCACTATTTGTGAGCTAGAGGACGAGCTTGAGCACCCTGAAATACACCAAAATTCTTCCAAATCAGAAATTGCCCAAAAACTCCATTGTGGCACAGTTTCTGACCTTGAACCTCAAACTCACATTTTCCTCATGTGTTTCTTGGCCTTTTAGTTTCTAAATCTTCCTTGCATCAAGGGTGTGATACGGTGGGAGAACTGAATTGGGATTTTGCGTTTGTGTTTGCAAATGTTTCGGTTTAGCAAGAGTCGCCACCGACTTTTTATTTTATCCTAAGGAAAGGCCAAAAAGCACAGGAAAGACCTTTGAGATGTTTTCTTGGGTTCAGGGAGTATATTATAGAAATGGAAGGTATTAACACCCTTTCTATCCATGGTTATCCATGGGCTCTTAGTTACTTGCTTAGATTACTTGCTTTGCTTTTCAATTGTTTGAAATGGTGCTCTTCAATTGTTTGAAATGGTGCTTTGTGTGTGATTTGGAAAGATGTTTTGAAAAGAGGCCATCATTGTGGCAACCTTTGTAATGATTCTTGTTTGAATGTATACAAAGGTGTTTTTGTCTTTTTGAAAAGTTTTCAATGTTTTGAAAGTAGGGTTTAGAAATTTGTGTAGTGAAGTGTGTTTTGAAGATAGCAAGGATGTTTTTGCAAGTTTTGATCAAGTAACTAAGAGTTGTCTACCCTATTTTACTCAAAGATCTTTCTTATGTTTTTAACCCTTTTAACAGTGTTGTTTCACAATTGTATTTGATGAACAACCTTGTGTTAGGATGTTAAACGGGACAGACGTGAGTCATCGTATAGACCATGATAGCAATTGTGTCAAGTATTTTTGGCAATTTTCTTAAGGGACTTGATCATTTTGTGTAGGCAACTCAGATAGCGTCATCGAGGGGCTATGATTTTTTGTTTTTGCTTTTGTTTTGCCAAAGTACTTGACATGCATATCATGGCCCATTTTTGAAGGCAACAAGTGGATTGTAACCCTAGGGGTGCAAGTGTACATTGTGTTTGTTTTTCATGCATTTTGTCTTTGATTAGGTCAAACTATTTGTTGATTTGATTTTTGCATACAAACCCTAAGTCTAATCATGGCATAATTAAAAGCAATTAAAGGTGCGAGAATTTAAATTCTACACTATTACAACATGATATAGGGAGGGGGTACAAATTTGAATTGGGGATTATTTTGCAAGAAATATAAAACCCTAATTACTATTACATCCAAATTGAATTTGCAAGGCATAATATTTAAATGTACAATATTTAAATAAATACAATAAATAAATATTAAATAAAATGTATTATGCAAAAAAAGTTTTTATTTGTTCATGTATGCAAAAAGTATTTTTTTATGTAAAGAAATACAAAGAACTAAATAAAAGGTTAATTTATTTGTTTTTAAGGTTTGCCCTAATTTTCTTTAAAGAAAATAAAAATTGTATTATTTATGTACAAAAATGTATTAACATGTATAAAAATGAAATATATCCAAAAAAGGTATTTTTTGATATAACTAATAATAAAAATAAAAGATAATATTTTGTGTTTTTATTTCTAAGTTTTTAATAAAACAAAAGTATATGTGTATATATATATATATATATATATATATATATATATATATATATATATATATATATATATATATATATATATATATATATATATATATATATATATATATATATATATATATATATATATATATATATATATATATATATATATATATATATATATATATATATATATATATTAAATATGTTAAATATGTAAAAAATAAAATAAATTATTTACAAAAATAAAATATATTCAAGAAAATGTTTTCAATGTGAATAAAAATAAGAAATGGAATAAAAGTATTATTTTCAATATTTTTAAATTTAAACAAAATAACATAAAAGTATATTAAATGTTTTTATGCTAGTAAAAATAAAAATAAATACCAAATAAATGTAAAAAATTATGAAAATATTTTTGGAGAATTTTTTATATTTAAAAATAAAATATCAAAATCAGAAATGAAATAAAAATGCAAAAATGATAAAAATACAAAGAAATGGTCCAGGGGGTGTGAAACTGAAAAATGGGGTGTGAAAAGCAGGACCAAGCCAGCCCAGCCCAATAACTTCATCTTCTTCCTCTGTTCAAACACCAAAACGTGCATTCTTTGTACAAACTGCTATCTCCTGATTTTGTGCTTTTTTGACAAAACTCATAACATGAAACTTGTAGAGCGTCAAACAACGAATCTAACCATATAAAAAACTTAAGCTAACTCTCAAAGACCAGAGAGAATTTCTCTGGCCCTAATTTCTAACCTTGTTTTTTCAGAAAGTTCATGGATGAAATTCTCCTAGCACGATTAATATAAATGAAAACTAAGCACATGTATGGTTTTAGGGCTATGAATACAACATCTTTCATTCACAAACCTAGGTCTAACTATTCCTAAATAGAGAGATAGAAGTTCACGAAATACCTGTTTCAGTTGAGTTCGAGCTGGACAATGCAGCAACTTCCAATGGCGCTTGAGGTTCTTTTGAGCTTGTCTGATGTCCACTGAAGCTTTCCCAATGCTTAGTTTGTTTTAAAGTGGCCTGAATCGTGCTATAGAACTCAACCTGCAAAGCTTTCAAACAAAAATGGCAATGTGTGTTAATGGAGTTACAGCAACTTGTGAATGGTCTGGATAGCTCATGTAGAATGATTGGAATGTGTTTGAAGTAGTTTTGGACAAAACACACGAGGGAATTTGATGGTGGCTTGCAAAATGCAGAACTGGCCCTGTTTTGCAAGAAAATGGAGTTTTGGAGTATGAGGGTGCTTTAGGGGTGAAAGGCTCGTGTTTATGACTTGTTAGGGTATGAGAAACTTGTTTGATAACTTTGCTTGAGTTTGTTCTTTCAGATGTGTGTGTTCTCTTGTTTTTGACAAGTTGCTTGGTTATGAAGCAAAAAAGTGGAAGTGAGGTTACATGCTTGTACAGGCCATCTTATCACCCTGCATACTACCCTCTTGGCCCCTCTAATTAGTGGATTTGTTTTGCTGCAAGAGATTTGGCTCTATGCTCAAGGATTAATGGTTTGACATAAAGCAATCTTTTGCAAAAATGGAAATATGCCTTTTACCATTTAGGGATTAAACTTGTGTACAATACCCTAATGACCAAGACAATGCATTAGCTCAATGGATATGCATTAAATTATGGAGTGTGAAATGGTTTAGAGGCCTGCAAATAAGTAGAAAGCATGCTGGTTTGAAAATGAAACTTGTATGAACATGTATTGGTCATGGATCAAAGTGAGTTTTTGCCAACTTCAAACATTCGATTCTCCCTAAACATAAATGTGTTTGAGGAGTTCTTGGACAATTTGGAAAGCTTGCAACATGTACTATAATCCATCTTTGAAATGCAACTTGAAACTCTAAGTGGAACTATATGAAAAATGGCCAAGAAGATGGGTCAAAATCCTGCCTAAACTAGGGAAAAATTTCTCTAAGTTAAAAGTTTTAGGTACCCTTGTTCCAAAAATCATAACTTGAGATCCAAGCTTCTTTTGAGAAAACTTTGTGAATCAAAGTTGTAGACTTTGTGATGGACTACAACTTTCATGTTATAAGTTTTATTTGAATCCATTTGCATCATTGAGTCCTTGAGTCCATGGTTGAGCTTGATTTGCCATTGGCTAGGTCAAACAGTCAAAAATTGCCTTTGTACAGTCAAAACTCTAAAAATGACCATTTTTCCCTTTTGGTGATCTGAAAAAATTTCTTGTGGAATTATGATCCAAACTTGATCAAATGGTTCATATGAGTTCATAATGTTGATGTGGGTCAAAATTCATGAGGTTTGACTATCAATTGGCCACGGTTGACTTTTTCCCCAATACAGTTGATTTCTAGGTCAATTGTCCAATTGACTGGGCAAAAATTTGAATCAAGGCTTGAAACTTGGTATGGACAAACTTGTGAGTTAAATATGAAGTATGAAAGTCATTTTGGGCATTGTAGGTCAAAACATCCTTGTGCAAACTCAAACCCTAATTTAGGTCAACAGTGCGAGGAGGTGTCTTGAGCAGAGTAAACCCTAGCTTGATCTTGAGTTCCAAGAGTCTTGTGATGAGAAATGTTGATGAAATGAGAGGGAAAATTTTTGGGTACCACAGTTTCCCCTGTTCAATCTTCTTGAACCTGAAGAGTTAGATTGGCAAGTTTGCCTTTCACGACTCGAAGGTAAAAGAGGATTAGATACTAGAGTGCCCGTAAATTTGCACTCGTCAAAATATAGCTGAGGAAATGGGCTTAAAGATGCCATTTAGAGATGGTAGAATCTTGATGGAGATGGGCTTAAAGATGCCATTCAAGAATTTTTGTTGAATTACAATGTTGTAGGTCAGAAGAATGAATGTCAAAATGGTATCCGTGTCTGGAATGCATTAGAACTGTATCTGGAGACTGAGTATGTATGAGAAAAAGAATGGATTCCGTGTCTGGAGCATATCTGAGTTGTAATTGTATTTGATTCTTTGAATGAATATCAGAATGACTGTCGTGTCTGGAGTGTATTTGTATTGTATCTGAACGGGTAACAGAGAAACATCTGTATATGGAGCAACTGTGTGCTGGGAATAAGTTCTGAATGAGTGACAAAATGGCAACCGTGTCTGGAGTGTATCTGGACTGTATCTGAAGCTGAGATCTGTATGAGTAGCAGAATGACTTTCGTGTCTGGAGTGTATCTCGAACTGTAACTGGGATCTGAATAAGTGACAGAACGATTTCCGTGGCGACTGCACTGGGGAGAATCAAACAGCTGGTGTAAAGGGCCAGAATGGCATCCGTGTTTGGAGCGTATCTGAACTTGTAGTTGATAGTTGAATCTGAATGAGAGATAGAATGGCTTCCGTGTCTGGAGCGTATCTAGTCTGTATCGGATTGTTGATGTTTGAATGAGTAGTAGAATAATCGTCGTGTCTGGGTGTATCTGTACTGTATTTTGACTTGAAATTCTGAATGAGCAATAGAATGACCGCCGTGTCTGGGGTGTATCCATATTGTATCTGAATAATTGTTAATGATAGCCTTTTAATCTTATCCTAAAAAGGGTAAAAAGTCAGCTAAAACACAAAGTTATGTTGCATGATATGTATGATGCAATGAAATGTGTTTCATCAATGTTCATGATATATGAATGTAATTGATGTGTATGTAAGCTTAGTAGCTGTCTTGCTGAGGAAAATAAATCCTTGATGACTGGGGACAATAAAACCCTTGATTGGTGCCGGGGAAAGTGAATCTTTAACCAATGGTGAGGATTCAAAAATCTTTGATTGTTGAAGATGAGAAATCCTTGCTCACTGTTTGGGGATTAAAGAATCTCTGATTGTTTGAGAAATGAGAAATCCCGGGACCAGTGCTGCGGATTGAAAATCCTTAGCGATTTATGGGGATTAATAAGGCCTTTGACAACTTCTGTAGGGAATGAGAATCCTTCATGACTTTCCTGGGAAATAGGGAAAACTCTGAAAATCTCTACTGGGGGGTTAAAACTTGGGAGGTTTCTGCTTGGAGAAATGAGACCGAGAATTTTCGATCTGCTGGGAGGTTACCCTGTGGGGAGAATGTTTACTCGGCCGGTGAAATCAGGAGTTTTGGGTTGTATACCAAACTACTGGGGAAGCAACCAAGAAGTTAACTGCTATCTGCTTGGTTCTCAGATTTTTTAAGATGACCTGCTGGGGAAATTGAAGGAAGTTGAATAGTCGGAAATTTGACTTCGCTAGGGAAGATGGTTCAGAATGTTCTGGCTCCACTGGGGATAAGTATTTCAGGGTTTTCGGGCTCCACTGGGGATCGAGAGATTGAAATCTGATGGGAACTTTGAAACTTAACTCAGCTGGGGAATCAAGTTTAGAACGTACTGGCTCCGCTGAGGATTTTGAAGCTTAACTCCGCTGGGGAAATAATACTCCAAATTTTTAGCTTTGTTGAGGATCTGAATGATGTGTTGTAGGGGATTTCCTCTGAAATAGCATAAGGATATCTTCCTACACCTTCAACCTATCAGTAATTATCCTTTCTCAATTTCGTTTTATTTGTAAGCAGTGATTATATTCAAATGCATATGCCTATTTAACAAAACATTGGACGTTTTCAAATAAAACATAAGTGTAAAAAGGAAAAGAAAGGTAAACAAATTTCTGCACTTTGAAGTATCTTTGTATTAGCTTTTGTAAGTATGTTTATACAAAGGAGACAGACATCCTAGTAAGAGAATGTTGTCGTAAAAATTGAGAAAAATTTTATACAAAAGGAAGATGGCTATGTGTAATAATTCCATGGGATTCCCATTCTGCTATAGCCTTCACAACTCTGGGTATCTTGTCCATTCGTTGCTTCGTCCGCCGATGAATGGATTGATCAGTGGCTTGGAGCTTGTTGGTGAAGAGATTGTTCTTGAAGTGATCCGATGAGACATAGTCATACGCTTTAATTCCCTAACTTTTGCCTGGACCGCCCTTTCGGGTTTTCGATCCACCGGGAAACCCTTTTTTGCCCAAGTCGCCCTTTCGGGTTTTCAACTTGCCGGGTGTACAGATTTTTTTTGTTTTATCCCTAATTTTTGCCTGAACCGCCCTTTCGGGTTTTCGGTTCACCGGGATGCCCATTTTTGCCCAAGTCGCCCTTTCGGGTTTTCAACTTGTCGGGTCGTTTTATGCGTAGTATCTTTTGACTATGTCTGCATTCGCAGGGTGCGGCAAGTCGTCACCGTCCATGGTGGTCAGAATCATTGCCCCACCAGAAAAGATGCTCTTGATCACAAATGGTCCTTCATAAGTGGGAGTCCACTTGCCCCTGGGATCACTTTGCGGTAAGATGATCCGCTTGATTACAAGATCTCCGACTTGATATACTTGGCGTCGAACTTTCTTGTTGAAAGCCTTGATCATCCGTTTTTGATACGTCTGACCATGACAAACAGAAGTAAGTCGTTTCTCGTCGATCAAATTAAGTTGATCAAGCCGGGTCTGAATCCAATCGTCTTCACTCAAACCGGTATCCTTCATAATCCTCAAGGAAGGAATCTGAACTTCCAAAGGTAGAACAGCTTCTATGCCATATACCAAAGAAAGGGGGGTTGCCCCTATTGAAGTACGTGTCGTGGTACGATATCCATGCAGAGCAAACGGTAACATCTCATGCCAGTACTTGTAGGTGACTGTCATCTTTTGAATGATCTTCTTGATGTTTTTGTTTGCGGCTTCAACAGCACCGTTCATCTTCGGCCGATAGGGAGATGAATTATGATGATAAATCTTGAACTGCTCACATAGAGCGGTGATCATAGTGTTGTTCAAATTTGTACCGTTGTCTGTGATGATCCTATCGGGGATACCATACCAGCATATAAGGTTCTGCTTGACGAAGCGAGCAACCACATTCTTTGTAACTGAGGCGTAGGAAGCTGCTTCGACCCATTTGGTGAAGTAATCAATAGCCACCAAGATGAAGCAATGTCCATTGGACGCCGTAGGCTTGATTTCTCCAATCATGTCAATGCCCCACATTGCGAATGGCCAAGGAGTTGTTAGAACATTGAGAGGAACAGGAGGAATATGTAACTTGTCGGTGTAGACTTGGCATTTGTGGCAAGTACGGGAATGTTGATGACAATCAGCTTCCATGGTAGACCAGTAGTAGCCTGCCCTTAGAATATTTTTAGCCATCGTATGTCCGCTCAAGTGGGTGCCAAATGTGCCACTATGTATCTCGGTCATGATCAATTCTGCTTCAACCTTGTCCACACAACAAAGTAGAACACAATCATGGCTGCGCTTATAAAGGATACCATTGCTTAGGAAGAACTTGGCAGCAAATCTCCTTAAGAACTTTTTGTCATTGACTGAAGCTCCTTCAGGGTATTCTTGAGTCTGGAGATACCTTTTGATTTCATGAAACCAGGGTTGTTCCACTACTTCTTCGGTATTAATCTCATGACAGTGTGCAGGTTCATCCCTTCGCTCGATGGTAATTTGGGGAGCCTCGTTATCCCAGTTTAGTTTAAACATGGAAGACATTGTAGCCAGAGCGTCGGCTAACTGATTTTCTTCTTGCGGGAAATGCTCGAAGGTAATCTGCTCGAAATGAGGCAACAATGTCAAGACATGTTCTTTGTATGGGATAAGATTAGGATGTTTGGTGTCCCATTCTCCTTTGACTTGACTGATAACCAAAGCCGAGTCCCCAAATACGACCAAGGATTTGATTCCCAAGTCTATAGCAGCCTTGAGACCAAAGATGCAAGCTTCATATTCAGCCATGTTGTTGGTACAGCTGAAGCAAAGTCGGGCAGTGAAGGGCGTACGGCAACCTTCCGGAGAAATGAGTACCGCACCGATACCGTTGCCAAGTGCATTTGAAGCACCATCAAAGTACAGGGTCCATCGGGATCCTTGTTCAGGTCCGTCATACGGTCTGTTACCTTCAATGTTGTCCAATGTCATGATGTCCTCGTCAGGGAAGTCGAATCTCATAGATTGGTAATCTTCGACGGCTTGATGAGCTAGATGGCCAGCTAGTACACTCCCCTTTATAGCTTTTTGGGTAGTATACTGGATATCATACTCAGTTAGGATCATTTGCCATCTAACGATTCATCCAGATAAAGCAGGCTTCTCGAAGATATACTTGATCGGATCCATCTTGGAAATCAACAAAGTGGTATGAGTCAACATATACTACCTCAGCCGGTGAGAAGCCCATACCAAAGCGCAACAAGTTTTCTCGAGCAGTGAGTAGTGAGTCTCACAGTCGGTAAACTTTTTGCTAAGGTAATAAATGGCATGCTCTTTTCGGCCAGACTCGTCATGTTGGCCCAGCATGCACCCCATTGAGTTATCCAAAATAGTCAGATACATGACTAACGATCTTCCTTCGACGGGTGGCATCAGAATAGGAGGTTCTAGTAAGTACTCTTTGATCTTATTAAAAGCAACTTGACAATCATTGTTCCATTCAACCACCTGATCTTTCTTCAACAGCTTGAAGATTGGCTCACAGGTAGATGTCAGGTGAGAGATGAACCTGGCGATATAGTTTAAGCGTCCCAAGAATCCCCTAACCTCCTTTTCAGTGCGGGGGGCAGGCATTTCTTGTATAGCTTTTACTTTAGCTGGATCAACCTCAATGCCTTTGTTGCTGACAATAAATCTCAAAAGTTTACCAGACCTAACTCCAAAAGTTCACTTGCTTGGGTTTAATCTGAGCTTATACTCCTTCAACCTGGAAAACATCTTTTGCAAATGATCAAGGTGTTCTTCTTCTGTCTGTGATCGAGCTATCATGTCGTCTACGTAAACTTCGATCTCATGATGTATCATATCATGAAACAAAGCTACCATGGCGCGTTGATAGGTTGCCCCTGTATTCTTCATCCGAATGGCATCACTTTGTAGCAGAAGGTACCCCATTGCGTGACAAAAGTAGTTTTCTCCATGTCCTCGGGAGCCATTTTGATCTGGTTGTATCCCGAGAATCCATCCATGAAGGAAAATACCTTGTGTTGAGTTGTGTTGTCAACCAAGATGTCGATATGCGGCAGTGGAAAATCGTCTTTAGGGCTAGCCCTGTTTAAATCCCGATAGTCCACACACATTCTGACTTTTCCGTCCTTCTTAGGCACGAGCACAATGTTAGAAACCCATTGTGGATAGGATGTAACATCCAGAAAGCCAGCGTTGAATTGTTTCATTACCTCAGCCTTGATCTTCTCAGACATGTCGGGCCTCATTCAACGGACCTTTTGCTTGATCGGTGGACAATCTTCTCTTGTAGGGAGACGGTGAACCACGATATTTGTGTCTAACCCTGGCATGTCTTTATAAGACCAGGCGAAGATTTCAACATACTCGTTCAACAACTACACTAAGCGCTCTTTGACACTTGGTTTCAGTTTGGCACCCACTTTTACTTCTTTCCTGTCTTCCTCTATCACCAAGTTGATGGTTTCTAGCAACTCTTCATGAGGCAGAATAGCCCTCTCTTCTTGTTGCAGAAGTCTGGATAACTCTCTCGGCACTTCACAATCTTCATCAACTTCGGACTCAGCATGATTGACCAAGTCTTTAGGGTTACCGAAGGCTAAAGCAGAATAGTCACCCAGGGAATCCTGAATGGATGGGTACCTGCATTTGTGAGTGTGGGTGTGTGTAAGGGATAGCCATCCTTAAACAAAACAAAAATGCAAAAGTAAAGAAAATGAACACAACAGTTTATGAAAACGTCCAATGATTCATTAAAACATGGCATATGATAATGAAGAAAATCAAGCCCTTACAAATGGACCTACATGCCCCGTGCGAGGCATGAGGTGAAAAATAGCGTACAAATTGTTTTAGTTATTACAGACCGAAATAAGAAATTGTTCAAAGACAAAATTATTGGTTGATGAAGGTGATGGGAATAAAATCCTTTGCTTCCCAGTTGCTTAAACCCCCTCCGACGGTCGGAAAGATCCAATCTTCGAAGTTTTTCTCTTCATCTTCATCTTCAACAACAATAACTTCATGGTGAGTGATCCTTACAGGTGGCTTCCAGTCTTGGAGCGACGCGTAGATTTTTATCCTGCAGCTGTAAACCCTAGTCCAAATTTGTTTGTCTTATGGGGAAAATCAGGCAACTGTCCCCATACTGTACTCTTCCCTTCTTTGATCACTGCCTCTGTGTCCTTGAGAGATGCCATCCTAGGCACATGCTTGGGAATGATAGGTACCTCAACCATTGTCTTCGCAACTTCTACCTCAGGAGAAACTTCCTCAAAATGTTGGAAAGGCGTTTTGATGAACTCGCCATCCAACTCCACATAGTGGAAGGAATTGAGATGACTTATCATGTAATCTTCCTCGCCGTGCACTGTTATAATCTTACCCTTAACAGGATATTTCAGCATTTGGTGCAAAGAGGAGGTAATTGCCCCGGCATAATGGATCCACGGTCTTCCTAGCAAACACGAATATGACGGACGGATGTCCATCACATAAAAGGTGGAGTTGAAAATTTTTGTGCCTACTTTGATAGGAATGTCAACCTCTCTATGAACCATTCTTTTGGACCCATCAAAGGCTCTAACAACGATGTTACTAGGTTTGAGGGTCAACCCTTCGCAGTCCAAACGGTCCAACGCTTTCTTCGGCAGCACATTCAAGGAAGAACCAGTATCAACTAAGAAATGGGCGAGGGTGGTTCCCCTGCATTCAACTGAGACATGTAGCGCGTCGTTGTGTTTCCTTCCTTTGGGAGTCAAGTCAGCATCGGAAAAGCCAAGGCCATTATCAGCAGTAAGACTGGCCACACACTCTTGAAACTGGTCAGCCGAAGTCTCTTGGGGTACATGTGTCGCCTTCAAAAAATTTATCAGGACCTTAGCATGGGCCTCAGAACAGAGTAGAAGAGCCAACATTGAAATTTTAGAAGGGGTCTACCCTAATTGTTCCACAATGTCGTAGTCACTCTTTCTGATTATTTTCAAGATTTCATCCATTTCTTTCTGAGTGGTTTCGGGGATAACCACAGCATGAGCCTTCGTCTTGACAGGCGCTTCCAGTATCCCCTTACCCTTATCGGTATTATCAGCAAATGGTCTTACTTCAGGAGTATCCAATTCTTCAATTATCGGGTCTTGCACAGATGACTTAACAGGTGCAGAAGCTTTCGAGGGTCCGAAAACTGCTCGAGGGGGAGCAATCTCCGGAGAAAAGATCCGGCCGCTGCGGGTTATCTTTCTTGTACCTGCAATGTTCCCTATGTCAGGGTTTTCTTCTTCAAAATTCTCTTGGACTGCTTCAATCTGTTTGATACCATGATAGAAGATTTCTCCTCCATAGTTCCATGGTATCGTTTTGCTAGATTGATACGGGACAGGTCCCGGCATGGTGATTTTTAATAGTACAGATTTAGGGTCGGGCGTAATCCTGACAGGCCTTTTGCAAGCCTTGGGAGGATTGTCGGAAATGGTTATAATTGCAATATTGTTGGTTGAAGTAGAAAAGGTAGCAGGAGTAACAGAAGTGAAGGTATCAACAAGGGTTTTTTGGAAGAGTATCTCTTGGGTATCCATCAGGCGTTGGACAACTGATTTCAACATTGGGCAATCAGCTTGTATGTTTAAACAAAAGTAACAGTCCTTCCCACAGCCTGGGAATATCCCGACTCTCATCAAATTCTCTTTAATCACTAGTAACAGAGTCAAAAGATCAGCAACATCAGTAACATGAAGGTCTTCCATAACAGCATGAACATTATGACCGTGCTTGGGCATCAGAGCAGATATCACATTGGGCTTCTCAGGAGCATCAAATTCTACCTCCTTGACATCAATCAGGTCCTGGATTTTGTTCTTAAGCACCCAACAATTATTTGTATCATGCCCAACACTGTCAGAGTGGTAAGCACACTTGGCATTGGAGTGGTAGTATGGAGAGGAGGTATTAGGGTTCTTTGGCGCTTCCTTCAAACTGGTCAGATTCAGTTTTAACAAATGAGGGAGTACTTGAGTTGGTGTCATGTTGATTCGGGTGAACTCCCGTTGTGGCCTTTCTACCCGTTGTTGATTAGGTCTTGACTTATTTCCGCGAGGTTGATCATTTGAAGAGTTTTGAATCATCATAGCCCCTACAGTTGGCCGGCGCTCGGTTCTTCCCTGACTTTTCTGAGAGTAAACAGCAGAGGCTTCCTTCTTAGGCGGGAAGGCTTTCTTAACAGTAGTGGACACTGAGGTATCTTTCTGAATTTTACCACTTTTAATACCGGCCTCGACCCCTTCGCCGGTCAAAATTAGTTCAGTGAATCCTGCGGAAGAACTCCCGATTAAATGATTGAAGAAAGGGCCAAACAGGGTCCCCAAAAACATGTCAACTAACTCTCTGTCCGATAATGGTGGCTGCACCCTTCCAGCCAGATCACGCCACTTCTGGGCATACTCTTTAAATCCTTCATTGGAAGTCATCCCCATACTCTGTAGTTGAGTATGAGTGGGCGCCAAATCAGCATTGTATTGGTATTGACGGTAAAAATCAGCAGCTAAGTCTTCCCAATTGTGAACCTCTAACCTCTCGAGTTGGTAGAACCAGTCCAATTGTGTGCCTGACAAACTGTCTTGGAAAAAGTGTACCCATAGGTCTTTATCAGATGAGTGGGGTTGGATCTTTCTGACATACGATCTCAGATGCATCTTTGGGCAGGACAGGCTATCATACTTAGCAAATGTTGGTACTTTGAATTTGGGAGGGATGACAATCCCAGCGACCAACCCTAGTTCTTCAAAATCTAAACCAGGTACCCTCTGCAACTCCATGGCTTCCAATCTATACTCAAGATTTTTATATTTATCATCCGCCGGGGGATATTGTTGTTCGGAGTAATCTTCATCTTCTTCCTCTTACTCCTCTTCAACTTCAGATTCAGAAGGTACCGCAACCCCTTTTCCTTTACCATCCCCTTCATCAGACCTTTAGGGGAACTCAAGAACTTTTCTAGCATTGCTTTCAAACCTTCTTCCAAAAATGGCTACTCCAAGCCTCTTCTTCTTTTTCTCTTTTTTTTCTCCAACAGTGCTTTGAGGTCCTCTTGACCCTTTGCTAAGGTCATAAGGAGTTGCTGGAATTGAGAATTTTATGCTTGCAGATCCTTAACCGTCTGCTCCAAATCCATCTTGCTGAAATAAACAGCAGAAAGATAAGGAAACCTGGCGTGAAGACCTGTTTATGCATATGATGAATGATATGTTATTCATGTAATGCATTCAAGGATTCAGAAATTCAAAATTTTGCAAACAAAAAGGAACACACGTCATATTAAGAAGAAATTGTTAGTACATAAGTGCCCCATGGGCAAAGTATTACAAAATTCTTAATGTAAAAAGACATTGCGCGTCCTCTTTGGTGCGATGTAAGTGTTGAGAGTTTCCTCCCCATGAAGTCGGAGGGTAAGCTCCAAAACCTTCTTCTCACTGGCATAGAAGTTGGCTTCAAAAGTATTTTGTTCCTCCTTGAGTTGGATCCAACTCTTTTGCATTTCTTCCCATGATGTTGGCATGTCAGGATGTAGGATAGTGTATGGAACCTCTCCTTCCATAACAGGCTCTTTGATCAAGGGGAGAATGTGAGGGTCCACTTGAGATAAGGCTCAAGGGGGATGGAATTATTGTGCCCCAGTTTCTTACTATCCACTTTGTTGGGCATCCTCCAAGCTATGATGAACCTTTGTCGAAGTCCTTGCGCATCATTGTCGAAGTCAAAAACTAGGTCAGGAATCATCATGTCATGAGGGCCATCCCTCCGAGCATATCCAAACTGTCTTAGAGCTAAACAAGGGTTATAGGTAATGCCTCCCCTAATGCCAAGTAGTGGGACATTAGGGAATTCCCCACAACGATCAATGATGATGACATTTTCTCTGGACCGAGAACACCAATGTACATCAGAATGTGTGAGGGTCATCAATCGTTGTGACCACCTTAAACCCTTCTCATTCTTCAAAACTGATTGTGGAAGGTGAGAAATAAACCACCTTGCTAGGAGAAGAGTACAGAACATGAGAACACCTCTTTTCCTCATTGTTCATGTGTAAAATGAGTGTAGGATGTCCCCAAGCAATGTAGGTATAGGATTCCTGGATATGAAAATCTTGACAGCATTCACATCTATAAGTTGATCAGGGTTTGGGAACAAGACCAACCCATAGATAAGGAGTGCCACAATCTCTTCAAAGGCTTTTAGATCAAGGGAATTCCAGCAGTCTTGTGCTTTCTCAAACAGAAACTTTGCCAAGAAACCCTTGACACCACTTCTGGTTTCCCAATGTCCCTTGATGTCAGATGGTTGCAAGTGTAATGCTTGAGCAACATCTTCAGGCTTTGGTTCTTTTTTCGTACCGTTGTAGGGTAGTTGATAAAGAATAAGAATTCTCAGGAGTTGAGAAAATTCCTCCAAAGTGGGTACTAGTTGGTAATCAGGGAATGTGAAACAGTGGTGTAGAGGGTCAAAGAACTGGAAGAGAACTTTAACCATGTCTTCTTCAATGTTGGAGTTGACCAAGTTAAGAAGCCTACCATGTCTTTCACTGAAGAGAGAATTCTCTGGGATCCTGGAAGTGAGCTCCTTGAGTTGAGGAGGGATTCTCACAAGGTTGACTTGAATTGTTTTCCTGCGAAGAGATTCCATGACCTACAAAACAAGAACAAAGATGAAGAACCAAACCCTTGAAATGGTTAGTGGATGCATATGATGCTTTATGATGTCTATGATGGATGCACAAACACATGTACAAGCAAGTCACACAAAACCCTAATTTCAGGCTTGCATGAGGTTTCATAGGTAAATACCCTCTTGAGTTTAGTTGCCTCATACCTGTCCTATAAATAGTAATCGGGTTCTAAGGAGCTCAATATCATTGGATTATTTTTCTATGTTCATTGTTTTGGTTTAGCCACTTAACTAGCGACCAAAATATTCCAAGAAAACAACCCTCAATGAGTGTAGTATCGAGTATTTACCAACTTCAGACTGCACCAAAGCCGGTCATCTCACTACCCCTAATAAAAGGCCAAGATGGTCAAGTAAGGTTATAAGAGTTCATTAGTGCTTCATGACATCACTCGGCGGCCCCGTATTCTCTTTGATTGACTCAAAGGCCACCAGTACTCACAAATATGTCGCACTAATATAGCTATTGCTTCAACCATTTCGGTATACCCCGCATAGGATTTCAAGCCCAAACAAGAGAACCAAATGTAAAGCAATCAAAGCAAGCAATCATGCAAAGGGTGATCTAAGCCCTAAGGTTACTCCACTTTTAAAGTTATTTCCCCAGCAAAGTCGCCAGTTCTGTGATACGGTGGGAGAACTGACTTGGGATTTTGCGTTTGTGTTTGCAAATGTTTCGGTTTAGCAAGAGTCGCCACCGACTTTTTATTTTATCCTAAGGAAAGGCCAAAAAGCACAGGAAAGACCTTTTAGATGTTTTCTTGGGTTCGGGGAGTAGATTATAGAAAGGGAAGGTATTAGCACCCTTTCTATCCATGGTTATCCATGGGCTCTTAGTTACTTGCTTAGATCACTTGCTTTGCTTTTCAATTGTTTGAAATGGTGCTCTTCAATTGTTTGAAATGGTGCTTTGTGTGTGATTTGGAAAGATGTTTTGAAAAGAGGCCATCATTGTGGCAACCTTTGTAATGATTCTTGTTTGAATGAATACAAAGGTGTTTTTGTCTTTTTGAAAAGTTTTCACTGTTTTGAAAGTAGGGTTTAGAAATTTGTGTAGTGAAGTGTGTTTTGAATATAGCAAGGATGTTTTTGCAAGTTTTAATCAAGTAACTAAGAGTTGTCTACCCTATTTTACTCAAAGATCTTTCTTATGTTTTTAACCCTTTTAACAGTGTTGTTTCACCATTCTATTTGATGAACAATCTTGTGTTAGGATGTTAAACGGGACAGGCGCGGGTCATCGTATAGACCATGATAGTAATTGTGTCAAGTATTTTTGGCAATTTTCTTAAGGGACTTGATCATTTTGTGTAGGCAACTCAGATAGCATCATCGAGGGACTATGATCTTTTGTTTTTGCTTTTGTTTTGCCAAAGTACTTGACATGCATATCATGGCCCATTTTTGAAGGCAACAAGTGGATTGTAACCCTAGGGGTGCAAGTGTACATTGTGTTTGTTTTTCATGCATTTTGTCTTTGATTAGGTCAAATTATTTATTGATTTGATTTTTGCATACAAACCCTAAGTCTAATCATGGCATAATTAAAAGCAATTAAAGGTGCGAGAATTTAAATTCTACACTATTACAACATGATATAGGGAGGGGGGGTTACAAATTTGAATTGTGGATCATTTTGCAAGAAATATAAAACCCTAATTACTATTACATCCAAATTGAATTTGCAAGGCATAATATTTAAATGTACAATATTTAAATAAATACAATAAATAAATATTAAATAAAATGTATTATGCAAAAAAAGTTTTTATTTGTTCATGTATGCAAAAATTATTTTTTATGTAAAGAAATACAAAGAACTAAATAAAAGGTTAATTTATTTGTTTTTACGGTTTGCCCTAATTTTCTTTAAAGAACATAAAAATTGTATTATTTATGTACAAAAATGTATTAACATGTATAAAAATGAAATATATCCGAAAAAGGTATTTTTTGATATAACTAATAATAAAAATAAAAGATAATATTTTTGTGTTTTTATTTCTAAGTTTTTAATAAAACAAAAGTATATATATATATATATATATATATATATATATATATATATATATATATATATATATATATATATATATATATATATATATATATATATATATATATATATATATATATATATATATATATATATATATATATATATATATATATATATATATATATATATATATATATATATATATATATTAAATATGTTAAATATGTAAAAATTAAAATAAATTATTTACAAAAATAAAATATATTCAAGAAAATGTTTTCAATGTGAATAAAAATAAGAAATGGAATAAAAGTATTATTTTCAATATTTTTAAATTTAAACAAAATAACATAAAAGTATATAAAATGTTTTTATGATAGTAAAAATAAAAATAAATACTAAATAAATGTAAAAAATTATGAAAATATTTTTGGAGCATTTTTTATATTTAAAAATAAAATATCAACATCAGAAATGAAATAAAAATGAAAAAATGATAAAAATACAAAGAAATGGGCCAGGGGGGTGTGAAACTGAAAAATGGAGTGTGAAAAGCAGGACCAAGCCAGCCCAGCCCAATAACTTCATCTTCTTCCTCTGTTCAAGCACCAAAACGTGCGTTCTGTGTACAAACTGCTATCTCTTGATTCTGTGCTTTTTTGACAAAACTCATAACATGAAAATTCTAGAGCATCAAACAACGAATCTAACCATATAACAAACTTAAGCTAACTCTCAAAGACCAGAGAGAATTTCTCTGGCCCTAATTTCTAACCTAGTTTTTTCAGAAAGTTCATGAATGAAATTCTCCTAGCACGATTAATATAAATCAAAACTAAGCACATGTATGGTTTCAGGGCTATGAATACAACATCTTTCATTCACAAACCTAAGTCTAACTATTCCTAAATAGAGAGATAGAAGTTCATGAAATAACTGTTTCAGTTGAGTTCGAGCTGGACAATGCAGCAACTTCCAATGGCGCTTGAGGTTTTTTTGAGCTTGCATGATGTCCACTGAAGCTTTCCCAATGCTTAGTTTGTTTTGAAGTGGCCTGAATCGTGCTATAGAACTCAACCTGCAAAGCTTTCAAACAAAAATGGCAATGTGTGTTAATGGAGTTACATCAACTTGTGAATGGTCTGGATAGCTCAGGTAGAATGATTGGAATGTGTTTGAAGTAGTTTTGGACAAAACACACAAGGGAATTTGATGGTGGCTTGCAAAATGCAGAACTGGCCCTGTTTTGCAAGAAAATGGAGTTTTGGAGTATGAGGGTGCTTTAGGGGTGAAAGGATCGTGTTTCTGACTTGTTGTGGTATGAGAAACTTGTTTGATAACTTTGCTTGAGTTTGTTCTTTCAGATGTGTGTGTTCTCTTGTTTTTGACAAGTTGCTTGGTTATGAAGCAAAAAAGTGGAAGTGAGGTTACAGGCTTGTACATGCCATCTTATCACCCTAAATACTACCCTCTTGGCCCCTCTAATTAGTGGATTTGTTTTGCTGCAAGATATTTGGCTCTATGCTCAAGGAATAATGGTTTGACATAAAGCAATCTTTTGCAAAAATGGAAATATGTCGTTTACCATTTAGGGATTAAACTTGTGTACAATACCCTAATGACCAAGACAATGCATTAGCTCAATGGACTTGCATTAAATTATGGAGTGTGAAATGGTTTATAGGCCTGCAAATAAGTAGAAAGCATGCTGGTTTGAAAATGAAACTTGTATGAACATGTATTGGCCATGGATCAAAGCGAGTTTTTGCCAACTTCAAGCATTTGATTCTCCTTAACCACAAAGGTGTTTGAGGAGTTCTTGGACAATTTGGAAATCTTGCAACATGTACTATAATCCATTTTTGAAATGCAACTTGAAGCTCCAAGTGGAACTATGTGAAAAATGGCCAAGAAGATGGGTCAAAATCCTGCCTAAACTAGGGCAAAATTTCTCTAAGTTAAAAGTTTTAGGTACCCTTGTTCCAAAAATCATAACTTGAGATCCAAGCTTCTTTTGAGAAAACTTTGTGAATCAAATTTGTAGACTTTGTGATGGAATACAACTTTCATGTTATAAGTTTTGTTTGAATCCATTTTCATCTTGGTGAAAATGTGGGGTAAAGTTAGGAAAAAAATAAGAAAATTTCATAACTTAGAAAATTTCTAAGTTATGAAATTTTTCCATTTAAAACCCTAATTTGCAATTTTGGGTTTCTTGATGAACAAGTTTCATAATTTGACTTGTCTTGATGAAAAATGACCCTTGGAACTTGATTTTGACCAAAAAGTCAAAGTTTGACTTTTCAGTGTACAGTCAAATTTTGATCAGTTGACTGAAAAATTCATCTGTCAATCCCATGCATTTGAGATCTTTTGAACTTGTTGAATGGGTCAAGATAATGTCATTGAGTACTTGAGTCCATGGTTGAGCTTGATTTGCCATTGGCTAGGTCAAACAGTCAAAAATTGCCTTTGTACAGTCAAAACTCTAAAAATGACCATTTTGCCCTTTTGGTGATCTGATCAAATTTATTGTGGAATTTTGATCCAAACTTGATCAAATGGTTCATATGAGTTCATAATGTTGATGTGGGTCAAAATTCATGAGGTTTGACTGTGAATTGGCCACAATTGACTTTTTCCCCAAGATAGCTGATTTCTAGGTCAACTGTTCAATTGACTGGGCAAAAATTTGAATCAAGGCTTGAAACTTGGTATGGACAAACTTGTGAGTCCAATATGAAGTATGAAAGTCATTTTGGGAATTGTAGGTCAAAACATCCTTGTGCAAACTCAAACCCTAATTTAGGTCAACAGTGCGAGGAGGTGTCTTGAGCAGAGCAAACCCTAGCTTGATCTTGAGTTCGAAGAGTCTTGTGATGAGAAATGTTGATGAAATGAGAGGGAAACTTTTGGGGTACAAAAAGGGTAACTTATCCCTGTACCTGTTTCACTTATGTAACACCATTTTCCCTGTCTTCCATAACCAAAAACAGAGCATCACAGTTGGACTTCTCCAGACCATTCCAGCCACCCTTAGCTCAAGCCAGCCATTGCATTAGCTTCCTAGAGGTCCAAGGAAGCTAACCTGATCATCAGCACTGCCTGAAAAAGCTCAAATCCATTTCACGAATTCCAGTTTTGAGGTATTTTTCTTGAACTTCTATCTCATTACTCAGGCATTGTTAGGCTTGAATTTGTGAATATAAAATATAGACATCATTGCAACGAAGCTGTACATGTCCATAGATTTCATTTATTTTAATTGAGCTAGGAGAATTTTGAGTTTGAACTTTCTGAAATATTTAGGTCAGAATTTTGTACTTTTAAAAATTCTCATTCATCTTTGATTTATAGTTTATGATATTTATATGGTTGGATTCGTGTGACAAAATGGAGCAATTTTCATGTTTACATTTTTGCAAATGGTTGAGAAATGAGCAAGTTACAGATCCTTTGGCTGGAGGTTCAAGATGAAGTACAGTCAGGGCGTGTTTTATATTATGTATTTATCATTTCATACAAGTTAACAGATGTATAGCCACCCCATTGGTAAAGCGCACGCCTGTTCACCCCATGGTCCTGGGTTCAAGCCCCAACGTGACCATTTTGTTATTTTTACATTTTCTGACTCTTTTTTTGTTCTTTTTTGGCAGCATTTGGGCTCTTCATTAGGCTTAGTTTATTTTTGCTCATGAATACTCTTTTGTTTACTAATGAACCCCCCTGACTTTTTATTTATTTTCTTTTTCTTTTTATTAATTAATATTAATATTAATATTTATTTTATTGACAAAAAATAGATTAAAAAATATATATTTTTATTTATACTACATACATTTATTTTATTTTCTAGACTAAAACATCAAAAATATTTTTGTTACAAACTTAACATTTTTAATTTAATAGATTTTGGCTTATTTTATTTTCTTAAAATAAACATAGAATTTATACTTTTCCTAATTTAATTAATTTTCATACTATTTAGTTTAATGTTAAAATCCTCTTCATAAAACTTAAAAATATTTTCTCTTTTAAATTAAATTAGTTTTTTTTTATTAAGCATTTTTTTAGTTCATTAGGTTAAGAAATAAAAACTTTTTTTAACAAGGACAAAACCAAATAAAATCCATTCTTTTTTTTATTCATTACTTTATACATTATTCGTTTTCAAATTTTGTACATTTATTTATCCAATTCAATATGATTGTAATAGATTAATTAGGGTTTAATTTCTTGCAATCCCCATTTATACTTTGTACACCCCCCTTCCCACAAATCATGTAATAGCTTAGTATTTTTATCTTCCACAATTTAAATGCTTCATATTCACATGCTAGTAATTAGGGTTTGTATGGAAAGAATAAAATAAATCAAATAGAAAGCCCTAATTCAAGACAAAAACAAGCATGAAAACAATACAGTTGCACACAAGCACCCCTAGGGTAAAATCCACTTGGTTGCCTTACAAAATGGCCATATTACGCATGTGAGGTGTCTTAGAAAAAACAAACGAATACAAGATCATAGTCCCTCAATGACGCTATCTGAGTTGCCTTACAAATGATCTTAGTCCCTAAAAGAGAATGCTAAGATGCCTTGCAACATTGCTAATCATGGTTATACGATGACCCACGCCCGTCCCGTTTACATCCAAAGATAGGGTTACTTACCAAATCAATGGTAAGATAACAATGTCAAAGGAAAAGGAAATGTACAAGAAAGACTTTTGAGTAGGTAGAATGCTCCTAATTACTTTCTCCACTTCAAAACAAAAATCCTTGCTATTTTCAAAACAATCACATACACTTTCAAATATCTTACAAAATTGAAAACATTTTCAAAAGATCAAACATCTTTGTATACATTCTTACGAACGAGAATCATTACAAAGATTTCCTAAACAATGGCCTCTTTACAAAATAATTTCAAAAAAACCACACAAAGAACAATTTCAAACAAAAAAAAGCAAGTGATCCAGAAAGTAACTAAGAGCCCATGGAAAACCATGGATTAAAAGGGTTCTAATACCTTCCCTTTTCATAATCTACCCCCCGAACTCAAGAAATAATCTCAAAGGTCTTTCCTGTGCTTTTTTCACCTTTCCTTTTGGATAAAAGAAAAGTAGGTGGCGAATCTTGCTAATCGCAACATTTACGATCAAACGCAAAACCTTCAAGTCAGTTCTCCCATTGTATCACTGAACTAGTGACTCTGTTGGGGAAAATTCTAAAAGTGGGGTTACCTTAGGGTTAGATCACATGTACTTGCTTACATTGTTTGACTTGTATGCTTTACATTATGGTTCTTTGTTTGGGTTTGAATCCTCTACCCGGATTTGGGATACATTATAGGTAAGTAGCAATACGTTGTGGAAACTGTGCGGGGTATACCGACATGGTCTAAGAAATAGCTATGTTAGTGCGACATATTTGTGGGTACCGGTATCCTTTGAGTTAATCAAAGAGAATACGGGGCCGCTGAGTGATTTCATGAAGCACTAATGAACTTTTAGAGCCTTTACTTGACTAACTTGGCCTTTAGGATGTAGTGAGATGACCAGCTTTGGTGCAGTTCGAAGTTGGTAGATACTCGATACTACACTCATTGAGTTTTGGTTTCTTGGGATATTTCGGTCGCCATTAAAGAGGCTTGTGCTGAAACAATGACCAAGGAAACAAACCAATGATATTGAACTCCTTAGAACCCAGTTACTATTACTAGGACAGGTTTAAGCCAACTAAACTTCAAGAGGGTACTTAACTATAAAACTCCATGCAAGCCTAAACCTAAGGATTTGTTTGTTTTGTTTGTATATACATACTTGTACATAAAATCATGAACATCATGAACATCATATACATCCACTAACCATTTCAAGGATTTTGGGATTCATCTTTGTTCTTGTTTTGTAGGATATGGATTCACTTCGCAGGAAAACTATTCAAGTCAATCTTGTAAGGATCCCTCCACAACTCAGGGAGCTAGCTTCAAGGATTCCTGAAAACTCTCCATTCACTGAGAGACATGGTTGCCTACTCAACTTGGTCACCTCAAACACAGATGAGGACATGATGAAGGTGCTCTTTCAGTTCTTTGATCCTTTACACCATTGCTTCACATTTCCCGACTATCAACTTGTGCCTACTTTGGAAGAATTCTCCCGACTCTTGAGGATTCCCATTCTCAACCAACTACCTTTCAACGGTACATAAAGAGACCCAAAGTCAGAAGAGATTGCTCAAGCTCTACACTTGCACTCATCTGATGTTGCAACTTATTGGGAAACAAGGAGTGGTGTCAAGGGTTTCCTAGCAAAGTTCCTATTTGAGAAAGCCTAAAGTTGTTGGAATTCCTTGGATCTTCAAGCCTTTGAGGAAATTATGGCTCTCCTCATCTATGGGATGGTGTTGTTTCCAAATCCTGATCAACTCATAGATGTGAACACCGTCAAAATCTTCATATCTCGTAACCCGATGCCTACATTACTAGGGGATATCCTACACTCTTTTCACACTCGCCCAATGAGGAAAAGAGGTGTCCTTATGTGTTTCACTCCTCTCTTGGCAAGATGGTTTATTTCGCATCTTCCCCAATCTGTATAAAATAATGAGCAAGGTCCAAGGTGGTCACAAAGGTTGATAACGCTCAAACATTCAGACATTCATTGGTGCTCCCGATCCATAGAGAATGTTAATATTGTCGACCGTTATGGAGAATTTACTAATGTCCCTTTACTTGGCATTAGGGGAGGTATCACCTACAACCCCTGCATAGCCTTAAGACAGTTTGGTTACGCCCGAAGGGATGGCCCGCATGAGATGCTGATTCAAGGTTTTGTATTTGACTATGGAAACGACGATCAAGGTCTTCGCCAGAGATTTATCCGAAATTGGAGGATGTTAAACAAGGTAGATAGCAAGACTTTAGGGCATAAAAATTCCATACCTCTTGAGGCTTACCTCAAATGGGTACGAACTCGTGCTCAAAGTTTTATGATGCATTATCCCTCCATTCTCCCGGTAATCATTGAGCCTGTTATGGAAGGAGATGTTCCATACACTATCTTGCATCCTGACATGCCTACTGTTGCACCCCAAAATTTACCCTCTTGATTTAGGCTTATGTTTCATCATGAATATCATATTGCATTTCATTCATACATTGTGATGGGATCAAAGTACTTTGGTTATCTCAAAGCCTTGAAGGTTGTTTGCATTGACAAATTTCTCAAGAAGAATCCTATCATCTAAACCTTTGGATCTTTAAAGCTCAAAAGCTATTGCATGTCTCAAGATGCTTCATCCATCTTTTTGGAACATCAGAGGATTGAGGTTTGTGTTTGACTACAAGGGGAATCACTCTTTGGGTTCACCAGCCAAATTAGGGTTTTGTTGAGCAAGGCTATTGGTCAATGTACAAGACTTGATTTAGGGATACATAACATTTCTTTTATATTTTAAAGGTCTTTGTACAAGGAATTGGTCAGGATGCCCAGAGGATTTGAAGTTTTGAAGATAATTCAATTGTCTCCTAATGTGTTGAGCAAAATTAGGGTTTGGGATTTCATCAAGATTTCTTGAGAATTTTGTATTGAAACTTTTCACATGGCCTTTATATGTTTGGAAGATCATATGTTTGAATTTTTAATCATCAATTTTGAAGGGAAGTGGATCAATTGATTCAGAGGGGCAAAATGGTCATTTTGGTCAAAATCAGTCAAAGTCAAGGTTGACCAAGTAAATTTTTGGCCAACCATCAATTCAAGGATGTACTTTCCATATTTCAAGTCTATTTTGGTCATTGGATTTAAGAAATTGAAGTTTGGGATGAAACTTATTCTTGAAGAAACCCTAGAAATTACTAATTTTGGAAAATAAGGACTTAATTTCAAAAAATCATATTTTATTCACCCTTGATCAATAAGATGTAAATGAAATATTCTTAGAAATATAAGAGAATGATCTTTCATCTCCTTTTGGTCTCATATTCAAATTGGCAAGGAATCAAATGTTATGGTCTCTTGAAGTCACAAAATTATGGGTAATTTTTCAAAATTAATGAATTTCAAGACAAATTTTGAGGACCTTAATGGATTAATTTGCAAAGACTCAAAACTAGGGGATTGTATATATTTTCAAGACCTTTCCAAATTGTTCTCATTTGTGCCAAAATTCAAAAGTATGAGCAAGTTGTGGACTTTGGAATTTTGAGACTTTTCATTGAATTCATGCATGCCATGCAAATTGCAAATTGTTGATAACTTGATTTGTGGCCTTTTGTTTCACTTCAAACTTGGCCCATGACCAACATGAAATGTACCAAGGCCATCCATGCCAAAGTTTTAGCTGCACATGGGCAAATGATAAGGAAAATCGTGGTTTTACAAAAATGGCATGAAGTTGCCTAATCACCAACACTAGCTTAATGTAAGGATTTAAGTCCTAATGTTGTTACTAATCTCTTTCTGAGGGAAAATGGATTAAAATGCACTTAAAAAGCAAGCCAACGCACGAGGGATTTCAAGGCTATCATGTGCATACTTGATTTTGGCCAAAGGAAGATTTCTTTGATTCCAAGAGCTTTCAGCGCAAAAAACCTATCCTACCCTCCTCCTAGTGCTCCATATATTGAGAAGCAAGCCTCAGTGCAAAGGGTTTGTGCTTCATTTCGTCACTCAAAGTCAGAAACTCCATAGCTTGTTGCTTTACATTTTTCTTCGATTCTTTCATCTTCCTTGCGCGTTTTGGCTAACTCTTCTTGCATTCTCTTCTCGAAGTGATAAGGATTGTAGATCGAGGCTTGGATTGCAACTGGAGTGAAGGAGATAGTAGATCCATTTTTTCTAAAAGGTTTGAATTCTCAACTTTGAATTCTGATTTCTAGCCATGCCTCGTGTGATTTAATTTCATAATCATGTTGTTTGAAGTCTATGGAGTGATTATGAAGCTTTATAGCATTTGATTTGATGAATTATGCATGATTGGATGTTCTGAAACTCGCGATTCAGAGTGATTTTGTTCATATTCATGGCTTGATTGTAGACAGTGTGGTTGATGTTTCATTTTGATTCCAATTTCAATTTGTAGTATGAAATGCTAGCTTTGATTTGCTTTTGATTTCATGAAAAATGATGCGAAATTGAGCATGTTATGTTGATTTGAAAGTAAGCCCTAAGCCTGAGAAGATGCGCGCATTTTTGGATCATCCGGAGGTTGAAGATGATGTGGTGGCAAATCATGATTGGTCTGTTTGAATTTTTTTGGTTTATTTGAATTTTTTATTTATTTGATATTTTGTTTAATTTTGTTTTCTGATCAAAATACATTCAAAAATTCCAAAAATATTAGCATAGGTCAGTATTATCTTCTAGTATTTGTCATATTTTTATGGATTTTTTTAAAATAATCTGATTGGTTTAAAAAATTCATAGGTTTAATTAATTAATTGTTCAAGGTTTATTTTTATTTTAATAGCTCAATTGATCTAAAAAATCCACAAAAATTATTTGAGAACCACAAAATAATGTGAATATTGATTCTGACTTTTGTTCATCATTTTTCTTATTTTTGATTAAAATTTAAATTTAAAAACGTTATTTGTAATATTTATTTGTTTTATTTTTATTTTTTAATACTTCTATTAATTCAAAAATTCCAAAAAAAATCATGTAATCTTGTTTTTAATAATAGAATCTGATCATATTTTTGTTTTGCATTTTTTGTGGTTTTAGGTTATGGTTTGCATTTTCTCTCCCTTAAATAATAATTCAATTAATAATTGTTTGTTTTTTTGTTTTTTTAATATTTTTCTTTTATCCATAAATTCACAAAAAATTCAGGGATGTATGTTTTTAGCCCTAATATTTGAATATAATTTTCTTGGGCATTTTTCTGAATTTTTGATTTAAATACTATTTTGATTTGTGAATATTTGTTATTTGCATAATTGTTTGAATATTAATTTCTTTCTTGACTTTTCCTAATTCAAAAAAATACAAAAAAAAATATGTTTCCTGACAATTAGGGTTCCTTGGTGATTTGTATGATCTTGAATTAATTTGTTTGAATTTTGATCTCATTTAATCAATATTTGAGATAAAAAGTCAAAAATTAGGGTTTTGTTGCTTATAGTGCAAGTTTTATTTTCAAAACCATTATGCCCTGGATTTTCTATAGGATTCAAGTCTTGATTAGGGTTCATGAATGTATTAAGGATTTTAAAACCATTCATCTTGATTTTTTTAACTTGGTTTGACATTTGTTCACAAATAATTTTGAGAACTTATCTAGTTTGGTGGTTTTGCCAACAAGTCTTAAACTTTGCACCTCATTTGGCCTCCTCCCCAATCATTCATGAAGTTAGGGCTTGCATTCTGACTTCTAAACACTTCCAAGATGTTAAGGTATTTTTGGTTTGAATTATGGACCCTTGTTTCTTTTTTTGGTATAATTTTGAAGTGAAGGTACCCAATTATGTTTGCATGTTTTGGTGCAATTTATTCGATGGCCAATGAACTTGAGTGAGGCCTATAATTGGGAACCTAATGATCATGTTGGTTCTGACTTGTTCATTTTAGCTCAATCCATTTCACTTATAAGCTTCATGTTTGAATATTTTGAACCATCTAATGCATTATGTAGGTTTCATTTCCTATTGTGTTCATGAAGTTGTGTTTGAATCAATTGTGCATGATTGAAATGTGTTTGCTACTGACCTTCATGGTTCTTGTTCATATTATTCTCAAGCTCTTATGATCCTTGATTGACCTAATTTGTGCATATGCTTGTTTCTTCTTGTTTATCATGTCTAAAAGCCATCATGTTTGTTCTCACTTTTTCACCTTATGGAATACTAACTTGGTTGTTAAATGTGCAAGGTACTCTGAGCAAGTTTCCACTTTTGGCTTGAGGTTTTTCTGTGTTTCACTTTATTTGTGGAACACAATCCAATATACTGGCATTATTCTTGTGTTTGGCATGTTTGATGATTTATGCAGGACATACATACACATGATTGTGAATGTCATACATTGCCCATGGGATTTGATTATATCTAATAAATTGCTTACATCTTGATGGTGCAATTGCTGACTCAATTTGTCTACTGATTCCAGCTTGCTTGAAGTTTCTATGTGTTTCTTTTATTCTTGCTTGATTGCTACAGATAGTTATCTGTTTGGTATTATACTACTTCCTTTCTCCCATTTTCATTTTGCGTAATTCTCTGATTGCATGATGGGATCTTTGTTGCTGATATATGTCAGGAGACCCTCTGGTTTTTTTATCTGATGCATGTATTGTGTTGTTGATCGATGAGTCACTCAATTTAGAAATTGAGATCACGACTTCGCTCCTAGTGCATGTTCCCTATAGGATGTTTATTGCTTTTCTTCTTTAATTGTTGATCGATGAGTCACTCAATTTAGAAATTGAGATCATGACTTCTCTCTCAGTGCATGTTCCCTATAGGATATTTATTGCTTTTCTTCTTTAATTGTTGATCGATGAGTCACTCAATTTAGAAATTGAGATTACGACTTTGCTCTCATTGCATGTTCCCTATAGGATAGTTTTGTTAAGCTTTCTTTGACATGCTGATTAAGGTAGGAACCCATGTATGCTAAAATAGGGTAGGACTTTCCCTTTATCCTCAACCTTAGGGTCAACCATTGTATGATAACACTAGGGATAGCACTTGGATAGTTTCCCTTAGTTGTTTTCCCTTTCTTTGCATTTTGCATCTTAAGATAAAAATTTGTTTCTTGGCAAATCATAAGACGTTTCTAATGAACCCAAACTCTTCTTCAAAGTAAAAGATAAGAACCAATCTTACTTTGTCTTGTTATCTTGAAGCTGATGTTTCGCCATCGCACATGTTTGTTATCCAACTTTGATTCTCAATATCATTGTTAGGTGTGATGTTTTGTCATCCGTTTTATCGATGTTTCGCCATCTTTGCCATGATATCTTGTTATCTTGAAGCCGATGTTTCGTCATCGCACATGTTTGTTATCCTACTTTAATTCTCAATATCATTGTTAGGTGTGATGTTTTGTCATCCGTTTTATTGATGTTTCGCCATCTTTTCCATGATATCTTGTTATCTTGAAGCCGATGTTTCTCCATCGCACATGTTTGTTATCCTACTTTGATTCTCAATATCATTGTTAGGTGTGATGTTTTGTCATCCGTTTTATTGATGTCTCTCCATCTTTTCCATAACTTTGTTATCTTTTAGCCGATGTTTCACCATCGCACATTTGTTTGAAGCCGATGTTTCGTCATTGCACATGTTGGTTATCCTACTTTGACTCTCAATGTCATTGATAGGTGTGATTGTTTTATCATTTTATGTTTCGCCATCTTTGACATGTTACCTTGTTATTATTTAGTCATTGTTTGACCATCTCATTTGTTTGTTATTTTATTTGATGTTTTGCCATCTTGACTACCTTTGTTTGCCTTAATTAAAAAACACAAACCAACCCAAACATATAAGCCGAACTACGGCTGCTCTGATTCCTTAAAAGGGATACATAGGCATTGGGGTAGGGCCCAACCGAGCACAACTTTTATTTTCTCTACATTGTTCTCTTTTTCATTCGCACGCATTCCCTTTTCAGTTTTAAGCCATAGACATAGGATTTGACCACACCCATTAGATTAGACAACAAGAGTGGATACCGTAGAGTAATATGGGTGTGTGGGGTGCTAACACCTTCCCCTCGTGTAAAAGACTCCCTTACCCAATCTCTCGGTCAAAAGACCGTGATATCTCCCTTTCCAGGTTTTCTCGATGTTTACCTTTCCCTTTCGGCGGGATAAAAGACGTTCGGTGGAGACTTCATTGATGTTTCATTAACATCCAGATGACAGGTTCCGGCCGCGTGGTTTCAGCTGGCGACTTCACTGGGGATAGATTGACCTTTTGTTGGTCCATCCCGGAGTCGATCTTAGCTCTTGTTTATTTTCTTTTTTGGGTGTTTATTTTACCGCTTTGCATATTTATATGTTTTCATTGCATCCTATGTGCGCTTTACTTTCTGCATACTGGATTTGGCTGGACTATTTGGTTTCTGGATTTTATTGATGGGTGGGTTGTTCCATGAGGTAAAAGGCCTCATACCCAGGCTATGAGTGAACTCCATAGGAACTAGGAATAGAGTGGTCGTGGCAGCTATGAGGCGGATGCTTTGTAGACCTGACCATGAGACTCATGACTTCAGAGGTAGTTTAGATAGGTGTCATCGTATGATGATGCCGATATTCAAGCTCTCGTACTCTAATTTGGCTTTTGACTTTATCCTGACCTAGACTACACCCGTGAGAGGGGCGGGAAAACTTTTCTTACAGGTACAGGTACTGTTGGTGACTTTGGGTTGCGAAGGTGACTCAAGTTCCCGTGATAGTTTTGAAGCTTCGAGTTTTTCTTTTGATCTTGAGCGGTGCTGTTCTGTAATGGTCTAGCCATGATCCAGTGTGAAACTTTGATCCTGTCATATTGCATCATAGCATATTTATTTTAAAAAAATGATGTAAAAAAAATAACTTGCATGCGCATGTCATTTTCCAGGGACATTCAAGAGTCTTCTTTCCATCAGAAATGGCCGGTCTTCCTCTAGTTGAGTGTGACTCAGTTCATGTTAAAGAGCTTACCAGGCATACTTTCTCTTATCAAATTCCTGCTATTGATGTGTCCGCATTGAAGAGGTTGAGTTCTTATCTGAAGGGTGATGTTCTGAGTAATTTCAACAAAATTTATGGCAACTTGTTGATAATCCTTAACGCTCCAGTTGACCCAATGGCTTTGATCACTCTCTTCTAGTTCTATGACAAAGAATTACGGAGTTTTACTTTTCAAGATTATCAACTGGTTCCCACCTTAGAAGAGTACGCGTACCTACTTAATATCAAGTTGTCCAATGAAGCTCCTTTTGTCCAAGTACCGGAGAATCCGAAGTTCGAAGTTGTTGCTGAGATTCTTCATTTGAGTTGGAAAGAGGTGAAAGACAATTGGAAGTCCAGTGAGGGTACTACAGGGTTTTATTTGGATTTCTTAGTGAAGAAAGCTGAAGACTGGGCAAAGAAAGGCAATTGGAGTGACTTCAGTTCTCTGTTTGCTCTCATGATATACGGGATCATCCTCTTCCCTCACAAGAGAAATTTTGTGGATTTGGCGGCTATTTGTGTTTTTAGAAACAAGAACCCGATACCGACACTCTTGGCGGATACTCTTTACACCATTCATTCCAGGCATGGAAAAGGTGGTAATGTAAGTTTATGCCATTCGATGTTGTAACAATGGTTTAAGTTGCACCTACCAGTAAGTGGCCCCTTCATGGATACCAAGCATTCTCTCTGATGGTCGTCAAGGCTTGTCAACCTTACTTCATTTTATATCCGGTGGAATTATGACATCGGGGAAATACGAAGTGTTATCACTAACTGTGGAGATTTCCCTAATGTTCCCTTCATAGGAACTAAGGGATGTATCAACTATAATCACGTGCTTGCTTATCGTCAGTTGGGATATGCAAGGGATAGACCGCCAAAGGTTGAAGAGGTGTTTGAATCAGTGTATTTCGCTAGAGGAAGTGATCATGTGATGTTGAAAAGAGTGACAAGTGCTTGGAAAGGAATTCACAAGAAGTATAGAACTACTTTGGGCAAGAAGGTTCCTATTGCTAGAGTTCCTTACCTAGAATGGGTTAAAGCTAGGGTTAAGATCCTGCGGTTACCATTTGCAAGGTCGACTCCTCTATACGAGCAACCTCCTGCTGTTTCAAGTAACACAGTGCCTACCGAGATGTTCACCCAGGTTCATGTTGAGAATATTCAGCTTCGTGCAAAAGACCGTGAGGCGGGGATGAAACTTTATTGGGAAGATCAAGAAAGGGCCGACTTTGCTCGTAAACTTAAGGAAGCTCAAGGGGAAACTTTTGATGCAACTGGTTTTAGGAAGAGATCTCATGCTGAAATGGAAGAAGAATTGAGTAAGACTCAGAAAGATTGTCGGAAGCTTCAGGCCTCAGAAAATAGCTGCAGGAAGAAGATTCAAAACTTGGAGAAACAGCTCAAAGACAAAGACGCTCAGCTCGAGAAGGAAGTGGCTCAGAAGCGTGTTGCAGAAGATCGGTTCCAAGAAAGTAAAATAGTCGCATCTCAACTCTTGAAGGAGAAATCCATACTTAAAGAGTACTGTCAACATCTTGAAGCATGTTTAGTTCCGGAGATTTAGTGTTGTTATTTACTTTTAGTATGTTTGGTCACCCCCAGAATTGTTGGAAGGGACCAATTGTTTGTTGTTACTATTCAGTTCTTTTTTCTTTATTTGTTAAGACATGTATTTAGTTGTTTATCATTTTACTCTTAATGGTCCGTAGTCACTTAGACATCATTTCTTTTTCTTGTAAATAATTGAAGTGTTCATCTTGTTATCCTTTCTCTCTTGATTGTATGGTCGCACGCCGTGACTGATGAATAAAAGGACTCTTGGATATCTAGAAATGACAAACATATCATGCACATCATGCATTTCATAACATTACAGGTTATCTCAAGACGGTTTTCTTATTCTGCTGCTTTTCTTATTCAGAATTCAAGACGACTACTCATCGGTATTCCACCAGAAATAACTTGACAAGGCAGATGGAACAGGTTCAAGCTGAACTCGCTAAAATAAGGGCCCAAATGGCTACTCAGATGACTCAGTTCATGGAGGTTATCACCAACGTGAATCGCTGACAGGAGGAACTGGCTGCTATTGTCAACAACCAGCGTCGCCATCCAGGCGATGGTGGAAATCAAGGGCTCTATCAGGACGTTTCTGTAGGATTGGGGGATGTGCAAGATCAGCCTTCTGGAAATTTTCACGAAATACCGGGAAACCCTTTTGTGCGCAATGTAGGGCAGTTTCCTCCGTCTCCTGGACCTCGTCTTGTGGGGAACCGAAGAGTTAATCAGGGCGGTGTAAGGAATTATCAGGAACAGGATTATGACTTTGACCAAGATGAAGATCAGTTTTCTGTGCGGCGTTCAGAGTCGGGGGTTCAAATTGAGGATATGAAGTATCGTTTGTTGGAATAGCATCTAAAGGTTGTGGAAGCGCAAGGAGTCCTTGGTATGGACTCTAATGATCTTGGGTTGGTGTCTGAGGTAAAAGTTCCTCCAAAGTTCAAGCCTCCTACATTTGATAAGTACAACGGAACATCGTGTCCTATTACTCATGCAACTGCCTATTTCCGGAAGATGTCGGTGCATACCGAGGATCAAGGGCTTTTGATTCACTTTTTCCAGGATAGCCTATCTAGGGCATCCCTGGAGTGGTACATGAAGCTGGAGAAAACCCATATTCGCTGCTGGAATGATCTTGCTCGGGCTTTTGTCAAACATTATCAGTACAATATGGATATGGCGCCTAATCACACTCAGTTACAGAATATGTCACAAGGACCAAAAGAATCTTTCAAGGAATACGCCCAGAAGTGGCGTGAGTTGGCTGCGAGGGTTCAACCTCCACTCATGGAGAGAGAACTCATTGATATGTTTATGAGTACCCTGCAAGGGCCGTTTTATGAGCACATGATAGGAAGTACTTCGGTAGGATTTGCAGACTTGGTTATGGCTGGTGAAAGAATTGAAGTGGGTTTGAAATTGGGGAAAATTCAGATTGGAGGTTCTAGTGGCTCATCCGGGGGCAGTAAGAAACCATTCAACACTTACCCTAAGAAGAGGGAAGGAAATGCAAGCACGTTTTACTCTCATAGAGGAAGAAGAGAGGATCGTCAGCACCAACAGGTTAATGCTGTTTCTATTCCTGTTAATGCTCCTCTGCATTAGAGACCAAATGCAGTGCCGCAACAACAAAGGTAGCAAGATGCTCCCCGTCAGTATAATAATCAACAGCAGAGATAGCCAAGGAAATTTGATCCCTTTCCAATAACCCTTACTGAAGCACTCCACCACTTGCTTGATTTAAAGTTGATCAGTTTGAGAAATATGCCGCCACCACCCGCAAGGCTCCCTGTTAACTATGATGCTAACGCTAGATGTGAATTCCATTCAGGCAGAGTTGGTCATTCTACTGACAATTGCTTTGCGTTGAAGTGCAAAGTACAAGACTTGTTGGATGCTAAGGCGATTGAGTTTACTCCAGTAACTGGTCCGAATGTTACTCAGAACCCAATGCCTATGCATGGAGGAGGCGTTGTTAACATGATTGATGATAATGGTGAAATGTTGAATTTAATCATGATTGTGGAACAAGTAACTACTCCGTTGAGCTTTGTTAAGAGGTATTTGCTCGACAGTTCTATTTTCCCAGGTTGCACTTCAGAGTGTGCCAAGTGTAGAGAGCAACCAAAGGGTTGTGATGATTTAAAAGCATGTATCCAGTTGTTGATAAAAGAGGGATCCCTGCAATTTGATGGAAAACCAAGCTACCGTAAGATTATTGAAGAAGATGTTGTTGTGATATCTATTCCTTACACCCCTGCACGCATTCCTACCCCATCTAGGGAGCCTCCTTTGATGATTACGGTACATGGTCCCATGCCATATACCAGTGAGAAGGCTGTCCCATGGCATTACGATGCCGATGTCTATTACCATGGGGTAAAGAAGGAGGTTAATGCTCGTTTTTCTGAGCAAGAACGTGTTGAATATGATGAATAGGAAGTCCATAACTTTTCTGGTGTGGGTCGAATGACTAGAAGCGGGAGAGTATTTGGTCCTTCCAATGTGCAAGATGCGGCAGATGCTTCTGTAAGAGAAAAAGGTAAACAACAGGTAATGATTGGTAATCCGAGGGTTACTCCAGCCACAGTGACTCAACTAATTCCGACACCAGAAGCTTCTTCAGTTCCCGATGAGGTTGAAGAGTTGATGCGAATTATCAGAAAGAGTGATTATAGCATAATTGATCATTTGAGCCATACTCCTTCTAAGATATCTATCTTGTCTCTTTTGATTTATTCAGAACCTCACAGAAATGCTTTGATGAAGTTGTTGAAGAATGCGTTCGTGCCACATGAAATAACAGACAATCAATTTGAGAATGTCTGCGCTAATATATGTGCCAAGAACGGTCTGGGTTTCACAGATTTCGATCTTCCTCCGGAGGGACCAGACCATAACAAAGTGTTGCATATCTCAATGGAATGCAGAGGCACTACTTTATCCCAGGTTTTGGTAGACATTGGATCGTCTTTAAATGTATTGCCCAAGTCAGCATTGCTGAAGATTGATTATTCTGAACTAGAGTTGCGCCCTAGCGATTTGATGGTAAAGGCGTTTGATGGGTCTCGAAGGTCAGTATTTGGGGAAGTGGAGCTACCAATAAAGGTTGGTCCTTGCACCTTCACGGCTACATTTTTTGTGACGGATATACAGCCATCATACTGTTGCTTGTTGGGGAGGCCGTGGATTCATAGAGCAAGAGCAGTCACTTCTACTCTTCATCAGAAACTCAAGTATCTTGTAGAGGGAAAGGTGATAACCGTGTGCGGCGAGGAAGAGTACATCGTGAGTCATTTGACATCATTCCTCTATGTTGAAGTTGAAGGCGAGATTCATGAAACTCTATTCTAGGCATTTGAAACAGTTCATGCTGTCAATTTTCCTCCTCCAGAGCAAAAAAAGAAATCAGAAACTGTTATGTCTTCTCTCAAAGATGCAAAAGCTGTAGTGGAAGGTGGTAACCCTAAAGGTTGGGGTCAGGTGCTGGACGTTACTCCAAAGTTTAACAAATTTGGTCTTGGTTTTAGCCCAGGTCAGCAGAGTGCAGCTCCCAGAGCACCCAGTTTATCTACTCATGTAAAGTTTTCTCGTCCTTGTGCTCAAAAAGGGCACGTCAATGCAATTGGCGACGATCGAGTTGATGGCTACAATGTTGAAGATTGGATTCGACCAAGTATTCCAGGCCAGACACTCAATAATTGGACTTATGTGGATGTTATCCAAGTTTCAAGCGCTGAGGAGTAATTTTCTTGTTTCTTTTATTGTCATATCATAATTCCTACGCTCTGCCCAAAGCATAGTGGATCATTTGTGTAGGGCCACCATGTTTATTTTTCAGTTTATCATGAAATAATGGACGTTTTTGCATTCAAAATCTTTTTCTTTTTTCTTTTTCTTTTTAAATGGCAATGTTTCTCATTTTACACACTGTCACTAAAAACGCAAAAAATGTCATTCATACAGATGCACTTCCACCACTGATTCTATCGATAATGACTCTACTGTGGCTCATTATGACTTTGATACCCCTATTTATCAAGCTGAAGAAGAAGCATGTGAGGAGTGTGATCTTCCTGAGGAATTAGCAAGACTGTTGAAACAAGAGGAGAAGGTTATCCAGCCGAATCAGGATTTGATTGAGGTGGTGAATATTGGATCAGAAGAGGTAAGAAGAGAAGTCAAGATAGGAGCAGATCTCGAAGAAAGTGTAAAGGTCAGATTGATCAAGCTACTCTGTGAGTATTCTGATATCTTCGCTTGATCTTATGAGGATATGCCTGGGTTGGATACTGACATAGTGGTGCATCGATTACCGCTCAGAGAAGGTTGTTCTCCCGTCAAGCAGAAACTCTGAAGAACTCATCCTGAGATGTCCAAGAAGATCAAAGAGGAGGTCCAGAAGCAGTTGGACGCAAATTTCCTAAAGGTTGTCAATTATTCGCCATGGATTGCAAATATTATGCATGTGCCCAAGAAAGATGGTAAAGTCAGGATGTGCATGGAATATAGGAATTTAAATAGGGCCATCCCCAAAGACGATTTCCCTCTTCCGCATATTGATGTGCAGGTCGATAATATTGCTCATTCCAAGGTGTTCTCATTCATGGATGGTTTTTCGGGTTACAATCAAATTAAGATGGCTCCAGAGGATATGGAGAAGACAACATTCATCACGCCTTGGGGAACCTTCTGCTATAAAGTGATGTCATTTGGTTTGAAAAATGTCGGGGCAACATATCAGCGCACCATGGTCACTCTCTTTCATGACTTGATTCACAAAGAGATTGAGGTATATGTATACGATATGATTGCCAAGTCTGACACGGAAGAGGAACACCTTGTTCATCTGGAAAAATTGTTCGGGAGACTGAGGCAGTTCTTGCTAAGGTTGAATTTGAATAAGTGCACCTTTGGGGTGAGATTCGGCAAGCTGTTGGGTTTTATTGTAAGTGAAAAAGGTATCGAAGCGGACCCGACCAAGGTCAAAGCGATACAGGAAATGCCTGAGCCAAGAACAGAGAAGGAAATATGTGGCTTCTTAGGAAGGTTAAACTATATTTCCAGATTTATTTCTCATCTCACAGCCACCTATGAACCTATGTTCAAGTTGTTAAAGAAAAGTCAGACGGTGAAATGGAATGAGGATTGTCAGAAGGCCTTTGACAAAATAAAAGAATATTTACAAGAACCTCGGATACTCATGCCGCTAGTGGAAGGAAGGCCACTAATCATGTACTTAACTGTGTTGGAGACCTCAATGGGTTGTGTCCTCAGTCAGCACGACGAGACAGGGAAGAAGGAACAGGCTATTTACTACTTGAGTAAGAAGTTTACGGAGTGCGAGTCGAGGTACTCATTGCTGGAAAAGACTTATTGCGCGCTTGCCTGGGCCGCCAAACGTTTGAGGCAATACATGTTAACTCACACCACCTACTTGATATCCAAAATGGATCCAATCAAGTACATTTTTGAGAAGCCGGCTCTTACAGGCAGGGTAGTCCGTTGGCAGATGATACTCACCGAATATGATATCCAATACACTACTCAAAAGGCAATTAAGGGTAGTGTACTGGCCGACCATCTTGCTCATCAGCCCATGAATGATTAGGAACCGATGATGTTTGATTTTCCAGATGAGGAAATTATGTATATTCGGGATTGTAATATGCCAGACCCAGACGAAGGACCCGAGCCGGGATCATGTTGGATGCTTGTTTTTGATGGTGCCTCTAATGCCATGGGCAACGGTGTCAGAGCTATTATCACTTCCCCTGAGGGGTACCATATTCCTTTTGTAAGTGTTTGGTTGTTGGCATGTTTTTTGGTAAAACCATTTGTGTGAATGTCATGACTGATGTCATAACATTCTGGGATACAAGGTACATTCTGCAGAAAAAGAATGTCATACAGGAGCTGCTCAATATGAGTGTTTAGCTGATCATATTTATTGCATTCTACAAAAATCAGTAAACAGGATTCTTGTTGTTATAACCAATGTTAAGACATCTTGTACTGAACTAACATTTGTGCAAATTTGTTATTTCTGAGAATTTTCAGGAATCTGGTTTATTCAGTCCAGATCAGATTCTCACATGGACTTAGATTAACTTTGCTTAACCCTAATTTGGTTGTTAAAGTCCTATGACCAAGTCTTGAGGTTAACCCTAATTAATCCTAGCTATTTTCGTGGAAGCTCTAACAGAAGAATAGTTTGCTATATATTCCTCATGAAGACTGTTGGTGAAAGATACTTTTTGACAGAAGATCAATAAGGGACTGTATAGTTGTAACTACTGTGAGCCAATCAATTATCATTGTGATAAGTGATTTGGAGTAGGTTTTGGTTGTAAGGGTTTTGTATCACTCAAAGCTTTGAAGAATGAGTGTTTGTGTTACTTGATTAAAGCTTTGAAGCAAAGTCAAGTTAGGGTTGTGTATCACTCAAAGCTTTGAAGCACGAGTGTTTGTGTTACTTGATTAAAAGCTGTGAAGCAAAATTAAGTGTATGTACTAAAGAGTGTCTTCATAATTTCATTAGTCAATTGTTTAGTATCACTGCTGTGATTGAGGGGGAGTGAGTAGGAACTCAGGTTTAAGTTGAACTTAGATTGAAGTTGCATTGGGTAGGTCTTAAGTGAAGGAGATAAACTGGTTGGTTTATTCCTGAATTAATATCTCTTATAGTGAATTTCCTCCCTGGCTTGGTAGCCCCCAGAGTAGGTGTTGTTACACACTGAACTGGGTAAACAATTGATTGTGTTCTTCACTGCTTTTAGATTTACTGTCTTGAAGAAAGTCAGATACGGTGTCATAACATTCACTGTGACATTAAGTATCTGCTGCCAGAATTTCACCTTTCACGGATCGTATCTGTTTTGATTGCACTAACAACATGGCCGAATATGAAGCTTGCATTTATGGTATTGAAGCGGCGATCGACCTGCGCATCAAATTTTTGAAAGTTTACGGGGATTCCAATCTTGTTATCAGCCAGATTAATGGAGATTGGGAGACTTTCCATCAGAACCTAATTCTGTATCGTGAGCATGTTATGAAGCTGATTCTGTACTTCGAAGAGATCACGTTTGAGCATATTCCCAAAGAAGAAAACAATCTAGTTGATGCACTGGAAACTTTGTCCTCCATGTTTAAGGTTAAGTGGGCTAATGAGGAACCTGCCATTACTATCAGAAGTTTGAGTGAGCCAGCTTTCTGTTTTGAGGCCAATTTGGAACCAGATGGTAACCCTTGGTTTTATGACGTTAAACGATATCTTAAAACGCAAGAGTATCCTGATGAGGCATCTGTCACAGATAAGAAGTTCTTAAGAAGATTTTCAGCCAAGTTCTTTCTCAGTGGTGGTGTGTTGTATAGAAGGCATCATGATGGTTTACTACTTAGATGTGTTGACAAGAAAGAAGTAGCTAGAATCATCGAGGAGATACATGAAGGTGACTACGGGACCTATTCCAACGGGCACACTATGGCTAAAAAGATTTTTCGAGCAGGTTATTATTGATCCACAATGGAGACTGACTATTACAATCATGCACGGGTTTGCCACAAATGTCAAGTCTATGCTGATAAGGTGAACGTGCCTCCAGTACCTTTGAATGTATTGACCTCCCCTTGGCCGTTTGCGATGTGGGGAATTCATATGATCGACAATATTGAACCGACTGCATCTAACGGGCACCGTTTCATTCTCGTTGCCATCGATTATTTTACCAAATGGGTCGAAGTTGCATCCTATGCCAATGTCACCAAGCAGGTAGTAACTCGGTTCATTAAGCACAACATTATCTGTCGATACGGAGTGCCCGAGAAGATCATTACCGATAATGGGTCTAATTTGAACAACAAGATGATGAAGCAGCTTTGCGAGTCTTTCAAAATCAAGCATCATAAATCTTCCCCATATAGACCAAAGATGAATGGCGTTGTCGAAGCAGCCAATAATAATATCAAGAAAATTATGCAGAAGATGGTGGTAACCTATAAAGATTGGCATGAGATGCTACCTTTCGCTTGGCATGGTTATCGCACCACAATGCGTACTTCGACTGGGGGAACCCCATTTTCGTTGGTTTACGGCATGGAAGCAGTGTTGCCGGTAGAAGTCGAGATTCCTTCTCTTAGGGTCATGAGAGATGTTGAGCTGGATGAAAGTGAATGGGTACAGAATCGGCTGGATCAGTTGGAACTTATCGACGAAAAGAGATTGAAGGTTGTATGTCATGGTTAGGTATATCAGCAAAGGATGAGAAAAGCTTTTGATAAGAGGGTACGACCTGAGTGTTACAAACTAGGTGACCTTGTGCTCAAGAGGATAATTCTTCCCCAGGGAGATCCCAGGGGCAAGTGGGTTCCAACTTATGAAGGACCTTTCATGGTCATAAATTTTTTCTCTGGAGGAGCGATGATGCTCACGACTATGGATGGATAGTACTTCCCTCTCCATGTGAATGCTGACGTAGTTAAAAAATACTTTGCATAAAAAATAATAAAAACCCGCTAAATTGAAAACTCGAAATGGAGGTTTAGGCAAAAAAAGGGTGTCCTGGTGAATCGAAAACCCGAAAGGGCGATTCAGGAAAAAGTAAGGGACTTAAAGCAAACGACTACGCTTAGCATGAGCCCTTTGTTTCTTTCCTTCGTTCCGTCACCTGGCATAAGCTCGAAGCTAATCCAAGTTTGATATGTCTGGAAGCAGGAAGATGAGGGTCATAAGAGTCATAGCAGAGTCGGGACTCGATGGATATTCACATTTACATTGCCATTTGTAAACACTTGTTTGTTTTAATTTTGTAATTTCTTGCTTCCCAATGTAAATGCCTTTTTCACAGGCTAATTTCTCAAAATCAATAGAATATCTTCTTTCAAGTATACGCATATTTTTCTTTTCTCTCTTTTCACTATTTTGTTTGCAAAAACGTCCAATATTTTTTTAAAGCATGTGCATATAAACTTCGTGGGCCTTACACGGATATGGTAATTTAAGTCGTGGTTAGTTGATCGCTTTAAATATGGATAACAAACATCACCATCATTGTGCAAGGGGCATGTTTGTTTCTCTATTTGGCGGACTTCTCTTTCACTCTTTTAGGCTTTTTGCCTTGCGGTTTTGTTTCACAACTCCGGGTCGTTGGTGTGATCATAGGTCAGGGTAATATCAAGGTTACGGCAGGTCCAGGACCGGTGAACTTGGTCGGAGATACTGCTTCCTCGTAATGGCTTTTATTACGTTTCTTTGCTGCACTTCCATGTGTTAGCTATATTGATTGTTCTAGCATTGTATGCATATAGGATTTTGTTTATAGCTAAATGCCAGTCTTGATGCGTTGAATGTTTTTGCCTTGAAATTTTTTTACAATGTCACTCTTCAATTGCTTTTCGGGCATTTTGATACCAGCCATGCTAATTTTTCTGCAATGGCTAAAAATTGGGAGGAAGGAGTTTAGCTAAAAAAAATAGTGATTGTAGTGGTATGCTTTTAGGTAGAACCCTGTTGACGATGTACATGCATTGTTTCAATCCCTAAAAACCGGAGATATAAGGGAGTTATACCCTCGTTAACCCCTCTGAGCCTTCGAAGTAGGAGTTTTCTTTCTGTTCAAAAAATAAAAATAAACCTTCTTTTTTAACCAGGGGCAGGGTAGGTGTTCAGTTGATTTTCCCAAGCATTCAAATTTCAGAAGGAGTGTCCCCTCTGAGGATCACTGCAGTTTATCTTCCACATCATAAGATCAAAAATGTCTAAACCATGATGTTCATTTCCTCACAAAGTCTTGAAGTCGAGATCGAATCGATACAATAATGGCTATCCCTCGTTGACCAAGGAATGAGGCATTTGTTTTCAAAAAAAAAAGAGAGAAAGAAAGAAAAAGTCCAAAGACTTAAAGTCACATTGACTTGTTCAAAATGGAAATCATGAATAAGAAAGAAACAAAAGGCCCCGCTAAGTCGAAACTTGAAAACAAGTCGCTTAGGCAAAATTTAGGGCATCCCGCTGAACTCCCAAAATGGACATTCAAAAGATTTTGTCCAGGCAAAAATTAGGGATAGAAGAGCCTAAAAAGCAATAAAGGGGGAGGAGAGATTATCCCATAAAATTTTCATCAAAGGAAGAACGATAATGTAAAAAAAAAGAGAGACCGAAGTAGTAGAAGTTAAGTAACGATCAGGATTGGAGGATTTGTCGTGATCACTCAACCACTATAAATCTTTTTGAAAGATGAATGCTTGAGATAAGTCAGCTGAACTTAGGACAGGAGAATATCACGAAGGGGGTGGGCACCAAATAACTTGAGCCTTGAAAAACTTTTTTTTTCCTAAAAAAAAACCTTGAACCAGGCCACGTTACAACCTCTAAAAGTACTAACTGAAACAGGGGTTTAACTCGAAAGCATACTACAACGGGATAATGTTTCCTAAAATCCCCAAATGTGTGTTGCATAGCCGTGTTGGTATCTTATCACCCGCGTTTTGACTCGTTTTTCAAAAATGGAAAGAAAAGTTTTTAAAACATTTTTAGATTCTAGCCAGGGATTCATTCACAGCAGAGATGTGAAACTTTGTTAAGTTCTTCAAGGTTTAAATAATTATCACATTAGGTTTATCATTCTTAATAAACATTTTTTTCTGTATGCAAAATAGTTGTTTGACATCAAAAGAGTTTACACGTTGAACACTTGTAAAGAGCTTAATGATGGTCAAGAAAGGAATGTTCGGCTTTCTTCTGTTTTGACAGAGCCCGTGTTTGATTAGGACTCTGCTGATCCCATGTGAAGTTTCGTTTCCCCAGTGAAGTTTTGTTTTCGCAGCAAGTTTTGTGGCTCCAGGGATTTTCTTTTAGAAGCCTCATTCCAAGACTTCAAGTTTGGATATGTCGCCTATCCCCGATGGAATCGTTAAGCAAAAACCTACATTCTGAAGAAGTTTCAACTCCCCTTTGAGATTTACAATATATATCCCTCGCTTTGACCTCTCATTTCCCAGCCGATCTGTTGACCGGGGCATCTTCATGTTAAGGATCTTTTCTTATTCCCCAGTAAAGTTTTGATACCGTGTGACTATCTGCAGGATTCATCCTTTGGTTACGTTTCAAGAGAATATCTCTCCATCAAAATAATCCTCAATAGAGTTCTATCTCCTTGGTGAGGTCCCATCTCTTCGGCAAGGCTTGGTTCCCCCAGCAAAGGTTTTCGTCCCTCTCCAGAAGTTGCAGTGTCGATCTGATTTTCTCTAGGAGTTTGTAATTTATTTTTGTAGCTCCTCTCAATGTTTTTTCCCGTTTGTTATTCTCCGTGAAGCTTCTTCTCTTTGAGGTTCCTTCCCCAGTGTATTCCCATATTTCTTCCTCTCTTCGGGATTTTGCAATTTATTTTTGCAAAATCATGTCATATTCTGACTTCTTGGTTCTTGGCTTCTCAATTGGCCATTCCCCAGTGAAACTTTTAAACATGCATGATTACATTGCATCTACCAAAACGCGCAGCATTTCCATTATATGGAGCATTGCACTATAAAAAAATCAAGCATGCATCGGAACATAAGCCATTATTATTTCCGTCATCCCCAGTGTTTTGCTAATACCTCAGATTAAATCCCCAGCGAGGTCCTCGTCTTATTTATCTCAGTTTTATTCACCTCATACCAATATCCTTCTAACATCAATCATTTTGAGTGTCTACTCTGGATTATAGTTCAGTTTCTCCCTGACGCGGTCTTCTCGGGTTTAGTCTTCACTACCCTCTCCGGTCCATTCCAATGTCTATTGATACACCTTTTTAAATACCAGTTTCGTCCTGATATTCGCTTTCAGCAGGTTTTTAGGTGTACGCCCTAATCTCCTCGCTTTGGGTTGAGCTCAGAGTTTCGTCTCCTCACCTTATGCATGAAATCCAGTTTCGTCCTGGTACTCATCTAGTTTAGTTTTGCCTAACTAGTTATTGGGTCGAGTTTCTTCTCGTCTTTGTTTTCATACCTTGGACCTTTTGACGGTGATCGTTTACCGAGTGCAGTGTTCGTACTGCGTCCCTGACTTGAGATTAGTCTCCTTTGTTCCTTGGATTCTTCTATCATTTTTCGTCACTGTTTATCCTTTGATCTAAGACCAGCAGGTGCTTTGAGAAACATGCACTCTCATCACTTTGTTTTGGGTCGAGTTTCGCCTCGTTGCCCGTGCGTGAAATCTAGTTTCATCCTGGTACTCATCTGGTTTAGCTTCTTCTAACTAGTCTTTGAGTCGAGTTTCATATCGCTTTTGTTCCTCATTTCTGAGATTCCTTCAGTTCCTTCGTATTGTCTATCTTAGTTGAGATTAGCAAGGGCCTCTAGAATCACGCACTCTAGCCACTTTTGCTTTGGGTCAAGCTTAGAGTTTTGTCTCCTCACTCGCGTATGTTTTATTTTCCAGAGCTTAGTCTCGTTTATACATTGTTGGTTGAGTTTTGTCTCACCCCTTCCTTTTGAAGCCCAGTTTTGCCCTGGCACGTTTGTCCAGAAGTTTAGTTGCGTCTACTCTTCTTTGTTTTTGTTCTGTTTCAACCTGTATTACAGCTTCATTCTGACGCATGTCTTGGGAGTTTTGTTTCCATTTCTTTCAAGAGTGTAAATTTTTGGGTTCTTTCGTATTCAAACATCTTCAACCCTGAACGCTCGAAAGTTATCACTTTTCTCACTTATCATGTTGAAGATATTTGAATATGGGCAGTTGTTGCACCCAAAAATTTACCCTCTTGATTTAGGCTTATGTTTCATCATGAATATCATATTGCATTGCATTTATACATTATGATGGGATCAAGTACTTTGGTTATCTCAAAGCCTTGAAGGTTGTTTGCATTGAAAAATTGCTCAAGAAGAATCCTATCATCTAAACATTTGGATCTTTCAATCTCAAAAGCTATTGCATGTCTCAAGATGCTTCATCCATCTTTTTGGATCATCAGAGGATTGAGGTTTGTGTTTGACTACAAGAGGAATCACTCTTCGGGTTCACCAGCCAAATTAGGGTTTTGTTGAGCAAGGCTATTGGTCATTGTACAAGACATGACTTAGGGAGCCACAACATTTCTTTGATATTTGAAAGGTCTTTGTACAAGGAATTGGTCAGGATGCCCAGAGGATTTGAAGTTTTGAAGATAATTCATCAGTCTCCTAATGTGTTGAGCAAAATTAGGGTTTGGGATTTCATCAAGATTTCTTGAGAATTTTGAAGTGAGACTTTGCACATGGCCTTTATATGTTTGGAATATCATATGTTTGAAGTTTTAATCATCGATTTTGAAGGGAAGTGGATCAATTGATTCAAAGGGGGAAAATGGTCATTTTGGTCAAAATCATTCAAAGTCAAGGTTGACCAAGTAAATTTTTGGCCAACCATCAATTCAAGGATTTACTTTCGATATTTCAAGTCTATTTTGGTCATTGGATTAAAGAAATTGAAGTTTGGGATGAAACTTATTCTTGAAGAAACCCTAGAAATTACTAATTTTGGAAAATAAGGACTTAATTTCAAAAAATCATATTTTATTCACCCTTGATCAAGAAGATGTAAATGAAATATTCTTGGAAAGCTAAGAGAATGATCTTTCATCTCCTTTTGGTCTCATATTAAAATTGGCAAGGAATCAAAAGTTATGGTCTCTTGAAGTCACAAAATTATGGGTCATTTTTCAAAATTAATGAATTTCAAGCCAAATTTTGAGGACCTTAATTGATTAATTTTCAAAAACTCAAAACTAGGGGATTGTATATTTTTTCAACACCTTTCCAAATTGTGCTAATTTGTGCCAAAATTCAAAAGTATGAGCAAGTTGTGGACTTTGTAATTTTGAGACTTTTCATTGAATTCATGCATGCCATGCAAATTGCAAATTGTTGATAACTTGATTTGTGGCCTTTTGTTTCACTTCAAACTTGGCCCATGACCAACATGCAATGTACCAAGGCCCATCATGCCAAATTTTGAGCAGCACATGGGCAAATGAGAAGGAAAATCGTGGTTTTGCAAAAATGGCATGAAGTTGCCTAATCACCAACACTAGCTTAATGCAAGGATTTATGTCCTAATCTTGTTACTAATCTCTTTCTGAGGGAAAATGGATTAAAATTCACGCAAAATGCAAGTCAACGCACGAGGGATTTCAAGGCTGCATGTGCATACTTGATTTTGGCCAAAGGAAGATTTCTTTGATTCCAAGAGCTTTCAGCGCAAAAAACCTATCCTACCCTCCTCCTAGTGCTCTATATATTGAGAAGCAAGCCTCAGTACAAAGGGTTTGTGCTTCATTTCGTCAATCAAAGTCAAAAACTCCATAGCTTGTTGCTCTGCATTTTTCTTCGATTCATCCATCTCCCTTGCGCGTTTTGGCCAATTCTTCTTGCATTCTCTTCTCCAAGTGATAAGGATTGTAGATCGAGGCTTGGATTGCAACTTGAGTGAAGGAGATAGTAGATCCATTTTTTCTCAAATGTTTGAATTCTCAACTTTGAATTCTGATTTCTAGTCATGCCTCGTATAATTTAAGTTCATAATCATGTTGTTTGAAGTCTATGGAGTGATTCTGAAGCTTTATAGCGTTTGATTTGATGAATTATGCATGATTGGATATTCTGAAACTCGCGATTCAGAGTGATTTTGTTCATATTCATGGCTTGATTGTAGACAGTGTGGTTGATGATTCGTTTTGATTCCAATTGCAATATGTAGTATGAAATGCTAGCTTTGATTTGCTTTTGATTTCATGAAAAATGATGCGAAATTGAGCATGTTATGTTGATCTGAAAGTAAGCCCTAAGCTTGAGAAGATGCGCGCGTTTTTGGATCATCTGGAGGTTGAAGATGATGTGGTGGCATATCATGATTGGTCTGTTTGAATTTTTTTGTTTATTTGAATTTTTGTTTTATTTGACATTTTATTTAATTTTGTTTTCTAATCAAAATACATTCAAAAATTCCAAAAAAATTACCATAGGTCAGTATTATCCTTTAGTATTTGTCATATTTTTTTGGATTTTTTTTAAAATAATCTGATTGGTTTAAAAAATTCATAGGTTTAATTAATTAATTGTTCAAGGTTTATTTTTATTTTAATAGTTCAATTGATCTAAAAAATCCACAAAAATTATTTGAGAACCACAAAATAATGTGAAAATTGATTCTGACTTTGGTTCATCATTTTTCTTATTTTTTATTAAAATTTTAATTTCAAAAGGTTATTTGTAATATTTGTTTATTTTTTTTAATTTTTTAATACTTCTATTAATTCAAAAATTCCAAAAAAAATCATGTAATCTTTTTTTTAATCATAGAATCTGATCATATTTTTTGTTATGGTTTTCATTTTCTTGCCCTTAAATAATAATTCAATTAATATTTGTTTGTTTTTTTGTTTTTTTAATATTTTTCTGTTATCCAAAAATTCACAAAAAATTCAGGGATGTATGTTTTTAGCCCTAATATTTGAATATAATTTTGTTGGGTATTGTTGTACCCCAAAATTTGCCCTCCCATATTCTTCAAGAAATTGCCAAGTCAAAGCTTCAGAATCTCCCCAAGGGTTGCACAGTCAAGGGCCTCCTAAACAGTCAAGATTAGGGTTTTTGTTTTGATCAAGAAAATGAAGTTTACAAAGGTCTAATCAAGTCTCACATACTTACAAATATAGTCAAGTATCCTCATACCAAGTTTCAAGACATTCAGCTCAAAATTGCACAGTCAAAACCCTAAATTGCACTACAGTCAACTATAGTGGCAAAATGGTCATTTGACAGTCAAAAGTTCAAATTTTTGGTCAACATATCATTTTGAAGCCACAAACATCATTGGATCAATGCTTGATCATGATTCTCAAAGTTTGGCTCAAAAATCATCAAAATGCAAAAGTTTCCTTATTTGGACAGTTGAAAAAGTCAACTGTAAATTGACCAGGGCATAACTTTCACATGGTTTATCAGAAAAATTCCATCCAAAGCTCATTTTGAAGAGAAAGACATTTCCTACAACTCATCTTCATACTTCAAGTCCAAGAAATGCTCTCACAAAAAGTTATCAATTTCAACATTATAGGTCATTTTCAAAAGTCAACAAAAAGGGACTTTAAGTCAAAGGCCATAACTTGAGATTTTTAAATCAAAATGACATGGGACCAAATGCATTGGTTAGAGGACTCAAAGACCTTTCCAAAATGTCCAAGAACATGAGAAAAGCTTAAATATTGAGCAAGTTATGCCTTGTAGAAGTTGGGAAAGTTTTGGATATTTTGAAAAGTCAACATTGATTCAAATGACCTAAAATTGCTAATGGGCCCATTTTTCTTCCACAATTCATCATCCATGGCATGTGCACGACCACTTGGCCCAAAGGGAAGTTTTTATTCATTTTTTATTTATTTATTTGGATTTTTATTAATAATAATTCATTTAAATTAAAATAAATACATGAAAAATGCTAACCTAAGTTTTTTCAATCTTTTTGTGCATGTTTTATCCTCAAGATTTCGTGCCTGGCTAAATAAGGAAAGATTTGGATTGATTGATCATAATTTGTACAAAAAGCATATGGAAAATATTTGAAAAAATATCTTGAAAATAAAATCTACCAAAATCATGAATGCAAGAGATTTGGAGTGTTTTCTTTAACCTAATTCATTCAGTACATAAGCATGAACGAAAACCTAATGCATTGGCCCATAAAAGCTGCGCAAAAAGCCATTCACAAACTTGAAAATTTGTCAAGAAACTCAAAACTGAAAACCACCTTCTAGGGCGATTCAAGGCATAATTTTTGTTTCATTAGCTTGCTAAAGGTTCACTGAACATATTCCAATCAAAAACATTCATCAAAACGCAAGGAATCGGTATACAGAACTCAACATATTCCATGAAAATTTCATAATCGTGTTCTAAAATCTATGCATTTTCATGGCATTTTAATTATTGATTCTTATTCCTTGTATGATTCTGAAGCTAACCCACATATTTAATTGTATTTTTATGTGCTATATACGATTTCGCCATTGATGATATTTAGGGTTCAGGAAGCTTCAAATTGGGATTTTTTAAATGAGGAAAAATTAGAGTGTGAAACCACCACCATTGGAATCAGCGTGTCTGGACGAAGAGAACCCATGTGTCGCGCCCAATTTATGAGCGTTCTATAGCTAATCGCTATTTTCTTGTATGGTGTCTTAGGCAACGCGTGAAAACCGTTGCCAATGTTTTGTGTATTTCAGGGAAAAGAAAACCAACGAAGGAGATGAACTCGTGTCAATGTGGGAGTGGTTAGTTCAAATCCTGCGCGCGTTTTTCAGCTACTAACCAATTTCCTTTTATAATGATTACTAGTTATTATATATTAAACACGCGCATCTGGCTCCACTGGCAAGCATAGTGACTGGTAAAGGGCATGACCTGGGTTCGAACCCCAGGTTTTCACTTTCTCAATATTATTTTCCAACTAATAATCATGTGCAGGCATAACGTTGTGGTCCACTGTACACCCTCAAAAAATCAACGTCCACCTGTCCAAGGGCATCAAATCAAAGGCTCAGATCTAAGGAACACAATGCACCCTAGTCCATGTATCACACGTGTCCAGCAAAAGTCAACAAGGCCAAGATTAATGGGCCTGAATTTCTAAAGAATCACCTCCTAATTTGGGGTCTGAACCCCCCAGGTTTGCCATAATATTTTCTATTTTTATTTTCTATTTGCTTTTAATTATTATTGTTTTATTAATTAACTAACTATTTTCATAAATATAAAAAAAAAACACATAAAAAATCAAAAAAAGAGAAAAATAATAAAATATTTTATTTTGTAGTATTTTCATAAATAAATTTGCATGTAAATAAAATTAGTTTTAAATTAGGTGTTAATTTTAATTCTTTCAATAATAAATTGAAAAACATAGAATTAGGTTTGATTAATTTTTATTCCTTTTATTTTTCTTTTATAATAATTAAAATAACTAAATATTTATTTTTATAATTAAATTGCATGTAAATAAATTAGGGTTTAAATTAGGTTAAAATTCAATGTTTTTCTTAATAAATTAAAAATAAATAGACTTAGGGTTAGTATTTATTTTAGTTAATTCCTTTTCATTTAAATCCTAAAACACTAAAAATACCAAAAAACATCTCCTTTTCTTTTTTCTTTATTAATTAATTCCATTTAAATTAATTTAGTTAAAAAGGGTCCAACGCCCTCGTTTCGATTTACTTCTTATTCGCATACTTATTCTTTTCCGTTTAAATAGTTATGTATCTCTCCCAAAGCCATGTAAACTACTTCTCGCACTTTTACTTTATTTATTTTTTTTGTCAAATCGGGTCCTGGTTAATTTTGGCGATGTGGACCCGCGCCATTTGTAATAGCTTAGAATTTACTTTCCCGCAAATATTTTAACTGTTAATCAAAGGCATGAAAGAATGTATGGACAAAATAAAAACAAGCGTAGAACACCAATAACATGACAAAAGACAAAATAAATGAAAACGACACACTAATCGCACACACCACCCCTAGGGTACGCCTCACTGTTGCCTTGCCCCGAAAGGTGATCGTCGAGTAGAGGACGTTTTAGTAAGTCCTCATGATCCAGGAACCTGGCATGAGGGTAGCTTCTAAGGTGTCTTCCCATTACTCCGGTGATCACACTGTTGCCTTGTCCCTCGAAACGTGGCCGTCGACTATAGGACGTCTTAGTGAGTCCTTGTGTCCATTGATCTAGTTGCCTAAAACAAGTTGCCTCGAAACAAGTCGCCTCTGAATAGTGGCCTCGAATAAAAGATCAATGGCATAAGGGTAGATTCTAAGGTGTCTTACCTTTGCTCGGTGACCACAATGTCCCTAAACTCGAATTGACCCGAACACCTCCAACGGTGGTGCTACCTACCTCTCAATGGTGGGATGGCACTACTTTAAAGGACATTTACACAGACGAATTCCTTAGGGTAGGTAGGTTCTCGTAGATACTTGCTCTAATTTCAAAAACAAAAATCAAAAATACTTTTCACACCGACACCTTTTCAAAAAGCTTTCGAAAGCAATTTTTCAAACACTCTTGAGGACCGATACAAGAGTCGAACTGAAATTTTCAAAGAAACTTTTTTTAAAACCCACAGTTGAAAAGCAAACAAACCATTTTTGAAAACACAATGAGCAAGTATCTAAGAGCCCATGGATAACCATGGATAGAAAGGGTGCTAACACCTTCCCTTTCTATAACCTACCTCCCGAACCGAGAGCAATCTCTTTTAAGGAATTTTTCTGTGCTTTTGTCCTTTCCAATTGGAGAAAATAAAAGAAGGTGACGACTCTTGCTTCCGCGACATTTCGCAAACCAGCGTTAAACAGTCAGTTCCAGATCCACCGATCACAGAACTGGCGACTCTGCTGGGGAATTACACTTAAAGTGAGGTGTACCTTAGGGCTAGTTCATAACTGTGTTTTCAATTGTCTAAATTGTTTGCTTTAAAATTGTGGGACTGTCTTGGGAGTTCTATAGATCCTAACCCGGATCTGGGGATACCTTCTTAGAAAGTAGCAACAAGGCTGTGAGGGAACTGTGCGGGGTATACCGACATGGTTGAAATAGTCTGCTACGTTGATGTGGCACTTTGGTGTGTACCGGTAACCCTTGAGTTCAGTCAAGGAGAGTACGGGGCCTCCGCGTGGTGTCATGAAGCATCAACTGACCTTAGGAACCTTAATTGAACCATCTTGTCCTCTTTAGGGTAGTGAGATAACTGACTTTGGTGCAGTCCGAGGTTGGTTGATACTCGATACTACACTCAATTGAGGGTTGCTTTCTTGGAATATTTTGGTCGCCAGTTCAGTGGCTAAATCGAAACGATGAACAATGAAAGCAATCCCGTGATATTGGGACCCTTAGAACCCGGTTACTTTGATAGGATAGGTTGAGCCCACCAACTTCAAGAGGGTAATACCCAGACCTCATGCTGACCTTAAACTCTAAGGGCTTCTCTTGTGTGACTTGTGTGCCTTCGTACTTGACTATTTGCATGCTTGTTATCTAACACAGGAACTACTTGCAGGGTTTGCTTATAGTCCTTAATTGGGACTCATAGCAGGGTTTGCTAAGTTTTTTTTTGCAGGTTTTGTCCATAGTCCTTAATTAGGACTCATGGCAGGTTTACTGAGTTCGCTTGCAGGTTTTGTTTATAGTCCTTAACTGAGACTCATAACAGGGTTTACCAAGTTTCTTGCAGTTTTTTGTCATAGTCCTTAATTAGGACTCATAACAAAGTTTACCAAGTTTCTTGCAGGTTTTGTTTATAGTCTTTAATTGGGACTCATGACAGGTTTTACTTGAGTTTCTTGCAGGTTTTGGTTTGCAGTCCTTAACAAGGGCTCATAACAGGGTTTATCCATATTACCCCATGCATCATGACATCATACCATTGCATACATCCTAATCCATTTCAAGGATCTCAAGGGCTTGTGATGCAGGTCATGATAAATCAAACATCTAGCAAGGGGCAAAGAGGATTTATTTTCCTCTAGCTAAGGTTGTCAGGGGCTATGACCCACTTGATATGGTGAGCTTTGACTCCTGAAGAAGGTTCCCCTAAGCCAAGGTTGTTTAGAAAGCAAAATAAGGTCGATGACTCGAGTCAGGGGCTATGACCCACTGGATATCGTGAGCCTTTGACCCTTGAAGAAGGACTCTCAGCAACATGAAGTTTCTTCAATCAAGCTACTGGACCCAAATTCTAACAAATTTTCTTGTTTACCCCGCGAGGTCCTTGGAAACATTACATGCATATCATACACATCATTACATAACAGGTATCTTTGTTGCAGGTCACTTACCTTTCTCGCTGTTTATTTCAGCAATGGCCTTCCAACCAGATAACCAGGACCTTCTCGCTCAAGAGCCTCAGTTCAGGGAAACCCTCCTGAATCTATCCAAGGGGCAGGAGGAGCTAAGGACACTTCTCATAGAGACTTTTGTCAGGAACAGTGCCGAAGATGAAAGGCTGAAACACCTACAAGCTGAGGTGGATGCATTGAAAGCCCAAATGCTGGGGCAGAGGAAGGCCATTCAAGGTTTAGCTCAAAGACAAGATGAGCTCCGGTTTCTCGTCAACCAACTGCTTCAGGGTAACCAACTGGGACAAACGTCTAAGGGTAAAGAGCCAGTCATCGTTCGACCATCTTTGAGACAAAGAGGCAAGGAGAAAGCTCCTCATAAGGCTTCAGTATCACCAATTCAGTATCAACCTCACCAGCTTCAGCCAGACAAGCACAAAAGGCAATTCACCAAGCTCAACGTGTCGCTGCCTCAAGCTTTACAACAACTGCTGAGGTTGAACTTGGTAACTCTAAAGGACCCTCCTAAGAACCCCAACAGGACACCCTCAAGGTATAACCCCAACGCTCACTGCGCTTATCATTTTGACAGCCCGGGGCATGCTACAGGGGATTGTTGGACTCTGAGGAATAAGGTCCAGGACCTGATTGAGGAAGGAGTTGTGGAATTCACCCAAGATGGTCAGGCTGAATTTTTCTACCATCCCTCCAAGGCTCACCTTTTGAAGTGACATGCTCTAAGACTAGGAAACTTTTGTTCATTCGAATGTTCAAGTCGCAGTTTTCTTTTGTTCAAACATTTACTCCTGTTAAACATTGTTATTTCATTAATGCATCGCATATGTATGTTTCGAAGCAATATATTCGTATTCACTAAATGCAAATTATCTTCATATTTTTTCTGATGTCAACTCTCGAATTAATAATTCTAAGCCTCTTGAGGGAGGATGACGAAAACGATACCACGATCTTTACAGTATGCTTTTGAACAGACCCCGCTGATGAGGTACAGGCATTGTTTCAATCCCTAAACACTGGAGTTATAAGGAAGATAATCCCTCGTCAACCCCTCTGAGCCAAAGAAGTAGGAGTTTTTCTTTTTGAAATTTAAAACCCTTAATCATAACCTGGGGCAGGGTAGTCTCTCAGTTGATCCAAGTGCATAACAAATGGCACCAAAGATCCTTACAAAACAAAGAAAGACAGTGATGGTTCCGAATAATCAATAAAGAAAGGCAGTCATTATCTCAAAAAATAAAGAACCCATTAAGTCAAAACCCATGAAGGAGACTTACAAAACTAGGGCATCCCGCTGACTGTTATTCCAAAAAAAAAGGAAACAGTTCAGGCAAAAAAGAAAGGGATAACAAAGAATCAGAAAAGAAAGAGGTCTTACAAACCCTCAACAAAAAAAAGGAAGGACTGCCTATTCAAAATAAGTTATCAACATCCGAATCATCACCGGAAAATCAGAGCAAAGACTCAAACAAGGTCTAACGTATGATCAACTGAGTTTAGGTTTGGAGAACATCACAAAGAGCGGGTGGGTACAAATAAAATTTGAGCCTTTATCCTTTGTTTCTTAAACCGTGAACCAAGCCACGTTATAACCCTTAAAAGTCCTAGCTGAAGCATGGGTTAGTTCGAAAGCATAATGTACGAAAGGTATCCTGACTCCTTAAGGCTTACTATAAAGAAGGAGTTGACATCACGTTTTACAAACATTCATTTGTTTTATGAAAAAGAATGCATTTTCAAAATCTTCAAGACAGACATAGGCTTTACATTTTTAACATAACTTTGTTTGCATATGACTTTTTGTTTGAACAGCATAGAAGCTCGCACGATGAATACCTAGTGAACAGAAGCACTTCCCATCAAGGGGCATGATATGATCATGGTCCATTATCTGGGGCAATCCAATCAAGATTCGGAGAATCTCTCAAAGATCAAATGACTTGGGGCAAATCTCCGCCTGAGCCACTTGGGGCATTCCAACAACAAATCTGACCTGATCAAACACCTTCTGGTGACATGACAAAACACATTTGACAGGGGCACCTCCCTACATTCTGAGAGCATGGACATAGTCGAAAAATACTGCGCATAATCAAAGACCCGCTAGGTTGACATACCTAGGCAAAAAGAAGGGCTTCCCGGCGAACCAAAAGGGTTCGGGCAAAAATAAGGGATGAAAATGAAACAAATTTGTACACCCGGCAAGTCGAAAACCTGAAAGGGCGGCTTGGGCAAAAATGGGTATCCCGGTGGACTGAAAACCCGAAAGGGCGGTCCAGGCAAAAGTTAGGGATCAAAGCGTACGACTATGTCCTGTCATCTTGTCACCTGCCTACCAGAAGAAGCTTGGTCTATCTACAACTATCAGCCCCCCACAGGTGCCTTCTCCCATAGAAACAGGGGCAATAAAGAGTTGTCTAAGCAATCTAATTGTTCCATCCTCCAAGGTACCAAGATAGGTTCAGCGGAAGAACGTAACCAGATACCTTAATTCCCCAGAGAGTAAGTCAGCAGCAAGTACACTCTTCTCCGAGCACAGTTATCAAATCTCAAGGAAGTTGGGTATCCTCCAGCAGATATCAACATTCCCCAGCAGCGCATATATTCTTAACGAGCATCCCCGGCAGTCTTGGTCTAAAGATTGTTCCCCGGTGGTATACCAGATATTCAAAGGAATCACTTTCCCCGCAGTTCAAAACCTCCCCAGGAGAGTCCAATCCAGTTCCCCAGGAAAGTTGGAAATCCATCTCCCCAAGCAGTAAGCTTATCCCCAGTAGATTCTGGAAGCTTATCCCTCGCAGAGCGCGAACGCGTCGTCCGGCTTTATTCAAAGAGTTATTTCCTTAACAGGATAAAACTGGGTTATCCTCAGCCAAAAGCCATGGAAAGAGCGTCCCCGACGAAGTTCTCTTATCCCCAGCGAAGTCCATCAACACTTCTGACACAACCTGGGTATCCTCAGCAAGTTATTATCAACACTCAGCAAAGTATCTCTATCCCCACAGAATATCACTCCCCAGCATGATCGTCAGAGTACTTTTCTCCCCGCAGAATATTCCATTTTCCAAGTTTATTCCTCAACGGAGTCATCTTCTCCTACCAGTATTCTTGCAGCTATCATCCCCAGCGGAAGCAAAGCTTATTCTTCAACATCAGCTCAGGAGTGACTTCCCGGCACCCGTCAAGGATTTACTTTCCGAGACGAAAACATACATAAACATCACATACATCATTATAGCATGCATAGACGCACCATATCATACAAATCTCATTTATGTTGAGAACATCATTGCTTGATCCATATCATGCATTGCCTATGACTGACCTCTACCTTTCAGGAAAGATTCAGTTAAATTCTCAATCATATTTCAAGACTCTAAGACCTTATCTGGTTCAGTTAGATCGACTCCAAAGATTTCTCTGGTTATTATCCAGTCCAAGGCCTTCTCTAGTCCAGCTAAATCGACTCCCAACAGATTTCTCTGATGAAGACTCAGTAGAAGTTATCAGGTCATAATTTCCTATGGTTCTCTCCCCGACGGTGTGTGAGATATAATTCCATTTTAATTTCCTATTGGTTCTCTCTCCGACGGTGTGTGAGATAATAATTCCATTTTAGGTTCCTTTGGTTCTCTCTCCGACGGTGTGTGAGATAATAATTCCATTTTAGGTTCCTTTGGTTCTCTCTCCGACGGTGTGTGAGATAATAATTCCATTTTAGGTTCCTTTGGTTCTCTCTCCGACGGTGTGTGAGATAATAATTCCATTTTAGGTTCCTTTGGTTCTCTCTCCGACGGTGTGTGAGATAATAATTCCATTTTGGGTTCCTTTGGTTCTCTCTCCGACGGTGTGTGAGATAATAATTCCATTTTGGGTTCCTTTGGTTCTCTCTCTGACGGTGTGTGAGATAATAATTCCATTTTGGGTTCCTTTGGTTCTCTCTCCGACGGTGTGTGAGATAATAATTCCATTTTGGGTTCCTTTGGTTCTCTCTCCGACGGTGTGTGAGATAATAATTCCATTTTGGGTTCCTTTGGTTATCTCTCCGACGGTGTGTGAGATAATAATTCCATTTTGGGTTCCTTTGGTTCTCTCTCCGACGGTGTGTGAGATAATAATTCCTTTTAGGTTATAAGTTCCTGTGGTCCTCTCCCCGACGGTGCGTGAGATGTAATTCCCTCCCAGGTTATAATTTCCTTTGGTCCTCTCCCCGACGGTGCGTGAGATGTATTTCCCTTTCAGGTTATAATTTCCTTTGGTCCTCTCCCCGACGGTGCGTGAGATGTAATTCCCTTTCAAACTATAATTGCCTATTGGTTCTCTTCCCGATACTGCGAAGATGGTAATTCCCACCAAGATTTTCTCAATGAGCGTTGTTGAAGTTAAAGTCACCCAAGGTTCTCTTACCGTTCATGCTAAGGTAGTAACCGCTCTTGGTTCATTCATCGCCATTTGAAGCTCCAGATCCAACTCCTGTAACCAGTCAGGACACATCTATACCAAGCATCTGAAAACCAGCTCCTGCAACATGTCAGGTACTCATTTTTCTTTTGCAGGTATGCAGGTTCTCGCTAAGGAATCTCTTACGCGATCAACATCCAGATGGCATCTATAAGCCCATCATCCTACCCATCAACCTCTAAATGGCATCTATAAGTCCATTTCCATCATCACTGCTACTATGTGAGTGCAAATTTCTGGGCACTCTAGTGTTCAATCATCTTCCACCCTCGGATTACGAAAGGCACGTCAGCCAATCTGCATCCTCAAGTCTAAGAAGATTGAACAGGGGCAACTGTTGTACCCCAAAATTTGCCCTCCCATATTCTTCAAGAAATTGCCAAGTCAAAGCTTCAGAATCTCCCCAAGGGTTGCACAGTCAAGGGCCTCCTAAACAGTCAAGATTAGGGTTTTTGTTTTGATCAAGAAAATGAAGTTTCCAAAGGTCTAATCAAGTCTCACATACTTACAAATATAGTCAAGTATCCTCATACCAAGTTTCAAGACATTCAGCTCAAAATTGCACAGTCAAAACCCTAAATTGCACTACAGTCAACTGTAGGGGCAAAATGGTCATTTGACAGTCAAAAGTTCAAATTTTTGGTCAATATATCATTTTGAAGCCACAAACATCATTGGATCAATGCTTGATCATGATTCTCAAAGTTTGGCTCAAAAATCATCAAAATGCAAAAGTTTCCTTATTTGGACAGTTGAAAAAGTCAACTGTAAATTGACCAGGGCATAACTTTCACATGGATTATCAGAAAAATTCCATCCAAAGCTCATTTTGAAGAGAAAGACATTTCCTACAACTCATCTTCATACTTCAAGTCCAAGAAATGCTCTCACAAAAAGTTATCAATTTCAACATTATAGGTCATTTTCAAAAGTCAACAAAAAGGGACTTTAAGTCAAAGGCCATAACTTGAGATTTTTAAATCAAAATGACATGGGACCAAAGGCATTGGTTAGAGGACTCAAAGACCTTTCCAAAATGTCCAAGAACATGAGAAAAGCTTAAAAATTGAGCAAGTTATGCCTTGTAGAAGTTGGGAAAGTTTTGGATATTTTGAAAAGTCAACATTGATTCAAATGACCTAAAATTGCTAATGGGCCCATTTTTCTTCCACAATTCATCATCCATGGCATGTGCACGACCACTTTGCCCAAAGGGAAGTTTTTATTCATTTTTTATTTATTTATTTGGATTTTTATTAATAATAATTCATTTAAATTAAAATAAATACATGAAAAATGCTAACCTAAGTTTTTTCAATCTTTTTGTGCATGTTTTATCCTCAAGATTTCGTGCCTGGCTAAATAAGGAAAGATTTGGATTGATTGATCATAATTTGTACAAAAAGCATATGGAAAATATTTGAAAAAATATCTTGAAAATCAAATCTTCCAAAATCATGAATGCAAGAGATTTGGAGTGTTTTCTTTAACCTAATTCATTCAGTACATAAGCATGAACGAAAACCTAATGCATTGGCCCATAAAAGCTGCGCAAAAAGCCGTTCACAAACTTGAAAATTTGTCAAGAAACTCAAAACTGAAAACCACCTTCTAGGGCGATTCAAGGCATAATTTTTGTTTCATTAGCTTGCTGAAGGTTCACTGAACATATTCCAATCAAAAACATTCATCAAAACGCAAGGAATCGGTATACAGAACTCAACATATTCCATGAAAATTTCATAATCGTGTTCTAAAATCTATGCATTTTCATGGCATTTTAATTATTGATTCTTATTCCTTGTATGATTCTGAAGCTAACCCACATATTTAATTGTATTTTTATGTGCTATATACGATTTCGCCATTGATGATATTTAGGGTTCAGGAAGCTTCAAATTGGGATTTTTTAAATGAGGAAAAATTAGAGTGTGAAACCACCACCATTGGAATCAGCGTGTCTGGACGAAGAGAACCCATGTGTCGCGCCCAATTTATGAGCGTTCTATAGCTAATCGCTATTTTCTTGTATGGTATCTTACGCAACGCGTGAAAACCGTTGCCAATGTTTTGTGTATTTCAGGGAAAAGAAAACCAACGAAGGAGATGAACTCGTGTCAATGTGGGAGTGGTTAGTTCAAATCCTGCGCGCGTTTTTCAGCTACTAACCAATTTCCTTTTATAATGATTACTAGTTATTATATATTAAACACGCGCATCTGGCTCCACTGGCAAGCATAGTGACTGGTAAAGGGCATGACCTGGGTTCGAACCCCAGGTTTTCACTTTCTCAATATTATTTTCCAACTAATAATCATGTGCAGGCATAACGTTGTGGTCCACTGTACATCCTCAAAAAATCAACGTCCACCTGTCCAAGGGCATCAAATCAAAGGCTCAGATCTAAGGAACACAATGCACCCTAGTCCATGTATCACACGTGTCCAGCAAAAGTCAACAAGGCCAAGATTAATGGGCCTGAATTTCTAAAGAATCACCTCCTAATTTGGGGTCTGAACCCCCCAGGTTTGCCATAATATTTTCTATTTTTATTTTCTATTTGCTTTTAATTATTATTGTTTTATTAATTAACTAACTATTTTCATAAATATAAAAAAAAAACACATAAAAAATCAAAAAAAGAGAAAAATAATAAAATATTTTATTTTGTAGTATTTTCATAAATAAATTTGCATGTAAATAAAATTAGTTTTAAATTAGGTGTTAATTTTAATTCTTTCAATAATAAATTAAAAAACATAGAATTAGGTTTGATTAATTTTTATTCCTTTTATTTTTCTTTTATAATAATTAAAATAACTAAATATTTATTTTTATAATTAAATTGCATGTAAATAAATTAGGGTTTAAATTAGGTTAAAATTCAATGTTTTTCTTAATAAATTAAAAATAAATAGACTTAGGGTTAGTATTTATTTTAGTTAATTCCTTTTCATTTAAATCCTAAAACACTAAAAATACCAAAAAACATCTCCTTTTCTTTTTTCTTTATTAATTAATTCCATTTAAATTAATTTAGTTAAAAAGGGTCCAACGCCCTCGTTTCGATTTACTTCTTATTCGCATACTTATTCTTTTCCGTTTAAATAGTTATGTATCTCTCCCAAAGCCATGTAAACTACTTCTCGCACTTTTACTTTATTTATTTTTTTTGTCAATTCGGGTCCTGGTTAATTTTGGCGATGTGGACCCGCGCCATTTGTAATAGCTTAGAATTTACTTTCCCGCAAATATTTTAACTGTTAATCAAAGGCATGAAAGAATGTATGGACAAAATAAAAACAAGCGTAGAACACCAATAACATGACAAAAGACAAAATAAATGAAAACGACACACGAATCGCACACACCACCCCTAGGGTACGCCTCACTGTTGCCTTGCCCCGAAAGGTGATCGTCGAGTAGAAGACGTTTTAGTAAGTCCTCATGATCCAGGAACCTGGCATGAGGGTAGCTTCTAAGGTGTCTTCCCATTACTCCGGTGATCACACTGTTGCCTTGTCCCTCGAAACGTGGCCGTCGACTATAGGACGTCTTAGTGAGTCCTTGTGTCCATTGATCTAGTTGCCTAAAACAAGTTGCCTCGAAACAAGTCGCCTCAGAATAGTCTCCTCGAATAAAAGATCAATGGCATAAGGGTAGCTTCTAAGGTGTCTTACCTTTGCTCGGTGACCACAATGTCCCTAAACTCGAATTGACCCGAACACCTCCAACGGTGGTGCTACCTACCTCTCAATGGTGGGATGGCACTACTTTAAAGGACATTTACACAGACGAATTCCTTAGGGTAGGTAGGTTCTCGTAGATACTTGCTCTAATTTCAAAAACAAAAATCAAAAATACTTTTCACACCGACACCTTTTCAAAAAGCTTTCGAAAGCAATTTTTCAAACACTCTTGAGGACCGATACAAGAGTCGAACTGAAATTTTCAAAGAAACTTTTTTTAAAACCCACAGTTGAAAAGCAAACAAACCATTTTTGAAAACACAATGAGCAAGTATCTAAGAGCCCATGGATAACCATGGATAGAAAGGGTGCTAACACCTTCCCTTTCTATAACCTACCTCCCGAACCGAGAGCAATCTCTTTTAAGGAATTTTTCTGTGCTTTTGTCCTTTCCAATTGGAGAAAATAAAAGACGGTGGCGACTCTTGCTTCCGCGACATTTCGCGAACCAGCGTTAAACAGTCAGTTCCAGATCCACCGATCACAGGTATTTTTCTGACTTTTTGATTTAAATACTATTTTGATTTGTGAATATTTGTTATTTGTGTAATTGTTTGAATATTAATTTCTTTCTTGACTTTTCCTAATTCAAAAAAATATGAAAAAATATGTTTTCTGACATTTAGGGTTCCTTTATGATTTGTATGATCTTGATTTAATTTTTTTGAATTTTCATCTCATTTAATCAATATTTGAGATAAAAAGTCAAAAATTAGGGGTTTGTTGCTTATGGTGCCAGTTTTATTTTCAAAACCACTATGCCCTGGATTTTCTATAGGATTCAAGTCTTGGTTAGGGTTCATGAATGTATTAAGGATTTGAAAACCATTCATCTTGATTTTTTTTAACTTGGTTTGACATTTTTTCACAAATAATTTTGAGAACTTGTCTAGTTTGGTGGTTTTGCCAAGTAGTCTTAAACTTTGCACCTCATTTGGCCTCCTCCCCAATCATTCATGAACTTAGGGCTTGCATTCTGACTTCTAAACACTTCCAAGATGTTAAGGTATTTTTGGTTTGAATTATGGACCCTTGTTTCTTTTTTTGGTATAATTTTGAAGTGAAGGTACCCAATTATGTTTGCATGTTTTGTTGCAATTTATTTGATGGCCAATGAACTTGAGTGACGCCTATAATTGGGAACCTAATGATAATGTTGGTTCTTACTTGTCCATTTTAGCTCAAGCCATTTCAATTATAAGCTTCATGTTTGAATATTTTGAACCATCTAATGCATTATATAGGTTTCATTTCCTATTGTGTTCATGAAGTTGTGTTTGAATCAATTGTGCATGATTGAAATGTGTTTGCTACTGACCTTCATGGTTCTTGTTCATATTATTCTCAAGCTCTTATTATCCTTGATTGACACTCAATTTTCAATTCAACATGGTGATAGGAAAGAGTAACATTTCCTCTGATTCTTTTGACCTAATATGTGCATATGCTTGTTTCTTCATGTTTATCATGTCTAAAAGCCATCATGTTTGTTATCACTTTTTCACCTTATGGAATAATAACTTGGTTATTTTATGTGCAAGGTACTCTGAGCAAGTTGCCACTTTTGGCTTGAGGTTTTTATGTGTTTCACTTTATTTGTGGAACACAATCCACTATACTGGCATTATTCTTGTGTTTGGCATGTTTGATGATTTATGCAGGACATACATACACATGATTGTGAATGTCATACATTTCCCATGGGATTTGATTATATCTGATAAATTGCTTACATCTTGATGGTGCAATTGCTGACTCAATTTGTCTACTGATGCCAACTTGCTTGAAGTTTCTCGGGGTTTCTTTTATTCTTGCTTCATTGCTACAGATAGTTATATGTTTGGTATTATACTACTTCCTTTCTCCCATTTTCATTTTGCATAATTCTCTTATTGCATGATGGGATCTCTATTGCTGATATATGTCAGGAGACCCTCTGGTTTTTTTATCTGATGCATGTATTGTGTTGTTGATCGATGAGTCACTCAATTTAGAAACTGAGATCACGACTTCGCTCTCAGTGCATGTTCCCTATAGGATGTCTATTTCTTTTCTTCTTTCATTGTTGATCGATGAGTCACTCAATTTAGAAATTGAGATCACGACTTCGCTCTCAGTGCATGTTCCCTATAGGATGTTTATTGCTTTTCTTCTTTAATTGTTGATCGATGAGTCACTCAATTTATAAATTGAGATCACAACTTCGCTCTCATTGCATGTTGTTATACCCCAAAATTTGCCCTCCCATATTCCTCAAGAAATTGCCAAGCCAAGCTAGAAAATTCCCCAAGGGTTGTGCAGTGCAACAGTCTCCCATACAGTCAAAATTAGGGTTTTGAGTCTGATCAAGAAAAGGAAGTTTTCAAAGGCCCAATCAAGTCTCATATGCTTACAAACATGGTCAAGCATCCTCATATCAAGTTTCAAGGCATTCAGCTCAAGATTGCACAGTCAAAAACCTAAATTGCACTACAGTCAACTGTAGGGGCAAAATGGTCATTTGGCAGTCAAAAGTTCAAATTTTTGGTCAATATATCATTTTGAAGCCACAAACATCATTTGATCAATGCTTGATCATGATTCTCAAAATTTGGCTCAGAAATCATCAAAGATGCAAAAGTTGCTATATTTGGACAGCTGAAAAAGTCAACTGAAATTGACCAGGGCATAACTTTCACATGGATTATCAGAAAAATTCCATCCAAAGCTCATTTTGAAGAGAAAGACATTTCCTACAACTCATCTTCATACTTCAAATCCAAGAAATGCTCTCACAAAAAGTTATCAATTTCAACATTACAGGTCATTTTCAAAAGTCAACAAAAAGGGACTTTAAGTCAAAGGCCATAACTTGAGATTGGTAAATCAAAATGACATGGGACCAAAGGCATTGGTTAAAGGACTCAAAGACCTTTCCAAAATGTCCAAGAACATGAGAAAAGCTTAAAAATTGAGCAAGTTATGCCTTGTAGAAGTTGGGAAATTTTTGTGAAATGGCAAAAGTCAACTATCCTTGAAAATCCAATTTTGACAAAAGGGCCCCATTTTTCTCACTTTGTTCATCCTTGTCATGCCACACACGTGTTCCATGGTTGATTTCAAGACCAAATGTTGACTTTTTTATTTTATTTAATTTTTGATGATTTAATTCTTTGAAAATTCAAATAAAATTTAAAAATCAATGAAATAGTGTCAAATGAACTTGGACAATTTCTATGTATCATGAACCTACTCAAGAAATCAGGATAGGGTTCATTTGCACACTAGGTCTAGGTTTTGGCTAAAAAGAAGGAAAATGGTTAATGGAAGAAACCCTAAGACCAATTCTTTCCCAAGCATGGATTAAGGTCAAATAGCAAGCCTATTCAATTCCATGATGATCACTGAGTCCAACCCTAACTAGAACATAGCAAAAAGCTCGCTGAAAAAGCCATTGGACATTTGAAATTTTGGCCATAAAATGCAAAACTGAAATCAGTGCTAGGGAGCTTTTCAAGTCTTAATTTTTATACCATTAGCATCTTGGACAATCACTGAACACATCCCAACCCTTAACCTCAATCAAAACGCGAAGAAACGGTAGTTACCATCCAAACTGTACAGAAAAATTTTTGAAATCGTACTCTCCATTTTAAGCATCTTTTTTGCATTTCAATTATACATTCTTGTTCCATGTGAAGTTTCTGAGCTAACCCTTGCGTTTAATTTCATTTTTGTGCCATGAATAAGAACTTGCCATTTTCGAATCCTAGGGTTACAGTTTTTTCAATTTAGGGGTTTTCAGTCCAGGAATAATTAGCCCATGAAAGTCACACCATTGCATTCCTGGCATCTGGACGAAGAGAATGAGATGCTCGCGCCTAATTTCTGATCACCACAGGCCTATTCGCTATTTTCTCAAAAGCTCCCTAATGCAACGTTCCAAAAACCGTTGCCTTCTTTGTTTGTGTTTCAGGAAAATGGAAGGGACGATGGCGTGGCACGAGGGGATTGGACGAATTTGAATTAGCGCGCGTTTTAAAGAGCGTTGATGTTTTTCTTTTATATTGTTTATTTACTATTATATATTAATTGAAAATGAAATGGCTCAGTGGCAAGGGATTAGCGCATGTGACTCTCATGACCTGGGTTCAAGTCCCAGGTCTACACAATTTCATATTGTTTTTCTATCTTAATTCATATGCAGCGTTCATAGTGACGTCCACCATGTTCCATCCTCATCCAACCTCCACGCGTCCAGAGAGCATCAAATCCATGGCCAAGATGAAGAGTGCACCATACATCAAGTCAACAGGCGTGCATATGATTGGAAAAGTCAACCAATTGCCAGCAAATGGGCCAGGCTTTTCAGGCCTACACCTCCAAATTTGAGGCCACACCCCCTGGTTTGCCTTATTGTTTTTCATTCTTTCTTTAATTTTTTTTTTCTTTTTGTTTCTTTTCTTTTTATTTAATTAACTATTTTCATAAAAATATAAAAACATTCAAAAAATCAGAAAAGACCATAAAAAATATAATTTTTATTTTAATTACTTTTTAAATTACATGTAAATTATTTAGGTTAATTAGGTTTTAATTTTAATTCCTTTTTAATAAAAAAAAATCAAAAAAATGTAAACTTAGGTTAACTGATAATTTTAATGTTCTTTTTAATTTTTATTCTTGTTCTCACAATAATATTTAATTCATTTATTTTCATAAATCAAAAATTGTGCATAAATAAATTAAGGTTTAATTTAGGTTATATTTTAATTCTTTCATAATAAATAAAAAATATTAGAATTAGGGTTTAACACTTTAATTTTAATTAATTTTTTTCTTTTTCCTTTTAAATCTAAAAAACACAAAAACACTATTTTTCATTTAATTTTAATTTTAGATTCCTTGATTAATTTTAATTGTTTATAAAAGGGTCCAATGCCCTAATTTTGTTTAAACTCTTTATTTCGCACATTTATTTTATATTGTTTAAATACCTCTGTATATGCCCCAAAGCCTTGTAATAAGTTTAGATTTATTTCTCGCACTTTTTATTTATTCGCTTTATTTATTTTCAGTCAAATCGGGTTCGGTTTTTTTGGCGATGTGGACCCGCGCCAGTTGTAATAGTTAGATTTATTTTCTCGCAAATATAACTGTTAATAAATATGCATGAAAGAATGAATGCCCGAAAATAAAATTGAATCGTTAGATCACCAATGCATGACAAGACAAACAATGAACTGAAAATGACACACAATTCGCACACACCACCCCTAGGGTACGCCTCACTGTTGCCTTTCGAAAGGTGGTCATCGAGTAGAAAACGTCTTAGTAAAGTCCTCATGGTCCGGGAACCTGGCATGAGGGTAGCTTCTAAGGTGTCTTCCCATTGCTCCGGTGATCACCATGTCCCTAAAATCGAATTGACCCGAACACCTCCAACGGTGGTGCTACCTACCTCTCAATGGTGGGATGGCACTACTTTAAAAGACATTTACACAGACGAATTCCTTAGGGTAGGTAGGTTCTCAAGGGTACTTGCTCTAATTTCAAACAAATCAAAATACTTTTCACACCAACACTTTCAAAAAACTTTCAAAACAAACTTTTCAAACACTCTGACGTACGAGTTGAACTGAAACTTTTCAAAGAATATTTTTGGAACCCACATTGAAAAGCAAGCAAACATTTTGAAAACACATTGAGCAAGTACCTAAGAGCCCATGGATAACCATGGATAGAAAGGGTGCTAACACCTTCCCTTTCTATAACCTACCTCCCGAACCGAGAGCAATCTCTTTAAAGGAATTTTTCTGTGCTTTTGTCCTTTCCAATTGGAGAAAATAAAAGACGGTGGCGACTCTTGCTTCCGCGACATTTCGCGAACCAGCGTTAAACAGTCAGTTCCAGATCCACCGATCACAGAACTGGCGACTCTGCTGGGGACCAACTTAAAGTGAGGTGTACCTTAGGACTAAGATCATTGTGTTTTCAATTGCTTTCCTTGTTTGCTTTATTATTGTGGGATGCTTGGGAGTTCTATAGATTCTAACCCGGATCTGGGGAATACCTTTTTAGAAAGTAGCAACAAGGCTGTGAGGGAACTGTGTGGGGTATACCGACATGGTTGAAACAGTCTGCTACGTTGATGTGGCACTTTGGTGTGTACCGGTAACCCTTGAGTCAGTCAAGGAGAGTACGGGGCCTCCATGTGGTGTCATGAAGCATCAACAGACCTTAGGAACCTTAATTGAACAATCTTGGCCTCTTTAGGGTAGTGAGATAACTGACTTTGGTGCAGTCCGAGGTTGGTTGATACTCGATACTACACTCAATTGAGGGTTGCTTTCCTGGGATATTTCGGTCGCCAGTTCAGTGGCTAAATCGAAACGATGAACAATGAAAGCAATCCCGTGATATTGGGAACCTTAGAACCCGGTTACTTTGATAGGACAGGTTGAACCCACCAACTTCAAGAGGGTACTACCCAGACTCCATGCTGGCCTAAACTTTAAGGGCTTCTCTTGTGTGACTTGTGTGCCTTCCTACTTGAACTACTTGCATGCTTATTACCTGACATTTGTCTCTTGCAGGTTGTGTTTGTAGTCCTTAATTAGGACTCATAACAGGGTATCCTAAGTTTCTTGCAGGTTTTTGCAGTCCTTAATTGGGACTCATAACAGGGTTACTCACATTACCCCATGCATATCATGACATCATACCATTGCATACATCCTAACCCATTTCAAGGATCTCAAGGGCTTGTGATACAGGTCATATAAATCAAACATCTAGCAAGGGGCAAAGAGGATTTATTTTCTTCTAGCCAATGTTGTCAGGGGCTATGACCCACTTGATATGGTGAGCTCTGACTCCTGAAGAAAATTCCCTAACCAAGGTTGTTTGGAAATCAAAACCAGACATGGTGACTAAAGTCAGGGGCTATGACCCACTTGATATGGTGAGCTCTGACTCCTGAAGAAGGTTCCCTAACCAAGGTTGTTTGGAAATCAAAATCAGACATGATGACTAAAGTCAGGGGCTATGACCCACTTGATATGGTGAGCCTTGACTCTTGAAGAAGAATTCTCAATAACATGGGTGTCCTTCAATCAAGCTCTAAATTCCAATGCTAACAAATTTTCTGGTTTATCCCGCGAGATCCTTGAAAACATTGCATGCATATCATACTCATCCTTACATAACAAGCATCTTTGTTGCAGGTCACTTACCTTTCCCGCTGTTTATTTCAGCAATGGTTTCACAACAAGACAACCAGGACCTTCTTGCTCAAGAGACCCGGTTCGGGAAAATCCTCCTGAATCTATCCAAGGGGCAGGAAGAGCTAAGGACACTTATCATGGAGACTTTTGTCAGGAACAGTGCTGAGGATGAAAGGCTGGAACACCTACAAGCTGAGGTGGATGCATTGAAAGCCCAGATGCTGGGGCAGATGACTGCCATTCAGGGTTTAACTCAAAGACAAGATGAGCTCGGGGTTCTCATCAACCAACTGTTTCAGATTAACCAACTGGGGCAAATATCTAAGGGTAAAAAGCCAATCATCGTTCCACCACCTTTGAGACAAAGAGGTAAGGAGAAAGCTCCTCATATGGCTCCAGTATCACCAATTCAGCAGCAACTTCACCAACTTCAGACAGACAAGCCCAGGAGGCAGTTCACCCCGCTCAATATGTCGCCGTTTCAAGCTTTACAACGCCTGTTGAGATTGAACCTGATCACATTAAGGGATCATCCCCAGAACCCCAACACAGCACATCCTGCTTATGATCCCAATAAAAGGTGTGCCTACCACTCTGCCTGTCCAGGACATAATGCAAACGAGTGTTGGGCTTTGAAAAACAAGATCCAGGACCTGATTGATGAAGGAGCACTGGAATTCACACAAGATGGTCAGGCTGAATTTTTCTACCATCCCTCCAAGGCCCACCATTTGAAGTGACAAGCCCTGAGACTAGAAATTTTTGTTCATTCGAATTTTCAAATTGTAATTTTCTTTTGATTGTTCAAACGTTTACTCATGATTAAAACATTGTTATTTCATTAATGCATCGCTTATGTCTATTTTTGAATCAATATGTTCGCATTTACTGTGTGCAAACTGTTTTCATATTTTTTCTGATGTCAACTCTCGTTAATTCTAAGCCTCTTGAGGGAGGATGACGAAAACGATACCGCAATCTTTACAGTATGCTTTTGAACAGACCTCGCTGATGAGGTACAGGCATTGTTTCAATCCCTAAACACTGGAGTAATAAGGAAGATAATCCCTCGTCAACCCCTTTGAGCCAAAGAAGTAGGAGTTTTTCTTTTCGAAAATCAAAACCCTTTATCATAACCTGGGGCAGGGTAGTCTCTCAGTTGATCCAAGTACATAACGAATGGCACCAAAGAGGTCCTTACAAAACAAAAGATAGTGATAATTCCAAACCATCATACAGATAGGCAGTCATTATATCTCAAAAAAATAAAAACCCATTAAGTCAAAACCTATGAAGGAGACTTACAAAACTGGGGCATCCCGCTGACTGTAATCACAAAAGAAACAGTTCAGGCAAAAAATAGGGATCACAAAATCAAAAAAAGGAGGTCACACAAACCCCCGACAAAAAAGGAATGACTGCCTATTCAAAATAGGTTATCCATCACCAGAAAATTAGAGCAAAGACTCAAACAAGGTCTAATGTATGATCAACTGAGTTTAGGTTTGGAGAACATCACGAAGAGAGGGTGGGTACAAATAAAATTTGAACCTTTATACTTTGTTTCTTAAACCGTGAACCAAGCCACGTTACAACCCTTAAAAGTCCTAGCTGAAGCATGGGTTGGTTCGTCGAAAGCATACTGTTACGAAAGGTATCCTGACTCCTGAAGGCCTACGGTAAATACGGAGTTGACATTATGTTTTACAAACATTCACTTGTTTTATGAAAAAAGAATGCATTTTCAAAATCTTTGAGACAGACATAAGCCTTGCATTTTTAACATAACTTTGTTTGCATATGACTTTTTGTTTGAACAGCATAGAAATTCGCATGACGAAAGTCTAATGAACAAAAGTATCTCCAATCAAGGGGCACGACATGATCATGGTCTATCATCTGGGGCAGTCCAGTCAAGATTCGGAGAATCTCTCAAAGGCCAAATAGCCTGGGGCAAACCTCCGCTTGAGTCACTTGGGGCATTTCAAACACGAATCTGGCCTGATCAAACACCTTCTGGTGGCATGACGAAACAATTTCTAACAGGGGCAATTCCCTACATGCTGAAAGCACGGACATAGTCGAAAAATACTACGCACAATCAAAGACCCGCTAGGTTGACACACCTAGGCAAAAATAAGGGCTTCCCGGCGAACCAAAAGTGTTCGGGCAAAAACAAGGGATGAATATAAAAAACTGTACACCCGGCAAGTCGAAAACCTGAAAAGGCGGCTTGGGCAAAAAATGGGTATCCCGGTGGACTGAAAACCCGAAAGGGCGGTCCAGGCGAAAGTTAGGGATCAAAGCGTGTGACTATGTCCTGTCATCTCGTCACCTGCCTACCAGAAGAAGGTTTAACCCTCAACAATTATCAGCATCCCACATGTGCCTCCCCCATAGAAACAGGGGCAATAACGGATGGTTTAAGCAATCTGATTGTTTCCGTCCTCCAAGGTACCAAGGTAGGTCCAGCTAAAGAACATGATCAGTACATCTTAATTCCCCAGAGAATGAGACAGCAAGTCAGTGCATTCTTCCCCAAACAAAGTTAACAAGTCTCAAGGAAATTGGGTATCCTCCAATAGATTCCAATATTCCCCCGGCAGCATATATTCTTAACAAGCATCCCCGGCAGTCTTGGTCTAAAGATTGTTCCCCGGCGGTACCTCAACATTCAAAGGAATCACTTCCCCAGCATATCAAAACTTCCCCAGGAGAGTCCCATCCAAGTTCCCCAGGAAAGATGGAATTTGTCTCCCCAAGCAGTAAGCTTATCCCCAGTAAATTCTGGAAGCTTATCCTTCATCAGAACACGAACGCGTCGTCCGACTTGATTTAAAGAGTTATTTCCTTAACAGGATATAACTGGGTTATCCTCAGCCAAAAGCCAAGGAAAGGTCGTCGTCAACGTAGCTCTTTCCTATCCCCAGCGAAGTCAATTCACACCTCCAATACAACAACGGTATCCCCAACAGAGTTACTGTCAACATTCAGCAAGGCATCTCTCTTCCCACAGAGTATTGCTTCCTAGCATAATCACTAGAGTATCTTTTCTCCCCGCAGAATCTTCCATTCGCCAAGTTTATTCCGCAACGGAGTCATCTTCTCCTACCAGTATCCTTGCAACTATCATCCCCAGCGGAAGGGAAATCTATTCTTCAAACATCAGCCCGGGATATGACTTCCTGGCACCCGTCAAAGAGTTTACTTTCCTAGACGAAAACATACATAAAATATCACATACAGCATTATAGCATGCATAACGCACTGCATCATACAAATCTCATTTATGTTGAGAACATCATTGCTTGATCCATATCATGCATTGCATATGACTGACTTTTACCTTTCAGGGAAGATCCAGTTAAGTTCTCAAACTACATTTCAAGACCTAGACTGGTTCAGTCAAAGGCCTTCTCTGGTTCAGTTAAATCGTCCCAAGATTTTCCTGATGCTTATCCCTTTGAAGACATTTCAAGACCTAGACTGGTTCAGTCAAAGGCCTTCTCTGGTTCAGTTAAATCGTCCCAAGATTTTCCTGATTGCTTATCCCATTGAAGACATTTCAAGACCTAGACTGGTTCAGTCAAAGGCCTTCTCTGGTTCAGTTAAATCGTCCCAAGATTTTCCTGATTGCTTATCCCATTGAAGACATTTCAAGACCTAGACTGGTTCAGTCAAAGGCCTTCTCTAGTTCAGTTAAATCATCCCAAGATTTTCCTGATGCTTATCCCTTTGAAGACATTTCAAGACCTAGACTGGTTCAGTCAAAGGCCTTCTCAGGTTCAGTCAGATCATCCTTTAGATCTCCCTGATGCTTATCCCATTGAAGACATTTCAAGACCTAGACTGGTTCAGTCAAAGGCCTTCTCTGGTTCAGTTAAATCGTCCCAAGATTTTCCTGATGCTTATCCCTTTGAAGACATTTCAAGACCTAGACCGGTTCAGTTAAATCGTCCCAAGATTTTCCTGATTGCTTACCCAGTCAAAGGCCTCTCTGGTTCAGTCAGATCGACCCTAAGATCTCCCTGATTCTTATCCCAGTAGAAGACACCCCGGATTTTTCTCAACAAGCGTTGTTGAAGTTAAAGTCACCCAAGGCTCTCTTACCATTCATGCTAAGGAAGTAATCATCCCTGGTTCTTTCATCACCGTTTGAAGCTCCAGACTCAGCTCCTGTAACCAGTCAGGACACATCTAAACATCAGCTCCTGCAACGTGTCAGGTACTCATTTTTTGTTTTGCAGGTAGGCAGGTTCTAGCGAAGGAATCTCTTACGCAATCAAAACATCCAGATGGCATCTATAAGCCCATTCCACCCTCATTGCTAACATGTGAGCGCAAATTTCCGGGCACTCTAGTGTCCAATCATCTTTTACCCTCGGATTACGAAAGGCACGTCAGCCAATCTGCATCCTCAGGTCTAAGAAGATTGAACAGGGGCAACTGTTATACCCCAAAATTTGCCCTCCCATATTCCTCAAGAAATTGCCAAGCCAAGCTAGAAAATTCCCCAAGGGTTGTGCAGTGCAACAGTCTCCCATACAGTCAAAATTAGGGTTTTGAGTCTGATCAAGAAAAGGAAGTTTTCAAAGGCCCAATCAAGTCTCATATGCTTACAAACATGGTCAATCATCCTCATATCAAGTTTCAAGGCATTCAGCTCAAGATTGCACAGTCAAAAACCTAAATTGCACTACAGTCAACTGTAGGGGCAAAATGGTCATTTGGCAGTCAAAAGTTCAAATTTTTGGTCAATATATCATTTTGAAGCCACAAACATCATTTGATCAATGCTTGATCATGATTCTCAAAATTTGGCTCAGAAATCATCAAAGATGCAAAAGTTGCTATATTTGGACAGCTGAAAAAGTCAACTGAAATTGACCAGGGCATAACTTTCACATGGATTATCAGAAAAATTCCATCCAAAGCTCATTTTGAAGAGAAAGACATTTCCTACAACTCATCTTCATACTTCAAATCCAAGAAATGCTCTCACAAAAAGTTATCAATTTCAACATTACAGGTCATTTTCAAAAGTCAACAAAAAGGGACTTTAAGTCAAAGGCCATAACTTGAGATTGGTAAATCAAAATGACATGGGACCAAAGGCATTGGTTAAAGGACTCAAAGACCTTTCCAAAATGTCCAAGAACATGAGAAAAGCTTAAAAATTGAGCAAGTTATGCCTTGTAGAAGTTGGGAAATTTTTGTGAAATGGCAAAAGTCAACTATCCTTGAAAATCCAATTTTGACAAAAGGGCCCCATTTTTCTCACTTTGTTCATCCTTGTCATGCCACACACGTGTTCCATGGTTGATTTCAAGACCAAATGTTGACTTTTTTATTTTATTTAATTTTTGATGATTTAATTCTTTGAAAATTCAAATAAAATTTAAAAATCAATGAAATAGTGTCAAATGAACTTGGACAATTTCTATGTATCATGAACCTACTCAAGAAATCAGGATAGGGTTCATTTGCACACTAGGTCTAGGTTTTGGCTAAAAAGAAGGAAAATGGTTAATGGAAGAAACCCTAAGACCAATTCTTTCCCAAGCATGGATTAAGGTCAAATAGCAAGCCTATTCAATTCCATGATGATCACTGAGTCCAACCCTAACTAGAACATAGCAAAAAGCTCGCTGAAAAAGCCATTGGACATTTGAAATTTTGGCCATAAAATGCAAAACTGAAATCAGTGCTAGGGAGCTTTTCAAGTCTTAATTTTTATACCATTAGCATCTTGGACAATCACTGAACACATCCCAACCCTTAACCTCAATCAAAACGCGAAGAAACGGTAGTTACCATCCAAATTGTACAGAAAAATTTTTGAAATCGTACTCTCCATTTTAAGCATCTTTTTTGCATTTCAATTATACATTCTTGTTCCATGTGAAGTTTCTGAGCTAACCCTTGCGTTTAATTTCATTTTTGTGCCATGAATAAGAACTTGCCATTTTCGAATCCTAGGGTTACAGTTTTTTCAATTTAGGGGTTTTCAGTCCAGGAATAATTAGCCCATGAAAGTCACACCATTGCATTCCTGGCATCTGGACGAAGAGAATGAGATGCTCGCGCCTAATTTCTGATCACCACAGGCCTATTCGCTATTTTCTCAAAAGCTCCCTAATGCAACGTTCCAAAAACCGTTGCCTTCTTTGTTTGTGTTTCAGGAAAATGGAAGGGACGATGGCGTGGCACGAGGGGATTGGACGAATTTGAATTAGCGCGCGTTTTAAAGAGCGTTGATGTTTTTCTTTTATATTGTTTATTTACTATTATATATTAATTGAAAATGAAATGGCTCAGTGGCAAGGGATTAGCGCATGTGACTCTCATGACCTGGGTTCAAGTCCCAGGTCTACACAATTTCATATTGTTTTTCTATCTTAATTCATATGCAGCGTTCATAGTGACGTCCACCATGTTCCATCCTCATCCAACCTCCACGCGTCCAGAGAGCATCAAATCCATGGCCAAGATGAAGAGTGCACCATACATCAAGTCAACAGGCGTGCATATGATTGGAAAAGTCAACCAATTGCCAGCAAATGGGCCAGGCTTTTCAGGCCTACACCTCCAAATTTGAGGCCACACCCCCTGGTTTGCCTTATTGTTTTTCATTCTTTCTTTAATTTTTTTTTTTCTTTTTGTTTCTTTTCTTTTTATTTAATTAACTATTTTCATAAAAATATAAAAACATTCAAAAAATCAGAAAAGACCATAAAAAATATAATTTTTATTTTAATTACTTTTTAAATTACATGTAAATTATTTAGGTTAATTAGGTTTTAATTTTAATTCCTTTTTAATAAAAAAAATCAAAAAAATGTAAACTTAGGTTAACTGATAATTTTAATGTTCTTTTTAATTTTTATTCTTGTTCTCACAATAATATTTAATTCATTTATTTTCATAAATCAAAAATTGTGCATAAATAAATTAAGGTTTAATTTAGGTTATATTTTAATTCTTTCATAATAAATAAAAAATATTAGAATTAGGGTTTAACACTTTAATTTTAATTAATTTTTTTCTTTTTCCTTTTAAATCTAAAAAACACAAAAACACTATTTTTCATTTAATTTTAATTTTAGATTCCTTGATTAATTTTAATTGTTTATAAAAGGGTCCAATGCCCTAATTTTGTTTAAACTCTTTATTTCGCACATTTATTTTATATTGTTTAAATACCTCTGTATATGCCCCAAAGCCTTGTAATAAGTTTAGATTTATTTCTCGCACTTTTTATTTATTCGCTTTATTTATTTTCAGTCAAATCGGGTTCGGTTTTTTTGGCGATGTGGACCCGCGCCAGTTGTAATAGTTAGATTTATTTTCTCGCAAATATAACTGTTAATAAATATGCATGAAAGAATGAATGCCCGAAAATAAAATTGAATCGTTAGATCACCAATGCATGACAAGACAAACAATGAACTGAAAATGACACACAATTCGCACACACCACCCCTAGGGTACGCCTCACTGTTTCCTTTCGAAAGGTGGTCATCGAGTAGAAAACGTCTTAGTAAAGTCCTCATGGTCCGGGAACCTGGCATGAGGGTAGCTTCTAAGGTGTCTTCCCATTGCTCCGGTGATCACCATGTCCCTAAAATCGAATTGACCCGAACACCTCCAACGGTGGTGCTACCTACCTCTCAATGGTGGGATGGCACTACTTTAAAAGACATTTACACAGACGAATTCCTTAGGGTAGGTAGGTTCTCAAGGGTACTTGCTCTAATTTCAAACAAATCAAAATACTTTTCACACCAACACTTTCAAAAAACTTTCAAAACAAACTTTTCAAACACTCTGACGTACGAGTTGAACTGAAACTTTTCAAAGAATATTTTTGGAACCCATATTGAAAAGCAAGCAAACATTTTGAAAACACATTGAGCAAGTACCTAAGATCCCATGGATAACCATGGATAGAAAGGGTGCTAACACCTTCCCTTTCTATAACCTACCTCCCGAACCGAGAGCAATCTCTTTAAAGGAATTTTTCTGTGCTTTTGTCCTTTCCAATTGGAGAAAATAAAAGACGGTGGCGACTCTTGCTTCCGCGACATTTCGCGAACCAGCGTTAAACAGTCAGTTCCAGATCCACCGATCACAGAACTAGTTCTGTGATCGGTGGATCTGGAACTGACTGTTTAAAGCTGGTTCGCGAAATGTCGCGGTAAGCAAGAGTCGCCACCGTCTTTTATTTTCTCCAATAGGAAAGGACAAAAGCACAGAAAAATTCCTTTAAAGAGATTGCTCTCGGTTCGGGAGGTAGGTTATAGAAAGGGAAGGTGTTAGCACCCTTTCTATCCATGGTTATCCATGGGCTCTTAGGTACTTGCTCAATGTGTTTTCAAAATTGTTTGCTTGCTTTTCAATGTGGGTTCCAAAAATATTCTTTGAAAAGTTTCAGTTCAACTCGTACGTCAGAGTGTTTGAAAAGTTTGTTTTGAAAGTTTTTTGAAAGTGTTGGTGTGAAAAGTATTTTGATTTGTTTGAAATTAGAGCAAGTACCCTTGAGAACCTACCTACCCTAAGGAATTCGTCTGTGTAAATGTCTTTTAAAGTAGTGCCATCCCACCATTGAGAGGTAGGTAGCACCACCGTTGGAGGTGTTCGGGTCAATTCGATTTTAGGGACATGGTGATCACCGGAGCAATGGGAAGACACCTTAGAAGCTACCCTCATGCCAGGTTCCCGGACCATGAGGACTTTACTAAGACGTTTTCTACTCGATGACCACCTTTCGAAAGGCAACAGTGAGGCGTACCCTAGGGGTGGTGTGTGCGAATTGTGTGTCATTTTCAGTTCATTGTTTGTCTTGTCATGCATTGGTGATCTAACGATTCAATTTTATTTTCGGGCATTCATTCTTTCATGCATATTTATTAACAGTTATATTTGCGAGAAAATAAATCTAACTATTACAACTGGCGCGGGTCCACATCGCCAAAAAAACCGAACCCGATTTGACTGAAAATAAATAAAGCGAATAAATAAAAAGTGCGAGAAATAAATCTAAACTTATTACAAGGCTTTGGGGCATATACAGAGGTATTTAAACAATATAAAATAAATGTGCGAAATAAAGAGTTTAAACAAAATTAAGGCATTGGACCCTTTTATAAACAATTAAAATTAATCAAGGAATCTAAAATTAAAATTAAATGAAAAATAGTGTTTTTGTGTTTTTTAGATTTAAAAGGAAAAAGAAAAAAATTAATTAAAATTAAAGTGTTAAACCCTAATTCTAATATTTTTTATTTATTATGAAAGAATTAAAATATAACCTAAATTAAACCTTAATTTATTTATGCACAATTTTTGATTTATGAAAATAAATGAATTAAATATTATTGTGAGAACAAGAATAAAAATTAAAAAGAACATTAAAATTATCAGTTAACCTAAGTTTACATTTTTTTGATTTTTTTTTATTAAAAAGGAATTAAAATTAAAACCTAATTAACCTAAATAATTTACATGTAATTTAAAAAGTAATTAAAATAAAAATTATATTTTTTATGGTCTTTTCTGATTTTTTGAATGTTTTTATATTTTTATGAAAATAGTTAATTAAATAAAAAGAAAAGAAACAAAAAGAAAAAAAAAAATTAAAGAAAGAATGAAAAACAATAAGGCAAACCAGGGGGTGTGGCCTCAAATTTGGAGGTGTAGGCCTGAAAAGCCTGGCCCATTTGCTGGCAATTGGTTGACTTTTCCAATCATATGCACGCCTGTTGACTTGATGTATGGTGCACTCTTCATCTTGGCCATGGATTTGATGCTCTCTGGACGCGTGGAGGTTGGATGAGGATGGAACATGGTGGACGTCACTATGAACGCTGCATATGAATTAAGATAGAAAAACAATATGAAATTGTGTAGACCTGGGACTTGAACCCAGGTCATGAGAGTCACATGCGCTAATCCCTTGCCACTGAGCCATTTCATTTTCAATTAATATATAATAGTAAATAAACAATATAAAAGAAAAACATCAACGCTCTTTAAAACGCGCGCTAATTCAAATTCGTCCAATCCCCTCGTGCCACGCCATCGTCCCTTCCATTTTCCTGAAACACAAACAAAGAAGGCAACGGTTTTTGGAACGTTGCATTAGGGAGCTTTTGAGAAAATAGCGAATAGGCCTGTGGTGATCAGAAATTAGGCGCGAGCATCTCATTCTCTTCGTCCAGATGCCAGGAATGCAATGGTGTGACTTTCATGGGCTAATTATTCCTGGACTGAAAACCCCTAAATTGAAAAAACTGTAACCCTAGGATTCGAAAATGGCAAGTTCTTATTCATGGCACAAAAATGAAATTAAACGCAAGGGTTAGCTCAGAAACTTCACATGGAACAAGAATGTATAATTGAAATGCAAAAAAGATGCTTAAAATGGAGAGTACGATTTCAAAAAAATTTCTGTACAATTTGGATGGTAACTACCGTTTCTTCGCGTTTTGATTGAGGTTAAGGGTTGGGATGTGTTCAGTGATTGTCCAAGATGCTAATGGTATAAAAATTAAGACTTGAAAAGCTCCCTAGCACTGATTTCAGTTTTGCATTTTATGGCCAAAATTTCAAATGTCCAATGGCTTTTTCAGCGAGCTTTTTGCTATGTTCTAGTTAGGGTTGGACTCAGTGATCATCATGGAATTGAATAGGCTTGCTATTTGACCTTAATCCATGCTTGGGAAAGAATTGGTCTTAGGGTTTCTTCCATTAACCATTTTCCTTCTTTTTAGCCAAAACCTAGACCTAGTGTGCAAATGAACCCTATCCTGATTTCTTGAGTAGGTTCATGATACATAGAAATTGTCCAAGTTCATTTGACACTATTTCATTGATTTTTAAATTTTATTTGAATTTTCAAAGAATTAAATCATCAAAAATTAAATAAAATAAAAAAGTCAACATTTGGTCTTGAAATCAACCATGGAACACGTGTGTGGCATGACAAGGATGAACAAAGTGAGAAAAATGGGGCCCTTTTGTCAAAATTGGATTTTCAAGGATAGTTGACTTTTGCCATTTCACAAAAATTTCCCAACTTCTACAAGGCATAACTTGCTCAATTTTTAAGCTTTTCTCATGTTCTTGGACATTTTGGAAAGGTCTTTGAGTCCTTTAACCAATGCCTTTGGTCCCATGTCATTTTGATTTACCAATCTCAAGTTATGGCCTTTGACTTAAAGTCCCTTTTTGTTGACTTTTGAAAATGACCTGTAATGTTGAAATTGATAACTTTTTGTGAGAGCATTTCTTGGATTTGAAGTATGAAGATGAGTTGTAGGAAATGTCTTTCTCTTCAAAATGAGCTTTGGATGGAATTTTTCTGATAATCCATGTGAAAGTTATGCCCTGGTCAATTTCAGTTGACTTTTTCAGCTGTCCAAATATAGCAACTTTTGCATCTTTGATGATTTCTGAGCCAAATTTTGAGAATCATGATCAAGCATTGATCAAATGATGTTTGTGGCTTCAAAATGATATATTGACCAAAAATTTGAACTTTTGACTGCCAAATGACCATTTTGCCCCTACAGTTGACTGTAGTGCAATTTAGGTTTTTGATTGTGCAATCTTGAGCTGAATGCCTTGAAACTTGATATGAGGATGCTTGACCATGTTTGTAAGCATATGAGACTTGATTGGGCCTTTGAAAACTTCCTTTTCTTGATCAGACTCAAAACCCTAATTTTGACTGTATGGGAGACTGTTGCACTGCACAACCCTTGGGGAATTTTCTAGCTTGGCTTGGCAATTTCTTGAGGAATATGGGAAGGCAAATTTTGGGGTATAACAGTTGCCCCTGTTCAATCTTCTTAGACCTGAGGATGCAGATTGGCTGACGTGCCTTTCGTAATCCGAGGGTAAAAGATGATTGGACACTAGAGTGCCCGGAAATTTGCGCTCACATGTTAGCAATGAGGGTGGAATGGGCTTATAGATGCCATCTGGATGTTTTGATTGCGTAAGAGATTCCTTCGCTAGAACCTGCCTACCTGCAAAACAAAAAATGAGTACCTGACACGTTGCAGGAGCTGATGTTTAGATGTGTCCTGACTGGTTACAGGAGCTGAGTCTGGAGCTTCAAACGGTGATGAAAGAACCAGGGATGATTACTTCCTTAGCATGAATGGTAAGAGAGCCTTGGGTGACTTTAACTTCAACAACGCTTGTTGAGAAAAATCCGGGGTGTCTTCTACTGGGATAAGAATCAGGGAGATCTTAGGGTCGATCTGACTGAACCAGAGAGGCCTTTGACTGGGTAAGCAATCAGGAAAATCTTGGGACGATTTAACTGAACCGGTCTAGGTCTTGAAATGTCTTCAAAGGGATAAGCATCAGGAAAATCTTGGGACGATTTAACTGAACCAGAGAAGGCCTTTGACTGAACCAGTCTAGGTCTTGAAATGTCTTCAATGGGATAAGCATCAGGGAGATCTAAAGGATGATCTGACTGAACCAGAGAAGGCCTTTGACTGAACCAGTCTAGGTCTTGAAATGTCTTCAAAGGGATAAGCATCAGGAAAATCTTGGGATGATTTAACTGAACTAGAGAAGGCCTTTGACTGAACCAGTCTAGGTCTTGAAATGTCTTCAATGGGATAAGCAATCAGGAAAATCTTGGGACGATTTAACTGAACCAGAGAAGGCCTTTGACTGAACCAGTCTAGGTCTTGAAATGTCTTCAATGGGATAAGCAATCAGGAAAATCTTGGGACGATTTAACTGAACCAGAGAAGGCCTTTGACTGAACCAGTCTAGGTCTTGAAATGTCTTCAAAGGGATAAGCATCAGGAAAATCTTGGGACGATTTAACTGAACCAGAGAAGGCCTTTGACTGAACCAGTCTAGGTCTTGAAATGTAGTTTGAGAACTTAACTGGATCTTCCCTGAAAGGTAAAAGTCAGTCATATGCAATGCATGATATGGATCAAGCAATGATGTTCTCAACATAAATGAGATTTGTATGATGCAGTGCGTTATGCATGCTATAATGCTGTATGTGATATTTTATGTATGTTTTCGTCTAGGAAAGTAAACTCTTTGACGGGTGCCAGGAAGTCATATCCCGGGCTGATGTTTGAAGAATAGATTTCCCTTCCGCTGGGGATGATAGTTGCAAGGATACTGGTAGGAGAAGATGACTCCGTTGCGGAATAAACTTGGCGAATGGAAGATTCTGCGGGGAGAAAAGATACTCTAGTGATTATGCTAGGAAGCAATACTCTGTGGGAAGAGAGATGCCTTGCTGAATGTTGACAGTAACTCTGTTGGGGATACCGTTGTTGTATTGGAGGTGTGAATTGACTTCGCTGGGGATAGGAAAGAGCTACGTTGACGACGACCTTTCCTTGGCTTTTGGCTGAGGATAACCCAGTTATATCCTGTTAAGGAAATAACTCTTTAAATCAAGTCGGACGACGCGTTCGTGTTCTGATGAAGGATAAGCTTCCAGAATTTACTGGGGATAAGCTTACTGCTTGGGGAGACAAATTCCATCTTTCCTGGGGAACTTGGATGGGACTCTCCTGGGGAAGTTTTGATATGCTGGGGAAGTGATTCCTTTGAATGTTGAGGTACCGCCGGGGAACAATCTTTAGACCAAGACTGCCGGGGATGCTTGTTAAGAATATATGCTGCCGGGGGAATATTGGAATCTATTGGAGGATACCCAATTTCCTTGAGACTTATTAACTTTGTTTGGGGAAGAATGCACTGACTTGCTGTCTCATTCTCTGGGGAATTAAGATGTACTGATCATGTTCTTTAGCTGGACCTACCTTGGTACCTTGGAGGACGGAAACAATCAGATTGCTTAAACCATCCGTTATTGCCCCTGTTTCTATGGGGGAGGCACATGTGGGATGCTGATAATTGTTGAGGGTTAAACCTTCTTCTGGTAGGCAGGTGACGAGATGACAGGACATAGTCACACGCTTTGATCCCTAACTTTCGCCTGGACCGCCCTTTCGGGTTTTCAGTCCACCGGGATACCCATTTTTTGCCCAAGCCGCCTTTTCAGGTTTTCGACTTGCCGGGTGTACAGTTTTTTATATTCATCCCTTGTTTTTGCCCGAACACTTTTGGTTCGCCGGGAAGCCCTTATTTTTGCCTAGGTGTGTCAACCTAGCGGGTCTTTGATTGTGCGTAGTATTTTTCGACTATGTCCGTGCTTTCAGCATGTAGGGAATTGCCCCTGTTAGAAATTGTTTCGTCATGCCACCAGAAGGTGTTTGATCAGGCCAGATTCGTGTTTGAAATGCCCCAAGTGACTCAAGCGGAGGTTTGCCCCAGGCTATTTGGCCTTTGAGAGATTCTCCGAATCTTGACTGGACTGCCCCAGATGATAGACCATGATCATGTCGTGCCCCTTGATTGGAGATACTTTTGTTCATTAGACTTTCGTCATGCGAATTTCTATGCTGTTCAAACAAAAAGTCATATGCAAACAAAGTTATGTTAAAAATGCAAGGCTTATGTCTGTCTCAAAGATTTTGAAAATGCATTCTTTTTTCATAAAACAAGTGAATGTTTGTAAAACATAATGTCAACTCCGTATTTACCGTAGGCCTTCAGGAGTCAGGATACCTTTCGTAACAGTATGCTTTCGACGAACCAACCCATGCTTCAGCTAGGACTTTTAAGGGTTGTAACGTGGCTTGGTTCACGGTTTAAGAAACAAAGTATAAAGGTTCAAATTTTATTTGTACCCACCCTCTCTTCGTGATGTTCTCCAAACCTAAACTCAGTTGATCATACATTAGACCTTGTTTGAGTCTTTGCTCTAATTTTCTGGTGATGGATAACCTATTTTGAATAGGCAGTCATTCCTTTTTTGTCGGGGGTTTGTGTGACCTCCTTTTTTTGATTTTGTGATCCCTATTTTTTGCCTGAACTGTTTCTTTTGTGATTACAGTCAGCGGGATGCCCCAGTTTTGTAAGTCTCCTTCATAGGTTTTGACTTAATGGGTTTTTATTTTTTTGAGATATAATGACTGCCTATCTGTATGATGGTTTGGAATTATCACTATCTTTTGTTTTGTAAGGACCTCTTTGGTGCCATTCGTTATGTACTTGGATCAACTGAGAGACTACCCTGCCCCAGGTTATGATAAAGGGTTTTGATTTTCGAAAAGAAAAACTCCTACTTCTTTGGCTCAAAGGGGTTGACGAGGGATTATCTTCCTTATTACTCCAGTGTTTAGGGATTGAAACAATGCCTGTACCTCATCAGCGAGGTCTGTTCAAAAGCATACTGTAAAGATTGCGGTATCGTTTTCGTCATCCTCCCTCAAGAGGCTTAGAATTAACGAGAGTTGACATCAGAAAAAATATGAAAACAGTTTGCACACAGTAAATGCGAACATATTGATTCAAAAATAGACATAAGCGATGCATTAATGAAATAACAATGTTTTAATCATGAGTAAACGTTTGAACAATCAAAAGAAAATTACAATTTGAAAATTCGAATGAACAAAAATTTCTAGTCTCAGGGCTTGTCACTTCAAATGGTGGGCCTTGGAGGGATGGTAGAAAAATTCAGCCTGACCATCTTGTGTGAATTCCAGTGCTCCTTCATCAATCAGGTCCTGGATCTTGTTTTTCAAAGCCCAACACTCGTTTGCATTATGTCCTGGACAGGCAGAGTGGTAGGCACACCTTTTATTGGGATCATAAGCAGGATGTGCTGTGTTGGGGTTCTGGGGATGATCCCTTAATGTGATCAGGTTCAATCTCAACAGGCGTTGTAAAGCTTGAAACGGCGACATATTGAGCGGGGTGAACTGCCTCCTGGGCTTGTCTGTCTGAAGTTGGTGAAGTTGCTGCTGAATTGGTGATACTGGAGCCATATGAGGAGCTTTCTCCTTACCTCTTTGTCTCAAAGGTGGTGGAACGATGATTGGCTTTTTACCCTTAGATATTTGCCCCAGTTGGTTAATCTGAAACAGTTGGTTGATGAGAACCCCGAGCTCATCTTGTCTTTGAGTTAAACCCTGAATGGCAGTCATCTGCCCCAGCATCTGGGCTTTCAATGCATCCACCTCAGCTTGTAGGTGTTCCAGCCTTTCATCCTCAGCACTGTTCCTGACAAAAGTCTCCATGATAAGTGTCCTTAGCTCTTCCTGCCCCTTGGATAGATTCAGGAGGATTTTCCCGAACCGGGTCTCTTGAGCAAGAAGGTCCTGGTTGTCTTGTTGTGAAACCATTGCTGAAATAAACAGCGGGAAAGGTAAGTGACCTGCAACAAAGATGCTTGTTATGTAAGGATGAGTATGATATGCATGCAATGTTTTCAAGGATCTCGCGGGATAAACCAGAAAATTTGTTAGCATTGGAATTTAGAGCTTGATTGAAGGACACCCATGTTATTGAGAATTCTTCTTCAAGAGTCAAGGCTCACCATATCAAGTGGGTCATAGCCCCTGACTTTAGTCATCATGTCTGATTTTGATTTCCAAACAACCTTGGTTAGGGAACCTTCTTCAGGAGTCAGAGCTCACCATATCAAGTGGGTCATAGCCCCTGACTTTAGTCACCATGTCTGGTTTTGATTTCCAAACAACCTTGGTTAGGGAATTTTCTTCAGGAGTCAGAGCTCACCATATCAAGTGGGTCATAGCCCCTGACAACATTGGCTAGAAGAAAATAAATCCTCTTTGCCCCTTGCTAGATGTTTGATTTATATGACCTGTATCACAAGCCCTTGAGATCCTTGAAATGGGTTAGGATGTATGCAATGGTATGATGTCATGATATGCATGGGGTAATGTGAGTAACCCTGTTATGAGTCCCAATTAAGGACTGCAAAAACCTGCAAGAAACTTAGGATACCCTGTTATGAGTCCTAATTAAGGACTACAAACACAACCTGCAAGAGACAAATGTCAGGTAATAAGCATGCAAGTAGTTCAAGTAGGAAGGCACACAAGTCACACAAGAGAAGCCCTTAAAGTTTAGGCCAGCATGGAGTCTGGGTAGTACCCTCTTGAAGTTGGTGGGTTCAACCTGTCCTATCAAAGTAACCGGGTTCTAAGGTTCCCAATATCACGGGATTGCTTTCATTGTTCATCGTTTCGATTTAGCCACTGAACTGGCGACCGAAATATCCCAGGAAAGCAACCCTCAATTGAGTGTAGTATCGAGTATCAACCAACCTCGGACTGCACCAAAGTCAGTTATCTCACTACCCTAAAGAGGCCAAGATTGTTCAATTAAGGTTCCTAAGGTCTGTTGATGCTTCATGACACCACATGGAGGCCCCGTACTCTCCTTGACTGACTCAAGGGTTACCGGTACACACCAAAGTGCCACATCAACGTAGCAGACTGTTTCAACCATGTCGGTATACCCCGCACAGTTCCCTCACAGCCTTGTTGCTACTTTCTAAAAAGGTATTCCCCAGATCCGGGTTAGGATCTATAGAACTCCCAAGCATCCCACAATAATAAAGCAAACAAGGAAAGCAATTGAAAACACAATGATCTTAGTCCTAAGGTACACCTCACTTTAAGTTGGTCCCCAGCAGAGTCGCCAGTTCTGTGATCGGTGGATCTGGAACTGACTGTTTAAAGCTGGTTCGCGAAATGTCGCGGTAAGCAAGAGTCGCCACCGTCTTTTATTTTCTCCAATAGGAAAGGACAAAAGCACAGAAAAATTCCTTTAAAGAGATTGCTCTCGGTTCGGGAGGTAGGTTATAGAAAGGGAAGGTGTTAGCACCCTTTCTATCCATGGTTATCCATGGGCTCTTAGGTACTTGCTCAATGTGTTTTCAAAATTGTTTGCTTGCTTTTCAATGTGGGTTCCAAAAATATTCTTTGAAAAGTTTCAGTTCAACTCGTACGTCAGAGTGTTTGAAAAGTTTGTTTTGAAAGTTTTTTGAAAGTGTTGGTGTGAAAAGTATTTTGATTTGTTTGAAATTAGAGCAAGTACCCTTGAGAACCTACCTACCCTAAGGAATTCGTCTGTGTAAATGTCTTTTAAAGTAGTGCCATCCCACCATTGAGAGGTAGGTAGCACCACCGTTGGAGGTGTTCGGGTCAATTCGATTTTAGGGACATGGTGATCACCGGAGCAATGGGAAGACACCTTAGAAGCTACCCTCATGCCAGGTTCCCGGACCATGAGGACTTTACTAAGACGTTTTCTACTCGATGACCACCTTTCGAAAGGCAACAGTGAGGCGTACCCTAGGGGTGGTGTGTGCGAATTGTGTGTCATTTTCAGTTCATTGTTTGTCTTGTCATGCATTGGTGATCTAACGATTCAATTTTATTTTCGGGCATTCATTCTTTCATGCATATTTATTAACAGTTATATTTGCGAGAAAATAAATCTAACTATTACAACTGGCGCGGGTCCACATCGCCAAAAAAACCGAACCCGATTTGACTGAAAATAAATAAAGCGAATAAATAAAAAGTGCGAGAAATAAATCTAAACTTATTACAAGGCTTTGGGGCATATACAGAGGTATTTAAACAATATAAAATAAATGTGCGAAATAAAGAGTTTAAACAAAATTAAGGCATTGGACCCTTTTATAAACAATTAAAATTAATCAAGGAATCTAAAATTAAAATTAAATGAAAAATAGTGTTTTTGTGTTTTTTAGATTTAAAAGGAAAAAGAAAAAAATTAATTAAAATTAAAGTGTTAAACCCTAATTCTAATATTTTTTATTTATTATGAAAGAATTAAAATATAACCTAAATTAAACCTTAATTTATTTATGCACAATTTTTGATTTATGAAAATAAATGAATTAAATATTATTGTGAGAACAAGAATAAAAATTAAAAAGAACATTAAAATTATCAGTTAACCTAAGTTTACATTTTTTTGATTTTTTTTTATTAAAAAGGAATTAAAATTAAAACCTAATTAACCTAAATAATTTACATGTAATTTAAAAAGTAATTAAAATAAAAATTATATTTTTTATGGTCTTTTCTGATTTTTTGAATGTTTTTATATTTTTATGAAAATAGTTAATTAAATAAAAAGAAAAGAAACAAAAAGAAAAAAAAAAAATTAAAGAAAGAATGAAAAACAATAAGGCAAACCAGGGGGTGTGGCCTCAAATTTGGAGGTGTAGGCCTGAAAAGCCTGGCCCATTTGCTGGCAATTGGTTGACTTTTCCAATCATATGCACGCCTGTTGACTTGATGTATGGTGCACTCTTCATCTTGGCCATGGATTTGATGCTCTCTGGACGCGTGGAGGTTGGATGAGGATGGAACATGGTGGACGTCACTATGAACGCTGCATATGAATTAAGATAGAAAAACAATATGAAATTGTGTAGACCTGGGACTTGAACCCAGGTCATGAGAGTCACATGCGCTAATCCCTTGCCACTGAGCCATTTCATTTTCAATTAATATATAATAGTAAATAAACAATATAAAAGAAAAACATCAACGCTCTTTAAAACGCGCGCTAATTCAAATTCGTCCAATCCCCTCGTGCCACGCCATCGTCCCTTCCATTTTCCTGAAACACAAACAAAGAAGGCAACGGTTTTTGGAACGTTGCATTAGGGAGCTTTTGAGAAAATAGCGAATAGGCCTGTGGTGATCAGAAATTAGGCGCGAGCATCTCATTCTCTTCGTCCAGATGCCAGGAATGCAATAGTGTGACTTTCATGGGCTAATTATTCCTGGACTGAAAACCCCTAAATTGAAAAAACTGTAACCCTAGGATTCGAAAATGGCAAGTTCTTATTCATGGCACAAAAATGAAATTAAACGCAAGGGTTAGCTCAGAAACTTCACATGGAACAAGAATGTATAATTGAAATGCAAAAAAGATGCTTAAAATGGAGAGTACGATTTCAAAAAATTTTCTGTACAGTTTGGATGGTAACTACCGTTTCTTCGCGTTTTGATTGAGGTTAAGGGTTGGGATGTGTTCAGTGATTGTCCAAGATGCTAATGGTATAAAAATTAAGACTTGAAAAGCTCCCTAGCACTGATTTCAGTTTTGCATTTTATGGCCAAAATTTCAAATGTCCAATGGCTTTTTCAGCGAGCTTTTTGCTATGTTCTAGTTAGGGTTGGACTCAGTGATCATCATGGAATTGAATAGGCTTGCTATTTGACCTTAATCCATGCTTGGGAAAGAATTGGTCTTAGGGTTTCTTCCATTAACCATTTTCCTTCTTTTTAGCCAAAACCTAGACCTAGTGTGCAAATGAACCCTATCCTGATTTCTTGAGTAGGTTCATGATACATAGAAATTGTCCAAGTTCATTTGACACTATTTCATTGATTTTTAAATTTTATTTGAATTTTCAAAGAATTAAATCATCAAAAATTAAATAAAATAAAAAAGTCAACATTTGGTCTTGAAATCAACCATGGAACACGTGTGTGGCATGACAAGGATGAACAAAGTGAGAAAAATGGGGCCCTTTTGTCAAAATTGGATTTTCAAGGATAGTTGACTTTTGCCATTTCACAAAAATTTCCCAACTTCTACAAGGCATAACTTGCTCAATTTTTAAGCTTTTCTCATGTTCTTGGACATTTTGGAAAGGTCTTTGAGTCCTTTAACCAATGCCTTTGGTCCCATGTCATTTTGATTTACCAATCTCAAGTTATGGCCTTTGACTTAAAGTCCCTTTTTGTTGACTTTTGAAAATGACCTGTAATGTTGAAATTGATAACTTTTTGTGAGAGCATTTCTTGGATTTGAAGTATGAAGATGAGTTGTAGGAAATGTCTTTCTCTTCAAAATGAGCTTTGGATGGAATTTTTCTGATAATCCATGTGAAAGTTATGCCCTGGTCAATTTCAGTTGACTTTTTCAGCTGTCCAAATATAGCAACTTTTGCATCTTTGATGATTTCTGAGCCAAATTTTGAGAATCATGATCAAGCATTGATCAAATGATGTTTGTGGCTTCAAAATGATATATTGACCAAAAATTTGAACTTTTGACTGCCAAATGACCATTTTGCCCCTACAGTTGACTGTAGTGCAATTTAGGTTTTTGATTGTGCAATCTTGAGCTGAATGCCTTGAAACTTGATATGAGGATGCTTGACCATGTTTGTAAGCATATGAGACTTGATTGGGCCTTTGAAAACTTCCTTTTCTTGATCAGACTCAAAACCCTAATTTTGACTGTATGGGAGACTGTTGCACTGCACAACCCTTGGGGAATTTTCTAGCTTGGCTTGGCAATTTCTTGAGGAATATGGGAAGGCAAATTTTGGGGTATAACAGTTGCCCCTGTTCAATCTTCTTAGACCTGAGGATGCAGATTGGCTGACGTGCCTTTCGTAATCCGAGGGTAAAAGATGATTGGACACTAGAGTGCCCGGAAATTTGCGCTCACATGTTAGCAATGAGGGTGGAATGGGCTTATAGATGCCATCTGGATGTTTTGATTGCGTAAGAGATTCCTTCGCTAGAACCTGCCTACCTGCAAAACAAAAAATGAGTACCTGACACGTTGCAGGAGCTGATGTTTAGATGTGTCCTGACTGGTTACAGGAGCTGAGTCTGGAGCTTCAAACGGTGATGAAAGAACCAGGGATGATTACTTCCTTAGCATGAATGGTAAGAGAGCCTTGGGTGACTTTAACTTCAACAACGCTTGTTGAGAAAAATCCGGGGTGTCTTCTACTGGGATAAGAATCAGGGAGATCTTAGGGTCGATCTGACTGAACCAGAGAGGCCTTTGACTGGGTAAGCAATCAGGAAAATCTTGGGACGATTTAACTGAACCGGTCTAGGTCTTGAAATGTCTTCAAAGGGATAAGCATCAGGAAAATCTTGGGACGATTTAACTGAACCAGAGAAGGCCTTTGACTGAACCAGTCTAGGTCTTGAAATGTCTTCAATGGGATAAGCATCAGGGAGATCTAAAGGATGATCTGACTGAACCAGAGAAGGCCTTTGACTGAACCAGTCTAGGTCTTGAAATGTCTTCAAAGGGATAAGCATCAGGAAAATCTTGGGATGATTTAACTGAACTAGAGAAGGCCTTTGACTGAACCAGTCTAGGTCTTGAAATGTCTTCAATGGGATAAGCAATCAGGAAAATCTTGGGACGATTTAACTGAACCAGAGAAGGCCTTTGACTGAACCAGTCTAGGTCTTGAAATGTCTTCAATGGGATAAGCAATCAGGAAAATCTTGGGACGATTTAACTGAACCAGAGAAGGCCTTTGACTGAACCAGTCTAGGTCTTGAAATGTCTTCAAAGGGATAAGCATCAGGAAAATCTTGGGACGATTTAACTGAACCAGAGAAGGCCTTTGACTGAACCAGTCTAGGTCTTGAAATGTAGTTTGAGAACTTAACTGGATCTTCCCTGAAAGGTAAAAGTCAGTCATATGCAATGCATGATATGGATCAAGCAATGATGTTCTCAACATAAATGAGATTTGTATGATGCAGTGCGTTATGCATGCTATAATGCTGTATGTGATATTTTATGTATGTTTTCGTCTAGGAAAGTAAACTCTTTGACGGGTGCCAGGAAGTCATATCCCGGGCTGATGTTTGAAGAATAGATTTCCCTTCCGCTGGGGATGATAGTTGCAAGGATACTGGTAGGAGAAGATGACTCCGTTGCGGAATAAACTTGGCGAATGGAAGATTCTGCGGGGAGAAAAGATACTCTAGTGATTATGCTAGGAAGCAATACTCTGTGGGAAGAGAGATGCCTTGCTGAATGTTGACAGTAACTCTGTTGGGGATACCGTTGTTGTATTGGAGGTGTGAATTGACTTCGCTGGGGATAGGAAAGAGCTACGTTGACGACGACCTTTCCTTGGCTTTTGGCTGAGGATAACCCAGTTATATCCTGTTAAGGAAATAACTCTTTAAATCAAGTCGGACGACGCGTTCGTGTTCTGATGAAGGATAAGCTTCCAGAATTTACTGGGGATAAGCTTACTGCTTGGGGAGACAAATTCCATCTTTCCTGGGGAACTTGGATGGGACTCTCCTGGGGAAGTTTTGATATGCTGGGGAAGTGATTCCTTTGAATGTTGAGGTACCGCCGGGGAACAATCTTTAGACCAAGACTGCCGGGGATGCTTGTTAAGAATATATGCTGCCGGGGGAATATTGGAATCTATTGGAGGATACCCAATTTCCTTGAGACTTATTAACTTTGTTTGGGGAAGAATGCACTGACTTGCTGTCTCATTCTCTGGGGAATTAAGATGTACTGATCATGTTCTTTAGCTGGACCTACCTTGGTACCTTGGAGGACGGAAACAATCAGATTGCTTAAACCATCCGTTATTGCCCCTGTTTCTATGGGGGAGGCACATGTGGGATGCTGATAATTGTTGAGGGTTAAACCTTCTTCTGGTAGGCAGGTGACGAGATGACAGGACATAGTCACACGCTTTGATCCCTAACTTTCGCCTGGACCGCCCTTTCGGGTTTTCAGTCCACCGGGATACCCATTTTTTGCCCAAGCCGCCTTTTCAGGTTTTCGACTTGCCGGGTGTACAGTTTTTTATATTCATCCCTTGTTTTTGCCCGAACACTTTTGGTTCGCCGGGAAGCCCTTATTTTTGCCTAGGTGTGTCAACCTAGCGGGTCTTTGATTGTGCGTAGTATTTTTCGACTATGTCCGTGCTTTCAGCATGTAGGGAATTGCCCCTGTTAGAAATTGTTTCGTCATGCCACCAGAAGGTGTTTGATCAGGCCAGATTCGTGTTTGAAATGCCCCAAGTGACTCAAGCGGAGGTTTGCCCCAGGCTATTTGGCCTTTGAGAGATTCTCCGAATCTTGACTGGACTGCCCCAGATGATAGACCATGATCATGTCGTGCCCCTTGATTGGAGATACTTTTGTTCATTAGACTTTCGTCATGCGAATTTCTATGCTGTTCAAACAAAAAGTCATATGCAAACAAAGTTATGTTAAAAATGCAAGGCTTATGTCTGTCTCAAAGATTTTGAAAATGCATTCTTTTTTCATAAAACAAGTGAATGTTTGTAAAACATAATGTCAACTCCGTATTTACCGTAGGCCTTCAGGAGTCAGGATACCTTTCGTAACAGTATGCTTTCGACGAACCAACCCATGCTTCAGCTAGGACTTTTAAGGGTTGTAACGTGGCTTGGTTCACGGTTTAAGAAACAAAGTATAAAGGTTCAAATTTTATTTGTACCCACCCTCTCTTCGTGATGTTCTCCAAACCTAAACTCAGTTGATCATACATTAGACCTTGTTTGAGTCTTTGCTCTAATTTTCTGGTGATGGATAACCTATTTTGAATAGGCAGTCATTCCTTTTTTGTCGGGGGTTTGTGTGACCTCCTTTTTTTGATTTTGTGATCCCTATTTTTTGCCTGAACTGTTTCTTTTGTGATTACAGTCAGCGGGATGCCCCAGTTTTGTAAGTCTCCTTCATAGGTTTTGACTTAATGGGTTTTTATTTTTTTGAGATATAATGACTGCCTATCTGTATGATGGTTTGGAATTATCACTATCTTTTGTTTTGTAAGGACCTCTTTGGTGCCATTCGTTATGTACTTGGATCAACTGAGAGACTACCCTGCCCCAGGTTATGATAAAGGGTTTTGATTTTCGAAAAGAAAAACTCCTACTTCTTTGGCTCAAAGGGGTTGACGAGGGATTATCTTCCTTATTACTCCAGTGTTTAGGGATTGAAACAATGCCTGTACCTCATCAGCGAGGTCTGTTCAAAAGCATACTGTAAAGATTGCGGTATCGTTTTCGTCATCCTCCCTCAAGAGGCTTAGAATTAACGAGAGTTGACATCAGAAAAAATATGAAAACAGTTTGCACACAGTAAATGCGAACATATTGATTCAAAAATAGACATAAGCGATGCATTAATGAAATAACAATGTTTTAATCATGAGTAAACGTTTGAACAATCAAAAGAAAATTACAATTTGAAAATTCGAATGAACAAAAATTTCTAGTCTCAGGGCTTGTCACTTCAAATGGTGGGCCTTGGAGGGATGGTAGAAAAATTCAGCCTGACCATCTTGTGTGAATTCCAGTGCTCCTTCATCAATCAGGTCCTGGATCTTGTTTTTCAAAGCCCAACACTCGTTTGCATTATGTCCTGGACAGGCAGAGTGGTAGGCACACCTTTTATTGGGATCATAAGCAGGATGTGCTGTGTTGGGGTTCTGGGGATGATCCCTTAATGTGATCAGGTTCAATCTCAACAGGCGTTGTAAAGCTTGAAACGGCGACATATTGAGCGGGGTGAACTGCCTCCTGGGCTTGTCTGTCTGAAGTTGGTGAAGTTGCTGCTGAATTGGTGATACTGGAGCCATATGAGGAGCTTTCTCCTTACCTCTTTGTCTCAAAGGTGGTGGAACGATGATTGGCTTTTTACCCTTAGATATTTGCCCCAGTTGGTTAATCTGAAACAGTTGGTTGATGAGAACCCCGAGCTCATCTTGTCTTTGAGTTAAACCCTGAATGGCAGTCATCTGCCCCAGCATCTGGGCTTTCAATGCATCCACCTCAGCTTGTAGGTGTTCCAGCCTTTCATCCTCAGCACTGTTCCTGACAAAAGTCTCCATGATAAGTGTCCTTAGCTCTTCCTGCCCCTTGGATAGATTCAGGAGGATTTTCCCGAACCGGGTCTCTTGAGCAAGAAGGTCCTGGTTGTCTTGTTGTGAAACCATTGCTGAAATAAACAGCGGGAAAGGTAAGTGACCTGCAACAAAGATGCTTGTTATGTAAGGATGAGTATGATATGCATGCAATGTTTTCAAGGATCTCGCGGGATAAACCAGAAAATTTGTTAGCATTGGAATTTAGAGCTTGATTGAAGGACACCCATGTTATTGAGAATTCTTCTTCAAGAGTCAAGGCTCACCATATCAAGTGGGTCATAGCCCCTGACTTTAGTCATCATGTCTGATTTTGATTTCCAAACAACCTTGGTTAGGGAACCTTCTTCAGGAGTCAGAGCTCACCATATCAAGTGGGTCATAGCCCCTGACTTTAGTCACCATGTCTGGTTTTGATTTCCAAACAACCTTGGTTAGGGAATTTTCTTCAGGAGTCAGAGCTCACCATATCAAGTGGGTCATAGCCCCTGACAACATTGGCTAGAAGAAAATAAATCCTCTTTGCCCCTTGCTAGATGTTTGATTTATATGACCTGTATCACAAGCCCTTGAGATCCTTGAAATGGGTTAGGATGTATGCAATGGTATGATGTCATGATATGCATGGGGTAATGTGAGTAACCCTGTTATGAGTCCCAATTAAGGACTGCAAAAACCTGCAAGAAACTTAGGATACCCTGTTATGAGTCCTAATTAAGGACTACAAACACAACCTGCAAGAGACAAATGTCAGGTAATAAGCATGCAAGTAGTTCAAGTAGGAAGGCACACAAGTCACACAAGAGAAGCCCTTAAAGTTTAGGCCAGCATGGAGTCTGGGTAGTACCCTCTTGAAGTTGGTGGGTTCAACCTGTCCTATCAAAGTAACCGGGTTCTAAGGTTCCCAATATCACGGGATTGCTTTCATTGTTCATCGTTTCGATTTAGCCACTGAACTGGCGACCGAAATATCCCAGGAAAGCAACCCTCAATTGAGTGTAGTATCGAGTATCAACCAACCTCGGACTGCACCAAAGTCAGTTATCTCACTACCCTAAAGAGGCCAAGATTGTTCAATTAAGGTTCCTAAGGTCTGTTGATGCTTCATGACACCACATGGAGGCCCCGTACTCTCCTTGACTGACTCAAGGGTTACCGGTACACACCAAAGTGCCACATCAACGTAGCAGACTGTTTCAACCATGTCGGTATACCCCGCACAGTTCCCTCACAGCCTTGTTGCTACTTTCTAAAAAGGTATTCCCCAGATCCGGGTTAGGATCTATAGAACTCCCAAGCATCCCACAATAATAAAGCAAACAAGGAAAGCAATTGAAAACACAATGATCTTAGTCCTAAGGTACACCTCACTTTAAGTTGGTCCCCAGCAGAGTCGCCAGTTCTGTGATCGGTGGATCTGGAACTGACTGTTTAAAGCTGGTTCGCGAAATGTCGCGGTAAGCAAGAGTCGCCACCGTCTTTTATTTTCTCCAATAGGAAAGGACAAAAGCACAGAAAAATTCCTTTAAAGAGATTGCTCTCGGTTCGGGAGGTAGGTTATAGAAAGGGAAGGTGTTAGCACCCTTTCTATCCATGGTTATCCATGGGCTCTTAGGTACTTGCTCAATGTGTTTTCAAAATTGTTTGCTTGCTTTTCAATGTGGGTTCCAAAAATATTCTTTGAAAAGTTTCAGTTCAACTCGTACGTCAGAGTGTTTGAAAAGTTTGTTTTGAAAGTTTTTTGAAAGTGTTGGTGTGAAAAGTATTTTGATTTGTTTGAAATTAGAGCAAGTACCCTTGAGAACCTACCTACCCTAAGGAATTCGTCTGTGTAAATGTCTTTTAAAGTAGTGCCATCCCACCATTGAGAGGTAGGTAGCACCACCGTTGGAGGTGTTCGGGTCAATTCGATTTTAGGGACATGGTGATCACCGGAGCAATGGGAAGACACCTTAGAAGCTACCCTCATGCCAGGTTCCCGGACCATGAGGACTTTACTAAGACGTTTTCTACTCGATGACCACCTTTCGAAAGGCAACAGTGAGGCGTACCCTAGGGGTGGTGTGTGCGAATTGTGTGTCATTTTCAGTTCATTGTTTGTCTTGTCATGCATTGGTGATCTAACGATTCAATTTTATTTTCGGGCATTCATTCTTTCATGCATATTTATTAACAGTTATATTTGCGAGAAAATAAATCTAACTATTACAACTGGCGCGGGTCCACATCGCCAAAAAAACCGAACCCGATTTGACTGAAAATAAATAAAGCGAATAAATAAAAAGTGCGAGAAATAAATCTAAACTTATTACAAGGCTTTGGGGCATATACAGAGGTATTTAAACAATATAAAATAAATGTGCGAAATAAAGAGTTTAAACAAAATTAAGGCATTGGACCCTTTTATAAACAATTAAAATTAATCAAGGAATCTAAAATTAAAATTAAATGAAAAATAGTGTTTTTGTGTTTTTTAGATTTAAAAGGAAAAAGAAAAAAATTAATTAAAATTAAAGTGTTAAACCCTAATTCTAATATTTTTTATTTATTATGAAAGAATTAAAATATAACCTAAATTAAACCTTAATTTATTTATGCACAATTTTTGATTTATGAAAATAAATGAATTAAATATTATTGTGAGAACAAGAATAAAAATTAAAAAGAACATTAAAATTATCAGTTAACCTAAGTTTACATTTTTTTGATTTTTTTTTATTAAAAAGGAATTAAAATTAAAACCTAATTAACCTAAATAATTTACATGTAATTTAAAAAGTAATTAAAATAAAAATTATATTTTTTATGGTCTTTTCTGATTTTTTGAATGTTTTTATATTTTTATGAAAATAGTTAATTAAATAAAAAGAAAAGAAACAAAAAGAAAAAAAAAAAATTAAAGAAAGAATGAAAAACAATAAGGCAAACCAGGGGGTGTGGCCTCAAATTTGGAGGTGTAGGCCTGAAAAGCCTGGCCCATTTGCTGGCAATTGGTTGACTTTTCCAATCATATGCACGCCTGTTGACTTGATGTATGGTGCACTCTTCATCTTGGCCATGGATTTGATGCTCTCTGGACGCGTGGAGGTTGGATGAGGATGGAACATGGTGGACGTCACTATGAACGCTGCATATGAATTAAGATAGAAAAACAATATGAAATTGTGTAGACCTGGGACTTGAACCCAGGTCATGAGAGTCACATGCGCTAATCCCTTGCCACTGAGCCATTTCATTTTCAATTAATATATAATAGTAAATAAACAATATAAAAGAAAAACATCAACGCTCTTTAAAACGCGCGCTAATTCAAATTCGTCCAATCCCCTCGTGCCACGCCATCGTCCCTTCCATTTTCCTGAAACACAAACAAAGAAGGCAACGGTTTTTGGAACGTTGCATTAGGGAGCTTTTGAGAAAATAGCGAATAGGCCTGTGGTGATCAGAAATTAGGCGCGAGCATCTCATTCTCTTCGTCCAGATGCCAGGAATGCAATAGTGTGACTTTCATGGGCTAATTATTCCTGGACTGAAAACCCCTAAATTGAAAAAACTGTAACCCTAGGATTCGAAAATGGCAAGTTCTTATTCATGGCACAAAAATGAAATTAAACGCAAGGGTTAGCTCAGAAACTTCACATGGAACAAGAATGTATAATTGAAATGCAAAAAAGATGCTTAAAATGGAGAGTACGATTTCAAAAAATTTTCTGTACAGTTTGGATGGTAACTACCGTTTCTTCGCGTTTTGATTGAGGTTAAGGGTTGGGATGTGTTCAGTGATTGTCCAAGATGCTAATGGTATAAAAATTAAGACTTGAAAAGCTCCCTAGCACTGATTTCAGTTTTGCATTTTATGGCCAAAATTTCAAATGTCCAATGGCTTTTTCAGCGAGCTTTTTGCTATGTTCTAGTTAGGGTTGGACTCAGTGATCATCATGGAATTGAATAGGCTTGCTATTTGACCTTAATCCATGCTTGGGAAAGAATTGGTCTTAGGGTTTCTTCCATTAACCATTTTCCTTCTTTTTAGCCAAAACCTAGACCTAGTGTGCAAATGAACCCTATCCTGATTTCTTGAGTAGGTTCATGATACATAGAAATTGTCCAAGTTCATTTGACACTATTTCATTGATTTTTAAATTTTATTTGAATTTTCAAAGAATTAAATCATCAAAAATTAAATAAAATAAAAAAGTCAACATTTGGTCTTGAAATCAACCATGGAACACGTGTGTGGCATGACAAGGATGAACAAAGTGAGAAAAATGGGGCCCTTTTGTCAAAATTGGATTTTCAAGGATAGTTGACTTTTGCCATTTCACAAAAATTTCCCAACTTCTACAAGGCATAACTTGCTCAATTTTTAAGCTTTTCTCATGTTCTTGGACATTTTGGAAAGGTCTTTGAGTCCTTTAACCAATGCCTTTGGTCCCATGTCATTTTGATTTACCAATCTCAAGTTATGGCCTTTGACTTAAAGTCCCTTTTTGTTGACTTTTGAAAATGACCTGTAATGTTGAAATTGATAACTTTTTGTGAGAGCATTTCTTGGATTTGAAGTATGAAGATGAGTTGTAGGAAATGTCTTTCTCTTCAAAATGAGCTTTGGATGGAATTTTTCTGATAATCCATGTGAAAGTTATGCCCTGGTCAATTTCAGTTGACTTTTTCAGCTGTCCAAATATAGCAACTTTTGCATCTTTGATGATTTCTGAGCCAAATTTTGAGAATCATGATCAAGCATTGATCAAATGATGTTTGTGGCTTCAAAATGATATATTGACCAAAAATTTGAACTTTTGACTGCCAAATGACCATTTTGCCCCTACAGTTGACTGTAGTGCAATTTAGGTTTTTGACTGTGCAATCTTGAGCTGAATGCCTTGAAACTTGATATGAGGATGCTTGACCATGTTTGTAAGCATATGAGACTTGATTGGGCCTTTGAAAACTTCCTTTTCTTGATCAGACTCAAAACCCTAATTTTGACTGTATGGGAGACTGTTGCACTGCACAACCCTTGGGGAATTTTCTAGCTTGGCTTGGCAATTTCTTGAGGAATATGGGAGGGCAAATTTTGGGGTATAACACATGTTCCCTATAGGATAGTTTTGTTAAGCTTTCTTTGACATGCTGATTAAGGTAGGAACCCATCTATGCTAACATAGGGTAGGACTTTCCCTTTATCTTCAACCTTAGGGTCAACCAGTGTATGATAACACTAGTGATAACACTAGGATAGTTTCCCTTAGTTGTTTTCCCTTTCTTTGAATTTTGCATCTTAAGACAAAAATTTGTTTCTTGGAAAATCATAAAACGTTTCTAATGAACCCAAACTCTTCTTCAAAGTAAAAGATACGAACCAATCTTACTTTGTCTTGTTATCTTGAAGCCGATGTTTCACCATCGCACATGTTTGTTATCCTACTTTGATTCTCAATATCATTGTTAGGTGTGATGTTTTGTCATCCGTTTTATCGATGTTTCGCCATCTTTGCCATGATATCTTGTTATCTTGAAGCCGATGTTTCGCCATCGCACATGTTTGTTATCCTACTTTGATTCTCAATATCATTGTTAGGTGTGATGTTTTGTCATCCTTTTTATTGATGTTTCGCCATCTTTGCCATGATATCTTGTTATCTTGAAGCCGATGTTTCGCCATCGCACATGTTTGTTATCCTACTTTGATTCTCAATATCATTGTTAGGTGTGATGTTTTGTCATCCGTTTTATTGATGTCTCTCCATCTTTGCCATAACTTTGTTATCTTTTAGCCGATGTTTCGCCATCGCACATTTGTTTGAAGCCGATGTTTCTTCATCGCACATGTTGGTTATCCTACTTTGACTCTCAATGTCATTGATAAGTGTGATTATTTTATCATTTGATGTTTCTCCATATTTGACATGTTACCTTGTTATTATTTAGTCACTGTTTAACCATCTCATTTGTTTGTTGTTTTATTTGATGTTTTGCCATCTTGACTACCTTTGTTTGCCTTAATTCAAAAACAAAAACCAACCCAAACATATAAGCCGAACTACGGCTGCTCTGATTCCTTAAAAGGGATACATAGGCATTGGGGAAGGGGCCAACCGAGCACAAATTTTATTTTCCCTACATTGTTCTCCTTTTCTTTCACATGCATTCCCTTTTCAGTTTTAAGCCATAGACATAGGATTTGACCACACCCATTAGATTAGACAATAAGAGTGGATACCATAGAGTACTACGGGCGTGTGGGGTGCTAACACCTTCCCCTCGCGTAACATACTCCCTTACCCGATCTCTCAGTCGAAAGACCGCGATATCTCCCTTTCCAGGTTTTCTCGATGTTTACCTTTCCCTTTCGGCGGGATAAAAGACATTCGGTGGCGACTTCATTGATGTTTCATTAACATCCAGATGACAGGTTCCGGCCGCGTGGTTTCACCTACCTCTCTTGAAGACTTACAAAGAGATTGGATACAACTCAAGGGGGAGCGATACACTTTCGAAGCCCAATTCTACGCTAGCGAGAAGAAGGTTTTGGAACTCACTAAGCTACTTCATGAGGAGCAGACTCTGAATGCCTACATTGTACCAAAGAGGATGCGCACTATCTTTTTATCTTAGAGTTTCTTGTATTTGTTTAGCCCAAGAAGGCATTGATGTACTCAAAAGCTTTAATTTATTAATATAACGTGTGTTTCCTTTTTTGTCTAAAACGAATTTGAATCTTAAAATCCTTGAAATCATTGCATACACATTTATCATTCATCATAACATAAGCAGGTTTCTTGCAACAAGTCTCCTCGTCTCTCTACTATTTATTTCAGTAAGATGGATCTCGAGCAAACAATGAAGGACCTCCAAGCTCAGAATGCACAGTTTCAATAGTTGTTCTTAACTCTGGCCAAAGGACAAGAATATTTGAAAACTTTGCTAGCTGAGGAAAAGAAAAAGAAGACAAAGAAGGAAACCGGAGTCCTAAACATGGGAAGAAGATTTCATGGGCAGACAAGAAGGACACTAGACTTTGCAACGACATATGGTGAGAGAGACAATCAAGATGGGAAACGCAAGGAAACAGTTGTCTCGTTAGAATCAGAAGAGGAAGAGGAAGAAGAAGACTATTCTGAAGAACAATACCCTCCAGCTGATGACAAGTATAAACATCTCGAAGAGCGGTTGAGTGTGATGGAAATCCAAAAAGTTTCTGGCTTAGACTTTGAGGAATTGGGGTTAGTGTCGGGGATTGTCATTCCTCCAAAATTCAAAGCACATGTGTTTGCCAAATATGACGGAGTCTCATTCCCCAAAATGCATCTCTGGTCCTACGTGAGGAAAATCCAGCCCCATACCGCTGACAAAGATTTATGGGTACACTTCTTCCAATACAGACTGTCTGGAACTCAACTTGATTGGTTTTATCAGCTAGAAAGAGCCAATGTTCATAACTGGGAAGATCTTGTTGTAGCCTTTTAAAAACAATACCAATACAATGCTGATCTTGCGCCTACCCGTACTCAACTCCGGAGTATGGCCATGGTTTCCAATGAAGGTTTCAAGGACTATGTGCAAAAATGGAGAGACTTGGCTGGAAGAGTTCAACCTCCCCTATCTGGAAGAGAATTAGTAGACATGTTTTTGAGCACCTTGTCTGGTCCCTTCTTTAATCACCTAATTAGGAGTTCATCGGCATGTTTTACTGAACTGATATTGACCGGAGAAAGGGTAGAAGCCTGGATAAAGAGTGGAAATATTCAAAAGGATACATCCCTTGCTGCTATAAGAAAGCCATTTATCAGAAAGAAAGAAGTGATTGTTGTTTATCCTCAGAGAAATCAATATAGGGCCGAACATCGTCCAATGGTGGGGGCTGTTATGATTCCTAAACATGCGCCTGATCAACAGAGAAAGAACCAACCAAGGATTGAAAGGCCAATCACACAATTCACCAGAATTAACATGACCTTATCTCAAGTATTGCCACATCTGTGAAGATCCAGCCTGGTGACCTTGAGAGAAGCTCTAAAGAATCCTAATACAGCATCTCCTCACTATCATCCTAATGCCCGCTGTGCATACCACTCTGAGAGTCCCAGCCATGACTCTAATATCTGTTGGGCTCTAAATAACAAAATACAAGACCTCATTGAAGAAAAAGATATTGAATTTGATGCGCCCGAAAAGCCAAATGTCATTTCTTCCCCTATGCCCAAACATGGCCATAATACCAATGCCATTGAATAAGAAATGTTTGTTACTTCAGTTGATGAACTTATGACCCCACTCTTGACTATTAAAGCGAACTTGTTGAATACCGGTGTGTTCCTGGGCTGTGATGAAGGTTGTCATTTCTGTTTGTCCTCATCAACCAGCTGTCCTTTTTTGAAAACAGGCGTTCAGTGCCTAATAGATAACAAAGAAAAATTTTGTTTGAAAAGACTTCTATTCCACCTGTTTCTTTTAAAGATGTTTCTATCATTACCATTTCCGCCAATTCTTCCAGGGTCTCCACCAAAAGACCTGTTAGAATTACATCAGTTCCGAAAGCAACTCCTTTGATAATCATAATGCCTGGACCAGTCCCATATTCGTCAGACAAAACCATACCATAGACTTATGGAGGGGAAGTCTACTACCACAGTATCAAGCAGGATTGGCCAGCCGCCGAAGATTCGAGCTCCGAGAAAGTCAACTCTAACATCAGTAATATTGCAGGAACTAGCAAGATTACCCGAAGCAGAAGGATATTCTCTCCAGAAATAGCTCCCCCAAAAGCATTTTCTTGACTCGTAATCATTCATGTTGTTACTCCCCCGAAGGCTATTCCCAGTCCTACAATCGTCTTCACTAATACTCCAACTGACAAAGCTGTTACAATCCCTGTTATCATTCCTACTGACACTCCTACTACCGAGTTAACCGAGACTCGAGGAAAAGGTGTTCTGGTTGAGTGTGTCAAGACGAAGACACAATCATTGGCTATCCCCGAGACCTCCCGAAAAGAGATGGAGGAAATTCTAAAAATCATAAAAAGAAGCGACTACGATGTAGCTGAGAAACTGGGGCAAACTCCATCTAAAATTTCCATGCTAGCTTTACTACTATGTTTCGAGGCGCATGCAAAAGCCTTGGTAAAATTCTTGAAAACCGCCCATGTACCCCAAGAGACATCTGTCGATCAGTTCCAAGACTGCGTAGCTAGCTTAACTGCAGATAATGGTCTAGATTTTTCAGATGTTGATTTAACGCCAAGAGGAAGGAAGATTAATGAGGCATTGCATGTCTCAGTTTAATGTAGGGGCACAACCTTGGCTCATGTTTTGGTGGACACTGGCTCATCTCTGAATGTATTACCTAAAAAAGCTCTTGATAGGCTTGACTGTGAGGGATTGAAATTGAAGCCAAGTAACATAGTAGTAAGGGCTTTTGACGGCTCGAAAAGGATGGTACGTGGGGAAGTGGATATCCCCATAAAGGTTGGAATCCAAACATTTGATTCAACTTTTTATGTAATGGATATTCGTCCCTCATATTCCTGCTTGCTAGGCCGACCATGGATTCACAATGTTGGCGCCGTCACTTCTACATTGCACAAAATGCTGAAGTATCCAATTCAAGGGAAGATTATCACTGTTCATGAAGAAGAAGAGTATATGATCAGCCATCTCAATTCCTTCAGATATGTGGAATTAGATGGTGAATTTATTGAAACTCCATTCCAACACTTAGAAGAATTCCCGCAAGATGTGGCAGTAACTAAAGTTGTTCCCAAGATCACAAGGCCTCCACTCAGGATGTCATCTTTGAAGGATGAAAAGGAAGTAATAGAAGAAGGTGGGTGCATTATCTGGGGACAACTCCCGGATATCCCATACAAGTCAGATAAGTTTGGTTTGGGTTTCTCTTCAAGTGCTCAGAAGGCTATATGCCGTGCTTGTGCTGGAGGACCACCCCTGAAGATCAGCAACCGTGAAGTCAACGCGGTAGAGGATGATGAAGATGGTTGCAACCTGGAGGATTGGATCTTTCCAACTTTCAGTGGAGGGCTCAGCAATTGGAAGGCTAGATATTTTGTCCCGATCACTTTTATCCCACAGTAATTTCTCTTTACATTTTGTTGGATCTGTAATATTAAAACAATTCAAACTCTTAAAATATTTTGTCTTACCCGAGGCACAATGGTCCATATGTAAGGGTTATCATCTCATGGACGTTTTGCATACAAAATTTGTGCTCATTGTTTTTTCTTTTTACATTTTCATTTCTTTCAAAGATAGCTATACCCTTACACACACTCACACTCACAATGCAGGTCTACATCCATTCGGGATCCCATGCATAATGGTTCTGCTATGTGTAACACCCCAATTCTACCCCAAGCAATTTATGCAAAATAAATCAGATTTATAAAATTTCAATCATACAAATGAATCGGGACGTCACAAATTCTTCTAACAACTTCATTGCATTCATCATGGATATATAACACTTTTTAAAACATCGGATGAACCATCAACATAGCATCTTTAATCAAATAAATCAACATCTACGCAGCGGAATTCTTCAATAACATCTTTAAACAAAACAGCAACTACGAAACATCTCATATTTAATAATAATCAAATTAAATTCAACAACTAAAAATCATCAATCAAAACAGCAAGCGTTCATCCCCTCGAGTGTTACATCTCAGAGCAATGACACTGACTCGAACTATTGAAAGTATACAGCCTTCACTCTTGATTACCTTCATGTTACCAACATAGGGGCAACATTCAAACAGAAGGGGTTAGATATCTAACAATATAATAAAGTGCATGATAATTAATATATTAAGTTAGATCAACAACATCACCACTTCTCATCTCATAATCAATAATATTACAACATATATATATATATATATATATATATATATATATATATATATATATATATATATATATATATATATATATATATATATATATATATATATATATATATATATATATATATATATATATATATATATATATATATATATATATATATATATATATATATATATATATATATATATATATATATATATATATTCATTCATCAACATCAAAATACACCTCTTTATGAAATCATATAATGCGACTCAATACTATGCAAATGCATGTGGTACCATTGGAGCAGAACTCCCATCTCAAGCCAATTAATAGAGGCATCAACAATGCCTAGTCTTCATCTCAAAATTTGCCAATCCAGGCCATCTCAACGAGCATAAGCTCCATCCCAGAAATGCAATGTATACGACACAACCATGAATGTAATGATAACACCCAAGTTAACAACATCATAATTTATCATCTCAAAGCATCTCAAAATCATCATCTTAAAACATCTCAAAATACATCTCAAAACATCTCAAAATATCAAAATAATTCATCAAAATTCATTTACTTATAAATCATCAAACATCATTATTTATTACTAACTTCTTATTAATAACTCAACAATATTTTAATTCCACAGTAAAAAAATACTGTCATCCTGGAACTCTAATGTCAAGACCATCACTTCCCTACTGTTATGGTTCAAACAGCAGCATCTTTGCATCTACTATTCATCATTCTACACAAACAACGCAAAGGCCAACACAACTTCTGACCACACAACCTCTAACCAACACAGTTTCCTAAATACACAAATTCTAATGACGCAACCTCTGGCGACACAATCTTCTAACTGCTATAACTTCTGACTAATGCAACCTCTGATCAGATGCAACCTCTGATCATCTCATCTTCTGACCACACAACCTATGATCAGATACAACTTCTGATCCTCTCATCTTGTGACCACCCAACCTCTGACCAGATACAACTTCTGATCATCTCATCTTCTGACTAATGTCATCTTCTGACCAGATACAACTTCGGACCAGATACAACTTCTGACCAGATACAACTCCTGACTAGATACAACTTCTGATCATCACCGTCCTCTGACTGACCATACCTTCTAACCCATACAACTACCAACGTCAGAACTTCTATCCTGCACTAATCTAACGCAACTCTTACCAGCATCCTTCTAACGTCAGAACTGCTACTTTTTATTAACGCTATTATTTTAATTCCATTTTCCTGTTATCACTCTGATCAAGAACAATACGCTTAACGCCTTCCCTAATTGATTCATTGTTCTGAAACAACAACACACAATCCTACCTGCATATTCTGCATTTTCATTACTGCATCTCACTATGGGGTCTCATGATTAAAGCCCTAAAACTTAATCTATTCAAAGCAATTCATCGCCTATAATTACCCTATAATCTTACAGCATTTAAACAGCATCAAGACATCAATATTCATCAGAATTCTGCAATCCTCATCATACATCAATCACGTATTCTCATATCAAAACAGGACAGCAATCACCTCTAACCCACATATCAATGATCATAAACCCAATTATAGAGTTAGAACCCCACCCTTACCTTGGATTGAAGGTCGCTGTAAAATTCCGGTTGGATTCACGTTCTTGCCATTATTCCTCCTTCTTATGCAGCTTACACGTTCTTCTCAATCCTTATTTCTTTCTACAGCTTCTTACTTCTATTCCAACAACAAATAATAACATAACCCTATTATTCTATTATCTCCTTATTGGGCTTAAAACCAACACACCCCCTTATTGCTTCTATCCTCCCAAAATAAGGCCACATTAAATAATATTACACTTTTAATATTATTTCACCACATAATATTATATCTCTCATTTTATTTCTCCACTTAATAAAATAAATCCAATTAATTAAAATACATCTTCATAAATATTCCAAAAATAATTTAATTAAATTACGGGCGTTACACTATGGCTTTCTGTGACTCTGAAAATCTAATCTACCAAGCCGAAGACGAAGGTGAAGAAGATTGTGAAGTACCAGGGGAACTTGCAAGATTACTACTGCAAGAAGAGAGAACCATTCAGCCTCACGAGGAACCCGTGGACACAACCAACCTGGGTACCGAAGAAGACAAAAAAGAAGTCAAGATGGGTTCCAATCTGGAAATGAGTGTCAAGGAGCATCTGATTCAGTTGCTACACGAGTATGTTGAGGTCTTTGCCTAGTCATATGAAGACATGTCGGGACTTGATGCATATATTGTGGTACATCGTCTTCCTACAAAAGAGGATTTCCCACCAGTAAAACAAAAGGTCCGTCGAATGCGACCAGATATGTCAGAGAAGATTAAAGCAGAAGTCATGAAACAATTTAACGTTGGATTCTTGGCTGTCACCTCTTATCCGTAATGGGTTTCTAATGTTGTTCCTGTACCCAAGAAAGACGGCAAGGTACGAATGTGCATGGACTACAAATATTTGAATAGGGCAAGCCCTAAGGATGATTTCCCACTTCCCCACATTGACATACTAGTTGACAATACGGCACAACACAAAGTGTTTTCCTTCATGGACGGATTCTCAGGTTACAACCAAATCAATATGGCGCCTGAGGACATGGAGAAAACAACGTTTGTCACGCAGTGGGGTACTTTCTGCTATAAGGTGATGCCATTCGAACTAAAGATTGCTGGGGAAACCTATCAGCGTGCCATGGTAGCTTTATTTCATGACATGATACATCATGAAATAGAGGTCTACATGGACGATATGATAGCCATATCTCAAACAGAAGAATAGCATCTTAATCACTTACAAAAATTGTTTGAGAGACTGAAGAAGTACAAGCTGAGGTTGAATCCAAACAAGTGCACATTTTGAGTAAGGTCTGGTAAACTCCTAGGCTTTGTCGTCAACAACAAAGGTATCGAGGTTGATCCTGCCAAAGATAAAGCGATACAAGAGATGCCTGCTCCTCATACTGAGAAGGAAGTCAGAGGATTATTGGGGCGTTTGAACTACATTGCCAGATTCGTCTCTCACTTGACAGCTACTTGTGAGCCAATCTTCAAATTCTTGAAGAAAGATCAAGTAGTCAAATGGAATGACGAGTGCCAAGTTGCTTTTGACAAAATCAAAGAATACTTACAAGAGCCTCCTGTGTTTATGCCACCAGTCGAGGGAAGACCATTGATCATGTATCTGACTGTTTTAGAAAACTCAATGGGGTGTGTATTGGGGCAGCATCACGAGTCTGGACAAAAAGAGCATGCTATTTACTACCTGAGCAAAAAGTTTACCGACTGTGAAACCATATTTTCCATGCTTGAGAAAACTTGTTGTGCTCTGGCATGGGCTGCTCGCCGGCTAAGACAGTATATGTTGACTCATACTACTTTGTTGATATCTAAAATGGATCCGATAAAATACATCTTCGAGAAACCTGCTCTCTCCGGGAGAATAGCGAGATGGCAGATGATCCTAACAGCGTATGACATACAGTATACCACCCAGAAGGCAATAAAGGGCAGTGTATTAGCTTATCACCTTGCTCACCAAGCCGTGGAAGACTACCAATCCATGAAGTTCGAATTTCCAGATGAAGACATCATAATGTTAGACAACTGTAAAGAATTCAGGCCACATGACGGAACTGAACAAGGATCCCGATGGACCCTGTTCTTTGATGGGGCATCCAACGCGCTTGGAAATGGTATCAGTGTTGTACTCATATCTCTGGAAGGGTTTCATACTCCCTTTACTTCCAGACTCTGCTTCAATTGTACAAACAACATGGCGGAATACGAAGCGTGCATCTTTGGTCTCAGAGCTGCCATAGACTTAGGGATCATATCTTTGAGTGTGTTCGGAGATTCATCTTTGGTCATCAATCAGATCAAAGGGGAATGGGACACCAAACACCCTAACCTTATCCCTTACAAAGAACATGTTTTGATGTTGCTACCACATTTTGAGAAGATTACCTTCGAGCATTTCCTGCGAGAAGAAAATCAGCTAGCAGATGCACTAGCCAAAATGTCATCCATGTTTAAACTTAAATGGGATAACGAGGCTCCCCAAATCACCCTCCAACGAATGGATGAACCAGCACACTGTCACGAGATTAATACTGAAGAAGTAGGGGACCAGCCCTGGTTTCACGAAGTCAAGAGGTATCTCGAGGCTCAACAATATCCGTAAGGAGCTTAAGTTAATGACAAGAAGTTCTTAAGGAGATTCTCCGCTAAGTTCTTCCTTAGTAACGGTGTCCTGTACAAACACAATCATGACTTTGTGTTACTTCGGTGCGTAGATAAGGTTGAAGCTGAAAGGGTCATGGTTGAATTGCGTGAAGGCACTTTTGGCACCCATTCTAGTGGGCATACGATCCCAAAGAAAATTCTACGGGCAGGCTATTACTGGTCTACCGTGGAAGCAGATTGTTATCAACACTCTCGAACCTGCCATAAGTGTCAGATTTATGCTGATAAGGTTCACATACCTCCGATTCCTATGAATGTCTTAACGGCTACTTGGCCCTTTGCTATGTGGAGAATTGATATGATTGGGGAAATCAAGCCAACAGCCTCCAATGGACACCGCTTCATCCTAGTGGCCATTGCCTATTTTACAAAGTGGGTTGAAGCAGCCTCCTTCGCCTCCGTTACCAAGAATGTTGTTTCCCGTTCCATCAAGAAAAATCTCATTTGTCGGTATGGTATCCCGAAAAGGATCATCACTGATAATGGTACAAATCTCAACAACACTATGATCACCGCCTTGTGCGAGCAGTTCAAGATTCAACATCACAATTCTTCTCCTTACCGGCCAAAGATGAATGGTGTTGTCAAAGCTGCAAATAAGAACATTAAAAAGATTATACATAAAATGACAGTCACATACAAAGACTGGCATGAGATGCTACCGTTCACTCTCCACGGATATCGTACCACGGCACGCACATCAACCGGGGCAACACCCTACTCTCGGGTATACGGCATGGAGGTTGTCTTGCCTATTAAGGTCCAAATCCCCTCCCTAAGTATTATGAAGGATGTAGGGCTGAATGAAGAAGATTGGATCCAGACTCGACTTGATCAACTAAACTTGATTGATAAGAAAAGGCTTACTGTTGTTTGCCATGGTCAAATGTGTCAAAAAAGGATGATTAAGGCTTTCAACAAAAAGGCCAGACGCCAAGTGTATCAAGTTGGACATGTGGTGATCAAATGTATCATACTGCTACAAGGTGATCCCAGGGGAAAATAGACTCCTACCTATGAAGGACCATTTGTGATCAAAAACATATTCTCTGATGGGGAAATGATCTTGACCACCATGGATGGCGACGACCTGCCGCACCCTGCGAACGCGGACATAGTTAAAAGATACTACGCATAAGAGACCCGCTAGGTTGACATACCTAGGGAAAAAAGGGCATCCCGGTGAACCAAAAGGTTTGGGCAAAAATTAGGGATAAAATAAAAAAATCTGTACACCTGGTAAGTTGAAAACCCGAAAGGGCGACTTGGGCAAAAAAGGGTATCCCGGTGGATTGAAAACCTGAAAGGGAGGTCCAGGAAAAAGTTAGGGAATTAAAGCGTATGACTATGTTCCGTTGGATCACCTTACGGACAACTTGCAAACTCGACATTTCTGACCAATTCAATCATCTTTGGACAAGGCAAAAAATAGACAAGATGCTCATAGATACAAAGGCTATAGCAGAATGGGAACCCCATGGGATGATTACACATAGCTATCTTTTCTTTGTATTAAAATTTTCATTTTTTACGACGGAGTTCTCCTACTAAATGTTTGTCTCACTGTACAAAAATACTTACTCAAAGTCAATACAAAGATATTCCTTTGAAAGTGCAAAACTATCAATTTTTCTTTACTCTTGTGGTTTGTTTACAAAAACGTCCAATGATTCATTGTTGAACATATGCATTTGAACATAATTACTGTTTACAAATAAACAAAATAAAAGACAAGTACTGGTGGCTTTAAGGGATAGGGAAATCTCTCCAAGTTATTTTCCATTAAAAAAAATTCCCCGCAGTGTACAGTTTAATCCTTAGCGGAACAAAACTTCCAATTATCAATCCCCGGTAGAAATCATCCAATTTCTCCAGATTCCCTAAACAGATTTTTCAAGCATTACCTGGCATTTCCCTTACAACAGAGTTTATTTCTCTAAACGGAAGTTCATCAACATTTCGACTTCAAGACATGAAGACTTACATATCCTTAGCAACATTCAGGGATTTATTTTCTCCAATCCAACAAACAGCGTAATAGACTAGCTCACATACGTATACATTGCATATCATAAACATCGATAAAACAAATGCATTATATCATACATTTCATACAACATGACCCTGCATTTTAGCTAACAGTTTACCCTTTTCAGGATAAGATTAACAGCTATCATTAACAATGTTCAGAGTTCTTAGATACAGTTCATATACGCTCCAGACGCGGATGCCATTCTGATACTCATTCATACTCAACTCTCAGATATAGTTTAGATACGCTCCAGACATGGATGTCATTCTGATACTCATTCAGATTTAACTCTCAGATACAGTTCAGATACGATCCAGATACGGATGTCATTCTGATACTCACTCAAATTCAACTCTCAGATACAGTTCAGATACGCTCCATCAACAGATGCTATTCTGACACTAATTCAAAACCAGTTTTCAGATACAGTTTAGATACGCTCCAGACATATATGCCATTCTGATAATCATTCAAAATCAGCTCTCAGATACAGTTTAGATACGCTCCAGACACGGACGCCATTCTGATACTCATTCTTTCAGCTTACAAATTACAACACAAACAATCACTTTTATATGGAATCTTTAAGCCCATCTCCTAAAAGTTTCTATCACCTCTCCAAATGGCATCTTTAAGCCCATTCCCTCTACCATCACATCGTCGTGTGCAAATTTCCGGGCACTCTAGTGTCCAATCATCTTCCACCTTCGAGTCACGAATGGCAAGACATGCCCATCTAACTCTTCAAGTTTAAGAAGATTGAACAGGGGCAGTTGTTTTACCCCAAAATTTACCCTCTCACTTATCAAGAATTTTCTCATAAGATCTCCTTCGGCTCAAGACTGCACTAGGGTTTGATCAGCTCAAGACACCTCCTTAGGTACTGATGACCAAAATTAGGGTTTTAGTTTGCACAAGTATTTTTGAACTATCAATGCTTTATATGACTTTCATGGACCATTATGGACCACCAAGATTACTCATGTCAAGTTTCAAGCCTTGAATCACACTTTTGATACGTCAATTGAACAGTGGACCTAAAAATCAGTTGTATTGGAGAAAGAGTCAACCATGGCCAATTTAAAGTCAAATATAATAATTTTTATCCACATCAACATTTTAAACTGATATGTATCATTTGATCAAGTTTGGACCACAATCCCTCAAGAAATTTGATCAAATCTCCAAAAGGGCAAAATGGTCAAAATTAGGGTTTTGATTGGGAAAGGGAAATTTCTGATTTTTTTACCCAGCAAATGGTAAATTGGTTTAATGCATGATCTCAAGAGTCCAATTGCATCATTTTTACCTTTTGACATGGTTCAAAACATTGCAAATCCATTGAGTTGACAGATGAATTTTCCAGTTAATTGATCAAAAGTCAACTGTATACTGAAAAGTCAAACTTTGACTTTTTGGTCAAATTCAAGTGCCAAAAATCATAATTCATCAAAACATGTCAAAATATGAAACTTATTCATCAAGAAATCAAAAAGTCAAGATTTCATTTTGAAAAGTCAAAATTTCTAAACTTGGAATTTTCATGTTTTTTCATAAATTTGAGCCAAATTTTCACCATGATGCAAGATGATTCAAGAGAAACTTCCAACATGAAAGTTGAATATCTCCATGAAATCTACAATTTTTCTTCGAACAACTTCTTCCAAAAGTGCTTGGATCTCAAGTTATAATTTCAAGAACATAGGATCATAAAACTAAACACTTAGTGAAATTTTGCCCTAATTTGGTCAGGATTTTGACTTAACTTCATAGCACTTTTTCATACAGTTCGAAGGTGAATCTTCAAAATCAATTCAAAGATGGGTTGTAGAGAGCATTTCAAGCTTTCCAAAATGTCCAATAACTCCTTGGGATCATTCTTTAGTAGGGAGAAAAGAAAAGATGAAGTTGGTGTTTTGTCACTTGAATTACAAGGCATTTTGTGATGAACAAGAATCCAATTTCAAACCTAGGCTGCATAATCTTGCTTTGCAGACCTCCTAACTTGTGTATCTATACATTATTAATGGATTACACAAACTTTTGATCTTTAATCCAAGTGGTTTAAGCTTTATCCAATCCACATTTCCATTAATGGCACAAAGTGAACACTTCCATTTTAGAAAAGCAAGCTTTTGTGTAAAATCAATTCTTGTGCCTCTAACTTGTTTCCTCTGATCACACTCTATCCACAAAGTCAGAAGCAAGCTTGTTTAAAGAAGAACAACTCTATCTTAGCAAGTACACAATGCTTGGAAACTTGAAATTCTCAAAAATCACATGTTATGCATAAACTTGTGATTTTGAATTATGATCAACAACAAGTCTCCAAACTTGTTGCTTATAAATAGAGGCACTATTTATGAGCTAGATGACGAGCTTGAGCACCCTGAAATACACCAAAACTCTCTCAAATTAGAAATTGCCACAAAACTCCATTGTTGCACAGTTTCTGACATTGAACCTCAAACTCACATTTCCCTCGTGCGTTTCTTGGCCTTTTAGTTTCTAAAGCTTCCTTGCATCAAGGGTAACTCATCCCTGTACCTGTTTCACTTTTGTAACACCATTTACCCTGCCTTCCATAACCAAAAACAGAGCATCACAGTTGGACTTCTACAGACCATTCCAGCCACCCTCAACTCAAGCCAACCATTGCATTAGCTTCCTAAAGGTCCAAGGAAGCTAACTTGATCATCAATACTGCCTGAAACAAGCTCAAATCCATTTCACGATTTCCAGTTTTGATGTATTTTTTTTGAACTTCAATCTCATTACTTAGGCATTGTTAGGCTTGCATTTGTGAAGATAAAATATAGACATCATTTCCCTGAAGCTGTACATGTCCATAGATTTCATTTATTTTGATTGAGCTAGGAGAATTTTGAGTTTGAACTTTCTGAAATATTTAGGTCTGAATTTGGTACTTTTAAAAATTCTCATTCATCTTTGATTTATAGTTTATGATATTTATATGGTTGGATTCGTGTGACAAAATGGAGCAATTTTCATGTTTACATTTTTGCAAATGGTTGAGAAATGAGCAAGTTACAGATCCTTTGGCTGGAGGTTGATGATGAAGTATAGTCAAGGCGTGTTTTGTGTTTTGTATTATGTATTTATCATTTCATACAAGTTAACAGATGTATAGCCATCCCAGTGGTAAAGCGCGCGCCTGTTCACCCCATGGTCCTGGATTCAAGCACCAGCGTGACTATTTTGTTATTTTTACATTTTCTGACTCTTTTTTTGTTCTTTTTTGGCAGCATTTGAGCTCTTCATTGGGCTTAGTTTATTTTTGCTCATGAATACTCTTTTGTTTACTAATGAACCCCCCCCCCCCCCCCCCCCCCCCGACTTTTTATTTATTTTATTTTATTTTTATTTTTATTTATTAATATTAATATTTATTTTATTGACAAAAAAAAAGATAAAAAAAATATTTTTATTATTTATACTATATACATTTATTTTATTTTCTAGACTAAAACATCAAAAATATTTTTGTTACAAACTTAACTTTTTTAATTAAATAGATTTAGGCTTATTTTATTTTCTTAAAATAAACATAGAATTTATACTTTTCCTAATTTAATTAATTTTCATACTATTTAGTTTAACGTTAAAATCTTATTCATAAAACATAAAAATATTTTCTCTTTTAAATTAAATTAGTTTTTTTTTTTTATTAAGCATTTTTTTTAGTTCATTAGGTTAAGAAATAAAAACTTTTTTTAACAAGGACAAAACCAAATAAAATCCATTCTTTTTTTTATTCATTACTTTATACATTATTCCTTTTCATATTTTGTACATTTATTTATTCAATTCAATATGGTTGTAATAGATTAATTAGGGTTTAATTTCTTGCAATCCCCGTTTATAGTTTGTACACCCCCTTCCCACAAATCATGTAATAGCTTAGTATTTTTATCTTCCGCAATTTAAATGCTTCGTATTCACATGCTAGTAATTAGGGTTTGTATGGAAAGAATAAAATCAATCAAATATAAAACCCTAATTCAAGACAAAAACAAGCATGAAAACAATACACTTGCACACAAGCACCCCTAGGGTAAAATTCACTTGGTTGCTTTACAAAATGGTCATATTACGCATGTGAGGTATCTTAGCAAAAACAAACAAATACAAGATCATAGTCCCTCGATGATGCTATCTAAGTTGCCTTACAAATGATCTTAGTCCCTAAAAGAGAATGCTAAGATGCCTTGCAACATTGTTAATCATGGTTATACGATGACCCATGCCCGTTCCGTTTACATCCAAAGATAGGGTTACTTACCAAATCAATGGTAAGATAACAATGTCAAAGGAAAAGGAAATGTACAAGAAAGACTTTTGAGTAGGTAGAATGCTCCTAATTACTTACTCCATTTCAAAACAAACATCCTTGCTATTTTCAAAATAATCACATACACTTTCAGACATCTTACAAAATTGAAAACATTTTCAAAAGATCAAACATCTTTGTATACATTCTTACGAACGAGAATCATTACAAAGATTTCCTAAACAATGGCCTCTTTACAAAATACTTTCAAAAAAACCACACAAAGCACAATTTCAAACAAAAAAAAGCAAGTGATCTAGCAAGTAACTAAGAGCCCGTGGAAAACCATGGATGAAAAGGATGCTAATATCTTCCCTTTTCATAATCTACCCCCCGAACTCAAGAAATAATCTCAAAGGTCTTTCTTGTGCTTTTTTCACCTTTCCTTTTGGATAAAAGAAAAGTCGGTGGCGTCTCTTGCTAACCGCAACATTTGCAATCAAACGCAAAACCTTCAAGTCAGTTCTCCCACCGTATCACAATATTGTTTTGTCTTAATTAATATAATGAATGAATAAAATGGTCTAGTGGTAAAGCATGCATGTGTGAAGCTTATGAGCCTGGGAACGATCCCCAGGTTTTGAATATTTCTTTTCCATATTTTCCTTGTAGATCCAATTCTACGCAGGTATAACGCACGCACGATGTGGTTCACATGTTGGCAATCAAATTTCATCAGGGCAGATCTAACGCGCCAAATAAACACCCAGTGATGTACTTCCTGAAAGCAATACACACCAGATATGGCGCAAACATTGGGCTATGGCCAGGTTGGGCCTATTGATTTTTCAAGTTCTCACCCCCAGATCATTTGTTTGAAGGCCCATTTCCTTTTTTTTTATTTAAACTTTCTTTATTATTTTTATAACAAAATCAGATAATCATAAAAAGACATGAGATTTAAGTTTTTTTATTAATTAAATTAATCTTGTTAATTTTAATTCATTATTTTAATCATCTTTTTATTAATTAAACTAATTAGAATTAGGTTTCCATTAATTTAATTATTATTTTTCCTAAACAAAAACATTTTTCCACTTAGATTTTTAGAGTTTTTTCATCTTTCTTTCTTTCTTCAGTGCGCTCGTTTATTCTTTCGCAGTGTTATTTTCATGAATAATTGTAACTGCTCAAAGGAATGTAATAAATTAAATTAGGAATTTTTACATTTTTATTTCCCCCATTTTGATTTGTATTTCCCCCATCCCCAAAGCAATGTAATAGTGTAGTTTAAATTCTTCATTTTTACTTTCCGCACTTGTATATATTTAATTGCTAGATATATGCTAATAGGCTTGTATGGAAAGACTAAAAGAAAATGCTAGACAACCTAACCTCAAGACTAATAACGGAAACACAACACACTTTTCACACGCGCACCTCTAAGGTACCTCCACTTGTTTCCTTCAGAAAAACAGTCATGTCCCTTGAACGTGGGTTGCTTTAGCAAAGAACCTCGATTAAAAAGATTGTAGTCCCTCGATGACCCTCCGATGCTTCCTTCGTTAAATGATCTAGTCTCTTGCGATAAAATTGCTAAAGTTCCCTACGAGTTACCTTTATGACTTTACAATGATTCGCGCTTGTCCCTCAAACATCTAAGGACAGGACTACCTACTAACTAATAGTAGGATAGCATTATCTAAAGGAAAAGAGGAAAAGAACAAAGACCATTCGAGTAGGTAGACAGCTCGTAGTTGCTTGCTCACAAAACAAAACAAAATTTCTCACATATACTCTTTTTTTCTAAATATTTTCAAATACAAAAAAAACTTTGTGTATGTTCTTAACGATACGAGAATCATTATAAAGTCCGTCGTACTAAGGCATCTTTTCAAAAATATTTTCAAATACGCTTACACAAAAAAGTATTTTCAAAGTAAACTAGTAACTAAGAGCCCGTAGATAACTACGAATGGAAAGGGTGCTAACACCTTCCCTTTCCATATCCTACCTCCTGAACTCAAAATCTTTAAAAGGTCTTTCCTTTTCTTTTCACCCTATTCTTTAATGGATAAAAGAAAAGTCGGTGGTGACTCTTGCTAACTGTTGTACCCCAAAATTTACCCTCTTTATTTTCATTATTACATACACGCATATCATTGGTTTTATGGTTATGGAATAAAGGTATATTTAGCAAGCTTCGTCAGGTTACAAGTGACATTTATTTCGCCAATGGATGTTCTCAGAGTATTTTCCGTGCTGAAGATCGGTTCGCTGTTTAGCAACGATTCAGGGTTCAAAGATTCACAATTCCAACTCGGCGCGTCATATTCAGGTATTTTTTTGCCAAGATATCCCTGATAATATATTCACAAATTCAGGTTTGACTCGAGAGCCAATTATTTAAAGAAGGTCTCCGAATGTGCGATTTTTCTCGAAGAAATATGGTTAAAATGGGTGCTGCAAGTGCAGTTTTTACGCACTAAAAATTTCATAACTTGAAGATTGTGACTCTTTTTGAACCCGTTCCAGTGGCTAAAATTCCCTCTTGATGTCATTTACGTTTTCATATCTCACAGCTGGAAGGCAATTTTGATCAGAAGGTCTTTAAAAATGCGGATTTATCAAGTATTTTCGTACATAATATTTGTGATAGAAATTTATTTGCGTCATGTTCATAAAATCATAACTTGGTCGATTTTCATCGTATTGAGCTGGTTCTGGCGCCAAAATTTCATAAATTGAGTTGACTACATTTTCACAGGAGGTATCGAGTTTGAACGGTATATAAAAGGCCTTCTTTTTTTTCCCAGAGTGTACGTAACGCGCCAAAAATCCTGAATGTTGAATATTATTTCATCTGGATCGAAACTTCGAAAATTCATAACTCGGTCAATTTTTATCAGATCGGACCCATCTTTTTACACAACTCACTGACTCAGAGATCTACAACTTTGCTTCAAAAGTCGAGACCGGATTCTCCTATGATCAATAACAATTTTTTATTGAAGAACGTGTTAGAGTTGACACTGGAGCCCAAAATAAGTTTGTTTGAGGCGAAACTTCAAAAATTCATAACTAATTCACCATTTATCGGATTGAGCCCATTTTTGTATAGGAGTTTTTTCTCGATGTCCGCTACATTTATTTCTTCACATTTTAACTTCAAATTTTGCACTTAAGTCCCTATGATTTAGCCTGGAACGTGTCAGGCTCAAGTGAATAAAAATCTGCACTATTGCTTGTGGTTATTGGAGGCCCAATTGCACATTCAAAGCCCATATCTTTACTCTAATTTCTATTATATAATCTCATTCTTTTCACACAAACAGGACACGAAAAAAAACCTTTACTACAACCTTGTCAAAATATCAAATTCTTTCAAACCTCTAAAAATCTTGAAATCCTTGTTACAAACCCTCATCTGACTACAAACAAGTCATCTCATTCTCCAGTAAGGGTAAGGCTGGTTTGATCTCCATGATCAAAAGAGTGTAGAAGCATTCATACGTGTCATATCGGTTTTAACATTACAAAATTTCATATATTTATTTTCTTTGTATTTCATGGTATACTAATTTGTTTAATGTGTTCATGAGATTCAACACTACAGGTTTGGACCATCTAATGGTCTCATGCAGGTTTATTATAAAACGCTGAGACCAAATCAGAACAACAACCAATGCATGGTTCAGTGGAAAGGAAGACATCCTAAGAAGGTTAAGGGCTTGGGTTCAACATCCACCCCTATTTATTTTTGTTTTCTTCCATTCTATTTATCCTTTTACCTATTTTCATTCTTTCTGTTTAAAACCTTTTTCACAAAACCTAACATTTTTCACAAACCTTTGATTTTTCATATTAAACTCGAATAATTAATTTTGGATTTTTTTATTTAGTTTTAGGTTTTAAATTAATTTTTGGTTCAACACCCACCCCTGACGTTTGCATTTTTTTTTTATTTTCTAACCCTGTTTTTCATTGATGCTTCTTCCCCTATCTATTTTTTTGCAAACTTAATTCTGTTTTTGTTAATTATTAAACATAACCTTTTTTTAAAACCTTTTTTTAATAAAAATTAATTAGGTTTTAGGTTTTTTTTAATTAACATTTTTTTCAAAATTAACCTTTTTTTATTAAAATTAATTAGGTTTTAGGTATTTTAATTAACTTTTTTCAAAATTAACATTTTTTATTAATTAAAATTAATTAAGTTTTTAGGTTTATTTAATTAATTATCATAAATCATTTTTTCATAAAAAATCACCAAAACATTCTCTTTGTTATTTTCATCTTATTTTTATTTTCCTAGATACAGTGTATATGGCACGTTCAACAGTAATAGCGTAGCTTTATGTTTTCTGTTTTTTTATCACTATCATGTAATTGCTTTTGGGATGTAATAGTTTTAGGATTTCTTTTTTGCACTCTTCACTATTATGTAACTATCCCAAAGCTCTGTAATAATCTAGGTTTACATTTCCGCCTTTACCTTCAGCTACTATATTTTATGCAATGCTTAGATTAATAGGATTGTATAAGAAGATAAAAATGAATGATAGAAATTCCTAATTGCAAGATAAATAAGTAAACTGAATCATTTGCACACTCGCATCTCTAGGGTAACCTCACTTGTTGCCTTCGGAAAAACAATGGCCATGTCCCTCGAATGTAGGGATACCCTTAGCAAAGACCCTTAGTTAAATTCATCATAAAGATCATAGTCCCTCAATGTCTCTCGAGTTGCCTATGAGAAATGATCTTGTCCCTCGATATTGCCTACAGATATATGATGACAAGTCCCTTCGAAATGCTAATGTATCTCTACATGTTTCCTTCAATAACCATAAATGTCCCTTACGATAGTCCCTCAACATCCAACGATAGGGCTACATACTCATTAATAGTAAGATAGCGCTATCTAAAGGAAAGGAGGAAAAGAACACCCTTTTTTGAGTAGGTAGATAATTCTTAACTACTTACTCAAAGTTAACTTATTTTTACACCACACTTTCAAAACTCTTTTCAAAAAACGCTTGATCACACTCTTGAGGACTGATACAATATTTATCATAAAGCAAACAAAAACCTTTTTCAAAACACACAAACACGAAAGAAAATTTTCAAAAATGAGCAAGTATCTAAGAGCCCGTGGAAAACCACGGATGGAAAGGGTGCTAACACCTTTCCTTTTCATAATCTACCCCCTTACTCAGAAAATCTTGAAAAAGTCTTTTTTTGTTCTTTTCACCCTTTCCTTTGTTAGATAAAAGAAAAGTCGGTGGTGACTCTTGCTTACGGCAATATTTGCAAACACAAACGTAAACTAGTATTAACAGTCGGTTCTGCCACCGTATCACCTAACCGCTTTTCCCGCTTTTTTTAATCATTATCATGTAATTGCTTCCGGGATGTAATAGTTTTAGGATTTCTTTTCCACACTCTTCACTATTATGTAACTGCCCCAAAGTTCTGTAATAGCCTAGGTTTACATTTCTGCCGTTACCTTCAGCTACTATATTTTATGCAATGCTTAGATTAATAGGATTGTATGAAAAGATAAAAATGAACGATAGAAAACCCTAATTGCAAGATAAATAACTGAACTGAATTATTTGCACACTCGCACCTCTAGGATAACATCACTTGTTTCCTTTGGAAAAATAATGGTCATGTCCCTAAAACATAGGGATACCCTTAGCAAAGACCCTCGGTTAAAGTCATCATAAAGATCATAGTCCCTCAATGTCCCTCGAGTTGCCTACGAGAAATGATCTTGTTCCTCGATATTGCCTATGAATATATGATGACAGTCCCTTCAAACTACTAAGGTATCCCTATATGTTGCCTTATATGACCATAACAATGACCCGTGCATGTACCTCACATATCCAACAATAGGGCTACCTACTCACTAATAGTAGGATAACACTGTCTAAAGGTTAGGAGGAAAAGAACGACATTTTCGAGTATAAGTAGATAAGTTCTTAGATGCTTGCTCAAAACAACTTTTTGCACCTACACAAAAATATTTTCAAAAACACTTTCAGAAACATTCGCCTTGTCAACACTCTTGAGGATTGATACAAGAGTTATCACAAAGTCAATCGCCGCACTAAGGCATTTTCAAAACAATTTTCAAAACACACAAAGCGCAAGCAATTTTTAAAACATAAGCTGGTATATTAGAGCCCGTAGATAACTATGAATGGAAAGGGTGCTAACACCTTCCCTTTCAATAATTTACCCCCCTTACTCAGAAAAATCTCAAAAGGTATTTCCTGTTCTTTTCACCCTTTCCTTTATTGGATAAAAGAAAAGTCGGTGGCGACTCTTGCTTACCGCAATATTTACGAATACAAACACAAAACAATATTAACAACCGGTTCTGCCACCGTATCACATAACTGGCAACTCTGTTGGGGATTTTTAAAATGTGGGGTTTACCTTAGGGTCTAGTTCATTTTTAAAATTGCTTTCTTTGTTTGCTTTGACTGCTTTATCTCTGAGGGTTTGTTGGGGTATTCTTGTAAAGATCTTATACCCGGATCTGGGGAATCTTTTTAGGTAAACAATAATAGATCATGGTGACTGTACGGTGTAGACCGATATAGTTGAAGTGATAGTTGTGTTGCTGTGACACTTTGGTTGTTACTGATATCCTTTGTGTTGAATCGAGGAGAATACGGGGCCGCCGCATGGTGTCATGAAGCACTAACGAACCTTAGAACCTTAGTTGAACAAACTTGGCCATTAGAAAGTAGTGAGATAGCCGGCCTCAGTGTAAAACTCGGAATCGGTTGATACTCGATACTACACTTATTGAGATCGGAGTTTTGGAATGTTTCGGCCGCAAGAAAAGATTGCTAAGCTGAAATAATGCTCGATAAAGAAAGATCAGTGATATTGAGACTCCTTAGAACCCGATTACTATTTCTAATACAGGTTAAGCCAACTAAACTTCAAGAGGGTACTTACCTATGGAATCCATGCAAGCCTAAACCTAAGGCTACTTATGTGACTTATTTTCTTTCTTTGCCTAATATTTGAACTCATTGCAGGGCTTTGTTTGTATTCCTTGTAGGATCTTGTTTGTATAAATCCAATAAATTGGTTTCTTACCCTACATTTTTGCTTGATGCATAGAATACACATCATAGCATCATACCATAGCATTTCCTTAACCATTTCAAGGATCTCAAGGACCTGTGATGCAGGTTATGATAAAGAAGACGTCTAGCAAGGGGAAAGGGGATTCATTTTCCTCTAGCCAACGCTGTCAAAAGACCATAGTGGCAACATGAGTCAGGGACTATGACCCACTTGATATGGTGAGCTTGACTCTTGTAAAAGGACATTCAACGATACAAAGTGCTTCAATCAAAGCTGTAAAGTTCAACGCCTAACATTTTTCTTGTTTACCCCGCGAGATCCTTGAAAAAATTTGCATATCATACATGTCATTGCATAACAGGTAGTCTCCAGTACAACCTCTCATGTTCTCGCTATTTATTTCAGCAATGGCTCTCAAACAAGACAACAGAGATCTCCAAACTCAAGAGGCTCAGTTCATGGAAATGTTCCTAAACCTATACAAGGGGCAGGAAGAATTGAAAACACTCCTCGCTGGGAATCTGACCAAGAAACGTCCTGAAAATAACAAGGATGACCAGGTTGAACAATTGCAAGATGATATGGAAAAGATGAGGACCCAGATGATCAGTCAAATGGCTCTTATCCAAATCCTAGCCCGGGGACAAGAGGAGCTAAGAATCCTCGTCAGCAAACTTTATCAAGACGGTCGCAACCGTATAAAAAAAAAGGTCGAGGCTGAGGATCAATTTGTTAATCAACCCCTGATGAGACAATGAGTTGGCTTGGTGGAGAGTGGACCTTTCCAATTTTCTACTACATCACGATCCCAACCATAACTTCGCCAACAACCACAAGGTAATCGGCGTAAGCGGGATTTATTCACTAGGAAATATACCAAACTCAGCATACCAATGTTGCAAGTCTTGCAACACATGTTGAAATTGAATTTGGTCACGTTGAGGGATCCTCCTACAAATCCCAATACTGCCTATCCAATGTACAATCAAAATGCAAGGTGTGCATATCACTCCAACAGTCTAGGGCATGATACTGATAGCTGTCGGACATTAAAATACAAAATTCAAGACCTGATCGATGAGGGAACATTGTTTCTCACAAGATGGTGGTTGTACCCCAAAAGTTGCCCTCTCATTTACCAAAACTTTTCTCACAAGATCTCTTTGACTCAAGAATGGATTAGGGTTTGGTCAGCTCAAGACATCTCATCTTGCACTGATAACCCAATATTAGTGTTTGAGTTTGCACAAGGATTTTTGAACTATCATTTCTTCATATGACTTTCAAACATCATTAGGGATCCCTAAGATCACTCATGACAAGTTTCAAGCCTTGAACCACACTTTTGATCAGTCAATTGGACAGTTGACCTATAAATCAGCTGTATTGGGGAAAAAGTCAACCATGGCCAATTTATATTCAAACTTCATAATTTTTTATCAACATAAACATTTTAAACTCACATGTATCATTTGGTCAAGTTTGGATCACAATTCCTCAAGAAATTTGATCAAATCATTAAAAGGGCAAAATGGTCAAAATTAGGGTTTTTACTGAGGAGGAGCAATTTCTGATTTTTAACCTAGAAAATGACCAATTGAGTTAAGGCATGATTTCAAGGATTCAATGGCATCATCTATACTTAATTACATGGCTCAAAACATCTCAATTTCATTGGATTGACAGATGAAATTTGCAGTCAACTGTATATTGAAAAGTCAAATTTTGACTTTTTGGTCAAAATCAAGTACCAAGGGTCATAATTCATCAAAACATTTCCAAATGTGAAACTTGTTCGTCAAGAAAACCAAATTTGAAAATTAGGGTTTTGAATTTGAAATTTTTCTAACTTAGAAATTTTCCAAGTATAGAAAATTTTCTTATTTTTTCTCAACTTTACACCACTTTTTCACCATGATGCATAATGATTCAAAGAAAGTTCCCAACATGAAAGTTATAGACCTCCATGAAATATACAACTTTGCTTCACACACTTTTCCATAAAGATGCTTGGATCTCAAGATATAAATTTGTGAATACATGGTCATGAACTTGTTAACTTAGTGAAATTTTGCCCTAATTTAGGCAGGTTTTTAACTCAACTTCATGGCAACTTTTCACCTAGTTCCAAGAGGTATCTCAAAATGCATTTCAAAGATGAATTATATAGAACATTGCAAGCTTTCCGAAATGTCTAAGAACTCCTCAAGATCATTTTTGAGTAGGGAGAATCGAAGAGATGAAGTTGGCCATTTCTCACTTTTTGTCCAAGCCATTTCATGAAGAACAAAGTTGCAAATCAATCCTATGCTGGCTAATTCATGTTGTACAGGTCCTAAACTTGTTCCACACTACTTAATTAAATTATTACTCAGTTGACAAAGCTTTAATCCATGATTTTGAACCTTTATCCAACTTGTAATTCCATTTATGGCAAAAAGGTTCCATTGCCATTTTGAAAAAGAGAAACTTTTGCAAACTTTACAATTTTGATCTTTGGACCTGTCCCCTTGTTGCATACAAATCTCACAGGTATCAAGTAAGTTGTACAAACTCATACCAATCCTAAGCAAGCTGGTACAAGCATGTGAAGCTTTGGTCTTATCACTTTGCTTCAAGTACAAGAAAGTTGGCAAAAAGGCTAGCATTGGCAGATCTGTTGGGAAACTAACCTAAGACCATTATAATACTAATACACAAACAATATACAACACATAAAAATATTGGCAAGGACCTGAAATACTCTCAACAAGTAAAACACAAAAAAACTGTCCAAACCTACAGTTTCTACACAAGCATACCCATCTTCCATTGGGCTCGTGCGTTTTGAGTTTGGATCATTGAAACACCTTACATACTTGATACCTAGTCAATCCAGGCCATCATCCCTATTCTGTAATCACTCCTCCACCATCTTCCATTGTTGACTTCAGAGCTTGCATATTGACTTGGCCAAGGAGTTCCAGCTACTTTCAGAGCAAGGCAAGGGTCGGGACACATCCAGGGAAGTTCAAGGAAGCTCAAGTAAGCACCAGGCCTCCCTCAAACTCACCCCATTTCCATTCACGATTCCAACTGAAGGAGGTAAAATTTCAAACTCTATCTCTTTGTACAGGCAACCATAGGCCATGATTTGTGAATAAAAAATGTAGTCTTCATCATAACGAAGTTGTACATACCATTATCTTGCATTAATTTTACTTGTGCTAAGAGAAATTGAAACTTGAAATTTATGGAAATATTAGGTCAAGATTTAGGGTTGTTTAAATTCTCCTTGATCTTTGATAATTACTTTACATGAATTATATGGTTGGAATCGTGAGTTCAAGTACTACAATTTTCATGTTATAAGTTTTTATTTTCATGGAAGTATGAGGAAGTTACAGGGTGTCTGGCCAAGGCTTGAGGAAGAAGATGAAACAGGGCAAGGGCGCGTTTTGGAATATGTTATTTTTGTTTCATTAAAGATAATGGAAGTATAGCCACCCCAGTGGCAAAGCAGCGCGCTGGTGAGAACCATGTCCTGGGTTCGAACCTGCGCGCTACTTTTGTTTTTAGATTTTTCTTCTTTTAAGTTTTTTGACCTTTTATGCAGGATTGGACTTCATGTGTGGGCTTCAGTTTTTTTTCTAACTCTCACCACCAGCTTTACTACATCACCCCCTTTGCAAACTTTCTATTTTTTATTTTTATTTTCTTTTATTTTCATATTTAAATTTTTTTTTAAATATTTTCTTTAATGAATAAAAATCCCAAAAATATAAATTGATAATATTACACTTTTATTTTATTTTTTTCTCACATAAAATATATTTTATTTTACTAGGATATCATTTATTTTCTTAATAAAATTATAAATATATTTAAACATATTTATTTTAATTTATTTTTCATTTCATACTTATAAATACTTATTTTTGCATATATATAAAAAAAATACTTTTTTTATATAATATTATTTATTATTTTTATACAAGAAAATATATGAAATAATACATACAAAAAAACTTTATTTTCTTTTAAAATAATAATTAGGGTTAAACCCCTTTAAAAATTAATTCTTTTCTTTATATATTTTTAGGTTTAGATTAAATTTTCTCCTACATAAAAACAAGACACAAAAATCCTTTTTTACATGTACATTGCATTGCAATTTAAATATTGTATTGTATTTATTCTAATACGTACAAATTCGATTTGGTTGTAATAATTTATTTAGGTTTATATTTTTGCAAATCCCCATTCAAACTTGTATTCCCCCCTCCCATAAATTGTTGTAATAGCTTAGAAATATTTACATTACGCAATTTATCGATTTATATACCATGATTAGTAATTAGGGTTTGTATGATAAGAACAAAACAAAGCAAAGTAGAACACCCTAAATACAAGACAAAATCAAAGCATGAAAATGATACACTTGCACACAAACACCCTTAGGGTTTCCCCACTTGGTTGCCTAAAACAAAAATGGCCATGTTACGCATGCGAAGTATCTTGGCAAAATAAAACAAATATAAGATCATAGTCCCTCGATGACGCTATTCAAAATTTGCCTTACAAAATGATCTTGGTCCCTAAAAAATGCTAAGATACTTTGCAACATTGCTAATCATGGCTATACGATGACCCACGCCCGTCCCGTTTACATCCAAAGATAGGGTTGCTTACCAAATCAATGGTAAGACAACAATGTCAAAGGAATAGAAAATGCATAAGAAAGACATTTGAGTAGGTATATTACTTCTAGTTACTTGTTCAATTTCAAACAATAATCCTTTCTATTTTCAAAACAAACACACACACATTTCAAAAACATCTTATAAACATTGAAAACATTTTTCAAAAAGACAAACATCTTTGTATACATTATTACGAACGAGAATCATTGCAAAGATTGCCTAAACGAATGGCCTCTTTTACAAAATACTTTCAAAACCACGCCAAGCACAATTTCAAACAAACAAAAGCAAGTGCTCTAAGAAAGTAACTAAGAGCCCATGGAAAACCATGGATGAAAAGGGTGCTAATACCTTCCCTTTTCATAATCTACCCCCCGAACTCAAGAAACAATCTCAAAGGTCTTTCCTGTGCTTTTTCACCTTTCCTTTTGGATAAAAGAAAAGTCGGTGGCGACTCTTGCTAACCGCAACATTTGCGATAAAACGCAAAAACCTCAAGTCAGTTCTCCCACCGCATCATAGAACTCGCGACTCTGCTGGGGAATACTTAAAAAGTAGGGTTACCTTAGGGTTTAGATCACATTTACTTGCTTACATTGTTTTGACTTGTTTGCTTTACATTATGGTTCTTTGTTTGGGTTTGAATCCTCCACCCGGATTTGGGAAACATTATAGGTAAATAGCAATACATTGTGGAAATTGTGCGGGGTATACCGACATGGTCTAAGCAATAGCTATATTAGTGTGACATTTTTGTGGGTACCGGTAGCGATTGAGTTAATCAAAGAGAATACAGGGCCGCTGAGTGATGTCATGAAGCACTAATGAACTTCTAGAACCCTTTACTTGACCAACTTGGCCTTTAGGATGTAGTGAGATAATCGGCTTTGGTGCAGTCCGAAGTTGGTAGATGATCGGGACTTTATAAGTCTATTGGGATACTAACTGCAAGTATACAGTTTAGTCGTTCTAGTTTTAAATGATTATCGAACCCACAGAGACTGAGGATCAATCGCATACGATCTAATGCTACAATTGTTTAACTAAGCCACGAATATTTGGTTTTAAGGGGGAAACAATTTAATTAAAAATAATAGTAATAGCTATACCGGTATGTGATAGTCGGACTTCGGGAATTCGGTGAATCGCTTGGCCTATAAAGTATTTCGATAAAAACGAATTGTTTATAAACCTTAGACATACACTCTCGTGTTCATGAAATAAGTCATGCTACTAAACCTAGTGGATGCACTTTAAATTTAATAACACTTTTTGAAAAAAATTTGAGTTTAATTAATTTATTAAAGTACTCTCATGTATTTAAAAATTAATGTTTCGTTACCACTATTTGGGTTGAACCCCAGCTCTCGCATGCAGGTTCTTGCCTTAATTAATTTCCCACTCTCGTGACAAAATCGTGTTAATTATCCTCTCACTCTCGTGACAAAATCGTGTTAATTATCCTCTCACTCTCGTGACAAGGGTAGTTAAATTAAACATGGAAATTGGAAACCAGAAATTGTTTATAAATATTTTTAGCCAAGGTATCACTGAATTCTGTCGGTACTTAGGAGTCACATACCGGTACAATTAATTTAGTCGGACATAATATATTTAATAACTATGCAATTTAAAATATAATCCATAAAAATAAATGACATATCACAAGAATAAATAAATATTAATTGCATAAAAAAACCTGGAAATAATGTTGTTATGGTAATCTTGGATGTTACAAATTCGTTGCAGCTCAATCGAAATCAATATTTGTGTTAATTCTTAAATGAAGAATTAACACTCTAAAACTAATGCTGGAAATAGAAATTACAGTACGTGTAGAAAAAGCTCAAAAGCAAGAAAATAGAATAATTGAAGGAAAATAGAAATTTGGTTCTGGGAAAATTTCTTCGACCATCATCCATTGAACTACCACATATATATAGAAGAAAATATTGCAGTTGAGAAAATCTTGGAAAAGGCTTGAATGGAGTAAGACCCGGATGCATGGTTACTGAGTGGAGGAAATATAGGAGAAGAGTTCTGCCCTCATGTTGCCCACGTCTCCACTAATTCATAACGTTGCCCTTTACGCGTGTGACGGTCGTCATAAGTGGGTGATTGTCGTAATGCGCTTAAATAGCACATTACGCTCGTCAGTGATGTGTGACGAGCGTTCTTTCTGGTTGAGAAGGCGTTACAGTCGTCACAGGGTGTGACGATCGTCACCGTTACAAAATCTGCAGATTTTACAGATTTGGTTCTTTTCTCTTCTGTTTCTTGTTTAGCTTCCTTCATGTGGTCCTTTTTCATTGGTTTGAGTTGACAGATGTTGTACCTATGAAAAGACACAAAAACTCGGAATAATCGGGAGTCAGACGACTCAATGTATTATAAAATCGGTAAAACACGTAGTAATTATATGATACGATTTCTCGTTATCAAATTCCCCCATACTTAAACCTTTGCTTGTCCTCAAGCAAATAGTCATTTGAAAGGTCGGACAAGTTTTGTCAAGCGCATATGCATGACATACCTTGGATTTTTAAAGCAATTTCGGGAAATCCTCGTCGGTTCGGCCAATACTTGAGTGAAACACTAAAGATATGCTAATGACACAAGCAATAAGCTTAGTCGTAGGCTTCCATTTCAAACGAGCTATCCAAAAGTTCCGTTATAATTCTGCCTAGAGTTCCTCGTATCTATTTCACCCGGTTTCGTTCTGGCGCAATCACATTAAGCCCTTTGTCTTAGCACACACGTAGTGGAGTAACCGGTTAGTGACTTTGATCCTTTTATCACGGGGTCTGGTACACGAATGTGGCTACCCTGCATATGTTATCCAAATTGGAGGTTGTGGGGGATCAGGCTGTAGCACGCCCTACCGAGTTCAGAACCAGATACCTCTGAACCAACCAACACTGGATTCCTTCGTTATTTGCTCAACTCTTATATGTGACCGCATATTTTGGTGCATAAAATTTCTTTTCTTTTAGCAGCGAGATAGGAAGGATATTTTTATGATCAGGCATCAAACACTTATATTCATCAACTCTTCACGTGGTTTGTGTCAAGACGGTGCTGACTGCTAGTATAAACTACTAGGGGTTACTTTAGAACTAAAACTCCAGATATCGGTATAATGGTTATTGAAATGGATCGCGTAAGTAGGAAGTCTACGGTGTCATAACCGTATCGATCTTGTTATGTCGTTTTCGGCTTCCTCAACTAGGATTTCATTAAAATAGGTATGTCGGGCTAATGCGAAGATAAAAAATTTTTGGTATGGCTAAATAAAGCGAAGAATTTGAATCGAGACATATCATAAAAATTTACTAGTTTATAAAAGATAGAAAGGTACCTCTCCCACACTAAATCCGACATTGTCCTCAATGTTGCGGTATATAGGCGGGAAAGTACAATTACAAAAACAAACGGAAAGGAAATGAAACAGAAAAAATAATAAACTACATAGAAAATAAGGAAAACTACTGGTGACCACGTCCTCTACTCCTGGTGCGAGAGCGTCTGGTAGGAGTGGCTTCTGTGTCAGTATCCTGGTAACCAAGGGTGCTGACGTCCAGCCTTAAGGCATTGAGCTCTGACAGGGCCTCATCCAACCTCTCATGCATGCTCCGCTGTCCAGTCAAGATCTGAGTGTTTTGAGCGCATAGATACTCATATTGTTCTTGCTGTCTTCTTTCAAGTTCTGCGCTCATTTGATTTTGCATATGAATGGCGCGAAGGACGTCTTCAAGATTAATAGGAGGTGGTGCAGATGAAGGTCCTGGAATGTCGTGGACGGGATGAGCATTGTCCATCTCTTCTTTCATTTCGTCTGCGGGGGCTGCAGGCTGGTATTCATGAGTAGGAGCACACCCCGCGGGAGTTGCAGGATCGAACAACCAGTTAGCTCGGTTTCGTGGGTCGATTCGGTCCCTGCAAGGCAAAATGATGTTATGATAAATAGTGTTCCTGATCACAGGGTGGAATCTGCCATCCCCCGCTCATAAATGAGATGTGCGGCCTTGCAGTGATCCAAAGTTAGCAAAGCTGGTGCCATAGAAGGCATATTCGCGAGAGCAGCACCATAGTTCAGAGCTATGGCAAGTGAAGTGACCAGCCCTCTGAAATAAAAGGGTTTTCCGCCTCTAGCACAAATAGAGTGGATATGAGCCAGTAAGAATGGGGCGGCGTTGATCTTTTTCCCGGTGAACGTGCAATGCATGAAGAAGAGCTCCTTGGAGTTGAGCTTGTGGTTGCTGTCATGGGCGAAGATTGTGTTGCTGAGGATGCGGTGGAAATAGCGGATGGCCGGATTATGAATGTGGGTGGCATTGAGGTGGTCGTAGGATCCGGCACGGATGTTCGTCATACCGTGCCATAAGTTGAAAGCTTACTCACCAAAATTATCTGGCACCCGGAGATGGACACCTTCGTCATAATAAAAGCCTAAAAGCCGCGCGATGTCGTTTTGGGGCAGCTCGTGCTCTATGCCAAACATGCGAAATTTGGTCAGGCCTGACAGTTGGTTCGTGGCACCTGGGGGAGTGATGTATACAAAGGAACTCAAAAACTCAAGGGTTAGAGTTTCATAAATCGGTCGCGGTTCGCGGCACAGGTTCCATAAATCCACACTCTGCAACAATTATCGGACACTATCAAGTAGTCCCAAACTCCTCAAATAGTCAAGATCAACATACCGTGTAGGTTGGAGACCGCGGCGTTGAAACTTCTGGAATTTGACCCGTTGGGTGTCGCCTTGTTCGCCGGATCTGAAAGTGAGAGCGGGAGCTTGTTAATTGTTGGCCATGGTGTTTGTAAAACGGATTGAAAAAGGTTTGGAATGAGAATGGAGTAGTGGGTTGATGGGGTTTTTAGTGTTAGAATGTTGGAAGTTTGAAAAAAATGGAGTGGGTATGTTACCGTTATTTTGCAGCAATGGAGGTTTGTAGGTTTTGAAGACAAGGATGGAACGGCTCTGTAATAGCAGGTTCTGATATAATACGTGTGTGACGGTCGTCACGAGGGTGTGACGGGCGTAAAACGGTGAAACGCGTGTTACGCTCGTCATGAGGGTGTTACGAGCGTCACACATTCAATTTCATTAATGAGAAGACCGTTACACTTTTTTTTTTCTAATAGTTTATTTAAAATATTCTAATATTATAATTTAAAATAATATTTACTAACACACGTCACATGATTAAATTTTTTTTGCAGAAAATATAAACAGTAAATTAAAAAATTAAAAAATTAAAAATATACCGAAAATGAAATAACATGAATGAAATAAAATAATGGCAGTAGGGCAATAAAACCTGAAACTTGATAAATAATTGAAATTGCATTAATCCATAAAAATTGTTTGGAAATAATAATAACTTAAATAATAATAATAAAAAGATAAAATACTAGAACAAACTAGATTCCTCCCCCACACTAAAACTAAACAGTGACCTCACTGTATGTACAAATGCAAGAGAAGAACAAATCAAGATAACAACGGCAATCTCTAGCCACGGGGAGTAGGGAACATATGCTGGTGCATGAAATCCAGCTGGTCTGTCACCAAATCCATGAAAGCGATGAAATCCACTCTTAGAGATGTAAGCTCACCCCGCATTTCGGTAATTTCTTCATGCAAAGAGTTGAGGGTGACAGTAGGTGGAGGCGGTGGTGGTATATCTGGAGCCTGGGTGGTGGTCTCAGTAGAAACTACTTGCTGCTCCTATGGATCGGGAAACTGGTGGTAACCCCGTGGTGTTGCAGGATCTTCAGCATCGCGAGAGGTGTTGGGTACTTCATAGATTTCAACAGTGGAAGGAGACGAAGGCGGTGTAGGAGGATGGTGGAGGTCAAAAAGCCAGTTTTCTCTATTGTAGACACTAGTTATAGGGTTCGGGAGCATAAACTGGTGGACAGTCTCATGATTAATTAACAGCTCGAATTCATCTGGCCCAAGATTTCCTATAAAACTAGTGTTGAAGCAAAATTCAATGTTCATTGGCTTGATTCCATAATGCGATATTGATCCTAGAATAGGCCTTCGGAGTCCAATGGCATTAGAGATCATAGTGACTAAACCACCCAACAAGATTGGTGCATTTGGAGTTTGTATAATACGTTCCATGTTAGCTAGCATATAAGCGGCACCGTTCACTGGACGGCTCTGAGAAGCACAGTACATAATGAAGAGCTCATCACGTGACACGGATGTAACATTTTGCTCTTTACCAAAAAGGGTATGGGCGATGATCTTATGAAAGTACCTGATAGTCGGGTTGTGGATGGACTCAGAATAAAGGTCAGGAGGCTCTAGATGGTTATTGCCAGCAATGCTACCCCAGAAAAAATCAAGGTCAGAATCAAGCAATAGGTCCTCCTGGGTCATAGTAATAACATCAGGGCCATAAGGGAATCCTAACAGGTTGGCAAATTCCCTAAGGTTATAGCGGTAGTCCATGTCAAACATCCTGAAGGTGATCAACCCACGGTTGAACCCTAACCCATGATTTGGAAGGTAGCTCAGTGTGCTCAGGAACTCAAGGGTCAGCTTCCTGTAGGTACAATACCGTCTCTGAATAGGAGCAGTTTCCCAGCCTATCTGGTGTAGCAGATACATGACACTCTCACGAATGCCTAGAGCAGACATAGCATGGTCATCAGCGTAAATTGTAGGACACATTTCACGCTCAGCCAGATCCTCAGAGCGTCTTCTTTGGTGTCTTCTTCTCAAGGTGATATTCATGTAGTTTACTCATGCCATGGAGCTAAATATGAAAGCTAAAGAATTACCCCTGGAAATATTTAATAAATGTTTGAAAAACTAAGTTAGTATTTTCAGGTTAAAAATGCCGAAGTTAAATCAAAAAGAAAAAGAAAGTTTAAAGGAAAAATAAAAATAAAAGAAAAAGAAAATAAAAAAGGAGTAAGAGATGCAACATGAAAGTTTTAAAGATTAAGAAAAAGAAAAGAAAAATAAAAACATAGTAAAACAATAAAAATAATTAAAAGAAAACATGGGTTGCCTCCCACGAAGCGCCTTTGTTTTATGTCGATGGCTCGACAGATAATACCTATTCAGTTAGGTATCGGGGTAGGTGGCTCACTTAACTGCAGATAAGCCGAATAGTTTAGATTGTCGACGTTAAAATAGTGCTTTAAGCGCTGGCCATTGACTATGAATGGTTCGATAGAATTTCCTTTAATTTCTATCGCACCACTTGGGAAAACTTTATTAATTTCGAATGGTCCTGACCATCTGGAACGTAATTTTCCCGGGAAAAGTTTCAGTCTAGATTTGAATAGGAGTACGATGTCTCCTTCCTTAAATTCTTTCCGTGAGATACGCTTATCGTGCCATTTTTTTGTTCTTTCCTTATAAATTCTAGCATTTTCATAAGCGTCTAAACGCAATTCTTCTAATTCATGGATATCTAATATTCGTTTCTCGCCAGCAATCTTGTAATTTAAGTTAAGGGTTTTAATTGCCCAGTAAGCTTTATGTTCTAATTATACTGGCAAATGACAAGATTTTCCATAAACTAATTTAAACGGCGTTGTTCCGATAGGGGTTCTAAAACATGTCCTATATGCCCAAAGAGCATCATTTAGCTTGGAGGACCAATCTTTTCTAGATGTGGCTATGGTTTTCTCAAGGATTTGTTTAATTTCCCTATTTGACACTTTCACTTGTCCACTCGTTTGAGGATGGTATGGTCTGGCTATGCGATGTTTAACGCCATATTTTGAAAGTAGTTTTTCGAAAATTCTAGAGATAAAATGGGAACCGCCATCACTGATTACTAGTCTTGGTACACTGAATCGTGGGAATATAACATGCTTGAATAGTTTAAGTACCACTCGTGTATCGTTTGTGGGTGCAGCGATGGCTTCAATCCATTTTGATACGTAGTCAACAGCTACGAATATATACTTATTTCCGAAAGATGCGGGGAACGGTCCCATGAAATCAATTCCCCATACATCAAAAATTTCTACTTCGAGAATCCCTTTTTGCGGCATTTCGTTGCGTCTAGATATATTTCTTGTGCGCTAACATCTATCGCAGTTCATAATTGCTACGTGGACGTCTTTCCATAGAGTAGGCCAAAAGAATCCAGCTTGAAGTATTTTTGCACAAGTTTTCGATGTACTAGCGTGTCCACCATAAGGGGAGGAATGGCAATGGGAAATGACGTCGTCTATTTCATCGTTAGGAACACAGCGACGGTAGATACCAGCGGCGCCTCTTTTAAAGAGTAATGGTTCATCCCAAAAGTAGTGTTTAAGATCATGGAAGAATTTCTTCCGCTGTTGGTACGTTAAATCGGGTGGTAAAACACCGGCGGCTAAATAGTTGACGAAATCAGCGTACCATGGTAATGTGGTGTTGGTACAAATGGCTTTCACTACCACAGTTGTTAAAGGTTCATTGTGTTGATCTAAATTGTCGGTAGGAGCTATCTCTAGCTTAGCAATAAGGCGTTCATAAGGGAAATCTTCGTTTATGGGAACACTCTCAGTTTGGATTCCATCTAATCTTGATAAATGGTCTGCTACCACGTTTTCAGTCCCTCTTTTGTCTTTTATTTCCAATTCAAACTCTTGTAGGAGTAAGATCCATCTGAGTAGTCGCGGTTTGGCGTCTTTCTTACTTAGCAAGTATCGGATCGTAGCATGATCCGTGTAAATAATGATTTTGGCGCCCACTAAGTAGGAATGAAACTTATCCAATGCGAATACAACAGCTAAGAGTTCCTTCTCCGTAGTGGCATAATTCATTTGTGCGGGATCGAGTGTTCTGCTTGCGTAGTAGATAGCATGAAGCTTTTTATCTTTGCGTTGTCCTAGGACTGCGCCTACAGCATAATCGCTCGCATCGCACATTATTTCAAATGGTAGGTTCCAATCAGGAGGTTGCATAATAGGTGTTGAAATTAAGGCTTCTTTAAGAGTCTCAAATGCGTTTAAGCATTTATCGTCGAAAATAAACTCGGCTTCTTTCATTAATAATTCAGTTAGCGGCTTAGTGATTTTAGAGAAATCTTTTATAAAACGTCGGTAAAAACCAGCGTGTCCTAGAAAACTTCTTATTTCTCTAACTGTTTTGGGTGGTTGAAGGTATTTGATAATTTCAATTTTTGCTTTGTCGACTTCAATCCCTATGTTTGATACAATATGTCCCAACACAATTCCTTGTCTCACCATGAAGTGACATTTTTCCCAATTGAGCACTAGGTTGACATTGACAAAGCGTTTCAGTACTAATTCAAGATTTGATAAACACCCGTCAAAACTTTCTCCACAGACAGAAAAATCGTCCATGAATACTTCCATAATTTCGTCTAAAAAATCTGCGAAAATCGCCATCATGCATCGTTGGAAAGTTGCAGGTGCGTTACATAGTCCAAATGGCATTCTTCGGTATGCAAAGGTACCATAGGGACATGTGAACGTGGTTTTCTCTTGATCATCAGGATGAATGGGAATTTGGAAGAATCCCGAGTATCCGTCAAGATAGAAGAAATGGGAATGTTTGGCTAAGCGCTCGAGCATTTGATCAATGAATGGTAATGGGAAATGGTCCTTGCGCGTAGCTTTGTTTAGTTTTCTGTAATCGATACACATCCTCCATCCTGTTTGAGTACGTTGTGCCACCGGTTCGCCTTTTGTGTTTGTTATAACTGTAATACCTCCTTTCTTAAGTACTACGTGAACTGGACTGACCCAGTTACCATCTGATATTGGGTATATGATGCCTGCCTCTAGCAGTTTCTGCACTTCTTTCTTAACAACTTCACCTAGGATAGGATTTATTCGTCTTTGATGTTCTCTAGAAGTCTTGCAGTCCTCCTCCAGCATAATGCGGTCCATACAGAGAGAAGGGCTTATTCCTTTTAGATCTGATATATTATAGCCTAACATGGTTGGATACTTCCTTAACACACTAAGAAGTTTTTTGGTTTCGATCTTCCCTAAATTGGCATTGACTATAACTGGTCGTTCGAGTTCTTTATCTAAAAATTCATACCTAAGATCTTCAGGTAATGTTTTAAGTTCTATACCAGTTTTCTTATTAGTTGGGTCGTCCTTGAGGATAGTTGGTGTCAGAATTTTCAGCATCCCAAAATAGGTGTCTTCTTGGCTTTCTAGTTATTTGACACATTCATCAATAATATCTATGAGATAGCATGAGTCATCTATAGCAGGGGCTTTAAAGAACTGGGAAAGAATGAATTCTACTTTTTCTTCTCCTACCTCGAAGGTAAGCTTTCCTTTCATAACGTCAATGATGGCTCCTGCAGTAGCTAAATATGGTCTTCCTAATATGATGGGAATGTTTGAATCATCCTTGATGTCCATTATCATAAAGTCAGTCGGTATGTAAAATTGTCCTATTCGGATAGGGATGTTTTCTAGCATACCAACAGGGAATTTGACTGATCTGTCGGCTAGTTGTAGGGACATCTTGGTAGGTCTCATGTCACCTAGTTTGAGCTTCTCGCAAATAGATAAGGGCATTAGACTAACACTTGCTCCTAAATCGCATAGAGCTTTGTTTATGACAGATTTTCCAATTACACATGGTATGGAGAAACTACCAGGATCTTTTAGCTTTTGAGGCATGTTATTTTGAATTATGGCGCTACATTCGGCGGTTAGCATAACGGTTTCGTTTTCAACGATTTTTTTCTTATTAGACAATATTTATTTTAGGAATTTAGCATATGATGGCATTTGGGTTATAGCTTCTGTAAACGGAATAGTAACGTTTAATTGTTTCAGAAGTTCTACAAATTTCTTGAATTGCCCCTCGTTTTTGGATTTTGCAAGTCTTTGAGGGTATGGAATTGGTGGTTTATATGGCGGTGGAGGTACGTAAGGTTTTTCTGAAACCTATATGTTCTCATTCGCGTCTTCCTCTACATTCTTAGATTAATCTTTCGACTTCTCTACTTCCTTTTCAGGTTTCTGATACATGGTCGGGTTTTGGAGTCTAGGATCTACCGGTCCATCAAGGGCTATCCCACATCGTAATGTGATAGCGTTAGCGTGTCCTTTAGGATTGGGTTGTGGCTGTTCAGGAAATGTACCAGCAGGTGCCGCAGAACTAGCTTGGTGTTGTGCTACTTGGGAGATTTGGGTTTCTAACATTTTATTGTGAGTTGCTAGGGCATCTACCTTATTTGCTAATAGCTTCAACTGTTCACCGGTGTGAATGTTTTGATTGAGGAATTCTTTGTTTTGTTGAGCTTGATTAGCGATAAAATTTTCCATTAGGATTTCAAGGTTAAATTTTATTGGAATGTTAGGAACATTGACAACGGGTTTTTGATAACCTGGAGGTACAGCAGGTGCTTGGCCAGGTGCATATAAAGCGTTATTGCTCTTATACGAGAAGTTAGGATGGTTCTTCCAACCAGGATTATAGGTATTAGCATAAGGATTACCTTGAGCGTAATTTACCTGATCAACTGATATTCCTGCTAAGATTTGACATTCGGTTCCAACATGACCAGGAACTCCACAAACTTCGCAGTTTGGGGTAACTGCAGCCACGGTGGCCGTAGGAGGTAAGGTCAAGCTTTCTATCTTTTGGGTAAGAGCATCTACCTTAGCATTAACTTTATCTAGGCTACTAATCTCGTACATCCCACCCTTGGTTTGAGTTTTCTCCACAGATGTTCTTTCTCCTCCCCACAGATAGTGGTTTTGAGCCATATTTTCAATGAGTTGGTTAGCTTCATCATAAGGCTTGTCCATCAGTGTACCACCTGCAGCGGCATCTATAGAGAGTCTTGTGTTGTACAAGAGTCTATTATAAAACGTGTGGATGATCAGCCATTTTTCTAGTCCGTGATGTGGGCACATTCACATCATATCTTTGTAGCGTTCCCATGCATCGAATAGCGATTCAGTATCCTTCTGCCTAAATCCGTTTATTTGGGCTCTTAGTGCAGCAGTCTTGCTTGGGGGAAAGTATCGTGCTAAAAATACAATCTTAAGTCCTTCCCACGTAGTGACGGAATTTGATGGCAAGGATTGCAACCAAGCCCAAGCTTTATCTCTTAGAGAGAAAGGCAAAAGACATAATCTTATTGCATCTTTACTAACACCATTTTCTATAACTGTGTCGGCAAATTGAACGAATTTTGTAAGATGTTCATTTGGATCCTCGGAAGGATCTCCAGAGAATTGGCGTTGTTGGATAGCTGATATCAATGATGGTTTCAACTCAAAATCGTTTCGATTTATTGCTGGAGCAGTAATGTTGTTGTGGGGTTCTTGTTGTGATGGAGCTGCGTACTCCTTCAGTGGACGGGTCCTTTGTTCTTCGGCCATGTCTACTTCTAGATTAGTTTCGGTTTCAGAGGAAGAATTAGAATCTGTTTCAGAATCAATCTTGATTTCGGGTTTGGGTAAAGGAATAGCGTGATTTAAACAGTAATCCCTGACTGCACGTCTTACGGAAAGGATGCGTTCAGGTTCGTCCGTCGATTTGTCAAGTGGTTCGCCTTGTGAGCGAGTCCTTGGCATACAAATCGAAAAAGGGTTTCTGTTGCCTAGTCTAAACGCGCAACAGAAGAATCGTACTTAATTGACTAATCAGTCCCCGGCAATGGAGCCAAAAACTTGATCGGGACTTTATAAGTCTATTGGGATACTAACTTCAAGTATACAGTTTAGTCGTTCTAGTTTTAAATGATTATCGAACCCACAGAGACTGAGGATCAATCGCATACGATCTAATGCTACAATTGTTTAACTAAGCGACGAATATTTGGTTTTAGGGGGGAAACAGTTTAATTAAAAATAATAGTAATAGCTATACCGGTATGTGATAGTCGGACTTCGGGAATTCAGTGAATCGCTTGGCATATAAAGTATTTCGGTAAAAACGAATTGTTTAAAAACCTGAGACATACACTCTCGTGTTCATGAAATAAGTCATGCTACTAAACCTAGTGGATGCACTTTAAATTTAATAACACTTTTTGAAAACAATTTGAGTTTAATTAATTTATTAAAACACTCTCATGTATTTAAAAATTAATGTTTCGTTACCACTATCTGGGTTGAACCCCAGCTCTCGCATGCAGGTTCTTGCCTTAATTAATTTCCCACTCTCGTGGCAAAATCGTGTTAATTATCCTATCACTCTCGTGACAAGGGTAGTTAAATTAAACATGGAAATTGGAAACCATAAATTGTTTATAAATATTTTTAGCCAAGGTATCAGTGAATTCTTTCGGTACTTAGGAGTCACATACCGGTACAATTAATTTAGTCAGACATAATATATTTAATAACTATGCAATTTAAAATATAATCCATAAAACTAAATGACATATCACAAGAATAAATAAATATTAATTGCATAAAAAAAACCTGGAAATAATGTTGCTATGGTAATCTTGGATGTTACAAATTCCTTGCAGCTCAATCGAAATCAATATTTGTGTTAATTCTTAAATGAAGAATTAACACTCTAAAACTAATGCTGGAAATAGAAATTACAGTACGTGTAGAAAAAGCTCAAAAGAAAGAAAATAGAATAATTGCAGGAAAATAGAAATTTGGTTCTGGGAAAATTTCTTCGACCATCATCCATTGAACTACCACATATATATATATATAGAAGAAAATATTGCAGTTGAGAAAATCTTGGAAAAGGCTTGAGTGGAGTAAGACCCGGATGCATGGTTACTGAGTGGGGGAAATATAGGAGAAGAGTTCTGCCCTCACGTTGCCCACATCTCCACTAATTCATAACGTTACCCTTTACGCGTGTGACGGTCATCACAAGTGGGTGACGGTCGTAATGCGCTTAAATAGCGCATTACGCTCGTCAGTGATATGTGACGAGCATTCTTTCTGGTTGAGGAGGCGTTATGGTAGTCACATGGTGTGATGGTCGTGACCGTTACAAAATCTGCAGACTTTGCAGATTTGGTTCTTTTCTCTTCTGTTTCTTGTTTAGCTTCCTTCATGTGGTCCTTTTTCATTGGTTTGAGTTGACAAATTTTGTACCTGTGAAAAGACATAAAAACTTGGAATAATCGGGAGTTAGACGACTCAATGTATTATAAAATCGGTAAAAAGCATAGTAATTATATGATACGATTTCTCGTTATCAGTAGATACTCGATACTACACTCATTGAGGGTTGGTTTCTTGGGATATTTTGGTCGCCATTAAAAAGGCTTGAGCTGAAACAATGACCAAGGAAACAATCCAGTGATATTGAACTCCTTAGAACCCGGTTACTTTTGTTAGGACAGGTTGAGCCAACTAAATTTCAAGAGGGTACTCACCTATAAAACCCCATGCAAGCCTAAACTAAGAACTTGTTTGATTTTCTTGTGTATGCATACTTGTACATAACATCATGGACATCATGAACATCATATGCATTCACTAACCATTTCAAGGATTTTGGAGATTCATCTTTGTTCTTGTTTTGTAGGATATGGATTCACTTCGCAGGAAAACTATCCAAATCAACCTTGTAAGAATTCCTCCACAACTCAAGGAGCTAGCTTCAAGGATCCCTGAGAACTCCCCATTCACCGAGGGGCATGGTCGTCTACTTAACTTGGTCACCTCCAACACAGAGGAGGATATGATGAAGGTTCTCTTCTAGTTCTTTGACCCTTTGCATCATTGCTTCACATTTCCTGACTATCAGCTTGTGCCTACTTGGGAAGAATTATCTCAACTCCTGAGGATTCCTATTCTCAATCAACTACCTTTCAACGGTGTGGAAAGAGATCCAAAGCCAGAAGATATTGCTCAAGCCCTGCACATGCACTCATCTGATGTCACAACTCATTGGGAAACTAGAAGTGGTGTCAAAGGCTTCTTGGCAAAGTTTCTGTTTGAGAAAGCCCAAAGCTGTTGGAATTCCTTAGACTTGCAAGCTTTTGAGGAGATTGTGGCTCTTCATATCTATGGGATGGTCTTGTTCCCTAATCCTGACCAACTCATAGATGTGAGCACCTTCAAAATCTTCACGTCACGCAATCCGGTGCCTACATTACTAGGGGATATCCTACACTCTTTTCACACTCGTACAATGAGGAAAAGAGGGGTCCTTATGTGTTGCACTCCTCTCCTGGCAAGATGGTTTATTTCTCATCTTCCCCAATCAGTCTTAAAGAATGAGCAAGGATTAAGGTGGTCACAAAGGTTAATGACGCTCAAGCATTCAGATATTCATTGGGGCTCTCGATCCAAAGAGAATGTTATCATTGTTGACCGTTGTGGGGAATTCACTAATGTCCCTCTGCTTGGCATTAGGGGAGGCATCACCTACAACCCATGTTTATCTCTAAGACAGTTTGGTCATGCCCGAAGGGATGGCCCACATGATATGCTGATTCAAGGATTGGTTTTCGACTACGACAACGACAATCAAAGTCTTTGCCAAAGATTCATCCGAGCTTGGAGGATGCTAAACAAGGTGGATAGTAAGACTTTAGGACACAATAATTCCATCCCTCTTGAGCCTTACCTCAAGTGGGTACGAAATCGCTCTGAAAGTCTTATGATGCCTTATCCTTCCATTCTCCCAGTGATTATTGAGCCTATTAAGGAAGGAGAAGTTCCATACACTATCCTACATCCTGACATGCCCACATCACTCGAATATCTACAAATGGATTGGATATAACTCAAAGGAGAGAGAGATACTTTCGAAGCCCAATTCTACGCAAGCGAGAAGAAGGTTTTGGAACTCACTAGGTTACTTCATGAGGAGCAGACTCTAAACACCTACATAGCACCAAAGAGGATGCGCAACACTTTTTTACCTTAGAATTTTGTATTATTTTGCCCAAGGGGCATTGATGTACTCAAATTCTATCTTATTAATATAACGTGTGTTTCTTTTTGTTTAAAACAAATTTGAATTTTTAAATCCTTGAAAGCATTGCATATATGCATATCATTCATCATGACATAAACAGGTCTTTTGCAACAAGTTTCCTCATCTCTCTAACTGTTTATTTCAGTAAGATGGATCTCGAACAGACGGTCAAAGATCTTCGAGCTCAGAACAAACAGTTTCAATAGTTACTCATGACCTTAGCCAAGGGGCAGGATGAATTGAAGACTCTGTTAGCTGAAGAGAGAAAGAAGAAACCAAAGAAAACCACTGGGGTTTTGAATATGGGGAGAAGATTTCAAGGACAGACTAGAAGGACCTTGAATTTTGCAACCACTTTCGGAGAAGGATAAGGGAAAGGAAAAGAAACAGCGGTTCCGTCAGAATCTGAAGAGGAGGAAGAAGAAGAAGACTACTCTGAGGAGTAGTACCCTCCGGCTGATGATAAGTACATACATCTTGAAGAGCGTTTAAGCGTTATGGAAATACAAAGGGTACCAGGTCTAGACTTTGAAGAATTGGGGCTGGTGTCAGGAATTGTAATCCCACTAAAGTTCAAGGTGCCGTTGTTTGCAAAATATGATGGGGTGTCATGTCCTAAAATGCACCTCCGATCAAACGTGAGAAAGATTCAGCCGCACTCTACCGATAAAGACCTATGGGTGCATTTTTTCCAAGATAGTTTGTCCGGGACACAACTCGATTGGTTTTACAAATTAGAAAGGTCCGACGTCCAAAACTGGGAAGATCTTGCCGCAACTTTCTATAAACAGTACCAGTATAATGCAGATTTGGCGCCTACCCGTACTCAACTTCAGAGTATGGCTATGGCTTCAAATGAAGGTTTCAAAGATTACGCACAAAAATGGAGAGATCTAGCTGGGAGAGTGCAACCCCCTCTGTCTGAAAGGGAGTTGGTGGATATGTTCTTAGGTAATCTATCGAGCCCTTTCTTTAACCATTTTATTGGGAGTTCATCTGCCGGATTTACTGAGTTGATATTAACCGGAGAAAGGGTGGAAGCTGGCATAAAAAGCGGGAAGATTCAGAAGGACTCGTCTACCTCTACAGCTGTGAGAAAGCCTTTCATTGGAAAGAAGGAGGTATCTGCTATTTATCCATAAAGAAACCAAGGGATAACTGAACGCCGACCAATGGTAAGGGTCATTATGATCCCAAAATCTGCATCTGATCAACCGAGAAGTAATCAACCAAGGGTGGAAAGGCCAGTCCGGAAATTCACCATAATTAACATGACTCTAGCACAGGTTTTACCACATCTGCTGAAATCTAATTTGGCGACTTTGAAGGAGGCTCCAAAGAATCCCAACATGGCTTCCCCTCATTATCACTCGAATGCCAGATGCGCATACCATTCCGAAAGTCTGGGCCACGACACCAATAATTGTTGGGCTTTGAAAAACAAGATCCAAGACCTCATAGATGTAAAAGAGATCGAGTTTGAAGCGCCAGAGAAACCAAATGTCATTTCCGCTCCTATGCCTAGACATAGTCATAACGCTAATGCTATTGAGGAAGATTTGTTTATTGCTACAGTAGATGAACTCTTGACCCCGCTCCCGATCATTAAGATGAACTTATTTAAAGTTGGTATATTCCCAGGTTGTAATAAAGACTGTCGTATTTGCTTATCCTTATCAATTGATTACCCTCTGTTGAAGACAGGTATACAACGCCTGATAGACAACCAAGAAATTCTGTTCGAAATTGCTCCTGTTTTACCCATTCCTATTAAAGAAGTTTCAATCATAACCATCTCCGCCAATCCTTCCAGGGTCCCCAAAAGACTCGTTAGGATTACATCAGATCCGGAGACTACTCCTCTCGTAATTACAATGCCCGGGACGGTCCCATATGAATCAGATAAAATAGTATTGTGGAATTACGGTGGAGAAATCTACTACCATGGTATTAAACAAGACAGGTTGACCACTGAAGAAGTGAGCTCCGAAGAAGAAAATTCTGACATTAGTAATATTTTCAGAACTAGTAAGATTACCCGTAGCGGTAGAATCTTCTCTCCAGAGATTTCCCCTCCAAAGGCAGTTTTTGGACCCGTGGTCGTTCCGAATATTACCTCTGTACCAATAACCATACTTGCAAGTGCACCTACCGACAAAGACGGTGCGATCCCTAGTATTGCCCCTACAACCACTTCTATTGTTGAAAATCGAGGAAAAAGCATTCAAGAAGAGTCTGTCCGGACGAAGGCTCAATCACTAGCTATCCCCGAAACATCCAAGAAGGAAATGGAAGAGATCCTGAGGATAATAAAGAAGAGTGACTATGACGTGGTTGAACAGTTGGGGAAAACTCCCTCCAAGATCTCCATGCTAGCATTGCTGATGTGTTCTGAGGCACATGCAAAAGCTCTGGTAAAATTTCTGAAGACAACCCATGTGCCACAAGAGACGTCCTCTGACCAATTCCAAGACTGTGTGGCCAGTTCGACAGTTGATAACGGCCTGGGCTTCTCTGATGCTGATTTGACACCCATAGGGAGAAAACACAACGAGGCATTACATGTCTCTGTGGAGTGTAGGGGAACGACTCTGGCACATGTCTTGGTGGAAACAGATTCATCTTTGAACGTCTTACCGAAGAAAGCCCTCGACAGATTGGATTACGAAGGGCAGAATTTAAAACCCAGTAACATAGTTGTAAGAGCATTTAATGGCTCGAAGATGATGGTCCACAGGGAGGTGGACATCCCGATAAAAGTGGGAACTCATATTTTCAATTCAACCTTCTATGTGATGGACATTCGCCCCTCTTACTCCTGTCTATTAGGACGCCCCTGGATCCATAATGTCGGTGCTATTACCTTCACGCTACACCAAATGCTGAAGTACCCAGTCCAAGGAAAGATCATAACTGTCCATGGAGAGGAGGAGTACATGATTAGTCATCTAAATTCCTTCCGATATGTGGAGTTGGATGGCGAGTTCATTGAAACCCCTTTTCAACATTTCGAAGAGGTCTCTCAAGAAGTAGCGATAACCAAGGAGGTATCCCCAATTCCCAAGATCACAAGACCTCCGCTTCGGATGTCATCTCTAAGGGACGCCAGGGCGGTAGTAGAAGAGGGTGGATGCACCATCTGGGGGAAGCTTCCGGACATCCCGTATAAAGAAGACAAGTTTGGTTTAGGGTTTACTTCAACTGCTCAGAAGGCTGTGCGTCGTGCCTGTGCTGGAGGGCCACCTTTGAATATTAGTAACCGAGAGGTCAATGCAGTGGAATACGTTGAAAAAGATGGTAGCTTGGAAGATTGGATATTTCCTACTGCCAATGGAGGACTTCGCAACTGGGAAGCCAGAGACTTTGTCCCAATAACTTTCATCTCTCAGTAATTTATCTTTTACATTTCTGTTGGACTTGTAATATTCACAAACAATTCGCACTTTAAAAACCTTGTATCTTACCCGAGGCACAATGGTCCATTTGTAAGGGTTTTTATTTCATCTTCATATGACATTCAATGTATCATGGATGTTTTTCCACATATAAACCTTTTGTGCTCATTGTCTTTCTTTTACATTTTATTGTTTAAAGATGGCTATACCCTTACACACACCCAAACTCACAAATGCAGGTACCCCTCCATTCTGGATCCCATGGGTAACGATACTGCTATAGCCTTCAGTGACTCTAAAGATCCAATCTACCAAGCCGAATACGAAGGTGAGGAAGATTATGAAGTGCCAGGGGAATTGGCCAGACTACTACAACAAGAGGAAAGAGCTATTCATCCTCATGAGGAGCCGTTGGATACAATCAATTTGGGTACCGAGGAAGATAAAAAGGAAATCAAAGTGGGTGCCAACCTAGAGCCGAGTGTTAAGGAGCGTCTAATTCAGATATTGCATGATTATGTTGAGATCTTTGCCTGGTCATACAAAGACATGCCAGGATTTGATACAGACATCATGGTACATCATCTACCCATAAGAGAAGATTGTCCACCAGTGAATCAAAAAGTCCGCCGCATGAGACCTGACATGTCAGAGAAGATCAAAGCGGAAGTCATGAAACAGCTCAACGCTGGATTTTTGGCTGTCACTTCCTATCCTCAATGGGTTTCCAACATTGTTCCCGTGCCTAAAAAGGACGACAAAGTAAGAATGTGCGTGGATTATAGAGATTTAAACAGGGTCAGCCCTAAAGATGATTTTCCACTTCCCCACATCGATATCCTGGTTGACAATACGGCGCAGCACAAAGTGTTTTCCTTCATGGACGGATTCTCAGGGTATAACCAGATCAAAATGGCACCTGAGGACATGGAGAAAACTACATTTGTTACACAGTGGGGCATGTTCTTCTACAAAGTGATGCCATTCGGACTGAAGAATGCTGGGGCAACCTATCAACACGCCATGGTAGCTTTATTTCATGATATGATACATCATGAGATAGAGTTATATGTAGATGACATGATAGCCCGATCACAAACTGAAGAGGAGCACCTTGATCACTTGCAAAAGTTATTTGTAAGATTGAAGGAGTACAAGTTAAGATTGAATCCAAACAAGTGTACATTCGGAGTCCGGTCCGGTAAACTCTTAGGTTTCGTCGTCAGCAATAAAGGCATCGAGGTTGATCCTGCCAAGGTTAAAGCGATACAAGAAATGCCTGCTCCTCGCACTGAGAAGGAAGTCAGAGGATTCTTGGGACGCCTGAACTATATTGCCAGATTCATTTCTCACTTAACAGCTACATGTGAGCCAATCTTCAAATTACTGAAGAAAGATCAAGTAGTCAGATGGAACGACGAATGCCAGTTTTCTTTTGACAAGATCAAGGAGTACTTACAAGAGCCTCCTGTTTTGATGCCACCAGTCGAGGGAAGACCACTGATCATGTATCTAACTGTTTTAGATAACTCAATGGGGTGTGTATTAGGGCAGCATGACGAGTCTGGCTGAAAAGAGCACGCTATTTACTACCTGAACAAAAGGTTTACCGACTGTGAAACTAGATATTCACTGCTCGAGAAAACTTGCTACGCTCTAGAATGGGCTGCTCGTCGGCTAAGACAGTATATGTTGACTCATACCACCTTGTTGATATCTAAGATGGATCCGATAAAGTACATCTTCAAAAATCCTGCTCTGTCTGGAAGGATAGCTAGATGGCAGATGATCCTAACAGAATATGACATACAATACACTACCCAGAAAGCTATAAAGGGCAGTGTGCTAGCTGATCATCTTGCTCATCAAGCGGTAGAAGATTATCAGTCCATGAAGTTTGAATTCCCGGATGAAGACATCATGACATTAGACAACTGTGAAGAAATCAGACCATATGACAGACTTGAACAAGGATCCTGATACACCCTGTTCTTTGATGGGGCATCTAATGCACTCGGTAACGGTATCGGCGTGGTACTCATATCTCTGGAAGGGTGCGATACTCCTTTTACTGCCATAATTTGCTTCAACTGTATGAACAACATGGCGGAATACGAAGCATGCATCTTTGGTCTCAAGGCTGCCATAGACTTGGGAATCAAATCTTTAGATGTGTTTGGAAATTCAGCTTTAGTCATCAGTCAGATCAAAGGAGAGTGGGACACTAAGCATCCAAACCTTATCCCCTACAAATAACATGTTTTGACATTGCTACCACATTTTGAGCAGATTACCTTCGAGCATTTCCCGCGAGAAGAAAATCAGTTAGCAGATGCTTTAGCCATAATTTCATCTATGTTTAAACTTAATTGGGATAACGAGGCTCCCCAGATCACCATTGAACGAATGGATGGACCAGCACATTGTCACGAGATTAATACTGAAGAAGTAGTGGACCAGCCTTGGTTTCATGAAGTCAAGAGGTATCTCGAGGCTCAGGAATATCCAGAAGGAACTTCAATCAATGATAAAAAGTTCCTAAGGATATTCTCTGCTAAGTTTTTCATAAGTAATGGCTTCCTGTACAAGTGCAATCATGACTCTATTCTGCTTCGTTGTATTGATAAGATTGAGGCTGAAAAGATTATGGCTGAGCTACATCAGGGCACCTTTGGCACTCACTCCAGTGGGTATACGATGGCGAAGAAAATCCTACGGGCAGGCTATTACTGGTCTACCATGGAAGCAGACTGCTATCAACACTCTCAGACCTGTCATCAGTGTCAAATTTATGCAGACAAGGTGCACGTACCTCCGGTTCCTTTAAATGTCTTGACAGCTCCTTGGCCCTTTGCTATGTGGGGAATCGATATGATTGGGGAGATCAAGCCTACATCCTCAAATGGACACCGCTTCATTCTAGTGGCCATTGACCATTTCACAAAGTGGGTCGAAGCAGCTTCCTTCGCATCCATTACTAAGAATGTTGTTGCCCGCTTCATCAAGCAAAATCTCATTTGCCGGTACGGTATCCCAGAAAGGATCATTACTGATAATGGTTCAAACCTTAACAATATTATGATCACCGCCTTGTGCGAGCAATTCAAGATTCAGCATCAAAATTCATCCCCCTATCGGCCAAAGATGAATGGTGTCGTTGAAGCTGCAAATAAAAACATTAAAAAGATCATACAAAAAATGACAGTCACCTACAAGGACTGGCATGAGATGCTGCCATTTGCTCTCCACGGGTACCGTACCACGGCTCGCACATCAACTGGGGAAACACCCTATTATTTGGTTTATGGCATGGAGGTTATCTTTCCTATTGAGGTTCAGATCCCCTCTTTGAGAATTATGAAGGATGCAGGTTTGAATGAGGACGATTAGATCCAGACTCGAGTTGATCAACTGAACTTAATTGATGAAAAGAGACTCACTGTTGTTTGTCGTGGTCAGATGTATCAAAAACGGATGATCAAGGCTTTCAACAAGAAAGTCAGATGCCAAGTATATCAAGTTGGAGATCTAGTGATCAAACGCATTATCTTGCCACAGAGTGATCCCAGGGGAAAATGGACTCCTACCTATGAAGGACCATTTGTAATCAAGAACATCTTCTCCGGTGGGGCAATGATATTAACCACCATGGACGGCGATGATTTGCCACACCCTGCGAACGCAGACATAGTCAAAAGATACTACGCATAAGAGACCCGCTAGGTTGACACACCTAGGCAAAAAAAGGGCATATCGGCGAACCAAAAGGTTCGGGAAAAAATTAGGGATAAAATAAATAAATAAATTGTACACCCGACAAGTTGAAAACCTGAAAGGGAGACTTGGGCAAAAGAGGGTTTCCCGGTGGACTGAAAACCCGAAAAGGCGATCCAGGCAAAGGTTAGGGAATTAAAGCGTATGACTATGTCACGTCGGATCACTTTGTGGACAACCTCTTGACTTCCATTGACAAACTCGGAGTTTCTGATCAATTCAATCATCTTCGGACGAAGCAACAAATAGACAAGATATTCAGAGATACGAAGGCTATAGCAGAATGGGAACCCCATGGGGTTATCACACATAGCTATCTTTCTTTGTTTAAATTTTTCTTACTTTTATGACACTATCCTCTTACTAGGATGTCTGTCACCTTTGTACAAAAATAATTATTCAAAGTAAATACAAAAATATCTCTTTAAAGTACGGAAAATTATTTTTCTTTTCCTTTACACTTGTGTTTTATTTGCAAAAACATCCAATGATTCATTAATGAACATATGCATTTGAACATAATTACTGTTTACAAATAAACAAAATGAAAGGAAACAATTACTGACAGGTTGAAAGAATAAGAAGACGTCTTTAGGTTATTCCATGAGCAATCCCCATAATATGTCACTTAAATCCCCAGCGGAATTAAACTTCAAACTATCAATCCCCGGCGGAAACCATTCAGTTCCTCCAAATTCCCCAGCAAGTTGTTTGAAGCCTGAAATCCATTCGGATAACAATTGACTTTTGTTACGCCTTAACTGAACAAAAACTACCATCTATCCCCAGTATAAGTCATCAAAATTCTCTGGATTCCCCAAGCAGATTCCTCGAGCAGTATACGGCATTGCTCTCACAACAGAATTTTTGTCAATGCTCCAATTTCAAGATATGAAGGATCCACATTACCCTCAGCAACAGTCAAGGATTTATTTTCCTCAGGAAAATAACAATACAGAAAATCAACGTACATGCGCATACATTACATCCACATATCATAAACATTGATAAAACACATATATTACATCATACGTTTCATGCAACATAATTTATGCTTCAGCTAACATTTTAACCTTTTCAGGATAAGATTAACAATCTACCATTAACAATATGCAATAATGATACAGTTTAGATACGCTCCAGACACGGATGCCATTCTATTACTCATTCAGATTTCAACTATTCATGATACAGTTTAGATACGCTCCAGACACGGATGCCATTCTATTACTCATTCAAATTTCAACTTTCAGATACAGTTCAGATACGCTCCAGACACGGTTGCCATTCCTGTACTCATTCAGATTTCAACTATTCAGATACAGTTCAGATACGTTCCAGACATGGATACCATTCTGATACTCATTCAGATTTCAAAGTCCAGATACAGTTCAGATACACTCCAGACTAGGAGGCCATTCTGATAACTCATTCAGATTTCAACTATCAGATACAGTTGTTTACAGTGATTTCTGGTAAACAACCGCTAGTCCTCCAAACTATCAAATAATCTTAATGACTGTTATTTAATCTCTCTGGTAACTTGCAGGATCGACTAGATTGATCCTATGGTGTATTGGTCGTTTTGATAATTCTCATTGTAGAACTGATATTCATGGTTAGTATTTAGAATGTTGTGTAGGCGTTCAACTTACTTTGATTACCATATTAAAAAGATCTAATGACGTGATCAAGTAAAGACGTGCGAAACTAAATTGCATGAATAAAGATTCTATTGTAAAGAAATGTAAAACTGCAAGAAACAAGTAAATAACTTTGAAGTATAAAAGCATGTAATGTAAAAGAGTTTCTGAAATGTAAAGGATTCGAAATAAAAAGAAAGTGTTCAAATGCAAGAACTCAATAAATGACTTTGAATGAAAAGGTATTCGAATGACAAAAACATGAAGATAAAAGTATGAAATGTACAAGAGTTTCTGAAATGTAAAGGATTCGAAATAAAAAGAAAGCGTTTAAATGCAAGAAATCAGTAAATGACTTTGAATGAAAATACTTTAATGTAAAGGCTTTTGAATGATATTGACATGAAGATAGAAGATAAACTGGAAATGATAAAGAGTTTTGCTAAATCATAAATATTTGGTGTTATCATACGTACATTGTTCGAGCATTTGTTTCCCTAGCCATGTGGTATTTTGAATGTTTACTGAATTTGTACAATAGATATGACACACGAAATCCTAACACTAAGACTTCTATTTATACTACTTCGACCATAACGGTCTTGCCTATAAGATTTTTCCACGTTCAGAACATGCAGAGCACTGCTCCTCTCTAGCTTCCACGCGTCTTCGAATGCTCCAGCGCATATATTTTTAAATTTCGAACATCCCGCTTGTGTTTGAATTTCAAATGTTTTGGCACTCTTCGCTTCGAACCCATTTCTTTAAACACAATCTCATTACCACTTCAAGGTTTCTTTTAAATATGTCTCCACAACTGTCACTCGAAGCTCCGAGCTTTGACATGTTCGTTCGAAGAACTGCTTCTATCATTCCGAACCATAACATCTTTCTTTATTCCAACGAAACATCCAACTTGCTTCGTTTCGAACTGTGCCATCAAAATCTTCAGCCAACAAAATGCCCCTTTAAAATATGTATTTCGATCCTTTGAGAAACACTTATTTTAAATATACATGAAAGATTTTGATGTGACCTTTGAGTAATCGTAACATTTATTGTGTATGACTCCAGTCACGTCAATCACGACGCCTCTTGGATTCCTTAACCATCTTGAATCAGTATTTCACAGCATGGTGCAGTTATAAAACAATGATTATTATTAATCACGCCTATTACCAATATCAGCCTTTACGCCACCCCCTTCTCAATCCAACCCACGACTCCCATGTATCCTAGTCTCACTTAGTGGATGTTTAAACTTCCACACTATAAAAACCAATCAACGTAGTCTTTTATTCTCTTCCACTTTCTGAAACTTTTTCTTCCTTTCTTCTCACCGAAACCCTCAAACTTTTAACAATCTCCAACAATGTCTTCTACAACATCATCCCAACTGAAGAAAACTTCCAAAAAGAAAGGAAAGAACACAGGAACATAATGGAAAGCAAGGTTGGTACTTATCAAGGTCAATCTGTGCTTATCCCCCAAATGATCTCCAAAGAGAAGGAAATGCTTTACGCCTCTCAGGTACTAATTCCAACTAACACTGCTGGAAAGAGGTTTGCTCTTATGGGTCCTCTTACAGTCTTTGAAATCTTAAAAGATACTAGAAAAATCTTCCCTGTTTGTTATAACTTTAAGCCTTTGTTTAATAAAATGGATATCCCTAAAACATGCGAGTCTTCTGATTCGACAACCGTGGAAACTCCAATCGTTCCCTCAAAAGACCCCTTTGTGCTAGACTATGTGAAGAGCAACTTTAAACCATTCCGATCATGCCCTACCTCTGACACAGCTTACCAAAACTGGTTTACCAAAGTAGAAGCCAAGAAATCCCAGCAATGGGAGGAATTAGGAATTTACAATTTGATTAGGTTATCGAAACCAGGCTTCACCTATAGTCATCCATTATTATTTGCGTCCTTATATTTCTGGGACAGCACCTACAACACCTTTCATCTCCCTGGGGGAATGATTACACCCACATTTTTCGATATAGCAGCCATTACTGGTTTGTCACCAGTAGGAGAAACCTACATCCCTGACAATGAAGAGCACTCCAGTATTATTGACTTCGAAGTCAAATTAGCCAGCTTTTCAAAGTTCATTAGCCACTACCACACTGAAGGAGATAGTGTGTCTGATGTGGAACATATTGCTTTCCTCACCTTATGGTTATCAAGGTATGTATTCTGCAGCAGGTCCTTACAGGTAGCAAGCAGGTTCATCCCTCTAGCTAGAGACTTACATGAGAATAGGAGGGTGTGTTTAAGCGAACTGTTACTTGTTGATCTTTACGAAAGTTTAAGATCAGCCGTTTCGAGTTTGAAATCCCACACTCCCAAAAACATCCTTCTAGCTGGCCCCTTCTGGTTACTCCAGTTATGGCTTAATGCCATGTTTGAACCCTCACTATCAACTGCTAACACTATTGTTGAACAAGATCCGGAGATAGCGGATAGAATCATTGAAGGTACGAGGCTGCGAAAACTTACCCCAAACGATGATAAGGATGACTTCAAGGTCCTTTTTTCAAACTATATCATGATTTTCTCCAAGAGACACAAATTTGAAGAGACCATGGCGCACTTTGCTTCAAGGACTCATGGACCATCATGGTTCACCATGGCTCTCTCAGAAGCAGTTAAAAGAAAAGAAATTCAAGATATTTGGAAAGCCTTTTTGCTTCCCAGATTAATCTCCTCACAAATCACTCCTTCCAAGAATCAAATCTTCCTTTTTGCTTATCAACCCAACTTTGTTTCTAGACAATTTGGCCTGTGCCAACTAATCCCTGAACCTCTGTTTCAAACAGAAAGTGCCATCACTTCTGGTCGAACTTTTAAAGCCAGAGAAGCCAAACTGCAACAGGAACAATATCAAGGCTTCGCCCACTTTGAACTAATACCTTTTGAACCCACACATTTCACAGCAAAGGGTTTTCTGGAATGGTGGACAAAGTTCTACCAATCTTATATGTTCGATACCCTCTCTATTCAACAGAAACTAACTGATGCGTTCGATGTGCAGGTACACTCCAAGAAAGGTATGTTCACTCACGCCAAAGAGATTAGGGCTTTTCAAAATTATTTCGAAACCACTTATGATCCCACACACTTGGAATCCACTGTGCATCAAGCGGCTGAGACCTTGAAGGAAAAATTTAAAGAAAAAATTTCTAAGCTAAAACTTCCTTCAGGGTTGTCACCTGAGGATAGGTATAGGTTGGCACTCTAAATGCATCCACCTAAATTCCCTAGATTGCCTACCTCAGAACTGGCTCTGGCTTGGTTTCCTCCATACCCTTGGTGGTTCACTTGCAAAGAAATGTTCAAATATCTTCAAAAGAAACCAAAGCCATCTGAGACTGTGACATGGGCTCGTCATTGGCTCCATGATTTCCCAGGACATCTTCGCTATGACCTTTTTGCCATGTCGATTATATATAATCAAGGCGCAGGTGCGAATGCTTGGGAAAATCCCAAATGTTTCTTACTTTCTACATTTTTAACTTTTACCTTAATTGTTTCGATTTTCAGCCATCAGGATAAAGACCGCTGCTTCGAAGTCTAAGGAAGGAAGTGCCTCCCAAACATCTGTCGAAACCACTGATGATGTGACCTTATCCAAACCAACAACAACTACTGCAACAACAACAACAACACCAGTAATAACAACTGTTCTAACTCCACAGGTAATCAATTAGCCTTGATGTTTCGAATAGACTGAGTTTCATGATTTGGATCTAACTCATGTTTAAATCTTTCCAGACTAACAAACTCCCACCAACCACTGCGAAGAAAAGAAAAACCAACACTACTGGGAAGAATCCCAATGCTGGAGGGAATTCACCAACTGCTTCGAAGAAGAAGCAGAAGAAAGAAATTTCCAAAGGCGCTGCACCAACTGGCATTTCTGGACTTGATTCCAGAGATGCTGCTCCCTCAACTAAATCCAAAAATCCACCTTCGACCTCCAACGTAATGTTGGAACATATAGATAGCAACCTCTCTTCTGAGAATCCACAGGTAAGTTGAACTCTAATTTTTAACAAAATAATTATTCATTACCTTGGTGCGTGCTCTTGATATTCTTTGCCTCTGTAGGACATTTTGAACCCAACTCTTACCGCTTCGACTTCCCCATCGAAGACTGCTGCTCCCATCAACTCTTCTCCTCATGGGGACTCCAGTAACCTGGTGCAAAACAAAGGATCCTCCAACATGGCGGTTCTGACTGGGGCTTCAGAGCAGCAAGATGACCAAAGTACTTCTCCTCCTTTGAAAGAAACGAATGAAGCAACGCTTCATGCATCTGCAGAGATTTTACCAGAAACTTCTCTTCAAAAGTCCCCTCTCGAAACCCTTCAAGAGAACCCAAAGGACATTCATGCTGAAGAAGAGAAAGCTGATTCTGATCAAGAAAACGAAGAATCTGCAGAGGAAGGATCTGAGGAAGAAGATGCCCACAATGGTTCGACTGTTGGAACAGAGTCAGATGCCAATAGCAGTGAGAACAATGATATCGAAGTGGTGGATCTGGTTGATAATGAAGAAGGCAATGAGCAGGAAACGAGTGAAGGTGACGGTGACCGGACCAATGAGCCCATGGAAGTCGAAATGGATGTGACTCCCTTGCGCATGGAACTTCCTCAATCGTCTCAATCTCAAATGACTGAAGAGGAGCTAGCTCTCCTAAGACGAAATGACCCAATTGGGTATATGAAGGCGAAACTAGCTCAAAGGGATATTCCTCTTGCTATGGCTGGTACTAGTTCGACTAGAAATCTGTTGCCCTCAGATGATAGAGTTGTACTCCTTAACAGAATTAGGAGAACAATCCTTGATGTGGATTTGTTCGAAGTGCTCAAACAGGATAGTACAGCTTGCTATACCATGAAGGAGCTACTTACGCAAGTTAACCTCGCCACCTGCTCTTTTCCAGTCAGCACCATCTTATTCGATCTTCAATCTCTGTTAGACAACGTGACTGGGTGTCTTCTCCAAGACGAATTTGCTACCAGAAAGGTCCAAGAGAAACGAACTTCCATGGACGCTGCTTATGAGCATGCTTCGAAGCTCTCTAAAGAAGCTGAAGATCAAGCCATGCACATAAAGCAAGCCAAAACTGACTATGAAGCTCGAGCTGAGTCTATTCTTCTCTGGGAAAAGCAAATTCAAGAACTTCAACAAAAGGTTAAGGAGGCTCAACAACAACAATTGGCCTACGAAACCAATACTGCTGGTGATCAGTTCGAAGAGCTCCTCAATAAAGGACTTGCAGAAATGGAGGCAGCAGAGCAACTTAAAGGAGAAGTAGCTACCCTAGAAGGAGCAAGGCGTTTCACTCAACAAAGGCTTGAGTCCTTTCGGAGTACCTTTAATAGATTGAGGAACAATGCCTATTTTTAAATCTTAGTTTTAATTAGTTTTGAAATTTGGTTTTGGTCTGTAATATCCGAACAACGCCATTTTGGCAATCCTATATTACCATTTTGGCATTCCTTTATGATGTTTTGATTACGTTGTTATTATTCGAATCTCCTGCAGGCGTGGCTTATATTTCTTTAAATATTTCCCATTAACCTTTAGGATTCGCTTATCATCAGCCAATTCTTTGATTTCATATGCATTATTCGAAAATATCTTTATTATTCGAAAAGGTCCTTCCCAATGAGGTGACCATTTACCTAATGTTTTATTTTTCTTGTCCATGGGCAATATGACTTTCCAGACTAAGTCATTAATAGTGAATGCTTTTCCTTTCACCCTTTTGTTATATGCCCTGGCTACCCTTTCCTTTTGTCTCATTAGGATTTGCAATGCATGCAATCTAACTTCATCTAACTCAACTAACTCATTCATCATCATCTCCCAATATAATGCAGATGGGATTTCGTTTTGTCTTTGAATTCGAACTGATTGTAGATGAATTTCTACTGGCAGAACTGCATCATGACCAAATGTTAGTTGGAAAGGCATGGTGTTAGTAGCTTCTTTAGGAGATGTTCTACAGGCCCATAATATTTGGTCCAAAGTTTTGTGCCAGTTCCTTGGCTTTTTACCAATATGTTTCTTAATTAATCCTATTATCACTTTATTGGCTGCTTCGACCTGACCATTTGCTTGAGCATAATATGGTGTTGATGTCAGTAATCTAAACCCCATCTCTTGAGCAAATTCTTGCATCTTCCTACCAGTAAACACAGAACCTTGGTCTGTGGTTATGCTCTCTGGCAATCCGAACCTATAGATAATTTGTTTCTGTATGAACTCAATAATATCCTCTTGATCAGCAGCTACCAATGGTATCGCTTCGATCCACTTGGTAAAATAATCTATTCCTACCAAGATACATTTATGTCCTTTAGACGAAGCAGGATTTATTTCTCCTATTAAATCCAATGTCCATCCTCTAAAGGGCCATGGTTTAATGATCGAATGCAACTCACTTGCAGGAGCATGTTGAATCCTTGCGTGTTTCTGGAATTCTTCACACCCTTTAGCAAAGTCTATACAATCTTTGAGCATGTTGGGCCAATACATGCCATATCGAAATAACAACCATTTCATTTTATGACCTGCTTGATGTGCCCCACATGCCCCATTGTGGACTTCTGACAATGCTAAGTATGCCTCACTTTCTCCTAGGCATTTAAGTAATACACCTTCTTGGGTCTTTTTGAACAATTCATTTCCCATGAGGACATATGATAATGCTCTATATTTTATCTTCCTATCAACATTCAAAGTTGGATTTGTTAAATAACTCACAAGTGGACTTCGCCAATCTGCATCTGATAAGGTGTCTATGGCTAGTACTTCGAATCCCTGTTTCTCAGCATGACCTAATTTTATACTCTCTAGATCTGATGGTATGAATCTAGTAGCCATAACTCTACCTCTTAATTCAACCAAATCCTCAAAGTTTTTGGCAGAAACTTTATAACCTGAAGCCAATTGTGCTAAGTCATTTGCTTCTTGGTTTTCTATTCTTGGTATATGTTGAATATCCATGTATTCGAATTTTCTAAGTAGCCTGTTAACTATGACAAAGTATGTCATCAGATTTTCCTTTATGCATTTATACTCCTTTGTTATTTGCTTGACCACTAACTCTGAGTCTCCTTTAATTTCGACTCTAGTTGCCCCCAATTCCAACAAAGCTTCAAGTCTAACAATAAGCGCTTCGTACTCAGCTTCGTTGTTCGAGCAACGAGGACCATCTAACTTATACTTGAATTTTGTTGGAATTCCTTCAGGAGAAATTATGAGAACTCCAACACCACTACCATCCCTATGGGTCGAACCATCAAAGTATAATTTCCAAGGTTGCATTTCAACGTAAGCCATGACAGTCCTTTCAACCAGTGAATGGTCCACGATAAAATCAGAAATTACTTGGCCTTTCACAGCTCTTAAAGGCATGAAAGTCAAAGAATATTCTGTTAAGGCTAAAGCCCATTTACCAACTCTGCTATGCATTATTGGTTTCGAAAGCATGTGTTTAATAACATCGAAATGAGATGAAACATAAACATCAACAGGCTTTATATAATACTTAAGTTTCATACAAGAAAAGTACAAACAGAGACATAGCTTTTCTATATTGCTATATCTAGTCTCTGCATCATTCAATACCCTACTTAAATAGTATATGGCTCTTTCGATGCCATTGCTATCTTCTTGTGCTAACATACTACCCATACTAACTTCAGAGGCAGATATGTACAATCTCATGGGCTTTCCCCATGAAGGTGGAGACAAGATGGGAGGCTGAGAGAGATATCTTTTTATCTTTTCAAATGCCTCCTGATGGGCTTCGTTCCACTCGAAGGCTTGGCCTTGCTTCAAATGAAGCAACAGAGAGAAAGCTTGGGTTCTTCCACTTAGATTCGAAATGAACCTTCTGAGAAAGTTAATCTTCCCTAGCAAAGATTGCAGCTCCCTTTTTGACGTAGGTGCTTTCGTCTCCATTATGGCTTTGGTTTTATTTTGGTTGATCTCGATTCCTTTTTTATGAACCACAAAGCCAAGGAAATCTCCAGCCTGCACAAAAAATGCACATTTAAGGGGGTTCATCTTTAAGCCATGTTTTCTCATTCGTTCGAATGATTGGCTCAAATGATGCAAATGGGTTTCTGCAGATATAGATTTGATGACTATATCATCAATATACACCTGCATAAAGGTTTCAATGAAATCATGGAAAATCAAATTCATTGCCCTTTGATAAGTTTCCCCAGCATTCTTTAAACCAAAAGGCATCACCACCCATTCGTATGTGCCTAAGGCTCCTGGGCAACGAAATGTTGTCTTGGCAACATCTTCTTCAGCAATAAAAATCTGATTGTACCCAGAGTATCCATCTAACATACTTAAATATTCGAATCTCGTAGCAGAGTCTACTAACATTTCTGCCACAGGCATGGAGTACTCATCTTTAGGGGTTGCAGTATTTAAATCCCTAAAATCTATGCAAATTCTCAGAGAGCCATTTTTCTTAATAACAGGCACTATATTTGCTAACCATTCGACATACCTTGTGGTTCTGATGAATCTGCAGCGTAGCAACCTTTCAATCTCAGTCTTGATCTTTGTGAGAACCGCTGGTGCGAATCTTCTAGGAGTTTGCTTGATGGGCTTCTTGCCATCCTTGATTGGAAGTCTATGCTCCACTAACTCCCTCTTCAAACCAGGCATTTCATCATAATCCCACGCGAAGCAATCTTTGTTTCTCTTGAGGACTTCGATCACTTCCTGCTTGAGGCCTGGATTAAGTTTTGCGCTTATATAAGTTATTCTTTTTGTGTTCTCATCCCCTAAATTCACCTCTTCGAGTGGATCCTGCGCCAACATTTTGGCACCCGAGTCTATGGGGTCCTTCTCGAAGCCTAAGGGTTCTTTATCATAGATGGAATCCAGCCTTTGATCTATTTCGTGTTCTTCAAAGGGTGAGTCTTTCGATCCATCCCCATTTATTTCGTTCACCTTTACAGCCAATCTATTTATTTCAGCCTCTAAGGCCGCTTTCGATTCGTTCTCAGCCATATAGGCCGAAATCCTTTCGAAGAAGGAGGACTCAATCATGAACAAGGTTGTCGAATTCCCAGCCTGTTGGCCGTCTTTGCATAGTACCTTCGACTCCTTCATCTTCACTGACTATTCTTCTATCCCAATATATGCCATCATGGCGGAGGGTCATATAATAGTGTGCGTTCCTGGTTTCGTTGATTTCATCATTAGGGACGCAAGGAGCAATCTTGGCCAAATGTTTGTCATAATTCCTCTTGTCAACTAAGTTGACTGCTGTCATGAAGTAACTCTGGTCCGCTTCAATGTTCTCCATGATCCCATCTTCTCTCCATAAAACCAACCTCTGGTGCATTGACGAAGGAACTGCTCCTACACCATGGATCCACTCTCTTCCCAACAACAAGTTGTAGTTGGCCTTGGCTTTGATCACCATGAACATGGTGGGCCTACAGCTTGATCCTATCGTCAAGTCCAGTTGAATTACTCCCAATGTTTGGCCTACTTTCCCTTCATAAATGGACAGAACCATGTTGTGTGGTTTGATGTCACCTTCGCGTATTTTTAACTTCTTCAGCATGAAATGGGGTATTAAGTTAACTGCAGCGCCCCCATCCACTAAAACCTTGTTTACACCATGGGCACCAACCTTTGCCCGAATGAATAATGGCTTCAGATGATTTTTCATAGCTGGTTCTGGGCGTTTGAAGAAAGCATTCTGCTCCTCGACAACTCCGTTATCCATCACGTAGTAACACACAGGCTTATGCTTCATCAGATCTATTGTATCATCCTCCTCATACTCTTCGATTTTAGTTTCCTGTCCAAACTCACAAGGTAGTACAGATACCATGTTGCAATTGATATTGAGCGAAGACTCCCCCTCTGATTCGAAGTTGTCCGTTAGCATATCTTCGTCTTCTTCTGGACCTGGAGTGTATTCCTTCGATTCATTTGGTTGTGCTTCAGAGAAGAGTCTCCTACTAACTGGGGGTTTGTCCTCAGTTTGATTATTTGGTGTGGGTTTGTTGGTGCTTGATTCTCCTTGGTTTTTTATCAAAGTTGCTCCTTTATTTGCCATAGCTTCCCTTTCAGCCTTTCGAATTCTCTGTTGCCTTCGCCATTGAGATCTTGACATGGGGTTTCTTCCTTTGTAGTTTTCTAACCTCACTTCTTCCCTCGTTGCCATGTTGAACTGCCTTCTATATGTCATAGAGTGGCGTGCGTTTCGTTCATTGTTTCTCCATTTGTCTTTGCCCTTGTCAGTTCTGACTTGCAGCCATTTGTCTGTTGGTATTTCAGCAGGAATTTTGAACGTCACTCTTCGAGCGCCTTTGGGATGAGGACTCTCAGGCCTTCGTTGAGTGTATTTGCTATCGAAATGTGGCCCATCTGACCCGTCTCTTGGTGGTTCCAGCATGGGGCGAAAGGGATTGTTTCGAAGGCCCTGGCCATACTTTGATCGTACACTGCAGAACACCTTGGGCATACCAAGCATTTGGTTGCCCCTTTGTAACAGAGAACCAAAAACTCCAACAAGCTTTCTCCAGCTTTAGGGTAACACCTGAATAACTGGTTATCCTGGTGCCAGTTGACGCCAGTTCGTGCCCTTTGTATCCTCTCGAAATTTGCAGCAATTCTCTGGTTGCAGATGATGCTGCACCTAGGGCATAATATCATTTCTGCATCTCCTTTGTGGCACAACATGAGGTAATCTTTAAGACTGGCATCCCCAGCATAATTATCCTTCATTTTATACTTTTCTTTTTCTAAATATCTCTCCATCTCCTCCATTTCAGAACGAGGTCTCTCCATATCCACCATGTTTACATCTACATCCTCCCCCTTTATGTCATCATCTCCCCATCCTGTAGGTTTTATATCTTCAATTTGGATTTTTGAACTTTCTGGGGCAGAATACTTCACCAAGTAGTCAAACTTTCCACTGGGCTCTCCTAAAGTATCCCATATTTCTTTCTGAGGGGAGGGTGGCTTTGTGATCTGGACTTTCTCCAATTTTAGCCTCAGGCCTTCAGTAACCTGTGTCGACTCTTGCTTTTGATTCTCCTGGCCTTCAGTAGCCTGGATCTCTTTCGAAACAGCCAAAGGCACTGCTTCGATCGAAGCCTCTAGTTGCTTGTGGACGTCCTCAGTGACCCCCTTGTTGACTTCGACTAACACCCAATTTTCATTCTCAGTGCCTTTCTCTCCCAATGGAGTGTCATCTTGATCTGCTTCCACCATATTGATTTCTCCAATGCATACAGGCTCGGAGTAATTGGTGTCTGCGACATCCAAAGGATCTTCATCTACTTTCATTTTTGGTTTGTCAGCGAATTTCAATCTTCCATCCTTAATTGCATTTTGAATTAGATCCCTGAAAAGAAAACACTGTGAGGTTTTGTGGCCTAGGAAACTATGATACTTACAAAATCCTCTTTTCTTCCTTTGATCTAAAGGAGGTATTTTGACATTTGATGGCACAATGAGTTGGCCATCTTTGACAAGTAAATCAAAAATCTCGTCACACTTAGTTACATCGAAGGTATAAACCTTCTTTGGGAATTTGTCACTTTTCTCATTTTCAACAATTTCTTTCCCTTTTGTGGGAACTAATAATTTGCAAGAGTAAGGTGGGGCCTATTTTAATTCAGCGAGATCAATTTCGACCTCTTCGAATTCAGGGTAATCTTCTGCTTCCTCAGCTCCAACATAGGAGACCCTTTCTTTCTTGTTATTTTTAAAAACTCTGGCCTTTTCGGCCTTTAGCCTTTCGACTTGTCGAACCCTATCGGCTAATTGAGCCATATCCCTCAAGTATTGTGTATCTAATTTCTTTCGAATAGAGTAATCCAGGCCGCCAGCAGCCATTTCGACTAACTCATGTTCAGGAACTACTGTGAAGCATCTAGATTTCAAGAGCCTGAATCTATTCAGATAATCATCTATGGGTTCAGTAAACTTCCTCTTGACACTAGCTAGTTCCTTCAGACTTATTTTAGATTGTCCCATGTAGAACTGTTCATGAAATAATCTCTCCAACAGAGCCCAAGTATTTATGGACCCAGGAGGCAAAGTGGTGAACCATGTGAAAGCGTTCTTAGTTAGGGAACTTGGGAAATATTTGTGTAAGTGTTTAGTTATTGGCATGTATTTTTGGTAAAACCAGGTGTGTGAATGTCATGACTGATGTCATAACATTCTGGTTTTTTTAGGTACTTTATGCAGAAAAATTATGGCATACAGTAGCTACTGTGTATGAGTGTGTATCTGAGCATTTTGCAAAAGATCACATTTATTGCCTTCTACCAAAATCAGTAAACAGGAATTTTGATGTCATAACAAATGTTAAGACATCATGTACTGATCTAACAGTAGTGCAGTTTGGTTAATTCTGAGATTTTTCAGGAAGTTGGCTCATTCCTTCCAGAACAGAATCTCCCGTTGTCTTTGGGTTAACCTAGCTCAACCCTAAACTGGTTGATAAAGTCTTGTGACCAAGTCTTATGGTTAAACCTAATTAACCCTAGCTTTTTGTGGAAATCCTAACTGAAGAAACAACTGCTATATATTCAACAGGACTGCTGTTTGGAAAATATCTTTTTGGACTGAAGATCAATTAGAAACTATATAGTTTTAACTGCTGTAATCCAAGCAATTATCATTGTGATAAGTGACTTGGAATAGGTTTTGTTTGTAAGGGTTTTTGTACCACTCAAAGCTTTGAAGAAAGAGTGTTTTGTGTCTCTTGACTAAAGCTTTGAAGCAAAGTCAAGTTAGGTTTATGTATCACTCAAAGCTGTGAAGCAAGAGTGTTTGTGTTACTTGATTAAAAAGCTGTGAAGCATAATCAAGTGTATGTTCTGAAGAGTGTCTTCATTAATTCATTAGTCAATTGTTTTAAGTATCACTGCTGTGATTGAGGGGGGCTGAGTAGGAACTCAGGTTTAAGTAGAACTTAGATTGAAGTTGCATTGGGTAGGTCTTAAGTGAAGGAGATAAACTGGTTGGTTTATTCCTGAATTAATATCTCTTATAGTGGATTTCCTCCCTGGCTTGGTAGCCCCCAGAGTAGGTGTTGTTTCACACTGAACTGGGTAAACAGTTGACTGTGTTCTTTATTGTTTTTATTTACTGTCTTATAGAAAGTCAGATACGGTGTCATAACATTCACTATGACATTGAGTATCTGCTGCCAGAATTTTCAATTGGCATCAGAGCAGGCACCCTGCCTGTATTACTGGGTGAGATCTAGGGATATCACTTTCTGGCACTATGGACAAAGAAGGAGTTTTTGGAAATAGACCACCCATTCTGGATGGAACAAATTATGACTACTGGAAACCTCGTATGATTGCCTTCTTAAAATCTCTGGACAAAAAGGCTTGGAGAGCTGCTGACAAAGGATGGAACCATCCCACCATAACTTATAAAGATAGGACAATCAGTCTAAAGCCTGAGGAAGAATGGAGCAAAGAAGAAGATGAGTTAGCCCTGGGAAATTCCAAAGCTTTAAATGCCTTGTTCAATGGAATTGATAGAAACATTTTCAGACTAGTACATTAATGTGAACTGGCCAAGGAAGTGTGGGACACTCTCAAAACTACCCATGAAGGCACTTCCAAAGTAAAAATGTCAAGGCTTCAGATGCTGACTACAAAGTTTGAGAATCTAAGGATGAAGGAAGATGAAACCATTCATGAGTTTCACATGAACATCTTGGAGATTGCCAACACCTCAGGAGCATTGGGTGAAAAGATGTCTGAAGAAAAACTGGTGAGAAAGATTCTCAGATCCCTGCCTAAAAGATTTGCAATGAAGGTAACTGCTATAGAGGAAGCCCAGGACATCAGCAACTTAAAAGTGGATGAACTCATTGGGTCTCTTCAGACTTTTGAGATGGGGGTCAGTGACAATGTTGACAAGAAAAACAAGAGCATAGCACTTGTATCCAACACTGAAGATGAAAACAAGGAGGATGAAGAAGAAAATATTTCAGAAGCTATTGCCATGCTTGGAAGACAGTTCAACAAACTCATCAAGAGAATGGATCCAAAGTCAAGGTCAAATGTTGATAACATTCCCTCTGACATTAACAGATCTTATGACTCCAGCAGAAGACCAAGGTCTGAAGAGAAGGGAAATCAAGGCAGAGGAATACAATGCCATGGCTGTGAAGGATATGGGCATATTCGAGCTGAATGCCCTACCTTTCTTAAGAAACAAAAGAAAGGAATGACTGTTACCTGGTCTGACTGTGATTCAGAAAGTAATTCTGAAGAAGAATCTGCCAAACTAGTTACTGCTCTAACTGGTTCGTGTACCTCTGAAAGTGACACCAGTGATGAGGAAGTGACATTTGAAGAACTGGATGATACTTACAAGAAATTGTGTATCAGAAGTGCTGAAGTCTGTGTGCAAAATGAGAGACAAACAAAGCTCATCATAAAGTTGGAGGCTGAAAAAAGGGCAGACCTTGAAACCATAAGTCATCTAGAAGGGGAAGTTCAATTGATGAACTCACAACTGAACCAAATGACCAAATCTGTCAAGATGCTGACAAATGGAACTGACAAATTGGAAACAAGTCTGGACAAAATGTGGGAAACAAGTCTGGACTAGGATTTGTGGAAGCAAAGAAATCTGGTGCAGACAAGAAGATCAGGTCTGATAAACAAATGTCAAAGCAGATGTCACAACATAACACTCAACATCGGGAACAGAGAAATATGAAGAAAAAGTATCAAAGATGGAGATGTCACCATTGTGGGAGGTTTGGTCACATAAAGCCTTTATGCTTCAGATTGTATGGATACCCTAATCAGAACCCAGGTGTCAAACCTAAGGCTAACAGGGTACCACATACTCCTCAATGGAAGAAAAAGGCTACTGCCCTGATAGCCCACACTTCCCTGAGAGTCTCTGCAAAGGAAGACTGGTACTTTGACAGTGGGTGTTCTAAACACATGACTGGAATCAAGAACATTCTCAATCATGTTAAACCTCACACCACTAGTTATATGACCTTTGGAGATGGTGCTAAAGGTGAAATCAAAGTAGTTGGTAATTTGGATTGCCCTGGAGTTCCAAATCTGAATGAAGTACTATTGGTAAAAGGCCTGACTGCTAATCTCATTAGTATCAGTCAATTGTGTGATATAGGATTCAAGGTTAACTTCTCAAAATCTGAATGTCTTGTAATAAATGAAAAACAAGAAGTTGTAATGAAAGGAGTCAGATCTAAAGATAACTGTTACTTGTGGGAGCCTGAGAACACTAATAACTCCACTGTGTGTTCTATTGCCAAAGAAGAAAAAGAGGTGAAACTGTGGCACCAAAAACTTGGCCATCTTCATCTAAGAGGAATGAAAAGAATTATCTCCATGGAAGCAGTCAGAGGGATTCCAAGACTGCAAATTGATGAAGGGAGAGTTCGTGGTGAATTTCAGGTTGGTAAGCAGACAAGGATGTCACATCCAAAGTCAAGACATCTGACCACCTCTAAGGTTCTGGAACTTCTACATATGGATCTGATGGGACCAATGCAGGTGGAAAGTCTTGGTGGAAAGAGATATGCCTATGTTGTTGTGGATGACTATTCCAGATTCACCTGGATTAACTTCATTAAAGAAAAATCTGATGTGTTTGAAGTCTTTAAAGAACTGTGCAGAAGAATTCAAAGAGAAAAGGAAGGGTGTATTGTCAGAATCAGAAGTGATCATGGCAAGGAATTTGAAAACAGTAAGTTTAATGAGTTATGTTCCTCAGAAGGAATTAGTCATGAATTCTCTTCTCCTATAACTCCCCAACAAAATAGAGTTGTAGAAAGGAAAAATAGGACCATACAGGAATCTGCCAGAGCTATGATACATGCCAAAAGACTTCCTATTCATTTTTGGGCTGAAGCTATGAATACAGCCTGTTATGTCCATAACAGAGTCACTTTGAGAAAGGGAACCTCATCCACCATTTATGAACTCTGGAAAGGAAGAAAGCCAACTGTGAAGTACTTCCATGTTTTTGGCAGTAAATGCTATATTCTGGCAGATCGTGAACAAAGGAGAAAGTTGGACCCTAAAAGTGATGAAGGTATATTTCTAGGATACTCCTCCAACAGCAGAGCTTATAGGGTGTTCAATTCCATGACCAAATCATGATGGAATCAATAAATGTCATAATTTATGATTATCATGAAGAAACAGATGTCCCTTGTAATGTTGAGACATTCTTTGAGACTCCAACTCAACAGAATGACCTTCCTGACACCACTACAGCAGACTCTGAATCTAAGGAAGCTAGCAAAATCCCTTCCATCAGAATTCAGAAAGATCATCCTAAAGAACTCATTATAGGGGATCCAAATAGTGGAGTCATTACAAGATCTAGAGAAATCATCTCAAACTCTTGTTTTGTGTCTAAAATTGAACCAAGAAATGTTAAGGAGGCCTTAACTGATGAATACTGGATTGGTGCAATGCAAGATAAATTGAACCAATTTAAGCAACATGAAGTTTGGGAGTTAGTTCCTAGACCTGAAGGAACAAACATCATTGGCACAAAATGGATATACAAAAACAAATCAGATGCTGAAGGAGTTGTCACTAGGAATAAGGCAAGACTTGTTGCCCAAGGATACACTCAAGTTGAAGGGGTTGATTTTGATGAGACCTTTGCCCCTGTAGCCAGACTGGAATCTATCAGACTCCTGTTGGGAATTGCTTGTCTCCTGAAGTTCAAGCTGTTTCAGATGGATGTAAAAAGTGCCTTCCTAAATGGGTACTTAAGTGAAGAAGTTTATGTGGAACAGCCTAAAGGTTTTGTGGATCCAAACCACCCTGATCATGTCTACAAATTGAGGAAAGCAATGTATGGCCTAAAACAAGCTCCTAGAGCATGGTATGACAGGTTAACAAAATTTCTCTCAGACAAAGGATACAGAAAAGGAGGCTTGGATAAAACCCTCTTTGTCAAAAATGAAGGAGGGAAGTTAATGGTAGCTCAAATATATGTTGATGACATAGTGTTTGGGGGAATGTCAGAACAAATGGTTAAACATTTTGCTGACCAGATGAAGGCTGAATTCGAAATGAGTCTCATGGGAGAACTGAATTATTTTCTTGGACTGCAAGTCTCACAGATGGAGGACTCTATCTTTCTATCTCAAAGCAAGTATGCAAAGAACATTGTCAAGAAGTTTGGTATGGAGAATGCCAGTCACAAAAGGACCTCTGCACCTACTCATTTAAAGCTATCCAAAGATTCAAGTGGGGTTAAGGTGGACCAAAGTCTGTACAGAAGCATGATAGGAAGTTTGCTGTACTTAACAGCCAGCAGACCTGACATTGCTTTTGCAGTTGGAGTTTGTGCAAGATACCAAGCTGATCATAAAGTCAGTCATATCAACCAAGTAAAGAGAATTTTGAAGTATGTAAGTGGAACTTACAACTATGGATTTCTGTACTCTCATGGTTGTGAACCAACTCTGACTGGTTATTGTGATGCTGATTGGGCTGGAAGTGGTGATGATAGAAAAAGCACCTCTGGAGGATGTTTCTTCTTAGGAAATAATCTGGTCTCCTGGTTCAGCAAGAAACAGAACTGTGTGTCTCTCTCTACTGCTGAAGCTGAATACATTGCAGCTGGTAGTAGCTGTTCTCAAATGATATGGATGAAACAGATGCTTACTGAGTATAATGTCATACAAGATGTTATGACATTGTACTGCGACAATCTGAGCACAATCAACATTTCCAAAAACCCTATTCAGCATAGCAGGACCAAACATATTGACATAAGACATCACTTTATCAGAGACCTTGTAGAAGAGAAGACGATTAAACTAGAACATGTTGCCACTGAGCTACAGCTGGCTGACATCTTTACCAAGGCACTTGATGCAAATCAATTTGAAAACTTGAGGGGCAAGTTGGGTATTTGCCAACAGGAGGAATTGTAGCAATTAACTTTGCTTGAAACAAGGGTAGAAGGAGTTATTTTTGTTAAGTCTATTTTGATTGGGTTAATCATATGCTTTCCCATTTCTTTCATAATTATTAAGAATAGACACTCATTTGCCTCCTTCCTCTCTCATCTCTGCAACAAATCCCATTCTCTTAATCAAAGTTCTCTCTCTAGTTGGAACAGGAGGAAACTGAACGAATCAGAAGGGAAGAGGTTGCTGCTGAAGATCAGCTCAATGCTGAAGAAAATAGCTCCACTAATGCTGATGCTGTTGTTGCAAGTGTCTTCAGATTTTATTTGTTGTTCTTATTACCTATTTTGGATAATTGTATAACATTTAAGCTTTGGCCCATTTGTGGCTAAAGAGGGGGAGATATTATGTGTTAATTTCCTGCTGGTAGACATTATATTTTTCTGCAGTCATATTCATTCTGCTGCTCTATATTTTCTAATTGCTTAGGGGTTTTAGCCAAAAATCTGCCAAAGGGGGAGTTTGTAAGTGTTTAGTTATTGGCATGTATTTTTGGTAAAACCAGGTGTGTGAATGTCATGACTGATGACATAACATTCTGGTTTTTTTAGGTACTTTATGCAGAAAAATTATGGCATACAGTAGCTACTGTGTATGAGTGTGTATCTGAGCATTTTGCAAAAGATCACATTTATTGCCTTCTACCAAAATCAGTAAACAGGAATTTTGATGTCATAACAAATGTTAAGACATCCTGTACTGATCTAATAGTAGTGCAGTTTGGTTAATTCTGAGATTTTTCAGGAAGTTGGCTCATTCTTTCCAGAACAGAATCTCCCGTTGTCTTTGGGTTAACCTAGCTCAACCCTAAACTGGTTGATAAAGTCTTGTGACCAAGTCTTATGGTTAAACCTAATTAACCCTAGCTTTTTGTGGAAACCCTAACTGAAGAAACAGCTGATATATATTCAACAGGACTGCTGTTTGGAAAATATCTTTTTGGACTGAAGATCAATTAGAAACTGTATAGTTTTAACTGCTGTAATCCAAGCAATTATCATTGTGATAAGTGACTTGGAATAGGTTTTGTTTGTAAGGGTTTTTGTACCACTCAAAGCTTTGAAGCAAGAGTGTTTTGTGTCTCTTGACTAAAGCTTTGAAGCAAAGTCAAGTTAGGTTTATGTATCACTCAAAGCTGTGAAGCAAGAGTGTTTGTGTTACTTGATTAAAAAGCTGTGAAGCATAATCAAGTGTATGTTATGAAGAGTGTCTTCATTAATTCATTAGTCAATTGTTTTAAGTATCACTGCTGTGATTGAGGGGGAGTGAGTAGGAACTCAGGTTTAAGTAGAACTTAGATTGAAGTTGCATTGGGTAGGTCTTAAGTGAAGGAGATAAACTGGTTGGTTTATTCCTGAATTAATATCTCTTATAGTGGATTTCCTCCCTGGCTTGGTAGCCCCCAGAGTAGGTGTTGTTTCACACTGAACTGGGTAAACAATTGACTGTGTTCTTTACTGTTTTTATTTACTGTCTTATAGAAAGTCAGATACGGTGTCATAACATTCACTGTGACATTGAGTATCTGCTGCCAGAATTTTCAATTTGATCCTAAGGTCTTCATTATTTGCTATATCTCCTGCTTCGGTTAGATACCTGGCTATGTGTTTGACTGTTGATTCATTGGTATCTCCAACAAACTTTGTAAACTTAGGGACTTTATATCCCCTTGGTAAATCAGTATGCATTATGTAATCTAATATAGGAGAGGCATAATTTGGCCTTCTAATTCCTGTATTGAGGCCATTTTGGGCCATGATTCTCTCTATCATGGTGGTTAAATTATTTTCTGCCAAGATGTTATCGTTTTGAATTCTGTGAACGACTGCATCAGCATCTTGATTTCGACCCACCATGACAACTCCTCTAGGTTGTTCTTCTCGAAACTCTGGGACTTCTAACCTTTCGATCCTTGCCCCTGGTTCTATAATTTCCCTTTGTGGGCCTTGAATCATTGGGGCTTCTAACCTTTGTGCCCTTGCCCCCAAATTAACCCCCTCTCTGGCTGGTCTATAGGGTGGGTCATCAACAACTTGTTCTATGATAGGTACGTTCGCTCGAACTCCTGCTTGATTCTGCCTACGCCTTTCTGGGGGAGCGAAAAAATCTGCTATTTGACTCATGTTATCCGCGTTTTCTCTGTTTGTCACAGTTACATTTTATACTATTGGGGCAAAGGTCTCTTGCATAGTTTGTGCTAACACTCCTATCATATTATGGTTACTATCATCCATTAATTGCCTAAAGGCCAACTGATTTTCTGTAGTTAAGATAGGCATTGCACTATAACCTACTGACCCTTGGTTATTTGTCATAAATTGATTTGCCCCAGACCCAGACCCTAATTGTGGTGACGTATTCGATGTCGAAGTGTGCAGCCCCGCCATAAAAGATGTTGGCATCCCATAAGAGGAATTTTTGTGTCTGTTAGCATCGAACCTGGGTGGTCTAGTTAGTGGGGTGGCGAAATGGGTTTGTGTCCCTGATGGTGGGACGAATCCCCCAGGATAACCAATGGTTCCTGTATTTCCTAGGATCGAACTGTTAGTCGACATGCCACTTGTTCCATTAATGGCTACACTACTGGTAGAAGATGCAACAGACTGTGCGTTCGAAGGGATCGCATTAGATGTTCCCGTCGAAGCGGACATATTAGTGCCTGTTGTATGTGGGATATTTTGTTCCCCTTGTTGATTGTCTGGATTAGACATCTTGTTCAAACGTTTTCTTCTGGGTAAGGGTTGATTGCTATTGGTTATTCTACCACTTCTAAGGTTCATATAACAACGAACTTATCACTCAGAAAGTACTTTTACAATGGTTATATCCCAACAATCTTTACTTTGTTCTAAATTTCGTAACGACCAATGACGGTCCCACCAGGTGTGCCAATTTGTTTACAGTGATTTCTGGTAAACAACCGCTAGTCCTCCAAACTATCAAATAATCTTAATGACTGTTATTTAATCTCTCTGGTAACTTGCAGAATCGACTAGATTGATCCTATTGTGTATTGGTCGTTTTGATAATTCTCATTGTAGAACTGAAATTCTGGCTGCAGATACTCAATGTCACGTTCAATGTTATGACACCGTATCTGACTTACTATATGACAGTAAATACAAAAACAATAAAGAACACAGTCAATTGTTTACCCAGTTCAGTGTGCAACAACACCTACTCTGGGGGCTACCAAGCCAGGGAGGAAATCCACTATAAGAGATGTTAATTCAGGAATAAACCAACCAGTTTATCTCCTTCACTTAAGACCTACCCAATGCAATTTCAATCTAAGTACAACTTAAACCTGAGTTCCTACTCACTCCCCCTCAATCACAGCAGTGATACATAAAACAATTTGACTAATGAATTGATGAAGATACTCTTCAAAAACATACACTTGATTAAGCTTCACAGCTTTTTAATCAAGCAACACAACCACTCTTGCTTCACAGCTTTGAGTGATACACAAACTTAACTTGACTCTGCTTCACAACTTTAGTCAAGAAACATTCAAACACTCTTGCTTCAAAGCTTTGAGTGCTACACAACCCTTACAATTAAAAACCTATTCCAAGTCACTTATCACAATGATAATTGCTTGGAGTACAATAATTAAACCTATACAGTTTACAAATGATCTTCTGACCAAAAGGGATGATCTGCAAAACAGCAGCTCTGTTGAATATATAGCAGCTGCAACTTCAGTTAGGGTTTCCACAAAAACCTAGGGTTAATTCCGTTTGACCTTAAGACTAGGTCACAGGACTTTATCAACCAGGTTAGGGTTGAGCTAGGTTAACCCAAAGAAAACGCAGGATTCTGTTCTAGAAAGACTGAGTTATTTTCCTGAAAAAACTCAGAATTTAACCAACCTGCAAACATGTTAGTTCAGAACAGGATGTCTTAACATCTGTTATGACATCTGAGAAACCTGTCTACTGATTTAGGAAAATGTGATCATTTTGCAAAATGCTCAGATACACACTTATAAATATCAGTACCTGAATGACAATATTTTTCTGCAATGGTACCTAATGAATCAGTACAAACTAAACTAGAATGTTATCACATCAGTCATGACATTCACACATACACTTGGGTTTTACCAAAAATGCAAGCCAATAACTAAACACCTACAAACTCCCCCTTTGGCAGATTTTTGGCTAAAGACCCTAAGCAATCAGAGATAGATAGCAGCAGAAGGAATTGACTGCAGAAAAATAGAATTTCTAAATAAGCAAGTACCAAATTCTCCCCCTCTTTAGCCACAAATGGGCCAAAGATGCATGTTCATAAAAATTATACAGTTATCCAGAGAAAATAATAAGAGCAGCAGTGAAAAACAACTGAACACACTTCCAAACTCCACCAGATATCAGCACCAACCAGCAGCACCACCAAACAGCAACCAACCTTCAAGCCCTGTCATCAGACTCAGAGGATTCTGGCTTCTTCCTTTTCTTGTGAGCAATGTCAGCATTCTTCTCTTTGTCTGATGTCTCAACATCCTTAGAGACATTTGGATTTGTTTCAGCATTTGAACTTTCTTGATTTAAAGGAACAGAAATGCCAGGAACTGAGTGGTTCTCGTTCAGAATTCTTGAAACAATTTTTGCTATTGCTTGATGGACATAGGCTGACCCTTCCCTATTTGCAATTTCAGGGGGAACTGAAGAAGAAGGATGAGATGAATTACCAGAGGCAGAAGCTTGGGACCTTCCTGCATGTCTTGTTCTCAGCTCTTTGACCTTGGTGGGGTTAGATTCCACTTTCCTAAGAGAGGAGATCTCCAGGACTTCAGAGTCTTGACAAGAAGAGATTGTCCCAGAATCTTGATCAGAGGAAGAGGTTGAAATGGTCGTATTGGATGATGATTGTGTTTGAGGCATTTTGACAGTCATAGAGGACCAACAGCAACTGAAGAGAAAATTATGATTAAGAGACTGGGTTTTGATGAGGAGACGAGAGGGGAAGGAAGAAAAGGAGTGTCTATTCAACTTCTTAAAAGAATTGAAGGAAATGGGAAAATATAATTTTAACCCAATCAGAACAAGCATAACTCCTTTAACCCTTGTTTTAAGCAAAATTAATTGCTACAATTCCTCATGTTGGCAAATACCCAACTTACCCCTCAAGTTTTCAAATTGATTTGCATCAAGAGCCTTGGTAAAAATGTCAGCCAGCTGTAGCTCAGTGGCAACATGTTCCAATTTTATTGTCTTCTCTTCTACAAGGTCTCTGATAAAGTGATGTCGTATGTCAATATGTTTGGTCCTACTATACTGAATGGGATTCTTGGAAATGTTGATTGTACTCAGATTGTCACAGTACAATGTCATAACATCTTGTGTGACATTATACTCAGTAAGCATCTGTTTCATCCAGATCATTTGAGAACAGCTACTACCAGCTGCAATGTATTCAGCTTCAGCAGTAGAAAGAGACACACAATTCTGTTTCTTGCTGAACCAGGAAACCAGATTATTTCCCAAGAAGAAACATCCTCCAGAGGTGCTTTTTCTATCATCAGCACTACCAGCCCAATCAGCATCACAGTAGCCAGTCAGAGCTGGTTCACAGCCATGAGAATACATCAACCCATAGTTGTAAGTTCCACTCACATACTTCAAGATTCTCTTCACTTGATTGATATGACTGACTTTAGGATCAGCTTGATATCTTGCACAGACTCCAACTGCAAAAGCAATATCAGGTCTGCTGGCTGTCAAGTACAACAAGCTTCCTATCATGCTTCTGTACAGACTTTGATCCACCTTAACCCCACTTGAGTCTTTGGAAAGCTTTAAATGAGTAGGAGCAGGAGTCCTTTTGTGACTGGCATTCTCCATACCAAACTTCTTTACAATGTTTTTAGCATACTTGCTTTGAGATAGGAAGATTGAGTCCTCCATCTTTGAGACTTGTAGTCCAAGAAAATAAGTTAGTTCTCCCATGAGACTCATTTCAAATTCAGCCTGCATTTGGTCAGCAAAATGTTTAACCATAGGTTCTGACATTCCTCCAAACACTATGTCATCAACATATATTTGGGCAACCATCAACTTTCCTCCTTCAGTTTTGACAAAGAGAGTTTTGTCCAAGCCTCCTTTTCTGTATCCTTTGTCTGAGAGAAACTTTGTTAACCTGTCATACCAAGCTCTAGGAGCTTGTTTCAGGCCATATAGAGCTTTTCTCAATTTGTAGACATGATCAGGATGGTTTGGATCCACAAAGCCTTTAGGTTGTTCCACATAAGCTTCCTCATTTAAGTACCCATTTAGAAAGGCACTTTTCACATCCATCTGAAATAACTTGAACTTCAGAAGACAAGCAATTGACAATAGGAGTCTGATTGATTCCAGCCTGGCTACAGGTGCAAAGGTTTCATCAAAATCAACCCCTTCAACCTGGGTGTATCCTTGAGCAACAAGTCTTGCCTTATTTCTGGTGACAATTCCTTCGGCATCCGACTTGTTCTTGAAAATCCATTTTGTCCCAATGATGTTAGTTCCTTCAGGTCTAGGAACCAGTTCCCAAACTTCATGTTGCTTGAATTGGTTCAGTTCATCTTGCATAGCACCAATCCAGTATTCATCAGTTAAAGCTTCCTTGACATTTCTTGGTTCCATTTTGGACACAAAACAAGAGTTTGAGATGATTTCTCTAGATCTTGTAATGACTCCACTGTTGGGATCTCCTATGATGAGCTCTTTTGGATGATCCTTCTGAATTCTGATGGAAGGGATCTTGCTAGCTTCCTTTGATTCAGATTCTGTTGTGGTGGAGTTGGGTAGATCATTCTGTTGGGTTGAAGTCTCAAAGAATGTCTCAACAGTACAAGGAACATCTATTTCTTCATGATAATCATCAATTATAACATTTATTGATTCCATCATGGCTTTGGTTCTGGAATTGAATACTCTATAAGCTCTGCTATTTGAGGAGTGTCCTAGAAATATGCCTTCATCACTTTTAGGGTCCAGTTTTCTTCTTTGTTCACGATCTGCCAGAATATAACATTTGCTGCCAAACACATGGAAGTACTTCACAGTTGGTTTTCTTCCTTTCCAGAGTTCATATATGGTGGAAGAGGTTCCCTTTCTCAAGGTGACCCTGTTATGAACATAGCAGGCTGTATTCATAGCTTCAGCCCAAAAATACATAGGAAGTCTTTTGGCATGTAACATTGCTCTGGCAGATTCCTGTATGGTCCTGTTTTTTCTTTCCACAACTCCATTTTGCTGAGGAGTTATAGGAGAAGAAAATTCATGACTAATTCCTTCTGAGGAACAGAAATCATCAAACTTGCTGTTTTCAAATTCCTTGCCATGATCACTTCTGATTCTGACAATACACCCTTCCTTTTCTCTTTGATTTCTTTTGCACAATTCTTTAAAAACTTCAAATACATCAGATTTCTCCCTAATGAAATTAATCCAGGTGAATCTGGAAAAATCATCCACAACCACATAGGCATATCTCTTTCCACCAAGACTCTCCACTTGCATTGGTCCCATCAGATCCATATGAAGAAGTTCTAGAACCTTAGAGGTGGTCAGATGTCTTGACTTTGGATGTGACATCCTAGTCTGCTTACCAACCTGACATTCACCACAGACTCTTTCTTCATCAATTTGCAGTCTTGGAATCCCTCTGACTGCCTCCATGGAGATAATCCTTTTCATTCCTCTTAGATGAAGATGGCCAAGTTTTTGGTGCCACAGTTTCACCTCTTTTTCTTCTTTTGCAATGGAACACACAGAGGAGAAATTAGTGTTCTCAGGTTCCCACAAGTAACAGTTGTCTTTAGATCTGACTCCTTTCATTACAATTTCTTGTTTGTCATTGATTACAAGGAATTCAGATTTTGAGAAATTTACCTTGAATCCTAGATCACACAATTGACCGATACTAATGAGATTAGCAGTCAGTCCTTTTACCAGCAGTACTTCATTCAGACTTGGAACTCCAGGGCAGTCCATATTACCAACTCCTTTGATTTCACCTTTAGCACCATCTCCAAAGGTCACAAAACTGGTGGTGTGAGGTTTAACATTGTTGAGGAGGTTCTTGATTCCAGTCATGTGTCTGGAACACCCACTGTCAAAGTACCAGTCTTCCTTTGCAGAGACCCTCAGGGAAGTGTGGGCTATCAGGGCAGTAGCCTTTTTCTTCCATTTAGGAGCATGTGGTACCTTTTTAGACTTAGGTTTGATACCTGAGTTCTGATTAGGGTATCCATGTAATCTGAAGCAGAAAGGTTTTATGTGGCCATATCTCCCACAATGATGACATCTCCATCTTTGGTACCTTTTCTTCATATGTCTATGTTGAGAGTTGTGTTGAGACATGTGTTTTGACATTTGCTTATCAGGCCTGATCTTCTTGACTGTACCAGATTTCTTTGCTTCCATAAATCCTAGTCCAGATTTATTTCCCACATTTTGTCCAACCTGAAGAATCTCTTCCAGTTTGTCTGTTCCATTAGTCAGCATCTTGACAGATTTTGTCATTTGATTCAGTTGTGAGTTCAGCAATTGAACTTCCCCTTCTAGATGACTTATAGTTTCAAGGTTTGCCCTTTTCTCAGCCTCCAGCTTTATGATGAGTTTTGATTGTTTCTCATTCTGCACACAGACTTCAGTACTTCTGATACACAGTTTCTTGTAAGTATCAGCCAGTTCTTCAAATGTTACCTCTTCATCACTAGTGTCACTGTCAGAGGTACAAACACCAGTTAGAGCAGTAACTAGTTTGGCAGATTCTTCTTCAGAATTACTTTCTGAATCATAGTCATACCAAGTAACATTCATTCCTTTCTTTTGTTTCTTAAGAAAGGTTGGACATTCAGCTCGAATATGCCCATATCCTTCACAACCATGGCATTGAATTCCTCTGCCTTGGTTTCCATTCTCTTCTGACCTTGGTCTTCTGCTGGAACTGTCAATGTCAGAGGGAATGTTATGAACATTTGACCTTGACTTTGGATCAATTCTTTTGATGAGTTTGTTGAACTGTCTTCCAAGCATGGCTATAGCTTCTGAAATATTTTCCTCTTCATCCTCCTTGTTGTCAACATCAGTGTTGGATACAAGTGCTATGCTCTTGTTCTTCTTGTCACTATTTTCAGTGATCCCCATCTCATAAGTCTAAAGAGACCCAATAAGTTCATCCACTTTCAACTTGCTGATGTCCTGGGCTTCTTCTATGGCAGTTACCTTCATTGCAAATCTTTTGGGCAATGATCTGAGAATCTTTCTCACCAATTTTTCTTCTGCCATTTTTTCTCCCAGTGCTCCTGAGGTGTTGGCAATCTCCAAGATGTTCATGTGAAACTCATGAATGGTTTCATCTTCCATCATCTTTAGATTCTCAAATTTGGTGGTCAACATCTGAAGTCTTGACATTTTCACTTTGGAAGTGCCCTCATGAGTGGTTTTGAGAGTGTCCCAAACTTCCTTGGCCAATTCATATTGATTTACTAGTCTGAAAATGTTTCTATCAATTCCATTGAACAGGGAATTTAAGGCTTTGGAATTTCCCAGAGCTAACTCATCTTCTTCTTTACTCCAATCTTCCTCAGGCTTCAGACTGATTGTCCCATCTTTCTCAGTTATGGTGGGATGAATCCATCCTTTGTCAGCAGCTCTCCAAGCCTTTTTGTCCAGAGATTTTAAGAAGGCAATCATACGAGGTTTCCAGTAGTCATAATTAGTTCCATCCAGAATGGGTGGTCTATTTCCAAAGACTCCTTCTTTGTCCATAGTGCCAGAAAGTGATATCCCTAGATCTCACCCAGTAATACAGGCAGGGTGCCTGCTCTGATGCCAATTGAAATTCTGGCTGCAGATACTCAATGTCACGTTCAATGTTATGACACCGTATCTGACTTACTATATGACAGTAAATACAAAAACAATAAAGAACACAGTCAATTGTTTACCCAGTTCAGTGTGCAACAACACCTACTCTGGGGGCTACCAAGCCAGGGAGGAAATCCACTATAAGAGATGTTAATTCAGGAATAAACCAACCAGTTTATCTCCTTCACTTAAGACCTACCCAATGCAATTTCAATCTAAGTACAACTTAAACCTGAGTTCCTACTCACTCCCCCTCAATCACAGCAGTGATACATAAAACAATTTGACTAATGAATTGATGAAGATACTCTTCAAAAACATACACTTGATTAAGCTTCACAGCTTTTTAATCAAGCAACACAACCACTCTTGCTTCACAGCTTTGAGTGATACACAAACTTAACTTGACTCTGCTTCACAGCTTTAGTCAAGAAACATTCAAACACTCTTGCTTCAAAGCTTTGAGTGCTACACAACCCTTACAATTAAAAACCTATTCCAAGTCACTTATCACAATGATAATTGCTTGGAGTACAATAATTAAACCTATACAGTTTATAAATGATCTTCTGACCAAAAGGGATGATCTGCAAAACAGCAGCTCTGTTGAATATATAGCAGCTGCAACTTCAGTTAGGGTTTCCACAAAAACCTAGGGTTAATTCCGTTTGACCTTAAGACTAGGTCACAGGACTTTATCAACCAGGTTAGGGTTGAGCTAGGTTAACCCAAAGAAAATGCAGGATTCTGTTCTGGAAAGACTGAGTTATTTTCCTGAAAAAACTCAGAATTTAACCAACCTGCAAACCTGTTAGTTCAGAACAGGATGTCTTAACATCTGTTATGACATCTGAGAAACCTGTCTACTGATTTAGGAAAATGTGATCATTTTGCAAAATGCTCAGATACACACTTATAAATATCAGTACCTGAATGACAATATTTTTCTGCAATGGTACCTAATGAATCAGTACAAACTAAACTAGAATGTTATGACATCAGTCATGACATTCACACATACACTTGGGTTTTACCAAAAATGCAAGCCAATAACTAAACACCTACAAGAACTGATATTCATGGTTAGTATTTAGAATGTTGTGTAGGCGTTCAACTTACTTCGATTACCATATTAAAAAGATCTAATGACGTGATCAAGTAAAGACGTGCGAAACTAAATTGCATGAATAAAGATTCTATTGTAAAGAAATGTAAAACTGCAAGAAACAAGTAAATAACTTTGAAGTATAAAAGCATGTAATGTAAAAGAGTTTCTGAAATGTAAAGGATTCGAAATAAAAAGAAAGCGTTCAAATGCAAGAACTCAATAAATGACTTTGAATGAAAAGGTATTCGAATGACAAAAACATGAAGATAAAAGCATGAAATGTACAAGAGTTTCTGAAATGTAAAGGATTCGAAATAAAAAGAAAGCGTTTAAATGCAAGAAATCAGTAAATGACTTTGAATGAAAATACTTTAATGTAAAGGCTTTTGAATGATATTGACATGAAGATAGAAGATAAACTGGAAATGATAAAGAGTTTTGCTGAATCATAAATATTTGGTGTTATCATACGTACATTGTTCGAGCATTCGTTTCCCTAGCCATGTGGTATTTTGAATGTTTACTGAATTTGTACAATAGATATGACACACGAAATCCTAACGCTAAGACTTCTATTTATACTACTTCGACCATAACGGTCTTTCCTATAAGATTCTGCCACGTTCAGAACATGCAGAGCACTGCTCCTCTCTAGCTTCCATGCGTCTTCGAATGCTCCAGCGCATATATTTTTAAATTTCGAACATCATGCTTGTGTTTGAATTTCAAATGTTTTGGCACTCTTCGCTTTGAACCCATTTCTTTAAACACAGTCTCATTACCACTTCGAGGTTTCTTTTAAATATGTCTCCACAACTGTCACTCGAAGCTCCGAGCTTTGACATGTTCGTTCGAAGAACTGCTTCTACCATTCTGAACCATAACATCTTGCTTTATTCCAACGAAGTATCCAACTTGCTTCGTTTTGAACTGTGCCATCAAAATCTTCAGCCAACAACAGTTCAGATACACTCCAGACACGGATGACATTCTGTTACTCATTCAATTTCAAAGTTCAGATACAGTACGGATACGCTCCAGACACGGATGCCATTTTGTCACTCATTCAGATTTCAACTATCAGATACAACACAGATACGTTCCAGACGCGAACACCATTCTGATACTCATTCTTTCAGCTTACAACTTACACTTCAACAAACATTCTTGGATGGCATCTACAAGCCTATCTCCAACAAGATTCTATCACTTCTCCAAATGGCATCTTTAAGCCCATTCCCTCAGCTACACATCGCCGAGTGCAAATTTATGGGCACTTTAGTGTCCAATCATCTTTCACCTTCGAGTCACGAATGGCAAAGCTCGCCAATCTAACTCTTCAGGTCTAAGAATATTGAACAGGGGCAGTTGTTGTACCCCAAAATTTTCCCTCTCATTTACCAAAACTTTTCTCACAAGATCTCTTTGACCCAAGAATGGATTAGGGTTTGGTCAGCTCAAGACATCTCATCTTGCAATGATAACCCAAAATTAGGGTTTGAGTTTTCACAAGGGTTTGTGAACTATCATTGTTTCATATGACTTTCAAACATCATTAGGGATCCCTAAGATCACTAATGACAAGTTTCAAGCCTTGAACCACACTTTTGATCAGTCAATTAGACAGTTGACCTAAAAATCAACTGTATTAGGGAAAAAGTCAACCATGGCCAATTTAAAGTCAAACTTAATAATTTTTATCAACATCAACATTTTTAACTTACATGTATCATTTGGTCAAGTTTGGATCACAATTCCTCAAGAAATTTGATCAAATCATCAAAAGGGCAAAATGGTCAAAATTAGGGTTTTGACTGAGAAGGAGCAATTTCTGATTTTTAACCTAGCAAATGACCAATTGAGTTAAGGCATGATTTCAAGGATTCAATGGAATCATCTTGACTTAATTACATGGCTCAAAACATCTCAAGTTCATTGGATTGACAGATGGAATTTGCAGTCAACTGATCAAAAGTCAATTGTACACTAAAAAGTCAAACTTTGACTTTTTGGTCAAAGTCAAGTACCAAGGGTCATAATTCATCAAAACATTTCCAAATGTGAAACTTGTTCATCAAGAAAACCAAATTTGAAAATTAGGGTTTTGAATTTGAAATTTTTCTAACTTAGAAATTTTCCAAGTATAGAAAATTTTCTTATTTTTTCTCAACTTTACACCACTTTTTCACCATGATGCATAATGATTCAAAGAAAGTTCCAAACATGAAAGTTGTAGACCTCCATGAAATATACAACTTTTATTCACACACTTTTCCCTAAAGATGCTTGGATCTTAAGATATAAATTTGTGAATACATGGTCATGAACTTGTTAACTTAGTGAAATTTTGCCCTAATTTAGGCAGGTTTTGGACCCAACTTCATGGAAAATTTTCACCTAGTTCCAAGAGGTATCTCATAATGCATTTCAAAGATTAATTATAGAGCACATTGCAAGATTTCCAAAATGTCCAAGAACTCCTCAAGATCATTTTTTAGTAGGGAGAATCGAAGAGATGAAGTTGGGCATTTCTCACTTTTTGTCCAAGCCATTTCATGAAGAACAAAGTTGCAAATCAATCCTATGTTGGCTAATTCATGATGTACAGGTCCTAAACTTGTTCCACACTCATTAATTAAATGCTTACTCAGTTGACAAAGCTTTAATCCATGCTTTTGAACCTTTATCCAACTTGTAATTCCATTTATGGCAAAAAGGTTCCATTGCCATTTTGAAAAAGAGAAACTTTTGCAAACTTTACAATTTTGAGCTTTGGACCTGTCCCCTTGGTGCATACAAATCTCGCAGGTCTCAAGTAAGATGTACAAACTCATACCAATCCTAAGCAAGCTGGTACAAGCATGTGAAGCTTTGGTCTTATCACTTTGCTTCAAGTACAAGAAAGTTGACAAAAAGGCTAGCATTGGCAGATCTGTTGGGAAACTGACCTAAGACCATTAAAATACTAATACACAAACAATATACAACACATAAAATGATTGGAAAGGACCTGAAATACTCTCAACAATCAAAACACCAAAAAACTGTACAAACCTACAGTTTCTGCACAAGCATACCCATCTTCCATTTGGCTCGTGCGTTTTGAGTTTGGATCATTGAAACACCTTACATACTTGATACCTAGTCAATCCAGGCCATCGTCCCTGTTCTGTAATCACTCTTCCACCATCTTCCATTGTTGACTTCAGAGCTTGCAGATTGACTTGGCCAAGGAGTTCCATCTACTTTCAGAGCAAGGCAAGGGTCGGGACACATCCAGGGAAGTTCAAGGAAGCTCAAGCAAGCATCAGGCCTCCCTCAAACTCACCCCATTTCCATTCACGATTCCAACTGAAGGAGGTAAAATTCCAAACTGTATCTCTTTGTACAGGCAACCATAGGCCGTGGTTTGTGAATAAAAAATGTAGTCCTCATCATAACGAAGTTGTACATACCATTATCTTGCATTGATTTTACTTGTGCTAAGAGAATTTGAAACTTGAAATATCTGGAAATATTAGGTCAAGATTTAGGGCTGTTTAAATTCTCCTTGATCTTTGATAATTAGTTTACATAAATTATATGGTTGGAATCGTGAGTTCAAGTACTACAATTTTCATGTTATAAGTTTTTATTTTCATGGACGTATGAAGAAGTTACAGGGTGGCTGGCCAAGGCTTGAGGAAGAAGATGAAACAGGGCAAGGGCGCGTTTTGGAATATGTTATTTTTGTTTCATTAAAGATAATGGAAGTATAGCCACCCCAGTGGAAAAGCAGCGCGCTGGTGAGAACCATGTCCTGGGTTCGAACCTGCGCGCTACTTTTGTTTTAGATTTTTCTTCTTTTCAGTTTTTTGACCTTTTTTGCAGGATTGGGCTTCATGTGTGGGCTTCCGTTTTTTTTCTAACTCTCACCATCAGCTTTACTACATCACCCCCTTTGCTAACTTTCTATTTTTTATTTTTATTTTGTTTTATTTTCATATTTAATTTTTTTTTAATATTTTTTTAATGAATAAAAATCCCAAAAATATAAATTGATAATATTACACTTTTATTTTATTTTTTTCTCACATAAAGTATATTTTATTTTACTAGGATGTCATTTATTTTCTTAATAAAATTATAAATATATTTAAACATATTTATTTTAATTTATTTTTCATTTCATACTTATAAATACTTATTTTTGCATATATATAAAAAAATACTTTTTTTTATATAATATTATTTATTATTTTTATACAAGAAAATATATGAAATAATACATACAAAAAAACTTTATTTTCTTTTAAAATAATAATTAGGGTTAAACCCCTTTAAAAATTAATTCTTTTCTTTATATATTTTTAGGTTTGGATTAAATTTTCTCCTACATAAAAACAAGACACAAAAATCTTTTTTTACATGTACATTGCATTGCAATTTAAATATTGTATTGTATTTATTCTAATACGTACAAATTCGATTTGATTGTAATAATTTATTTTGGTTTATATTTTTGCAAATCCCTATTCAAACTTGTATTCCCCCCTCCCATAAATTGTTGTAATAGCTTAGAAATATTTACATTACGCAATTTATCGATTTATATACCATGATTAGTAATTAGGGTTTGTATGATAAGAACAAAACAAAGCAAAGTAGAACACCCTAAATATAAGACAAAATCAAAGCATGAAAATGATACACTTGCACACAAACACCCTTAGGGTTTCCCCACTTGGTTGCCTAAAACAAAAATGGTCATGTTACGCATGCGAAGTATCTTGGCAAAACAAAACAAATATAAGATCATAGTCCCTCAATGACGCTATTCAAAAGTTGCCTTACAAAATGATCTTGGTCCCTCAAAAATGCTAAGATACTTTGCAACATTGCTAATCATGTCTATACGATGACCCACGCCCGTCCCGTTTACATCCAAAGATAGGGTTGCTTACCAAATCAACGGTAAGACAACAATGTCAAAGGAATAGAAAATGCATAAGAAAGACATTTGAGTAGGTATATTACTTCTAGTTACTTGTTCAATTTCAAACAATAATCCTTTCTATTTTCAAAACAAACACACACACATTTCAAAAACATCTTATAAACATTGAAAACATTTTTCAAAAAGACAAACATCTTTGTATACATTCTTACGAACGAGAATCATTGCAAAGATTGCCTAAACGAATGGCCTCTTTTACAAAATACTTTCAAAACCACACCAAGCACAATTTCAAACAAACAAAAGCAAGTGATCTAAGCAAGTAACTAAGAGCCCATGGAAAACCATGGATAAAAAGGGTGTTAATCCCTTCCCTTTTCATAATCTACCCCCTGAACTCAAGAAACAATCTCAAAGGTCTTTCTTGTGCTTTTTCACCTTTCCTTTTGGATAAAAGAAAAGTCGGTGGCGACTCTTGCTAACCGCAACATTTGCGATAAAACGCAAAAACCTTAAGTCAGTTCTCCCACCGCATCACAATGGTCAATTGGAATTCTTTTGTTATCCCTCCAAGGCACACCATCTGAAGTGACAAGATTAGACAAAGAGGCTTTTGTTCATTAGAATTTTCAATTTGTAATTTTATTTTGATTGTTCAAACATTTATTCATATCAAACCTTGTTATTTCATCAATGCATTGCACATGTTTGTCTTGAATTAATTTATTTGCACTATGCTTGAACTGCTTTCTTACTTCCCTTTTGTGATATTCAACTCTTAATTAAAAGTTCTAAGCCTTTAGAGGGAGGATGACGAGAACGATACCATAATCTCTACAGTATGCTTTTGAACAGACTTCATTGACGATGTACATGCGTTGTTTCAAATCCTAAACAGTGGAGTTATAAGGAAGATAATCCCTAGTCAACCTCTTTGAGCCTAAGAAGTAGGAGTTTTATTTTCACACAAATTAAAACCCTTAATCATAACCTAGGGCAGGGTAGTCTTCTCAGTTAATTCAGATGTGCATTCAGTCGTAAGCTTTCCCTTCATACACGACAAATAGTGTAGAAGATGATGATGGTTCCACATAATCATTAAGAACAGGCAGTCATTATCTCTCAAAATAAAAGCCCATTAAGTCAAAACCTATGAAGGAGACTTAAGAAAAAAACTGGGGGCATCCCGCTGACTGTAATCACAAAAGAAACAGTTCAGGCAAAAATTAGGGATAATAAAAACAAAAAAAAAGGAGGTCACTACAAATTCTCAATAAAAAAAGGTTACAAAAATGATTGCCTTCTCAAATAAACGTTCAATTTCTGAACCATCACCGGAATATCGGGGCCAACATTCAAGAACTCAACTGGGATTCGAAATGCATAATTAACTGAGCATAGGACTGAAGAACATCACGAAGAACGGGTGGGTACAAATAAATTTTGAGCCTTTATCCTTTGTTTCTTAAACTGTGAACCAAGCAACGTTACATCCCTTAAAAGTCCTAGCTGAAGCATGGGTTAGTTCGAGAGCATACTATTACAAAGGTATCCTGACTCCTATAAGGTTTGCTTTAAATCATGAGTTGATATCACATTCTTGCAAATTTTGTTTTACTACAAAAAACACATTTTCAAAAAAAAATTCAAGACAGACATAAGCTTTGCATTCTTTAAATGACATTGTTTGCATATGGTTAATTGTTCAAATGGAAGATAAATTCACACAATGAATATTCAGTGAACGAAGACCCCCTCAATGGACAGAATCACCTCATACGAAAAAAACATTCCAAATATCAAGCCTTTCATAATCAAGGGGCGTGACATGGTGTCTAATTAATCTGGGGCAGTCAAGCCAATATGTAAAGAATCTCTCCAAAAATGTTGAATAGCCAGGGGCAGATCTCCATCTGAATTACTTGGGGGCTATTATATTGATCGGGGATTCCAGCAAAGAATCACTGAAATTTGAATCTTTGGTACCACCAAATTGCTTGTCTGTGCCAATAGTATCAGATGGTGTCAGTATCATGTCTTTGAAGCCTTCCATGACAGTTCTTAGAAAAGATACCTAGGAAATTCAAGACTATCAGAAACTTGATCAAACACCAGGTGCACCAGATTCATCCTGAAGCAACCCTACCCAGGTTCCTTCTCACAATCTCCAGATGCAGTTTTACAAGGACTCATCCTGAGGCAACCCTACCCAGGTTCCTTCTCTTGAATTTCCAGATGCAGTTTTACACAAACTCATCATGAGTCAATCCTACCCATGTTCCTTCTCACAATTTCCAGATGCAGTTTTACACGGACTCATCCTGAGGCAACCCTGTCCAAGTTCCTTCTTACAATTTCCAGATACAGTTTTACCCGAACTCATCCTGAAGCTGCCCTACCCAGGCTCCCTCTCATATATCTCCTAAAACAGCCCTACCCGAGTTCCTTCTCATACACTTCCAGATGAAGTCTTACCCAGACTCATCCTGAAACAACCCTACACTAGTTTCTTCTGATACATTTCCAAATAGAACTTAATTTCATTCTCCCTAGAAAATTACTTCGAATCATGGATTACAACCAGAAAATAGCAAACGTTTATCTCTCCAATCCAGAGATAACCCCTCAGTATAGCCATGGACAACTGAAGTTCCTAGACTCTATTCCCCACAGAGTTTTCCTCAAACAGGAAAACAACAGAAATCAACATCCCGCAATGGACTCCTCCTCAGACAACAGGAATAGGAATCCCCATAAAGAGACCTCTTATGAAGTCAGCTTCTACTCTGGATGGCATCTTTAAGCCCATCTCCGACGACTCTCTGTCATATTCTCTGAATGGCGTCTTTAAGCCCATCTCCGACGACTTTCAGTCATCTTTTCCAAATGGCATCTATAAGCCCATTCCCGATTAGCATCGACCAACAATGTTACTTCATACGAGTGCAAATTTTTGGGCTAGTGTTCAATCCTCTTCCACCTTCAGATCACGAAAGGCAGACAAGTCAATCTAAATCCTCAAGTTTAAGAAGATTGAACAAGGGCAGCTGTTGTACCCCAAAATTTACCCTCTTTATTTTCATTATTACATACACGCATATCATTAGTTTTATGGTTATAGAATCAAGTTATATTTATCAAGCTTCGTCAGGTTACAAGTGACGTTTATTTCGCTAATGGATGTTCTCATAGTATTTTCCGTGCTGAAGATCGATTCGTCATTTCGCAATGATTCGGGGTTCAAAGATTCACAAGTCCAACCCGGCGCATCATATTTAGGTGTTCTTTCGCTAAGATATCCCTGATAACATATTCTAAAATTCAAGTTCGGCTCGAGCTAATTATTTAAGGAAGATCTCCGAATGTGCGATTTTTCTCGAAGAAATATGGTGAAAAAGTATGCTGCAAGTGCAGTTTTTATGCACTAAAAAATTCATAACTTGAAGATCGTGACTCGTTTTGAACTTGTTTTGGTGGCCAAAAATCCGTCTTGCCTTCATCTACGTTTTTATCTCTCACAGCTGGAAGCCAATTTCGACCAGAAGGTCTTCAAAAATGCGGATTTATCAAGTATTTTCGTACAGAAAATTTGTGACAGAAGTTTATTTGATCATGTTCAGAAAATCATAACTTGGTCTATTTTCATCGTATTGAGCTGTTTCTGGCGCCAAAATTTCAAAAATTGAGTTGAATAAGTTTTCGCAGGAGGTATCAAGTTCGAACTGTATACAAAAGGTCTTTGTTTTTTGCCCAAAGTGCACATAATACGCTAAAAATCCTGAATGCTGAATATTATTTCATCTGGGTCGAAACTTCGAAAATTCATAATTCGGTCAATGTTTATCGGATCAGACCCATCTTTTTACACAAGGTCACTGACTCAAAGATCTACAACTTTTCTTCCAAAGTCGAAACTAGATTCTCCTCTGATCAATACTAATTTTTTATTAAAGAACATGTTAGAGTTGACACTGGAGCCCATAATAAGTTTGTCTAAGGTGAAATTTCAAAAATCCATATCTAATTCAACGTTTATCTAATTGATCCCATTTTCGGACAAGTGTTTATTTTCGATGTTGGCTACATTTTGTTTTCACATTTCAACTTCAAAAATTGCACTTAAGTTCCTACGATTTAGCCTGGAACGTGTCAGACTCAAGTGAATAAAAATCTGCACTATTGTTTATGGTTATTGGAGGCCAAATTGCACATTCAAAGCCCATATCTTTGCTCTAATTATCATTATATAATCTCATTTTTTTCAAACAAACAGTACACGAAAAAAACCTTTGCCACAACCTTGTCAAAATATCAAATTCTTTCAAGAACCCTAAAAATCTTGAAATCCTTGTTACAAACCTCCATCTCACTACAAACAAGTCATCTCATTCTCTAGTAAGGGTAAGGCTGGTTTGATCTCCATGATCAAAAGAGTGTAGAAACATCATACATGCCATATCGGTTTTAATATTACAAAATTTCATATATTTATTTTCTTTGTATTTCATGGTATACTAATTTGTTTAATGTGTTCATGAGATTCAACACTACAGGTTTGGACCATCTAATGGTCCCATGCAGGTTTATTACAAAATGCTCAGGCCAAATCAGAACAACAACCAATATATGATTTAGTGGCAAGGCAGACATCCTGAGAAGGTTAAGGGCGTGGGTTCAACATCCAGCCATATTGTTGTAGCCCAAAATTTTCCCTCCCATATTCTTCAAGATTTGCCAAGATCATGATTCAAAACCCCTCAAGGGTTGCACAGTCCAATTACCTCCTAACACAGTCAAAAAATTAGGGTTTTGGTTCTTGCAAAGAAATTGAGGTTTTCAAGGGTCCAATCAAGTCCCACATCCCCATATACATTGTTAAACATCCATATGTCAAGTTTCAAGACTCACAGCATCAAGTTGCACAGTCAAAAACCCTAATTGCTCCACAGTCAACTGCAGGGGCAAAATGGTCATTTGACAGTCAAAAGTCAAAATTTTTAGTCAACATCTTATTTTGAAGCCACAATCATCATTTTATCAATTCTTGATCATGATTCTCAAAGCATGGCTCAAAAAGTCTCAAGGTGCAAAAGTTTCTATTTTTGGACAGTTGAAAAAGTCAACTGTAACTTGACCAAGGCATAACTTCCTCATGGTTTATCAGAAAAATCCCATCCAAAGCTCATTTTGAATAGAATGACATTTCCTACAACTCATCTTCACACTTAAAGTCCAAGAAATGCTCTCACAAAAAGTTATCAATTTCAACATTATAGGTCATTTTCAAAAGTCAACAAAAAGGCACTTTAAGTCAAAGACCATAACTTGAGATTGGTAAATCAAAATGACATGGGACCAAAGGCATTGGTTAGAGGACTTCAAGACCTTTCCAAAATGTCCAAGAACATGTTCATAGCTTCAAAATTGAGCAAGATATGCATTGGAGAAGTTGGGAAATATTTGGGAATTTTGAAAAGTCAACTTTGCCTAAAACACTTCAAATTTGCTAATGGGCCTCAAATTCTTCCTTGAATCATTACCCGAAGCCTATGCACGACCCATTGAGCTCAAAAGGATTTATTTTCTTATTTTTAATTAATTAATTGAATTTTTATTCATATTAATTCATTTAATTAGATTTAATTATGAGAAAATATCAAATAATGCTTTTTCAAATCTTTTTGTGCAGCAAATATGTTCCAAATATGCTAAAGATTTCGTGCATCAATCAACAAGACCAAATCTTCCATAATTGGCAAGGTTTTCATGGCAAAAAGATTGAAATTTTTATGATTGAAAATCAAATATATGAATCATAAATTCATGGATCCATGGGCTCTTTCTTGACCTAATTTGCTTCACATACTTATGCACAACTCAACCCTATTCCACAGGACACGAAAAAACTGCTCATGCTCCATAACCAAATTGCAAAATTTCAACAAAAAGCTTGAAACTGATTTCATAGTTGGAGCACGTTTCAAAGCATAAAAAGCATTCTAACACGTTGCTGAACCTTCCAGGAGTCAATTGCAATCAAGAACAAGCTTCCATACTCAAAGAAACGGTAGAACAGAATCACGTTTCTTCACAAATATTCCATAATCAAATTTCAATTTCTACGCATCATTCATATGTTTTATTCATTGATTTGCATTACTGACATCTTCCTGAAGCGTTTGGCATAGTTTAATTGTTCTGTAGCTGCTTGAAACGAAATCCACCATGGATGAAACCTAGGGTTTCAGAAGCTTCAAAATAGGGCTTTCCTTGTATGGAAAAATTGGACCTCAAGACCAATATGAATGAATTCATTACAAGAAACCTGATTCAACGAAACCCTCACGCTCAATTTATTTAACCCATGGGCGTAATCGCTATTTTCACAGGTTCCACTTAGTGGGGGTTTAAAACCCCCGCTACTTGCTTTATAATTGTAGGAAAAAGATGAAGAAGAAGATGAGGTGTCCAGGCATGATAGGAGCATTCAAATCTGGCGCGTAATTGTTTTGTTCATACCACTAACGTTTATTTTTTTATATAATAATTACTCTCCATTATGTTAACAAACGCGCGCAATAGCTCAGTTGGTTGGAGGACGTGTCTTGCAGGTACACGGACCTGGGTTCGATTCCCAGGTCCCCCACATATTGCATAATTTTTGTTTCAATGTATTCCAATGCAGCTTCCATCAAACGTTCCACCATGCACGCTCATGCGCTAGCCTGCCAAGTGGCTTCAAGGTCCAATCCAATGGCCTCAGAATAAAATCTAGGGTGCACCCCAGTCAACCAGTGCACACACGATCAGAAAAGTCAAAAAAGGCTTTGTGACTCTTGGGCCAGAATTCTTCAATCTTACCTCCCATTTGGGCCTGATACCCCCTTGGTTTGCATATTTCTTTTCTTCTCTTTTCTAATTATTCTCTTTTATTTTGTTTTTTTTTGTTTTTTTTTATTAATTCACCATTAATTAATTAAATTTTCATAATAAAAAATCAGAAACCAAAAAAAATGTTTAATATTTAATTCTTATTAATTTCACTATTAAAATATTTTTGTAAATAAACTCTAACAATTAATTTAGTTAAATTAGGTTTTAAACTTTAAACTTTTCCTTAATAAATAAAAAATGCATAGAATTAGGGTTTTTTGACATTTTCATCTTTTTCTTAATTAAATTATTTTCCTCATTATTTATTATTATTGTTAATTACTATTTATTTTTGTAAATAAACATGTAAATTAATTAATTAGCGTAAATTAGGTTAACTTGGATATTTTCTTTAATAACTAAAAATAATCTAGAATTAGGGTTCCCATTTAATTTTAATTTTCTTTATTTCATAAATACAAAAAAACATAAAAAACAATTTCTTTTCTTTAATTAAATAATAATTAGACTTTAATTTAATTTGATTTCAAGCAAAGGGTCAAAACCCTCGAACGTTCAATTTTAATCTCTTTTTGCACATTATTTTCTTTTGAATATTATGTAACTGCTCAAGGATTGTAATAGTAATTAGGTTTACCGCATTTATTTACTTTCCGCATTTTTACCAAACGGGTCTTTGTATTTTGGCGATGTATAGACCCGCGCCTTGTAATAGCGTAGCTTTATATTTCCGTCTTTTACTTTCCGCACTCTTAAATTCTAAATTGCATGAAAGAATGTATGGTTAATTAAAAAACAAGCGTAGCTCACAATGCCATGATCAAAGATAACTTAAACTGAAAACAACACACAAATACACACACCACTTCTAGGGTACGCCTCACCTGTTGCCTTCGAAACGTGGTCGTCAAGTATAGGACGTTTTAGTAAGTCCTTATGTCCATGATCTAGTTGCCTCGAAACAGTTTCCTCGAAACGTTTGCCTCGGAATAGTTGCCTCAAAACGGTTGCCTCGGATTAAAAAAGGATCAAGGACATAAGGGTAGCTTCTAAGGTGTCCTAACTGTTGCTTCGGTGACCACACTGTCCCTACACTCGAATTGACCCGAACACCTCCAACGGTGGTGCTACCTACCTCTCAATGGTGGGATGGAATTACCTTAAGGACTTCTACACAGCTTAATTCCTTAGGGTAGGTAGATGACTCATAGATACTTGCTCTCTCAAAAACAAATCAAAACTCTTTTCACACCGACACTTTCAAAAAGCTTTCAAAACAATTTTTCAAACACTCTTGAGGACCGATACAAGAGTTATTCAGAAAACTTTCAAAGAAACTTTTTTCAAACCCACTCACATTTTGAAAAGCAAACATTTTGAAAACATAAGAGCAAGTATCTAAGAGCCCATGGATAACCATGGATAGAAAGGGTGCTAACACCTTCCCTTTCTATAAATCTACCTCCCGAACCGAGAAACTATCTCATAAGGAATTTTGCTATGCTTTTGTCCTGTCCATGTTGGAAAAAATAAAAGACGGTGGCGACTCTTGCTTCCGCGACATTTCGCGAACCAGCGTTAAACAGTCAGTTCTAAATCCACCAATCACAGAACTGGCGACTCTGCTGGGGAATAACTTAAAGTGAGGTGTACCTTAGGATATATCACTTGTGTTTTCAATTGTCTGAATTGTTTGCTTTATTATTGTGGGTACTGTCTTGGGAGTTCTATAGATCCTAACCCGGATCTGGGGGATACCTTCTTAGAAAGTAGCAACAAGACTGTGAGGGAACTGTGCGGGGTATACCGACACGTTTGAAGCAGTCTGCTACGTTGATGTGGCACTTTGGTGAGTACCGGTAACCCTTGAGTCAAGTCAAGGAGAGTACGGGGCGGCCGCGTGGTGTCGTGAAGCATCAACTGACCTTAGGAACCTTAATTGAACCATCTTGGCCTCTTTAGGGTAGTGAGATAACTGACTTTGGTGCAGTCCGAGGTTGGTTGATACTCGATACTACACTCAATTGAGGGTTGTTTTCTTGGAATATTTCGGTCGCCAGTTCAGTGGCTAAATCGAAACGATGAACACAGAAAGCAATCCAATGATATTGGGACCCTTAGAACCAGGTTACTTCTGATAGGACAAGTTTGAGCCCACCAACTTCAAGAGGGTAATACCCAGACCCCATGTTGGCCTAAACTCTAAGGGTTATGGTGTGACTTGTGTGCCTTACCATGTTTGCTTTTTGTGAATACTTGTGGTGTGTTTAATCATAGCATCATAACATCATACAGCATCATATGCATTGACTAACCATTTCAGGGGTTCGAATCTTCATCTTTGTTCTTGTTTTGTAGGACATGGAAACTATCTGCAGAAAGACAATTCAGATCAGCCTTGTAAGGGTCCCTCCTCAGCTTAAGGAGCTTATCTCCAGGATTCCCGAGAGCTCTTCTTTCAGTGAAAGACATGGAAGACTCATCAGCTTGGTCAACACCAACATTGAGGAAGATATGATAAAGGTCCTCTTCCAGTTCTTTGATCCTCTGCACCACTGCTTTACTTTCCTGGATTATCAACTGGTGCCTACATTAGAAGAGTTCTCCCGGCTTCTGAAGATCCCTATCCTTAGTCAGCTACCCTACAACGGTACGGAAAAGGAACCCAAACTTGAAGAGATTGCTAATGCATTACGCCTACAACCATCTGACATCAAGGGACATTGGGAAGTTAGAAGTGGTATCAAAGGGTTCTTGGCCAGGTTCCTGTTTGAGAAGGCCTAAGAATGTTGGAATTCCCTTGACCTACAAGCCTTTGAAGAAGTTGTGGCCCTCCTTGTCTATGGGTTGGTGTTGTTCCCTAATCCAGACCAGCTTATAGATGTCAGTGCTGTCAAGATCTTCATGTCCAGAAATCATATACCTACATTGCTTGGGGACATCCTTCACTCATGTTACACTCGAACCATGAGAAAAAGAGGTGTTCTTATGTGCTGCACTCCTCTCCTGGGAAGGTGGTTTATTTCTCACCTTCCACAATCAGTTTTGAAGAACGAGCGGGGTTTGAGATGGTCGCAACGGTTGATGACTCTTACACATGCTGATATACATTGGTGCTCTCGGTCTAGTGAGGATGTCACTATCATTGATCGTTGCGGGGAGTTTCCTAATGTTCCTTTACTTGGAATCAGAGGAGGCATTACTTACAACCCATGCTTGGCCTTGAGACAGTTTGGATATGCTCGGAGGGACGGCCCTCATGACATGGTAATTCCTGACATAGTTTTTGACTTCGACAACGATGCACAAGGACTTCTCCATAGATTTATCAGAGCTTGGCGGATGCCCAACAAGGTAGACAGCAAGACACTGGGGCACAGGAACTCTATCCCGTTGGAACCTTATCTCAAGTGGGTACGAGCCCGCTCCCAGAGGCTGGTGATGCCATATCCTCATGTTCTCCCTGTGATCAAAGAGCCAGTTCTGGAAGGAGAGGTGTCCTACACCATTCAACATCCTGACATGCCTACATCTTGGGAAGAAATGCAGAAGAGCTGGATCCAGCTTAAGGAAGAACGGAATTCTCTTGAGTCCAGTCTACATGCTAGTGAGAAGAAGGTCTTGGAGCTCACCCGCCTACTGCACGAGGAAAAGACTCTCAACACTTACATAGCTCCAAAGAGGATGCGCAGTGTCTTTTGGGATTGATTTACTTTGTAATATTTGCCCATGAGGCCTTGATGTACTGAACAATTATTTCCTAATGATAACGTGTGTTCCTTTTTGTCTACAACAAATTTGAACTTTCGAACCCTTGAATGCATTGTATAAAAACATATCATGCATCATGTGCATAACAGGTACTCTTTTTTACAGGTGGTTTAATCTTCTTCGCTGTTTATTTCAGCTCGCCATCATGAATCCTGAATCATCTACTGAGCAGTCCATCAAGGCCCTTCAGGCTCAGAACGCCCAGTTCCAAGAGCTGATCATGAGTTTGGCCCAAGGTCAAGAGGAGTTGAAGGCTCTGCTGGTCAAGAAGAAGAAGAAGAGAACTGTACTATTCAGCATTGGCCGGAGGTTTGGTAACACACTGTAGAATGAGGTTGATCAAGCTGGTTCTTCTGTAGGGAAAGGTAGTCCCCAAGGGGGAAGGGTTCCTAGTCCGGTGGTCTCTGACAACGAGACTGATTTCAATGAGGAGCAGTACCCTCCGGCTGAAGACAAGTACAAGCAGTTAGAGAATCGCCTGAACACCATGGAAATTCAACAAGTGCCTGGTTTGGATTTCGGAGACTTGGGTCTATCTTCTGGTGTGGTGATCCCACACAAGTTCAAAGCACCATCTTTCGCAAAGTATGACGGGGCGTCCTGCCCTAAGCTACATCTCAGATCTTATGTGCGGAAGATCCAGCCGTATACTATGGACAAGAACTTATGGATCCATTTCTTCCAGGAGAGTCTTTCAGGGACTCATCTCTAATGGTTCTATCAGCTGGATGGAACCAAGGTTCGTAACTGGGAGGACTTGGCTACTGCTTTTTATAAGTAGTATCAGTATAATGCCGACCTCGCTCCTACACGTACCCAACTCCAGGGTATGTCGCTAGGATCGGGAGAAGGTTTTAAAGAGTATGCGCAGAAGTGGAGGGACCTGGCTGGAAGGGTGCAGCCACCGTTAACCGACCGTGAATTAGTGGACATGTTCTTGGGGACCCTATCCGGGCCGTTCTTCAATCATCTCATTGGCAATTCATCTGCAGGGTTTACAGATCTCATTCTGACTGGGGAAAGGATAGAGGCTGGTTTGAAATCAGGGAAGATACAGAAGGGTGCGTCTTCAAGTTCTGAGAAAAAGCCTTTCAAGAAGGAAGCCAGTGCTGTGTATGGGCCTAGGAGGCAAAACAAACCAGAACGCCACCAAGCTGTCAAGGCGGTGGTGATTGCAAAGCCTGCTGCCGCTCCTCGGCAACCTAACCAACCCAGGGGTGAGAGACCCATAAGAGAATATACTCGGCTTAGTATGACCTTGTCACAGATATTGCCGCAACTTCTATCGACCAACTTGGTAACCGTCAGAGAAGCTCCGAAGGTGGTAAACACAACCTCTCCGAAGTATAATCCCAATGCCTACTGTGCTTATCACTCTGATAGCCCGGGGCATTCTACTGATGATTGTTGGGCCCTGAGAAACAAGGTTCAAGACCTTATTGACGCTAAAGAGGTACAGTTTGAGGCGCCCGAGAAGCCTAATGTAGTGACAGCTCCCCTACCTGACCATGGAGTGAATGCTATCAGGATGGATGATGAAGTGGAAGAATCCGAATTCGACAGCTGGATCTGCCCGACGACTGACGGTGGACTGAACAATTGGACTGCAAAAGACCACATACCTGTTACTTTTGTTACTCAGTAATGAATTCCTTTGTTTTAATTTTGTAATGAACAATAAATTGAAACTTTCTGGCTCGGTGTCTTACCCGGGGCACCGTTGGCTTCATTTGTGAGGGCTTATTACTTGTCATTTCCATATATCATGAATAAAAGCATTGGACGTTTTTCACATTTCAAATATTGCACTCCCTTTCTTTCTTTATATATTGCAAAACAGTTGTATTTACACACACTCACTCATACAGGTTTCAGTCCACTCTAGATTTCACTGGTAACGACTCTGCTACTGCCAGTTATGACTTCGAAAATCCGATCAACTTAGCCGAAGACGAAGGAGAAGATGATTGCGAAGTGCCTGGTGAACTTGCAAGACTGCTACTCCAGGAAGAGAGGGCCATTCAGCCACATGAAGAGCCAGTGGAAACGGTAAATCTGGGTACTGAGACAGACATAAAGGAAGTTAAGATTGGTGCCAATCTGGAGCTCAGCGTGAAACAACGGTTGATTCAGATGTTGCATGATTATGTAGAGATCTTCACCTGGTCTTACGAAGACATGCCTGGGTTGGATACCAACATTGTGGTCCATCACCTGCCTACCAAGGAAGACTGCCCTCCGGTTAAACAAAAGGTCCGCCGTATGCGTCCAGAGATGTCCGAAAAGATCAAAGCTGAGGTTATGAAGAAATTTGATGCCGGATTTCTAGCAGTGACTTCTTACCCTCAGTGGGTTGCCAACGTGGTTCCGGTACCGAAGAAAGATGGTAAGGTCCGAATGTGTGTTGATTACAGGGATTTGAACAGGGCCAGCCCCAAGGATGACTTCCCTCTGCATCACATCGACGTTCTGGTTGACAATACTGCTCAGCACAAGGTGTTCTCCTTCATGGATGGTTTTTCAGGTTATAATCAGATCAAGATGGCTCCTGAAGACATGGAAAAGACTACCTTTGTTACTCAGTGGGGCACCTTCTGCTACAAGGTCATGCCATTCGGGTTGAAAAATGCTGGGGAAACCTACCAACGTGCCATGGTTGCTTTATTTCATGACATGATCCACCATGAGATTGAAGTGTATGTCGATGATATGATTGCAAGGTCCCAAACTGAGGAGGAACACCTTGACCATCTGCAAAAGCTATTTGACCGTCTGAAGTTGTACAAGTTGAGGTTGAACCCGAACAAGTGCACCTTTGGGGTAAGATCTGGAAAGTTGCTAGGCTTCGTCGTGAGTGACAAAGGTATTCAAGTGGACCCTGCCAAGGTTAAAGCCATACAAGAGATTCCAGTCCCCAAGACAGAGAAAGAAGTCAGAGGCTTTCTAGGACGTCTGAATTACATTTCCCGATTCATCTCGCACCTAACTGCTACCTGTGAACCAATCTTCAAGCTGCTGAAGAAAGATCAGGTAGTACGTTGGAATGATGAATGTCAGGCCGCTTTCGACAGAATCAAAGAGTATCTCCAAGAACCACCCATTCTTATGCCACCGGTTGAAGGGAGACCTCTAATACTATACTTGACAGTACTTGACAGCTCAATGGGGTGTGTGTTGGGGCAGCATGACGAGTCTGGCCAAAAAGAGCATGCCATTTATTACCTTAGCAAAAAGTTTACCGACTGTGAGACCCGATACTCACTGCTCGAGAAAACTTGCTGCGCTTTGGTATGGGCTGCTCGCCGGCTGAGACAGTATATGCTGACTCACACTACTCTGTTAATTTCAAAAATGGATCCAATAAAGTACATATTCGAAAAGCCTGCTCTGTCTGGAAGAATAGCAAGATGGCAGATGATCTTGACGGAATACGACATCCAGTATACAACTCAGAAAGCAATCAAGGGAAGTGTATTCGCAGACCATTTGGCACACCAGGCAGTGGACGACTACCAGTCAATGAACTTTGAATTTCCTGACGAGAGCATCATGATAGTGACTGATTATGAAGTACCTGGACCGGATGAAGGACCTGAGGAAGGATCCCGATGGTCTATGCACTTTGATGGAGCCTCAAACGCTTTGGGTAATGGCATCGGCGCTGTGATCATATCCCTAAAAGGCACTCATACTCCACTTACTGCCCGACTATGTTTCAACTGCACCAACAACATGGCGGAGTATGAGGCATGCATCATGGGTCTTCAAGCTGCGATTGACTTAAGGATCAAGTTTCTGAGTGTCTTCGGAGATTCCTCTCTCGTGATCAATCAGATCAAAGGCGAGTGGGATACGAAACACCCAAACCTTATTCCTTACAAAGAATGTGTGTTGACATTGATCCCCCATTTCACAGAGATAACTTTTGAACATTTCCCAAGAGAGGAGAATCAGTTGGCGGACGCGTTAGCTACGATGTCTTCTATGTTCAAAGTCAAGTGGGACAATGAGGCTCCCCGGATCATTATCTGGAAACTGGACGAACCTGCATATTGTTGTGATCTTGAGGCTGAGACAGTAATTGAAAAACCTTGGTATCATGAAGTGAAGAGGTACTTGGAAGCTCAAGAATACCCCGAGGGTGCATCTGTCAACGACAAGAAATTTCTAAGAGAGGTTCGCAGCAAAGTTCTTCCTTAGCAACGGCCTTCTGTACAAGCGAAACCATGATTCAACCTTACTGCGTTGTGTGGATAAGACTGAAGCAGAAAAGATCATGGCAGAACTGCATGAAGGTACCTTCGGAACACATTCCAGTGGACACACCATGGCAAAGAAGATTCTTCGGGCGGGATATTTCTGGTCTACAATGGAAGCCGACTGTTACCAACATTCTCGGACATGTCATAAGTTCCAGATATATGCTGACAAGGTGCATGTTCCTCCAGTTCCTCTGAATGTCTTGACTTCACCTTGGCCTTTTGCAATGTGGGGCATTGATATGATCGGCGAGATTAAACCTACGGCATCCAACGGGCATCGCTTCATCCTGGTGCCGATTGATTACTTTACAAAGTGGGTTGAAGCAGCTTCCTATGCCACTGTAACCAAGAATGTCGTGGCACGGTTCATTCGGCATAACCTGATCTGTCGATACGGCGTCCCGGAAAGGATCATTACAGACAACGGTACCAATCTTAATAACAAGATGATCACTGAGCTCTGCGAGCAATTCAAGATACAGCACCACAACTCTTCTCCTTACCAGCTGAAGATGAATGGGGTTGTAGAGGCAGCTAATAAGAATATCAAAAAGATTGTGCAGAAGATGACAATGACCTATAAAGATTGGCACGAGATGTTACCGTTTGCTCTTCATGGGTACCGTACCTCAGCAAGGACGTCAACCGGGGCAACTCCTTTTTCCTTGGTCTATGGCATGGAGGCAGTCTTGCCGATTGAAGTCCAAATACCCTCTCTCCGGATAATGAAGGATGCAGATTTGAGCGAAGATGACTGGATCCAAACTCGACTTGATCAATTAAACCTAATTGACGAAAAGAGGCTCACTGCTATTTGTCATGGTCAAATGTACCAAAAACGGATGATCAGGGCATTTAACAAGAAAGTCAGACCACAAGAGTATCAAGTTAGGGACCTGGTAATCAAGCGCATCATTCTTCCTCAAAGTGATCCCAGGGGCAAATGGACCCCAACATACGAAGGGCCATTTGTGGTTAAACATGTGTTCTCAGGAGGAGCCATGATTCTAACCACCATGGATGGTCACGACCTTCCTCACCCCGCCAATGCAGACATAGTAAAAAGATACTACGCATGATAAAAGACCCGCTAGGTTGACATACCTAGGCAAAAATTAGGGCTTCCCGGCGAACCAAAAGGGTTCGGGCAAAATGAGGGATGAAATGAAAAAATATGTACACCCGGCAAGTCGAAAACCTGAAAAGGAGGCTTGGGCAAAAATGGGTATCCCGGTGGACTGAAAACCCGAAAGGGCGATCCAGGCAAAAGTTAGGGATTAAAGCGTAATACTATGTCTCATTGGATCACCTTGCATCCAGAATCCGGTATCAACATCAGGTTCAGACGACACCGATCAATCAGCTTCATCGTCAATTGAGCAGCAAAGTGATGAGACGCTCGAAGATATAAAGGCGATAGCAGAGTTGGAACCCAGTGGGATTACTCTTTTCACATAGCTGTTTTGTTTTCCCCTTTGTACAAATTGTATAAACTCTTTTGTTTGGCGGCGTTCTCTTACTAGGACGTTAGCCTCTTGTACATAAACGCCTATTTACAGGCAAATTCAAAATCAATACAAATTCACCTTTCAGCTAAATTGCCAATTGTTTTTCCTTTTTCTGTTTTGTTTTGCGAAGAACGTCCAATGTTCGATTGTGATATATGCATTTGACACTAATTGCTAACTCATAAATATTTGCATGCGAAACAAAGGATTAATTACAAGTAACATGAGAAACAGGGGCAATAATGAGTTGTCTAAGCGATCTAATTGCTCTGTCCACCAAGGTAAGTTTGGCTGGAGAACGTAACCAGGATACCGTCACTCCCCGCCGAGTAAGACAAGAATCAACAATTATCCCAAGCAGTTGGTCTCCCATCAGCCCTACAAGGCACAATATCTCCAGCAAGTCAGCGACACTCTCCCCAAGCAGAGTTAGCCTACTGTCAGCCTCAAGGAAGTTGGATTATCCCCCGAAGATCTCAACACTCCCCAAAGGAGTATACAAACGTTACTAACAAGCATCCCCGGCAATCTTGATCTAAGATTGTTCCCCGGCGGTATACCGGACACCCAGTGAAGCCAGTCCCCAATCCAGTTCAAAAGTTTCCCCAGGAGAACTCAATCAATCTCCCCAACAGGTCTTGAAGCTTATCCCCAGTAGATTCTGGAAGCTTATCCCCTGCAGAGCACGAACGCTCCCCCGGCTTTATTCAAAGGTTATTTCCCACCAGGGTATAACTGGGTTATCCTCAGCCAATTGCCACGGAAAGATCGTCCCCGGCGAAGTCTTCCTATTCCCCAGCGAAGTTCATCAAATCTTCCAACAGAGCTCAACAATGGAATCCCCAGCGGAGTTATCATCAACCTCAGCAAAGTACATCTCTTCCCCACAGAGCATTCCCCGCAGAGTAATCTACTCGCCAGGTTTATTCCCCAACGGAGTCATCTTCTCCTATCGGTATTCTTGCAATCATCACTCCCCAGCGGAAACAAAGAACACTATTCTTCAACATCAGCCCAGGAGTTAACTTCCCGGCACCCGTCAAGGATTTATTTTCCTAGACAAAAACATACATTCATAAACATCGCATCTTCATACATTACAGCATGCACATATGCATCATGAACATACAATCTCATTTATTCTGAGAACATCACGCATGTCATACATCATGACATTGCACACAACTAACGTTTTGTCTTTTCAGGACAAAGGTCAGTACAAAGATGATTACTATCAACTGTCGCAACTGAAGATCCGATTCCTGTATCTTTCCAGGGTGTATTTGTTGATGACTAATTCCATACTCGATTCCTGTATCTTGCCAGGGCACGTCTGAAGAGTTTGAAGATCCGATTCCTGTATCTTGCCAGGGTGTATCTATTGACGACTAATTCCAGACTCAATTCATGTATCTTGCCAGGGCACGTTTGAAGAGTTTGAAGATCCGATTCCTGTATCTTGCCAGGGTGTATCTGTTGACGACTAATTCCAGACTCGAGTCCTGTATCTTGCCAGGGCACGTTTGAAGAGTTTGAAGATCTGATTCCTGTATCTTGCCAGGGTGTATCTGTTGACGACTATATTCCAGACTCGATTCCTGTATCTCGCCAGGGCACGTCTGAAGAGTTTGAAGATCCGATTCCTGTATCTTGCCAGGGTGTATTTGTTGACGACTATTCTCCGGACTCGATTCCTGTATCTTGCCAGGGCACGTCTGAAGAGTTTAAAGATTCGATTCCTGTATCCAGCCAGGGCACATCTACATGAAGAGTTTGAAGATCAACTCCTGTAACAGGCTAGGTAATTATCTTTCTTTCTCAGGTATGCAAGTTCTCGCTAAGGAATCTCTTACGCGATCGACAACCTCCCGATGGCATCTATAAGCCCATCTCCACAACTACCACTACAGTTCCAAATGGCATCTATAAGCCCATTCCCGACAAAGTGCTGTCACACTTCCAGATGGCATCTATAAGCCCATCCTCCTATCCATCACCTCTCCAAATGGCATCTATAAGCCTATTCCCATCATCACACTGCTGACATTCTACTATGTGAGTGCAAATTTCTGGGCACTCTAGTGTTCAATCATCTTCCACCTTCGGATTACGAAAGGCACACCAGCCAATCTACATGCTCAGGTCTAAGAAGATTGAACAGGGGCAACTATTGTACCCCAAAATTTTCCCTCCCATATTCTTCAAGATTTGCCAAGATCATGATTCAAAACCCCTCAAGGGTTGCACAGTCCAATTACCTCCTAACACAGTCAAAAAATTAGGGTTTTGGTTCTTGCAAAGAAATTGAGATTTTCAAGGGTCCAATCAAGTCCCACATGCCCATATACATTGTCAAACATCCATATGTCAAGTTTCAAGACTCACAACATCAAGTTGCACAGTCAAAAACCCTAATTGCTCCACAGTCAACTGCAGGGGCAAAATGGTCATTTGACAGTCAAAAGTCAAAAAATTTGGTCAACATCTTATTTTGAAGCCACAATCATCATTTGATCACCCACGCCCGTCTATACGATGACCCACGCCCGTCCCGTTTACATCCAAAGATAGGGTTGCTTACCAAATCAACGGTAAGATAACAATGTCAAAGGAATAGAAAATGCATAAGAAAGACATTTGAGTAGGTATATTACTTCTAGTTACTTGTTCAATTTCAAACAATAATCCTTTCTATTTTCAAAACAAACACACACACATTTCAAAAACATCTTATAAACATTGAAAACATTTTTCAAAAAGACAAACATCTTTGTATACATTCTTACGAACGAGAATCATTGCAAAGATTGCCTAAACGAATGGCCTCTTTTACAAAATACTTTCAAAACCACACCAAGCACAATTTCAAACAAACAAAAGCAAGTGATCTAAGCAAGTAACTAAGAGCCCATGGAAAACCATGGATAAAAAGGGTGTTAATCCCTTCCCTTTTCATAATCTACCCCCTGAACTCAAGAAACAATCTCAAAGGTTTTTCCTGTGCTTTTTCACCTTTCCTTTTGGATAAAAGAAAAGTCGGTGGCGACTCTTGCTAACCGCAACATTTGCGATAAAACGCAAAAACCTTAAGTCAGTTCTCCCACCGCATCACAATGGTCAACTGGAATTCTTTTGTTATCCCTCCAAGGCACACCATCTGAAGTGACAAGATTAGACAAAGAGGCTTTTGTTCATTAGAATTTTCAATTTGTAATTTTATTTTGATTGTTCAAACATTTATTCATATCAAACCTTGTTATTTCATCAATGCATTGCACATGTTTGTCTTGAATTAATTTGTTTGCACTATGCTTGAACTGCTTTCTTACTTCCCATTTGTGATATTCAACTCTTAATTAAAAGTTCTAAGCCTTTAGAGGGAGGATGACGAGAACGATACCATAATCTCTACAGTATGCTTTTGAACAGACTTCATTGACGATGTACAGGCGTTGTTTCAAATCCTAAACAGTGGAGTTATAAGGAAGATAATCCCTAGTCAACCTCTTTGAGCCTAAGAAGTAGGAGTTTTATTTTCACACAAATTAAAACCCTTAATCATAACCTAGGGCAGGGTAGTCTTCTCAGTTAATTCAGATGTGCATTCAGTCGCAAGCTTTCCCTTCATACACGACAAATAGTGTAGAAGATGATGATGGTTCCACATAATCATTAAGAACAGACAGTCATTATCTCTCAAAATAAAAGCCCATTAAGTCAAAACCTATGAAGGAGACTTAAGAAAAAAACTGGGGGCATCCCGCTGACTGTAATCACAAAAGAAACAGTTCAGGCAAAAATTAGGGATAATAAAAACAAAAAAAAAAGGAGGTCACTACAAATTCTCAATAAAAAAAAGGTTACAAAAATGATTGCCTTCTCAAATAAACGTTCAATTTCTGAACCATCACCGGAATATCGGGGCCAACATTCAAGAACTCAACTGGGATTCGAAATGCATAATTAACTGAGCATAGGACTGAAGAACATCACGAAGAACGGGTGGGTACAAATAAATTTTGAGCCTTTATCCTTTGTTTCTTAAACTGTGAACCAAGCAACGTTACATCCCTTAAAAGTCCTAGCTGAAGCATGGGTTAGTTCGAGAGCATACTATTACAAAGGTATCCTGACTCCTATAAGGTTTGCTTTAAATCATGAGTTGATATCACATTCTTGCAAATTTTGTTTTACTACAAAAAACACATTTTCAAAAAAAAATTCAAGACAGACATAAGCTTTGCATTCTTTAAATGACATTGTTTGCATATGGTTAATTGTTCAAATGGAAGATAAATTCACACAACGAATATTCAGTGAACGAAGACCCCCTCAATGGACAGAATCACCTCATACGAAAAAAACATTCCAAATATCAAGCCTTTCATAATCAAGGGGCGTGATGGTGTCTAATTAATCTGGGGCAGTCAAGCCAATATGTAAAGAATCTCTCCAAAAATGCTGAATAGCCAGGGGCAGATCTCCATCTGAATTACTTGGGGGCTATTACATTGATCGGGGATTCCAGCAAAGAATCACTGAAATTTGAATCTTTGGTACCACCAAATTGCTTGTCTGTGCCAATAGTATCAGATGGTGTCAGTATCATGTCTTTGAAGCCTTCCATGACAGTTCTTAGAAAAGATACCTAGGAAATTCAAGACTATCAGAAACTTGATCAAACACCAGGTGCACCAGATTCATCCTGAAGCAACCCTACCCAGGTTCCTTCTCACAATCTCCAGATGCAGTTTTACAAGGACTCATCTTGAGGCAACCCTACCCAGGTTCCTTCTCTTGAATTTCCAGATGCAGTTTTACACAAACTCATCATGAGTCAATCCTACCCATGTTCCTTCTCACAATTTCCAGATGCAGTTTTACACGGACTCATCCTGAGGCAACCCTGTCCAGGTTCCTTCTTACAATTTCCAGATACAGTTTTACCCGAACTCATCCTGAAGCTTCCCTACCCAGGCTCCCTCTCATATATCTCCTAAAACAGCCCTACCCGAGTTCCTTCTCATACACTTCCAGATGAAGTCTTACCCAGACTCATCCTGAAACAACCCTACACGGGTTTCTTCTGATACATTTCCAAATAGAACTTAATGTCATTCTCCCTAGAAAATTACTTCGAATCATGGATTACAACCAGAAAATAGCAAACGTTTATCTCTCCAATCCAGAGATAACCCCTCAGTAGAGCCATGGACAACTGAAGTTCCTAGACTCTATTCCCCACAGAGTTTTCCTCAAACAGGAAAACAACAGAAATCAACATCCCGCAATGGACTCCTCCTCAGACAACAGGAATAGGAATCCCCATAAAGAGACCTCTTATGAAGTCAGCTTCTACTCTGGATGGCATCTTTAAGCCCATCTCCGACGACTCTCTGTCATATTCTCTGAATGGCGTCTTTAAGCCCATCTCCGACGACTTTCAGTCATCTTTTCCAAATGGCATCTATAAGCCCATTCCCGATTAGCATCGACCAACAATGTTACTTCATACGAGTGCAAATTTTTGGGCTAGTGTTCAATCCTCTTCCACCTTCAGATCACGAAAGGCAGACAAGTCAATCTAAATCCTCAAGTTTAAGAAGATTGAACAAGGGCAGCTGTTGTACCCCAAAATTTACCCTCTTTATTTTCATTATTACATACACGCATATCATTAGTTTTATGGTTATAGAATCAAGTTATATTTATCAAGCTTCGCCAGGTTACAAGTGACGTTTATTTCGCTAATGGATGTTCTCAGAGTATTTTCCGTGCTGAAGATCGATTCGTCATTTCGCAATGATCCGGGGTTCAAAGATTCACAAGTCCAACCCGGCGCGTCATATTTAGGTGTTCTTTCACTAAGATATCCCTGATAACATATTCTAAAATTCAGGTTCGGCTCGAGCTAATTATTTAAGGAAGATCTCCGAATGTGCGATTTTTCTCGAAGAAATATGGTGAAAAAGTATGCTGCAAGTGCAGTTTTTATGCACTAAAAAATTCATAACTTGAAGATCGTGACTCGTTTTGAACTTGTTTTGGTGGCCAAAACTCCGTCTTGACATCATCTACATTTTTATCTCTCACAGCTGGAAGCCAATTTCGACCAGAAGGTCTTCAAAAATGCGGATTTATCAAGTATTTTCGTACAGAAAATTTGTGACAGAAGTTTATTTGATCATGTTCAGAAAATCATAACTTGGTCTATTTTCATCGTATTGAGCTGTTTCTGGCGCCAAAATTTCAAAAATTGAGTTGAATAAGTTTTCGCAGGAGGTATCAAGTTCGAACTGTATACAAAAGGTCTTTGTTTTTTGCCCAAAGTGCACATAATACGCTAAAAATCCTGAATGCTGAATATTATTTCATCATGGTCGAAACTTCGAAAATTCATAATTCGGTCAATGTTTATCGGATCAGACCCATCTTTTTACACAAGGTCACTGACTCAAAGATCTACAACTTTTCTTACAAAGTCGAAACTAGATTCTCCTCTGATCAATACTAATTTTTTATTAAAGAACATGTCAGAGTTGACACTGGAGCCCATAATAAGTTTGTCTAAGGTGAAATTTCAAAAATCCATATCTAATTCAACGTTTATCTGATTGATCCCATTTTCGGACAAGTGTTTATTTTCGATGTTGGCTACATTTTGTTTTCACATTTCAACTTCAAAAATTGCACTTAAGTTCCTACGATTTAGCCTGGAACGTGTCAGACTCAAGTGAATAAAAATCTGCACTATTGTTTGTGGTTATTGGAGGCCAAATTGCACATTCAAAGCCCATATCTTTGCTCTAATTATCATTATATAATCTCATTTTTTTCAAACAAACAGTACACGAAAAAAACCTTTGCCACAACCTTGTCAAAATATCAAATTCTTTCAAGAACCCTAAAAATCTTGAAATCCTTGTTACAAACCTCCATCTCACTACAAACAAGTCATCTCATTCTCTAGTAAGGGTAAGGCTGGTTTGATCTCCATGATCAAAAGAGTGTAGAAACATCATACATGCCATATCGGTTTTAATATTACAAAATTTCATATATTTATTTTCTTTGTATTTCATGGTATACTAATTTGTTTAATGTGTTCATGAGATTCAACACTACAGGTTTGGACCATCTAATGGTCCCATGCAGGTTTATTACAAAATGCTCAGGCCAAATCAGAACAACAACTAATATATGATTCAGTGGCAAAGCAGACATCCTGAGAAGGTTAAGGGCGTGGGTTCAACATTCAGCCTTATTGTTGTACCCCAAAATTTGCCCTCCCATATTCTTCAAGATTTGCCAAGATCATGATTCAAAACCCCTCAAGGGTTGCACAGTCCAATTACCTCCTAACACAGTCAAAAAATTAGGGTTTTGGTTCTTGCAAAGAAATTGAGGTTTTCAAGGGTCCAATCAAGTCCCACATGCCCATTTACATTGTCAAACATCCATATGTCAAGTTTCAAGACTCACAGCATCAAGTTGCACAGTCAAAAACCCTAATTGCTCCACAGTCAACTGCAGGGGCAAAATGGTCATTTGACAGTCAAAAGTCAAAAATTTTGGTCAACATCTTATTTTGAAGCCACAATCATCATTTTATCAATTCTTGATCATGATTCTCAAAGCATGGCTCAAAAAGTCTCAAGGTGCAAAAGTTTCTATTTTTGGACAGCTAAAAAAGTAAACTGTAACTTGACCAAGGCATAACTTCCTCATGGTTTATCATAAAAATCCCATCCAAAGTTCATTTTGAATAGAATGACATTTCCTACAACTCATCTTCACACTTAAAGTCCAAGAAATGCTCTCACAAAAAGTTATCAATTTCAACATTATAGGTCATTTTCAAAAGTCAACAAAAAGGCACTTTAAGTCAAAGACCATAACTTGAGATTGGTAAATCAAAATGACATGGGACCAAAGGCATTGGTTAGAGGACTTCAAGACCTTTCCAAAATGTCCAAGAACATGTTCATAGCTTCAAAATTGAGCAAGATATGCATTGGAGAAGTTGGGAAATATTTGGGAATTTTGAAAAGTCAACTTTGCCTAAAACACTTCAAATTTGCTAATGGGCCTCAAATTCTTCCTTGAATCATTACCCGAAGCCTATGCACGACCCATTGAGCTCAAAAGGATTTATTTTCTTATTTTTAATTAATTAATTGAATTTTTATTCATATTAATTCATTTAATTAGATTTAATTATGAGAAAATATCAAATAATGCTTTTTCAAATCTTTTTGTGCAGCAAATATGTTCCAAATATGCTAAAGATTTCGTGCATCAATCAACAAGACCAAATCTTCCATAATTGGCAAGGTTTTCATGGCAAAAAGATTGAAATTTTCATGATTGAAAATCAAATATATGAATCATAAATTCATGGATCCATGGGCTCTTTCTTGACCTAATTTGCTTCACATACTTATGCACAACTCAACCCTATTCCACAGGACACGAAAAAACTGCTCATGTTCCATAACCAAATTGCAAAATTTCAACAAAAAGCTTGAAACTGATTTCATAGTTGGAGCACGTTTCAAAGCATAAAAAGCATTCTAACACGTTGCTGAACCTTCCAGGAGTCGATTGCAATCAAGAACAAGCTTCCATACTCAAAGAAACGGTAGAACAGAATCACGTTTCTTCACAAATATTCCATAATCGAATTTCAATTTCTACGCATCATTCATATGTTTTATTCATTGATTTTCATTACTGACATCTTCCTGAAGCGTTTGGCATAGTTTAATTGTTCTGTAGCTGCTTGAAACGAAATCCACCATGGATGAAACCTAGGGTTTCAGAAGCTTCAAAATAGGGCTTTCCTTGTATGGAAAAATTGGACCTCAAGACCAATATGAATGAATTCGTTACAAGAAACCGGATTCAACGAAACCCTCGCGCTCAATTTATTTAACCCATGGGCGTAATCGCTATTTTCACAGGTTCCACTTAGTGGGGGTTTAAAACCCCCGCTACTTGCTTTATAATTGCAGGAAAAAGATGAAGAAGAAGCTGAGGTGTCCAGGCATGATAGGAGCATTCAAATATGGCGCGTAATTGTTTTGTTCATACCACTAACGTTTGTTTTTTTATATAATAATTACTCTCCATTATGTTAACAAACGCGCGCAATAGCTCAGTTGGTTGGAGGACGTGTCTTGTAGGTACAAGGACCCGGGTTCGATTCCCAGGTCCCCCACATATTGCATAATTTTTGTTTCAATGTATTCCAATGCAGCTTCCATCAAACGTTCCACCATGCACGCTCATGCGCTAGCCTGCCAAGTGGCTTCAAGGTCCAATCCAATGGCCTCAGAATAAAATCTAGGGTGCACCCCAGTCAACCAGTGCACACACGATCAGAAAAGTCAAAAAAGGCTTTGTGACTCTTGGGCCAGAATTCTTCAATCTTACCTCCCATTTGGGCCTGATACCCCCTTGGTTTGCATATTTGTTTTCTTCTCTTTTCTAATTATTCTCTTTTATTTTGTTTTTTTTAATTTTTTTTTATTAATTCACCATTAATTAATTTAATTTTCATAATAAAAAATCAGAAACCAAAAAAAATGTTTAATATTTAATTCTTATTAATTTCACTATTAAAATATTTTTGTAAATAAACTCTAACAATTAATTTAGTTAAATTAGGTTTTAAACTTTAAACTTTTCCTTAATAAATAAAAAATGCATAGAATTAGAGTTTTTTGACATTTTCATCTTTTTCTTAATTAAATTATTTTCCTCATTATTTATTATTATTGTTAATTACTATTTATTTTTGTAAATAAACATGTAAATTAATTAATTAGCGTAAATTAGGTTAACTTGGATATTTTCTTTAATAACTAAAAATAATCTAGAATTAGGGTTCCCATTTAATTTTAATTTTCTTTATTTCATAAATACAAAAAAACATAAAAAACCATTTCTTTTCTTTAATTAAATAATAATTAGACTTTAATTTAATTTGATTTCAAGCAAAGGGTCAAAACCCTCGAACGTTCAATTTTAATCTCTTTTCGCGCATTATTTTCTTTTGAATATTATGTAACTGCTCAAGGATTGTAATAGTAATTAGGTTTACCGCATTTATTTACTTTCCGCATTTTTACCAAACGGGTCTTTGTATTTTGGTGATGTATAGACCCGCGCCTTGTAATAGCGTAGCTTTATATTTCCGTCTTTTACTTTCCGCACTCTTAAATTCTAAATTGCATGAAAGAATGTATGGTTAATTAAAAAACAAGCGTAGCTCACAATGCCATGATCAAAGATAACTTAAACTGAAAACAACACACAAATACACACACCACTTCTAGGGTACGCCTCACCTGTTGCCTTCGAAACGTGGTCGTCAAGTATAGGACGTTTTAGTAAGTCCTTATGTCCATGATCCAGTTGCCTCGAAACAGTTACCTCGAAACGGTTGCCTCGGAATAGTTGCCTCGAAATGGTTGCCTCGGATTAAAAAAGGATCAAGGACATAAAGGTAGCTTCTAAGGTGTCCTAACTGTTGCTTCGGTGACCACACTGTCCCTACACTCGAATTGACCCGAACACCTCCAACGGTGGTGCTACCTACCTCTCAATGGTGGGATGGCATTACCTTAAGGACTTCTACACAGCTTAATTCCTTAGGGTAGGTAGATGACTCATAGATACTTGCTCTCTCAAAAACAAATCAAAACTCTTTTCACACCGACACTTTCAAAAAGCTTTCAAAACAATTTTTCAAACACTCTTGAGGACCGATACAAGAGTTATTCAGAAAACTTTCAAAGAAACTTTTTTCAAACCCACTCACATTTTGAAAAGCAAACATTTTGAAAACATAAGAGCAAGTATCTAAGAGCCCATGGATAACCATGGATAGAAAGGGTGCTAACACCTTCCCTTTCTATAAATCTACCTCCCGAACCGAGAAACTATCTCATAAGGAATTTTGCTGTGCTTTTGTCCTGTCCATGTTGGAAAAAATAAAAGACGGTGGCGACTCTTGCTTCCGCGACATTTCGCGAACCAGCGTTAAACAGTCAGTTCTAAATCCACCGATCACACTTATTGATTTTGGTTTTCTTCCATTCTATTTTTTCTTTTATCTATTTTCATTCTTTCTTTTTAAAATATTTTTCATAAAACCTAACATTTTTCACAAACCTTTGATTTTTCATAATAAACTAGAATAATTAATTTTAGGTTTTTTAATTTAATTTTAGGTTTTAAATTAATTTTTGGTTCAACACCCACCCTTGACATTTGCATTATTTTTATTTTCTAACCATATTTTTCATTGATGCTTCTTCCCCTATCTATTTTAGGGCAAATTTAATTCTTTTTTTGTTAATCATTAAACATAAATTTTTTTTAAAACCTTTATTTTAATTAAAATTAATTAGGTTTTAGGTTTTTTAATTAACCTTTTTTTAAAATTAACATTTTTTTAATTAAAATTAATTAGGTTTTAGGTTTTTTAATTAACTTTTTTCAAAATTAAATTTTTTTATTAATTAAAATTAATTAGGTTTTTTAGGTTTATTTAGTTAATCATCATAAATCATTTTTTTCATAAAAAATCACCAAAACATTCTCTTTGTTATTTTCGTCTTATTTTTATTTTCCTAGATAAAGTGTATAGGGGCACGTTCAACTGTAATAGCGTAGCTTTATTTTTTCCGCTTTTTTTTTTTATCATTATCATGTAATTGCTTCCAGAATGTAATAGTTTTAGGATTTCTTTTCTGCACTCTTCACTATTATGTAACTCCTCCAAAGCTCTATAATAGCCTAGGTTTACATTTCCGCCTTTACCTTCAGCTACTATATTTTATGCAATGCTTAGATTAATAGGATTGTATGAAAAGATAAAAATTAACGATAGAAAACCCTAATTGCAAGATAAATAACCGAACTGAATCATTTGCACACTCGCACCTCTAGGATAACCTCACTTGTTGCCTTCAGAAAAATAATGGTCATGTCCCTCGAATGTAGGGATACCTTTAGCAAAGACCCTCGGTTAAAGTCATCATAAAGATTATAGTCCCTCAATGTCCCTCGAGTTGCCTACGAGAAATGATCTTGTCCCTCGATATTGCCTACGAATATATGATGGCAATCCCTTCGAACTATTAAGGTATCCCTATATGTTGTCTTCTATGACCATAACGATGACCTGCGCCTGTCCCTCACACATCCAACGATAGGGCTACCTACTCACTAATAGTAGGATAACATTGTCTAAAGGTTAGGAGGAAAAGAATGACCTTTTCGAGTATAAGTAGATAAGTTCGTAGATGCTTGCTCAAAACAACTTTTTGCACCTACACAAAAATATTTTCAAAAACACTTTCAAAAATATTCGCCTTGTCAACACTCTTGAGGACTGATACAAGAGTTATCACAAAGTCAATCTCCTCACTAAGGCATTTTCAAAACAATTTTCAAAACACACAAAGCACAAGCAATTTTCAAAACATGAGCTAGCATATAAGAGCCCGTAGATAATTACGGATGGAAAGGATGCTAACACCTTCCTTTTCCATAATCTACCCCCCTTACTCAGAAAACTCTCGAAAGGTCTTTCATGTTCTTTTCACACTTTCCTTTATTGAATAAAATAAAAGTTGGTGGCGACTCTTGCTTACCGCAACATTTGCAAATACAAAATACAAACCAGTATTAACAGTCTGTTCTGCCACCGTATCACACTAACCGCAAAAATTACAATAAAATGCAAAACCAGTAAAGTCAGTTCTCCCACCGTATTACAGAACTGGCAACTTTATTGGACAATAAAACTAAAAGTGTGGTTACCTTATATCTAGATCATATTTAAAATGCTTAACTTGTTTGACTTGCTTGCTTTACATTTCGAGTTTATGTTTGGGTAATTCTTAAAAATCCTATACCCGAAGCTGGGGCACTTTAGGTAAGTAGCATAAGATCTTGGAGACTGTACAGAGTAAACCGATATGATTGAAGCGATGGCTACGTTAGTGTGACACATTTGTTGATACCAGTATCCTTTATGTTGAATCAATGAGAATACGGGGCTGCTGTGTCGTGTCATGAAGCACTAACTGACCTTAGAACCTTAGTTGAACAAACTTGGCCATTAGAAAGTAGTGAGATAGTTGGCTTCGGTGCAAAACTGAAGATTGGTTGATACTCTATACTACACTCATTAAAATTGGACTTTCGGGATATTTCGGCCGTGTGAAAAGATCGCTTGAGCTGAAACATTGACTGATGAAGAAAGATCAATGATATTGAGATTCCTTATAACGTGGCTACTTCTTTTAGGACAGGTTGAACCAACTAAACTTCAAGAGGGTACTTACCTACAAACCCCATGCAAGCCTAAACCTAAGGCCTTGTGAGTCTTGCTTGTGTGTTATTATTTGTTCAAACATGACATCATGCATCATCACATCCATATTCATTTTCACTAACCATTTCAAGGACCAATGGAATTTATCTTTGTTCTGTTTTGCAGGCCATGGCCTCCACTCACAGAAATACCATCTGAATCAGTTTTGTAAAGGTGTCTCCTCAACTCAAAGAGTTAGCATAAAGGGTTCTTGAGAACTCCTTGTTCACCAAAATATATGGTTGACTTCTCAACCTGGTTACGTCAAGCTTTAAAGAAAAGATGATGGGTGTGCTTTTTCAGTTCCTTAACCCTAAACAATGTTGCTTCACCTTTCCTGATTATCAGTTGGTACCCACTATGTAAGAGTTCTCTCAATTACTGGGAGTACCCATTCTTGATCAGATGCCTTTCGCCGGTTTAGAGGAAGATCCACAGTTATAAGTCATTGCAGCAGCCTTGCATCTGAAACGGTTCAATATTATATCCAACTGGGAAACAAGGAGCGGAGTCAAGGGTTTTCTAGATAATTTCCTGTTAGAAAAGGCTCAACTGTTTTGGGATGATTTGGACTTTCAAGATTTTGAAGAAGTCCTGGCTCTTCTAATCTATGGGTTAGTACTATTCCCCAATCCAGACCAACTCATAGATGTGAATGCTGTCAGAATTTTCCTCTCTCGTAACATTGTACCTACTTTGCTCGGAGACATTTTGCATTCTCTTCACAGTCGTACCATGAAGAGGAGAGGGTCTCTTATGTGTTGTATACCATTTCTATCCATGTGGTTTATTTTTCACCTTCCTCAATCAGTATTGAAGAACAAACAAGGCTTAGGGTAGTCTCAAAGGATGATGTTTCTCTCTTATTCAGATATTTATTGGTGTTCCTGATCTCAAGAGGACATTACTATCATTGACCATTGTGGGGAGTTCCCTAATGTTCCACTCTTAGGAATTATGGGAGGTATTACTTATAACCCTTCTCGTGCTCTACGACAATTTAGCTATGCTCGAAGAGATGGTCCCCACGATGCACTCATTCAAGGTATTGTATTCGACTACGAGAATGATGTCCAAGGTTATCATCGAATGTTCGTACATGCGTGGGGCATGGTAAGCAAGGTTGATAGCAAGACTTTGTGGCATAAGAATTTCATCCCTCTTGAGCCTTATCTCAAACGGGTATGAGCTCGTGATCAAAGTCTCATGATGCCATATCCATCCATCCTACCAATAGTTATGGAGCCCATTGTTGAGGGGGATATTACTTATACTATTCTCCACCCTGGTATGCCTACTGACCTTGAAGAGTTGCAAAAGTATTGGATTCAACTAAAGGAAGAACGGGACATCTTTGAGACCCAATTTTATGCTATTGAGAAGAAAGTGTTGGAACTCACAAGGAAACTTCAAGAGGAGCAGAGTCTTAATGCTTACATCAGTACAAAGAGGAAGCGTCCTTGGGAGATTTGATTCTTAGATTTTAGGAGTTAATTTTATCTTTGAAAGCTTTTGTAAGCCTAAAAGGAATTTTAATTTGAACTTTGCTAATAAAATTTTTGTTTCTTATTTCCTCCTGGTTAGCAAATTTACATTTCCTAAGGTCCTTGAAATCATTCTGTAGAGGTATAAATGTTTAAGACTAAGCCATTGGATTGACTAGACTTATACAGATCAAAATAAAAATCGCCACTGCGCTTTCTTGTTTCTAAAGGAATGGGAAAAGAGCGAATAACCCAAAATGAGGGGGAAATATTCAAGGTAAGGGGGTTGGTTATGCAAATGGAAGGTATTAGCACCATAAACATCTACGGTACTCCGCAGGAACCTCTTTGTAAAATCTGTATATTTTGGCTATAAAATGTGTTGTATAAAATAGATGGTGGAGGTGATAAAATAAATATATTTATTAATTTTTCACTCACCGCGGTTGCGAACCTTTAGTGCCTACGTACCACCTTTTCGTGCAATAGGGGATCAGGGTACACGTGGTTCCTCTTTTAAAAATTTTAAAACACAAATGTGTTGGTCAATTTTATGAGATAAAACATCATCGTCATTGTCCGTGTGGAAAACATACCTACTACCCACAATCATGAGAAAGGAGAATTTACATCATCTCAAAGTGGAGGATATGGCTTGGATTCTAAAATCAACAATGTCTCACTCAACACCCAAGTGGAAAATATCTCTCTTTACTACATATTGTAGAAGTATAGTTGTTTGTATCACTACAAGGATTGACAATAGTTCAATATTTTGAGAAAAGTTTAAGGATAAAAGCCAAAGTGGCAAAATGGTTTGAAATGAGATTGATTGACTTTTAGCCTTCTCACAAAAATGTCAAAGTATTGTTAAGTTTATTGTAGTTTATTTATGAAAATGTTTGAAAATGCATGGACCTAAGTTCAAGTTTATTATAAAAGTAATTCAAGTTTAAAACAATAAGAATTTTAAAAAGGGAGGAGAAGATTTTTGAAATTAAAGAAGATGGGAGGAGAAGAAGAGGCTATCCTAAAGCATGAGGTAAAAGCTAGGGATAAGAACCATCTAACCAACAAGAAGCCAATACTTGACATTATGAGCCAAAATAGAATTCCCATTCTTTGGATTGAAACCAAACAACAAATGTACTAGACCTTTTGAGAGAACCAAACTTCAAGTGTATTAAGTCTTCGCAAAAATTGGGCAGAGTAACGGTTGTATGCGTGTGAATTCCAAATTATAAACAAATGGTGCAATCACAATAACCTGCACATAAATCAAATAAACAACCCAATGTCTTGAGTTAAACACCAAGAGCTCCAGACAAAATAATCAGATAAGATCACAAGGTCTCCAATCATAGGCCAAGGTTTCTAATCCTAAGTCCAAAAAGTCCACTGCTCCATAATACCAAGGGTAGTAACCAAATAGTCCAAGTATGATTAAAGATTTTTAGGGTTTATGTTGATTATTAGGTGTCTTTAAAAGAAAAGAAAAGCTCAAGTGAGAAAAATAAAAAATGACAAGAATATAAAGGGGCTCAAGTGAGCAAAGATGAAAAATAGCATGAAATGTAAATTCTAAAAGTAAATGGTGCATAAAGTAAAGCACATAAAATAAAAACACAAAATAAAATAAATTATTAGTGATTAGTTGGATGGTTATCTTGAAACTTGCATTTGGAACTCATTAGAGGATTGGTAGAACCAAAGCCTCCACACAACAAGTTGCATTTGCTTTTTGTCAAGTATATCATCCATTTAGAATCCTTATGAGTATCATTTAATGATCAACGATGTTTAAGTGATCCGCGTTGACCAAACGTCTTGTAGATCCATTAGAGGATTGGTAGAACCAAAGCCTCCACACAATAAATCTCAAGGTTATTGGATCAAAGAGGTCAAATTAACATACTTGGGCTTGCAAACAAAAGTTTAGGCCACGAATGATCATTTATTCGAATCAGGACAAAATTTAGCGCTATGTTAAGCAATCGTAAGTGGACTTATATAGAAGTCGCACCTATTTTGAGGTCGGTCAATAGCAATCTATGCACCAATTATTTTGAGACATGATATAGAGATCATGCTCCAACAACATTTAGTGCAATAAGAAGAGGATGATATGAAGAGGGGTGAGAGAGAATATACAAACCACTTTTGGATTAAATTTAATCAAACTATTATTAAATCATTTGTCCATTTTTGTGGAGTTAGACTCAACACCATGGATCCAATGATGTTAATAAAGTTCATGATCAAAAATTTAACCCAAGATCAGCCAGAAAGTAATCACAAAATAATATTACATTTTAATATATACAAAAAGGTTTAAAATAATGTTTAAAAAATAGAAATAAAAGAAAAAATATCAATTATGTCCAAATTAATCAAGAAATAAAAGTAAGACCATAGAAAAATCTGAAATGGACTAAAATAATTTTATAAATTTTTTGGAAATTTTTTAAAGTCAGAAACTATTTTTAAAATTAAAAGAAAGGGGTCAAATAAACCAAAAATGATAAAAAATAGCAAAGTCGGAAACAAAAATAAAATAAGGTCACCAATATTTGTCACAATATCATTGGATCATCCCATAATTTTTTCAGAATTTAAAAATGCATAAAAGTATTTTTAAACATTTAAAAAAATTCCAATAAAGTTTAAATTTATAAAAATTACCAAAACACAAAATTAAATTGTGAAAAAATAAAAATCAAAAAGATAATAATCATAAAATTAAATTGGAGTTAGACTATGATTTTTTGAAGTTTAAAACAATTAAATATAAAAAATCAGAAAAGAAAATAAAAGTCAAAAATATGTGGATCATTGGATGAGAGTCAAAACGTGTTAGTAATCAAATCCAAGGGATCTGACGCGCTATGCATATCATGGTAATTAGTGAATATATCATTGAATCAATTATTAAATCAAAATTCAAAAATAACAAGTGGCGTGCCATCATTGGTTGGAAGATGACACGTTGGTCATCTTCAACCTCCAGCCAACGTGAATTGCAGGTCTCTCAAACTGTAAAATTAGAAGCTCAGACCTATGTCATTCGCTTCGTCTCTTCAAGATGAAGACAACCACACCCTCGCGCCAAATTTATATAAACTGTAACTCAAGCAATTTGGAAAGAAAGTTTTGAAAAGGAATTTGAAATTTCATGGTCAAAATGTGTTTCCAGTAAGAAGTAAGTGTTGTTTTTGTACCCCAAAATTTGCCCTCCCATTCTCTCAACATTTTATCATCACAAGGCCCTTGGAGCTCAAGATCCAGTTAGGGTTTCCTCTGCAAGACTTCTCCTAGCACTGTTGACCCAAATTAGGGTTTGTGTTTGCACAAAGATATTTTGACCTAAAATGCCTAAGATGACTTTCATGCTTCATGTTGGACTCCCAAGTTTTTCCATACCAAGTTTCAAGCCTTGATTCCAACCTTTGCCCAGTCAAGTGGACAGTTGACCTAGAAATCAGCTGTATTAAGGAAAAAGTCAACTGTGACCAATTGACAGTCAAACTTCATGAAAATTGACCCACATAAACATTATGAACTCATATGGACCACTTGATCAAGTTTGGATCACAATTCCACAAGAAATTTGATCAGATCACCAAAAGGGCAAAATGGTCATTTTTAGGGTTTTGACTGCACAAAGGCAATTTTTGACTGTTTAACCTAGCCAATGGCAAACCAAGCTCACATATGGATTCAAGGACCCCATGGAATTGTCTTGACATATCCAACAAGTTCAAAAGATCCCAAATACACAAGATTGACAGTTGAATTTTCTAGTCAATTGATCAATTTTTGACTGTATACTGAAAAGTCAAACTTTGACTTTTTGGTCAAAATCAAGTGTCAAGATTCACTTTTCATCAAAACATGCCAAATCATGAAGCTTGTTCATCAAGAAATCAAAAATCACAAATTAGGGTTTGAAATGAAGATTTTTCATAACTTAGAATTTTTCTAAGTTATGAAAAACCCTAATTTTTTCCTAACTTTGTCCCACTTTCTCATCAAGATGCATTTGGATTCAAGGAAAAGTCAAAACATGAAAGTTGTAGTCCATTTCAAAATATACAACTTTTATTCACAAAGTTTCCCCAAAATAATCTTGTAGCTCAAGTTACAATTTTTGGAACAAGGGTACCAAACCATTCTTAACTTAGAGAAATTTTGAACCATTTTAGGCAGGATTTTTGCCTAACTTCAAGACCATTTTTCACATGCTTACACTTGGAATTTAAATTTTCATTACAAAAATGGATTGTAGTACACATTCCAAGCTTTCCAAAATGTCCAAGAACTCATCAAACAACCTCATGGTTAGGGAGAATCGAATTTGGCAAGTTGGGAAAAACTCACTTTGTTTTAGGCCAATTTACATGTTCATACACTTAGGCAATTTTGAAATCAGCTTGCACAACTTGATTACAGGTCCTATATACCATTTGCACTCATAAATTAAATGCAAACCCTTTGTGTTCAAGCCTTGCATTATGTGTTTAAGCATTACATGAAGGTTTAGTCTTAAAATAGAAAAAGCAAATTATCCATTTTTGAAAAGGCATGGCTTTATGTCAAAAGCAAATCCAAGAAGTACCAAAGCATATCTCTGAGGCACAAGTTAAGGAGCATAACACACTGACCAAGACTAATGTATGCAACATAGATTGGGGGCCTGCACAAGTCTAGAACACAACTTGGCATTTTGTTGCTTAAAGGTGAAGAAAATTTGCATAACAACTCCCAACTCTCATCTCAGCAGATAAAAGCAAAAGCAAAGTTATCAAACACATTCTAAACATCAAACCTAAGCTGAAACACAAGTCAACCAAGTTCCAAACATCCTCAAACACAGAATCACCATAAAACTGCAAAAACAGGGCATAGGTTGCAGTTTGAATCCCACAGCTCATTTCCATCGTGCATCTTGGCCAAAAACACTTCAAACACATCCCACATCATCCCTTGAAACTGTCCCAAGCCCTAAACACGACCTATAACATCCCTAACTAACATCACCATTTTCATATTTTCTGTTTTGCAGTTGAAGTGCCATAACACGATTCACTTGGTTTCAAAGCAAACTAAAGGTTGGAATAGCATCCCTGGACATCAAGGAAGCTATACAAATCATTACCTTGCCTTGTAAGCATTCCCCATTGTTGCACACGATTCCAACTGAACAGGTAAGTTCATGAACTCTTATCTCTCTATCCAGGCAATGTTAGGTTTAGATTTGTGAAGAAATTATGTCACATTCATAGCCCTGAACATGTCCATATCATTAGTTTTCATTTATGTTATGTGTGCTTAGAGAATTTTAAGTCTGAACATTGAATAAAAACTAGGTCAGGAATTAGGGGAGAAGAAATTCTCTCTCATTTCTGAGAGTTAGATTGACTTCTTTATATGTCTAGAATCGTGGCTTCAAGCTCTACAGGTTTCATGTTGCAAGATTTGGCAAATGATCAAGGAATCTGGAGATAGCAAACGCGTGTTTTGGTTGAACAAAGATGCTGGAGGTTGAAGAAGACAGGGTCTTGGGCTGGGCCTGAGATTTGTCTTTTCTTTTCACACCCCTGTATTGCACATACACCCCCTGGCCCATTTTGAAATTTATTTGTCATTTTCCATTTTTTCCTTTTGACTTTGTTTCCATATTTTTATTTCAGCATAAAAAAACATTAAAAACATTTTTCCCATATTTTTTGCATTTATTTTGATATTTATTTGGCTTTATTTGGTTTTGTACATAAATAAGCATAAATATACTATTATTTAAAATAACTAAAAATAATACACACATATTTTATTTCTGATTTTTATTTTATGTTATCTCTTGAAAACATTTTATAATAAAAATACATTTTTTGTAAATATTAAATATTATTATTTTTATACATATATTTAGTATTTAGTGAATATTATAAATATTTAGGTATTTATTAATACATTTAGGTTAAAAACATAATAAAATAATACATTTTATTTTTACTAATATATAACTTAAAATTTACTTTTTTTTCATATATTTTTCTTTTCATTTATTATTTGTACATAGTTAATAAATATTGCATATATTATACAATAAATACTTTTATTTGTAAAATTAGGGTTTTTGCCCTAAATGCATTAAAATCCCAAAAATTAATTAATTTTATTTTATTTGATATATGATAAATACTTTTTACATACATATAAAATCATTTTTGCATCTTGCATATTTATTTTATTTTATTTGAATATTGTGTAATTAAATACCTTGCAAAATTCCAAGATTGGATGTAATAGTTTAGGGTTTTAATTCTTGTCAAAATACTCCCCATTTGGACATTTGTACCCCCCATTCCATATATTGTGTTGTAATAACTTAGGAACTTTTATTTTTCGCATTTACAAGCTTTCTAAATATGTCATGCTAGAATTAGGGTTTGTATGCAAATCAATCAACCAAAATAGTTTGACCTAACTTCAAGATAAACAAGCATGAAAATGGACAACACTAATCACACTTGCACCCCTAGGGTATTCCACTTGTTGCCTTCAATAAAATGGGCCAAATTGCATGTTAAGTATCATTGGGCAAAGCAAAACAAATCAAATGATCATAGTCCCTCGATGACGCTTTCGAAAGCTGCCTAAAAATGATCAAGTCCCTTAAAGGAAAAATTGCCCAAAGATACTTGGCACCATTGCAATCATGGTCTAAACGATGACCCACGCCCGTCCCTTTCACATCCTAACACAAGATTGTCCACCAAATACAATGGTGGAACAAAATTGTTAAAAGGGTTAAAACATAGCAAAGATCTTTGAGAAATTTAGGGTAGATAGCTCTTGATTACTTGCCAACTTGCAAAACAAAACACTTGCCTATTTTTCAAATCACACATCAATACACTTTCAAAACAACTTTCAAAAACATTGAAAACCTTTTTCAAAAGACATACACCTTTGTATACATCCCAACATGGATCATTACAAAGGTTGCCACCACATTGGCCTCTTTTCAAAGCATTTTCAAAATCCACACACAAAGCACCATTTCAAACAATTGAAAATTAAGGCAAGTTGATCTAAGCAAGTAACTAAGAGCCCATGGATAACCATGGATGGAAAGGGTGCTAATACCTTCCCTTTCTATAATCTACTCCCCGAACCCAAGAAAACATCTCAAAGGTTTTTGCTGTTCTTTTTAACCTTTCCTTAGGATAAAATAAAAAGTCGGTGGCGACTCTTGCTCAACCGAAACATTTGCGAAAACAAACGCAAAACCCTAGTCAGTTCTCCCACCGTATCACAGAACTGGCGACTCTGCTGGGGACACTTTTTTAAAGTGGAGTAACCTTAGGGCTTAGATCACCCTCTTGCATGACTAATTGTTTATTTGATTGCTTTATATCTTGGCACTCTTGTTTGGGTTTACAATCCTACACCCGGATTTTGGGAAACATTCATAGATAGCAATACATTGTGGAAACTATGCGGGGTATACCGACACGGTCGAAGCAATAGCTATATTAGTGCGACATATTTGTGAGTACCGGTAACCCTTGAGTTCAATCAAGGAGAGTACGGGGCCTCTGAGTGATGTCACTAAGCACTAATGACCTAGAACCTTACTTGACCATCTTGGCCTTTCATTAGGGGTAGTGAGATGACCGGCTTTGGTGCAGTCCGAAGTTGGTAGATACTCGATACTACACTCATTGAGGGTTGTTTTCTTGGAATATTTTGGTCGCTAGTTAAGTGGCTAAACCAAAACAATGAACAATGAAAACAATCCAGTGATATTGAGCTCCTTAGAACCCGGTTACTATTTATAGGACAGGTTTTTAAGCCAACTACACTCAAGAGGGTACTTACCTATGAAACCCCATGCAAGCCTGAAACTAGGGTTTGGTATGAATTGCTTGTACATATGTTTGTGCATACATCATGAACATCATAAAGCATCATATGCATTTACTAACCACTTCAAGGGTTTAGATCTTCATCTTTGTTCTTGTTTTGTAGGTCATGGAAATTCCTCGCAGAAAAACCATCCAAGTCAACCTTGTGAGAATCCCTCCTCAACTCAAGGAGCTCACATCAAGAATTCCGAAAAGCTCTCCCTTCAGTGAAAGACATGGTAGACTGCTCAGCTTAGTCAACACCAACATTGAAGAGGACATGATGAAAGTGCTATTCCAGTTCTTTGACCCTCTTCACCACTGTTTCACTTTCCCCGACTACCAGTTGGTACCCACTTTGGAGGAATTTTCTCAACTCCTGAGAATTCCTATCCTCAATCAACTACCTTTCAACGGTATGGAAAAGGAACCAAAGCCTGAAGATGTTGCTCGAGCACTACATCTACAACCCTCTGACATCAAGGGGCATTGGGAAACTAGAAGCGGTGTCAAAGGCTTCTTAGCAAAATTCTTGTTTGAGAAGGCACAAGAGTGTTGGAATTCATTGGACCTACAAGCCTTTGAAGAGATTGTGGCACTCCTTATCTATGGGTTGGTCCTGTTCCTAAATCCTGACCAGCTTGTAGAGGTCAACGCCGTCAAAATCTTCTTGTCCAGAAATCCAATACCAACATTGCTTGGGGACATTCTTCACTCATTTTACACACGAACAATGAGAAAGAGGGGTGTTCTCATGTGCTGTACTCCTCTCCTTGCAAGGTGGTTTATTTCGCACCTTCCACAATCTGTCTTGAAGAATGACCAAGGCTCAAGGTGGTCCCAACGGTTGATGACTCTTACTCACTCTGATGTACATTGGTGTTCTCGGTCCAGAGAAAATGTCATCATCGTCGATCGTTGTGGAGAGTTCCCTAATGTTCCATTACTTGGCATTAGAGGGGGAATTACCTACAACCCTTGCCTAGCTTTGAGGCAATTTGGATATGCACGGAGGGATGGCCCTCACGACATGTTGATTCCTGACCTAGTTTTTGACTTCGACAACGATGCGCAAGGACTTCGCCAAAGATTCATCAAAGCTTGGAGGATGCCCAACAAGGTTGATAGCAAGACACTGGGGCACAAGAACTCCATCCCTCTTGAGCCTTATCTCAAGTGGGTACGAGCCCGAGCCCAGAGTCTAATGATGCCTTATCCTCATGTTCTCCCTGTGATTAAAGAGCCCGTCAAGGAAGGAGAGGTTCCCTACACCGTCCTACATCCCGACATGCCTACATCGTGGGAGGAAATGCAGAAAAGTTGGATCCAACTCAAGGAGGAACGGAACACTTTTGAAGCTAGCTTTTACGCCAGCGAGAAGAAGATTCTAGAGCTCACCCGCCGACTCCATGAGCAAGAGACCCTCAACACCTACATCGCACCAAAGAGGATGCGAAACGTCTTTTTACCTTGAGAAGTTGTTTTTGTAATATTTGGCCCATGGGGCATTTATGTACTAACAAATTTCTTCTTATTAATATGACGTGCGTTCTTTTTTGTCTGCAATAATTGTGAATTTCTAAAATCCTTGAATGCATTGCATAAATAGCATCTCATGCATCATGTGCATAACAGGTACCCTTTTTCTACAGGTTGCTTAATCTTCTTCGCTGTTTATTTTGAACAGTCATCATGAATCCTGAATCATCTAGTGAACAAGCTATCAAGGCCCTCCAGGCCCAAAACGCCCAGTTTCAAGAGATGGTCATGAGCTTGGCCCAAAGTCAACAAGAGTTGAAGGCTCTGCTCCTAAAGAAGAAGAAGAAGAAGAAGAAGAGGACTGCGTTGTTCAACACTGGACGCAGGTTTGGGAATACACTCCATAATGAGGCTGATCAAGCTACCTCCTCTGCAGAGAAAGACAGTCCCCAAGGGGTGAGGGCTCCTAGTCCAGCAGTCTCTGACAACGAGACGGATTACAACGACGAACAGTACCCTCCTACTGCTGACAGATACAAACAACTAGAAGACCGTTTGAGTGCCATGGAGATTCAAAATGTGTCGGGGCTGGATTTCGGAGATTTAGGCTTATCTTCTGGGGTGGTGATCCCACACAAATTCAAGGCGCCTGCCTTTGCAAAATACGACGGGGCTTCTTGTCCTAAGTTGCATCTCAGATCGTACGTAAGGAAGATCCAACCTTACACGGCAGACAAGAATCTTTGGATCCATTTCTTCCAAGATAGCCTTTCGGGGTCACAACTTGAGTGGTTCTATCAGCTGGATGGAACCAGTATCCGACATTGGGAAGATTTGGCTACCGCATTTTATAGACAATATCAATACAATTCTGACCTCGCTCCTACGCGTACCCAACTTCAGGGTATGTCACTAGGAACGGGCGAAGGATTCAAAGAATATGCACAAAAATGGAGAGATTTGGCTGGCAGGGTGCAGCCTCCTTTGACTGACCGTGAACTTGTTGACATGTTTCTAGGGACCTTGACTGGTCCATTCTTCAATCATCTGATTGGTAATTCCTCCGCTGGGTTTACAGATTTGATCCTGACGGGTGAAAGGATAGAAGCTGGCATCAAGTCAGGAAAGATACAGAAAGGTGCCTCCGCGAGTGTTGAGAAGAAGCCTTTCAAGAAGGAAGCTAGTGCTGTCTATGGTCCTAGAAGACAAGTTAAGCCAGAACGCCGCCAAGCCGTCAATGCATTGGTGATTTCAAAGCTTGTTGCTGCTCCTCAGCAGTACAATCAACAAAGGGGTGAAAGGCCCAAAAGGCAGTACACTTGGCTGAGTATGACCTTGTCACAAATCTTGACGCAACTGCTATCAACCAACTTGGTGACCATCAAAGAGGCTCCGAAGGTTGTGAATACTGCATCTCCTAAGTATAACCCAAATTCCCGTTGTGCTTATCATTCTGGTAGCCCCGGGCATACTACAAATGATTGCTGGGCCCTAAGAAATAAGGTTCAAGACCTTATCGATGCGAAGGAAATACAATTTGAGGCGCCTGAGAGGCCTAACGTTATGACTGCTCTTATGCCCCAGCATGGAGTAAATGCCGTTGAGGAAGATTTTTATGCTGTTTTAGTAAATGACGTTGCTACCCCTCTATTGACTGTTAAGAGGAACCTACTGCTAGCCGGTTTATTTCCGGTTTGTAGCAAGGGTTGCCTCCTGTGTGCTGTTACCCCTACCGGTTGTCCGCTGCTGAAGTCAGGCATCCAAAGCCTGATGGACAGCAAGGAGATTTTGTTCAAGAAAAACGATGTTCCTTTTGTTCCCACTGAAGAAGTATCTGTCGTCACAATTTTCAATAATCCTACCAAGGCTCCCCCGAGGAAGCCAGACCAAATCATGTCTGTATCACCCATTGTTATTACTGTTCCGGGGCCCCTCCCCTATAAATCTGATAAGGCTGTCCCATGGCACTATGGGGCAGATGTGTATGTGCTTGGAGTGAAGCAGGAGTTCAACACCGGTACTAGTATCAGTAACATCACTGGTCCCGCCAAAATTACTCGCAGTGGCAGGCTCTTCTCGCCTGACATTGCACCTCCAGTTATCCAAAAACCTCTTATCATCACACCTGCAAGTGTGCATGTTTCCCTTCCAAATCAAGTTCCTGTGTCTACCACTGCCGCCGAGTCCTCTGATGCTCGGGGCAAAGAAGTTGCTACCGATTTACCTGCCCGGACGGAGGCACCAAAAAAGACCGTTGTTGAAGCCTCCCAACAAGAAATGGAGGAAATCCTTAAAATCATTAAGAAGAGTGACTTCAATGTCGTTGAACAGCTGGGGCATACCCCCTCCAAGATCTCTATGCTATCATTGCTGCTGTGCTTAGAGGCCCACGCCAAGGCCCTGCTTTCATTTCTGAAGACAGCCCATGTGCCGCAAGAGACATCTGCAGATCAATTCACTGACTGTGTGGCCAATTTGACAGCTGACAATGGTTTGGGTTTCTCGGATGCTGACCTTACCGCCAAGGGAAAGAATCACAATGATGCCCTGCATGTCTCTATAGAATGCAGGGGCACTACTCTCGCACACGTGTTGGTGGACACCGGTTCTTCCCTGAATGTATTGCCCAAGAAGGCCTTAGATCGGTTGGATTGTGAGGGCCTGGAATTGAAACCTAGTAACATCATTGTTAGAGCCTTCGACGGTTCTAAGAGGATGGTGCACGGTGAGGTAGACATTCCTATTCGTGTGGGTTCCCAAGTCTTTGACTCAACGTTCTACGTGATGGATATTCGTCCATCTTATTCCTGTTTGATGGGTCGACCTTGGATTCACAAGGATGGGGCTGTAACATCCACTCTACACCAGAAGCTCAAATACCCTGTCAGAGGGAAGATTGTTACTGTGCAGGGAGAGGAGGAATACATGGTAAGTCATCTGAATTCATTCCGGTATATTGAAATGGACGGGGAGTTTATTGAAACCCCCTTTCAACATTTTGAAGAGGTACCTCCAAAATTGGCGTCAGCTGAAACAGTGATTGAAGAAGACTTTCCTTTGAAAATGGCTTCCCTGAAGGATGCCCGGGCAGTGATTGAGAAAGGCAAGTGCGCAAACTGGGGTCAACTTCCTGACTTCACTCAAAAGACCGACAAGTTTGGGCTGGGCTTCACTGCAGAGGCTCAGAGGGCTATTCGCAAAGAAAGGATCAGAAAGCCTCCGGTGTTCATCACCAACCCAAGAGTGAATGCTATCGAGGATGACGTAGAGGAAGCGGAATTTGACAGCTGGATCTACCCAGCGACCAACAACGGACCAAGCAACTGGACGGCAAAAGATTTTACACCTATTACTTTTGTCACCCAGTAATGAACTCTTTTGCTTTCAATTTGTAACAAACAATATGTTGAAACTTTTATTGGCTCGGTGTCCTACCCGGGGCACCGTGGCTCCATTTGTGAGGGCTTTTTGTATGACATTTCCATATATCATTAATCAAAACATTGGACGTTGTTGCATTTCAAATCTTGTGCTCTTTTTCTTTCTTTGTTATATATTGCAAAACAGCTATATTTACACACACTCACTTATACAGGTTCCAATCCACTCTGGATCTTACTGGTAACGACTCTGCTACTGCCAGTTATGACTTCGAAAATCCGATCAACTTAGCCGAAGACGAGGGTGAAGATGATTGCGAAGTGCCTGGTGAACTTGCAAGACTGCTACTCCAGGAAGAGAGGGCCATTCAGCCGCATGAAGAGCCAGTGGAGACGGTAAATCTGGGTACGGAGACAGATAGAAAAGAAGTCAAGATTGGTGCCAATCTAGAGCTCAGCGTGAAACAACGATTGATTCAGATGCTGCACGATTACATGGAAATCTTTGCTTGGTCTTACGAAGACATGCCTGGTTTGGATGCCGACATTGTAGTTCATCACCTGCCTACCAAGGAAGACTGCCCTCCGGTAAAACAAAAGGTCTGCCGCATGCGCCCAGAGATGTCCGAGAAAATCAAAGCTGAGGTTATGAAACAATTTGATGCCGGGTTTCTAGCAGTGACTTCTTATCCTCAGTGGGTGGCCTACGTGGTTCCAGTGCCAAAGAAAGATGGTAAAGTCAGAATGTGTGTTGACTACAGGGATTTGAACAGGGCCAGCCCTAAGGACGATTTCCCTCTGCCTCACATCGACGTTCTTGTTGACAATATTGCTCAACACAAGGTGTTCTCCTTCATGGATGGTTTTTCAGGGTATAATCAGATCAAGATGGCTCCTGAAGATATGGAAAAGACTACCTTTGTTACTCAGTGGGGGACCTTCTGCTACAAGGTCATGCCATTCGGGTTGAAAAATGTTGGGGCAACTTACCAACGTGCCATGGTTGCTTTATTTCATGACATGATCCATCATGAAATAGAAGTGTACGTCGATGATATGATTGCAAGGTCCCAAACTGAGGAGGAACACCTTGACCATCTGAGGAAGCTGTTTGACCGACTGAAGTTGTACAAGCTGAGGTTGAACCCAAACAAATGCACCTTTGGGGTGAGGTCTGGAAAATTGCTGGGTTTCATTGTAAGCGACAAAGGTATTCAAGTGGACCCCGCCAAGGTAAAAGCCATACAAGAGATGCCGACTCCCAAGACAGAGAAAGAAGTCAGAGGCTTTCTAGGACGACTAAATTACATTGCCCGATTCATCTCGCATCTAACTGCTACCTGTGAGCCAATCTTCAAATTGCTGAAGAAAGATCAAGTAGTACGTTGGAACGATGAATGTCAGGCCGCTTTTGAAAAGATAAAAGAGTATCTCCAAGAACCACCCATTCTTATGCCTCCGGTTGAAGGGAGACCTCTAATACTATACTTGACAGTACTTGACAACTCGATGGGGTGTGTGCTAGGGCAGCATGACGAGTCTGGCCGAAAATAGCATGCTATTTATTACCTGAGCAAAAAGTTTACCGACTGTGAGACTCGGTACTCACTGCTCGAGAAAACTTGCTGCGCTCTGGTATGGGCTGCTCGCCGGTTGAGACAGTATATGTTGACTCACACTACTCTGTTGATTTCAAAAATGGATCCAATCAAGTACATATTCGAAAAGCCTGCTCTGTCTGGAAGAATAGCAAGATGGCAAATGATCTTGACGAAATATGACATCCAATACACAACTCAAAAAGCAATCAAGGGAAGTGTATTGGCAGACCATTTGGCACACCAACCTGTGGAAGATTACCAATCGTTAAACTTTGATTTTCCAGACGAAGATATCATGGTAGTAACCGATTGTGAAATACCTGGACCGGATGAAGGACCTGAGGAAGGATCCCGATGGTCTATGCATTTTGACGGAGCCTCGAACGCTTTGGGTAACGGCATCGGCGCTGTGATCATATCCCCTAAAGGTACTCATACTCCACTCACCGTCCGGCTGTGTTTCAGCTGCACCAACAACATGGCAGAATATGAGGCATGTATCATGGGTCTTCAAGCTGCAATCGACTTAAGGATCAAGTTTCTGAGTGTCTTCGGAGATTCCACTCTCGTGATCAATCAGATCAAAGGCGAGTGGGATACGAAACACCCAAATCTTATTCCTTACAAGGAGTATGTGTTGACTTTGCTTCCCCACTTTGAAGAGATAACTTTTGAACACTTCCCAAGAGAGGAGAATCAGTTAGCAGATGCACTAGCTACAATGTCTTCAATGTTCAAAGTCAAATGGGACAACGAGGCTCCCCGGATCATTATCTGGAAGTTGGACGAACCTGCATACTACTGCGATCTTGAGGCCGAAGAGGTAACCAAAAAACCCTGGTATCATGAGGTGAAGAGATATTTGGAAGCTCAAGAATACCCCGAAGGCGTATCGGTCAATGACAAGAAGTTCCTGAGAAGGTTTGCGGAAAAATTCTTCCTCAGCAACGGCATTCTCTACAAACGAAACCATGATTCAACTTTACTGCGTTGTGTGGATACGACTGAAGCAGAGAAGATCATGGTAGAACTACATGAAGGTAAATTCGGAACACATTCCAGTGGACATACCATGGCAAAGAAAATTCTTCGGGAAGGATACTTCTGGTCCACAATGGAAGCCGACTGTTACCAACATTCTCGGACATGTCATAAGTGCCAGATCTATGCTGATAAGGTGCACATCCCTCTGGTTCCTCTGAACGTCCTGACGGCACCTTGGCCTTTTGCAATGTGGGGCATTGATATGATCGGCGAGATCCGACCGACGGCATCCAACGGGCATCGCTTCATCTTGGTAGTGATTGATTACTTCACGAAGTGGGTGGAAGCAGCTTCCTACGCCACCGTAACCAAGAGCGTCGTGGCACGTTTCATTCGGCATAACCTGATCTGTCGGTACAGCGTCCCGGAAAGAATCATTACGGACAATGGTACCAATCTTAACAACAAGATAATCACTGAGCTCTGCGAGCAATTCAAGATACAGCACCACAACTCTTCTCCTTACCGGCCGAAGATGAATGGAGCTGTCGAAGCGGCAAATAAAAACATCAAGAAAATTGTGCAGAAGATGACAGTGAGCTACAAAGATTGGCACAAAATGTTACCATTTGCTCTTCATGGGTATCGTACCTCAGCACGAACGTCAACCGGGGCAACACCCTTTTCCTTGGTCTATGGCATGGAGGCAGTCTTGCCGATTGAAGTCCAGATACCCTCTCTCCGGATAATGAAGGATGCAGACTTAAGTGAAGATGACTGGATCCAGACTCGACTTGATCAATTAAACCTAATTGACGAAAAGAGACTCACTGCTATCTGTCATGGTCAGACGTACCAAAAGCGAATGATCAGGGCATTTAACAAGAAAGTCAGACCACAAGAGTATCAAGTTGGGTACCTGGTAATCAAGTGCATTATCCTTCCTCAAAGTGATCCCAGGGGCAAATGGACCCCTACGTACGAAGGGCCATTTGTGGTTAAACATGTGTTCTCTGGAGGAGCCATGATTCTAACCACCATGGATGGTGACGACCTTCCTCACCCCGCCAATGCAGACATAGTAAAAAGATACTACGCATGAATAAAAGACCCGCTAGGTTGACATACCTAGGCAAAAATAAGGGCTTCCCGACGAACCAAAGAGGTTCGGGCAAAAATAAGGGATGAAATGAAAAGAATCTGTACACCCGGCAAGTCGAAAACCTGAAAAGGTGGCTTGGGAAAAATGGGTATCCCGGAGGACTGAAAACCCGAAAGGGCGGTCCAGGCAAAAGTTAGGGATAAAGCGTAACACTATGTCTCATTGGATCACCTTGCATCCAAAATTCGGCATCAACTATCGGGCTCATACTTCGGCATCGATCAATCAGCTTCATCTTCAACTAAGCAGCAAAGTGATGAGACGCTCGAAGACATAAAGGCGATAGCAGAGTTGGAACCCAGTGGGAATGTTGTTCACATAGCTGTTTTGTTTCCTTTACAAAATTGTATAAAACTTTATGTTATTCGGCGGCATTCTCTTACTAGGACGTCAGCCTCTTGTACAAAAAACGCCTATTTACAGGAAAATTTCAAAATCAATACCAATTTACTTCTCCAAACAAATTGCCAATTGTTTTTCCTTTTTCTGTTTTGTCTTGCGAAAAACGTCCAATGTTCATTTTTGATATATGCATTTGACGTTAAATTGCCAATTCATAAATACTTGCATGCGAAACAAAGGACTAATTACAGGTGACATCAGAAACAGGGGCAATGTAGAGTTGTCCAGGCAGTCTAGTTGCTCTATCCGCCACGGTACCAAGGTAGGTTCAACTGAAGAATGTGACCAAGTTACCTCAACTCCCCACAGAGTAAGACAAGATTCAGCAATACTCTCCCCAGGAAGAGTTAGTCTATCATCAGCCCTGCAATAGGCACCCTATTCCCCTAGCAAGTCAGCAATACTCTCCTCTAGAAAAGTTAGTCTACGGCCAACCTAAAGGAAGTTGGGTATCCCCAGAAGATATCAACATTCCCCAGCGGAGTATATGCATTCCTCAGCAAGCATCCCCGGCAGTCTTGATCTAAGATTGTTCCCCGGCGGAATACAGACCCCCCAGTGGAACCATTTTCCAGTACAGTCCGAAAGTCTCCCCAGGAAAATTGGAATCCATATCCCCAGCAGGTCTTGAAGCTTATTCCCAGTAGATTCTGGAAGCTTATCCCCTGCAGAATACGAATGTCCCTCCCCGTTTTCATTCAAAAATTATTCCTCACAAGGGCTTATAACTGGGTTATCCTCAGCTAATTACCATGGAAGATCGCCCTCGGAGAAATTCTTCCTATCCCTAGTGGAGTTCATCAAAGTTCCCCAACATAACTTATCAACAAAATCCCCAGCGGAGTTTATCATTGTTATCCCCAGCGGAGTCCATCATTGAAATCCTCAGCGGAGCTCTCGTCAAAACTTCAGCGAAGTATCTCTTCCCACAGAATAATTCCCCTCAGAGTAGTCTCTCCAACAAGTTTATTCCCCAACGGAGTCATCTTCTCCTACCGGTGTATTCTTGCAACCATCATCCCTAGCAGAAACGAAGAACTCTACTCTTCAACGTCAACCCAGGATTTAACTGCCCGGCCGGTCGTCAAGGATTTATTTTCCTAGACGAAAATACATTCATAAACATTTCACATTTCATACATCTTCTTACATATGTGATAAAGTGCGTACAACACTATCTCATTTTGAACATCATGACATCATGCATTTCATACATCATGACATTGCATACAACTGATGTTTTGCCTTGAACAGGGAAAAAGACAATCCAAAAGATGACTACCTTCAACTGTCACAATTCCAGATTCGATTCCTGTATCTAGCCAGGGCACATCTGTGAGTGATCAGTTTCCAGATTCGATTCCTGTAACCAGCCAGGGCATGTCTGAAGAGTTTGAAGATTCGATTCCTGTATCCAGCCAGGGCATACCTGTTGATGACTAATTCCAGATTCGATTCCTGTATCCAGCCAGGGCACGTCTGAAGAGTTTGAAGATTCGATTCCTGTATCCAGCCAGGGCATATCTGTTGATGACTAATTCCAGATTCGATTCCTGTATCCAGCCAGGGCACATCTGAAGAGTTAGAGGACTCGATTCCTGTATCCAGCCAGGGCATATCTGTTGACGACTAATTCCAGATTCGATTCCTGTATCCATCCAGGGCACATCTGAAGAGTTTGAAGATTCGATTCCTGTATCCAGCCAGGGCACGTCTGAAGAGTTTGAAGATTCGATTCCTGTATCCATCCAGGGCATATCTGTTGATGACTAATTCCATATTCGATTCCTGTATCCAGCCAGGGCACGTCTGAAGAGTTTGAAGATTCGATTCCTGTATCCAGCCAGGGCATATCTGTTGATGACTAATTCCAGATTCGATTCCTGTATCCAGCCAGGGCACATCTGAAGAGTTTGAGGACTCGATTCCTTTATCCAGCCAGGGCATATCTGTTGACGACTAATTCCATATTCGATTCTTGTATCCAGCCAGGGCACATCTGAAGAGTTTGAAGATTCGATTCCTGTATCCAGCCAGGGCACATCTGAAGAGTTCGAAGATTCGATTCCTGTATCCAGCCAGGGCATATCTGTAGACAACAATTCCAGATTCAATTCCTGTATCCAGCATGGGCACATCTGAAGAGTTTGAGGATTCGATTCCTGTATCTAGCCAGGGCATATCTGCATGAAGAGATTGAAGATCAACACCTGTAACAAACCAGGGAAACATCTGTCTTTCTCAAAGTACGCAAGTTTCTCGCTAAGGAATCTCTTATGCGATCAACACTTCCAAATGGCATCTATAAGCCCATTCCCGACAAGGTTCTGTCACGCCTACAGTTTCCATCTATAAGCCCATCTCCCTACCCACCATCTCTCCAAATGGCATCTATAAGCCCATTCCCGACATCACATTGCTGATACTCCAACATGCGAGTGCAAATTTCAGGGCACTCTAGTGTCCAATCTCCTTTTACCCTCGAGTCACGAAAGGCAAACTTGCCAATCTAACTCTTCAGGTTCAAGAAGATTGAACAGGGGCAACTATTGTACCCCAAAATTTGCCCTCCCATTCTCTCAACATTTTATCATCACAAGGCCCTTGGAGCTCAAGATCCAGTTAGGGTTTCCTCTGCAAGACTTCTCCTAGCATTGTTGACCCAAATTAGGGTTTGTGTTTGCACAAATATATTTTGACCTAAAATTCCTAAGATGACTTTCATGCTTCATGTTGGACTCCCAAGTTTTTCCATACCAAGTTTCAAGCCTTGATTCCAACCTTTGCCCAGTCAAGTGGACAGTTGACCTAGAAATCAGCTGTATTAAGGAAAAAGTCAACTGTTGCCAATTGACAGTCAAACCTCATGAAAATTGACCCACATAAACATTATGAACTCATATGGACCACTTGATCAAGTTTGGATCATAATTCCACAAGAAATTTGATCAGATCACCAAAAGGGCAAAATGGTCATTTTTAGGGTTTTGACTGCACAAAGGCAATTTTTGACTGTTTAACCTAGCCAATGGCAAACCAAGCTCACATATGGATTCAAGGACCCCATGGAATTGTCTTGACATATCCAACAAGTTCAAAAGATCCCAAATACACAAGATTGACAGTTGAATTTTCCAGTCAATTGATCAATTTTTGACTGTATACTGAAAAGTCAAACTTTGACTTTTTGGTCAAAATCAAGTGTCAAGATTCATTTTTCATCAAAACATGCCAAATCATGAAGCTTGTTCATCAAGAAATCAAAAATCACAAATTAGGGTTTGAAATGAAGATTTTACATAACTTAGAATTTTTCTAAGTTATGAAAAACCCTAATTTTTTCCTAACTTTGTCCCACTTTCTCATCAAGATGCATTTGGATTCAAGGAAAAGTCAAAACATGAAATTTGTAGTCCATTGCAAAATCTACAACTTTGATTCACAAAGTTTCCCTAAAAGAAGCTTGTAGCTCAAGTTACAATTTTTGGAACAAGGGTACCAAACCATTCTTAACTTAGAGAAATTTTGAACCATTTTAGGCAGGATTTTTGCCTAACTTCAAGACCATTTTTCACATGCTTCCACTTGGAATTTCAATTTGAATTACAAAGATGGATTGTAGTATACATTCCAAGTTTTCCAAAATGTCCAAGAACTCATCAAACAACCTCATGGTTAGGGAGAATCGAATTTGGCAAGTTGGGAAAAACTCACTTTGTTTTAGGCCAATTTACATGTTCATACACTTAGGCAATTTTGAAATCAGCTTGCACAACTTGATTACAGGTCCTATATCCCATTTGCACTCATAAATTAAATGCAAACCCTTTGTGTTCAAGCCTTGCATTATGTGTTTAAGCATTACACGAAGGTTTAGTCTTAAAATAGAAAAAGCAAATTATCCATTTTTGAAAAGGCATGGCTTTATGTCAAAAGCAAATCCAAGAAGTACCAAAGCATATCTCTGAGGCACAAGTTAAGGATCATAACACACTGACCAAGACTAATGTATGCAGCATAGATTGGGGGCCTGCACAAGTCTAGAACACAACTTGGCCTTTTGTTGCTTAAAGGTGAAGAAAATTTGCATAACAACTCCCAACTCTCATCTCAGCAGATACAAGCAAAATCAAAGTTATCAAACACATTCTAAACATCAAACTTAAGCTGAAACACAAGCCAACCAAGTTCCAAACATCCTCAAACACAGAATCACCATAAAACTGCAAAAACAGGGCATAGGTTGCAGTTTGAATCCCACAGCTCATTTCCATCGTGCATCTTGGCCAAAAACACTTCAAACACATCCCACATCATCCCTTGAAACAATCCCAAGCCCTAAACACGACCTGTAACATCCCTAACTAACATCACCATTTTCATATTTTCTGTTTTGCAGTTGAAGTGCCATAACACGATTCACTTGGTTTCAAAGCAAACTAAAGGTTGGAATAGCATCCCTGGACATCAAGGAAGTTATACAAATCATTACCTTGCCTTGTAAGCATCCCCATTGTTGCACACGATTCCAACTGAACAGGTAAGTTCATGAACTCTTATCTCTCTATCCAGGCAATGTTAGGTTTAGATTTGTGAAGAAATTATGTCACATTCATAGCCCTGAACATGTCCATATCATTAGTTTTCATTTATGTTATGTGTGCTTAGAGAATTTTAAGTCTGAACATTGAATAAAAACTAGGTCAGGAATTGGGGGAGAAGAAATTCTCTCTCATTTCTGAGAGTTAGATTGACTTCTTTATATGTCTAGAATCGTGGCTTCAAGCTCTACAGGTTTCATGTTGCAAGATTTGGCAAATGATCAAGGAATCTGGAGATAGCAAACGCGTGTTTTGGTTGAACAAAGATGCTGGAGGTTGAAGAAGACAGGGTCTTGGGCTGGGCCTGAGATTTGTCTTTTCTTTTCACACCCCTGTATTGCACATACACCCCCCCTGGCCCATTTTGAAATTTATTTGTCATTTTCCATTTTTTTTTTCCTTTTGACTTTGTTTCCATATTTTTATTTCAGCATAAAAAAACATTAAAAACATTTTTCCCATATTTTTTGCATTTATTTTGATATTTATTTGGCTTTATTTGGTTTTGTACATAAATAAGCATAAATATACTATTATTTAAAATAACTAAAAATAATACACACATATTTTATTTCTGATTTTTATTTTATGTTATCTCTTGAAAACATTTTATAATAAAAATACATTTTTTTGTAAATATTAAATATTATTATTTTTATACATATATTTAGTATTTAGTGAATATTATAAATATTTAGGTATTTATTAATACATTTAGGTTAAAAACATAATAAAATAATACATTTTATTTTTACTAATATTCAACTTAAAAATTACTTTTTTTTCATATATTTTTCTTTTCATTTATTATTTGTACATAGTTAATAAATATTGCATATATTATACAATAAATACTTTTATTTGTAAAATTAGGGTTTTTGCCCTAAATTCATAAAAATCCCAAAAATTAATTAATTTTATTTTATTTGATATATGATAAATACTTTTTACATACATATAAAATCATTTTTGCATCTTGCATATTTATTTTATTTTATTTGAATATTGTGTAATTAAATACCTTGCAAAATTCCAAGATTGGATGTAATAGTTTAGGGTTTTAATTCTTATCAAAATACTCCCCATTTGGACATTTGTACCCCCCCATCCCATATATTGTGTTGTAATAACTTAGGAACTTTTATTTTTCGCATTTACAAGCTTTCTAAATATGCCATGCTAGAATTAGGGTTTGTATGCAAATCAATCAACCAAAATAGTTTGACCTAACTTCAAGATAAACAAGCATGAAAATGGACAACACTAATCACACTTGCACCCCTAGGGTATTCCACTTGTTGCCTTCAATAAAATGGGCCATATTGCATGTTAATTATCATTGGGCAAAGCAAAACAAATCAAATGATCATAGTCCCTCGATGACGCTTTCGAAAGCTGCCTAAAAATGATCAAGTCCCTTAAAGGAAAAATTGCCCAAAGATACTTGGCACCATTGCAATCATGGTCTAAACGATGACCCACGCCCGTCCCTTTCACATCCTAACACAAGATTGTCCACCAAATACAATGGTGGAACAAAATTGTTAAAAGGGTTAAAACATAGCAAAGATCTTTGAGAAATTTAGGGTAGATAGCTCTTGATTACTTGCCAACTTGCAAAACAAAACACTTGCCTATTTTTCAAATCACACATCAATACACTTTCAAAACAACTTTCAAAAACATTGAAAACCTTTTTCAAAAGACATACACCTTTGTATACATCCCAACATGGATCATTACAAAGGTTGCCACCACATTGGCCTCTTTTCAAAGCATTTTCAAAATCCACACACAAAGCACCATTTCAAACAATTGAAAATTAAGGCAAGTTGATCTAAGCAAGTAACTAAGAGCCCATGAATAACCATGGATAGAAAGGGTGCTAATACTTTCCCTTTCTATAATCTACTCCCCGAACCCAAGAAAACATCTCAAAGGTTTTTGCTGTGCTTTTTAACCTTTCCTTAGGATAAAATAAAAAGTCGGTGGCGACTCTTGCTCAACCGAAACATTTGCAAAAACAAACACAAAACCCTAGTCAGTTCTCCCACCGTATCACAGTTGCGACTAGAACCATGGCAATGAGAGCATCACAATGATATCAAAGTTTTGAAGAATTGATGAAGGAATCTACCTATTGAAGTTGAGTTGCAGAGCTCTGAAACTGGACTTCTATGGAGCAATATAGGGCACAATTCTTGAATGTAATTATATGGTTAGCTTCAGGGAAGATCAAGGAAGGTGAATTGATGAAAAACTGGATTGAAAAAGGCTTTAGAATAGATTTCGAAGTTGCTGAATTCTGAGTTAGGGAACAAGTTTGGCAGGGTGATTCTGGATATCTAAGCTTGAGAAAATGAATGGGGAATGACCCTCTATTTATAGGGAATCAAATGGAATGTCCAAGCGTGTGAAATGATGAAGTTTGGAGGGAAATCGTGTGAAGTTGCAAACAAGAAAAGTGTGACTTCCAATTTGATCAAAACTCATCCAAAACGCGCGTTTTGCTATGCTAATCACTTCTGGAACTTCATTAAACATGTTTAGAGGCAAAAACATGCAGAAACAAAGTGTTTAGAAGCCAAATCAAGGATTTCAAACTTCTGACTTGGTGAAAAGTTCAGTTTCAAAGTGCCAACTTATGAAAAATGGAATTCTCAGCTCAAGGGGTCTTAGGGAATGATTCTTAATGCTTCAGAAAGATGAGGTTACAAGCTATGCAATGTAAAAAGAATGGAATCAGATGGATGCTTGAGCTGAAATTTGTGTTGAGTCAAAGTTGGAGAAAAAATGTTGACTTTCCATACTTAGAAATATTTCAAATTTTTCTTCAAAAGTGATGTCTTGCATCCAAACAAAGCCATCCACTTGGAATTTGCTCTTGATAAAAAGAGATGGCATGAATTAGATCTCTTGAATGACATTTTGAAACTTGAACCATTCAAAATCTCCAAAAATTGAGAAAGTTATGACTTGTTGAAGTTGGCAAAATTTCATAAAATGATCTATAATCTTTTGTATCCTTAAGGCAACTTCCATCCATTTTCTTACTTTGAACATAAAAGAAGGCATAAATTTCACATGTTCAAGATTATTTTGGAAAATTAATGGGCTCAAGGTGATAAAAATTGACCAAGTTTCGATCATTTGAAGTCACGCATGGAAAATTGGGGATTCATCTAGAGGACTTGTAATCTTTCTTCTTCATCAAGTTTCTTCCACATGAAAACTCCTTGGAACTTTTGAAGTGATTTATTGATAACCCTTTGAAGAGAAGTATGTCTTTGGAATCGCTCAAAAATACTAAAAGATGAGCAAGATATACTCCTTTAAAGTTCAAAACCCTAGCTCCTAGATTAAGGAACATGCTTTGAGGAACTTTGACAATTTTGAACAAACTTCTTGTACCAAAACAAATGCTTTGTAAATATAAGTTGTTAAGGATGATAATGAGAACTCATAGCAACCACAACCACTTATATATCTTGATAATTGAGAGAAATATGCACTTGTGATCAATGGGAACAAGGCTTTGTCCAAGCATGACAACTCCTTCAATCAACCCCTTGTACTTTTGAATCAATCTTGATAATTTGGAAATGTAGTGAACCAAAATAACCTTGCCATTCTATCCCTTACAAAATAACTTCCATGGTGATGTTTGAACTTCTCAAGCTTCATTGACTAGGTCATGGAAATAAACTCATGAACCCATCGATCAACTTGCTAAGCCTCATTGCCTTTACCTGTATTGTTTACAAGTAAGACAAACCAACATTGCATTTTATTAATTAAAAGGAAAGTCAAAACAAAAACATGAATGATTACACAAGAAAAACAAGTCAAGGTGCTTGGTGATTCCTCAAAGAGCAAAGCTAAAGATAGGAAGGAGAACCAAAAGCCCTAATGTGATCTTGTTGTTATTGAATCAATATGGTGTGGTAAGGGGATCTTAGGGGAAACAATTGGGGTACAACAGCTGCCCTTATTTAAGTTTCTTCTATCCGGAGATACGAAGATTAAAAATATTCGTGTCGACGCGATCAAATATACTTAAATATAAAACAAACCCTATTTTTGGCCCTAAGATGCCATGCAATGCTTATGAATATGAGTGCACATGGATAAATCCAAAGGGACGCAAAACACCATTGGGGATGTAACAATAATAAAGAAACAAGGGAGCGAACCGACCAGGAAAATGAACCCCTGGTGGATCAAAAGACCTGAGCCAAAGAGGATGGTAAAATGGTCAAAGGATACACCAACTCCTTTTAGAGGTAAAGCTACCAACGTTCACTGAAGGTAGAAGGAAAAGAAAAAAACACTGACATTCACTGACGGTGAGCTACCAATGTTCACTGAAGGTAGAAGGAAAAGAAATATTAACACCAACGTTCACTGACGGTGAGCTACCAACGTTCACTGAAGGTAGAAGGAAAAGAAATATCATAGCATCGTCGTTCACTGACGATAAACTACCAACGCTCACCGAGGGTAGCAAAAAGATAACAAACACCAACTTTCACTAATGGTGATCTACCAACTTTCACTGAAGGTAGAAAGAGAAAATATATCATAGCACCGCTGTTCACTGACGATGAACTACCAACATTCACTGAAGGTAGCAAAAAGATAACAATCATCGACGTTCACTGCCAATGACTTACCAACTTTCACTGAAGGTAGAAAGAGAAAATATATCATAGCATCGCTGTTCACTGACGATGAACTACCAATGTTCACTGAGGGTAGCAAAAAGATAACAAACATCGACGTTCACTGTCGATGACCTACCAACTTTCACTTATGGTAGAGATAAAATATATCATAGCATCGTCGTTCACTGACGATGAACTACCAACGTTCATTGAGGGTAGAAAAAAGATAATAAACACCAACTTTCACTGATGATGATCTACCAAATTTCGCTGAAGGTAGAAAGAGAATATATCATAGCATCACCGTTCAGTGACGATGAACTACCAACATTCACTAAGGGTGGCAAAAAGATAACAAACACCAACTTTCATTGATGATGATCTACCAACTTTCGCTGAAGGTAGAAAGAGAATATATCATAGCACCGCCGTTCACTGATGATGAACTACCAATGTTCACTGAGGCTAGCAAAAAGATAACAATCATCGACGTTCACTTCCAATGACCTACCAACTTTCACTGAAGGTAGAAAGAGAAAATATATCATAGCATCGTCGTTCACTGACGATGAACTACCAACGTTCACTGAGGGTAGCAAAAAGATAACAAACACCAACTTTCATGGATGGTGGTCTACAAAATTTCACTGAAGGTAGAAAGAGAATATATCATAGCACCACCATTCACTAACGATGAACTACCAACATTCACTAAGGGTAGCAAAAAGATGACAATCATCGATGTTCACTGCCGAGGACCTACCAACTTTCACTGAAGTTAGAGAGAGAAAATATATCATAGCATCACCGTTCACTGACGATGAACTACCAACGTTCACTAAGGGTAGCAAAAAGATAACAAGTTTCCCTAGAATTCTGGCATTTCCCCTAGAACGGGTCTCAACTTCTTCTTTAACCGAGGCAATTTGCCTGGAAAGGGTAATATGTAGGTTGTCTCAAATAAAGAGACTTCCACTTGCAAAGATTTTACAACGAGCTGTTTGTGTATTTAAAGTCTTGCCCTCCACTGGCGTAAACTGACGACAGACTGCAAACTGTCCACTCATAGAGGAGATAGCAAAAAGGGTACGCCGACTTTTACAGGGAAGCACAAGTTGCTCAAATAAAGATACCTGCTACTTGTTGTCATGGAGGATTGTAAAAGAAATGACTTTCTGGGGATAGAAATATGGCTTCCTGGGGAAAGAAATATGACTTCCTGGGGAAATGCCACGATATTCCTGCTGAGGAGACAAAGTCTTCTTGTGTAGAATAAATGTACAAACCAAAACTAGAAGCTTTTAGAAATCCAAAGTAAATAATATTGTCGGGGAACCACAGATTCAAACCAGAAATAAACTGGAATGGAACAGTCAACCAAAATACATCCTTTGAGAAATAAACGCAAGGGGGGGAAACCAAATCCATCCAAACAAGAACCTATATAGGAAGGCTAAAGCAAAAATCTTCCATGAGGGATAACTCAGTGGAGAAATTGAAAGAATATATGCTTTCTGCTTAGGGCCACCACTCCATGGAAGAGAGGACGATGTAACTCTGCAAAACAGGGTGATACGTCAACAAAACATAAAAAAATGTCAACGAACAATGATTTTCCAATTTTAGCTATGCATGATGTATGAATGTATGGGTGTTATCGTGCGTATGCTGACAAAACAGATACACAATCCTGGGAGTAACCAAGAAAAACCAACTCTGGCACAAACAACACTCAGCTAAACCACATCCAGGATGATCATTCCAAGAAAAAGTAAATGCCAACTGAGGAAACAAAACCTACCGCCTGCTTTAACTTTACTGGGGAGAAACATAATCCGAAACAAAACAAAGTGATAAAATAGTACAGATACAGGGATAAAACATCTTTCTCCAGGCTTCACCGGGGAACAAACATTTTCAAAAGTAACACTTCTACTGGGGAATTCAGGCTACTTCATTGGGGAGATTAACACCACATATTCAAAGGGAAAACCATAATACGTTCTTCACTAGCGAAACCAGGGACCTTCGCTCTTCAAGAGTGATTATGGTACCAACTTCTCGGGAAAAAGAACTTCCATTAGACCGAATGAAAAATTCACTGGAGAGATCTCAGATTGAGACTTCACATCATGAAAATTCAGAAAAGAGGAAAAATGAATCCAAACTTGACCGAGGATACTGGAGTCACGAACCCAATACGGAGAATCATCCTGAGTAAACCTTCTCGAGGGGAACAAAAACTTCTTAAAACAAACGAGAGTTTGTCCATTCCTGGGATCACCATTTTGTTGCCATTATTTCATCACAGATTCCAAGGTAAAAGCGAATTGTAAATTCTTTTTGAAAAATCAATTTTGTTATTTAATCTTTTTGCTTTGAAAGTTATTATCAATAATAAATGGAGTCTTTTCAAGATAAATATAATAAGAAATACAAAGAATTGGTTAAAATCTCAAATTTCATTAATAGAATGGTAGTCTGCGAATAGCGAGACTCCATGGATAATTACAAAGTTCGGAAAATGGTAATATATAATGGAAAAAATACATTGAGATACAATGATAACTATCCCCTCTAACAACTTTTGAAATCCTGAGCAATAACTTCTATTGAAGTGTGATGAGAATCTGAGAAGATTGTTGCTCCAATGATCAAGTCTTGTCTGATGTAGTTACTTTCCAAGAAAGTCCCTAACTTTTTCCTAAGCTGCCCTTCCGGGTTTTCAACTTAGCGGGAAATTTATTCTGTTTATGTCTCTAATTTTTTCCTAGACCTCCCTTTCGAGTTTTTGGCCTACCGAGACGCTCTTTTTTTCCTAAGCCGCCCTTTCGGGTTTTCAACTTAGTGAGTTGTTCTTTTATTTCTTTAGGCGAAGTATTTCTTGACTGCATCAGCATTCATGGGACGTGTGAACTCCTCACCATCCATAGTTTCAAGAATTAATGCACCGCCAGAGAAGGCTTTCTTGACAACATATGGGCCTTCAAAGTTGGGATTCCACTTACCCCTAAAATCAGTGTTTAAAGACATGATCTTCCTAAGCACGAGGTCGCCTTCTCTGAATTCAGGAGGTTTGAACTTCTTATCAAAAGCCTTCTTCATCCTTTTCTGATATAATTGTCTGTGACACAAAGCTGTCATTCTCTTCTCTTCGATCAAATTCAATTGGTCAAACCGGTTCTAGACCCATTCAGCCTTTGACAACTTGGTTTCCATTATCACACGCAAAGAGGGAATCTCAACCTCGACTGGGAGTACAACTTCCATTCCATACACCAGGGAGAACGGGGTTGCTCCTTTTGAAGTGCGGACAGATGTTCGATATCCATGTAAAGCAAAAGGGAGCATTTCATGCCAATCCTTATAAGTAACGACCATTTTCTGGATAATCTTCTTGATATTCTTATTAGCAGCTTCAACAACCCCATTCATCTTTGGCCTATACGGAGAGGAATTATGATGGACAATCTTTAATTCTTCGCACAGTTCTGTCATCATTTTATTGTTCAAATTCGAGCCATTGTCGGTGATAATTCTGCTCGGCACACCATACCGACATATAAGATTATTCTTGATGAAACGCACAACCACTTGCTTAGTAACATTGGCATATGAAGCAGCATCCACCCACTTGGTGAAGTAACCAATTGCTACCAAGATAAAGTGGTGTCCATTCGAAGCTTTGGGTTCTATCATCCCAATCATGTCAATACCCCACATAGAGAAAGGCCATGGGGAAGAGATCACATTGAGAAGTGTCGGAGGCACATGGACCTTATCTGCATAAACCTGACATTTATGACACTTCTTTGCAAATTTATAACAATCAGATTCCATTGTCATCCAATAGTAACCTACCCTTAGCATCTTTTTAGCCATAGAATGTCCATTGGCATGAGTACCAAATGAACCTTCATGAATCTCATGCATCAACATGTCTGCTTCGTGTCTATCCATGCATCTGAGCAAGACCATGTCATAATTTATTTTATACAACACATTTTCACTGAGGAAGAAACTGCCAGCCAATCTTCTCAGTGTCTCCATCTTTCTTCGAAGCACCAATCGGGTATTCCTGAATCTGAAGAAAATTCTTGATGTCATGATACCAAGGTTTTTCATCTGCTACCTCCTCTGTTGTAAACACATGAGTGGGCCTATTAAGTCACCAAACCATAATTCGAGGTATATCATTCCAAGTATTCACTTGGTACATAGAAGCCAGAGTTACCAGAGCATCTGCCATCTGATTTTCGTCTCTAGGAATGTGATGGAATTCAACTTTATTAAAGAAGGGTAACAATATTCTATCATAATCTTTATAAGGGATCAAGCCAGGGTGATGAGTATCCCATTCTCCTTTAATCTGATTTATTACCAAAGCTGAATCACCATACACATCTAGATTTTTAATTCTAAGATCAATGGCTTCTTCGAGACCCACGATGCAAGCCTTGTATTCTGCCATATTATTAGTAAAATCAAACGTTAACCTTGCGGTAAAAGGAATGTGCGATCCATGTGGAGTGACAATCACAGCACCAATTCCTTTACCATAAGCATTCACAGCTCCATCAAATATCATACTCCAACGAGATTCAGGGTCAGGACCTTCTTCAGGCAATGGTTCGTCACAATCTTTCACTTTCATAAACATCACATCCTCATAAGGGAATTCATACTCTACAGACTGATGATCCTCCACTGGTTGGAGAGCAAGATAATTTTCCAACACACTGCTTTTAACAGCTTTTTGAGTGTGGTATTCGATATCATATTCAGATAGCAACATCTGCCAGCGGGAAATTCTCCCAGTAAGAGTAGGCTTTTCAAAAATGTACTTGATTGATCCATTTTGGAGATTAACCAAGTAGTGTGATTCAACATATATTGTCGCAAACTCTTTGCCTCCTAGGCCAAAGCACAACATGTCTTTTCCAGCATGGAATACCGCGACTCATAATCAGTGAACTTTTTACTGAGGTAATAAATGGCGAACTCTTTCTTCCCTGTTTCATCCTGTTGTTCCAGAATACAACCCATGGAATTATCTAACACTGTCAGATGCATAATCAACGGTCTTCATTCGATAGGAGGGAGCAAGATAGGAGGTTCAAGCAGATATTCTTTAATACTTTCAAATGCCCATTGGCAGTCATCCGTTCATACACAATCTTGATCTTTCTTTAACAACTTAAAGATCGGTTCACATGTTGCAGTCATGTGGGAAATGAATCTGGAAGTATAATTCAAATGCCTAAGGAAACATATGACTTTATTTTCAGTTTTGGCGCTAGCATCTCTTGAATTTCTTTGACTTTATCACGGTCAACTTCAATTCCTTTCTGGCTAACAATGAAACCCAATAATTTCCCTGATTGAACACCGAAGGTGTATTTATTTGGATTCAAGCGGAGACGATACATCCTCAAATGCTGAAACAACTTCATCAAATCTTCTACATTCCCTTCTTCATTCTGGGATTTGGAAATCATATCATCAACATATACTTCGATTTCCTTGTGCATCAGATCATGGAATATGGTTGTCATAGCCCTCTGGTACGTTGCACCAGCGTTCTTCAACCCGAAGGACATCACTCTGTAACAGAATGTTCCCCAGGGTGTGATAAACGTTGTTTTTTCCATGTCCTCTAGAGCCATTCTTATTTGATTATACCCAGAAAATCCATCCATGAACGAGAATACTTTGAATTTTGCTGTGCTATCCACTAACATATCAATGTGTGGCAATGGAAAATCATCTTTTGGACTAGCTTTATTTATATCTCTGTAATGTACACGCATGCGGACTTTTCCGTCCTTTTTTCGGTACTAGGACAATATTGGCAATCCATTGAGGATACACTGGCGTCACAAGAAAACCAACATTAATCTACTTTAGAACCTCCTCTTTGATTTTCATTGCCATATTTGGGTGAGTTCTTCTCAACTTCTGTTTGATTGGCGGATTCTCTGGCTTCAACAGTAAATGGTGCTCCACAATATATGTATCTAGACCAGGAATATCTTGGTAAGACCAAGCAAAAATATCCACATACTCTTTCAACAGCTCAATCAACCTGATCTTCACATCAGGATGCAGCAATGCTCCAATCTTGACTTCCTTTGGATCTTCTTCTGAACCCAAATTAATCACCTCCAATGGCTCTTTATATGGCTGAATGGTATTTTCCTCGTGCTCAAGCAACTGTGATACCTCTTCTGGAATCTCATCATAATCTTCTTCTTCAACCCCATACACAGGACATTCAAAGTTAGGAGTGGGTGCAGGGTCATTGTGTTCAACGGGTTTTTAATTAATCTGTACATATGATTTATGATTGCTTTTAGAAATTGACACATATAACAAGTGATCATGCAGATTGAATTTCAGTTATTATTTATTTTGATGGGTTTTTTTTATTATCATTTTCCGAGAAAAAGCATAAAATAAAGACACAATTTGGGAAACAAAGACAACTTTTATTATTGATTTTAAATGTCACAGCAAACAGATAAGCCCTACAACGTTAATACTTCCACCTTGGGCAGAGTGAAATCTTTTTTTCAAAAAGATTAACAAAACAAATTACTTTGAAACATGTATTCAAGAGGGAACATCAATGGTGATCCAGTTCTGGACCCTAACTCCGTGCATCACATAATTCGGCCTTTCCTTCTCTGCTTCATCTTCTACAATGGCATTAATCCCAGAAACAATTGGATGAAGATAACCCCCCGCTACAGAAGATGTTTTGATACTTTCTTGCAGCAGACTTCGAATGCATGCCCTTACCTTTGTCATTCTTCAAAGAGAACCCTAAGCCAGCTTTGTTCTTGTTCACAGGTGGATCCACAATCCGTCCCCACACTTCACTATGACCCTTACGTACAACCTGTTGCGCATCCTTAAGTGAAACCATGGAATTCTCATTTCCTCTTATATTGTCAATGGATAGGGCTTGGAACTGGGTTCCAATAGCAGCTTCATTCGCCTCCATAATGCCGAAAGAGGACAAATGAGATATCAATAATGCTTGTTCGCCATTTATGATCACTACTTTCCCTTCACATACAAACTTCAGTTTCTGGTGTAAAGTGGAAGTGACATCCCCTGCCTCATGAATCCACAGCCGTCAAAACAAACATCTATAAGTGGGAACAATGTCCATGACCTGGAAAGTAATCTGAAACAAATGTGGTACTATATGAATAGGCAAGTCCACTTCACCAATAACAGATTTCCTTGATCCATCGAACGCTTTCACAATGATGCCACTTGGGTGCATAGGTGTTCCTTGATATTTCAACTTCATAAGCGTACTCCTCGGTATAACATTTAACGCGGATTCATTATCAATCAGCACATTGGATAGTGAATCATTCTTGCAGTTCATAGAGATGTGGAGGGCCAAGTTGTGATTCCTTCCTTCATCTGGTAATTCATCATCGCGGAAACTCAAGTTATTACATGATGTAATGTTCCCTATTACACTGCTGAATTGGTCTATTGGCATATCATTTTCCACAAAATCTTGGTCCAATACCCTCATCAAGGATTCTCTGTGAGCAGAAGAGTTCATTAATAAAGCAAAGATAGATATTTTTGAAGGAGTCTGCAGTAGATGATCTACAATTCTGTAGTCGCTCATCTTGATTATTTTCAAAATATCATCCACTTCTTTCTCTAACGCGGCCCTACTAGTCTCACCCGTAGCCTTCTTGGGTTCAACATTCTCAGCAATTTTCTTTCCATCACTAACATCTCTTCAAATAACCGGTGCAAACACACGAACACTGCAGGTCACCCTGCTATTTTCAGCAATATTCCCAAAATCAGGCATTGGCTGGATGGGAACTTCCACTCCATCCTCTAAGATTGTAGCATTGTATTTGTAAGGAACAACATTATCTGACTTGTAGAGGATAGGACCCGGTAAACTAATCACTAATGGGGTAACAACTAGCTTGCTATAATACTCAACTTCAAGAAATGTGGGTGCCCCAAAACAAGGTATAATGACGTTTACCCCTTCTTCAACACAACCAGTCATTATTGAGTCATTTCTGGAAAAACAAATCCTCATCTGAGGAGAAATACTCATCTGCAGAGACATACTCTTCATCCGACTCTTCTGCCATCAAACAAACCTCAACCATATCAACTTCATGGTAATCATCCCTTTGACTTGTAACCTTGATAATTCCTTTGTCTAAAAAAACTGAACACCCTTCTTCACGATTGAACATCCTCGGGAATCTCGACAGCAAACTCGGCAAGATCCATATTGGTGTTCCACCTTGCGAGCCATATGGCAGAAAGTAGCATGTAATTGCACAAGGTCTTCATTCATATACTCTACATCAAAAATTATGAATTCTCCAGGACATCCAGAAACCATATTCACTTCCTCTTCATACTCTGCCCTAGGCTTGATTATGTGTATTAGGCCCTCATCCATCATCTCTTGTAAATCAGTTGTTATCTTATCGCAACCCTGAAAACCTGTACTGCAAATAGCACAACCGGCATAGTCATGCGTATAGTAGCTAAATTCACAAACGTCTGTATACATTTTCACCAAATCTCCTCTAACCAGATTAATAACAAAAATATGAAAGTCGCCTGGACAACCAGCCACCATATTCATAGCATTTACTCCCCCATGCTTGGGTAGAGGATTGTATTTCACATTAGGGCCCACATCCTTGAAAGATAAGATACCGGACTTCACCAATTTTTGTACTTCAGTCTTCAAAGGATAACAATTCTCAACATTATGCCCTGGTGCTCCCTGATGAAAAGCACATGTTTGGTCTGCTTTGTAGTACCAAGGCAATGGTGATGGTACGACGGGAGGTGGTCTGGTATGAACCAGCTTCTTCTGAATCAATGTCGGTATTAAATTTGTATAGCTCATAGGAATAGGGTCATAACTCTCCCTTCTCTTATTATACCCTTGATTCCCCTGATGGGATGGTCTTTGATAAGCAACAGTAGTTAGAGTTACACCCACAACTGGAGTAACTGAGGCGACCTGCTGACGATGCTGATAATTCCTTCTATGGGTATTAACCCTCCTCTCTTGCATAACAGCATTTGCATCCCATTCCTTCTTCTTGGTAAACCCATAAGATGGTTTCTTCACACCTCCATAAATTTCACTCTTCGTTATGTGGCCCTCTCTTACAGCCTCTTCTAAGCGGATACCCATTCCTACCATTTCAGTATAATCATTTGGCGCACTTGCCACCATCCTTTCGTAGTAGAAAGCACCCAGCATTTTCAAGAAAATCTTAGTCATCTCCTTCTCTTTCATGGGAGGAATCACTTAGGCGGCTACCTCACGCCATCTCTGTGCATATTCTTTGAATGATTCCTTGTCTTTCTAAACCATGGCCCTGAGTTGATCACAGTCAGGCGCCATGTCCACGTTGTACTTATATTGTTTGATGAATGCTTCTCCCAAATCATTGAAAGTATGAATACTAACGATGTCCAAACTCATATACCACTTCAGCGCAATACCGGTCAAACTATCCTAAAAAAATGAATCAGCAAACACTGATCATCAGTATGGGTAGACATTCTCCTCACGTACATCACCAGATGAGCACGAGGGCAAGTGTTTCCCTTGTACTTCTCAAACTCCAGGACCTTAAACTTAGAAGGTATCTTAACATTCGCGACCAAGCATAGCTCATTCACATTCTGCCCAAATAACTCTTTTCTCCTGAGGGCCTTAATCTCTCTTTGCATATTGTCAAACTGCTCTTGAAAATCGTCCATTTTGTCATAAAGACCCAAGTCTTCACTCGGTGGAGGGAAAGGACGACACACATCATCATTAACAAACATAACCATATTCACCAACGGAGGCGCGGCAGGAGCAGCATGCACCACAGGAAGTGTCGAAGTAACAATAGTCTGAACAATCGGATTATCTTGAGGACCAAGATTGAAACCTTCAAGTATAAAGTTCTCTGGCATTCCCCATGGATAACCTTGAGGCATGCGATTCTGAATAGAAACTGGAGTAGCAGATACGAGAATAGTCGGAGCTTCAGTAGTTTCCCTTGTTGGTTGAGGTTGGACACGGTGGCTGATTCTGAGCAGCCACCAGAGCTTCCATTAGAGTAGTCAGATTGGCCATACCGGCCTTCAAAGCAGAAACCTCCTCGCGCAACTCGCGTTTCTCTTGTTCTAGGTTGTCCATCTTCTTTCTCAGATTAGCCCGAGTGTTGTAGTGGTGAGTCAGCTTGCTATTGAAGTAAAGAAGCTTGGTAAGACACCTGGATATGCATAAAAATGCAAGAAATATATGCAATATGATGCACGATATGTGATGCACATGATTTTATTTTATTTAATATTTCAATGGATTTAAAATTTATGGACATATTGCAAATATTAAAGTAATAACGCATTTGAAATACTGAAAAAATTTATTATAACAATTCCAAAATGGATTAAAAGTTTCAATGATCCCAAGTACAAGATGAAATAAAAATCTAAAACCCTTAGAAGTAAAACTGATGAAGATCACTCTATATGCTGGCGCTTCCCTGTGAGTCTGGAAATCTGAGCCTTCAACCTATGGTTTTCTTCCGCATGTCTGATGGCAACCTCCTTCCAATCACCTGAATCAAGAAGTGAGTGATCAACATCTGATTGAGGCTTAGGAGAAAATAAATCCCCTTGCCTCTCCATAGTCTCTACCGCTCGACTCTCAAGGATCTCAATCAAGTCGTCTTTCTCCTTCAAGTCTGCTCTATAGGAAATCTCTAAACTATGGAACTTGTTCTTCCAAGCATCCTTTTCCTGTTGCACCCTAACAAAAGCAAGTTGCAGCTTTTCTAGATCATCTAATAAGTGAGGAGTGGTCTTTACAAACAGATCAGGCATAGGTGTTTCCAGGGAACATGGCATCTTCAACAGAATAGCTCTCATTCAGACCCACTGAAGATATGGCTCCAAAGAAACAGCACCCCTAGATCCCAAATCCTTCCTACTCTTCTTATGAATGTGACGCCAGGCCTTCGCAATCTGTTCCCTAGATTCCCTATGGTCTTCTCCATCCTTCAGAAAGAAACTACTCAAATGAATACTATTTGGTTTATCCCTCATCGGATAGCCAAGCTGCCGTCGTGTAAGAACAGGGTTATAGTTAATTCCTCCCTTTGTACCAAGAAGAGGTACATTGGGGAAACTACCACAATTGTCAATAATCTATATATCCTGATAAGCTCGATGATACCAATCAATATCCGAGTGAGTAAGTTCCATGATCTTAGGAGCCCAACAGGGTTCTTTCTTGACATCCCAAAAGGCATCAGACTGAGGCATGTGAGAGATGGACCACCGGTACAATGGAGGCATGCAACAGATAATCATCCCCCCCCCCCCCCCCATGATAAGAATTCTGAAGATGAATAGAGTAATAAGCATCACCCAACAAGGTAGGAACTGGGTTTCCAATCATGAAGATCCTGATAGCATTAATGTCAACACACTTGTCTACATTAGGAAATAAGAACAACCCGTAAGCAAGTAGAGCAAAGATGGCCTCAAAAGTGACTGTACTCTTCATCCTGGAAAAGTAATGAGCTTTCTCCAATAAGAACTGAGCTAGTAATCCTCTAATCCCTCCTTTAGTAGTCATATGGGCTTCCACCTCAGACTTCTCCAGATGAATCAAAGCAGCAATCTCATGTGGTTTTGGCTCACCCTTCAAACCAGTAAAAGGAACACAATCGGTAACAGGTAAATCCAATAAATAAGAATACTCCTCCAGTGTGGGCATCAACTGATAGTCGGGAAAAGTAAAGAAATGATACATCGGATCATAGAACTGGACCAAGGTCGAGAGAATATCCTCCTTCATCTTCAGCTTCATGAGAGGAAAAATGGATCCATACTTCTTTCGAAAGTCTGCAGAACACTCGATCTCGGGAATTAGACTGATCAACTCATCTATCTTGGGATCCTTGAAACTGTACTTCCCGGTCTTTCTCTTTCTAGAATCCATGGTTAAAAAGTACCTGAGATATTCACAAATGGTCAACTATTAAATCCCTTGAAATAAGATTTCTCCAACAGATGCTTATGAGTGCATGGATGCATTATGCAACAATCACACATAAGATCATACATATAGGGTTCATAGGTTTAACGTCACGAGCATGAGGTCGAAGGTACTACCCATAAGGTATTGGTCTAAAAGTTATCAACTGCCGAACAAAGTTCTAGAGGTTCCCAGAGTCTACATCCTTCCTTTGGATATTACCAACTTCCCGATTAACTCGGTAGTTAGTAATATTCTCAAGAAAAACTCGTCCGAGCATAGTATCGCGTGACAACTATTTCTGGATTACTCTGTTATAACTTCCGCACTACACCTAAAAGGCCAAGATGGGTTAGGTATTCTACGGTCCTCAGTTTCAGCAGGCTCTCAGGTCGAAAGCAGTACGTCTTCCCGATTACTCGGTAAATGACACTACAGTCAAAGGGGCCTTCACTGAGTGGGGGATCTCATGCCTCCATTTTTGGGATTACTCCCTCAAATTTAACATGACTATACCGCCCGTCCTATCTTAAAGTTTGCCCAAGTCCGGGTATAGGACTTATAAGTAATCACCAAGCACCCTGAAAACCAGGAAAATTCAGACAAACATATATACAACATACAACACAAAAACAATAATAACACATATACAGATATAAGCAAAGATAGGCTCAACCCACTTAGGGATGGACCAACAAGAAGTCAGTCTTTCCCCAGTGAAGTCGCCAGTTTTTCTGTAGCGGTAAAAATATTTAAGACTAAGCCATTGGATTGACTAGACTTATACAGATCAATATAAAAATCACCACCGCACTTTATTATTTCCAAAGGAATTGGAAAAGAGATAATAACCCAAAAAGAGGGGGAAAGATTCAAGGTAAGGAGGTTGGTTATACAAAGGGAAGGTATTAGCACCCTAAACATCTACGGTACCCCGCAGGAACCTCTTTGTAAAATCTGTATATTTTGGCTATAAAATTTGTTGTATAAAATAGATGGTGGAGGTGAGAAAAGAAATATATTTATTATTTTTGCACTCGCCATGGTTGCGAACCTTTAGTTCCTACGTACCACCTTTTCATGCAATAGGGGATCAGGGTACACGTAGTTCCTCTTTTAAAAATTTTAAAACACAAATGTGTTGGTCAATTTTATAAGATAAAACATCATCGTCATTGTCCGTGTGGAAAACATACCTACTACCCACAATTATGAGAAAGGAGAATTTGCATCATCTCAAAGTGGAGGATATGGCTTGGATTTTAAAATCAACAATGCCTCACTCAACACCCAAGTGGAAAATATCTCTCTTTACTATATATTGTAGAAGTATAGTTGTTTGCATCACTACAAGGATTGACAAGAGTTAAATATTTTGAGAAAATTTTAAAGATAAAAGCCAAAGTGACAAAATGGTTTGAAATGAGATTGATTGACTTTTAGTCTTCTCACAAAAATGTCAAAGTATTGTTAAGTTTATTGGAGTTTATTTATGAAAATGTTTGAAAATGCATGGACCTAAGTCCAAGTTTATTATAAAAGTAATTCAAGTTTAAAACAAGAAGAATTTTCAAAAAGGGGGAGAAGAATTTAGAAATTAAAGAACATGGGAGGAGGAGAAGAGGTTATCCTAAAGCATAAGGTAAAAGCTAGGGATAAGAACCATCTAACTAACAAGAAGCCAATACTTGACATTATGAGCCAAAATAGAATTTCCATTATTTGGATTGAAACCAAACAAGCAAATGTACTAGACCTCTTGAGAGAACCAAATTTCAAGTGTATTAAGTCTTCACAAAAATTGGACAGAGTAACGGTTGTATATGGGTGAATTCTAGATTACAAATAAAGGGTGTTGTTGTACCCTAAAACTTGCCCTCTTTTCATACACGCATATTATTGGTTTTATGGTTATGGAATAAAGGTATATTTATCAAGCTTCTTCAGGTTACAAGTGACGTTTATTTTGTCAATGGATATTCTCAGAGTATTTTCCGTGTTGAAGATCGGTTTGCCGTTTTGCAACGATTTGGGGTTCAAAGATTCACAATTCCAACCCGGCGCGTCATATTCAGGTGTTCTTTAGCCAAGATATCTCTGATAATGTATTCTCAAATTCAGTTTCGGCTCAAGAGTCAATTGTTTAAAGAAGGTATCTGAAGATGTGAGTTTTCTCGAAGAAATATGGTGAAATGTGTGTTGAAAGTGCAGTTTTTACGCGCTAAAAAATTCATAACTTGAAGATCGTGGCTCGTTTTGAACCTGTTCTGGTGGCTAAAATTCCGTATTGACGTCATCTAAGTTTTGATCTCTCATGGCTGGAAGCCAATTTCGATCAGAAGGTCTTCAAAAATGCGGATTTATCAAGTATTTTCGTACAGAAAATTTGTGACAGAAATTTATTTGCGTCATGTTCAGAAAATCATAACTTGGTCGATTTTCATCGTATCGAGCTGGTTCTGGCGCCAAAATTTCATAAATTGAGTTGCCTACGTTTTCACAGGAAGTATCGAGTTTGAAAGGTATTAAAAATACCTTCATTTTTTGCTCAGAGCGCGTATGACGCGCCGAAAATCCTGAATGCTGAATATTATTTTATCTCGGTCGAAACTTCGAAAATTCCTAACTCGGTCAATTTTTATCAGATTGGGTTCATATTTTTACACAAGGTCACTGACTCAAAGATCTACAACTTTGCTTCAAAAGTAGAGACCGAATTATGCTCCGATCAATACCAATTTTTTATTGAAGAACGTGTCAGAGTCGACACTGGAGCCCAAAATAAGTTTGTCTGAGCTGAAACTTCAAAAATTCATAACTAATTCACCGTTTATCTGATTGAGCTCATTTTTGGACAGCAGTTAGTTCTTAATGTAGGCTACATTTTGTTTTCACATTTCAACTTCAAAAAGTGCACTTAAGCCCATGCAATTTAGCCTGGAACGTGACGAATTCAAGTGAATATTAGAGGCCCAATTGCACATTCAAAGCCCATTTTTTCTCTCTAATTTCCATTATATGATCTCATTCTTTTCACACAAACAGGGGGAGAAAAAATTAACCTTTGCCACAACGCTATCAGAATATTAAATTCTTTCAAGAACCCTAAAACCTTGAAATCCTTATTACAAATCCCCATCTCACTACAAACAATTCATTCCAATTACAAATCCACATCTCACTACTTCTCCAGTAAGGGTAAGGGTAAGGCTGATTTGATCTCCATGATCAAAAGGGTATAATCATTCATACATGCCATATCGGTTTTAACATTAAGTTTTTTCATATATTGACTTTATTTGTATTTCATGATTTGTAGTAATTTATTTAATGTGTTCATGAGATTCAACACTGCAGATTTAGACAGGATCCCATGCAGGTTCATTACAGAACGTTGAGGCCAAAACACAAATGGCCAAAACAGAACAACTTACACATGATACTAATACATGGCGAGGCAGACATCCTGAGAAGGTTAAGGGTGTGGGTTCAACAACCACCCTTATTGGTTTTGATTTTCTTCCTACAGAACGTTGAAGCCAAAACACAAATGGCCAAAACAGAACAACCAACGCATGACACCAATACATGGTAAGGCAGACATCCTTAGAAGGTTAAGGGCGTGGGTTCAACAACCACCCCTATTGGTTTTGATTTTCTTCCTTCCTATTTATCCTTTTACCTATTTTTATTCTTTATGTTTAAAATCTTTTTTTCATAAAACTTAACATTTTTCACAAACCTTTGATTTTTTGTAATAAACTCGAATAATTAATTTTAGGTTTTAATTTAATTTTAGGTAACTTTAATTGTTTTGTACATAATTAAAATTAATTAGAACAAATAGGTTTTATTTCTAATTTAATTATATTTTCTTTTTTCCTAAAAATAACCAAAAACCAAAAAATAGGTCACTTTAATTATTTTCATTAATTAATTTAATCACTAATTAAATTTTGTCACTTAATTTAGAAAAAACTTAATTCTTTTATTAAAAACAACAAAAAACAAGTTTTCTTTTAATTAAGTTAGAAGGGTCAAAACCCTATTTTTCTTCCCGATATTAATTTTTCTCGCACGCTTTATTTTTATTATTTATCATATTGATGTAATTGCCTACAGTTTATAATAGTTTAATTAGGACATTTATTTATATTTATCGCTTTAATTTCGAAGGGTTTGTTTTTGGCTATGTAAATACTCGAAGCCTTGTAATAGCTTAGCTTACTTTCCACATTTTAATTATGCAAACTATAAACTGCTTAGATGTATGGCTAATAGGATTGTATGGAAAGAATGTATGGACAATTAAAATGGTAGATCACCTAATGTGCAAAGATTAAATCTGAAATTGAATCACTTGCACATGCGCACTCCTAGGGTACACTCCCACTTGGTTGCCTTCGGTAAACTGTCATTGAGTATAGGATGCTTTAGTGGTTATCCTTTTGTCCAAAGATCATAGTTGCCTCGAAAAGGTTGCCTCGGATATTGTTGCCTCGGATAATTGATCTAAGACATTAGGGTTATTACTAAGACGTCCTAACATTGCTTTAGTGACCGTACGTCCCTTTTCGAATTGACCCTCAAAACTCCAACGACGGTGCTACCTACTCACTAATAGTGGGATAGTGTTGTCCAAAGGAAACAAGCATAGAACACTTATTTTTTCGAGTAGGTAGATTAGTTCTTAAGTACTTGCTCAATCCAAACAAAAATTTTCACACTTACACTCTTTTACAAAACAAAGTTTTCAAAAACACTTCATTACACTCTTGAAGACAGAAGTAAGAGTTAAATCGAAGTCAAAACAAAAACTTTTCAAAATCCACAAACACAAAGAAAACAATTTTGAAAATGATGAGCAAGTACCTAAGAGCCTGTAGATAACTACGGATAGAAAGGGTGCTAATACCTTCCCTTTCTTTAATCTACCCCCCGTACTCAGAAATCTCTCGAAAAAGGAATTTTTTGTGCTTTTTTCCTTTCCTTGTTGGATAAAATAAAAGTCGGTGGCGACTCTTGCTTATCGCGACATTTTGCAAACAAAAAACGCAAAACGCAAACCAGCATTCCAAAAACAGTCCGGTTCTGGCCACCGTATCACAGAAATGGAGACTCTGATGGGGAATAATAATTGGGGTGTACCTTAGGAATAGTTCATCGTATTGTTTTCAATTGTTTGATCTGTTTGCTTTATCTTTGTGGGCTTTGTATTGGAGTTACTATAGATCCTAACCCGGATCTGGGGATACCTTTTAGGTAAGTAGCAATAGACTGTGAGGGAACTGTACGGCGTAGACCAATACGGTTGAAGCAGTAGCTACGTTGATGTGGCACATTAGTTGGTACCGATATCCCTTGTGGAGAAACAAGGAGAGTATGGGGCTGCTAGTGGCTCATTAAGTATCAACTGACCTTAGAACTTATAATTGACCAACTTTGCCATAGAAAAGTAGCAGAATACTACACTCATTGAGACCATACTCTCGCGATGATTCCGGCCGCAAGAAAAGGTTGCTAAACTGGAATTATGACCAATCGAGGATGGTCAGTGATATTGAGAACCTCTAGAACCCGGTTACTATTACTAGGACATGTTGAACCAACTAAACTGAAAGAGGGTAGTACCTAAACCCCATGCAAGCCTAAACCTAAGGCTGTTTGTGTGACTTGTGTGCCTTCAACTTTAATTACTTGCACATTTTTATGGTCTAACAACATGAATTCCTTGCAGGTTTTATTTACAGTCCTTATCCAATAACTTGGATTTCTTTCCAAGTTTACTTGTTTGCATCACCTCGCATTTTTGCTTAAACGCATAGCATACACATCATAACATCATGCCTTAACATTTCCTTAACCATTTCAAGGATCTCAAGGGTTTGTGATGCAGGTTATGGTACATCAAACGTCAAGCAAGGGGCAAAGAGGATTTATTTTCCTCTAGCCAATGTCGTCTAGAGATCAAAACACGATGACTTGAGTCGGGGGCTATGACCCACTCGACATGGTGAGCTTGACTCTTGAAGAAGGACTCTGAATGACACGAAGTTTCTTCAATCAAAGCTGCAAAATTCAAATTCTAACAGTTTCTTGTTTACCCTGCGAGATCCTTGAAAACATTGCATACATATCATACATATCATTGCATAACAGGTCTTCCAGAACAGGTCTCTCATGTTCTCGCTGTTAATGGCCCTCGAACAAGACAACAGAGACCTTCAAACTCGAGAAGCTCAGTTCATGGAAATATTCCTAAACCTATCCAAGGGGCAGGAAGAGTTGAAAACACCCCTCGTTGGGAACTTGGTCAAGAAAAGTCCTGAAGACAATAAGGACGAACGGCTGGGACAACTGCAAGTTGAGTTAGGCGCAATAAGAACCCAAATACTAGGGCAAATGGCCCTTATCTAAAGCTTAGCCCGGGAACAAGAAGAGCTGAGAACCATTATCAGCCAGCTTCATCAAGACAAATACAACAGCATGAAGCAAACAGTCGAGGCCGGGGACCAAGTCATTAATCAGCCTCCAAGAAGACAAAGATTTGGTTTGGTAAAGAATGGACCTCTCCAAGTTGCTACTACTTCAAGGGTCCAACAACAACCTCGCCAAAAACAACGGGTTAATCAGAGTAAACCAGATATCCCCAAGAGGCAGTTTACCAAGCTCAACATGCCGCTGTCTCAAGCTTTACAACACGTGTTGAGAATGAACCTGGTGACGTTGATAGGACCTCATCCGAATCCCAAGACTTCTTCACCTGACTACAATCCTGATGCAAGGTGTGCATATCACTCCAATAGTCTAGAGCATGATACTGACGACTGTTAGAAGTTGAAGTACAAAATGCAAAACCTGATTGATGAAGGAGCATTGGAATTCACACAAGATGGTCAACTGGAATGTTTCTGTCAATCCTCCAAGGCTGACCATTTGAAGTGACAAGTTCTGACAAGAAAGGCTTTTTGTTCATTAGAATTTTCAATTTGTAATTTTCTTTTGATTGTTCGAGTATTTGTTCATGTCAAACTTTGTTACTTCATTAATGCATTGCATATGTATGTTTTGAATCAATTCATTCGTATTCACTATATTTAAATTGCTTTCCCTTTTGTGATGTTCAACTCTCGATTAAAAAACTCTAAGCCTTTAGAGGGAGGATGACGAAAATGATATTAAAATCTCTACAGTATGCTTTTGAACAGACCCTGCTGATGATGTACAGGCGTTGTTTCAAATCCTAAACAGTGGAGTTATAAGGAAGATAATCCCTAGTCAACCCCTTTGAGCCAAAGAAGTTGGAGTTTTTCTTTTCACGAATTAAAACCCTTAATCACAACCTGGGGCAGGGTAGTTTTCTCAGTTAGTCCAGGTGCACAATGAATGACATCAAAGAAGTCCTTCCGAAATAAAAGACGGTGATGGTTCCCTATAATCGTCAAGACAGGCAGTCACTATCTCTCGAAATAAAAGCCCATTAAGTCAAAACCTATGATGGAGACTTAAGAAAAACTGGGGCATCCCGCTGGCTGTAGTCACAAAAACAAACAGTTCAGGCAAAAGACAGGGATAATAAAATCAAAAAGAAAGAGGTCCTACAAACTCTCAACAAAAATGACTGTTTGTTCAAAATAAATTGTCAGTATCTGAACCATCACTGGAATATCAGAGCAAAGACTCAAGCGGGATCTAATGCACGATTAGCTGAGTTTAGGATCGAAGAACATCACGAAGAACAGGTGGGTACAAATAGATTTTGAGCCTTTATCCTTTGTTTCTTGAACCGTGAACCAGACCATGTTATAACCCTTAAAAGTCCTAGCTGAAGCATGGGTTAGTTTGAAAGCATACTGTTACAAAAGGTATCCTGACTCCTGTAGGGCTTGCTGTAAATCCTGAGTTGACATCACATTTTACAAAGTTTGCCTGTTTTACTGAAAATGCATTTTCAAAAAATTTTCAAGACAGACATAAGCTTTGCATTCTTAAAATAACATTGTTTGCATATGACTATTTGTTCAAACAGCAGAGAAATCCGCACGACGAATATCTAGTGAACAAGAAACCTTCTCAATAAAAAGGATCACCTCAAGTGGAAAAACATTTCCAACCAAGGGGCACGACATGATCATTGTCCATCATCTGGGGCAGTTAAGTCAAGATTCAAGAATCTCTCAAAGATGCCAAAATAGCCAGGGGCAAATCTCCATTTGAATCAATTGGGGCATTGGACATGAATTCCAGCAACGAATCTTGCATGATCAAATGAACATCTTCTGGTATCGTGGCAACATAACACTACTGACAGTGACAACTCCCTACACCTTGAGAGCGTGGACATAGTCAGAAAATATTGCACATGACCAAAGACCCGCTAGGTTGATAGGCCTAGGCAAAAATAAGGGCATCCCGACGAACCAAAAAGGTTCGGGAAAAACTTAGGGATAAAAACAAAAAATATTTGTACACCCGGCAAGTCAAAAACCTGAAAAGGCGGCTTGGGCAAAAAAGGGTATCCCGGTGGACTAAAAATCTGAAAAGACAGTCCAGGAAAAAGTTAGGGTTTAAAGCGTACGACTATGTCCCGTCATCTCGTCACTTGCCTACCAGAAGAAGACTTGTCATTTCAATCAAAAAATACCAATAACCTCATAGGTTGGGATAATACTCGATCCACAAGGCCTCCGCAGGCACCTTCCCCCACAAATATCGGGGAAGAAAAGTCCCGATGCAAAGCCATCATCATATCTTCGGCATGTGTCCCAGTAACATTCACCCCTCACAGAGTAAGAAAAAGACAGTGATGTTAGTTGTCCAAAACAGGACACCACTCTCCCCAGCTGAGGCTTGCAACCAAGAATGAGTCGGCGATATTCTCCCTAAGCAGAGTTTATCTATCATCAGCACTGGAAAATTATCCCCAGTGAAGTCGCAACTGGAAAATCATCCCCAGCGGAGTTCATTCCTTTCACAAATAGAAATTCAATCCCCAACAGGGTTCACTATCACCAGCAACCGTAATTCATCCCCAGCTGAGTTTTTATTTCTCCAAATCAGCAGATCTTCTAGCAGAGTATGTACTCCCCACAGAATCATTTCCTCGTCAGTCTATTCCCCGGCGGAGTTATTCTCTCCTGCAGGATTATTCTCCCAATAATCTTCGGTCGTTATCTCCGGCAAGCGAAACTCTTTATTCTCCAACAACAGTCAGGGATTTATTTTCCCGAACTCGGACGTACCACAATAGCATTTCTTGTTCATATATCATGACATGCGCATACATATTGCATACAACATAATTTCATTTGTTTTGAGAATATCATCATACAATGCATGTCATACATAATATACGATTAATCATGTACCTTTTAAGGAAAGATGGTTATCATCAACAAACTTCCTGCAAGTTCAAGATTAACTCCAGAAACTAAACATACTTTACACGGGTTCGTCACGAAGCAATCTTACACGGGTTTCTCCTAAATGAAGTTTCACACAAACTTATCTCAAAGTAACCTTACCCAGGTTCCTCCAGAAGTTTTACACGAACTTAACTTATCACAAGATGCAGTTTTACCCAGACTCATCCTGAAGTAGCCTTACTTAGGTTTCTTCCTAGTTCAGATACAGTTTTACCTAAACTCCTCATGAAGCAGCCTTACCTAGGTTTCTTCCCGGTTCAGATACAGTTTTACCTAAACTCCTCATGAGGCAGCCTTACCTAGGTTTCTTCCCGATTCAGATGTAATTTTACCTAAACTCCTCATGAAGCAGCCTTACCTAGGTTTCTTCCCGGTTCAGATACGGTTTTACCTAAACTCCTCATGAAGCAGCCTTACCTAGGTTTCTTCCCGATTCAGATGCAGTTTTACCTAAACTCCTCACGAAGCAGCCTTACCTAGGTTTCTTCCCGGTTCAGATACAGTTTTACCTAAACCCATTGTTGTACCCCAAAATTTGCCCTCCCATATTCTTCAAAGTTTTGACAAGCATCATCTCAATTTGCTCAAGTCTACTCAAGGGATTGCACAGTTCAACCATCCTCCTAAGGCAGGCAAAAATTAGGGTTTTGGTTCTTGCAAGGAAGTTGAGGTTTTCAAGGGCTCAATCAAGTCCCACATGCCTATAAACATTTTCAAGCATCTACATGCCAAGTTTCAAGGCTCACAAGGTCAAGTTGCACAGTCAAAAACCCTAATTGCTTCACAATCAACTGTAGGGGCAAAATGGTCATTTGGCAGTCAAAAGTCAAAAAATTTGGTCAACATCTTATTTTGAAGCCACAATCATCATTTGGTCAAATCTTGACCATGATTTCACAAGAATGGCTCAAAAATCATCAAGATGCAAAAGTTTCTATTTTTGGACAGTTGAAAAGTCAACTGTAACTTGACCAAGACATAACTTTTTCATGGTTCATCAGAAAAATCCCATCCAATGCTCAATTTGAAGGGGATGACATTTCCTACAACTCATCTTCACATTCCAAGTCCAAGAAATGCTCTCACAAAAAGTTAACAATTTCAACATTATAGGTCATTTTCAAAAGTCAACAAAAAGGCATTTTAAGTCAAAGACCATAACTTGAGATTGGTAAATCAAAATGAAATGGAACAAAAGGAATTGGTTAGAGGACTTCAAGACCTTTCCAAAATGTCCAAGAACATGTTCATATGATCAAAATTGAGCAAGATATGCATTGGAGAAGTTGGGAAATTTTTGTGAAATGACAAAAGTCAACTATCCTTGAAACTTCAAGTTTTGACAAAAGGGCCCACTTTTTTCCACTTGGCTCAGCCTTGTCATGCCACCCACGTGTCCCATGATCAATTTCAAGATTAAACATTAATTTTTCTATTTTTTATTTAATTTTATTAATTTAATTCATTTTAAATCCATAAAATTCAAATAAAAATCAAAAAAAATTAATCAAAGGATATCTTATGGTTTGAATGACCTTGATGCATCATAATACACATGCCAAATTCGTGCCAAGCTGAATTAAACATGAAAATTCAAATTTTGAACAAAAATGGCAAGTTTCTTTAATGGTGGTTATGGAGAAATCTCAAAACATAATTGCATTGGTTTAAGGCTCCTAATGTCACCTGATTGCATTACTACACATATATGCAAGCCTCTCCAATCAAATGGAGGGGCTAGAAAACTCGGAAACGAAAGAACCAAATTCAAAAATCCAAGCAAAAAAGTGAAGACTGAAATCCACCTTCCAAGGCAATTCAAGGCCTTAGAGCAATTCAAACACGTTGCATAAGTCCCCAGGAATCTTTGGAGATCAAAATCACGCATCAACGCTCAAGGAATTATCCACAACAAGTCCCTCGGTTTGCATATTTTTCATAAATTGCATATCATTATTCATGCACTTTTAATCTATTTTTTGGGTTGATTTGTGTTAATAGGAACATCCTGAAGCTAATGGTGTAATTCAATTTGATTTTGGGGTCCTGGAATCGAAACCACCATGGATGAATGCTAGGGTTTCAGAGCTTTCATATTGGGGCTTTTCTCATGCTATAAAATTAGACCTCAAGACATATATGGTTGAACTCAGAAGGACGAAACAAACACAACCCAACCATCGCGCCCTTTTTATGTTCACTATATAGCTAATCGCTATTTTCCACAGTTTTGCATTGTGGGGGTTAAAAACCCCCGCTATCTTGTTTTGTTTTACAGGAAAAGATGAAGAAGACGAGACGTGGAATCATCCCATTGGCCAATTCAAAAAGTGGCGCGCTAGTTTCTTCTTTTTAGCATATAACGTGTTTGTTCCATATTATCTTTGTTTATTATTATTCTAACAAATACGTTCAAATGGTTGAGTGGTTGGCCAGGTGCTTTGCAAGCGTTGGGACCTGGGTTCGAATCCCAGGTCCCCCATAATTTCCATAATATTTTGCTTCATGTAATTGTATGCAGCATTCCAGCAAAAGTCCACCATATGTCACAAGCAATCAGTGCGCCATGTGTCCTCAGAAGCAGATCCAAAGGCCAAGAAAGGGAGCACGCCATACTCCTGGTCAACCAGCGCCCCACTCAATTCCCAAAGTCAACATGGCTTTGTGCAATTGGGCCTCAGATTTCTAAATCAAATACCCCATTTTGGCCCATACCCCCCCTTTGGGTTTGCATTTCTTTTTTTTCTTTTTTTCATTTTGCTTTATTTATTTTATTGTTTTAATTATTAACCATTTAATTAATCAACATTTTTCACAATAAAAATTCAAAAAAAAACCAAAAAAAAATGTAAATACTTTATTAATTTCATTTAGGTAGTTATTTTGTAAATAAATACTAATAAATTGAATTAGTTTTAATTAGGCAACTTTAACCTTTTTTTAATAACTAAAACAAATTTAGAATTAGGTTTTATTAATTTTTAATTTTAATTCCTTTTATTTTATTTCATTAAAAACATAAAAATACAAAAACATTTTTCTTTTAATAAATTAAATAATTAGTTTTAATTCCATTTCATCACAAAAAAGGACAAAAAATTCAATTCTTTTCTTAAAAGGGTCAAAACCCTTAGGACGTTCCCGATTTAATTCTTTCGCGCGCATTTATTTTATTTTGATTATTTATGTAACTGTCTCCAGATATGTAATAGTTAATTAGGAATTTTACCGCTTTATTTAAATTTCTCGCACTTTATTTACCAAAAACGGGTCTTTGTTTTTTTTGGCGATGTATAGACCCGCGCCTTGTAATAGTTAGAATTTACATTTCCGCAATTTACTTTTCCGCACTCCTAACTGTTAACAATGCATGAAAGAATGTATGTAAATAAAATCAATCAGTAGCTCACAGATAACATTTACAAAGACAATTAACTGAAAAACAACACACAAAGCACATGCCACTTCTAGGGTACGCCTCACTGGTTGCCTCGAACGTGGTCATCAAGTATAGGGTGTCTTAGAGGTCGCCCTTCTATCCAAAAGATCCAGTTGCCTCAAAACGGTTGCCTCGGATAAAAAGGATCTAGGACATTAGGGTTACTTCTAAGGTGTCCTACCATTGCTTTGGTGACCACACTGTCCCTATAATCGAATTGACCCGAATACCTCCAACGATGGTGCTACCTACCTCTCAATGGTGGGATAGTACTATCTAAAGGACTCTTACACAGCTTAATTCCTTAGGGTAGGTAGACTTCTCTTAAGTACTTGCTCTTTTCCAAACAAAACAATCTTTTCACACCTCACACTTTCTAAAAGTTTTCAAACAAATTTTTCATACACTCTTGAGGACAGATACAAGAGTTACTTAGAAATTTTTCAAACGAAACTTTTTCAAAACCCACTCACACTTGAAAAGCAAACAAATTTTTGAAAACATAAGAACAAGTACCTAAGAGCCCATGGATAACCATGGATAGAAAGGGTGCTAACACCTTCCCTTTCTATAAATCTACCTCCCGAACCGAGAGACATCTCAAAAAAGGAATTTTGTTGTGCTTTTGTCCTTTCCATGTTGGAGAACATAAAAGACGGTGGCGACTCTTGCTTACCGCGACATTTCGCGAAACCAGCTTAAAAAATAGTCAGTTATATTTCCACCGATCACAGAACTGGCGACTCTGCTGGGGACTATCTAATAAGTGAGGTGTACCTTAGGATTAGACCACTCTTATGTTTTCAATTGTATGCTTTGTTTGCTTTTATATTGTGGGCTTGTTTTGGAGTTACATAGATCCTAACCCGGATCTGGGGAATACCCTTTTAGGTAGCATAAGCTGTGAGGGACCTGTCCGGCGTAGACCGACACGGGTGAAGCAGTGGCTATGTTGGTGTGGCACTTTGGTCTGTACCGATATCCCTTGTGTTGCAACGAGGAGAATATGGGTCTTCTGAGGAGTCATTAAGCACCAACCGACCTTAGAACCTTAAATTGACCCAATTTGGCCATAGAACAGTAGCAGTATGCTACACCCATTGAGGCTAAACTCTCGCGATGGTTCTGGCCGCAAGAAAAGATTGCGACGCTGGAGTTATGACCGATTGAGGGTAGTCAGTGATATTGGGATCCTCTAGAACCCAGTTACTTTTGATAGGACAGGTTTGAGCCCACCAACTTCAAGAGGGTAGTACCTAAACTTCATGCTGGCCTAAACTCTAAGGGCTCTTTATGTGACTTGTGTGCCTTCAAACTTGACTACTTGCACACTTGTTATCTAACAACACGAGTTCCTTGCAGGTTTTGTTTACAGTCCTTAATTGGGACTCATTACAGGGCCTACTTACATCACTCCATGCATAGCATAACATCATACCATTGCATACATCCTACATAAGGACTAATCTATTTCAAGAATCTCAAGGGTTTGTGATGCAGGTCATGATGAATCAAATGTCTAGCAAGGGGCAAAGGGGATTTATTTTCCCCTAGCCAAGGTTGATAACTTGAGTCAGGGGCTATGACCCACTCGATATGGTGAGCTTTGACTCTCGAAGAAGGACTCTCAACAACATGAAGTTCCTTCAATCAAGCTACCGAATTCAAATTTTAACAATTTTCTTATTTACCCCGCGAGATCCTTGAAAACATTGCATGCATACATACACATCATTGCATAACAGGTACCCTTGTTACAGGTCACTTACCTTCTTCGCTGTTTATTTCAGCAGTCATCATGAATCCTGAATCATCCAATGAACAAGCTATCAAGGCCCTCCAGGCCCAGAACGCCCAGTTCCAGGAGCTGGTCATGAGCTTAGCCCAAGGAAAACAGGAATTGAAGACTCTGCTTTTGAAGAAAAAGAAGAAGAGGACTGTTTTGTTCAACCCTAGACGCAGATCTGGGAATACACTGCAGAATAAAGCTGAGCGGACTACTCCATCTGTTGGGGAAGGCAGTCACCAAGAGGGAAGGGTTCCTAGCCCCGTAGTCTCTGACACCGAGACAGATTTCAATGATGAACAGTACCCTCCTGCTGAGGACAGGTACAAACAGCTGGAGGACCGGTTAAATGCTATGGAGATTCAACGTGTGCCTGGGTTGGACTTTGGGGACCTAGGTTTATCTTCTGGGGTGGTGATCCCTCACAAGTTCAAGGCACCTGTCTTTATGAAGTACGACGGGGCTTCTTGTCCTAAGATGCACCTCTGTTCTTATGTAAGGAAGATCCAGCCTTACACTGCGGACAAGAACTTATGGATCCATTTCTTCCAGGAGAGTCTTTCAGGGACTCATCTCGAATGGTTCTATCAGCTGGATGGAACCAACATTCGTAATTGGGAGGACTTGGCCACTGCTTTTTATAAGTAGTATCAGTACAATTCCGACCTCGCTCCTACGCGTACCTAACTCCAGGGTATGTCACTGGGAACGGGTGAAGGTTTTAAGGAGTACGCACAAAGGTGGAGAGACCTGGCTGGAAGGGTGCAGCCACCTTTGACTGACCGTGAGCTTGTTGACATGTTCTTGGGGACCCTGTCTGGTCCTTTCTTCAACCATCTAATTGGGAATTCTTCTGCTGGGTTTACAGATTTGATCTTGATCGGGGAGAGGATTGAAGCTGGTATCAAGGCTGGAAAGATTCAAGAAGCTGCACCTGCTGATGCTCATAAAAAGCCTTACAGTGGGAAGAAGGAGTCCAATGATGTGCATAGTAAAAAGGGTCGCCATGATCAACATGTAGGGGCAACCCAGATCTCTAATCTTAGGCCTGCTCAACAAGGACAGGGGCAGCAACGTAAGGAGGTCGCACCCAAGAGACAGTTCACTAAGATCAACATGTCACTGGATCAAGCGCTACAGCAAATGTTGAAGGTAGGGCTGATTACCTTAAGGGCTCCTCTCCGGAATCCAAACACTTCTGCTCCTAACTATCATCCCAATGATATGTGCGCATATCATTCTGATAGCCCGGGGCATACTACAGACAATTGTTGGGCTCTGAAGAACAAGGTCCAAGACATGATTGACGCCGGAGAGATTCAGTTTGAAGCACCAGAGACTCCAAACATAATCACTGCTCCTTTGCCCAATCATTGAAGGCTTTTGTTTATTTGAATTTCTGAGTTGTATTTTTTTTTTTGCTTATACAAACAATTAATGTCGTAGCAAACTCTTTTATTTCATTAATGCACTGCATATGTCTGTTTTTGAATTAATCCAATTATTTTCACTATATTCAAATTGCTTTCATATTTTTTGTGATGATCAACGCTCGGTTAATAATTCTAAGCCTTTTGAGGGAGGATGACGAAAACGATACCATGATCTACAATATGCTTTTGAACAAACCCCGCTGATGAGGTACAGGCATTGTTTCAATTCCTAAACACTGGAGTTATAAGGATGATAATCCCTCGTCAACCCCTCTGAGCCAAAGAAGTAGGAGTTTTTCTTTTTGAAAATTAAAACCCTTAATCATAACCTGGGGCAGGGTAGTTCTCTCAGTTGATCCAAGTGCGCAACAAATAGCATCAAATGAGTCCTCCAAAAGCAAAAGACAGTGATGGTTCTCTATAATCATAAAGACAGGCAGTCGTTATCTTTCAAAAACAAAAGCCCAACAAGTCAAAACCTATGAAGGAGACTTACAAAACTGGGGCATCCCGCTGACTGTAACCACAAAAGAAACAGTTCAGGCAAAAGATAGGGATAACGAAATCAAAAAAGAAAGAGGTCCTACAAACCCTCAACAACAACAAAAAGAAATGACGGCCTATTTAAAATAAACTGTCAACATCCGAACCATCATTCGAATATCAGGACAAAGACTCAAACAAGGTCTAACGCATGATCAGTTGAGTTTAGGTTTGAAGAACATCACGAAGAGCGGGTGGGTACAAATAAAATTTGAGCCTTTATCCTTTGTTTCTTAAACCATGAACCAGGCCACGCTACAACCCTTAAAAGTCCTAGCTGAAGCATGGGTTAGTTCGAAAGCATACTGTTACGAAAGGTATCATGACTCCTTAAGGTTTGCTATAAAATACTGAGTTGACATCACGTTTTACAAAATTCACTGGTTTTACTGAAAAAACACATTTTCAAAAACTTCAAGACAGACATGAGCTTTGCATTTTAATATAACATTGCTTGCATATGACTATTTGTTTGAACAACATAGAAGTTCGCACGACGAATGTCTAATGAACAAAAGCACCCCCAATCAAGGGGCATGGCATGAGCATTGTCCATATTCTAGGGCAGTCAAGTCAAGATTCAGAGAATCTCTCAAATGCCAAATAGCTTGGGGCAAATCTCCTCCTGAGTCACTTGGGGCATTGGTCATAAATTCCAGCGATGAATATTGCATGATCAAACATCTCCTGATGATATGGCAACACAACACTACTAACAGTAACAACTCCCTACAACTTGAGAGCTTGGACATAGTCGAAAAGATACTACGCATAATCAAAGACCCGCTAGGTTGACACACCTAGGCAAAAATAAGGGCTTCCCGGCGAACCAAAAAGGGTTCGGGCAAAAATAAGGGATGAAAATGAAACAATCTGTACACCCGGCAAGTCGAAAACCTGAAAAGGCGGCTTGGGCAAAAATGGGTATCCCGTTGGATTGAAAACCCGAAAGGGAGGTCCAGGCAAAATTAGGGATCAAAGCGTACGACTATGTCCCGTCATCTTGTCACTTGCCTACCAGAAGAAGATTTGTCAAATCGGCAGTCCTCAAGCACCTCTACAAGTACCTTCTCCCACAGAAGTTGGGGCAATAAGAGTTGCCCAAACTGTACAGCTGCTTTCCTCCAGGTACAAGGTAAATTCAGTTGAAGAACATGACCAAGATGCCTTCACTCCCCGTCGAGTAAAACAAGATTCAACAATTCTCCTCGAGCAGAGTTGGTCTCCAATCAGCCCCGAGAAGGCACAATATCTCCAGCAAGTCAGCGACACTCTCCCCAAGCAGAGTTAGCCTATTGTCAGCCTTAAGGAAGTTGGGTATCCCTAGAAAATCTCAATATTCCCCAGCGGAGTATACAGATGTTCCTAAGCAAGCATCCCCGGCAGTCTTAAGATAAGATTGTTCTCCGGCGAAATACCAGACACCCCAGTGGATCCACTTCCCCAGTACAGTCCAAAGTTTCCCCAGGAAAGTTGAATCAATCTCCCCAGTAGAGTTTTGGAAGCTTATCCCTAACAGATTCTGGAAGCTCATCCCCTGCAGAGTACGAACGCATCTCCCCTTCTCTATTCAAAGGTTATTCCCCACCAGGGTATAACTGGGTTATCCTCAGCTAATTACCGTGGAAAGATCATCCTCGGCGAAGTTCTTCCTATCCCCCAGCGGAGTTCATCAAATTCCCCAACATAACTTATCAACGGAATCCCCGGCGGAGTTATCATCAAAACCTCAGCGAAGTATCTCTTCCCACAGAGTAATTCCCCACAGAGTAATCTCTCCAACAAGTTTATTCCCCAACGGAGTCATCTTCTCCTACCGGTTTATTCTTGCAATCATCATCCCCAGCGGAAACGAAGAACTCTACTCTTCAACATCAGCCCAGGATTCAACTTCCCGGCATTCGTCAAGGATTTATTTTCCTAGACAAAAATACATTCATAAACATCACATTATCATACACCATGACGCATGCATATACGCACCATAACACACTATCTCATTTATTTTGGGACATCATGACATCATGCATTTCATACATCATGACATAGCATACAACTGATGTTTCGCCTTTTCAGGAAAAAGGTCAATCCCAAAGATGATTACTATCAACTGTCGCAATTCCAAATTCGATTCCTGTATCCAGCCAGGGCATATCTGTGAGTAGATTCGACACCTGTATCCAGCCAGGGCATATCTACATTAAAGAGATTGAAGAGATAGCCGAGAAATGCTCCAGATATGGATGTTGTTCTTTTGCTTATTCAGATTTATCTTCAGAGATGGCTTAGAAATGCTCCAGAGATGGACGTTATTCTTTTGCTTATTCAAGAGTTTCCTTTCAGATATAGCTGGGAAATGCTCCAGATATGGACGCTATTCTTTCGCTTATTCAGATTTTCTCTTCAGAGATGGCTTAGAAATGCTCCAGAGATGGACATTATTCTTTTTCTTATTCAAGAGTTTCCTTTCAGATATAGCTGGGAAATGCTCCAGACATGGATGCTATTCTTTCGCTTATTCATATTTTCTCTCCAGTAATAGCTTAGAGATGCTCCGGACCCGGATGTTATTCTATTGCTTATTCAGAGATTCCTTTCAGAGATGGCTTAGAAATGCTCCAGAGATGGACGTTATTCTTTTGCTTATTCAAGAGTTTCCTTTCAGATATAGCTGGGAAATGCTCCAGATATGGACGCTATTCCTTCGCTTATTCAGATTTTCTCTTCAGAGATGGCTTAGAAATGCTCCGGAGATGGACGTTATTCTTTTGCTTATTCAAGAGTTTCCTTTCAGATATAGCTGGGAAATGCTCCAGATATGGACGCTATTCTTTCGCTTATTCAGATTTTCTCTTCAGAGATGGCTTAGAAATGCTCTAGAGATGGACGTTATTCTTTTGCTTATTCAAGAGTTTCCTTTCAGATATAGCTAGGAAATGCTCCAGAGATGGATGTTGTTCTTTTGCTTATTCAGATTTTCTCTTCAGAGATGGCTTAGAAATGCTCCAGAGATGGACGTTATTCTTTTGCTTATTCAAGAGTTTCCTTTCAGATATAGCCGGGAAATGCTCCAGATATGGACGCTATTCTTTTGCTTATTCAGAGTTCTTTTCAGAGATAGCTTAGAGATGCTCCTGACCCGGACGCTATTCTATTGCTTATTCAGATTCAAACTCCTAAAGATAACTTAGAGATGCTCCAACCACGGATGCTATTCTATTGTTTATTCCAGATTTCTCTCCAGAGATAGCCTAGAGATGCTCCAGATCCGGATGCTGCTCTAATGCTTATTCAGACCTCCTGCTAGAAACCGTTCAGTTGTAACCCAGACATGGCGACATTCTGATACTTATTCAGATTTCCTTTGAGATATAGCTTATAGATGCTCCTGACCCGGACGCTATTCTATTGCTTATTCAGATTCAAACTCCTAAAGATAACTTAGAGATGCTCCAACCACGGATGCTATTCTATTGTTTATTCCAGATTTCTCTCCAGAGATAGCCTAGAGATGCTCCAGATCCGGATGTTATTCTTTTGCTTACTCAAGAGTTTCCTTTCAGATATAGCTGGGAAATGCTCCAGAGATGGATGCTGTTCTTTTGCTTATTCAGAGATAGCGAAGAGATGCTCCGGACCCGGATGCTATTCTTTCGCTTATTCAGATTTCTCTCCAGTAATAGCTCAGAGATGCTCCGGACCCGGATGTTATTCTATTGCTTATTCAGAGATTCCTTTCAGAGATGGCCTAGAGATGCTCCAGATCCGGATGCTATTCTATTGCTTATTCAGATTTCCTTCTAGAGATAGTTCAGATGCAACCCAGGCATGGCGATATTCTGATACTTATTCCAGATTCCGTCCAAAGATAGTTCAGATGCAACCCAGACATGGTGACATTCTGATACTTATTCAGATTTCCTTTCAGAGATAACTCAGAGACACTCCAGATCCGGATGCTATTCTACTGCTTATTCAGATTCAAACTTCTAAAGACAACTTAGAGATGCTCCAGCCCGGATGCTATTCTATTGTTCAGTCCAGATACGATCCAGATTCGGATGACATCCTGCCACTCATTCAGATGCAGTATGGATATACCCCAGACGCGGCGGTCATTCTACTATTTATTCAGACGTCAGCAATTAGACACAGACTAGATATGCTCCAGACACGGAGGCCATTCTATTTCTTATTCGGACGCAGCTATCCAACAGTTCCAAATGGCATCTATAAGCCCATTCCCGACAAGGTTCTGTCACACTTCCAGATGGCATCTATAAGCTCATCCTCCTATCCATCATCTCTCCAAATTGCATCTATAAGCCCATTCCCACCACCACACTGCTGATACTCTATTATGTGAGTGCAAATTTCTGGGCACTCTAGTGTTCAATCATCTTCCACCCTCGGATCACGAAAGGCACACAAGCCAATCTACATCCTCAGGTTTAAGAAGATTGAACAGGGGCAACTGTTGTACCCCAAAATTTGCCCTCTCATATTCTTTAAAGTTTTGACAAGCATCGTCTCAATTTGCTCAAGTCTACTCAAGGGATTGCACAGTTCAACCATCCTCCTAAGGCAGGCAAAAATTAGGGTTTTGGTTCTTGCAAGGAAGTTGAGGTTTTCAAGGGCTCAATAAAGTCCCACATGCCTATAAACATTGTCAAGCATCTACATGCCAAGTTTCAAGGCTCACAAGGTCAAGTTGCACAATCAAAAACCCTAATTGCTTCACAATCAACTATAGGGGCAAAATGGTCATTTGGCAGTCAAAAGTCAAAAATTTTGGTCAACATCTTATTTTGAAGCCACAATCATCATTTGGTCAAATCTTGACCATGATTTCACAAGAATGGCTCAAAAATCACCAAGATGCAAAAGTTTCTATTTTTGGACAGCTGAAAAGTCAACTGTAACTTGACCAAGACATAACTTTTTCATGGTTCATCAGAAAAATCCCATCCAATGCTCATTTTGAAGGGGGTGACACTTCCTACAACTCATCTTCACATTCCAAGTCCAAGAAATGCTCTCACAAAAAGTTATCAATTTCAACATTATAGGTCATTTTTAAAAGTCAACAAAAAGGCATTTTAAGTCAAAGACCATAACTTGAGATTGGTAAATCAAAATGACATGGGACCAAAGGCATTGGTTAGAGGACTTCAAGACCTTTCCAAAATGTCCAAGAACATGTTCATATAATCAAAATTGAGCAAGATATGCATTGGAGAAGTTGGGAAAGTTTTGTGAAATGGCAAAAGTCAACTATCCTTGAAACTTCAAGTTTTGACAAAAGGGCCCACTTTTTTCCACTTGGCTCAGCCTTGTCATGCCACCCACGTGTCCCATGATCAATTTCAAGATTAAACATTAATTTTTCTATTTTTTATTTAATTTTATTGATTTAATTCATTTTAAATCCATAAAATTCAAATAAAAATAAAAAAAAATTAATCAAAGGATATCTTGTGGTTTGAATGACCTTGATGCATCATAATGCACATGCCAAATTCGTGCCAAGCTGAATTAAACATGAAAATTCAAATTTTGAACAAAAATGGCAAGTTTCTTTAATGGTGGTTATGGAGAAATCTCAAAACATAATTGCATTGGTTTAAGGCTCCTAATGTCACCTGATTGCATTACTACACATATATGCAAGCCTCTCCAATCAAATGGAGTGGCTAGAAAACTCGGAAACGAAAGAACCAAATTCAAAAATCCAAGCAAAAAAGTGAAGACTGAAATCCACCTTCCAAGGTAATTCAAGGCCTTAGAGCAATTCAAACACGTTGCATAAGTCCCCAGGAATCTTTGGAGATCAAAATCACGCATCAACGCTCAAGGAATCATCCACAACAAGTCCCTCGGTTTGCATATTTTTCATAAATTGCATATCATTATTCATGCATTTTAATCTATATTTTGGGTTGATTTGTGTTAATAGGAACATCCTGAAGCTAATGGTGTAATTCAATTTGATTTTAGGGTCCTGGAATCGAAACCACCATGGACGAATGCTAGGGTTTTAGAGCTTTCATATTGGGGATTTTCTCATGCTATAAAATTAGACCTCAAGACATATATGGTTGAACTCAGAAGGACGAAACAAACACAACCCAACCATCGCGCCCTTTTTATGTTCACTATATAGCTAATCGCTATTTTCCACAGTTTTGCATTGTGGGGGTTAAAAACCCCCGCTATCTTGTTTTGTTTTACAGGAAAAGATGAAGAAGACGAGACGTGGAATCATCCCAATGGCCAATTCAAAAAGTGGCGCGCTAGTTTCTTCTTTTTAGCATATAACGTGTTTGTTCCATATTATCTTTGTTTATTATTATTCTAACAAATACGTTCAAATGGTTGAGTGGTTGGCCAGGTGCTTTGCAAGTGTTGGGACCTGGGTTCGAATCCCAGGTCCCCCATAATTTCCATAATATTTTGCTTCATGTAATTGTATGCAACATTCCAGCAAAAGTCCACCATATGTCACAAGCAATCAGCGCGCCATGTGTCCTCAGAAGCAGATCCAAAGGCCAAGAAAGGGAGCACACCATACTCCTGGTCAACCAGCGCCCCACTCAATTCCCAAAGTCAACATGGCTTTGTGCAATTGGGCCTCAGATTTCTAAATCAAATACCCCATTCTGGCCCATACCCCCTCCCCTTTGGGTTTGCATTTCTTTTTTTTCTTTTTTTCATTTTGCTTTATTTATTATATTGTTTTAATTATTAACCATTTAATTAATCAACATTTTTCACAATAAAAATTCAAAAAAAACCAAAAAAAAATGTAAATACTTTATTAATTTCATTTAGGTAGTTATTTTGTAAATAAATACTAATAAATTGAATTAGTTTTAATTAGGCAACTTTAACCTTTTTTTTAATAACTAAAACAAATTTAGAATTAGGTTTTATTAATTTTTAATTTTAATTCCTTTTATTTTATTTCATTAAAAACATAAAAATACAAAAACATTTTTCTTTTAATAAATTAAATAATTAGTTTTAATTCCATTTCATCACAAAAAAGGACAAAAAATCCAATTCTTTTCTTAAAAGGGTCAAAACCCTTAGGACATTCCCGATTAAATTCTTTTGCGTGTATTTATTTTCTTTTGATTATTTATGTAACTGTCTCCAGATATGTAATAGTTAATTAGGAATTTTACCTCTTTATTTAAATTTCTCGCACTTTATTTACCAAAAACGGGTCTTTGTTTTTTTTGGCGATGTATAGACCCGCGCCTTGTAATAGTTAGAATTTACATTTCCGCAATTTACTTTTCCGCACTCCTAACTGTTAACAATGCATGGAAGAATGTATGTAAATAAAATCAATCTGTAGCTCACAAATAACATGTACAAAGACAATTAACTGAAAAACAACACACAAAGCACATGCCACTTCTAGGGTACGCCTCACTGGTTGCCTCGAACGTGGTCATCAAGTATAGGGTGTCTTAGAGGTCGCCCTTCTATCCAAAAGATCCAGTTGCCTCGAAACGGTTGCCTCAGATAAAAAGGATCTAAGACATTAGGGTTACTTCTAAGGTGTCCTACCATTGCTTTGGTGACCACATTGTCCCTATAATCGAATTGACCCGAATACCTCCAACGATGGTGCTACCTACCTCTCCATGGTGGGATAGCACTATCTAAAGGACTCTTACACAGCTTAATTCCTTAGGGTAGGTAGACTTCTCTTAAGTACTTGCTCTTTTCCAAACAAAACAATCTTTTCACACCTCACACTTTCTAAAAGTCTTCAAACAAATTTTTCATACACTCTTGAGGACAGATACAGGAGTTACTTAGAAATTTTTCAAACGAAACTTTTTCAAAACCCACTCACACTTGAAAAGCAAACAAATTTTTGAAAACATAAGAGCAAGTACCTAAGAGCCCATGGATAACCATGGATAGAAAGGGTGCTAACACCTTCCCTTTCTATAAATCTACCTCTCGAACCGAGAGACATCTCAAAAAAGGAATTTTGCTGTGCTTTTGTCCTTTCCATGTTGGAGAACATAAAAGATGGTGGCGACTCTTGCTTACCGCGACATTTCGCGAAACCAGCTTTAAAAACAGTCAGTTCTATTTCCACCGATCACACCCATCATGGAGCGACCTTACCTAAGTTCCTTCTCAGTTCGGATGTATTTTCACCTAGACTCATCTTGGAGAAACCATACCTAGGTTCCTTCCCTTTCCCGATGCAGTTTCACCTAGACTCATCCTGGAGCAACCTTACATAGGTTCCTTCCCTTTCCCGATGCAGTTTCACCTAGACTCATCCCGGAGAAACCTTACTTAGGTTCCTTCTCTTTCCCGGTGTAGTTTCACCTAGACTCATCCTGGAGCAACCTTACCTAGGTTCCTTCTCTTTCCCTATGTAGTTTCACCTAGACTCATCCTGGAGCAACCTTACCTAGGTTCATTCTCTTTCCCGATGTAGTTTCACCTAGACTCATCCTGGAGCAACCTTACCTAGGTTCCTTCTCTTTCCCGATGTAGTTTCACCTAGACTCATCCTGGAGCAACCTTACCTAGGTTCCTTCTCTTTCCTGATGAAGTTTCACCTAGACTCATCCTGGAGCAACCTTACCTAGGTTCCTTCTCTTTCCCGATGTGGTTTCACCTAGACTCATCTTGGAGCAACCTTACCTAGGCTCCTTCTCTTGCCCGATGAAGTTTCACCTAGACTCATCCTGGAGCAACCTTACCTAGGTTCCTTCTCTTTCCCGATGTGGTTTCACCTAGACTCATCCTGGAGCAACCTTACCTAGGTTCCTTCTCAGATCAGATGCAGTTTTACCCAAACTCCTCCCAAAGCAACCTTACCCAGGTTCCTGCTTGGTTCAGATGCAGTTTTATCCAAACTCCTCACGAAGCAACCTTACCCAGGTTCCTTCTCATAAGCCCTACTATCCAGGTTTCTTTTCTCTTATCTCTAGACAGCAATCCACAATACTGTAAGACCCAGACCTATCAAACACGATCGGTTTCATCTTTCCCTAGTAGGTCGCGATGCAGCCTGTACACGGCTAGATACGCAGTTCACTTCCGCTTCCTCAAGACAGAGATGTTTCCTCCGTAGAATACGGATGACCGAAGTTCCTAAAATTCGACAGAGATGTTTCCTCATTCGAATACGGATAATCAAAGTTCCTAAAATTCAACAGAGATGATTCCTCAGTTGAATAACGGATGACCGAAGCTCCTAAATGTCAACAGAGATGTTTCCTCAATAGAATACGGACGACTGAAGTTCCTAAAGTTCAAACAGAGACGACTCGCCAGCAGAATACGGACGATCAAAGTTCCTAAAATTCTACTTCTCAATAAAGATCAGCCTTCCCTAGCGGAATCTTCCTCAACGACAGGTATATAAGCTCTCGCTAAGGAATCTCTTATGCGATCGACACTCCTTCAGATGGAATCTTAAGCCCATCCCCTCGTCAGCAATTTCCAAATGGCATCTGTAAGCCCATTCCCGACATCACAAGACAATTACCACTTCATGCGAGTGCAAATTTCTGGGCACTCTATTGTTCAATCATCTTCTACCTTCGGATCACGAAAGGCACGAAAGCCAATCTACATCCTCAAGTTTAAGAAGATTAAACAGGGGCAGCTGTTGTACCCCAAAATTTTCCCTCTTTTCATACACGCATATTATTGGTTTTATGGTTATGGAATAAAGGTATATTTATCAAGATTCTTCAGGTTACAAGTGACGTTTATTTCGTCAATGGATATTCTCATAGTATTTTCCGTGCTGAAGATCGGTTCGCCGTTTTGCAATGATTCAGGGTTCAAAGATTCACAATTCCAACCCGACGCGTCATATTCAAGTGTTCTTTCGCCAAGATATCTCTGATAACGTATTCTCAAATTCAGGTTCGACTCAAGAGTCAATTCTTTAAAGAAGGTATTCGAAGGTGTGAGATTTCTCGAAGAAATATGGTGAAAAAGTGTGTTGAAAGTGCAGTTTTTACGCGCTAAAAAATTCATAACTTGAAGATCGTGGCTCGTTTTGAACCCATTCCGGTTGTCAAAATTCTGTATTAATGTCATCTACGTTTTCATCTCTCATGGATGGAAGCCAATTTCGATCAGAAGGTCTTCAAAAATGCGGATTTATCAAGTATTTTCGTACCGAAAATTTGTGACAGAAATTTATTTACGTCATGTTCAGAAAATCGTAACTTAGTCGATTTTCATCGTATCGAGCTGGTTCCGGCGCCAAAATTTCACAAATTGAGTTGCCTACATTTTCACAAGAGGTATCAAGTTCGAAAGGTATTCAAAATACCTTCGTTTTTTTGCTTAGAGCGCATGTGACGCGTCGAAAATCCTGAATGCTGAATATTATTTTATCTGGGTCGAAACTTCGAAAATTCCTAAGTAATTCACCGTTTATCCGATTGAGCTTATTTTTGGACAACAATTAGTTCTTGATGTCGGCTACATTTTGTTTTCACATTTCAACTTCAAAAAGTACACTTAAGCCCCTTATGTTTAGCCTGGAACATGATGAACTCAAGTGAACATTGGAGGCCCAATTGCACATTCAAAGCCCATTTTTTCTCTCTAATTTCCATTATATAATCTCATTCTTTTCACACAAATAGGGGGAGAAAAAATTAACCTTTGCCACAACACTGTCAGAATATTAAATTCTTTCAAGAACCCTAAAACCTTGAAATCCTTATTACAAATCTCCATCTCGCTACAAACAAGCCATCCCGGTTACAAACCCACATCTCACTACTTCTCCAGTAAGGGTAAGACTGATTTGATCTCCATGATCAAAAGGGTATAATCATTTATACTTGCCATATCGGTTTTAACATTAGTTTTTTTATATATTGGCTTTATTTGTATTTCATGATTTGTAGTAATTTATTTAATGTGTTCATGAGATTCAACACTGCAGATTTAGACAGGATCCCATGCAGGTTCATTACAGAACATTGAGACCAAAACACAAATGGCCAAAACAGAACAACTTACACATGATACCAATACATGGCGAGGCAGACATCCTAAGAAGGTTAAGGGCGTGGGTTCAACAACCACCCCTATTGGTTTTGATTTTCTTCCTATAGAACGTTGAGGCCAAAACACAAATGATCAAAACAGAACAGCCAACACATGGCACCAATACATGGCAAGACATACATCCTGAGAAGGTTAAGGGCATGGGTTCAACAATCACCCCTATTGGTTTTGATTTTCTTCCTTCCTATTTATCCTTTTACATATTTTTATTCTTTCTGTTTAAAATATTTTTTTTCATAAAACTTAACATTTTTCACAACCATTTGATTTTTTGTAATAAACTCGAAAAATTAATTTTAGGTTTTAACTTAATTTTAGGTAACTTTAATTGTTTTGTACATAATTAAAATTAATTAGAACAAATAGGTTTTATTTCTAATTTAATTATATTTTCTTTTTTCTTAAAAATAACCATAAACCAAAAATAGGTCACTTTAATTATTTTCATTAATTTATTTAATCACTAATTAAATTTTGTCACTTAATTTAGAAAAAACTTAATTCTTTTATTAAAAACAACAAAAAACAAGTTTTCTTTTAATTAGGTTAGAAGGGTGAAAACCCTATTTTTCTTCCCGATCTTAATTTTTCTCGCGCGCTTTATTTTTATTATTTATCATATTGATGTAATTGCCTACAGTTTGTAATAGTTTAATTAGGACATTTATTTACATTTATCGCTTTAATTTCAAAGGGTTTATTTTTGGCTATGTAAATACCTGAAGCCTTGTAATAGCTTAGCTTACTTTTCGCATTTTAATTCTGCAAACTATAAACTGCTTAGATGTATGGCTAATAGGATTGTATGGAAAGAATGTATGGAAAATTATAACGGTAGATCACCTAATATGCAAAGATTAAATCTGAAATTGAATCACTCGCACATACGCACTCCTAGGGTACACTCCCACTTGGTTGCCTTCGGTAAACGGTCATTGAGTATAGGATGCTTTAGTGGTCGTCCTTTTGTCCAAAGATCATAGTTGCCTCGGAAAGGTTGCCTCAGATATTGTTGTCTTGGATAATTGATCTAAGATATTAGGGTTATTACTAAGACGTCTTAACATTGCTTTAGTGACCGTACGTCCCTTTTCGAATTGACCCTCAAAACTCCAACGAAGGTGCTACCTACTCACTAATAGTGGGATAGCGCTGTCTAAAGGAAACAAGTATAGAACGCTTCTTTTTTTGAGTAGGTATATTAGTTCTTAAGTACTTGCTCAATCCAAACAAAAATTTTCACACTTACACTCTTTTACAAAACAAAGTTTTCAAAAACACTTCATTACACTCTTGAAGACAAAAGAAAGAGTTAAATTGAAGTCAAAATAAAAACTTTTCAAAACCCACAAACACAAAGAAAACAATTTTGAAAATGATGAGCAAGTACCTAAGATCCCGTAGATAACTACGGATAAAAATGGTGCTAATACCTTCCCTTTCTATAATCAACCCCCCGTACTCAGAAATATCTCGAAAAAGGAATTTTTCTGTGCTTTTTTCCTTTCCTTGTTGGATAAAATAGAAGACAGTGGCGACTCTTGCTTACCGCGACCTTTTGCAAACACAAACGCAAAACGCAAACCAGTATTTCAAAACAGTCCGGTTCTGGCCACCGTATCACAAGTGCAATTACAATAACCTGCACACAAAACAAACAAACAACCCAATGTCTTGAGGTAAACCCCAAGAGCTCCAGACAAAATAATCAGATAAGATCACAAGGTCTCCAATCATAGGCCAAGGTTTCTAATCCTAAGTCGAAAAAGTTCACTTCTCCATAATGCCAAGGGTAGTAACCAAATAGTCCAAGTATCATTAAAGATTTTTAGGGTTTATGTTGATTATTAGGTGTCTTTAAAAGAAAAGAAAAGCTCAAGTGAGCAAAATAAAAAATGACAAGAATATAAAGGGGCTCAAGTGAGCAAATATGAAAAATAGCATGAAATGTAAATGCTAAAATTAAATGGTGTATAAAGTAAAGCACATAAAATAAAAACACAAAATAAAATCAATTATTAGTGATTAGTGGTTAGTTGGATGATCATCTTGAAACTTGCATTTGGAACTCATTAGAGGATTGGTAGAACCAAAGCATCCACACAACAAGTTGCATTTGATTTTTGTCAAGTATATCATCCATTTGGAATCTTTATGAGTATCATTTAATGATCAACGATGTTTAAGTGATCCGCGTTTGTGATACAGTGGCAGAACCGACTGTTTGAATGTTGGTTTGTGTTTTGCGTTTTTTATTCGCAAAATGTCGCGGTAAGCAAGAGTCGCCACCGACTTTTATTATATCCAATCGGAAAGGAAAAAAGTACAGAAAAAATCCTTTTTCGAGATATTCTGAGTACGGGGGGTAGATTATAGAAAGGGAAGGTGTTAGCACCCTTTCTATCCATGGTTTTCCATGGGATCTTAGGTACTTGCTCATCTTTAAAATTTCTTGTGTACGTGCTTTATTTTGAAAAGTTTTGACTTCGTGATAACCTTTGTATCAGTATTCAAAGGTGTGAGGAAGTTGTTTTTTAAAATTGTTTTGAGAAGTGTAAGTGTGAAAATTTTGATTTTTGAGCAAGTACCTACTAGCATCTACCTACTCGAAAAAAGATCGTTTATATTCTTGTTTCCTTTAGACAGCGCTATCCTACTATTGAGAAATAGGTAGCACCGTTGTTGGAGTTGTAAGGGTCAATTCGTAAGGGACGTATGATCACTAAAGCAATGCTAGGACGTCTTAGTAATAACCCTAAATTCTTAAGATCATATGGTACCAATCAACCCATTTCAACCTCACGAGCATCATGGTACCATTATCAATGCCCAATTTTTCCTGTATAAGAAACCCCTAAAAACAAAGAGCAAACCCTAGCCATGGCAGTTTTACGTACAGTCAATAAAAATGCAATTGAATATAGTGATTAGCTTGCAAACTCAATAAGGAACAAATATATGTAATTAAAACGTGCAAATAATGTACAAATCAATAAAAACGAAAACGAATTTCTAAGCTAACCGTGTGACTGCTACGCTGTGTTTCAGGGCGTGGGGAGGCTTGCTAATGATTGAAACACGATCCTGAGACGTCCAACAATTGATTGGTATGGTTAGGATGGCTTGAGATGGCCTGCAACTTGGAATTTGGTCTGCACTTTTTCTTTGAATTTTTGCAATTGGTTCTGCCTCTTTCACGATTTCTCCACCTCTCCCTTTGGTCTGCCTTTGTTCACTATGTATAATAGAGTGCATTAGGGTTAATATTTGCATCAAATCTTTGCCATTTATGAAGATTGATCATTGATTTATTCCTTGCACCAAATATTTCCAAAACAAGCATTTTCAATCTTTTTATGTCCATATGAAGCCTTGCACGACTTGATCTTGTCTCTAGCTATATAATGACTCTAATCATGCACAAAATCTCAAGGTTTAATTGGTTTTTTATATTTCCATTATGTTATATTGATTTTATTTGATTTAAATGAAATAAAATCAAAATAAATAACAAAATAAAAGAATGAAAAGTGGAAGGGCTCATGGTTCGTGGGTCACATTACAAACTCAATGCAAGCATAAAAAGTTGGGCCCATTTAGCAAAAAATGTAATTTTTGACACATTTGACTTTTGGCAATTTTGCAAAAAGGGTCAACTTGGCCAATGCATAACTCTCTCAACTTTGACCCTAGAGAGGTGTTCTTGGACTTTTTAGAAATCTTAGGATGTCCTCTACACAATCCTTTTGGTCTCATCTCAATTGAGTCTTCCATATTCATGTATGAAGCTTTGACCCAAAAGGTGTTTTTGTTGACTTTTCAAAATGACCTATAATGTCCAAATTCATGAGTGCATATTTTGAAATTGGGAGCTGAAGATGAATTGTAGGGAATTACATCCTTTTCAAAATGAGCTTTGGATGGGTCATTTTTTATAAAGTATGAGAAAGTTATGCCTGGTCAAAGTTGAGTTGACTTTTCCTACAAAACCCTAATTTAGCAACTTTTTGGGTTTTGATGAATTGTGAGCAAACCTTGAGGAATCATGATTAACCCTTGATAAAATGATGAATGATACTTCAAAATGAGTATGTTGACAAAAATCTTGAGGTTTGAATGTATGTGGGCCACAGTTGACTTTTGCCCTAGCACAGTCGATTTTCAGGCCTTTGAGCAATTGACTGAGCAAACTTTCTCTGCAAAGCTTGAAACTTGATATGGATGATCTTGAGAACATATTAGGAAAATGTTGAGAATTTGGGACCCTTTGGACTCAAGCATCTTAATGTGAAATGAAACCCTAATTTGGGGTAGACTGTCTTAGGAGAGAGTTTGTCTGGTCAACTCTTGGACTTCCTTGAACAAATTAAGGACCTTACTTGATATGTATTGAGAAATATGGGAGGGAAAATTTTGGGGTACAACAGCGTTCACCAAAGGTATTGTAGATCCATTAGAGGATTGGTAGAACCAAAGCCTCCACACAATGAATCTCAAGGTTATTGGATCAAAGAGATCAAATTAACATACATGGGCTTGCAAACATAAGTTTGGGCCACGAATGATCATTTATTCGAATCGGAACAAAATTTAGCGCTATGTTAAGCAATCGTAAGTGGACTTATATGGAAGTCGCACCTATTTTGAGGTCGGTCAATAACAATCTATGCACCATTTGTGTTTGTGACATGATATAGAGATTATGCTCCAACAACATTTAGTGCAATAAGAAGAGGATGGGATGAAGAGGGGTGTGAGAGAATATACAAACCACTTTTGGATTAAATTTAATCAAACTATTATTAAAATCATTCATCCATTTTTGTGGAGTTAGTTTCAACACCATGGATCCAATGATATTAATAAAATTCGTGATCAAAAATTTAACCCAAGATCAGCCAGAAAATAATCACAAAATAATATTACATTTTAATATATACAAAAAGGTTTAAAAATAATGTTTAAAAAATAGAAATAAAATATAAAAATATCAACTATTTCCAAATTAATCAAGAAATAAAAGTAAGACCGTAGAAAAATCAAAAATGGACTAAAATAATTTTATAAATTTTTTGGAAATTTTTTTAAGTCAGAAACTATTTTTAAAATTAAAAGAAAGGGGTAAAATAAATCAAAAATGATAAAAAATAGCAAAGTCAAACAAAAATAAAATAAGGTCCCCAATATTTGTCACAACATCATTGGATCATCCAATAATTTTTTCAGAATTTTAAAATGCATAAAAGTATTTTTAAACATTTAAAACAATTCCAATAAAAAATACCAAAACACAAAATTAAGTTGTGAAAAAATAAAAATCAGAAAGAGAATAAGCAAAAATATTTTTCATAATTTTTTCAAATTTTTTGGACTAAAAATAAATTTTCTATGATTTTTTTAAGTTTAAAACAATTAAATATAAAAAATCAGAAAAGATCAAGGAAGGTGAATTGATGGAAAAAATGGATTGAAAAAAGCTTGAGAATGGATTTTGAAGTTGCTGAATTCTGAGTTAGGGAACAAGTTTGGCAGGGTGATTTTGGTTATCTAAGCTTGAGAAAATGAATGGGGAATGACCATCTATTTATAGGGAATCAAATGGAATGTCCAAGCATGTGAAATGATGAAGTTTGGAGGGAAATCGTGTGAAGTTGCAAACAAGAAAAGTGTGACTTCTAATTTGATCAAAACTCATCCAAAACGCGCATTTTGCTATGCTAATCACTTCTGTAACTTCATTAAACATGTTTATAGGCAAAACACGCAGAAACAATGTGTTTAGAAGCCAAATCAAGGATTTCAAACTTCTGACTTGGTGAAAAATTCAGTTTCAAAGTGCCAACTTCTGACCAGTGGCATTCTAATCTCAAGGGGTCTTAGGGTATGATTCTTAATGCTTCAGAAAGATGAGGTTACAAGCTTTGCAATGGAAAAAAGTATGGAATCAGATGGATGCTTGAGCTGAAAGTTGTGTTGAGTCAAAGTTGGAGAAAAAATGTTGACTTTCCATACTTAGAAATATTTCAAATTTTTCTTCAAAAGTGACCTATAATGTCTTGCATCCAAACATAGCCTTCCACTTGGAATTTGCTCTTGACCAAAAGAGATGGCATGAAGTAGATCTCTTGAATAACATTTTGAAACTTGAACCATTCAAAATCTCCAAAAATTGAGAAAGTTATGACTTGTTGAAGTTGGAAAATTTTCATAAAATGACCTATAATCTTTTGTATCCTTAAGGCAACTTCCATAAATTTTCTCACTTTGCACATAAAAGAAGGAATATAGTTCACATCTTCAAGATTATTATGGAAAAAGAATGGGCTCAAGGTGATAAAAGTTGACCAAGTTATGATCATCAACTGTGAAATCAACTGTGACAACCCCATTCTCTCTGGTCTATGGTATGAAAGTTGTCCTACATGTCGAGGTTCGGATTCCTTCTCTGAGGATTATGAAAGAAGCAGACCTAGACAAAGAAGAGTGGGTTCAGACCAAGTTGGATCAGCTAAACCTAATTGACGAGAAAAGGCTTGTGGTTGTCTGTCATGGTCAGATGTATCAGAAATGCATGATCAAGGCATTCAACAAAAAGATCAAGTATCGAGTATATCAGGCTGGTGACTTGGTAATAAAGCGCATCATTCTACCGCAGGGTGATCCTAGGGGAAAATGGACTCCCACTTATGATGGACCATTTGTAATCAAGAAAATATTCTCTGAAGGTGCTATGATATTGACCACCATGGACGGTGAAGATTTCCCGCACCCTGTAAATGTGGATATAGTCAAAAGATACTACGCATTAAAACGATCCGCTAGGTTGATTGGCCTAGGAAAAAATAAGGGCATCTCGGCTAACCAAAATGGTTCGGGCAAAACTCTGGGATATATATAATAGATTGTACACCCGACAAGTCGAAAACCTGAAAAGGCGGCTTGGGCAAAAAAGGGTATCCTGGTGGACTGAAAACCTGAAAGGGCGGTCCAGGCAAAAGTTAGGGATAAAAGCTTACGACTGTGTCCCATTGGATCACTTACTGCAAGCTTTATTACCAACGTTGAAGGTTCAAGCGGTACAGATCAGTTCAATCACCTTCTTCCGACAGCAAAGATGAGATGTTCGAAGACATAGGGGCAATAGCAGAGTTGGAACCCGACGAGATTATTTTCACATAGCTATATTTTTTTTCACTTTGTAATCTTTTCTTCGACGAATTCCTCTTACTAGGATTTCCATCTCTTTATACAAAATCGCCTGTTTATGGGCAAAACTATCAATACAAATACAATTTCAAAGCCAAATTTTGTTTTTACTTTTTTGTTTTGTTTGCAAAATGTCCAATAACTAGAATTGAATGAGCATATGCATATGAATACAATTGACTGTAACAAATATATACATAAAAATAGGGATATGCATTTACTCGAGACTCTAGGAGTTGGGATAACGTCTAAGCCACCCATGAATCCCCACTGAGCACTTCCATGAGATTATCCCTACATGATAACCTTCACAAGTTCACACCTTCCCTGCAATTTCCCCGGAGGATCACTCTGACAGATAAAGGAATATGACCTTCCTACCGGCAATATTACCAAACTACGAAGTTCCAATCATTACAGTTCATGGAGTTTCTCTTCCCCAGTTGAGCTTATTCCTCCAAAGTTATAAAAAACCCTACAGGATTATGTTCTCCAGCAAAGCTCAGTTCCTCAGCAAGGGTGTTTTCCTCAACAAGTTATTGCTTCACCAACAAGGTTTATTTCCCCAGCAGGTTATCGCCTCCCCAGCTTGAGTCTAATCCTCAGATGGCTACGAATCACCGGAGAAATTCTCTACCCAATGAGGTCGTCACTATCCCCAAAGAATTGCTCTGGAACCTGGAACCAGACCCGACGACAGCCAAATTTATCATCCCCAGACAAGCCAGAAGATTATCCATCTCTTCTATTCACAGTCAGCGTATAAATCCGCAGTAGAGCAATACACAATTACTGTTCTTAAACTCTTCTCCCCAAGCAGGAATTAACACTCTCTAACAGAGCTTCCTCAAGCAAAGAGAAAAAATCAATATTCCCCAGCGGAGTTCCCTCAAATAAGAAAGCAGGAATTCCCAGCGGAAACAATCCCCAGAAGATTGAAGATTACACATACTCTTAATCCCCAGCGATAGTCAGGGATTTATTTTCCCCAGACTAAGATGCTGCTCAAGTTTACAAATGCATTTGAAAAACATGTCACATTCATACATCATTTACCAAATGTCATAGCATATGCATACAAAATGCATATATCACAATCTCATTTATTTTGAGAATATCATTGCGCAATACATTTCATATATCATGACATTGCATACAACTAATTCTTTACCTTTTCAGGAAAGATCAATCAACAAATATTATCAACTACTTATATGACCTGGAAATTTTCTCAAAGACCGCATCTGATGAAGGGCTATTTCAGCATTTTCCTCATAAGGTCTTTCTCAAAATATATATGCTAGTTCAGTTTAAATCGACCAATGATTTACCCTGATCCGTTTTCTGATAGACGCTTTCTCTGTTTCAGTTAAATCGACCCTAAGATTTTTCGTATTCTTATCCAGTTAAAGACAATTCAAGACCTCTGTTGGTTCAGTTTAAATCGACCAGTGATTTATCCTAATTCGTTTCTGGTAGACACTTTCTCTTATTCAGTTAAATTGCCTAATGATTTATTCTGATTCTTATCCAATTAAAGATAAGTACAAACATCTGTTGGTTCAGTTTAAATCAACCAATGATTTATCCTAATGCTTTTCCAGTAGACCTTTCTGCTGGTTCAGCTTAAATCGATCAATGATTTACCCTGATTCATTTTCTGGTAGATGCTTTCTCTGGTTCAGTTAAATCGATCCTAAGATTTTTCTGATTCTTATCCAGTTAAAGACAATTCAGAACCTCTACTGGTTCAGTTTAAATCGACCAGTGATTTATCCTGATTTGTTTCTGGTAGACATTATCTCTAGTTCAGCTAAACCAACCAAATATTTATTCTGATTCTTATCCAATTGAAGATAATCAAGACATTGCTCTGGTCCAACTTAAATCACTCAAAGATTTATTCTAATTCTTATCCAGTTAAAGTTAAGTACAAACATCTGCTGGTTCAGTTTAAATCGCCCAAAGATTTATTCTGATTCTTATCCAGTTAAGATAATCAAGACCTTTCTCTGGTTCAGTTTAAATCGTTCAAAGGTTTATTCTGATTCCTATCTAGTTAAAGTTAAGTACAGATATCTGCTGGTTTAGTTTAAATCGACCAATGATTTATCTGATGCTTTTCCAGTTGACCTTTCTCTGGTTCAGTTTAAATCAACCAAAGATTTATTCTGCTTCTTATCAAGTTAAAGATGATCAAGAAATTTCTCTGGTTCAACTTAAATCTCTCAAAGATATATTCTGATTCTTATCCAGTTAAATTTAAGTACAAACATCTTCTGGTTCAGTTTAAATCAACCAATGATTTATCCTGATGCTTTTCTAGTAGACATTTCTCTGGTTCAGTTTAAATCAACCAAAGACTTATTCTAATACTTTTTCCAGTTGAAGTCAACAGTTATTTTGGATGGAATCTATAAGCCCATATCTGACAACACTCTGTCACCTCTCTAAATGGCATCTATAATCCCATTCCTGATACAATCAACTAACAACGTTACCTCTTGCACAGGCGAGTGCAAATTTCTAGGCACTTAAGTGTTCAATCATCTTCTACCTTCAAGTCACGAATGGTGGACATGCCAGTCTAACTCTTCAAGTTTAAAAAGATTTAACAGAGGCAGCTGTGATACCCTAAAATTTGTCATCTCATCTTTCTCAAGACATCCTTTCAAAGCTTCTCAAACACTCAAGATGCACAAGGGTTGACCAATCAATGCTCCTCCTAAGCTAAAGGTCTACAACTAGGGTTTTGAGTTTCTCAAGGAAATTTGGTTTTCAAAAGTCTCAATTAATTTCCATGGTTCATCATAGGTCCTCAACAAGGTTCATGTCAAGTTTCAAGTCTTGCACCACAAGTTTGCTCAGTCAATGGCTCAGATGATTGAAAATCAATTGTATTGGGTAAAAAGTCAATTGTGGTCAACATATAGTCAAAATTCAATATTTTTTGTCAACATCAACATTTTGAAGTGAAATTCATCATTTGACCAAGGGTTAATCATGATTCCCCAAGGAAATCCCTCAAATCATCAAAAGTCAAGAATTGTCAAATTAGGGTTTCCTTAGGAGAAGTTAACTAAATTTTGACCAGGCATAACTTTCACATACTTCATCAACGTTTCCCCAACCAAAGCTTATTTTGAAGAAAATTCAATTCCCTACAACTTTGCTTTTATTCTCGAGCACAAAAAATGCTTCATTTGAAAGATATGAGCTAAAACATTATAGGTCATTTTCAAAAGTCAACAAAAGAAACTTTTTGTCAAAGCAACTTACATCAAGATAAAATCTTCAAGAGCAAAAATGATAAACATAGAGATTGTAAAGGACATCTTGATATTTCCAAAAAGTCCAAGATTATCTTCAAAATATGAAAATTGAGAAAGTTATGAGTTGTACAAATTGGGAGATTTCGAAGAAATTCATGAAATTCAGATTGGGCAATTTTGAAACTTTGAACTAATGAGCCTAATTTTTGGTGTTCAAACATGTTTACCAAATATTATAGGACCTATAAGTCCATTTCTACATGGCTTTGATTTTTGTTTAAATTTATCTTTATTTTATTTAATTTAAAACCAAATAAATTAATTAAAATCACAAGAGAGCATGGGATAATGCATGTGGGCTTGTTTGATCAATTATGAGGCCCAATAATCCGTGCAAGACACACACATATGACCAGGTTCATGCAAGTACCAAGATGGCAAGAATATCTTAAATTTGGAAAGATTTCAAATTTTTATTTTTGGTTTAATGAGAGTTTTATGGTTTGATTGATTACCATGTATATCTACTCCTCTCCTTCCTCTATATAATGGAAAACAAGTCAGAAGCAAGGATACGCATGATAGCTGCTCAAAGAATCAATACAAAATTCTCAAAAAATTCTCAAAGGTGGTCAAACCTGTAACCTCCATTCCAGCCTCTCTCAAGCCAAACAGAAGATCCATTCATCCCCCTGAGGCTTCCAGGAGTTGAACCAGACTCATAATCAAGCCCTTTCACGTCCAGAACACCATATCCAATCGTACCGATTCTGGGTAAAAAGTTCTAAATCTTATCTCTTAAATCATTCATTGTTGATCGATTTCATGTATTCATGCGCGTATGTGATGAAGTTTAGGATAGGTCTGACGTAATGCATACGAGCTTTAAGGCTTAAAACGCAGGTTGCCATCGTTAGGGTTTCAGAGCTGTTGAGCGTTGATCTAGGCAATACAAGGACTTTCAGTCCAAACCAATGCCAGATTTGGATTAAGGGGAAGATTTTAAGGGCGATAGGGTACCTTCTACATTTTAATTGATGCATTTTTGCAGGTTTGAGATTTCGCATGGTCGGAGAAGATGACTAGAGTTTGACTCCAGCGTCTCTGAGCTTCTTTGACTCTGACCAAGGCATGCATGGACGAAAACGACATTCTGATATGCTTATTCAAATATCCAGGGTCCCACTGGGACGTGTGTGTGTGCTGATCTGGCATCAACTTTCAATTTTGTAATATAATGAATGAGTAAAACAGTCCAATGGTAAAGCGTGCATGTGTGAAGCTTATGAGTCTGGGTTCGATCCCCAGGTTTTGAATATTTCTTTTCCATATTTTCCTTGTGGATCCAATGCTACGTAGGTACAACACACGCACGATGTGGTTCACATGCTGGCCATCAGATTTCATCAGGGCAGATCTAACGCACCAAATACACACCCCACGGTGTACTTCCTGAAAGTAATACACACGAGATCTGGCACAAACATTGGGCTCTGGCCAAGTTAGGCCTATTGATTTTTCAAATTCTCACCCCTAGTTCATTTGTTTGCAGGCCCATTTCCTATTTTCTTTTTTTTCTTTATTTATTTAAACTTTTTTTAATATTTTTTATAACAAAATAAGAAAATCATAAAAAGACATTAGATTTAAGTTTTTTTTATTAATTAAATTAATCTTGTTAATTTTAATTAATTATTTTAATCATCTTTTTATTAATTAAACTAATTAGAATTAGGTTTCCATTAATTTGGTTTTTTTTTCCTAAACAAAAACATTTTTCCACTTATATTTTTAGGGTTTTTACATATTTCTTTCTTTCTTCACCGCACGCTCGTTTATTCTTTCGCAGTATTATTTTCATAAATAATTGTAACTGCTCAAAGGATGTAATAGTTTAAATTAGGACTTTTTACATTTTTCTTTCCCCCATTTTTGGTTTGATTTCCCCCATCCCCGAAGCGATGTAATAGTGTAGTTTAAATTCCGCATTTTTACTTTCCGCACGTATATATATTTAAGTGCTAGATGTATGCTAATAGGATTGTATGGGAAGACAAAAAGCAAACGCTAGATAACCTAACCTCAAGACTAATAACTGAAACACAACATACTTCGCACACACGCACCTCTAAGGTACCTCCACTTGTTACCTTCATAAAATCAGTCATGTCCCTCGAACGTGGAAGGCTTTAGCAAAGACCCTCGGTTAAAAAAGATCGTAGTCCCTCGATGACCCTACAATGCTTCCTTCAATAAACGATCTAGTCCGTTACGATAAAATTGCTAAAGTGCCATATGAGTTGCCTTTATGACTGTATGATGACCCGCACTTGTTCCTCAGACATCTAATGACAGGGATACCTACTAACTAATAGTAGGATAGCACTATCTAAAGGAAAAGAGGAAAAGAACAATTACCATTCGAGTAGGTAGACATCTCGTAGTTGCTTGCGCACAAAGCAAAACAAAATTTATCACACATACACTCTCTTTTTCTAAATATTTTCAAATAAAAAAACACTTAGTATGAGTTCTCAACGTCACGAGAATCATTACAAAGTTCGTCACACTAAGGCATCTTTTCAAAAATATTTTCAAATACACTTACACAAAAAAGCATTTTCAAAGTGAGCTAGCAACTAAGAGCCCGTAGATAACTATGAATGGAAAGAGTGTTAACACCTTCCCTTTCCATAACCTACCCCCGAACTCAAAATCTTTAAAAGGTCTTTCCTGTTCTTTTCACCCTTTCCTTAATTGGATAAAAGAAAAGTCGATGGCGACTCTTGCTAACCGCAACAATTACGATAAAACGCTAAACCAGTAAAGTCAGTTCTCCCACCGTATTACAGTACACAATCACTTGGGCTTGGAAAATAAAATTATCTTGTTTTGTTGTGAATGGTATGATCCAACTAGAGGCACACAAATAGATAATACAAATGGTACTGTTGAGATTCAAATGGAACGAACGTACAAAGAGTATGACCCTTTCATAATGTCACATATTATTAGGAAAGTTTATTAGGTTCCTTATAATTCATTTGTGCCACATAAACGAGGGTGTTGTGTTGTAATAAAAAAAACCATTGGGTCATATTGAAATTGGCGCTATAAAGGAATATGTTGCCTACCAAGTTGATGAAGTTGAACAAATTACATGTTTGTCTGATATAATGGTTGAGGGGCATCAACTAGATGTGTCTATATTATTGGTTGAAAATAATGTGGACGAAGAGCATGAAGAGTTTTGATCTGAGGATAATATCACATCAGATGATGAGAATGATATGGATGAAGAGCATGAAGATTTAGAATAATGAATATATATTGATGATAATGTGTTTTTGAAATTTACTTAATAAACCATGTATTGAATATGTTAATGAATATATATTAGTGAGAATGTGTTTTTTAAATTTATTATTTGTGTTGATGAATATATATATATATATATATATATATATATATATATATATATATATATATATATATATATATATATATATATATATATATATATATATATATATATATATATATATATATATATATATATATATATATATATATATATATATATATATATATATATATATATATATATATATATATATATATATATATATATATTAAATGTATAATCTCTATAAATAGGTAAAATGCCACCCAATCTGATAAGGGTAATAGTAGTGGTAGTGGTAAGAAGACCCAATGTCAGTAGCGCCCGGGGATAGTAGTATGTTAGTCACCTCAGTCGGCCATGTGTCTTTCCCCACAAAGTCAGGTAGATTATATATCCATGGCCAGTACTCAACCTCTTATGCCATTAGTCTCCCCACATGAGTATATTTTGTTCCCATCATGGAGTCCATCTTTTATTAGCCCATAACAGTGGACTGAAGGACCTAGCTATCCATGCCCACAGACTGTGGGATCTAGTTTTCCAACCCCTGTACAGGTACCCTTAAAATTCCACCCGGTCTGATAAGGGTAATAGTATTGCTAGTGGTAAGAAGACCCAGTGTCAACAGCGCTCAAGGATAGTAGTATGTCAGTCACCTCAGTCGGCCACGTGTCCTCTCCCACAGTCAGGTAGATCATATGTCCATGGCCATTACGCAACCTCTTATGCAATTAATCTCCCCACATGAGTATCTTATGTTCCCATCTGGGAGTCCATCTTTTATTAGCCCATGACAGTAGACTGAAAGACCTAGTTATCAATACCAACAGATTGTGGGATCTAGTTTTCCACCCCCTGCATATGTACCCTTATCCTTCATGCAGTCTGGGGGATCTAGCTTTCCACCTCCCACACAGGTTGCCTCATCCTTCCAACAGACTGGGGGATCTATCTTTCCACCTCCCACATAAGTGCCCTCATCCTTCCAGCAGACTAGGGGATCTCGCACCCCACATCCCACACAGGTGTCCTCTTCCTTCCAACTGACTGGGGGATTCTGCAGCTAACCTACCACACATATATATGCACTTGAGGATGATCATGTGGAGCCAGATGAGGACGATAATGAGTTGGATGGGGATGATCTTGAGTTAGATGGGGACGATCTTTAGGGGGAGGATGATCCGAGTGAGATTTATATCATTGATGAAAGATATTATATTTGACCCGTCGGAAGTTCATAAGTTTCTTATTTATAAATTTTATTTAAGTATACATTTCCATTTTTAATATAAATGTATATTTGATGCTAATTCAAATTATTGTTGTTTAGTTTCGGGCCAAGTCGGACTGCTACCAAGTGTATAAGTTATGTAATTCAGCAAATGTATAAATAAACTTGGAAGAGTTTTAAAGAAGTTCCAGATAAAGAAGCTTGGTTTAGGTTATTTAACGTATAATTTATTTATTTTTCAAGTTATTGTTATTTAAATTATTTTTTATTATAATTATCTAACTATTTATTCTAATATCATACAACATTGCAGAAAAAGTATACGTGGAAACAAATGAACGAGAGGGAGGTTAAAAAAAACTATTATGGCAGAACATCAAGACTACTTTCCAACATGCTACGGCGTGCTAGAAAGCATTGGAAACATGAAAGTATTCATCCCGATTGGATAGGCAAAGAAGTTTTTAAGGAACCTCTTGTCTATTAGAATACACCAGGATTTAAGGCTAAATCTGCAAATATAAAGAAAATGAGAACATTTGAAAAAGGGTGTAGCTTTAATGCAGTTGGAAGTATAAGTACTGATGAGCGTGCTCGACACATGGTAATTATTACCATTTTTTAAGTTATATTTTGATTTATAATATATATATATATATATATATATATATATATATATATATATATATATATATATATATATATATATATATATATATATATAAAGTGAATTTTATTATTTAGGCTAAGAGTTTAGGGAGACTACTACTGATGACAAAGCTGGTTAAAAAGACCCAGACAAAAATATCAGGGGGTTCTGTTGACGAACATACACAAAAAGCTATGGTAAGTTATTTAATTTACTTTATTTTTTTTTATTTAATGGCAACTTTGTGGCAGGATTTTCACGTGGAAACTGAGATGTTCTGGGCGTGAAAATCATGTGGCAACTGAGATGTTGTGGTGTGAAAATCATGTGGTTATATTTCATTCATTATTTAAGTTAATTTAATCCAATTTAATTTAATTCTTGTATATAACTAAGTTGTTTAAACTATATTTAACTTAATTTTGTATTGTATGAGGATTATTAGACATTGCTCACAGAATTTTTGGTTCAAAATCCTCAATATACCCTGAGAGATTCAGAGCCGCTTAATCCATATGTAGATTTTTATATTTGGAGTCAAGTCAATAGCGAAAATGGGCCTAATGAGTGTTTTTTTATGGTGGAAATTTGGAGGGCACCTTGAGAAAAAGGAATAGAACTGTATTTCAAAGAGTCAGAGATGGGGAAGGATCATGACGTCCACCACAATTGACACATGAAATGCTAGAAATAGTAAGACAATTGGCGCTATCTGAGGTGAGACGCAATTCAGCGCAACATGAGGCGAGAATGAAGGCCTAGTCAGAGCAACATGAGACGATAATGAAGGCTTACGTGATGGAGCAACAACGACTAATATAGGCAATGACGAAGAGGCAATCTGATATGGAGGAGAAAATGTGTCGATTTATGCAATTTCAAAGGAGAGGTAATCAAGCGTTTGGTGGAAAAGAAAGAATTGGTGGTCAAGAACCGGTGAATAAGGAGAATGATGATGATTTTAACAATGACAGGTTTCGTGACTCAAGGTCCATAGGATTTATTTTATTTTTATCTTGCTTTTAACTTTTAATTTGAGTAAGATATTAATTCAACCTTTTTAGTATATTATATTTAAAAATATTAAATTTAAAGATTTTTTTATTATTCATAGTTTTTATTTATTTATTTTATTTTATTTATTATTATGTAGTAATTGTTTATTTTTTAATTTAATATATTACATTTTTTTAAATAATTATTAATTTAGTTTATTTAATAAAATTTAATAGAAAACGTTTGTTTCATAATTTAATTTAAGAAAAGTTGTTTTAGTGACGTGATTTTCACGTTACAAAATTGTGATATGAAAATCACGTCACAACATGTTTGTTTCAGATTTAAAATATAAAATAATTAAAATAATCATAAAATTACTATCTCTTTTCTCTATTAATTAAAGAGAGAATGAGATACGCATTGACAATAAAATTATTTTACACCGTCAATCAATCATCACTATCACCACATTAGACTATAAATTTTAAATTATTTATAAGATATATAAATGAATAATTTATTTTTAGTAGTTGACAGTAGAAAATTATTTTATATTGTCAATGCATAACCACTACACTTTTAATTAAATATGAAAATTGAAAGAAAAAAAAAGTAGTGAAATATAATTTAATTAAATATAAAATGAATCAACTAACCATAAAATTACTATAGCTTTTAATTAAATATGAAAATTGAAAGAAAAAAAGTAGTGAAATATAATTTAATTAAATATAAAATGAATCAATTAACCATAAAATTACTATAGGGGAGATAGGAATTTTTATATTTAGTATAATAGTCCATTGGACTTTCTTAAATTAAAGTAAAAGTTTATAATGGGTATGAAGTATTCGCTCGTACATAATTAATAATTAGTAATTTTCACTTACTATAATCTATATCATATAATTGATTATTCTAATTTCTCGAAATAACTAAGTGAATTTCTTAACTTGTGTTCTTCCCTTCTCTTATCTAGGAGTCCATATTTTTAAGGGTAAGCCAAAAGCTAATATTTCAAGTCAATTATTGATAAGGTCAAGGCTAAGTACAGTGTATGGAAAGCTTTTCTTCTCAACTTTGTATGGATAGTGCAACTGGTAAATGCTATTATCCATTTCATATCAGTGCATAATTTCTCAACTTACTTCTGGCATTTCTCCTTGATCAGAGGCTTGGAAAAGTACATCAAAATTTCATCTGGTCTGGGATGGTTGATAAAGAGAAGATAGCAATTATGCTTGGAAGAAGGTGTGCATTCCTATCTTGCAGGGTGATCACGGGTTGAGATCTCTGTTTGTGTTTAATGAGACTTCTAACTTGAAATTATGTTGGGATAAGTTGAATTCTCAAGAAGATTGGGCTTTGACGTTGAAGGTAAGGGCTATTAGGAATGATGTACCTAGTAGATATCATCTTCACTCCTCTGTTTGGAGCAGTATTAAGAATGAGTATTCCAACATTATTTCAAATTCTACGACTCTCGTTGGCAATGGTTCAAACACGAAGTTGTGTCTAGATTCTTGGTGTGGGCCTCCTCTAGTTAAGAATATTCATCATTTCAATCATATCAGTCTTAATTCTTTGTATGGTCGACTTCTTCATTGATGGCTCTTGGCACTTTCTTGAATTTATCTTCATCATGATCCCAAATTTGCTTTTGATTATTAATCAACTTACCATTCCTTTGGACTGCATTAATAATTGTAGGGTTTGGAATCACAACACAATATATATAAAGTGAATTTTATTATTTAGGCTAAGAGTTTAGGGAGACTACTACTGATGACAAAGCTGGTTAAAAAGACCCAGACAAAAATATCAGGGGGTTCTGTTGACGAACATACACAAAAAGCTATGGTAAGTTATTTAATTTACTTTATTTTTTTTTATTTAATGGCAACTTTGTGGCAGGATTTTCACGTGGAAACTGAGATGTTCTGGGCGTGAAAATCATGTGGCAACTGAGATGTTGTGGTGTGAAAATCATGTGGTTATATTTCATTCATTATTTAAGTTAATTTAATCCAATTTAATTTAATTCTTGTATATAACTAAGTTGTTTAAACTATATTTAACTTAATTTTGTATTGTATGAGGATTATTAGACATTGCTCACAGAATTTTTGGTTCAAAATCCTCAATATACCCTGAGAGATTCAGAGCCGCTTAATCCATATGTAGATTTTTATATTTGGAGTCAAGTCAATAGCGAAAATGGGCCTAATGAGTGTTTTTTTATGGTGGAAATTTGGAGGGCACCTTGAGAAAAAGGAATAGAACTGTATTTCAAAGAGTCAGAGATGGGGAAGGATCATGACGTCCACCACAATTGACACATGAAATGCTAGAAATAGTAAGACAATTGGCGCTATCTGAGGTGAGACGCAATTCAGCGCAACATGAGGCGAGAATGAAGGCCTAGTCAGAGCAACATGAGACGATAATGAAGGCTTACGTGATGGAGCAACAACGACTAATATAGGCAATGACGAAGAGGCAATCTGATATGGAGGAGAAAATGTGTCGATTTATGCAATTTCAAAGGAGAGGTAATCAAGCGTTTGGTGGAAAAGAAAGAATTGGTGGTCAAGAACCGGTGAATGAGGAGAATGATGATGATTTTAACAATGACAGGTTTCGTGACTCAAGGTCCATAGGATTTATTTTATTTTTATCTTGCTTTTAACTTTTAATTTGAGTAAGATATTAATTCAACCTTTTTAGTATATTATATTTAAAAATATTAAATTTAAAGATTTTTTTATTATTCATAGTTTTTATTTATTTATTTTATTTTATTTATTATTATGTAGTAATTGTTTATTTTTTAATTTAATATATTACATTTTTTTAAATAATTATTAATTTAGTTTATTTAATAAAATTTAATAGAAAACGTTTGTTTCATAATTTAATTTAAGAAAAGTTGTTTTAGTGACGTGATTTTCACGTTACAAAATTGTGATATGAAAATCACGTCACAACATGTTTGTTTCAGATTTAAAATATAAAATAATTAAAATAATCATAAAATTACTATCTCTTTTCTCTATTAATTAAAGAGAGAATGAGATACGCATTGACAATAAAATTATTTTACACCGTCAATCAATCATCACTATCACCACATTAGACTATAAATTTTAAATTATTTATAAGATATATAAATGAATAATTTATTTTTAGTAGTTGACAGTAGAAAATTATTTTATATTGTCAATGCATAACCACTACACTTTTAATTAAATATGAAAATTGAAAGAAAAAAAAAGTAGTGAAATATAATTTAATTAAATATAAAATGAATCAATTAACCATAAAATTACTATAGCTTTTAATTAAATATGAAAATTGAAAGAAAAAAAAGTAGTGAAATATAATTTAATTAAATATAAAATGAATCAATTAACCATAAAATTACTATAGGGGAGATAGGAATTTTTATATTTAGTATAATAGTCCATTGGACTTTCTTAAATTAAAGTAAAAGTTTATAATGGGTATGAAGTATTCGCTCGTACATAATTAATAATTAGTAATTTTCACTTACTATAATCTATATCATATAATTGATTATTCTAATTTCTCGAAATAACTAAGTGAATTTCTTAACTTGTGTTCTTCCCTTCTCTTATCTAGGAGTCCATATTTTTAAGGGTAAGCCAAAAGCTAATATTTCAAGTCAATTATTGATAAGGTCAAGGCTAAGTACAGTGTATGGAAAGCTTTTCTTCTCAACTTTGTATGGATAGTGCAACTGGTAAATGCTATTATCCATTTCATATCAGTGCATAATTTCTCAACTTACTTCTGGCATTTCTCCTTGATCAGAGGCTTGGAAAAGTACATCAAAATTTCATCTGGTCTGGGATGGTTGATAAAGAGAAGATAGCAATTATGCTTGGAAGAAGGTGTGCATTCCTATCTTGCAGGGTGATCATGGGTTGAGATCTCTGTTTGTGTTTAATGAGACTTCTAACTTGAAATTATGTTGGGATAAGTTGAATTCTCAAGAAGATTGGGCTTTGACGTTGAAGGTAAGGGCTATTAGGAATGATGTACCTAGTAGATATCATCTTCACTCCTCTGTTTGGAGCAGTATTAAGAATGAGTATTCCAACATTATTTCAAATTCTACGACTCTCGTTGGCAATGGTTCAAACACGAAGTTGTGTCTAGATTCTTGGTGTGGGCCTCCTCTAGTTAAGAATATTCATCATTTCAATCATATCAGTCTTAATTCTTTGTATGGTCGACTTCTTCATTGATGGCTCTTGGCACTTTCTTGAATTTATCTTCATCATGATCCCAAATTTGCTTTTGATTATTAATCAACTTACCATTCCTTTGGACTGCATTAATAATTGTAGGGTTTGGAATCACAACACAACATCAAATTTATCTATGAAAGATGCTTCTAATTTCAAAGCTTGCAATAGTCCTAGCCTTCTTTAGACTAAGCACATATGGAATTCATATATTCCTTCTTCCAAGACATTCACTATTTGGAGGCTTTACCATAATAAAATGACAACTTATGAAAATCTTAGAGTGAGAGGGTGAAGCATCCCTTCTTTGTACAGATTGTGCAAATTAAATCAGGAAACTTCGCATCATATTTTCTTTCAATTTTTCTTTGCTCTGAGGCTTTGAAATTTGTTATCCTTCTTAGTTGGTATGAATGTGCATTGCAATTCCATTTTTGATGTCCTGAATCTTTGTGACCATAGTTGGAGTCCTCAATGTAAGGTGGTGCTCCAGCATATATAGTCTCTATTATCAATCATAGATGGTATACAAGGAATCAGGCTCGTTTTAGTAATCATATTATCAATCATAGATGGTATACAAGGAATCGGACTCGTTTTAGTAATCATATTATATATTGGAGAAAAGCTTTAAACTTGATTGCAACTGAAGTCTCTCAGATTTCTAATCACTCAAAAAGTATCCAAACCATCCATTCAAGATTTCACCATCATCATAAAGTTCAATATCTCCATTCATCCTCCTCTGGCTCCTAAGATCATTGAAGTGATTTGGCTAAAGCTAGTAAAACGGGCTTGATCCGGCAGGTATGTCCATTTTTCCCACATTTTTTTGTTGAACGAACCAAGATTTTTAGGAAAGCACCTCTAATATGCTCGTCCCGTTTTTTTCGAACTTTTGTGGACACGAACATTAACATAATTTTTTCATTTTTAAGCTAAAAAGTGTTGTGCCCACGAGTCCACCTTGTCCTCCCTTCATTTTTCATGAGACAGAACAAATTTTTAGGCATGCATCCTTAACAATGCTCGTCCCATCCCGCTTTCTTGCGGGCTTTTGTAGGCCGGGTCTAAACAGGACAAACATACTTGTTGAGAATTTCTCTTTCCACCCTATATTGAAAAGAAAAACCATACACATTTCCCAAAATACCCCTGGAAACCGAAAATATATTTCCGGCGCGCCATACACCACACACAAACAGATCATATGTGGTTCCACCCTATTTAAAAGAGAAAAACAGAATCGGAATTATACTTCCGATTGAACTCGGTATTCTATTTCCGGTTTGTATAGCGGGAATATTGATTTCCTGCCACCTTGTCAATTTTATATTACCGGAAATATAATTTCGGTATTATGAAAATGCAAATTGCTTAAAACAGTAACCAGCATATTGAAGGATGATCGTCCTCATTCTTCTTCTTTCCATAAACCTTCTTAAAAACCCTTCCATTCTCAATCCATTTTTCACTCCAAATCTTCATTCTTGTGGTTCATCATACCAAAAGGAGCTCAAGGAAGTGAAATTTAAGGTAAATTTTATTCATTTCAATCCTCATTCTCCACATTAATCTGATTCTTTTTTGAAAAAGGTTACGCTAATACCGGAACTATATTTTCGATTAGTAGTTGAACTAAATAGTAAATGTATTTCTGGTTCTTGGATGTGCTTAATTTTCCAGCAACTGTGTATTAATTAGTTTAATTTTTTATCACATTAGGTATGGTGCATCCAAACAACATTCCCAAATCTAATGTGTCTCAAGTTGTTTCACCTCTCGTATATCCTCTCATAACTAAGATGGTAGATATTCGGGACCATTTGAAATTGAAGAGGAGTTTGAATTACGTGAAGACATGATGCAGTGGATTCGTACAGAGGCCACCAAACTAGGGTTTGGGGTTGTGATTGGAAGGTCCGATAATGGTACGGATAGGAGATGTGCATTTGTGACTTTGACATGCGAAAGAAGTGAGAAATATATGTGTCAGACCCAGAATTTGAAACTCTACGACACCGGTTCAAGGAAATGTGAATGTCCATTTAAATTGCTTGGTTATCTGTTGCAAAATAAGAAATGGAGATTTAATATGATATGTGGTTTACACAATCATGATTTAAGTCTAAGGTTAGTCGGTCATCTAATTGCATGTTGGCTCCTTCCATATGAGAAGACATGTGTTTCCGACATGACATTGAATTTGGTACCACCCAAAAACATACTTACAACCTTGAAGCGCAAAAGACCCGTGAATACATCAAATATCAAGAAAGTGTACAATAGGCGATATTTATCCAAAATAGCGCTTAGGGGGGATCAAAATGAAACACAACACCTCTTGAAACTTCTAGTTGAAAACAATTATGTTTGTAGGCACCAAAGATGTGAGGATGGGGTAATAGTAAGAGATATTTATTGGACTCATCCTGATTCTATTAAATTGTTTAATACACTTCCCACCATGCTCATAATTGATTCAACGTATAAGACCAACAAGTACAGGTTTCCATTATTGTAAATTATTAGTGTTACATCGATTGAGAAAACGTATTCAGTTGGTTTTTCATTTCTAGAGTGCAAAAAAGAGTACAATTTTGCATGGGTTTTAGAGGTTTGTCAATCAATGTTGAAGGACCAAGATGATATGCTGAAAGTCATTGTTACTGATCGAGATACATCATTAATGAATTCGGTTTCAATAGTATTTCCCACTTCTTATGCTTTACTTTGTAGGTACCACATTATTAAGAATGTGAGAAGTCGAGTTAAACCCGCGGTAGGGACAAAACAACTTATAGGTGAAAATGGAAAATTGGTCAAGGTGGGCGTTATTGTGGAGAAAATTATGGATGCATGGAATGTTATAATAAATGCATCTACAAAAGAGTTATATGTTGATGTTGTTTTACATTTCAGGAAGGTTAGTGTGAGCTATCCCGATCTATTAAAGTATGTCGAAAGCACAATATTGGATCATGTAAAAGATAAGATTGTTTGTGCTGGACCAATCAGGTTATGCACCTCGGCAATACAACAACAAACTGAGTTGAGTTTGCTCATGCATGTCTGAAGAGTTGGCTGGGAAATAGTGTCACACCCTAATTTTTAACCTAAGATCTCATCCTCCATCTGCATCATTGCATAGCAAGTGTTCATAAGTGGTTTGACCTATTTTTGCCAACTCTCGAGTCAAATTTCAAAGGTTCATAACTTCTTTAAATTTCGACATTTTTTAGCATTTATTTTTGCATATGATTCTTCTTGACATCATCTACAACTTTTCTTTACAAGTCAATAGCCGATTATGCTTTGAAAAGCCACGAAAAAATGGAAATGTTAGAACTCGTTTTATGAATTTAGTGGAATTTAATTTTAGTTTCAATTGTGTTTAGCCCGACTGTCGTTTACACTTTTTCTTCATCTTCTATTCATATTCCCTTTCATTCTTATTTTCATTAAAAAAATCCAAAAAAAAAATATATTTAGTTCATGTCTTTTTTATTTTTTTCTTCTATTTTTTATTTAAAATATAAAAAAAAATTATAGTCTTTTTAAATTTCATTTAAATTTATGTTTTTATATCATTTCTAAAAAATCCAAAAAAAAAATGTAATTGTCATGATAGTTTTTAAATTGAAATTCTTATTCTTTCCTTATTCAAAATATCAAAAAAATTCATTATAATTTTATTAGCTTCACTTAGGTTTATGGTTTTATATAATTTTAGTCAAAAATCTCAAAAAATATGGATAAGTCCTTTTCATTTCTATATGTAATTCTTTTAATTGCATTTTTATTTTTCATTTATTTTAATTTTTTTTTAAAAAGTAAAAAATATTAAGTTTAATTTCATGTTATTTCTTTTAGTGTTTTTTTTATATAGTTATTATTATTATGTTACTAACATTTTTGTTTTCTTTCTTCTTATTATTATTATTATTGTTGGTATTATCATTATTATTATTGTCATTTTATGTCAAAAATGAAAAAAACAAGAGAGAGAATTTTTTTTAGTATTGAAAAAAAATACACAAATAACCATATTTTTGAGAAAATTGCGCAAATAACCATGTTTCAGAAACCACTACAACGGAGGCGCCAAGTGAGATGGCGCATGCACTCATCTTTTTTCCTTAGACGTCATGTCACTTGGCGCATGCACTTTATTTTAGTCATGTGAGATGACGCATGCACTATAAAAAGGGGAGGAGACGCCATCTGAGACGGCTACTACGTGAAATTGTGTTTTCTATAAATAAATCACCCATTTCTTCATCATTCTTCACACTTTCTTACATTCTCTTCTTATTTTTTCTCTGTTATTTGCGTCATGACATCTCCCATGATTTTCACCAGAGATGGATACGTTATTTTCTCGGCCACCAAACCTCCAATGAAAATGAAATTTCGGCACATTCACTCCATGGAGCGTCTGAAGAGAGGGTTGATGCGATGGCTAAAGGGAGATATCGAGGCTGGGGAACAAATTAGAAGGATCCAGAGAAGAAGAACAACCACCTCACTTTCAACTGGAAGAACTCAATCTTGGTTGGAGGAAGTCAAAACAGACAGAGACGTAATGATGATGATGCATGGATCATATGAAATTGTTTTGACAGTTGTAATTTCTTAGATGTTTTATCGTTTTTTTATTTATTGGTTGCATGTGTTTTGTTGTAACAAATGCTCTTAATGGAAAAAAAAGTTACGTTTAGAACTTAAAAAAGTGCAGATGGTTTGCATACAATTTTTATGTTATCGAGCTTATAGCCCGAGTGGGACAATTTTTTTGATTGTGTCCGGCCTGACGACATAAACCACACTTTCTTTCTAGCTTGTCAAGGGAGTCCATTTCAGTTGTGATACGCTTGCTTTTGGGACGACCCTTTTTATTCCTTCACATTTGATCGTTGTGCCATACTATTTCCCCGTTGTATGCAGGCCAATAATCAGGTTTCACTACCATTGGGAAGCCATTGTTGTATATGTTGAGCAAGGTTTCAAACTTGAAAATGGGAGATAGAAGTAGTAATGCATCTTAATGAGAATACGCACATGTCGCAATGACATGACAGCAAGGCATACAAAATGGTTAAAACTTTCCATAATCGCACCAACGAGATGGTAGTATAACCATATACTCTTATTTTGGCAGCCCCTCATTGTGGTCGATTGTCTCTTTAACAATGAAGTTATGTCTATGTCGGTCGAACCTTATAATAAGATGGGTGTTGGCTTTGGCACTTTCTGCCTTAATATACTTCATGCAGCTTTTACTTCATAGTTGTCCCGATTGTAACACCACATTCCATATTTCACCTCTTTTTGCAAACAACGAAGCCATACTAAAATATGTTGATTTCACCAAAGCGGTTAATAGGATTTTTCTTATGCCTTTGAATACACTGTTCATTGATTTGATAATATTTGTTATCATGTGGCCCCATTGTTGTCCATTGTTGTATGACCTTGTCCACTGGAATATTATCAATCTACTTACCTGCATCCAAATTTGAAAATTGATCTTGTTGCGATAGTGTTTGAACGAAGGTTGTGTTAATGCATAGCCCACGTTCATAATTGTTTTCCTAAGAGCCTTGTATTTGTTCTCCCGCATGAAATTTTGTACGATATGTCTAATGCAGTAGACATGCGTAGAAGGAGGGTCATGCTAACCATTTGCAGGATTATTGTATGCACTCTCAATAGATGCATATCTATCGAAGATCAAACAGATACCAGGTTGAGGAGCCACGTGTGTTCGGAGATTCTTGAGAAAGAAACCCCAAGCACCACCAGTCTCTCCTTCGACTAGAGAAAAGTAAATTGGGAAAATGTTGTTGTTTCCATCTTGTGCAGCTGCCATTAGTAGCGTGCCTTTGTATTTCCCATACAACCATGTTCCATCTATTTGAAAAATAGGTTTTCATGATGCAAACCATGTGATGCAAGGTTGAAAAGCTCAAAACATTCGACTGAATATTCCATTTCTGTTGACATAAGTACCATCTGGGGCATACCCTGACAATGTTTCCATAATATAAACAGTTCCAGGAGAATACGTCTGAAGTGCATGCAGGTAGAGCGGTAGTTATTTGTATGACTCCTCCCAGTTTCCATATACCTTTTCAATCGCCTTGGTCTTTTCTAACCATGCCTTTCTGTATGATGGTGTATAATTGTATACCGTAGTGATGTGAGAGATTATAGTTTTCACCTTCAATGACGGATCATTGCTGACGAGAGGTAGGATTTGTTGACATATTAGATCATAATTTAGTTTACGATGATCTTGTGATTGAGTAGAATTGATGCACGTGTGGGTGGACATAGAACCTATCACCCAACAATCACCTCTCAACTTGTATGATGCAATGAGCCTGAACATACAATCTGGGTGAACACATATGAGCTTGTACCTTTCTGGTTTTACTGAATCTACCTTAAAATCGATAGAGTTTAGCATGTGAAACTTTTTTATAGCTCACATACAATCTTCTCTATTACGAAATTTGTCTTTCTCTTTTAAATTTTCATCTGACTGCATATATGGGTTGAAAAAACATCTGATGACAGTTCATCTCCGCCCATGTTGAAGTTTGTCATGTGTGAAGGTGGTGTGTAGATTTCATTCGGAGGTATTTCAGGTAGCCCATCATCTTCAGAATCATCGTTGGCCATGTCGTCAAACTCTAACTCTTCATCTTCCTCTTCTTCGTCAATGACATTTACTTCTGCTTGTTCGTCTTCGAGAGGATCAACCACTTGTGACTGAGTTGGTCGTGACAGTTGGGGCTCCCGCAACACAATGTACAACTCAATTGAGTCGTATCCAAAATACTCATGACTGGAAAACATATTTTGAAGGTCCTCGTCATCTTGAACTTTACCTTATAAAATATTATTTGGTTCTTACCAAAAAAAACGGATTTTGATAGAAGATGTGTGTCACTGGATCTCGTCCAAGTTTGACCTCTAATCGATTTTTGAAATACAAGAAATTGGCTTTTTGTTTAAACAAAACCAGATGCTCTCAGTGTCTCTAAATAAAAACCTAGAGGTGGGACAAATGTACATCTCAATGTTATAATGTGCACTGATAATGTATTGTGGTGTATAGGACATTGTGTTTGAATGTTTGAATGTTTGAAGGTTTGAGTGTTTGAATGTTTGAATCTTTGAGTGTTGATAATATTAGAAGCATGTAAGATAAATAGGTTTCATTAAACTTGAACAAGACAAAAATGCTCCACCACTAATTCACCAATTGAGACGGAGACACCTTTAAATTTTGCACTCATGCGTCAAGTCAAATTGTGCATCCCTACATGTTCTATCACCTTACATGCATGCGCAAAAGCCTGCCCCTATGTTGCCACCTATGCTGCCACCTACTCTACATGTAAGCCGGTCCCATGCCAATTTGAACGGTGCATGCTCTCTAAAGTGCATGTAGGCGCCATTTGACTTGGCGCCATCATGGCACGTATCATGCATGCATGCAACCACCAACCATCTCATTAATTCATTCACTCTTATACAATTTCGCCTATAAATATGGCGCCTGAGACACTTGGTTGCATCACCAATCATCTCAGTCTCTGATACAAACTCTTTCATTGTCTTATACAATTTCAAATATGGCTCTTCTCATAATGGGCAATTCTCACATAGGCACAAGAGACAACATTTTGGCGTTTGTAAGTTTCTATAAATTCTTAAATATTATTGTATATTATGTAGTGGTAGAAATGTGCAAGACTAAGCCATTGGATTAACTAGACTTTATACAAATAAAAATAAAAATCGCCACCGCGCTTTACTGTTTCCAAAGGAATGGGAAAAGAGCGAATAACCCAAAAAGAGGGGGAAAGATTCAAGGTAAGGGGGTTGGTTATGCAAAGGGAAGGTATTAGCACCGTAAACATCTACGGTACTCCGCAGGAATCTCTTTGAAAAATTTGTATATTTTGGCTATAAAAATGTGTTGTATATAAAATGGATGGTGGAGGTGAGAAAAGAAATATTTTTATGATTTTTGCACCCGCCGCGGTTGCGAACCTTTAGTGCCTACGTACCACCTTTCGTGCAATAGGGGATCAGGGTACACGTAGTTCCTCTTTTAAAAATTTGAAACACAAGGGTGTTGGTTGATTTTATGAGATAAGACATCATCGCAATTGTCCGTGTGAAAAACATACTTGCTACCCACAATCATGAGAAAGGAGAATTTGCATCATCTCAAAGTGGAGGATATGGCTTGGATTTTAAAATCAACAATGCCTCACTCAACACCCAAGTGGAAAATATCTTACTTCACTACATATTATAGAAGTATGGTTGTTTGCATCACTACAAGGATTGACAAGAGTCTAATCTTTTGAGAAAAGTTTTAAGATAAAAGCCAAAGTGGCAAAATGGTTTGAAATGAGATTGATTGACTTTTAGTCTTCTCACAAAAAAAATCAAGGTATTATTAAATTGATTGAAATTTATTTATGAAAATGTTTCAAAGATGCATGGACCTAAGTCCAAGTTTATTATGAAAATGTTTCAAGTTTCAAAACAAGAAGAGTTTTTTTTTTAAAGGAGGGAGAAGATTTTTGAAATTAAAGAAGATGGGAGGAGAAGAAGAGGCTATCCTAAAGCATAAGGTAAAAGCTAGGGATAAGAACCATCTAACCAACAAGAAGCCAATACTTGACATTATGAGTCAATATAGAATTCTCATTCTTCGGATTGAAACCAAGCAAGCAAAGATACTAGACTTCTTGAGAGAACCAAACTTCAAGTGTTTTAAGTCTTCGCAAAAATTGGGCAGAGTAACGGCTGTATACGGGTGAATTCCAGATTACAAACAAAGATCGTAATCTCAATAACCTGCACACAAAACAAATAAACAACCCAATGTCTTGAGGTAAACCTCAAGAACTCCAGACAAAATATCAAATAAAGTCACAAAGTCTCCAAGATAGGCCAAGGTCTCTAATCCTAAGTCCAAGAAGTCCATCACTCCATAATGCAAAGGATAGTAACCATGTAGTCCAAGTATCATTAATGATTTTTATGGTTCATGTTGATTATTAGGTGTCTTTAAAAAGAAAGAAAAGCTCAAGTGAGCAAAATAAAAATGACATAAAAGTAAATGCTCAAGTGAGCAAAGATGAAAATAGCATGAAATGTGAAATGCTATAAGTAAATGGTACATAAAGCATGAAAATAAAAGCGTAAAGTAAAGTTAATTGTTAGTAATTAGTGGTTAGTTGGATGACCATCTTAAAACTTGCATTTGGAACTCATTAGAGGATTGGTAGAACCAAAGCCTCCACACAACAAGTTGAGTTTGCTTTTTGTCAAGTATATCATCCATTTTGGAATTCTCACAAGGCAACATGTAATTATCAACGATGTTTAAGTGATCCGCATTGACCAAAGGTGTTGTAGATCCATTAGAGGATTGGTAGAACCAAAGCCTCCACACAATGAATCTCAAGGTTATTTGATCAAAGAGATAAAATTAACATACTTGGGCTTGCAATCATAAGTTTGGGCCACGAATGATCATTTATTTGAATCGGGACAAAATTTAGCGCTATGTTAAGCAATCGTAAGTGGACTTATGTAGAAGTCACACCTATTTTGAGGCCGGTCAATAGCAATCTATGTACTTCATGTTTGGATAAATGATATAGAGATCACCATCCCTTAACATGTAGCACAATTAAAAAATAAAGGGATAAGATGAAGAGGGAGGGGAATGATAAGCTAATTTGGATCACCATTTCAAAATTCTTTCATCTTTTAATTCAACCACTCCTCTATATGGATTAAAGCACTAAACATATCATTAATCCAAAGCACCAAAAATGAATTAAATAATTCACTCTTAGGTAGATTTGAATTGATGAACATTTATCCAACTTCATATACATCACAAAGTCCATTGAGTTTAAAGACAAATTGGACATTTAAAATTGCAATCTAAACCAACAATCAAAAGGAGTGAGTAGAAAAAATCATTTTGGATCAAAGCTGCCCCAAAACAAGGCAAGAAAGTGCATTCTGTCCCTGTGCAGTCGATTGCAGTAACTGTGCAATCGATTGCGCACAGTGTTATTTTCAAAAAAAATTGTGTGAAACGCTTATGTGCAATCGATTGCACAGTTACTGCAATCGATTGCACATTGTTACAGTAGCAAAAACAACATTTTAAAAGGGAAATTTCTTGTTCAAACTTTCCATCAAACACCTTATGATCATGGATCCAATTGAGCACGAAAATTCCATCAAATTATGAGAAAATAACACCATTGGAATCACAAAATAATGCTCAAAGAATCAAACCCAAAGATCAACAAGAGATCACATTGTGAAAGATGAATTATCCAACTTACCAAAGGTAGATCTAGAGAATTATCAAAACAACTTCAAGAATTTGCTTCAATTCAACCACAAGAATCAATTGACCAAGCTTGGATGTAGAGAATTGGTGAAGAAAAAGTGTTTGGATGAAGGTTTAGCTAAAAGATTAGTAAGCTTCAATGCAAAGCTTACTAAATTTTTGAAAATGGAGCTTTGAGTCAATTTGGTAGATGGAGAGAATTGAGAGATTTTTTAGCAAGGTGGATTTGGCTATTAAAAGCTTGCAATTTGAATGAAACGAGAGCTCTATTTATAGAGTTTTAGGATTGGGATTAGTGGTAATTTGGTAATTGATTCTTGGAGTCAAAATTTGAATTAATGATAACTCTTTCAAAAATTAGAGCCAAAATTTGAATTAATGATAATTCTTTCAAATATTAGAGCCAAAATTTGAATTAATGATAATTCTTTTTAAAAATGAAAGATTGGCACTAAAATTTGAATTAATGATACATCTTTCAAAAGTGAAGGAAAATTGGAGCCAAAATTTGACAAGTTTAAAATGCTGATTTTTTTTTAATTTTCACGCTGTGCAATCGATTGCACTACAGTGCAAATTGATTGCACAATGTATTTTTTTCAAAAATGGCGCAAAATACACTATGTGCAATCGATTGCACTTTAAGAGCAATCGATTGCATCAGTGAAAAAAAATGAAATTTTTTAATTCTTTTTCTTTGCAAATAGAGATTTTAGGAAAATAATACCAGAAATCCTTATTTGTCAGATGCTTCGACTTGGTACCTACAAAACAAAAATATACAAAGACAAAGACAAATATTTTTTTGTATTTTGATTAGAAGTTAGTCAACAACACATATACAAAATACACAACCAAGGTGCTTGGAGATTCCTCAAGAGCAAACTTAAAGATAGGAAAAAAGAGGAAGAACCAACCCTAATGTGATCTTGTTATGATCGAGTTGATATGATATGATAGAGGAATCTTAGGGGCAAAAATTGGGGTACAACAGCTGCCCTTATTTAAGTGTCTTCTATTTGGAGATACGAAGGTTACAAATCTTCATGTCGATGCGATTGAAGATACTTAAATATAAAACAAGCCCTATTTTTGTTTCTAAGATGCCATGCAATGCTTATGATTATGGATGCATATGAACAGAACAAAAGAGACGCAAAGTAACACTGGGGATGCCACAAAAATGAAGAAACAAAGGAGCAACCCCACCAGGAAAATAAATCACTGGTGGACCAAAAGAATAGAACCAGAGAGGAGGATAACAAGCATCGACGTTCACTGCCGATATCTACCAACGTTCACTGAAGGTAGAGAGAAGAAGATATACCGACTCACAGATGACGGTAAACTACCAACTCAATAGTTGAAGGTAGAAGAGAAAATATATCATGCCATCGCCGTTCACTGACGAGGAACTATCACCGTTCACTGATGATAGAAAAAAGATAATAAACACCGACGTTCACTGCCGGTGCACTACCAACGTTCACTGAAGGTAGATTTTGAAAATATCATACCATCGCCATTCACTGACGAGGAACTACCACCGTTCACTGATGATAGCAAAAGATAAGAAACACCGACGTTCACTGCCGCTGCACTACCAACATTCACTGAAGGTAGATTTTGAAAAATATCACACCATCGTCGTTCACTGACGAGGAACTACCACCGTTCACTGATGATAGCAAAAAGATAAGAAACATCGACGTTCACTGCCGATGCACTACCAACGTTCACTGAAGGTAGATTTTGAAAATATCATACCATCGTTGTTCACTGACGAGGAACCACCACCATTCACTGATGATAGCAAAAAGATAATAAATACCGACGTTCACTGCCGATGCACTACCAACATTCACTGAAGGTAGATTTTGAAAATATCATACCATCGCCGTTCACTGATGAGGAACCACCACCGTTCACTGATGATAGCAAAAAGATAAGAAACACCGACGTTCACTGCCGATGCACTACCAACGTTCACTGAAGGTAGATTTTGAAAATATCATACCATCGCTGTTCACTGACGAGGAACCACCACCATTCACTGATGATAGCAAAAAGATAAGAAACACCGACGTTCACTGCCGATGCACTACCAACGTTCACTGAAGGTAGATTTTGAAAATATCATACCATCACCGTTCACTGACGAGGAACCACCACCGTTCACTGATGATAGCAAAAAGATAAGAAACACCGATGTTCACTGCCGATGCACTACCAACGTTCACTGAAGGTAGATTTTGAAAATATCATACCATCACCGTTCACTGACGAGGAGCCACCACCGTTCACTGATGATAACAAAAAGATAAGAAACACTGACGTTCACTGCCGATGCACTACCAACATTCACTGAAGGTAGATTTTAAAAATATCATATGTTCCCCAAACTTCTGGTGTTTCACCTAGAACGAGTCTCAAATTCTTCCTTAACCAAGGAATTCCGCCTGGAAAGGGTAATATGTAAGTTGTCTCAAATAAAGAGACTTCAACTTGCAAAGATTTCACAATGAGCAATTTCTGTGAATTTGAAAGTCTTGCCATCCACTAGCATAAACTGACGACGGACTGCAAGCTAACCACTCATAGAGGAAATAGCAAAAAAAAGTTACGTCGACTTGTACAGGGAAGCACGAGTTGCTCAAATAAAGAGACCTGTTGCTTGTTACCATGGAGGATTATAAAAAGAAATTACTTTCTGGGGATAGAAATATGGCTTCCCGGGGAAAGAGATATGACTTCCTGGGGAAATGAGATATGACTTCCTGGGGAAATGAGATATGACTTCCTGGGGAAATGAGATATGACTTCCTGGGGAAATGCCACATTATTCCTACTGAAGAGATAAAGTCTTCTCGTGCAAAATAAATGCACAAATCAAAGCCCAAAGTCCTCAGAAATCCAAAGTAAATAATATTGTCATGCAACCACGAATCCAATTAGAAACAAACTGGAGCAAGACGGCCAAAGAAGATACATCCTTTGAGAAATAAACTCAAGAGGGAAAACCAAATCCAACTAAGCAAGGAGCGCTGCAGGAAGGTTTGAACACAATGTCAATAAAAAATGATTTGTAACAATGCATGATGCATGTATGAATGTATGAGTGATATCGTGCATATGCTGGTAAAAGGATACATAATCGAACAAAACTGCCTCAGGTACCAACAACATTGGTCTAAACTTCAACCAGAAAGATCAATCCAAGAAAGGTAAAAGCAACTGCGGAAACCAAACCTATTGTCTGTCCTAACTTCACTAAGGAGAAACATAATCCGGATGTAGCTAAATCAAACAGATACCGGGATAGAACATCTTTCTTTCGTTTTCATCGGAGAAACCAGTTTTCCAAAAACAACGTGCCTACTGAAGATTGCAAAACTAGTCTCAAATAAAGCAGACTGACATCGAGACAACCAAACCTCACTGAGGAATTCAAATCCACTTCCCTGGAGAGAAAAAAACTGAGGATTGAAAACTTTTCATCATGAATACTCATTCCAACAAGAGATGCCCTGGGATAACCTTCCCAGGGAATAACACACAGACTTCCATGGGGAAAACAAATGTTTCACAGTCCGTACTCCTACTGGGGATTTCGATACTGATTGTGAATAAGGCAAATGGAAACCAAATTGTCAAAACATTCACTGGGGAAATCAGGCCCACTTTGAAGGAAGAAAAACATACAGACTTCACTAAGGGAGACAATACTTCATCAACGAGACATCTACCGGGGACTTCATGCTGACTTCATTGGGGAGGTCGACACCACATCATCGAGGGGAAACCAAGATACGTTCTTCAATGGGGGAAAAGGACTTCTATCAAATAAACAATGCCTTCACTGGAAAATACTTGATTGAGTCTTCATATCAACCAAACCTATTCCAACAAAAGATGCCCTGGTGTAGTCTTCCTGGGAAATCAAGAAGTCAACATTAATGCCAATACTGCAAAAAGAGCGATATCTTAGCACACCAAGGGAATAAAACCTTTCATCATATGAGGGAAAACTTCGCTGGGGAATCTTGGGACGGAGGCTTCTGACCATGCAAACCCAAAATCAAAAGCGAACCAAGACTTGGTCGGGGATCATGGGATCACAAACCTAATATTGTACCTTACGCCAGCTGGTATCGTCTTTAATTATCTGAGAAACACACAAAGATTGCGCATATACCAACAAGATGACCTGAGAAAAACCTTCACGAAGGAAGTAAATATTCTTAAAACAATCGGAGTTTGTTCATTCCAGGGATCGCCATTTTTGTTGTCATTGTTTCATCACAAATCCCAAAGTAAATTGAATTGTAAAGATCTCTTTCTTTTTGAAAAGTCAATTTTGTTTTTTTTTAATCTTTTTGCTTTGAAAGTTATTATCAGTAATAAATGAAGTCTTTGCAGGCTAAATAAAAATAAGAACACAAAGAATTGGGAAAAAGCTCGAATTTTATTAATAGAATGGTAGTCTGTGAATGGCGAGACTCCATGGATGATTACAAAGTTTGGGAAATGGTAATATATAATGGAAAAGATACATTGAGATACAATGACCACCATTCCCCTAACAAATTTTGAAGTCCTAAGCAGCAGCTTTTGTTGAAGTATGGTGAGGATCCGAGAAGATTGTTGCTTCAACGATCAAGTCTTGTCTGACGTAGTTACTTGCCAAGAAAAATACCTAACTTTTGCCTAAGCTGCCCTTGCGGGTTTTCAACTTAGCGGGAAATTTATTCTGTTTATGTCTCTAATTTTTGCCTAAACCGCCCTTTCGGGTTTTCAGCCTACCGAGACGCTCCTTTTTGCCTAAGCCGCCCATTCGGGTTTTCAACTTAGCGAGCTATTCTTTTATTTCTTTAGGCGAAGTATTTCTTGACTGCGTCAGCATTCATGGGACGTGGGAACTCCTCGCCATCCATAGTTTCAAGAATTAATGCACCACCAGAGAAGGCTTTCTTGACAACATATGGGCCTTCAAAATTAGGAGTCCACTTGCCCCTAGAATCAGTGTTAAAAGACATGATCTTCCTGAGCACGAGGTCGCCTTCTCTGAATTCACGAGGTTTGACCTTTTTATCAAATGCTTTCTTCATTCTTTTCTGATATAACTGCCCATGACATAAAGTTGTCATCCTCTTCTCTTCAATAAAATTCAATTGGTCAAACCTGTTCTGGACCCATTCAGCATCTGTCAACTTGGCTTCCATTATCACACGCAACGAGGGAATCTCTACCTCAACAGGGAGTACAACTTCCATTCCATATACCAGGGAGAACGGGGTTGCTCCTATTGAAGTGCAGATAGATGTTCGACATCCATGCAGAGTAAAAGGGAGCATTTCATGCCAATCCTTATAAGTAATAACCATTTTCTGGATAATTCTCTTGATATTCTTATTAGCAGCCTCAACAGCCCCATTCATCTTTGGCCTGTATGGAGACGAATTGTGATGGACAATCTGGAATTCTTCACACAGTTCTGTCATCATTTTGTTGTTCAAATTTGAGCCATTGTCAGTGATGATTCTACTCGGCACACCATACCGACATATTAGATTGTTTTTGATGAAACGCACAACCACCTGTTTGGTAACATTGGCATAAGAAGCAGCCTCTACCCATTTGGTAAAGTAGTCAATTGCTACCAAGATGAAACGGTGTCCATTTGAAGCTTTGGGTTCTATCATCCCGATCATGTCAATACCCCACATAGAGAAAGGCCATGGGGAGGAAATTACATTGAGAAGTGTCAGAGGCACATGGATCTTATCTGCATAAACCTGGCATTTATGGCACTTCTTTGCAAATTTGCAACAATCAGATTCCATTGTCAACCAATAGTAACCTGCCCTTAGCATCTTTTTAGCCATCGAATGTCCATTAGCATGAGTGTCAAATGAACCTTCATGAATCTCATGCATCAACATGTCTGCTTCGTGTCTATCCACGCATCTGAGCAAGACCATGTCATAATTTCTCTTGTATAACACATTTTCACTGAGGAAGAAACTGCCTGCCAATCTTCTCAATGTCTCTCTATCTTTCCTCGATGCACCAATCGGGTATTCCTGAGTCTGAAGAAAATGCTCGATATCATAATACCAAGGTTTTTCATCTGCTACCTCCTCTGTCGCAAACACATGAGCGGGCCTATCCAGCCGTCGAACTGTAATACAGGGTATATCATTCCAAGAATTCACTTGATACATGGAAGCCAGAGTTGCCAGAGCATCCTCCATTTGATTTTCATCTCTAGGGATGTGATGGAATTTAACTTTATTGAAGAAGGGTAGCAATCTTCTAGCATAATCTTTGTAAGGGATCAAGCCAGGGTGACGAGTATCCCATTCTCTTTTAATCTGATTTATTACCAAAGCTGAATCACCATACACATCTAGAATTTTGATTCTGAGATCAATAGCTTCCTCAAGACCCATGATGCAAGCCTCATATTCCGCCATATTATTAGTGCAATCAAATGTTAGCCTCGCAGTAAAAGGAACGTGCGATCCATGAGGAGTGACAATCACAACACCAATTCCTTTACCATAAGCATTCACCGCTCCATCAAAAATCATACTCCAATGAGATTCAGGGTCAGGGCCTTCCTCAGGCAATGGTTCATCACAATCTTTCACTTTCAAGAACATCACATCCTCATCAGGGAATTCAAATTTTGCAGACTGATGATCTTCCACCGGTTGGTGAGCAAGGTAATCTGCCAACACACTACTTTTAATAGCTTTTTGAGTGCGGTACTCAATATCATATTCAGACAACAACATCTTCCAGCGGGCAATTCTCCCAGTAAGAGCAGGCTTCTCAAAAATATACTTGATTGGATCCATTTTGGAGATCAACCAAGTGGTATGATTCAACATATACCGCCGCAAACGCTTTTCCGCCCAGGCCAAAGCATAACATGTATTTTCTAGTATGGAATACCGCGACTCACAATCAGTGAACTTTTTGATGAGATAATAATGTAGAACTCTTTCTTTCCTATTTCATCCTGTTGTCCCAGAATACAACCCATGGATTTATCTAACACCGTTAGATACATAATCAGCGGTCTTCCTTCTACGGGAGGGAGCAAGATAGGAGGTTCACACAGATACTCTTTAATACTCTCAAATGCCCTTTGGCAGTCATCCGTCCACACACAACCTTGATCTTTCTTTAACAACTTAAAGATCGGTTCACACTTTGCAGTCATGTGGGAAATGAATCTGGAAATATAATTCAAACGCCCGAGGAAACCCCTGACTTGCTTTTCAGTTCTTGGTGCTGGCATTTCTTGAATTGCTCTGACTTTATCAGGATCAACTTCAATTCCTTTCTGGCTAACAATAAAACCCAACAATTTCCCCGATCTAACTCCGAAGGTGCATTTATTTGGATTCAAGCGGAGACGAAACTTCCTCAAACGCTGAAACAACTTCAACAAATATTTTATATGCCCTTCTTCAGTTTGGGATTTGGCAATCATATCATCAACATATACTTCAGTTTCCTTGTGCATCAGATCATGGAATAGGGTTGTCATAGCCCTCTGGTACATTGCACCAGCGTTCTTCAACCCGAAGGGCATCACTCTGTAACATAATGTTCCCCGGGGTGTGATAAACGTTGTTTTTTCCATGTCCTTTGGAGACATTCTTATTTGATTATACCCGGAAAATCCGTCCATGAACGAGAATACTTTGAATTTTGCTGTGCTATCCACTAACATATCAATGTGAGGCAATGGAAAATCATCTTTTGGACTAGCTTTATTTAGATCTTTGTAATCTACGCACATGCGGACTTTTCCGTCTTTTTTCGGTACTGGGACAATATTGGAAATCCATTGAGGATACACTGACGTCACAAGAAAACCAGCATTAATATGCTTTAGGACCTCCTCTTTGATCTTTACTGCCATATCTGGGTGGGTTCTTCTCAACTTTTGTTTAACTGGCGGACACTCTGGCTTCAATGGCAAATGATGCTCAACAATGTCTGTATCTAGACCAGGCATGTCTTGATAAGACCAAGCAAAAATATCCACATACTCTTTCAACAGCTCAATCAACCCGCTCTTCACATCAAGATGCAACGATGCTCCAATCTTAATCTCTTTCGGATCTTCTTCTGAACCCAAATTAATCACTTCCAAAGGCTCCTTATATGGCTGAATGGTATTATCCTCGTGCTCAAGCAACCGTGAGACCTCTTCTGGAATCTCATCATAATATTCTTCTTCAGCCCCAAACACAGGACATTCAAAGTTGGGAGAGGGTGCAGGGTCATTGTATTCAACGGGTTTTTTAATTAATCTGCACATATGATTTATGATTGCTTTTAGAAACTGACACATATAACAAGTGATCATGCAGATTAATTTTCAGTTATCATTTATTTTGGGTTTTTTATTTGATTACCATTTCCCAAGAAAAAGCAGAAAATAAGGACATATTTTTGGAAGCAAAGACAACTTTTATTAATGATCTTAAAAATCAAAGCAAACGGATAAGCCCATACAATACTTTCACCTTGGGCAGAGTGAAAGCTTTTCAAAGAAAGAAACAGATTAACAAAACAAATTACTTTGAAATATGTATGCAAGAAGGAACATCAATGGTGACCCAGTTCTGAACTCGGACTCCATGCGTCACAAAATTCGATACTTCCTTCTCTGCTTCATCTTCTTCAACAGCATTGATTCCAGAACCAATTGGACGGAGGTAGCCTCCGCTGCGGAAAACATCATGATAACTGTTCACAGGAGACTTTGACTACAAACTTTCGCCTTTGCCATTATTCGAAGAAAAACCCAAACCAGTTCTGTTCTTGTTCACAGGTGGATCCACCAGTCGTCCCCAAACTGCATTATGACCATTGCGCACAACCTGCTGTGCATCCTTCAGGGAAACCACAGAATTCTCATTCCTCCTTATGTTGTCAATGGATAGGGCTTGGAAATGGGTTCCAATAGCAGCCTCGTCCGCTTCTACAATACTGAAAGAGGATAGATGGGATATTAACAATGCTTGCTCCCCATTTATGATCACTACCTTCCCTTCACGCACAAATTTTAGCTTCTGATGCAGAGTTGAAGTGACAGCCCTTGCTTCGTGTATCCATGGTCTTCCAAGAAAACAACTATATGCGGGAATAATATCCATAACCTGGAAGGTTATCAAGAACAAATGTGGTCCTATATGGATGGGCAGGTCCACTTCACTGATGATAGATTTCCTCGACCCATCAAAAGCCTTCATAATGATGCCACTCGGGCGCATAGATGTTCCTTGATACTTTAACTTCAAGAGGGTACTTCTCGGTATAACATTCAGCGCGGATCCGTTATCAATTAGCACATTGGACAGCGAATCATTCTTACAGTTCATGGATATGTGGAGGGCCAGGTTGTGATTCCTCCCTTCATCTGGTAACTCATCATCACAAAAGCTCAAATTGTTACATGACGTAATGTTTCCAATTACGCTGCTGAATTGATCTAATGGCATGTCATTCTCTACAAAAGCTTGGTCTAGTACTCTCATCAGCGATTCTCTATGAGCAGAGGAATTCATCAATAAGGCTAGAATAGATATCTTTGAAGGAGTCTGCAATAGCTGATCTATAATTCTGTAATCGCTCATCTTAATTATCTTCAAGATATCATCCACTTATTTCTCTAATGTAGCTCCACTAGTCCCTCCTGCAGACTTCTTAGGCTCATCATTCTCAGCAATCTTCTTTCTAGCAACAACATCTCTTCGAATGACTGGTGCAAATACACGACCACTACGGGTCACTCTGCTATTATCAGCTATATTTCCAACATCTGGCATCGGCTGGATGGGAATCTCCACCCCATCTTCTAAGATCGTAGCGTTGTATTTGTAAGGCACAGCCTTATCTGATTTATAGGGAACAGGACCTGGCAGACTAATTACCAATGGGGCAACAACTGGTTTGCTATGGTACTCCACCTCAAGATGAGTGGGTGCACCAAAACAAGGTACAATGACATTCACCCCTTCCTCAACATAATCAACCATCAAAAATTCATTTCCGGCAAACAAATCTTCGTCTGAAGAGAAATACTCATCTGCGGAGGCATACTCTTCCTCTGACTCTTCCATCAAACAGACTTCAACCATATCAATCTCATGATAATCATCTCTCTGACCTGTGATCTTGATGGTTCCATTGTCTAACAGCAACTGAACACCTTCCCTCACAACAGAACATCCTCGAGGATTTCGACAACAAATTATGCAAGATCCATATTGGTGTTCCACCTGACCAGCAGTATGGCAGAAGGTAGCATGTAACTGCACTAGATCCTCATTCAAATGATCAACATCAAAAATTCTGAATTCACCCGGACATCCAGAAACTATATTCACTTCCTCTTCATATTCTTCCCTAGGCCTGATTATATGGATTAAACCTTCATCCATCATCTCCTGCAAATCAGCATTTATCTTCTCGCAACCCTATATATATGTACTGCAAACAGCACAACCGGTATGGTCATGCGTATAATAACTGAATTTACAGAGATCTGCGTGCATCTTCACCAAATCCCCTCTAACCAGATTAATGTCAAAAATTCGAAAGTCGCCTGGACAACCGGCTACCATATTCACAGCATTCACTCCCCCGTGCTTGGGTAGAGGATTGTCTTTCACATTAGGTCCCACGTCTTTGAAAGATAAAATTCCAGACTTCACCAACCTTTACACTTCAGTCCTCAAAGGATAACAATTCTCAACACTATGCCCTGGTGCTCCCTGATGAAAGCCACACGTCTGGTCTGCTTTGTAATACCATGGCAATGGTGATGGTACAGCGGGAGGTGGTCGTGTCTGGACCAACTTCTTCTGAACCAATGTTGGTAATAGCACTGCATAGCTCATGGGAATAGGATCATAGTTCTCCCTTCTCTGATTATACCCTTGATTCCCCTGCTGGGATGGTCTCTGATAAGCAACGGTAGTTGGAGCTGAAGGAAAATTGTGATCAAAAGCGCAGCGGAATTTAAAATTTTCCTTTAGCGATCCTTACGAATGAGCATGGTCAGTGATAGAAATATTTACCTCTTATGGCGATTCAGACCATTGATGTTGTGATCACGAGCATTGATGAAGAACAACGCCTCTACTCAGTCCACACGAACAGATCGCTTCCGGTCACAGTGCTAGCTGATCACAAACGGAAACTTTGAGTGAGAGAGAGAATCAAAAACGAAATTGCATCAAGTGAAATTGCTTCATCACAAGGGATCTATTTATAGAATCACTCGTGTGGGCTACAAGCTAAAAGCCCAATTAAGGCTATAAGCTAAAAGCCCAATTAAGCTTATGGACATCATACCTTATGATGTACCATATATCACTTATCCACGTGGTACCTTACCACTTTCCGTATTACACTTAAGTGCACCGTACCTTACGATGTTCCTTATTTATTCTATCTCTCATCAACCTGTCCTTATGTGTGTGACCCTGTAGGTTTTCGCGACGTTGGCAATTATATTAAATCACACATTTAATATAATAAACAGTGAGCGGTATCTAGCAACACATCACTGTTACCCAAGTCACGGAAGTTTCATGTGATCTGACCAAACCTTTCTGTGATAATATTTGTGTTGTACAATTACCCTTTTGCCCTCATGTCTATATTGAACACAAGGCATACACTGTGTCACCCTTGTCCTGTTCAATATTGGGCCCTTAGACATTTATCCTGTTATGCAAGATGAGCAAATTCCATCTAGGTCACTCATGTCCCTTAGCATGCTTTGTGAAGTACCCATCAACCGTCTTTATAGTCATCCAGTTACGGATGACGTTTGATCAGCAATAAAGTACTTGACTCTACATCTAGGGTCCATAGTGGTTTCAGGTCGAAGGGTGGTATACATCATTATCATCATGAGAATAACTTATGACACTTTGCATAACATTCTATGTAGTATTCTCATAGCGGGTCAATCCAGTATAAATATTACTCCTAATATTCATACTTATGGCAAGACTTGATAACTCCTTATCTATGATCCATGAGATGTGATCATCAATCTATCTTCATAATAATCTTAATGCTTTAATGTTATCCCACTTCACATTAAAGCTTGACTACGGATACTTTAAGAATAGTGTCTTATGTTTAATGGGATCTCATGATTAAGTCACACTTAACATTTCATTAAACCAATAAACCATTCTAGGGACTTTATTATTTTGGAAAGCAAACATAATAAAGAAATGCCTTTTATTATTAATAAATAATTTGATAGAAGTACCAAAAGTATTGGCCTCTAGGGCTTACACCAACAGGAGCGGAATTCATAACAGGAGTAACTGAGGCGACTTGCTGATGACGCTGATAATTCTTTCTAGGAGTGTTTACCTCTCTCTCTTGCATAACATCATTTGCATCCCCCTCTTTCTTCTTTGTAAACCCGTAAGATGGCTTCTTCACACCTCTAGATCCTTCACCCTTTGTCAAACGGCCTTCTCTTACTGTCTCTTCTAGGCGGACACCCATTCCTACCATCTCTGTAAAATCACTTGGGGCACTTGCTACCATTCTTTCGTAGTAGAAAGCTCCCAGCGTCTTTAGAAAAATCTTGGTCACTTCTTTCTCTTCCATGGGCGGAATCACTTGTGCAGCCACTTCGCGCCATCTCTGCGCATACTCTTTGAATGATTCTCTGTCTTTCTGAACCATGGCCCTAAGCTGGTCACAGTCAGGCGCCATGTCCACATTGTACTTGTATTTTTTAATGAATGCTTCTCCCAAATCATTAAAAGTATGGATGTTGACGTTGTCTAAACTCATGTACCATTTCAACGCAGCATCGGTCAGACTATCCTGGAAAAAATGAATCAGCAGATGCTGATCATCAGTATGGGTAGACATCCTTCTCACATACATCACCAAATGAGCACGAGGGCAAGTGTTGCCCTTGTACTTCTCAAATTCCGGGACCTTGAACTTAGCAGGAACTTTAACATTCGGGACCAAACACAGCTCATTCACATTCTGCCCGAACAACTCTTTTCCCCTAAGAGCCTTCATCTCTCTTTGCATTCTATCAAACTGCTCTTGGAAATCATCCATTCTGTCATAAATACCCAAGTCTTCACTCGGCGGAGGGAAAGGACGACACACATCTTCATTAACAAACGGAACCAAATTCACCGAAGGAGGTGCAGCAGGAACAGTATGCACCACAGGAGGTGCAGGAGTAACAACATTTGGAACCACTTGAGCATCTTGAGGACCCATATTGAAACCCTCAGGTGCAAAATTCTCTGGCATTCCCCACGGATAACCCTGAGGCATACGGTTTTGAACAACAGCCGGAGTAGCGGATACAGGAACAGTCAGAACTTCAGTACTTGCCCTTGTTGGTTGAGGTTGAACACTCGATGGCTGATTCTGAGAAACCACCAGAGCTTCCATCAGAGTAGTCAAGTTGGCCAAGCCATCCTTCAAAGCAGAAACTTCTTCGCGCAGCTCGCGATTCTCCTGTTCTAAGTTGTCCATCTTCTTTTTGAAATTAGCCTGAGTGTTGTAGTGATGAGTCAGCTTGATGAGTGAAGTAAAGAAGCTGGGTAAGACACCTGGATATGAATAACAAATGCAAGAAATATGTGCAATATAATGCATGATATGCAATTCATATGATTATTTTTACTTTACCATTTAATATTTCAAGGGATTTATGATTTATAGACACATTGCAAACATCAAAGTAATAAAGCTTTTGAAATACTGAAAAATTTCATTATAATAATTTCAAAATGGATTACAAGTTTCAATGATCCCAAGTACAAGATGAAAATACAATCTAAAACCCTGAGAAGAGGAACTAATAGAGATCAATCTGTACGCTGGCGCTTCCCTGTGAGCCTGGCGATCTGAGCCCTCAACCTCTGGTTTTCTTCCACATGTATGATGGCAACCTCCTTCCAATCATCTGAAGCAGGAAGTGAGTAATCAACACTTGTTTGAGGCTTAGGATAAAATAAATCTCCTTGCCTCTCCACAGACTCTACTGCTCTACTCTCAAGGATCTCGATCAAATCATCTCTCTCCTTCAGGTCTGCTCTGTAGGAACTCTCTAAAGTCTGGAACTTGTTCTTCTAAGCATCCCTTTCTTGTTGCATCCTAACCAAAGCAAGATGCAGCTCTTCTAGATCATCTAATAAGTTAGGAGTGGTCTTCACAAACAAATCAGGCATGGGTGTCTCCCGAGTATACGGCATCTTCAACTGAATGACTCTCGATCGGACCCACTGAAGATATGGCTCTAAAGAAACAGCACCCCTAGGTCCCAAATCCTTCATACTCTTCTTATGAATGTGATGCCAGGCCTTCGCAATCTGCTCCCTAGCTTCCCTGTGGTCTTCTCCTTCCTTCAGAAAGAAACTACTCAGATGAATATTGTTTGGTTTATCCCTCATCGGATAACCAAGTTGTCGCCATGCAAGAACAAGGTTATAGTTAATTCCTCCCTTTGTACCAAGAAGAGGCACATTAGGGAAACTACCACAACTGTCAATAATCTCCACATCCTGGTAAGCTCGATGATACCAATCAATATCCAAGTGAGTAAGTGCCATGATCTTAGGAGCCCAACGGGGTTCCTTCTTGACATCCCAAAAAGCGTCAGACTGAGGCATATGAGAGGTAAACCACCGGTACAACAAAGGCGTGCAACAGATAATCATTCCCCCATGATAAGAATTCCGAAGATGAACAGAGTAATAAGCATCACCCAACAGTGTAGGAACCAGGTTTCCAATCATGAAAATCTTGATAGCGTTAATGTCGACAAACTTGTCCATATTAGGAAATAAGAATAATCCATAGGCGAGTAAAGCAAAGATGGCCTCAAAAGCAACAGTACTCTTTATCCTGGCAAAGTAACGATCTTTCTCCAATAAGAACTGAGTTGGTAATCCTCTAATCCCTCCTTTGGTAGTCATATGAGCTTCCACCTCAGACTTCCCCAGATGAATCAAAGCAGCAATCTCATGTGGTTTTGGCTCACCCTCCAAACCAGTAAAAGGAACACGATCGGTAACAGGTAAATCCAATAGATAGGAATACTCTTCTAGTGTTGGCATCAACTGATAATAGGGAAAAGTAAAGCAGTGATACACCGGATCATAGAACTAGACCAAAGTTGAGAGAAAACCCTCCTTCATCTTCAGCTTCATGAGAGGAATAATGGATCCATACTTCTTCCGAAAGTCTGCAGGACACTCAATCTCTGGAATTAGATTGATCAACTCATCTATCTTAGGATCCTTGAAATTGTATTTCCCGGTCTTTCTCTTTCCAGAATCCATGGTTTAAAAGTACCTGAGATATTCACAAATAGTCAACCTTTAAATCCCTTGAAATATTGTTTTTTCAAAAGATGCTTATGAGTGCATGGATGCATGATGCAACAATCACACACAAGATCACACATATAGGGTTCATAGGTTCAACGTCACGAGCATGAGGTCGAAGGTACTACCCATAAGGTATTGGTCTAAAAAGTTATCACCTGCCGAACAAGGTTCTAGAGGTTCTCAGAGTCTGCATCCTTCCTTTGGATATTACCAACTTCCCGATTAACTCGGTAATTAGTAATATTCTCAAGAAAGACTCGTCCGAGTGTAGTATCGCATGACAACTATTTCCGGATTACTCTGTTATAGCTTCCGCACTACACCTAAAAGGCCAAGAGGGGTTAGGTAATCTACGGTCCTCAGCTTCGGCAGGCTCCCAAGTCGAAAGCAGTACGTCTTCCCGATTACTCGGTAAACGACACTACAATCAAAGGGGCCTCCATTGAGTGGGGGATCTCATGCCTCCTTTTTTGGGATTACTCCCTCAAAGTTAACATGACTATACCGCCTGTCCTATCTTAAAGTTTGCCCAAGTCCGGGTATAGGACTTATGAGTAATCACCAAGCACCCTGTAAACCAGGAAAATCCAGACAAACATATATACAAAATATAACACATAAACAACAATAGCACATATATAGATATAAACAAAGATAGGTTTAACCCACTTAGGGATGGACCAGCAAGAGGTCAATCTTTCCGCAGTGAAGTCGCCATTTTTTCGGTAGCGGTAGAAATGTGCAAGACTAAGCCATTGGATTGAATAGACTTTATACAAATCAAAATAAAAATCGCCACCATGCTTTATTGTTTCCAAAGGAATGGGAAAAGAGCGAATAACCCAAAAAGAGGGGGAAAGATTCAAGGTAAGGGGGTTGGTTGTGCAAAGGGAAGGTATTAGCACCCTAAACATCTACGGTACTCCGCAGGAACCTCTTTGAAAAATCTGTATATTTTGGCTATAAAAATGTGTTGTATATAAAATGGATGGTGGAGGTGAGAAAAGAAATATTTTTATTATTTTTGCACCCGCCGCGGTTGCGAACCTTTAGTGCCTACGTACCACCTTTCGCGCAATAGGGGATCAGGGTACACGTAGTTCCTCTTTTAAAAATTTGAAACACAAGTGTGTTGGTTGATTTTATGAGATAAGACATCATCGCAATTGTCCGTGTGAAAAACATACTTGCTACCCACAATCATGAGAAAGGAGAATTTGCATCATCTCAAAGTGGAGGATATGGCTTGGATTTTAAAATCAACAATGCCTCACTCAACACCCAAGTGGAAAATATCTCACTTCACTACATATTGTAGTATAGTTGTTTGCATCACTACAAGGATTGACAAGAGTCTAATCTTTTGAGAAAAGTTTAAAGATAAAAGCCAAAGTGGCAAAATGGTTTGAAATGAGATTGATTGACTTTTAGTCTTCTCACAAAAAAAATCAAGGTATTATTAAATTGATTGAAATTTATTTATGAAAATGTTTCGAAGATGCATGGACCTAAGTCCAAGTTTATTATGAAAATGTTTCAAGTTTCAAAACAAGAAGAGTTTTTTTTTAAAGGAGGGAGAAGATTTTTGAAATTAAAGAAGATGGGAGGAGAAGAAGAGGCTATCCTAAAGCATAAGGTAAAAGCTAGGGATAAGAACCATCTAACCAACAAGAAGCCAATACTTGACATTATGAGTCAATATAGAATTTCCATTCTTCGGATTGAAACCAAGCAAGCAAAGATACTAGACCTCTTGAGAGAACCAAACTTCAAGTGTTTTAAGTCTTCACAAAAATTGGGCAGAGTAACAGCTGTATACGGGTGAATTCCAGATTACAAACAAAGATCGTAATCTCAATAACCTGCACACAAAACAAACAAACAACCCAATGTCTTGAGGTAAACCTCAAGAACTCCAGACAAAATATCAAATAAAGTCACAAAGTCTCCAAGATAGGCCAAGGTCTCTAATCCTAAGTCCAAGAAGTCCATCACTCCATAATGCAAAGGATAGTAACCATGTAGTCCAAGTATCATTAATGATTTTTATGGTTCATGTTGATTATTAGGTGTCTTTAAAAAGAAAGAAAAGTTCAAGTGAGCAAAATAATAATGACATAAAAGTAAATGCTCAAGTGAGCAAAGATGAAAATAGCATGAAATGTAAAATGCTATAAGTAAATGGTACATAAAGCATGAAAATAAAAGCATAAAGTAAAGTTAATTGTTAGTAATTAGTGGTTAGTTGGATGAACATCTTGAAACTTGCATTTGGAACTCATTAGAGGATTGGTAGAACCAAAGCCTCCACACAACAAGTTGAATTTGCTTTTTGTCAAGTATATCATCCATTTTGGAATTCTCACAAGGCAACATGTAATTATCAATGATGTTTAAGTGATCCGCGTTGATCAAAGGTGTTGTAGATCCATTAGAGGATTGGTAGAACCAAAGCCTCCACACAATGAATCTCAAGGTTATTGGATCAAAGAGATAAAATTAACATATTTGGGCTTGCAATCATAAGTTTGGGCCACGAATGATCATTTATTTTAATCGGGACAAAATTTAGCGCTATATTAAGCAATCGTAAGTGGACTTATGTAGAAGTCACACCTATTTTGAGGCCGGTCAATAGCAATCTATGTAATTCATGTTTGGATAAATGATATAGAGATCACCATCCCTTAACATGTAGCACAATTAAAAAATAAAGGGATAAGATGAAGAGGGAGGGGAATGATAAGTTAATTTGGATCACCATTTCAAAATTCTTTCATCTTTTAATTCAACCACTCCTCTATATGGATTAAAGCACTAAACATATTATTAATCTAAAGCACAAAAAATGAATTAAATAATTCACTCTTAGGTAGATTTGAATTGATGAACATTTATCCAACTTCATCTACATCACAAAGTCCATTGAGTTTAAAGACAAATTGGACATTTAAAATTGCAATCCAAACCAACAATCAAAAGGAGTGAGTAGAAAAATCATTTTGGATCAAAGTTGCCCCAAAACAAGGCAAGAAAGTGCATTCTGTCCCTGTGCAGTCGATTGCAGTAACTATGCAATCGATTGCGCACAGTGTTATTTTCAAAAAAAATTGTGTGAAACGCTTCTGTGCAATCGACTGCACAGTTACTGCAATCGATTGCACACTGTTACAGTAGCAAAAACAACATTTTAAAAGGGCAATTTCTTGTTCAAACTTTCCATCAAACACCTTATGATCATGGATCCAATTGAGCACGAAAATTCCATCAAATTATGAGAAAATAACACCATTGGAATCACAAAATAATGCTCAAAGAATCAAACCCAAAGATCAACAAGAGATCACATTGTGAAAGATGAATTATCAACCACAAGAATCAATTGACCAAGCTTGGATGTAGAGAATTGATGAAGAAAAAGTGTTTGGATGAAGGTTTATCTCAAAGATTAGTAAGCTTCAATGCAAATCTTACTAACTTTTTGAAAATGGAGCTTTCAGTGAATTTGGTAGATGGAGAGAATTGAGAGATTTTTTAGCAAGGTGGATTTGGCTATCAAAAGCTTGCAATTTGAATGAAATGAGAGCTCTATTTATAGAGTTTTAGTATTGGGATTAGTGGTAATTTGGTAATTGATTTTTGGTGCAAAAATTTGAATTAATGATAACTCTTTCAAAAATTAGAGCCAAAATTTGAATTAATGATAATTCTTTCAAATATTAGAGCCAAAATTTGAATTAATAATAATTCTTTTTAAAAATGAAAGATTGGCACTAAAATTTGAATTAATGATACATCTTTCAAAAGTGAAGGAAAATTGGAGCCAAAATTTGACAAGTTTAAAATGCTGATTTTTTTTTAATTTTCACGCTGTGCAATCTATTGCACTACAGTGCAAATCGATTGCATAGTGTATTTTTTTCAAAATGGCGCAAAATACACTATATGCAATCGATTGCACTTTAAGAGCAATTGATTGCATCAGTGAAAAAAATGAAAAAATTTAATTCTTTTTCTTTGCAAATAGAGATTTTAGGAAAATAATATCAGAAATCCTTATTTGTCAGATGCTTCGACTTGGTACCTACAAAATAAAAATATACAAAGACAAAGACAAATATTTTTTTGTATTTTGATTAGAAGTTAGTCAACAACACATATACAAAATACACAACCAAGGTGCTTGGAGATTCCTCAAGAGCAAACTTAAAGATAGGAAAAAAGAGGAAGAACCAACCCTAATATGATCTTGTTATGATCGAGTTGATATGATATGATAGAGGAATCTTAGGGGCAAAAATTGGGGTACAACATATTAATATATTTTTTATAAAATTATTATTCAATTAGTCATCTTATGGACTCTTACACTTTTTACATTTTGAGTTTAGGATACTAAAATATTTAGAATTCGCTCACATAACTACATTACTCCCGATTCGTTGATCGTGCCCTATCTCGAATATGCGGGTATTGGAAATGTTATAAAAATCTCAAACTGCACGATTTATTCCAAGTTTATACTTGAAATGTTGGAAAGGTGAAGACCCGAGACACACACATTTCATCTACCAATAGGTGAATGTACCATCATACTAGAGGACGGGTACATGTTATTGGGTCTCCCTATCGATGGTAAGGCAGTTAATGGGTCGGTTCAATAACTCAATTCTCAATGCAAGGAATTGTTAGGCAAAGATATTGTAGAAGGTAGTGGTGCTAGAGGCCAAGGTATATTAATAACCGAACTCAAAAAACATTATGTGACTCTTAAGTTAAATGAAGATTCATCCGAGCTAGCAAGAATAACAAAAGCTAAAAATTATACGATGATACTATTTGGAAGCTTGTTATTTCCCGAAAGTACAGGGAATAGTGTAAATTTTATGTATTTAAGTTTGCTTAGGAACTTTGAAAAAACAAGAAATTATAGGTAGGGTTCTGCTGTTTTAGCCCATCTATACAATTCTTTGTGTAAAAACGCAACAAAGGACAAATGTACTTTTTATGGATGTGCTTTCTTACTCCAAGCCTGGGTTTATTGGAGAATGGAGTCCCTAAACCCCGTCAACAACAATGCATTCATTTTCCCATACACAACAAAGTAAGTCAAGAACTTAAATAATTTATTATTCATCCTTTCGCCAAATAAATGTATAAAATTAACTATTTTCAATTCCTTTAGGTATTGCATAACGGGTATGTATTACGGCAAGAATCCAAGATTCAATGTCGCTCTATATCGTAATCTATTGGATCACCTTGGCCCGGATGTTGTACGTGGTTCCTTTGAACTTTTCTACTTTTAAATTATTTATTTTTCACGTTTTCATTATTCTGATTTAATTTTATCCACAGTTTATCTGGAGACCATATTTGGGTTTAGACCATCAACCAAACCCCGAGGATGCAGCAGTTTGGACTGTAAAGACTACAATTATACGGTTCAACATTGTGGAGATGCACCACAACGACCGTGTCAAGATGTAGTTCAGAATGCATTAAGAGATACAATGCGATCAAACTTGTTTGTCACCCTGGCATCTCAAAAGGGTCAACGCCCAATGGGGTCTTACTAATTAAAAAGATTTTGATCTAGTATGGTGTAAGATGTGGCATATGCATCACCAACATGTCTTGCAATTCTCTGTTTTCCTCAACCAGAATAATATGCGACACACGGATCAATATTTTGATTGGTACATATTGGTTAGTAACCCAGAAATGCATGTGTTTCATCTGAGGTATTTGGTTGACCCACAAACACAATGGGCACAAACCTCAAATCCCCAACAACAAACCCAACGCACTTCAACTTTCCACCAAATACCATGACGATACAGATCCACAAACACTCAACCACAATCACCACCTCAATACCAATACACCCATATACCCCACACCCAACCACAATCACCACCTCAATACGAATACACCCATATGCCCCACACCCAACCCTAATCCCAATCGCAATACCAATATACCCACATTCCCTACACACAATTCCAATGTTCTCCATATCCCGATATGGGCTCCTCATCATCTCACCTTAGCCCAGATCTAGGCTTTCCGTAAGAATACGACCCAACCGACCTAACTTACCATCAACCACCACTTCACCATAGCATCCAACAGTCGCAATACCAAATGCCCCAAGGTTCATTTCCTTTTTACCCCCTTACTTAGACGACCAGTGCTATAGACCATCCATGGAACCCCACCCCCCACCAAGACGAAAAAACTTTAAGGGCATGGGTAACCGACTGTACCAAAGTGAATCTTCCAGATATGGTGATCTTATCGATTTTATGAATCCTGAATGCATTGACTTTGTCGGGCCACCGACCCAACCACAACTGGAAAATCGATGAAACTCACCACGAGATAGGAGAGGACGCGGATGCGGAACCACCGGTCGTTACTGAGTTCGGGGGACAACTAAATAATATGCATGGTTTTTTTCATTATGTAATCATTCATTTGTTAATGAAAAACTGAAGTTTCATGAAGCTATATCATTTACTTATTATCTTGTATTTAAAATAGAAAGCAAAAAAAATTGCCTCTTAAATGCACTTAGGCAGCATTTGAGATGGCTTAGGGAAAACATGTTGCACCTAGGCGCCACCTCACTTGGAGTCTTCTTCTAAAATTCAAGTGCATGCGCCATCTCACTTGGCGCCTCCATTATGGTATTTTCTGAAACATGGTTATTTGTGTAATTTTCTCTGAAACATGGTTATATGTGTATTTTTTTTCAATACTTGGTTATTGCTAAAATAAATTCACAGTTGGGACCACCATTACACCGTTCACACTAAAGGACATAGAAACAAAGTCCAGAAGTATCACAAAGTACACCATGTTAATCCCTGCATCAACAAAGTGAAAAAATAATATGTCAAAAATATAGAAATAAGAGTTGTACTATAAACTTAACCAACAAGAATCAATCTGGACCATTCTTTCAAATTCATCAAACATCTCAAATCTCCCTCCTAATTCAACTACATCCTCTATATAAAGATCTTCATCACAGTTACAAAGGGGAAGAAAAATGCCAGAAAATCCCACACAAAAAAGAGGGAAATAGTAGAGAAGAAAAAAATATTTAAATAAATTCACTCTGCTATATCCTTCACACCTTTTATCGCTTCATACACAAAAAAAACTCTGCCCAGATTTTCTCTTCTCATAATCCTCAACAATACTCACAGATATCCCTATTCAACACTTACTACTATGCTACCGATTCACCACAAAAACCTACAATTTCCAGCTTGAATTTCCATAAAAAAAACATAAGTTAACATCTTCATAAAATTTGTACAAACCCACTTCTCAAGCATCAAAACCTGCAGTTTTCAGAAGGCGACGCATTCAGCCAGAGCATTTTCGCATAGAATTTCTAGAAGAGAAGAGGAAAATAAAACCTACCTGAACAGAAGTTTGCATCGAAACCGAAACCCTCAAAATAGCTCTGAATTTGTAAGTTTCTTCTCATTTTTCACGAATTTTTTGTGTTGTATTTTGTGAAGTTATGTGCGAATATTGTTGTTGATGTAAACCATGAAAAACTAGGAGATATAATGTATTATTATCACCTTTCTTTTGAATCGCTTGAGAGAGCAGAAGAAAACTGAAGGAAAAAATCCCTACAAAAACACAGAGAAAATTATAGGAGAGAAGTTATCACACAAAAATATACCTCCAAACCAGTTCAAAAACACACAGAAACAAGACAAAATTCCGGAACTCTAAATTTTTTTGCTTACACCAAATAAAAGTTTCTGTTATCCAAATACTTGACTCAACACAGAAGAAATTCTAGAGAAAACAAAGAGAAATTGGGTAGAAAGGAAATCACCTTGAAATCTCTGTACATACACTCACCTACCTCCACAACAACTTAATATTGCTCCGCCTTCTTCACTCACTACTCAAACACATCCCGCGAAATCAATCTCTAAAAGCTCCAATTTTGTTCGCGTTTCCACTCTTCCCCATTGTGAACGCAACCACAACTCCACCGATACCATTATCACCTTGCTTGCAACACCGTCGTTGCCAGAATCTTGCCAGAGCAACACTCGTTAGCAACCAAAAGACACGCAACGTCGGTGACACTCTAACCCCTGCTCGCCTTGCTCCGCCTCGATCTACTCTGGCAACCACCCGTGAAGCACCCCTTAGGCCGAAAATTTCAGGTCCTCCCAGTCGAACCGCCGTCGGTGCCCTCAGAGAAGCTGTCGTGTTTTCGATTGTAAGTTGTTCTTTCACCTTTTTTTTTGCAATTTTCTAGTTTGATGTAAATATACTTGTTAAAACTGGAGTATGTGATTGTTGATACATCTGAATGTGACTATGAGAAAATAAAGTGAAAACCAGGGAAACAAACTTGTTGTCCCTTTTGCGTTTTTAGTGATACTGTTGGCTGAAGATTTTGATAATATTATTAGAAGCCAAGTGAATTGAACGTTTCGATCGAAATGAAACAAAGCGTCATGTTTCGAAGTAGCAGAAGCAGTGTTTCGAATAAGCATATTAAAGCTTGGAGCTTCGAGTGGCAATTATGGGAACATATCTAAAGAAGTCTCGAAATGACAACAAGGCTGTGTCTAAGGAAATGCGTTCGAAGCGGAGAAGTACCAAAACATTTGAAATTCAAATGCAAGCGGGACATTCGAAGTTTGAAATTTATGTGCTGGAGCATTTGAAGACACGTGGAGACAAAAGAGAGGCATTGTTCTGCATGTTCTGAACGTGGCGAAATCTTGTAGCAAGACCGTTATGGTCGAAGTAGTATAAATAAAAGTCTTAGTATTAGGATTTCGGGTGTCATATCTATTGTACTAAATACTCAGTAACATTCAAATTACCACATGGCTAGGGAAACGAATGCAAGAGCAATGTACGTATGATAGCACCACATATTTATGATTTAATGAAAACCTTTTATCATTTCCAGCACTTTCCTTTATCTTTCTGCCAAATAACATTTACAAGTTTTCTCATTCAAAGTCTTTTTATTTCGAAATCTCTTCATTAAAGCTTTACATTTCAATGCTTTCTTTACATTCCAATGCTTTCTTTACATTTCAAGCACTTTACATTTCAGAAAACTGTCATACTTTTCATGCCTTTATCTTCAAGTTTTGTCTTTCGAAAGTCTATTTTTACTTAAAGTCATTTACAGATTTCTTGCATTAAACGCTTTCTTCATATTTTGAATCTTTTACGTTCCAGAGCATCTTTTACATTAACTGTTTTTATAATTCGAAGCCATTTACTTGCCTTTTATGCAATTTTACATGTCTTTACAATTAACATTTATTCATGCAATTTAGTTTCGTACACGCATATTTTGATTACACCTTTAGATCTTTAAGAGAAAAATCGAAATAAGCCAAACACCTATACAACACTCAAATACCAACCATGAGTATCTGTTCGATCATGAGAGTTACCCTAATGACCAAGGAATCCTAGGATCAATCTAGTCGATCTTGTGAGTTACCAGAGAAATTGAATAACAGTCAGTAAGTTTATTCGATAGTTTGGAAGACTAGCGGTTGTTTACCAGAAATCACTGGAAACAAATTGGCACACCCGGTGGGACCAATAATTGGACATTAGAAATAAAGATTGTTGAGACATAACCATTATAAAAACGTTGGAACCTAAGAAGTTTACTGTTTTGTGAACCTAAGAAGTGGTAAAATAACCAACAACAACCAACCCTTATCCAGAAGAAAACGTTTGGCCAAAATGTCTAATTCTGACAATCAACAAGGGGAGCAAAATGCCCCACATACAACAGGAACTAATGTGTCCACTTCGATGGGAACATCTAATGTGATCCCTTCGAATGCACAGTCTGTTGCATCTTCAACCAGTAATATAGCCACCAATGGAGTAAGTGGCATATCAACTAATAGTTCGATCTTAGGAAATACTGGAACCATTGGTTACCCTGGGGGATTCGTTCCACCATCAGGGACACAATCCCATTTCGCCACTCCACTAACTAGACCACCCAGTTTCGATGGTAATAGAACCAGAAACTCCTCTTATGGAATGCCAACTTCCTTTATGGCAGGTTTACACAATTCCACATCGAATTCATCACCACAATTAGGGTCTGGGTCTGGGGCGAACCAGTTTATGACAAATAACCAAGGGTCAGTGGGTTATAGCATAATGCCTATTTTAACCACAGAAAACCAGTTGGCTTTTAGGAAATTGATGGATGACAGTAACCATAATATGATAGGGGTGTTAGCACAAACTATGCAGGAAATATTTGCCCCAATAGTGCAAAATTTGACTGTGACAAACAGGGAAAACGCTGACAACATGAGTCGAATAGCAGATTTCTTTGCTCCCCCAAAAAGGCGTAGGCAGAATCAGACGGGATTTCGAGCAAACATGCCTGTTATAGAACAAATTGCTAACGACCCAATTTATAGACCACCTAGAGAAGAAGTTAACTTAGGGGCCAGGGCACCAAGGTTAGAAGCCCCAATGATCCCAGGCCTACAAAGAGAGATTATCGAACCAGGGGCAAGGGTCGAAAGGCTAGAAGCCCCAGAGTTTCGAGAAGAACAACCTAGGGGGGTTGTCATGGTGGGTCGAAATCAAGATGCTGATGCTGTCGTTCATAGAATTCGAAACGATAACATCTTGGCAGAAAACAATCTAACCACCATGATAGAGAGAGTCATGGCCCAGAATGGCCTCAACACAGGAATGAGAAGGCCAAATTATGCTTCTCCTATATTAGATTGCATAATGCATACTGATTTACCAAGGGGATATAAAGTCCCTAAATTTACAAAGTTCGCTGGGGATACCAATGAGTCAACAGTCGAACACATAGCGAGATATCTAACTGAAGCGGGAGATATAGCCAATAATGAAGATCTCAGGATCAAATACTTCCCAAGTTCCTTGACTAAAAACGCCTTCACATGGTTTACCACTTTGCCTCCTGGGTCCATTGATACTTGGGCTCTCTTGGAGAGATTATTCCATGAACAATTTTACATGGGACAGTCGAAAATAAGCTTGAAGGAATTAGCCAGTGTCAAGAGAAAGTTCACCGAACCCATAGATGATTATCTGAATAGATTTAGGCTTTTGAAATCCAGATGTTACACAGTAGTGCCTGAACATGAGTTAGTCGAAATGGCCACTGGTGGCTTGGATTACTCTATTCGAAAGAAACTAGACACTCAGTATTTTAGGGACATGGCTCAGTTAGCCGATAGGGTTCGACAGGTCGAAAGGCTAAAGGCCGAAAAGGCCAGAGTCTTTAAGAATAGCAAGAAAGAAAGGATCTCCTATGTTGGAACTGCGGAAGCAGAAGAATATCCTGAATTCGAATTCGAAGAGGTCGAAATCGACCTCGCTGAATTAAAACAGGCCCCACCTTACTCCTGCAAATTATTGGTTCCCACAAAAGGGAAAGAGATTGTTGAAAATGAGAAAAGTGACAAATTCCCAAAGAAGGTTTATACCTTCGATGTCACTAAATGTGACGAGATTTTCGATTTACTTGTCAAAGATGGCCAACTCATTGTGCCATCAAATGTCAAAATACCTCCTTTAGATCAGAGAAAGAAGAGAGGGTTTTGTAAATATCATAGTTTCCTAGGCCACAAAACCTCACAATGTTTTCTTTTCAGGGACCTAATTCAAAATGCAATCAAAGATGGCAGACTAAAGTTTGCTGATAAGGCGAAGATGAAAGTGGACGAAGATCCCTTGGACGTCGCAGACACCAACTACTCCGAGCCTGCATGCATTGGAGAGATTAACATGGTGGAAGCTGACCAAAGCGATGCCCTAACAGGGGAGAAAGGTACTGAAACTGAAAATTGGGTGATGGTCGAAGTCGATAAGGAGGTCACTGAAGACATCCAGAAGATACCAGAGACTTCGATTGAAGCAGCACCTGTAGCTGTTACAAAAGAAACTCAGGCTACTGAAGGCCAGGAAAATCAGAACCAAGAACTAACACAGGTCACTGAAGGCTTGAGGCTGGAATTGGAGAAGGTCCAAATCACGAAGCCAACTTCCCCTCAGAAGGAAATATGGGACACTCTAGGGGAACCCAGTGGAAAATTTGACTATTTGGTCAAATATTCTGCCCCAGAGAGTTCGAAGGTTCACATTGAGGATATAAAGCCCACAGGATGGGGAGATGATGAAGCTAAGGGGGAAGATGTCGAGATAAATATGGTGGATATGGAGAGGCCTCGCTCTGAGATGGAGGAGGTAGAAAAATACTTAGAAAAAGAGAAGTATAGAATGGAGGATAATCACGCTGGAGATGCTAGTCTCAAGGATTACCTCATGACATGCCACAAAGGAGATACATGCATGATATTGTGCCCTAGGTGCAGCATCCTCTGCAATCAGAGAATCGCTGCGAATTTCGAGAGGGTTCAGAGGACTCGAACTGGCAACAATTGGCGCCAGGATAACCAGCTGTTCAGGTGTTATCCTAAGGCTGGAGAAAGTTTGCTGGAATTTGTGTTTCGTTGCTACAAAGGGGCAACCAAGTGCTTGATTTGCCCAAGGTGTTCTGCTGTGTATGACCAAAGCATGGCCAGAGCCTTCGAAACGATTCCCTTCGCCCCTTGCTGGAACCATCAAGAAACTGTCTAGATGGGCCCATGTTTCGACAGTAGACACAAACAACGAAGGCCTGATAGCCCTCACCCCAAGGCTGCTCGAAGAGTGACTTTCAAACTCCCTGCTGAAGTGCCAACTGACAGATGGTTGCAAGTCAGAAATGACAAAGGCAAAGACAGATGGAGAAACTCCGAACGAAATGCACGCCATGCTATGACGTACAGAAGGCAATTCAACATAGCAAAAAGGGAAGAGGTAAGATTAGAAAACTACAAAGGAAGGAACCCCATGTCGAGATCCCAGTGGCGCAGGCAACAAAGGATTCGAAAGGCTGAGAGGGAAGCTGTGGCAAACAAAGGGGTCACTTCAACAAAGAACCAAGGTGAATCTAGCACCAATAAACCAAAAAATCAAACTGAAGACAAACCTCCAGTTAATAGGAGGCTTTTCTCTGAAGTACAACGGGATGAACCAAAGGAATACACTCCAGGCCCAGAAGAAGACGAAGACATGATAACAGATAACTTCGAATCGGAGGGGGAGACTTCCTTCAACCTAAACTGCAACGTGGTATCTGTGCTTCCCTGTGAATTTGGGCAGGAAACCGAAATTGATGAACATGAGGAAGAAGATACCACATATTTGATGAAACATAGGCCTGTGTGCTACTATGTGATGGAAAATGGGGCTGTTGAGGAGCAAAATGCGTTCTTCGAACGTCCAGAACCTGCTATGAAGAACCATCTTAAGCCACTTTTTATTCGGGCAAAAGTTGGTGTCCATGGTGTGAACAAGGTTCTAGTGGATGGGGGTGCTGTAGTCAATTTGATACCCCGTTTCATGCTGAAAAGATTAGAGATCCGCGAAGGAGACATCAAGCCCCATAATATGGTTATGTCCAATTATGAGGGAAAAGTGGGCAAAACACTGGGAGTGGTCCAGTTGGAATTGACGATAGGCTCAAGCTGTAGGCCCACCATGTTTATGGTGATCGAAGCCAAGGCCAACTATAACTTATTGTTGGGAAGGGAGTGGATCCATGGCGTGGGGGCAGTTCCTTCGTCAATGCATCAGCGACTAGTTCTGTGGAGAGATGATGGAATCGTGGAAAACATCGAAGCAGACCAGAGTTACTTCATGTCAACAGTCAATTTAGTTGACAAGAGGGATTATGATAAAAATCTGGCAAAGATTGCTCCGTGTGTTCCAAATGATGAGATTAACGAAACCAGAAACGCCCACTACTACATGACCCTTCGCCATGATGGCCTTTACTGGGATAGAACAATAATCAGTGAAGAAGAGGGAGTCGAAAGCACTATACAAAAACGGCCAGCAGGCTGGGACTTCGACAACCTTATCCATGACTGAGTCCACCTTTTTTGAAAGGATTTCGGCCTATATGGCTGAGAACGAATCAAAAGCGGCCTTAGAGGCTGAAATAAATAAATTGACAGTAAAGACGAACGAAGTAAGTGGGGATGGCTCGAAATGCTCACCCTTCAAAGAATTTGAGATGGATCAAAGGTTGGATGCCATCTACGATAAAGAACCCTTATGCTTCGAAAGGGACCCCATAAACTCAAGTGTCAAAATGTTGGCACAAGATCCACTCGAAGAAGTCAACTTAGGGGATGAAAAAACGAAAAGAATAACCTACATAAGTGCCAAACTTAGCCCAGGCCTCAAGAAGGAAGTAATCGAAGTCCTCAAGAAAAACAAAGATTGCTTCGCATGGGATTATGACGAAATGCCTGGTTTAAAGAGGGAGTTGGTCGAACACAGACTGCCAATCAAAGATGGCAAGAAGCCCATCAAACAAACTCCCAGAAGATTTGCACCAGCGGTTCTCACAAAAATTAAAGCTGAGATCGAAAGGTTACTGCGTTGCAAATTCATCAGAACAACAAGGTACGTCGAATGGTTAGCAAATATAGTACCGGCTATTAAGAAAAATGGTTCTTTAAGAATTTGCATAGATTTTAGGGATTTAAACACTGCAACCCCTAAAGATGAGTATTCCATGCCTATGGCAGAAATGCTAGTAGATTCTGCTGCAGGGTTCGAATACTTGAGTATGTTAGATGGATACTCTGGGTATAATCATATTTTCATTGCTGAAGAAGATGTTGCAAAGACAGCATTTCGTTGCCCAGGAGCCTTAGGCACCTACGAATGGGTGGTGATGCCTTTTGGTTTAAAGAACGCTGGGGCAACTTATCAAAGGGCAATGAATTCAATTTTTCATGATTTCATTGAAACCTTCATGCAGGTGTATATTGATGATATAGTCATCAAATCTATATCTGCAGAAACACATTTGCATCATTTGAGCCAATCATTCGAGCGAATGAGAAAACATGGCTTAAAGATGAATCCCCTTAAATGTGCATTTTTTGTGCAGACTGGAGATTTTTTTGGTTTTGTGGTTCACAAGAAAGGGATTGAAATCAACCAGAACAAAACCAAAGCCATAATGGAGACGAAAGCACCTACGTCAAAAAGGGAGTTGCAGTCTTTGCTAGGGAAAATTAACTTCCTCAGAAGATTCATTTCGAACCTGAGTGGAAGAACCCAAGCTTTCTCTCTGTTACTTCGTCTAAAGCAAGGCCAAGCCTTAAAATGGAACGAAGCCCACCAGGAGGCATTTGACAGGATAAAAAGATACCTCTCTCAGCCTCCTATTTTGCCTCCACCTTCATGGGGGAAGCCCATGAGATTGTACATATCTGCCTCTGAAGTTAGTATAGGTAGTATGCTAGCACAAGAAGATAGCAATGGTATCGAAAGAGCCATATACTATTTAAGTAGAGTGCTAAATGATGCAGAGACCAGATATAGCAATTTAGAAAAGCTATGTCTCTGTTTGTATTTCTCTTGTATGAAACTCAAGTATTATATAAAACCTGTTGATGTTTATGTTTCATCTCATTTCGATGTCATTAAACATATGCTTTCAAAACCAATAATGCATAGCAGAGTTGGTAAATGGGCTTTAGCCTTAACAGAATATTCTTTGACTTTCATGCCTTTAAAAGCTATGAAAGGTCAAGTGATTTCTGACTTCATTGTGGACCATTCTTTGGTTGAGCAGACTGTCATGAGTTACGTCGAAATGCAACCATGGAAATTGTACTTTGATGGTTCAACCCACAGGAATGGAAGTGGCGTTGGAGTCCTTCTAATTTCTCCTGAAGGAATTCCAACAAAATTCAAGTATAAATTAGATGGTCCTTGTTGCTCGAACAACGAAGCTGAGTATGAAGCACTCATTGTTGGACTTGAAGCTTTGTTGGAATTGGGGGCAACCAGAGTCGAAATTAAAGGAGACTCTGAATTAGTGGTCAAACAAATTACAAAGGAATATAAGTGCATAAAGGAAAACTTAATGGTATACTTCGTCATAGTCAATAGGCTATTGAGGAAATTTGAATACATGGATATTCAACACATACCAAGAATAGAGAACCAAGAAGCAAATGACTTAGCACAGTTGGCTTCGGGTTATAAAGTTTCTACCAGGAACTTTAAGGATTTAGTTGAATTAAGGGGTAGAGTTATGGCTACTAGATTCACACCATCAGATCTGGAAAGTATGAAATTGGGATATGCTGAGAAACAGGGATTCGAAATATTAGCCATAAATACTTTGTCAGATGCAGATTGGCGAAGTCCACTGAAGAGTTATTTATCAGACCCAACTCTGAACGTGGATAGAAAGACAAAATACAGAGCATTGTCATATCTCCTCATGGGGAACGAATTGTTTAAAAAGACCCAAGAGGGCGTATTATTGAAATGCCTAGGAGAAAGTGAGGCATATTTAGCATTGTCAGAAGTCCACAATGGGGCATGTGGGGCACATCAAGCAGGCCATAAAATGAAATGGCTGTTATTTCGATACGACTTGTATTGGCCTAGCATGCTCAAAGATTGCATAGACTTTGCTAAAGGATGTGAGGAATGTCAGAAACATGCAGGGATTCAACATGCCCCTGCAAGTGAGTTGCATTCGATCATCAAACCATGGCCATTTAGAGGATGGGCATTGGATTTGATAGGGGAAATAAATCCTGCTTCGTCCAAAGGACAGAAATATATCTTGGTAGGAATAGATTATTTTACCAAGTGGATCGAAGCTATACCATTAATAGTTGCTGATCAAGAGGCTATTATTGAGTTTATACAAAAGCACATTATCTATAGGTTCGGATTGCCAGAGAGCATAACCACAGACCAAGGCTCTGTGTTTACTGGTAGAAAGATGCAAGAATTTGCCCAAGAAATGGGGTTTAGATTGCTAACATCAACGCCATATTATGCTCAAGCAAACGGTCAAGTCGAAGCAGCCAATAAAGTAATAATAGGATTAATCAAGAAACATATTGGTAAAAAGCCAAGAAACTGGCACAAAACTTTAGACCAAATATTATGGGCCTGTAGAACATCTCCTAAGGAAGCTACTAACACTACGCCTTTCCAACTCACATTTGGCCATGATGCAGTGCTGCTAGTAGAAATTCATCTACAATCAGTTCGAATTCAAAGACAAAACGAAATCCCAGCTGCATTATATTGGGAAATGATGATGAATGAATTAGTTGAGTTGGACGAAATTAGATTACATGCATTGGAAACTTTGATGAGACAAAAAGAAAGAGTGGCCAGAACATACAACAAAAGGGTGAAGAAAAAAGTATTCATTATTAATGACTTAGTTTGGAAAGTCATATTGCCCATGGACAAGAAGAATAAAGCATTAGGTAAATGGTCACCTCATTGGGAAGGACCTTTTCGAATATTAAAAGTGTTCTCAAACAATGCATATGAAATCGAAGAACTGCTGGATGATAAGCGTATCCTAAAGGTTAATGGGAAATATTTAAAGAAATATAAGCCACGCCTGCAGGAGATTCGAATAGTAACAACGTAAACAAGATATTATAAAAAGGCCAAAATGGCAAGATGAGATGCCAAAATGGCGTTGTTCGAATATTACATATAAGAAACCAAATTGTAGTCAAATAAACACTGAAATTTAGAAATAAGCATTGTTTTTCAATCTGTTGAAAGTGCTTCAAAAGGATTCAAGTCTCTGCTGAGCGAAACGCTTGGCTCCTTCCAAGGTTGCCACTTCTCCTTTAAGTTGTTCTGCAGTTTCCATTTCTGCAAGCCCCTGGTTGAGAAGCTCTTCGAATTGGTTACCAGCAGTATTGGTTTCGAAGGATATTTGTTGTTCTTTAGCCTCCTTAACCTTCTGTTGAAGTTCCAGAATCTGCCTTTCCCAAAGATGTATGGACTCAGCTCGAGCCTCATAATCAGTTTTCGCCTGCTTTAGATGCATAGCTTGATCCTCAGCTTCTTGAGAAAGTTTCGAAGCTTGTTCATAAGCAGCATCCATTGCAATGCGTTTTTCTTGAACCTTCTTGGCAGCAGATTCATCTTGGAGAAGGTAACCAGTTACGTTGTCCAGCAAGGCCTGAAGATCGAACAAGAGAGTACTAACTGGCAAGGAGCAGGTAAAAAGATTGACCTTTGTAAGCAGCTCCTTCATAGTATAGCAAGCAGTACTATCTTGTTTGAGCACTTCGAGTATATCCACATTGAGAATTGTTTTCCTAATCTTATTAAGAAGTACAATTCTTTCATCTGTGGGAAGAGGATAGCTGGTCGAACTTGTGCCAGCCCTAGCAAGTGGGACGTCCCTTTGAGCCAGCTTTGCCTTCATATACCCAATAGGGTCATTTCGTCTCAGGAGTGCAAGCTCCTCGTCAGTCATTCGAGACAAAGAGGATTGAGGGAGTTCCACACGTAGGGGAGTCACGTCCATTTCAACCTCCATGGGTTCGTTGGTTGCATCACCACCCCCTTCATTCGTTTCGTGCTCATGATCTTCTTCATCGTCATCCAAATCCACAACTTCGATGCCTTCCTTTTCACTGCTATTTGCGTTGGACTCCATCCCAGCAGTCGAACCATCATTAGCATCCTCCTCCTCAGACTCTTCGTCTGCAGATTCTTCGTCTCTTTGGCCAGAATCAGCTTTCTCTCCTTCAGTTTGAGTGTCCTTTGGGTCCTCCTGAAGAGTTTCAAGAGGGGACTTTTGAAGAGAAGCTCTTTGCAAATCCTCTGCAGATGTTTGAAGTGGTATTTCGTTTGTCTCTTTCAGAGGAATAGAGGTGCCTTGATCATCCTGCTGCTCAGAAGTTCCAGCCAGAACCGCCATATTGGAGGAACCTTTGTTCTGTACAAGGTTGCTGGAATCTCCTTGAGGAGAGGAGTTGAGTGGAGCAGCAGCTTTGGATGGTGAGCTCGAAGTAGTGGAAGCTGGATTCAAGATGTTCTGCAAGGAGCAACATAATGTTAAAAAACATGCACCAAGGTAATAAGAAATTATTATTTTCAAAGAGATTTAAAGTTCAATTTACCTGTGGACTCTCGGAGGAGATATTGCTAGCTATGCGTTCCAACATTACGTTGGAGGTCGAAGGTGGAATTTTGGATTTGGGTGAGGGAGCAACATCCCTGGAATCGAGTCCAGAGACACTAGTTGGAACGGTACTTTTCGAAATATCTTTCTTTTGCTTCTTCTTCGAAGCAGTTGGTAAGTTTCCTCCAGCCTTGGGGTCTTCCCCAGTGGTGCTTGATTTCCGCTTCTTGGGAGTAGGAGGAAGAAGTTTGTTGGTCTGAAAAGATTCAAACGAAGAGTTAGATGCAAACCATAAAACGTGAGTGAATTCGAAACATCAAGGCTAAATAATTACCGTTGGAGTTGGAACACTGGTTGTTGTTGGTATTGTTGTTGTGGTTGTTGCAGTAATGGTTGTTGTTTCGGATGGAGTCACTTTGTCAGTGGTTTCGATGGAGGCTTGAGAGACACTCCCTTCTTTCGATTTCGAGGCAGCTGTCTTTATCCTAATGGCTGAAAATCGAAACAATTAAAGCAAAGGTTAAAGATGTGGAAAATAAAAAACGTTTGGGATTTTCCCAAGCATTCACACCTGTGCCTTGATCAGATTTAATCGACATGGCAGAAAGGTCGTATCGAAGATGTCCTGGGAAATCGTGGAGCCAGTGTTAAGCCCATGTCACAGTCTCAGATGGCTTTGGTTTCCTTTGAAGATGTTGGAACATCTCTTTGCAAGTGAACCACCAAGGGTATGGGGGAAACCAAGCCAGAGCCAGTTCTGAGGTAGGTAATCGAGGGAATTTAGGTGGATGCATTTCGAATGCCAACCTATACCTATCCTCAGGTGACAACCCTGAAGGAAGTTTTAACTTAGAAACTTTTTGTTTGAATTTTTCCTTCAATGTCTCAGCCGCTTGATGCATAGTGGATTCCAAGCGCGTGGGGTCATAAGTAGTTTCAAAATAATTTTGAAAAGCTTTAATCTCTTTGGCATGAGTAAACATACCTTTCTTTGTTGGTACCTGCACATCGAAGGCATCAATTAGTTTCTGTTGAATTGTAAGTGTATCGAACATATAAGTTTGATAAAACTTGGTCCACCATTCCAGAAACCCCTTAGCTGTGAGATGGGTAGGTTCGAAGGTTATCAGCTCAAACTGGGCAAAGCCTTGATATTGTTCTTGTTGTATTTTGGCTTCCCGTGCCTTGAAAGTTAGCCCAGAGGTAATGGCACTCTCAGTTTGAAATAAAGGTTCAGGAATTAGTTGGCATAAGCCAAACTGTCTCGAAACAAAATTTGGCTGGTAAGCGAAAAGGAGAATCTGGTTCTTGGCAGGAGTTATTCTTGAAGAAATGAGTCTAGGTAGCAAAAAGGCTCTCCATACATCTTGAATCTCCTTGCTCTTGATAGCTTCCGAGAGAGCCATGGTGAACCAGGAAGGTCCATGAGCCCTCGAAGCAAAAGGCACCATGCTCTCTTTGAACTTGTGCCTTTTGGAGAATATCATGATGTACTTCGAGAATAGGACTTTGAAGTCGTCTTTGTCGTCATTTGGAGTTAATCTTCGAAGCCTAGTGCCTTCGACTATCCTATCAATTATCTCAGGATCTTGTTCATCAATGGTGTTGGCAGTCGACAAGGAGGGTTCGAACATGGCATTTAGCCATAGCTGAAGTAACCAAAAAGGGCCAGCCAACAGGATATTCTTGGAGGTATGGGATTTGAGGCTCAAAACAGCTGACCTTAGGCTTTCATAAAGGTCAACTAAGAGCAGTTCACTTAAGCATACTCTTCGATTTTCATGCAAATCCCTAGCTAGAGGAATAAACCTACTGGTTACTTGTAGGGATCTACTGCAGAAGACGTATCTTGACAGCCATAGGGTTAGGAAAGCAATGTGTTCTACGTCAGACACATTGTCTCCCTCAGCATGGTAGTGACTGATAAACTTGGAAAAACTTGCTAGCTTGACTTTGAAGTCAATTATGCTGGAATGTTCTTCGTTGTCGGGGATATATGTTTCTCCTACTGGCGATAGCCCAGTGATGGCCGTTATGTCGAAGAAGGTAGGGGTGATCATTCCACCTGGGAGATGGAAAGTATTATAGGTACTGTCCCAGAAATAGAGGGACGCGAATAGCAGAGGGTGGCTATAAGTGAAACCAGGCTTCGATAGCTTAATCAAATTGTAGATACCTAATTCTTCCCATTGCTGGGATTTCTTAGCTTCTACTTTCTTGAACCAGTTTTGATAAGCAGTATCGGAGGTGGGGCAAGATCGAAACGGCTTAAAATTACTTTTTACATAGTCTAATACAAAGGGGTCCTTAGGAGGAACAGTTGGATTTTCTATGGTGTTTGAGCCAGAAGATTCTATTGCCTTAGGGGCGTCCATTTTGTTAAACAAGGGTTTGAAACTATAGCAAACTGGGAAAATTATCCTGGTATCTTTTAAAATTTCAAAAACCGTAAGAGGGCCATTTAAAGCTAACCTCTTACCAGCAACGGTGGTAGGAATGAGTACCTGTGATGCATACAACATTTCTTTTTCCTTTGAGATCATCTGGGGAGCAAGAACGGATTGACCTTGGTGAGTGATAATCTTACTTTCCATTGTAGTTCCTGCAGTTTTTCCTTTCTTCTTGGAAACCTTTTTGAGTTGGGATGAAGTAGAAGAAGACATTTTTGAAGGATGTTGAAAGCTTGGGGTTTTTGGCGAGAGAAGGAGGGTAAAAGATTCAGAATGTGAAAAGAAAAGAAAAATACTAAGTTGATGATGTTTTATAATGTGGAAGTTTAAGCATCCACTGAATAAGGGTGTGATACGTGGAAATCATGGGTTGGTGTGATGAAGAGGTGGCGTAAAGTTAACATGGGTAATAGGAGTGATTTAAAGATAATCATTGATTGTAACTGCACCATACTGTGAAGTGGCTCCAGGCGGTTAAGGAATCCAAAAAGTGTTATGATTGACGTGACTGGAGTCAAATGCATTAAATGTTACGATGATTCGAAGGTCACATCAAAATCTTGTGTAGATGTTTAAAATAGGTATTTCTCAGAGAGATCGAAATATATATTTTAAAGGGGCATTTTGTTGGCTGAAGATTTTGATAATATTATTAGAAGCCAAGTGAATTGAACGTTTCGATCGAAATGAAACAAAGCGTCATGTTTCGAAGTAGCAGAAGCAGTGTTTCGAATAAGCATATTAAAGCTTGGAGCTTCGAGTGGCAATTATGGGAACATATCTAAAGAAGTCTCGAAATGACAACAAGGTTGTGTCTAAGGAAATGCGTTCGAAGCGGAGAAGTACCAAAACATTTGAAATTCAAATGCAAGCGGGACATTCGAAGTTTGAAATTTATATGCTGGAGCATTTGAAGACACGTGGAGACAAAAGAGAGGCATTGTTCTGCATGTTCTGAACGTGGAGAAATCTTGTAGCAAGACCGTTATGGTCGAAGTAGTATAAATAGAAGTCTTAGTATTAGGATTTCGTGTGTCATATCTATTGTACTAAATACTCAGTAACATTCAAATTACCACATGGCTAGGGAAACGAATGCAAGAGCAATGTACATATGATAGCACCACATATTTATGATTTAATGAAAACCTTTTATCATTTCCAGCACTTTCCTTTATCTTTCTGCCAAATAACATTTACAAGTTTTCTCATTCAAAGTCTTTTTATTTCGAAATCTCTTCATTAAAGCTTTACATTTCAATGCTTTCTTTACATTTCAATGCTTTCTTTACATTTCAAGCACTTTACATTTCAGAAAACTGTCATACTTTTCATGCCTTTATCTTCAAGTTTTGTCTTTCGAAAGTCTATTTTTACTTAAAGTCATTTACAGATTTCTTGCATTAAACGCTTTCTTCATATTTTGAATCTTTTACGTTCCAGAGCATCTTTTACATTAACTGTTTTTATAATTCGAAGCCATTTACTTGCCTTTTATGCAATTTTACATGTCTTTACAATTAACATTTATTCATGCAATTTAGTTTCGTACACACATATTTTGATTACACCTTTAGATCTTTAAGAGAAAAATCGAAATAAGCCAAACACCTATACAACACTCAAATACCAACCATGAGTATCTGTTCGATCATGAGAGTTACCCTAATGACCAAGGAATCCTAGGATCAATCTAGTCGATCCTGTGAGTTACCAGAGAAATTGAATAACAGTCAGTAAGTTTATTCGATAGTTTGGAAGACTAGCGGTTGTTTACTAGAAATCACTGGAAACAGATACTCATAGGTATCTTATATAGATGCTTCATCATTTTCATTTTTTATTTTATTTTTTTATGTTAAATCACTACCACGTGTCACGTAATTGATGGCCATTTAGATGGCTTGGAACTTTTCCCCCTTTTTTTAAGTTTGAAAAAGTCAAATATACTAATTTTTTCACATTTTTGTTAGTTTAATCTAACATAATTATATAAACTTCAAAGTATTTGGTAATGACACGAATATCTCTCTGATTTCAAGTTTAAAATTTCTTATTCTATGGGCAAAAAAAGCTTTTTGTAACACTATTATCACCACATACATTTGACAATTAATGCATCTCTAGTGTCATCTTATAACTTATTCATATATTTTTTATTTTTTATAATTATTTATTTATCACATAATTATTCCACTACGAGAGGTTTTCTATATCTATTATCAATCTATTAAAAGTAAAGTACCTGGAAATTCCAAGTCTAACCTTTTGATTAGATGTTATAACTTTTCTTATTCCAAGGGTATAATAGACTAATCAACACTATGCTGTTACCATATTCATTTGACATTTAATTTTGCTGACATGTCAATCTATCATAATTTTACACTATTTTTTATTTATTTGATTTATTAATTTATTTTATTTATATTTGACAGAATTTGAATTCTAATGTTTGACTCACGGTTAATGAGGAAGGAATTGGAATGGCCAAATTAGATCTATTATAATTAAATGGAATATTATTCATTGCATGATTTAAAAATACTCACTATTTATCATTACACTACAAGATTAAATGTATATTATTGGAATTAGAATGAATTATTTTGATATTCCAAGATATCACAACTTCCCATGCATTCTAAACCCTATATATAGCCATTCTAAATCCTTACTTTTTCACTCCTCAATCTTCTTCATTCTTCATTATTTTCAAAAGATTACTCTTTCACTCCTCAATCTTCTTCATTCTCCATTATTTTCAAAAGGTTACGTATTATTTTCCAATTCTTCTTCATTCCCATATTTTGATTCTCGGTGTCCATTTTAATACAGATTTTGTAACAGGTCTAAATAATAACATCAATGGCGCGACCGATTGAAGTTGTGAAAGACATCAACGACTCAAACAATGATCTTCCTCATGGTCGATTCAAGCATTTGTTTTCGAGGTTGAAGATAGAGAGAGGATTAGTGGTCCGGCTAATGGGGGTCAACAGGACATCTGTTGCACCAATGATCTTCCTAAACTCACTGTGTGCAATGATGGACAGGGCTGTCACCGGCCTTCTCCCATGAATTCAAATTGGCCTGAAGTTTATGGCGTGGCTTTTTATCATGCCCAAGAAATAAACAGTTTGTTTTTAGTTTTAATGCTTTATAATATTATCGGCTTTCATTGGCAGGTACTGATTATATACTAATTGTATTTCCTGACAGATAGCAAATGCAAATGTCTCATTGCAATGTTTGGAGGAACGAGATTTTGATAAACATGAGGATAGTCAAAGGGATGAGACTCTTATTCACCCGAAGTTCTAAAGTAATATGTTTTTAATGGTTCAAGAGGAGCGGGTGTTGCTGAAGTTCACTACCAATTTCAGAAGAACCATAAGCAAGGCAATAATTATCTAAGATGTATAAGATGATAAAACCAACGTTTCGATCATTTTCTGGTTCTATAGAAGAATGTTTTTAACAAGATTTGAAATTATGTATATGTATATTATTATTGCTTTCATATTTTGTATGTCATATCAACATTGGTTTTGGCATAATATATTTTTCTACTGCAAATTATGTTGGCCTATGTTTTAATGGAATTTATTTTACACCAAATTCTAAGTTCGTTTGAATGTAGCATTGCCTCTAGCAAACACACTACTCTAAGTTTCGTTCAATTAACATATTTACAATCTTTTTTAAATAGAATTTCTCTTCTCCTAAAGAGAAGATAATAACCTACAAGTTGGTGTTGATGTGCCTTCAAAATTCTAATTTATTTTGAATTGAAATTATAATTCTCATTTGTCGTGAAATTTGAATAAAATTTTTATTTTGTATTGATATTTTTTTATTTTTAATTGCTATAATTTTAGAAACAAATATTACAATTTTTAATAAAATATTTACGATTTATTTTTTTAAAGTACGACTAATTAATATATTTTTATACAATATTAAAAACAAATATTACAATTTTTTAATCAAATATTGGAGTACCATTTAATTCGATACTTTACCAATATATCTTTTGAATGGAGACATTATTATCATTTATTTTTATTGTATTTATATGGAAATTATTTTGAATGGTGACATAAATATATTTAATTTTTATATATGATTTCATTCCATAAATTTGAATTCTCTTTTAATATTATAGGTTTGATACTAGGAATATTATATAAATTAGAATATATAAAGATATGAAAAAAATTAAATCAAAACTTTACAAATATATCTTTTGAATGGAGGTATTAATATTATTTATTTTTATTATATATAGAAAATATTTTGAATGGTCACATTAATACATTTTATTTTTATGCATGATTTGATTTCAAAAATTTATGATCAATAAATTTTGAATGGAATTATAATTTAACCAATAAAATTTTCTACCGACTTCTAAATATATTTGTGTATATTTTTTGAAATGTTACATTTATATTCTTGAAAAAAATAACGTAGTTTAAAGGATGTATGGTTAACTATAAATATATTATTAATAAAATTAACAAAAAAAGTATATTATAAATATATAAAAGATAAAGTAAATAAGAACTCTAATGTTTATCTTAAATATTTAATTTATCATTCTATAAATGTAAGAATAAATATTATTTTGTAATTATTTAGATCCTTATTTGACCTAAAATAAATTATTTCAATTTCTATAAAAAGGTTAATAAAACAAAACAAAATCAATTGAGATTTATAATTTTTTTAAGTTTATGAAATAACTAAAATATATCATAATCTTTTCAAATTAACTTTATAATTGTAATCATGATAAAAAAATATTAAATGGTAATCATGAAAATTTAATGATAAATGATAATCATAAAAATTTATGATAAAACAAAAAATTATTGATACAATCATTTTAATAAATTAAATAATTTATAATTAATTTTATAAAGGTGAATAAATTACAAATAATTTTATAAATGTAATAAATTAAACTATTTATAAAATTATTTATATCAATAATAGTAAATTACATATATTTTAATAATGGACACACGAATTCAACATGCTTATAAACCGGAAAAAAGTTACAATAATTTTATAAACAGAAATAAGTTAATATCATTTTATATAAATTAATGGTATAATATAATGTATTAAATATTTATATAACACTTTATTAAATAAATTTATTTCATGAAATTAATTTTATATGATATCATTAATATTTAATTATTGAAAATTTGCAATAAACTGAAAAATATTTATTACAAATCGAATATATTAAAACATAAGAAATAAATACATAATTTTGAAATGTTATATATGATTCATTGTAATAATAAATGTTAAATTATTATTTAATATTATAATAAATTTTCCGATATTCTTAGATTTAATTTATTCTTTTTCCCGTATATAATAATAATATTATATTATTATTTAATATTATAATTTTTTATTGAGAATAATAAATTCATTTTAATTAGTTAGACATTAAGATAATAAATTTAATATATATCACTAATACACGATATTTATTTATAAATGTAATTAACTAAGAGACACATATTTATCACTGTTGAATAAATAAATTTAAGATGATATGGTAAATATTTATTTTTACAATTATTTTTATAAACTTAAATAACTTACAAATATTTTTATAAACGAACAAAATTCAAATATTGATGTAATTGTTTTTAACATGAATAAGTTAAAATGTTTTTATAAATTGTTACACGGGTTAAAGACACTTATAACCGAGAAAAAAATCTACATATTAATATAATTAATTTTACAAACTAAAAATAAATTATAATAATTTTTATAAACATGAATAAATTATAAATATTTTTATAAACCGGAAAAATTCAAGTATTGATACAATTATATTTATAAAAGAGTATAAGTTTCATATATTTTTATAAATAGACACACGCGTTCATTTTTATAAACGAGAATAATTTAAAATTATTTTTATAAATGAGAAATTCAAATTTGATAAATGATTATATATTGTAATTATATTAATATTACCCAACTGAGTACATGAAATAAATTCACGGGTAGAATAAATGTATCTATGATATACCAGATAATTGAAGTTAAAGAATTGAATGTACTGTTTTAAATGACAATTAAATTATATTTTTAAATACAAATCGACAAAATACCTGTGCCAACGCTTGACAACTCAACTTGCAACATCGACAAAGACATCGAACATTCTCAATTATTTGAAGCAACGGATGTGATAATATGGGATGAGGCACCTATGTCTCACAAGAACTGCTTCGAAGCATTGGATAAAACCCTTAAAGATGTAATGAGCAAAAAGGGTGTTGAGAATACTATTTTTGGTGGAAAAGTTGTTGTATTTGGAGGAGATTTTAGACAGATTCTTCCTGTTGTTCCAAGAGCTGGGCGTTCTGATATTGTTCATGCATCAATTAGTTCATCTTATGTATGGGATTATTGCCAGGTTTTAACACTATCAAAAAATATGAGACTTCAAGAGGGAAGAGACAACACAAGTTCTAATGAACTAGCGGAATTTTTAAAATGGATTTTAAATGTGGGTGATGGTAAGATTTGTGAACCCAATGATGGTTTGGTTGATATTGAAATTCCTCAAGAGCTATTAATATCAAATTTTGATGATCCTATAAGAGCAATTGTTGAAAACACATATCCCAATTTGTTGGAAAAATATCAAGATGTTGAATTCTTACAAGGAAAGGCTATTCTTGCTTCAACCATTGAAGTTGTGGACAAAATCAATCATTATGTATTAGACTTGATACCAGGTACATGCGTTTTATATTTACTGTATTATTACATTCATAATATATATATATATATATATATATATATATATATAAAAGAACATAGTTTTACTAATTTATTTATGTTTTGCTTTTAAACTTTTTTTTAGGAGAAGAGAAAGAGTATTTGAGTTTTGATTCCATGGATAGAACAGATTCAAGTTATACTGAAGCATATGAAGTTCTAACTCCTGAATTTCTCAGTAAATTAAGAACGTCAGGGCTTCCCAATCATAAGATCAAATTGAAGGTTGGTACACCTATTATGCTAATGAGAAATTTGGACCAAGCCGATGGATTGTGCAACGGAACAAGATTAATTGTTACAAGATTTGCAAATCATGTCATTGAGGCAAAAATCATGTCTGGAAAGAACATAGGTAACATTTTTTACATTCCACGAATGTCTATGTCACCTTCTGATTCACCTTGGCCATTCAAGTTAATTAGGAGACAATTTCCGATTATTGTCTCCTATGCAATGACAATTAATAAGTCACAAGGTCAATCTCTTGATAGTGTTGGATTGTATTTGCCTACTCCTGTGTTTAGTCATGGTCAATTATATGTTGCAATTTCAAGAGTTAAGAGCAAAAGTGGGCTAAAAATCCTAATTCATGACAAGGAGAATGTACCGTGTTCTACTACTATTAATGTTGTGTACAAGGAAGTCTTTCAAGCACTTTGATAATTGGTAAACTTTATATCTTATACTTTACGATTCAAATTAAAAATCTATTTTGAATTAAAATATATACTATGTACATTTTCCATGTATTTCAAGAAGTATATAATTTTTCCTATTTGTTCATGCAGACATGATTTGTTGATAGAACCGACGCTTACTACAAATATGGAGTTAAATGCCAACATGGTTTACATGAGACATATACTCAACTGAAAATATGGTAACATACTTAATAATTTAATAATCTATAAATGTAATGTGAATTCAGACACGGGTTTGTTACTAGTTTATAATATACGTGATATTGGAAACGGAAAAGGCGTTAAAATTTTTTGAACTTCCCACTAAACATATTTCCAAGCTGAAATAATTTTAAGTGTGCGTGAGATTTTCAGCTTAAACCCTAAAACCCTGATTCGAACTCCATAACCAAATTATTCATGAAATTGATGCAATTTCACATATCATTCACTTGATTCGTTGTTTGAATTTTGTTTCAACATAATTTATTCTTGGGTTTTATTTGTCCATGATTCTCCGCGTATTTTAGGATTTATCTGTTTTCATTTCTTCCGATTTATCAGCAGTGCTCTGATTTGAATATGATGGAAAAAGAATAGGGGAAGCATATAAGTTTCAGGAGAGTCTCTTCTCTATGGTTTCAATCTTTAACCATATTCTTCAGTTCGCTACTGACCACCATTTGTCTCTTAATCAACCACAATCTCCTTTCAATCTTTAGCCATCACAAAACTCTTCATCTCTTTCACCGCCATAATAATCCGTCCAGATCTGGCCACTGCCATTTCTGAACACAAATCACCAACAAAAATCTCATGAACCATCAACCTTTACTCTGGAGTCTACTGTGATTCTACTCTCTGAACTCTCCCAGGCACATAAATTTTGTTCATGACATGCATAAGTTAGGGATTTATAGTTGGTCGCATTAAATTAGGGATTTTGGAGTTAGATAAGTTGATTTAGCAGTTAAGGTTTATTTTCCTTTTACGTTCTGAATTTAGTTAGAGTATTTGTTGTTGATTTTGATTTTAAAGGCATGGAACAACACTGCTGCTTTGAGCACAATACTTTTCAACAACGGTTCAAAACTTGAGTCGGGTGGTGTGCGATAGCGAAGACTATGAAGCTGAGGTTAATGGCGAAGGAGCCAGCGAGGACTGTGAAGGAGATTCTTGGAACGTGTGTTTCTGTTTGTGTACTGTTGATGGGAAGGATCCAAAGGATTTGCAACAGGAGATCAATGATGGTGATGTTGAAATCCTCGGGATTTATTTTTTTTAAACTTTGTTATCTTTTGATCAAGCCATATTTTTTGCTAAATAACCAGATTTCACATTCCATGCCATTTCTTGGTGAATCTACCTACACATATACTTCCTTTACGTGAATTTGGTTGGGCTATTATGTTCATGATCTTCTATTATCAAACTCTCAAAATTAGAGTTCTATTCAAATTGGAGGCTTCGTGAGTAATCAAACTCTCAAAATTGCAGTTCTATTAAGTACTATGTGCATTTGCAGATACCTGTTGGTGTCTGATTGTGTTAATTGCAAGTTTGCAGCATTTTCCAAAATTTTATGCTCTTCTCATAGGTAGCCTCTTTTTGACGGTCATCGACACATTGCACATCCATTTTTACTTATTGTTTCCCTCTATTCGGAGTGTTGTAGTGTTTAATCTTTCTTTACCCCCTCACCTACATTTCTGATACAAAATGTTCAAATTTATCAAATGTGGTGCTCTATGGCTATGTAAAGACTGCTTCGTCTATTTGATGAATCTGATTAATATGGCTATGTTGATAATATGTTATTTATCGTTCATTTTGACCTTTTTTTCGTCATCAGCAATTCCACAACTTATTTTCTTACATATATTCTATGGGACATATTGTTGATATGCAGTTTGAATGGTCCTAAGATGCACTGTACTGTATACACTAAGATTCTTTCGTCACCAGGTTTGCACCTTTGACTCATTTTCCCTCTTTCCTGTTATCTTTATTGATAATCAACAAAGAAGACCTATATTCAGTAAATGGATCTAATTTTTCTATGAATTTGTGTTCAGCAAAATCTTAGATATCTTACAATTAAAGTTCAGGTTTCCTATGAATTGATAGTAACGATAGTTTTTTAACATAGTATTCTAGAACTTTTCATAAACATTATTTCTTTTTACTGACATATTTTCCCAAGTCTTTGTTTAAGAATATTTGATCAAGACGATGGTGCTAATGGGCATGGCAAAGAGAATGATTAGAAGCTGATTTTGTCTTGATTAAAATTGAAAAACAAATAGATAAGATTCAATTTTTTGTAATTTTCTTATAGTTTTATATGCAATATTTTATTTTTGTTTTGATACTCTTAACTATCTTGTAGTTTGAATGTTTGTAAGTCTTGAAAATAAATTTCACGTTTAGGCTGGAGATAGTACGTAGAAAAAACAAAAGAAGAAATGTGCGCAATTGAGAAATAAGAATGTAAAAGGAGATGATGAACTAAGCATGGACAAGACTATATCTGATTTGAAAGATTTATATGGTGGAATCTTGGCTGAATCCACTGTGAAAGGGTGGAAAATTGACCAGTTAAGAAGTTCTGTTGATTCAATGTGGGGATTTTTCAATAAAATTGGATTCCCTATTTCTAAACTTAATGAGTGAATTTACTATTTGAAAATGAACTATGTTACAATTTTGGTTTGAAACTGATATGTTGTGGTCAGATTGTGATTTTCATGTAGTTGGTATGTGCTATTTTGCTTGGTTTTGTGCAATATCAGAACTCTTCAATATTTTTACCTCACCGGTTCCGCGTAAAATCAAACAGTTAATAAGTTCTGTTGATTCAATATGAGTATTTTTCAGTAAAATTGGATTCCCTATTTCTAAACTTAATGAGTGAATTTACTATTTGAAAATGATCTACGTTACAATTTTGGTTTGAAACTGATATGTTGTGGTCAGATTGCGATTTTCATGTAGTTGGTATATGCTATTTTGCTTGGTTTTGTGCAATATCGGAACTCTTCAATATTTTCACCTCACCGGTTCCGCGCAAAATCAAACAGACTTCGATAGTGATTTTTATTATTCATGGCTTCTTCGATAATCATCCTGAAGATGTTTTGGAATCACTCATATGGATGAATCTGTCATATGGATGAAATAAATCTGCAGTTATCTATGCTATGAATAATCGAAGATTTCTACTGACATATTTAATATAATTCTTTTCATTATATTGATTATTTTGTTTATCATAAATTGAAACTATTTTTGATTTTGTTTTGTTCTATTTTGTTTTATTTTGTTCGATTTTATGGTTTGTATACTGAGATCTATATGAGTGTGTATGTTGTTGATGCTCTCAATCCAGCCTCTAATACCGTCAGAGAAACTGTTGCTGCACTTTCATTTCAATGTAGCCTTTCTCTCATCTCTGACACTGTTTTTGGAATTTTTGAATTGTTGTTCAGCTATGCTTCTCACTAGCATAACATCACAGACATTATTAGTATTTGCATGCTTAGTTTCTAAAATGCTTTCTTATAAAATAAGACATCTAATTTTGAGTTATATATGAGATATTTGATTTAAACATGTTTTGAGTTGCAGCATGACAGAACCAGCAACAAACATTCTCAGTATTCAGATAAGCTAGCTTTGAACATGTCATTTTTATATAAAGAATAGGACACGTGCTCACTATGGCTGGCACATGAATCAAGATGGTGAAAATGTTTAAAGTGATTCTCTTTAGTTTTTTAATATATTTATTGGCACCATGTTGATGAATAATTAATTAGTTAATTTAGTTACATGATAATATTTAGTTTTATCTGTGTTTAGACATTTGTGGTTGAGTTTATAATTAAATATTTTTTAGAGAGAAGTCATGGGGCAACCGCAACCATGACTACTACAATAGGTACAACAACTCTTTTGTAATATTCATGTGTAAATTGAATCCCACAAATAGAATATATATGTAACTTGACAGGAGAATGGTTTTTGCTAATTAGCTTAAGCTTATTGTAGCCCTATGTCCACCAAGAGCTTGAAACGAAAGGAAGTCTTTACTACATGCCTTGCACTTAAAAGCATCACTCTTATAACAAGTGTTAGCCATGTCTATCTTATCATTATTTCTTACTCTCTTCATGGTTTTCTAAATCATGTAGTGTACTTAATGAGTGAATTTGTTTGAAATTGAAATTATGAACAAGAGATATTTATAGGTTTATGAGAGGGTACAAGTGGGAAATGTAAGGATGTTTCATATTATTTTTATTTTGTACTCTCAATCTTAATTGAGTTACAATTAAGATTAATAGTGTTATGTAATAATATGAGGATTAGTAGATAGAGATATGATTGCTTCGGCTTCTACGCGTTTCCCTCGCCCATTTTATTTCTCTTTGTCTATTATCAACCATTCAAATTTTTATTTTAAATGTTTTTTATAATATTGAATATTTTATTCAAAAATGTTTTATAAAGTTTTTTTTTTCTTTTTAAAAGAATTTTAAAAAATTGGTTTAAAGAATTTCTTATAAAATATTATTTTAGATATTTTAATAATTTGTTATAATTTCTTATAGGTATAAAAATGTAAGGTATAAAAGTTTTGCATGATTGCATCATGTAAAGACCTTAGCATGATTTCAATATGTTGGTTGTTTATAAAGTTAATGAAATTTTTGTCCTATACAATTTCATGAAAGTTGCGATTGAGAAGATGATGATTATACTTCCATATTAAATATATATAATTATTTTTGTCTTCAATACCATGTGTTGAATATATAACCTTCCATTTGTATATTTTATTTTTAAATTAAATTAAAATTTTTAATCTAATAAAAAATAATATTGTTATTAATAGACTACATATATATATATATATATATATATATATATATATATATATATATATATATATATATATATATATATATATATATATATATATATATATATATATATATATATATATATATATATATATATATATATATATATATATATATATATATATATATATATATATATATATATATATATATATATATATATATATATATATATATATATATATATATATATATATATATATATATATATATTCATTTTAATATTTATCTTTTGAATATTTTTTTATGTTGTTTTATATAATTAAAATTAGAGAATCGATTGAACAATTTATTATAAATACAGATCAATGACTAAAAGTTTGTGCAAATTATTAGCATATATTTATAACTATGTGATTGTTAACCAATTTAAGAATAAATTGGAACTTTACAAATCATGGTTTAGTAAATGTGTGATGTGAAATCAAACGGGATTCGTGCGATAGTACGAGTTTCTTACTAGTTTTTAACATAAAACAAAAGAGATTCGGTTATAAACTAGTAAGAAACTCGTGCTACCGCACGGGTCCTGTCTGGATTCACATTACACGTCTACAAAACTATCATTTGTAAAGTTTGAATTTAATTTTTAATTGGTTAACATTTACATAGTTACAAATATAGGTTAATAATATGCACTTATTTTTAAGTATTGATCCGTACTTATAGTAAATCCTATAATTGATTCTCTAACTTCAATTATATTAAACAGTAACAAAAGAAAGATTTAAAAGATAAACATTAAAATTAAAATTTTACAGCTAGTATCTCATAGATACATTCACATCTACCCGTGAATCCAGATGAGTTAACAAATCACAGTTGAATCCAAATGAGTTAATTCTAAAAATTTATTAAACCTATTTTAGATATAACTCATTTTTCCAAACCTAAAATGTATGACAGTTTCCCGTCAAATTTCAGTTTTAAAACTTTCTTATTATATCATATTTATATTTTTTTACAATCTACAATGTATGATAGTTCTCTGTTAAATTACAAACCTAAAACCTTCTTATTAGATCATATTTACATTTTTTACAAACATAAAATGTATGATAACACCCCGTCAAAATATAATAAACTATGTAAAATATGCTCATGCAAATTCAACATGGAGATTAAAATCAAACCTATAACCTAATCTTCAATAACAATCTTCAAAATAATAAAAGAAAATTAATCATATATAAATTTATTGTAAAATTTTATAAAAAATATAAGTTAAAGAACCAAAAAAATATCATCAATTTTCTATTAAAAACGTGAGAGCGGATCAAAACTTTTTAAACTTAAAATAGAGATACTACTTTCGTGAATCAAATAAAATTAGAGATTAAAATTGTAATATAGCTTTTTATATTCTAGATAAACCAAGTATTTTGGCAAAAAAAATTATTAAACATCTACCAAACTATCATTTGTAAAGTTTGAATTTATTTTTCAATTAATCAACATTCACATAGTTAGAAATATAGCCTAATAATATGTGATCTTACCGGTTGATCAGAATCTACAAGGTGGTCGGATGATGATCTTCAGTTGGGTTGTGATGTCGAGGAGGAAAAAAGGGAGTTGTACCTGCAAGGCACTCCGACGATCAAGTAAGTGTGAGAGCTAAGAGATACAAACAAAGTATTAGGCTGTTAGTGGTGAATAGTGAATAATCTTTACCTGGCCCTCACATCTGTGAGGGTTTATATAATGCCATTGGCGCATGGTCATTGGTTCTTGTTTTTGGTCCTGGATATGTGGGTCCGCAAAAATAGGTAACTGTCAATACTTGGTAATATCGGGCAAGTGTGCTCGCAACTAGCCATTAGATCCGAAGAGGGGGTAGGTTACGGGCAGCAATCTGGTCGGTTCCTGGTTGTATGCACGACTTGAGGTTGGGGAGAATGAGACGTGCTCATTGATTATCTTGGGTTAGTGCCGGTTTAGGAGGACAAAGGGTCGATGTTGCCCGACGGAGAGCGGGGGAGATTTGGGCACTGGGTGTACGGACCGTACCAAAAGAAAGGGATAGACTGGGCCCACTCTGGCTGTCAGACCAGTCCAGAACAGTAGCCCCCAAGTTGTTGCTTCTAGGTACAAAAGTGATGACTTTAACACCTACTCATGAGACAGGGTTCATCTTATGAGAGAACGAGTGTCTCCCGTTGCGCCTTTATCGCGGGGAGATGAGGAGTTGGTCGTTAGGAGCCTTGAACTTGAAGACATAGCGTGTTTCGGGTAGCATGTTGGCGAAGCGGCGCAATGATGGCCTAGGGACTAGGGTGTAATGATGATGACCCTAGGGTTTCCCAAGCGTTTGTCTCGCACGCGCAGATGGTCCCAGCTATAAATACGAGAGGAGTAGGGAGTTTAGTGTTTTTAGTTCTTTCTCCTCACTGCTCGTAATCACTCTTCTTTCAACCACCACCGTTTCTTGAGATTCACTGCTCGTTGCTGCTATTTTCAGCCTTCATTCTTCTTTGACTGGTAAGATTTCAGTTTTTCGTTGTTATTTGGCTTCCGCAGTTCATATTTTCATGATTTTCTTCGTAGAAATGCATGTGGTTAGGGTTTAGGATCCTGTCTGTTAGGACGTTCTTGGGGAGTGTTGGTGGCAGACAATGGTTCTGTAGTTTGAATCGTTGAAGTCGTCGTGGATCCTCCTTAAATATTTCATGATGTGTCGTAGATGGTCCTTTTGGGATCTAGGTTGTTTTGCTGGACTTTTCTCGTTGTTCCGTAGATGGTCCTTTAGAGCCTGGGGCTCTTCCTTTAACTTCTTCCTATTTATGCACCTTAGTGAGGGTTTTGGTCGAGGATGCGATCCTTGTTTCCCAGCTCCCTTTCACTTGATTATTGGTGGAAGGGTGGTTCTGGCATTGATGTCTAACTCATCTTCATCCTCTACTTTTCAGGTACTATGATCGACAACACCCAGGTTAATCTCTCGAGCGAGTTTTATGGATATTCATGAAGTTCTTCGGACGAGGCGAGTAGCTCGTCGAGCATTCTGGAGGTTTCCATGGACGAGATGGATCAGCCGGAACAGCAAGTGGGGGAAGGTGATGTGGAGGTGGCCTCCGTTGATCAAGGTTGCTTGTTTCCCCATCGGGGATGAAGAGGATCTGCGGGCTTGGGTCGCGAATGATCCTTGGGACTGGCCCACTTATTTCTTTGAGCATCAGGATGATGTTTTTACTGAGGTGTACACCCATGAGAAAGGAAATCGGGGAGAGTGGTCGTTGTATATTCCCGAGAAAGAGAGCACAATTTGCTCGAAATACGAAAGAAGGCGGATTCCCATGTACGACATTGTGTTTCGGGAAATGGGTCTCCGACTCCCTTTCTCAGATTTTGAGGTGGTCGTATTCAGACATTTGCGGCTGACTCCTTCCCAATTGCACCCGAACAACATCGTGCTCATGCGAGTGTTCGAGATCGTTTATGATTACCTGAAGATAGGGGATATTGTTCCCTTGTTCTTATACTGCTTTCACCTATAGAGGAGCAAGATCGACGACAAGTGGGGATGGGTCGCTTTGAAGCAAGGAAACGGGAAGTTGTTCAAAGCTTAGTTGGAGTCTGTCCGTAACTTCAAGGAGAAATATATATTGGTGCAGCCTTCCTCGAGCAAGGCGATGCTGAATGTTTTCAAGACCGTACCCGCGTGTGACAAGGATGGTGTCCCCCGTTTGAACGAGCTGGGAGACCATGTGGTCAAACAGGTTTACAAGTTCCCGTTCCAGTGGACGAAGAAGAACTTCGATAACAAGTTGGGTTCCTACGTTTAGAGTAAGGGGGAGCTCAGTGTCAAGGACCAAGAGAGCTTCATCGTCCTGACTGCCTTTGTGGCCCAGATCCCTTGTGTCCACTGATTGGGCCAGGGAGGCAAGCCTGTGATCAATAAGAACGGGGAGGCAGCATACGAGTCGGGCCTTATAATAGTCAAAGAGCTCCTTGAAAGCGAGGATCCCTTCAAGTATTTGGGTACTTATGTTTTGAATAGTTACATGCGGTCGTCTCTTTTTTTGAATCCTCATTTTCTAACTATGATTATTTTTTGTTTGTTTTACATATAGCATGAATCTCACTCAAGAGCGCATAGCAAAGACTCTTGCTGCTAGAGTGAAGAAGGCTCAGAAGGACGCTTAAACTAGCTTGGGGGTCGTTCCTACTTCAAGGTCAGGCGGTTCGTCTTTGAGCCAAGCTATGATTGCTCTCACTCCAGCCCCTGTATCCTCGAAACCAAAGAGGCTGCATGCCAAGGGAAGTATCGATCTGACCGGGGAGAAGGGGAAAGGGGCGTACGACTTACCCCTTTGTTGGCTAGAGAAATATTTCTTCAAGGGTGTAGCTCTTCGTCTTCCTCGGTCCGAATCCCTTCATCTCGAGGGTTTAGGCCACTCGGAGAAGAGGGAGATGTTGGCGCAGGATGCTAGGGGTTTAATGAGAATTCTGGAGATGGTTGTTGCTTATATTGAGGGGAGTTCTTCGCAGGAGGCAGAGTTGAAGAACCTTCGAGCTAAGCTGGCCATGAACGAGAAGGGGTAGATCGATGAGGAAAAGGCCCGGAGGATATCCGAGGAAGAATCAGGGAGACTCTCCGAGGAATGCAGGATCCTATTTCTCGAGAAGAAAGACCTTGAGGAGAAGGTAGTGGCCTTGACTACCGAGGTTACGCCTGCCAAAGATGAGCCAGAGGAAACTAAATATTTAAAGACTCAGGTTGAGCTTGTTACTCGTTTATAATTGGTAGTGGACGATGCCCACGCTACCTCTGGGGGGGAGTTTTGAAAATGCAGTGAAGCAGATGCACGTTCTGAACCCCGGGGTCGAACTCAACACTCAGGTATGAGGGTTAACTATTATGTGGCTGTTGGCAAGATTTTGGTCCCCGACTACCTTAAAGAGTTTGTCGCTCAGCCTGCCGGGGGACCTGCCTAGTTATCGTTTGTCGTTGAGGAAGAGACCGAAGAGTGACTGCTAGTTGTTTTATCTTATTCCGGCCTACATTGCATATTGTTGTAATTTTGTTTCTCCGGGCCTTTGCCCGTTTATGTAATTTCTGAACAAGTGTGGTCTCTATGGCCATAAATTATTCTATTGGATGGGGCGTGAAGGACCTCCGTTATTGTAATACTCGTACAATAGCGACCTTGATGGTCGTTTCTCTTAATTGTTCCAAGTATTTAATTAGTGTTAGCATGTTTGCTGCTATACTCGTCCGTTCGGGACATTTTTTATTTTGCTAAGATTTTGTAGAGGGGGTTTACTCATTTGGTTTATATGTTCGCCAGTGTGGGGAAACTGGTCGAACGCTCAGAGTGAATATCGGGCAAGGGCCAAAACCCAGATTTCATTTCGAGGGACCTGGGATCGGCGGTGTGAACTTCCTATCGTGAGTCGGGCGTTCTACCATCGTGGTACGAGGACGATGGAGCTCGATCGAGTTATTCATGTCGGGCTGAGGATGCGCTCGTTATAAGAGCGGAGCTTCTCCCCTTCAAAATACTTTGGGTGCTATGCTTGTACCTAGGCATGTACGCGTGGTCAGGCCTTGATAAGTTTGTCTTATTGGTGGAACTTTCCGACTTCTCAGTAATTTTAACTGTAACATTGTTTTAGATTTTCAGTGTTCCATGATCGAACGAGTTGTTCCCCTTGTAAGTTTTCCAAGTAATACGCCCCAGTCCCCGTTTTTGCGTAGATGCAATAAGGGCCTTCCTAGTTTTCTGCAAGATTGCCTTCGCGAGATTCTTTGCGATTTCTTTTAAAGACAAGGCTACCGACCTCGAACTCTCGTCGTATGACCTTGGCTTTATAGCACATGGCTATCTTTTGTTTGAGCGAGGCCTCTCATAGGGCCGCTCCTATTCTGATCTCTTCCACTAGATCTAATTCCTCCGGAAGGGCGACTTCATTCATCTCTTCATCTGGGGGAGATTTGATTCACCTTGAGGGTTCTTTGATCTCCACGGGAATGACGGCCTCAGTCCTGTAAGCTCGTCAGAAAGGAGTCTCCCCGGTCGATGAATATGCAGTTGTTCGGTATCCCCATAGCACACTGTGTAACTCCTCAACCTATCTTTTCTTGGTTTCGCCTAATCTTTTCTTGAGGCCCCTGAGTCTTACCTTATTTACATATTTGTCTTGGCCGTTCGTTTGGGGATGCTCAACAAAGGCAAAGTGTTGGGTGGTACCCAGTTTGGCGATGAGTTCCTGAAAGGCGTGATCCGTGAACTGAGTCTCGCTTTCGGTGACTATCGCTTGTGGAATGCCAAACCAAGCGAGTATGTTTCTTTTGTAGAAGCGAAGAATGTTTTGGGCAGTGATTTTGGCCAAAGCTTCGGCTTCTATCCATTTGGTGAAGTAGTCGACCGCTACAATCAAATATTTGTTTTGATTGGTTCTGACCACGAATGGACCTAAGAGATCCAATCCTACCAGGAGAAGGGCTGAGGAGAGGAGAGGGACTTGAGCTCGTTAGGGGGAGCTAAATGCATGTCTCTATGTCGTTGACATTTTTCGCATTTTTTCACGTGCTCTTTCGTGTTGTGCTGCATTATAGGCTAATAATATCTCGCTCGCAAAGCTTTCCTTGCGAGGGATCTTCTGCCCAGGTGTTGGCCGCTAATACCCTCGTAGATTTCGAGCAAGATACGGTCCACACCACTTTTATCGTCACATTTGAGAAGGGGAATGGAAAATCCTCTTTTGTAAATCTTACCCTCGACCAAGACGTACGAGCAAGCTCTTCGTCTGACAACGACCGCTTCTTTCGAGTCGTCGGGGAATTTTCCTTTAGTAAGGTAATCGTGTACGGGGGTCATCCAGCAATCGTTGTCCCATATGGTGAACACTTATAAGGTAGAGGGTAATTTCTAGGTGCTCGGTCGAGGAAGGATTTTCTATATTACTGACATGTTCCCTCCATTCCTCTTCGTGCTTGCCAACTTAGATAGGATGTCTGCGCGGGCGTTATGCTCGTGGGGAACATGTTGCACGTCCACAGATTTAAATTTCTTTTTCTTCTCCTGGACCAGGGCCCAATATTCAGCGAGTTGGTCGTTTTTGGTCTGATATTTCCCTCAGACTTGAGACGCGACCAGTTGAGAGTCATTGAAGATCTTAACTTCCTCGGCTCCCAGATCTTCAGCCAGTCGTAAGCCTTCCAGAAATGCTTCGTATCCGACTTGATTGTTAGAGGTTGGGAAAGATAATGCAAGGGAGACCTCGATTAGGGTCCCATCTTCATTTTCTAATATGATGTCAGCGCTGCTCCCTGTTGAACTAAAGGCGTTATCGATGAAGATTATCCAGTGGCGTGATCCGTCGGGGTCTGCGGGCAAAGTCATTTCATCCACGAAGTCGGCCAAAGCCTGAACCTTGAGGGCTTCCTGCTCTCATATTGAATATCAAATTTAGAGAGCTCTAAGGACCATTTCAACATTCTGCGACCATGTCTGGTCTTATGAGCAGCTGCTTTATTGGCTGATCCATTCGGACGACTATGGTGTGGGCCATGAAGTAGTGTATGAGCCTTCTCGCTGCATTAACAAGGGCTAGGGACACCTTCTTAATTCAGTGGTTTCTCATTTCAGTACCTTTTAAGGCTTTGCTCGTGAAATAGATTGGTCTTTGTCCTTCCAGAGTTTCTCTAGTTAGCGTTGCGCTTACTGCCTCAGAGGAAACGACCAGATAAAGGTAGAGGGTTTCATCTTTGTCTAATTGGGAGAGGACGGGTGGTTGCGACATCACCTGTTTCAAGTGGATGAGAGCTTTCTCGCATTCGGGCGTCCATTTGAAAACAACCTTGTTGCGGAGGAGTTTGAAGAGGAGGAGCGCATGTTGGGCGGATTTCTCCACTAGTCGAGAGAGAGAAGTGAGCATGCCATTTAGGATTTGAATGGATTTCTTTGAAGTAGGTGTTGGAAACTCAGAGAGCACTCGACATTTGTCCGGGTTAAACCGCATTCGACATTTTCGGGCCTGCTCGAACACTTTCTTTAAGTGGAGGGCATGGTCGTCCTCTTTTGTGGATTTAACGATCATGTCGTCCATATAGACTTCGAGCATGTCACCTATCTCATTGCAGAATACTTTTTTCATCATGCGTTGATATGTAGCACTCGCATTTTATAGGCCGAAGGGCATTATGTTGTAGTAATAGTTTCCTGACTCGGTCATGAAAGCGGTATGATTTTTGTCCTCTTTCACCATTGGGATCTAGTTATAGCCGGAATATGCGTCTGTGATACGGTGGGAGAACTGACTTGAAGGTTTTGCGTAAGATCGCAAATGTTGCGGTTATCAAGAGTCGCCAACGACTTTTCTTTTATCCAAAAGGAAAGGTGAAAAAGCACAGGAAAGACCTTTGAGATTATTTCTTGAGTTCGGGGGGTAGATTATGAAAAAGGAAGGTATTAGCACCCTTTTAATCCATGGTTTTCCATGGGCTCTTAGTTACTTGCTAGATCACTTGCTTTTTGTTTGAAATTGTGCTTTGTGTGGTTTTTTGAAAGTATTTTGTAAAGAGGCCATTGTTTAGGCAATCTTTGTAATGATTCTTGTTTGTAAGAATGTATACAAAGATGTTTGATCTTTTGAAAATGTTTTCAAGTTTGTAAGATGTTTGAAAGTGTAAGTGTTTGTTTTGAAAATAGCAAGGATGTTTTGTTTTTAAATTGAGCAAGTAATTAGGAACATTCTACCTACTCAAAAGTCTTTCTTGTTCATTTTTCTTTTCCTTTGACATTGTTATCTTCCCATTGATTTGGTAAGTAACCCTATCTTTGGATGTAAACGGGACGGGCGTGGGTCATCGTATAACTATGATTAACAATGTTTCAAGGTATCTTAGCATTCTTTCTAGGGACTAAGATTATTTGAAAGGCAACTTAGATAGCGTCATCGAGGGACTATGATCTTGTATTTGTGTGTTTTTGCTAAGAAATCTTACATGCGTAATATGGCCATTTTGTATAAGGCAACCAAGTGGAATAACCAGGGGTGCTTGTGTGCAAATTTATTATTTTCATGCTTATTTTTGTCTTGAATTAGGTTTTTCTAAGTATTGGTTTTGATCTTTCCATACAAACCCTAATTACTAGCATGTTATATATAAAAGAGGTAAACTATGAAATTTAAAGTTACTACGCTATTACAACATTTGTGAGGAGGGTGTACAAATTGAATGGGGATTGCAAGAATATAAAACCTAATTAGTCTATTACAACCATATTTAATGGGTATTGATGTGCAAAGATTTAAATGAATATAATGTACAAGATTAAATAAATATACAAGAAATGTAATTGTTAAGAAAATGGGTATTTTTGGATATTTTATGAGAAAAAGGGAAATTGTCTTAACCTGATTAATTAAAGAAAAATAATTAATTAAACTTAAATTTACTAATAAAAGATTTTAAATAAATCCTAATTCTATTAATTGATTAAAAAAGAAATTAAGTTTCAAGAAAAATATGTTTTGGTATTTTTATCTTGAAAATATTTATGACTTTATAAAATAGTTTTGGCCTTTTTATATTAAAATAAAATATTTAATGGGTGTAAAAGAGAATAAGTAAATAACCTAGTTTTAATTAAATTTACAAGATAATAAGTAAAAAATAAATAAGGTATGATTAATAAAATAATTTTTGTGTGAGAAAAATTAATAAACTAGGTTAAATTGAAAATTTAATATTTTTTGTAATTTTTATGATTTTTTAGTATTAGGAAAATATTTTAAGAAAATAAATAAAATGAAAATAAAGAAATAAAATAAAATTGGGCCAAGGTGCAGATAGCCTGCAGGGGGTGAGGAATAGCAAAAAAACATAGGCCCAAAGCTAGAGCCTAGCGCCTGCAAAAAAGGTCAGAAAAAAAACAAAAAAAATGTAAACAAATACAAAAGGGTACCATTGGGGCTCAAACCCAGGTCCCATAGGTTACATGTGCACGCTTATACCACTGGGGTGTCTATACATCCGTTAACATAGGAAAATAAATAAATATGTAAGGCAAAACGCACCCTGATGACTTCATCTTCAACCTTCAGCCAGACCAACTGTAAGTTGCTAATTTCTCATCAAAAATGAAAACTGTAAACATGAAACTTGTAGCAAATTTTCTCACGGTTTCAGAAATGTAAAGCATTAAAACTATAGATCAAAGATAAGCATGAATTTTAATAGCCCTAATCTGAACACAAAAAATCTCAGAAATTTCAGTTTCAAAATTCTCTAAGCTCAAGCAAAATTAAGGGAAACTAAGGACATGGTCAGCTTCAGAGCAATGATATCTACATGTTTTGTTTACAAATAAACTATTGATGATGCCTGTATGAAGAGTTCAAAGTTGAAAAAACTTACCTCAAAACTGAAAATCGTGTTTTGAGTTTGAGCTTGTTTCAAGTGATGGTGATGATCATGTTAGCTTCCTTGAGGTCCTAAGAAGCCAATGCAATGATTATCTTGAACAATGGATGGCTGAAATGGTCTGGAGAAGTCAATATGCAGAGTTGAGTTTTTGAAAATGGAGGATGGTGTTAATGGTGTTACAGTTCTAAAATAGGGTGTGGGATTGATTTTATGTGATGTTTAGAAACTTTAGAAACCAAAATGCCAAGAAACACACGAGTAGATTATGAGTTTCAAGTTTTTGGTCAGTTTGTATAAAAATGGAAGTGTGAAGTGTGATTATGAGTTCTAGGTTCTTTCAAGGCTTGAGCATTTATGTATTTGTGTATAATTGTTTGTGTATGTATAAACAAAAGGTTTGAATGCATTGGCAAGTCAGAAGTACAAGTTTCTAGCTTTTGGCTAGGTTACTTGATTTTGAAGAAAATAGGGAAACAAGTTTCAAGGAGAGGTAAAAGCATGTGATGGGTGATTGTAAGTGTTTGAAACATTTCTCATGAGTTATAGGACTGGTTTGATCAGAAGAGAACAAGTGCAAGGCTCAAGAACAAGTTTTGTTCAAAAAGTTGCTTGATCAAAATGACAATGTGACCTTTCTTCCAAAAATGGAATAAAGCATGTCCATGCATTGAATGCTTGAAGTGAGGCCTTTAACAACTGTGTAAACCATTAATTATGGAGTTCCTAACAAGTTTGAGGCCTGCAAAATAGTGTTTATGCAGCATGGTTTGAATTTGAATTTTGTTCATCACTAAAATGACTTGTAATTAAAGTGACAAAACCCTAACTTCATCTTTCCGATTCTACCTACTCAAGAATGATCTCAAGGAGTTCTTTGACATTTTGGAAAGCTTGAAACATTCTCTACAACCTATATTTGAATTGCTTTTGAATATTCCCCTTGGAACTATATGAAAAAGTGCTATAAAGTTGGGTCAAAATCCTGACCAAATTAGGGCAAAATTTCACTAAGTGTTTTGTTTCATGGCCCTATGTTCATAAAATTATAACTTAAGATAAAAGAACTTTTAGAAGTAGTTGTGTAAAGAAAAGTTGTATATTTCATGGAAATCTAAAACTTTCATGTTGGAAGTTTCTCTTGAATCATCTTGCATCATAGTGAAAAATTTGTTCAAAGTTGTGAAAAAATATGAAATTTCCAACACTTAGAAAAATTTCTAAGCTTAGAAATTTTGAATTTTTTAAATGAAATGTTGACTTTTTTATTTCTTGATGAATAAGTTTCATATTTTTACATGTTTTGATGAATTATGATCTTTGGCACTTGAATTTGACCAAAAAGTCAAAGTTTGACTTTTCAGTATATAGTTGACTTTTGATCAGTTGACTGAAAAATTCATCTGTCAAACCAATGGACTTGTAATGTTTTGAACCATGTCATTAGGTCAAAATGATGCAATTGTAATCTTGATATCATGCCTTAAACCAATTGACCATTTGCTAGGCAAAAAATCAAAAATTGCCATTTCCCAGTCAAAACCCTAATTTTGACCATTTTGCCCTTTTGGAGATTTGATCAAATTTCTTGAGGAATTATGGTCCAAACATGATAAAATTAAACATATGAGTCTAAAATGTTGACGTGGATAAAAATTATGAAGTTTGACTGTGAATTGGCCATAGTTGACTTTTCCCCAATATAGTTGATTTTTAGGTCAACTGCTCAATTGACTGAGCAAAAGTGTGATCCAAGGCTTGAAACATGACATGAGTATTCTTGGGGGTCCATTATGATCCATGAAATTCATATGGGGCATTGGAAGTTCAAAAATCCTTGTGCAAACTCAAACCCTAATTTTGGTCATCAGTGCTTAAGGAGGTGTCTTGGGCTGATCAAACCCTAGTGCAGTCTTGAGTCAAGGAGATCTTGTGTGAAAAATCTTGATAAGTGAAAGGGAAAATTTTGGGGTACAACAGCTTCCCCTGTTCAATCTTCTTAAACCTGAAGAGTTAGATTACCGAGTTTTTCCATTCGTGACTCGAAGGTGGAAGATGATTGGACACTAGAGTGCCCAGAAATTTGCACCAGGTGATGTGACGGTAGAGGGAATGGGCTTAAAGATGCCATTTGGAGGGATGACATAAAGTTGTTTGAGATGGGATTATAGATGCCATATAGAAATGTTTGTTGAATCGTAAGCTGAAACTGAATTAGTACCAGAATAGTGTCCGTGTCTGGAGCGTATCTGAATTGTATCTGGAAGTTAAATTTGAATGAGTATCAGAATGGCATCCGTGTTTGGAGCGTATCTGAACTGTATCTGGAAGTAGAATCTGAATGAGTATCAGAATGGCATCCGTGTCTGGAGCATATCTTAACTGTATCTGAAAGCTGAATCTGAATGAGTATCAGAATGGCATTCGTGTCTGAAGCGTATCTGAACTGTATCTGAGAGTTGAATGAGTTTCAGGATGGCATCCGTGTCTGGAGCATATCTGAACTGTATCAGAGAGTTGAATGAGCTTCAGGATGGCATCCGTCTTTTAGAGCATATCTGAACTATATCTGGGAGTTGAATCTGAATGAGTATCAGAATGGTGTCCGTGTCTTGGAGCGTATCTGAGTTGTATCTGAAAACTTTGAACAATTTCAATGGTAGTTGTTAACCTTATCATAAAAAGGGTAAAATGTTATCTAAAATGAAAAGTCATGTTGTGTGAAATGCATGGTATAATTCATTTGTGTTATCAATGTTTATGATATATGGATGCAATGTGTACGTATGTGAGCTAATCTGTTATGCTACTGTTAGACTGAGGAAAATAAATCCCCAACTGTTGTTGAGGATATGGAGTGTAAGTCTTCATGTTGTGAAGTCTAAGTGTTGATGAATTTTTGCTTGGAGAAATAAACTTTATTGTAAGGGAAATGTCGTGTACTGCTTGTAAAATCCTGTTGGAGAAATCTGAGAAATTGGACGACTTCTACTGGGGATTGATAACTGGAAGTTTTATTCCGCTGGGGATTAAACTGCACACTGTGGGAGATTTCATTGAGATAGCTTAGAGATATTTCCCTACTTCTTAAAGCCATCAGTGTCTATCTTTCTATTTTGTTTATTTGTAAACAGTAATTATGTTCAAATGCATATGTTCAACATTGAATCATTTGGACGTTTTTGTAAACACAAAAGTAAAGAAAAACAGATAGTTTTGCACTTTCAAAGGGGTGTCTTTGTATTGACTTTGAGTAAGTATTTTTGTACAATGAGACAAACATTCCAGTAAGAGAGTTCCGTCGTAAAAAATGAAAATTTTGATACAAAGAAAAGATAGTTATGTGCAATAATCCCACGGGGTTCCCATTCTGCTATAGCCTTCGTATCTCTGAGCATCTTGTCTATTTGTTGCCTCGTCTGAAGATGATTGAATTTATCAGAACCTCTGAGCTTGTCAGGTTGTTCGTAAGGTGATCTAATAGAACATATTCATACGCTTTAAATCCCTAACTTTTGCCTGGACTGCCCTTTCATGTTTTCAGTCCACCGGGATACCCTTTTTTGCCCAAGCCGCCCTTTCGGGTTTTCAGCTTGTCGAGTGTACAGATTTTTTGTTTTATCCCTAATTTTTGCCCGAACCATTATGGTTTGCCGGGATGCCCTTGTTTTTCCCAGGTGTGTCAACCTAGCGGGTCTCTTATGCGTAGTATCTTTTGACTATGTCTGCATTCGCAGGATGCGGCAGGTCGTCGCTATCCATGGTGGTCAGAATCATTGCTCCTCCAGAGAATATGTTTTTGATCACAAATGGTCCTTCGTATGTAGGAGTCCATTTACCCCTGGGATCACCTTGCGGCAGTATGATACGTTTGATCACCAAATCCCTGACTTGATACACTTGGCGTCTGACCTTTCTGTTGAAAGCCTTGATCATCCGTTTTTGATACATCTGACCATGACAGATAGCAGTAAGTCTTTTCTCATCAATCAAGTTTAGTTGATCAAGTCGAGTCTGGATCCAATCTTCTTCATTCAGCCATGCATCCTTCATAATTCTCAGAGAGGGGATCTGGACCTCAATAGGCAAGACAACTTCCATGCCGTAAACCAGAGAGTAGGGTTTTGCCCCGGTTGATGTGTGTGCCATGGTACGATACCCGTGGAGAGTGAATGGTAGCATCTCATGCCAGTCTTTGTACATGACTGTCATTTTCTGTATGATCTTTTTAATGTTCTTATTCGCGACTTCGACAACACCATTCATCTTCATCCGGTAAGGGGAAGAATTGTGATGTTGGATCTTGAATTGTTCTCACAAGGCGGTGGTCATAGTATTGTTCAAGTTCGTACCATTGTCTGTAATGATCCTCTATGGGATACCGTAACGATAGATGAGATTCTGCTCGATGAATCGGGCGACAATATTCTTTGTAACGGAAGCAAAAGAAGCTGCCTCCACCCACTTCGTAAAATAGTCAATGGCCACAAAAATGAAGCGGTGTCTATTGGATGTTGTTGGCTTGATTTCCCCAATCATATCAATCCCCCACATAGCAAAGGGCCAAGGATCCGTCAAGACATTCAAAGGAACTGGAGGTACATGCATCTTGTCATCATAAATCTGACACTTGCGGCAAGTTCGAGAGTGTTGATAACAATCTGCTTCCATGGTAGACCAGAAATAGCTTGTCTGTAGGATTTTCTTTGCCATCGTATGCCCACTAGAATGGGTGCCAAAAGTGCCTTCATGTAATTCAGCCATGACCCTTTCAGCTTCAACCTTGTCTACACACCAAAGTAACACAGAGTTATGGTTGCATTTGTAAAGAATGCCATTACTAAGGAAGAATTTGGCAGAGAATATCCTTAACAACTTCTTATCATTTACTGAAGCTTCTTCTGGATATTCCTGAGTTTCGAGATACCTCTTGACTTTGTGAAACCAAGGTTGGTCCACTACTTCTTCAGTATTAATCTCGTGACAGTGTGCTGGTTCTTCCCTTCGTTCAATGGTGATCCGGGGAGCCTTGTTATCCCATTTAAGTTTAAACATAGATGACATTGTGGCTAGTGCACCTGCTAGCTGATTTTCTTCTCGCAGGAAATGCTCGAAGGTAATCTTCTCAAAATAAGGGAGCAATGTAAACACATGTTATTTATAGGGGATAAGGTTAGGGTGTTTGGTGTCCCATTCCCCTTTGATATGGCTAATAACCAAAGCTGAATCTCCGAATACATTCAAGGATTTGATCCCCAAGTCTATGGCAGCTTTGAGACCAAAGATGCACGCTTCATATTCCGCCATGTTATTTTGTACAATTGAAGCAGAGTATTGTCGTAAAGGGAGTGTGACATCCTTCCAGAGATATGAGTACAACACCAATACCATTGTCGAGTGTGTTAGATGCCCCATCAAAAACTAGGGTCCATCGGGATCCTTGTTCAGGTCCGTCATATGGCCTGAATTCTTCACAGTTGTTTACCATCATGATTTCTTCATCCGGAAATTCGAACTTCATAGACTGGTAGTCTTCCACAGCTTGGTGAGCAAGGTGATCAGCTAGTACACTGCCCTTTATTGCTTCCTGGGTAGTATACTGTATGTCATATTCTGTCAGGATCATCTGCCATCTCGCTATTCTCCCAGAGAGAGCAGGATTCTTGAAGATGTATTTTATCAGATCCATTTTAGATATCAACAAGGTAGTATGGGTCAGCATATATTGTCTTAGACGGCGAGCAGCCCGTGCCAGAGCGTAACAAGTTTTCTCGAGCAGTGAATATCTTGTTTCACAGTCGGTAAACTTTTTTCTCAGGTAATAAATAGCATGCTCTTTTCGGCCAGACTCGTCATGCTTCCCCAGCACACACCCCATTGAATTTTGCAAAACAGTCAGATACATGATCAATGTCCTTCCCTCGACTGGTGGCATCAACACGGGAGGTTCTTGCAGGTATTCTTTGATCTTGTCCAAAGAATTTTGGCATTCATCATTCCATTTGACTACTTGATCTTTCTTCAGTAATTTGAAGATTGTTTCACAAGTAACTGTCAGGTGAGAAATGAATCTGGCAATGTAGTTCAAACGTCCCAACAATCCTTTGACTTCCTTCTCAGTATGAGAAGCAGGAATCTCTTGTATCGCTTTCACCTTGGCGGGATCTACTTCAATACCCTTATTGCTAACGACAAAGCCTAGGAGCTTACCAAACCTTACTCCAAACGTGCATTTATTTGGGTTCAACCTCAACTTGTATTTCTTTAGTCTCTCAAATAATTTCTGTAAATGATCAAGATGCTCTTCTTCTGTTTGAGATCTAGCTATCATGTCGTCCACCTAGACCTCTATTTCGTGATGTATCATGTCGTGAAATAAAGCTACCATGGCACGTTGATAGGTTACCCTTGCATTCTTCAGTTCGAATGGCATAACCTTGTAGTTGAATGTGCCCCACTGTGTGACAAAGGTTATTTCTCCATGTCCTCAGGCGCCATTTTGATTTAGTTGTAACCTGAGAAACCGTCCATGAAGGAAAACACTTTGTGTTTTGCCGTATTGTCAACTAGAATATCAATATGGGGAAGTGGGAAATCATCCTTAGGGCTTGCCCTATTTAAATCTTTGTAGTCCACGCATATTCATATATTGCCATCCTTTTTGGGCATGGGAACAACATTGGTAACCCATTGCGGGTAAGAGGTGAGGTCCAAGAATCCAATGTTGAATTGCTTCATGACTTCAACTTTAATCTTCTCTGACATATCTGGTCGCATTCGACAGACCTTTTATTTTACTGGTGGGCAGTCCTCTTTTGTAGGTAGACAATGTACCATAATATCTGCATCAAGTCCTGGCATGTCTTCATACGACCAGGAAAAGACCTCAACATACTCGTGTAGCAATTGAATCAGATGCTCCTTGACACTGGGTTCCAGATTGGCACCCACCTTGACTTCCCTTTTGTCTTCTCCGGTACCTAGATTGATGGTGTCCACTGGTTCCTCATGGGGTTGAATGGTTCTCTCTTCTTGTAGTAGTAACCTGGCAAGTTCTCCTGATACTTCACAATCTTCCTCACCTTTGTCTTCGGCTTGGTAGATTAGATTTTCGGAGTCACAAAAGGCAATAGCAGAACCGTTACCCATGGGATCCCGAATGAATGTAGACCTTCATTGTGAGTGTGAGTGTGTGTAAGAGTATAGCTATCTTTGAAAGAAATAAAAATGTAAAAATAAAAAATAATGAGCACAAAGTTTGTATGCAAAAACGTCCATGATTCATCGATGTCATATGAAAATGAGATAATAACCCTTACAAATGGACCATGTTGCCTCGGGTAAGCCACAAGGTTTTAAGAGTCTGAATTGTTTTAATATTACAGATCCAACAAATGTAAAGATAAATTATTGTGGGATAAAAGTGATTGGGATGAAATCTCTAGCCTCCCAGTTGTTGAGCCCCCCACTGACAGTTGGAAAAATCCAATCCTCTAGGTTGTAGTTGTCTTCATCATCTTCCACCGCATTGACTTCGCGGTTGCTGATCTTTAAGGGTGGTCCTCCGGCACGAGCGCGGCATATGGCCTTCTGGGCACCTGAAGTGAAACCCATACAAAACTTGTCATATTTGTATGGGATATATGGGAGTTATCCCCAAATAGTGCACCCACCTTCTTCTATCACTGCCTTGGCATCCTTTAAAGATGACATTCTGAGCGGAGGCCTTGTGATCTTGAGATCTTAAGACACAGCCCTGGTCACTGCGACATCTTGTGGGACTTCTTCAAAGTGCTGGAATGGAGTTTCAATAAATTCATCATCTAACTCAACATATCTGAAGGAATTGAGATGGCTGATCATATACTCCTTCTCCATGAACGGTGATGATTTTCCCTTGAATCGGATATTTCAACATTTCATGCAGCGTAGATGTAACAACGCCAGCATTGTGGATCCATGGTCGGCCTAGCAAGCAGGAATATGAAGGGAAAATATCCATTACATAAAAAGTTGAATCAAATGTTTGGGTTCCAACCTTTATGGGGATATCCACTTCCCCATGTACCATCCTTTTTGAGCCGTCAAAGGCTCTCACTACCATGTTGCTTGGTTTCAATGTCAATCTCTCACAGTCAAGCCTATCAAGAGCCTTTTTAGGAAATACATTCAGAGACGAACCAGTGTCAATCAACACATGAGCCAGAGTTCTTCCCCTCCACTCGACTAACACATGCAATGCCTCATTATGCTTCCTCGCTCTTGGCGTTAAATCAGCATCTAAAAAACCTAAACCATTATCTGCAGTCAAGCTGGCTACGCAGTCTTGGAATTGATCGACAGATGTTTCTTGGGGTACATGGGCGTTTTTTAGTAATTTTACCAAGGCCTTTGCATGCGCCTCGGAACATAGTAGTAAAGCCAGCATGGAAATTTTGGATGGAGTTTGCCCCAGTTGCTCGACTACATTGTAGTCGCTTCTTTTTATGATCTTTAGAATTTCCTCCATCTCTTTCCGGGAGGTCTCAGGGATAGCCAATGATTGTTCCTTTGTCCGGACATGCTCAATCAAAATACTTTTACCTCGAGTCTCAATTGACTCAGCAGCAGGAATGTCAGTAGGAGTGATAATAGGGGTTGTATCAACTTTGTCAGTTGGAGTATTAGTGGAGATGATTGTAGGACAGGGAAGAGACTTCGGAGGAGCAACAACAACAGGAGTGATTATGGGTCCATAAACTGCTTTGGGGGAGAAATTTCTGGAGAGAATATCCTTCCGCTTTGGGTAATCTTGCTAGTCCCTGCAATATTACTGACATCGGAGTCAACTTTCTCAGAATTTGAATCTTCACTAACTGGCCAATCTTGCTTGATACCGTGGTAGTAGACATCCCCTCCATAATTCCATGGCACAATTTTGTCTGATGAATACGGGACTGGTCTAGGTATTGTAATTATCAAAGGAGCTACTTTTGGAACTGATGTAATTCTAACAGGTCTTTTGGGGGAGACCCTGGAAGAATTGTCGGAAATAATCACGATGGAAACATCATTATAAGAAATAGTTGGAACATAAGTCTTTTTGAATAAAATTTCTTTGTTGTCTATTAGACACTGAACGCCTGCTCTCAACAAAGGACAGCTGGTTGGTGAGGACAAACAGAAATGACAACTTTCATCACAGCCTGGGAAAACACTGGCATTCAATAAGTTCTTTTTGATAATCAGGAGTGGGGTCATAAGTTCATCAACTGAAGTAACAAACATATCTTCCTCAACGGCATTGGTATTATGGTCGTGTTTGGGCATAGGGGCAGAAATGACATTGGGCTTTTCTGGCGCATCGAATTCAATCTCTTTGGATTAAAGGAGGTCTTGTAGTTTGTTCTTCAGAGCCCAACAATTGTTAGTGTCATGGCCGGGACTTTCAGAGTGGTATGCACAGCAGGCATTAGGATGATAGTGAAGAGAGGTTGTGTTAGGGTTCTTTGGAGCTTCTTTCAAGGTCACTAGGTTGGATCTTAACAAATGCGGCAATACTTGAGATAGTGTCATGTTAATTCTGGTGAACTGTCTGACTGGTCTTTCCATTCTTGGTTGGTTGTTTCTTTGCTGATCAGGCACAAGTTTAGGAATCATAACAGCCCCTACCATTGGAAGGCTTTCGGCCCTATCTTGATTTCTCTGAGGATATACAGCAACCACTTCTTTCTTTTCGATGAATCGCTTCCTTACAGCAGTGGAGGATGCATCTTTTTGAATCTTTCCATTCTTTATCCCAGATTCTACCCTTTCCCCGGTCAATATCAATTCAGTAAAACATGTCGATGAACTCCCAATTAAGTGATTGAAAAAGGGACTAGACAAGGTGCCCAAAAATATGTCTACCAACTCTCTTTCAGATAGGGGAGGTTGAACTCTTCCAGCCAAATCTCTCCATTTTTGCGCATAATCCTTGAAGCCTTCACTTGAAACCATGGCCATACTCTGTAGTTGAGTACGGGTAGGCGCAAGATCAGCGTTGTATTGGTATTTTTTGTAAAAGGCTGCAACAATATCATCCCAATTATGAACATTGGCTCATTCTAACTGATAAAACCAATCAAGTTGAGTTCCAGACAGACTGTCTTGGAAGAAGTGTACCCATAAATCTTTGTCAGCGGTAAGGGGGTGGATTTTTCTCACATAGGATCGGAGATGCATTTTGTGGCATGAGACTCTGTCATATTTGGCGAACACATGTGCTTTGAATTTTGGAGGAATGACAATTCCCGATACCAGTCCCAACTCTTCAAAGTCAAAGCCAGGCACTTTTTGGATTTCCATTGTACTCAACCGCTCTTCTAGATGCTTATACTTGTCGTCGGCTTGAGGGTATTGTTCTTCAGAATAGTCTTCCTCTTCCTCTTCCTCTTCCTCTTCTGAATCAGATTGAAGAATTGTTTCCTTGCCTTTCCCGTCTTGATTGTATTTCTCACTGGATGTCGTTGCAAAGTCTAAGGCCATTCTTGTTTACCCTTGGAATCTTCTTCCCATGTTCAGAATTCCGGTTATTTTCTTCGTCTTATTTTTCTTCTCCTCAACCAACAAGGTCTTCAACTCTTCTTGTCATTTGGCCAGAGTTAAGAACAACTGTTGAAACTGTGCATTCTGAGCTTGGAGGTCCTTCACCGTTTGCTCGAGATCCATCTTACTGAAATAAACAGTAGAGAGATGAGGAGACTTGTTGCAAGAAACCTGTTTATGTTATGATGAATGGTAAATGCATATGCAATGATTTCAAGGATTTTAAAGATTCAAATTTTTTTTAGACAAAAAGGAAACACACGTTATATTAATAAATTAAAGCTTGAGTACATCAGTGCCTCCTTGGGAAAAACAAATACAAAAACTCTAAGATAGAAAGGTAGTACGCATCCTCTTTGGTGCAATGTAGGCATTCAGAGTCTTCTCCTCATGAAGTAGTCTAGTGAGTTCCAAAACCTTCTTCTCGCTTGCGTAGAATTGGGCTTCGAAAGTATCTCGCTCCCCATTGAGTTGTATCCAATCTCTTTGTAAGTCTTCAAGAGAGGTGGGTATGTTAGGATGTAGGATTGTGTATGGCACATCTCCTTCCATGACAGGCTCAATGATTACCGGGAGAATGGAGGGGTAAGGCATCATCAGACTTTGAGCACGAGTTCGTACCCATTTGAGGTAAGGCTCAAGAGGGATGGAATTCTTATGCCCCAATGTCTTGCTATCTACCTTTTTCAACATCCTCCAATCTCGGATAAATCTCTGGTGAAGACTTTGATCATCGTTCTCATAGTCAAATACCAAACCTTGAATCAGTATCTCGTGTGGGACATCCCTCCGGGCGTAACCAAACTATCTTAAGGCTAAGCAGGGGTTATAGGTGATACCTCCCCTAATTCCAAGTGAAGGGACATTAGGAAATTCTCCACAACTATCGACAATAGTAATATTCTCTATGGATCGGGAGCACCAATGAATGTCTTAATGTTTGAGGGTCATCAACCTTTGTGACCACCTTGAACCTTGCTCGTTCTTCAATACAGATTGGGGAATATGAGAAATAAACTATCTTTCCCAGGGAGGAGTACAACACATAAGGACACCTCTTTTCCTCATAGTGCGAGTGTGAAAAGAATGTAGGATGTCTCCTAGTAAAGTAGGCACCGGGTTGGGGGATATGAAGATTTTGACGGTGTTCACATCTATGAGTTGGTTAAGATTTGGAAACAAAACCATCCCATAGATGAGGAGAGCCACAATTTCCTCAAAGGCTTGCAAATCCAAGGATTTCCAACAGTTTTAGGCTTTCTCAAACAAGAACTTTTCTAGGAAACCTTTGACACCACTCCTTGTTTTCCAATGAGTTGTGACATCAGATGAGTGCAAGTGTAGAGCTTGAGCAATCTCTTCTGGATTTGGGTCTCTTTCCATACCGTTGAAAGGTAGTTGGTTGAGAATGGGAATTCTCAAGAGTCGGGAGAATTCTTCCAAAGTAGGCACAAGTTGATAGTCAGGAAATGTGAAGCAATGGTGTAAAGGATCAAAGAACTGAAAGAGCACCTTCATCATGTCCTCATCTGTGTTAGAGGTGACCAAGTTGAGTAGGCGACCATGTCTCTCGGTGAATGGAGAGTTTTCAGGAATCCTTGAAGCTAGTTCCTTAAGTTGTGGAGGGATCCTTACAAGGTTGACTTGAATAGTTTTCCTGCGAAGAGAATCCATATCCTACAAAACAGAACAAAGATAAATCCCAAAATCCTTGAAATGGTTAATGAATGAGTATGATGTTATGATGTTCATGATGTTATATACAAGTATGTATATACAAACAACGCAAACAAGTCCTTAGGTTTATGCTTGCAATGAGTCTTATAGGTAAGTACCCTCTTAAAGTTTAGTTGGCTCAAACCTGTCCTAGTAATAGTTATTGGGTTCTAAGGAGCTCAATATCATTGGTTTGTTTCTTTGGTCATTGTTTCAGCACAAGCCTCTTTAATGGCAACCGAAATATTCCAAGAAACCAAACCTTAATGAGTGTAGTATCGAGTATCTACCAATTTCGGACTACACCAAAGTCGGTCATCTCACTACATCCTAAAGCCCAAGTTGATCAAGTAAAGGTTCTAAAAGTTTATTAGTGCTTCACGACATCACTCAGTGGCCCCGTATTCTCTTTGATTAACTCAAAGGCTACCGTTACCCACAAATATGTCGCACTAACGTAGTTATTACTTAGACCATGTCGGTATACCCCACACAGTTTCCACAACGTATTGCTACTTACCTATAATGTATCCCAAATCCGGGTAGAGGATTCGAACCCAAACAAATAACCATAATATAAAGCATACAATTTAAACAACGCAAGAAAGTAAATGTGATCTAAGCCTAAGGTAACCCCACTTTTAGAATTTTCCCCAGTAGAGTCGCCAGTTCTGTGATACGGTTGAAGAACTGACTTGAAGGTTTTGCGTTTGATCGCAAATGTTGCGGTTAGCACGAGTCACCACCGACTTTTCTTTTATCTAAAAGGAAAGGTGAAAAAATCCAGGAAAGACCTTTGAGATTATTTCTTGAGTTCGGGGGGAAGATTATGAAAAGGGAAGGTATTAGCACACTTTTCATCCATGGTTTTCCATGGGCTCTTAGTTACTTGCTAGATCACTTGATTTTTGTTTGAAATTGTGCTTTGTGTGGTTTTTTGAAAGTATTTTGTAAAGAGTCAATTGTTTAGGCAATCTTTGTAACGATTCTTGTTTGTAAGAATGTATACAAAGATGTTTGATCTTTTGAAAATGTTTTTAAGTTTGTAAGATGTTTGAAAGTGTAAATGTTTGTTTTTAAAATAGCAAGGGTGTTTTGTTTTGAAATTGAGCAAGTAATTAGGAACATTCTACCTACTCAAAATTCTTTCTTGTTCATTTTTCTTTTCCTTTGACATTGTTACCTTACCATTGGTTTGGTAAGTAACCCTATCTTTGGATTTAAACGAGACAGGTGTGGGTCATTGCATAACCATGATTAGCAATGTTGCAAGGTATCTTAGAATTCTTTTTAGGGACTAAGATCATTTGAGAGGAAACTTAGATAGCGTCATCGAGGGACTATGATCTTATATTTGCTTGTTTTATCTAAGATACCTTACATGCGTAATATGACCAAGTGGAATAACCCTAGGGTGCTTGTGTGCAAATTTATTGTTTTCATGCTTGTTTTTGTCTTGAATTAGGGTTTTCTAAGTATTGGTTTTGATCTTTCCATACAAACCATAATTACTAACATGTTATATATAAAAGCGATAAATTGCGAAATTTAAAGTTACTACGCTATTAAAATATTTGTGGGGATTAGTCTATTACAACCATATTGAATGGGTATTGATGTGCAAAGATTTAAATGAATATAATGTACAAGATAAAATAAGTATACAAGAAATATAATTGTTAAGAAAATGGGTATTTTTGGATTTTTATGAGAAAAAGGGAAATTATCTTAACCTAATTAATTAAAGAAAATAATTAATTTAATTTAATTTATTAAGAAAAGATTTTAAATAAAACCCTAATTCTATTAATTGATTAAAAAAAGAAATTAAGTTTCAAGAAAAATATTTTTTTGGTATTTTTATCTTGAAAATATTTATGACATTATAATTTTTTTTTGGCCTTTTTATATTAAAATAAAATATTTAATGGGTGTAAAAAAGAATAAGTAAATAACCTAGTTTTAATTAAATTTACAAGATAATAAGTAAATAAATAAATAAGGTATGGTTAATAAAATAATTTTTGTGTGAGAAAAATAAATAAACTAGGTTAAAATGAAAATCTAATATTTTTTGTATTTTTTATGATTTTTTAGTATTAGGAAAATATTTTAAGAAAATAAATAAAATGAAAATAAAGAAATAAAATAAAATTGGGCCAAGGTGCAGATAGCCTGCAGGGGGTGAGGAATAGGAAAAAAACATAGGCCCAAAGCTGGAGCCCAGCGCCTGCAAAAAAGGTTAGAAAAAAAGCAAAAAAATGTAAAAAAATACAAAAGGGTACCACTGGGGCTCGAACCCAGGTCCCATAGGTTACAGGCGCACGTTTCTACCGCTGGGGTGTCTATACATCCGTTAACATAGGAAAATAAATAAATATGTAAGGCAAAACGCACCCTGATGACTTCATCTTCAACCTTCAGCCAGACCAACTGTAAGTTGCTAATTTCTCATCAAAAATGAAAACTGTAAACATGAAACTTGTAGCAAATTTTCTCACGTTTTCAGAAATGTAAAGCATTAAAACTATAGATCAAAGATAAGCATGAATTTTAATAGCCCTAATCTGAACACAAAAAATCTCAGAAATTTCAGTTTCAAAATTCTCTAAGCTCAAGCAAAATTAAGGGAAACTAAGGATATGGTCAGCTTCAGGGCAATGATATCTACATGTTTTGTTTACAAATAAACTATTGATGATGCCTGTATGAAGAGTTCAAAGTTGACAAAAACTTACCTCAAAACTGAAAATCGTGTTTTGAGTTTGAGCTTGTTTCAAGTGATGGTGATGATCATGTTAGCTTCATTGAGGTCCTAAGAAGCCAATGCAATGATTATCTTGAACAATGGATGGCTGAAATGGTCTGGAGAAGTCAATATGCAGAGTTGAGTTTTTGAAAATGGAGGATGGTGTTAATGGTGTTACAGTTCTAAAATAGGGTGTGGGATTGATTTTATGTGATGTTTAGAAACTTTAGAAACCAAAATGCCAAGAAACACACAAGTAGATTACGAGTTTCAAGTTTTTGGTCAGTTTGTATAAAAATGGAAGTGTGAAGTGTGATTATGAGTTCTAGGTTCTTTCAAGGCTTGAGCATTTGTGTATTTGTGTATAATTGTTTGTGTATGTATAAAAAAAAGGTTTGAATGCATTGGAAAGTCAGAAGTACAAGTTTCTAGCTTTTGGCTAGGTTACTTGATTTTGAAGAAAAGAGGGAAACAAGTTTCAAGGAGAGGTACAAGCATGGGATGGGTGATTCTAAGTGTTTAAAAATTTTATCATGAGTTATAGGACTGGTTTGATCAGAAGAGAACAAGTGCAAGGCTCAAGAATAAGTTTTGTACAAAAAGTTGCTTTATCAAAATGCCAATGTGACCTTTCTTCCAAAAATGGATATAAAGCATGTCCATGCATTGAATGCTTGAAGTGAGGCCTCTAACAGCTGTGTAAACCATTAATTATGGAGTTATTAACAAGTTTGAGGCCTTCAAATTAGTGTTTATGCAGCATGGTTTGAATTTGAATTTTGTTCATCACTAAAATGACTTGTAATTAAAGTGACAAAATCCTAACTTCATCTCTTCGATTCTCCCTACTCAAGAATGATCTCAAGGATTTCTTTGACATTTTGGAAAGCTTGAAATGTTCTCTACAACACATCTTTGAATTGATTTTGAATATTCTCCTTGGAACTATATGAAAAAGTGCCATTAAGTTGGGTCAAAATCCTGACCAAATTAGGGCAAAATTTCACTAAGTTTTTTGTTTCATGACCCTATGTTCATAAAATTATAACTTGATATCCAAGCACTTCTGGAAGGAGTTGTGTAAAGAAACGTTGTAGATTTCATGGAAGTCTAAAACTTTCATGTTGGAAGTTTCTCTTGAATCATCTTGCATCATGGTAAAAAAATTGTTCAAAGTTGTGAAAAAATATGAAATTTCCAACACAAAAATTTCTAAGTTTAGAAATTTTGACTTTTCAAAATGAAATCTTGACTTTTTGATTTCTTGATGAATAAGTTTCATATTTTTACATGTTTTGATGAATTATGATCTTTGGCACTTGAATTTGACCAAAAAGTCAAAGTTTGACTTTTTAGTATACAGTTGACTTTTGATCAGTTGACTGAAAAATTCATCTGTCAATCCAATGGACTTGCAATGTTTTGAACCATGTCATTAGGTGAAAATGATGAAATTGGACTCTTGAGATCACGCCTTAAACAAATTGGCCATTTTCTTGGCAAAAAATTAGAAATTGTCCTTTCCCAGTCAAAACCCTAATTTTGACCATTTTTCCCTTTTGGAGATTTGATCAAATTTCTTGAGGAATTATGGTCCAAACTTGATCAAATGATACATATGAGTCTAAATTATTGATGTGGATAAAAAATTATGAAGTTTGACTGTGAATTGGCCATATTTGACTTTTTCCCCAATATAATTTATTTTTAGGTCAACTATTCAATTGACTGAGCAAAAGTGTGATCCAAGGCTTGAAACGTGACATGAGTAATCTTGGGGGTCCATAATGATCCATGAAAGTCATATGGGGCATTGGAAGTTCAAAAGTCCTTGTGCAAACTCGAACCCTAATTTTGGTCATCAGTGCTTAAGGAGGTGTCTTGAGCTGATCAAACTCTAGTGCAGTCTTGAGTCAAGGAGATCTTGTGAGAAAATTCTTAATAAGTGAAAGGGTAAATTTTGGGGTACAACAACGTCCATAAAAGATAGCAATTTAAAACTGGCTGAGTTGTCGACCAATTTGTCAATAATGGGGAGGGGATAAGCATCTTTCGGGCAAACCCGATTGAGATCAGTATAATCAATGCACATGTTCCATTTTCCATTAGATTTTTTCGTAAGAACTACATTTCAGAGCCAGGTTGTGTACTGGGCTTTAGAAATGAAATGTTCCTCAAGGAGGTCTTTTACAGCTAGTTCTGCAGCCTCCGCTTTTTCGGAGGACTGTTTTCTTCTTCGTTGGGCGACCGCCTTGAGGGCGAGATCTATAGTCAATTGATGGCATGAAATTTTTGGATCTAATTCAAGGATCTTGGTTTTACTCTAGGGGAATAGGTCATCATTCTCCCTTAGGAAAGCCTTAAGTTTCTTTTCTCCAAGTAGGCGAGGTCTGCTCCAATCTTCACTCCTCTGGCGGTGTCGTTTCCTAGGGGAACGAGCTCTAAGTCTTCGTCCGGGATTGGCCGTGCATGATTCGAGAGTTCTTTTCTACCTGCTGACGGGGTCGAAACTTCCCCTTCGACCATGGGCTCTTTTCCTTTCCTTTTTTATTCAATGTGATCTCCCTCGGAGAAGCGATTGTCGAGGTCTATAGCGTCGACCCTCGACAGTGGCCTGACTTCCTCGGAGTTGGAGGGAAGTGTGGCCCCGGTGGTCGTTCGAGGCTGAACATTAACGGAGATGAGACCTTTGGATGAAGCTTTAAAACATCTCCTCGCCGCTTGGATGTCTCTGTGGAGGGTGGCAACCAAACCATCAGAAGTGTAGTACTTCATCTTGAGGTGCACGATAGAGGGAATTGCTATCAGCTCGGCGAGAGTTGGTCTACCGAAGATGCACTGGTAAAGAGACGGGAAGTTTATTACTATAAATTGGGTCTTGATCGCTCTGGCCGTCACTCCTCTCCCGAAGGTGACAATCAGCTCGATGTATCCCCAAGGTTTTGTACTGGCCCCATGGAAGCCCTGGAGATCTGATGCAACATACAGGATTAGATGACTCTCATTCAACTGCAGAGTGGTGAACAGCTTGGAGTATATAATGTCTACCGAGCTTCCCTGATCGGCCAAAATACGCCGCACGTTGAAATTTTCCATACGGGCCCTAATGAGCAGCAGGGTAGACGAGTTAGGGGCCTCTCCCGGCAGTTCTTCCCTGTAGAAGGAGAGAGGGTGAGAACCTCCTCAGAATTTGTCTAGTGTGGAATCCATGTCGGAGTTGGCCTCAATCAGTTGGTTGAATCTCATCTTGACAGATCCCACTGTGTGCCTATTGAATCCCCCGTCGAAGATTATCATAGCGGAAAGGAATGATTCCCAGGGACTATGGGAGGAGAAGTATAAAGAAACGCCCTCCATGTCCGGGAGGTAGAAGTCTTCTGGCCGCGTGACGCTCATGGAGACCTGTATGGTGTTAATGTCGTGGGACTCCTTCCCCTCTTCAATATTCTTAGCTTCTGGAGCCTCTTCACGGGTGGACTCTTTCTTTTTGTATTGTTTGAGGTGCCCGTCTTGAATTAATATTTCGATTGTGTCCTTGAGATGGTTGCAATCTTCAGTATTATGCATGTTGCTTTTGTGAAACCTACAATATTTGCTTTTGTCGGTTCTTAGTTTTGAGGGTGTTTGTCGAGGAAAGCGCACCCCGACCTGTTTGAATTTTGAATTTTCACATCCAGATAGAACACACTCCCACGAAGGGATCAGAAGGGTGTAGTCGTGGAAAAACCCGACGGGTCCTTTGTAGTCTTTGAGGTCCTGGGATTTGTCTTCTCGTTTCTTCTCTCCTCGATGAGAAGTCGAGGGTTTATCATTTCTCGAGGGTTTGGCACTCTCTCTATGCCTTGATTCATGGGTGTTGTTGGCTGCTTCCTTCTCCTCGTATTGTATGTTCGCTTGAGCTTTGAGGAGGAGAGAGTCGGGCATTGCTGGTGTCTTGATCCCCACCTCCTTGGAGAAGTCACTGCGGGGAGGAAGCCCATGCTCAAGGAGGTATTTCTTTATGTTATCGGTCGTAGAGACCAATATCGCTTCCTTGTTGAAGCGCTCGATATACGCCCTGAGAGATTTATCCCTGCCTTGGATGATTGCTTCGAGTGAAGCTTCCGACTTTGGGTGTCGATGTGAGGTTGTGAAGTGCCTCGAGAACATCCTCCCAAGCTACTTCTAGGAGGTGATGGAATCATCTGGGAGACTCTTGTTCCAAGACATAGTCGAGGAGAGCGTCGATGTTCTCGATATGTTCGTCGAGATCTGTCGTCCCATCGTACGTATGATACGGTGGCAGAACCGACTGTTTATACTTTTTTTGCATTTGCATTCGCAAATGTTGCGGTAAGCAAGATTCGCCACCGACTTTTCTTTTATCCAACAAAGGAAAGGGTGAAAAGGACAGAAAAAGACCTTTCGAGAGTTTTCTAAGTAAAGGGAGTAAATTATGGAAAGGGAAGGTGTTAGCACCATTTCTATCCGTAGTTATCTATGGGCTCTTAGATGCTTAGCTCATTTTGAAATATGTTGTGCTTTGTGTGTTTTGAAAAGTATTATTGAAAGCGCCTTATTGAGGCGAATTTTGTAATGTTTCTCGTAATGGTAGAGACCGTATACAAAGTGTTTGAAAATGTTTTTGAAAGAAGTTTTCATATAAGTGTAAAGATTGTTTGAGCAAGTATCTAACAGCTATCTACTTTACTCGAAAGGTTGTTCTTTTCCTATTTTCCTTTAGACGGTGTTATCCTACTATTAGTGAGTAGGTAGCCCTAGTCGTTGGATGTTTGAGGGACATTCAAAGGAACGTTTATACAGTCACAAAGGCAACTGAGCAAGAAACTTTAGTAACTACCCTAGGGTTTTTAGGATCATACCGAGGCAACATCGAGAGGGTCATCGAGGGACTTATGATCTTTAAACCGGAGGGTAGCCACTAAAATCTCTCACGTTTCGAGAAATGTGACTGTTTTTCCAAAGGCAACAAAAGTGGGATACCCTAGAGGTGTACATGTTCAATTGTGTTGTATTCAGTTATTTTTGTCTTTGCATCAGGCTTGCTAGCATTTTGTTTTTTATTCTTTCCAAACAATCCTATTAGTCATGCATCTAAACAGTTAATAGTGTGTGGGAATTTAAAGTGCGAAAGTGTAAATCCTAAACTATTACAAGGCTTCAGGGAGGCGAATTATTACAAGTCCAAAAATGGGGGAAATAAAAGCAGTAAATGTAACGTCCTAGTTTAATTCTATTACATCCCATAAGCAAGTACATTAATATGAAAATAAAGTAGAAATATCAAACGCGCGCGAAATGGAAAAGACGTCTAAAACCTAAGTGAAAGAAAATCTTTTTGTTTGTTTTTGTTTTATGTAAGAAAATGGTTTAAGTAAAATTTACTAGCCAAAATTTAGATTTAAAGAAAGTTAATTTATTAATGAGAATGGAAATTTTAAAGAAAAGAAATAATTCTAAGTTTTTTTTTGGTATTTTTAATTATGAAAAGGAAATGGATTAATCTAAGTCTATTTAATTTTAAATTAAGCAAAATGTTAAAGTAATTATTAATTAATTTATAAAATTAATTTAATAAATAAAACCTAAAACTATATTTTTTTATGATTTTTTCTAATTTTATATTGTTATGAAATAAAATTGATTAAAACAGAAATGTTAATTAAAATAAAATAAAGAAAATTGAAATGGGTCTGCAAACAAAATGAAATGGGGGATGTGCTTCAAAGAAGTATCAGGCCTATCAGCAAGAGGGCCCAGGCGCTGCAAAAATAGTTATGGGTGAGAATAAACAGTGACCCCAGGTCCAATGATAAGAGGGCCCAGGCGCCTGTGAGATCTACAAAACAAAGGTTAAAAAAATAAAAATTTGTTTCCGGCCTGGGTCGAACCCAGGACATGGAAGAGGAGTGCCCTAAGAATGGTGTTCTTGGATTCAAATACCTAATCTCGCATGTAACACATTAGATCTAGTAGAAACATCAATAGTAATATGAAAGCATGCATAAAACTGATTTAAATTACATAATTTAGAGAACTTGAGATTCAAAATTTTACCAAAAACTATAGGATGGTTATGAGGAGGATCTCAGACGTGTAAGGCTTGAACTTAGGCTCTGGAGGACTCCTGGGAAACTCGGGAGGGGGTTGATGATTTTGGTTTGGGTTGATAGTGCCTGGAAGTGAAGTTACATATTTTGCAACTTTTTATTTTTTTTTTGAATTTTGAGAATACTTTTAGAGAGCTTTTTGAAGAGGAATTTTGTGCTCCCTTTGGATTGTAATGTTATGTATTTATAGAGGGAAGACATGAGTGAAAAAACATGGTAAAGAATTAATGCATTCATGGCCTTGGAGACAAGGATAAAACACATTGAAAAATGTCCATATTTGTGATATATTTGTCTCTTTGATCACTTGCATGAACCTGGTCCCTTTGGATGTATCTTGCACGAAAATATGGTCCTTCTAATAGATCAAATCAAACCCAAATGTCACGGCCCATTATTCTTTGTATTTTTATTTAATTTATTTGATTTAATTCATATTTAAATGAATAAAAATTCCAATAAATAGAAATAAAAATCAAAATAGTGCATGGTTAGGTTTATAGGTCCTTGGGTATGTCATAAACATGTTTGAACCCTAAAAGTTAGGTCCATTAACCTAAAAATGCAATTTTGCTCAAAGTTGAATTCATGCATTTTTTCACAAATTTTCCCAACTTGTGCAAACCATAACTTGCTCAATTTTCATATTTTTAAGATGATATATGACTTTTTGGAAATACCAAGATGTCCCTTACAATATCTATGTTGACCATTTTTTCTTTTGAAGACATTATATTGATGTAAAAGGTCTTGGAAAAAAGTGTTTTTTATTGACTTTTTTAAAATAACTTGTAATGTATGAGCTTGTATCTTTCAAACGGTACATTTCTTGAACTTAAGGATAAAAGAGAAGTTGTAAGGAATTGTATTCTCTTAAAAATGAGCTTTGGTTGGGGCAAAATGGATGAAGTATGTGAAAGTTATGCCTGGTCAAAGTTCAATTGACTTTTTCTAGGAAACCCTAATTTTACAATTCTTGACCCTTGATGAATTAAGAGCATTTACTGAGGAATCATGAGCAACCCTTGATAAAATGATGGATATCACTTCAAAATGTTGACGTTGACCAAAAATATTGAAGTTTGACTGTTTATTGACCATAATTGACTTTTGACCTAGTATAGTTGATTTTCAAACACTTGAGCAGTTGACTGAGCAAGTTTGTAGTGCAAGGCATGAAACTTGTCATGGACATTCTTGGAGCCATATTAGGGACCATTGAAATCACTTTATGTCTTTGCAACCAAAAATTATTTGTGAAAATTGAAATCCTAGTTGGAGGTTCATTGCTTAGGAAAAGAATCTGTCTGATCAATTCTTGGTCACCCTTGAGCAATTGAAGAGCTCAATGAGCATGTCTTGAGTAAAAATGGGAGGGCAAATTTTGGGGTACAACAACTTCCCCTGTTCAATCTTCTTAAACCCGAGGATTTAGATTGACTTGTCTGCCTTTCGTAATCTGAGGGTGGAAGATGATTGAATACTAGAGTGCCCAGAAATTTACTCTCGCATGAAGCAACACTATTGGTTGATGATATTAGGAATGGGCTTACAGATTCCATTTGGAGAAGATAACGGAGAGTCATCGAAGATGGTCTTATAGATTCCATCCAAAGTAATTATTGATAGGAGTATCAGAATAAACCTGCGTCTAGTTTTATCTAAATGAAATGCTGGAAAGAGCCCGTGTTAAGCCGCGTCCAGAAATGTATTAGAAGGAAATCGTGTAAGGCTTCTTTGGGATGAGCCTGTGTTAGACTACACATTGAAATGTCTTAGTAGGAACTTGTGTAAGATTTCTTCAGGATGAGCCCGTGTTAGGCTACATCTTGAAATGTCATTAGAAGGAACCCGTGTAAGATTGCTTCAGGAAGAGCCCGTGTAAAGCTGCATTTCAGGAGGAGAAGGAATTTCTGTAAGATTGCTTCAGGATGAGCCCGTGTAAAGCTGCATTTCGGGATTAGAAGGAATCCGTGTAAGATTGCTTCAGGATGAGCCCGTGTAAAGCTGCATCTGGAGATTATTAGAAGGAACCCGTGTAAGATTGCTTCAGGATGAGCCTGTGTAAAGTTGTTTTTCAAGATGAGAAGGAATCCGTGTAAGATTATTTCAGGATGAGCCCATGTAAAGCTGCATCTGGAGATTATGAGAAGGAACCCGTGTAAGATTGCTTCAGGATGAGTCTGTGTAAAGTTGCATCTGAAAGGTTATTAGAGGGAACCCGTGTAAGATTGCTTTAGGAAGAGCCCGTGTAAATCAACATTTCAGGAGGAGAAGGAATCCGTGTAAGATTGCTTCAGGATGAGCCCGTGTAAAGATGCATTTGGAAATTGTGAGAAGGAATCCGTGTAAGATTGTTTCAGGATGAGCCAGTGTAAATCTGCATCTGGAGATTATGAGAAGGAACCCGTGTAAGATTTCTTCAGGATGAGCCTGTGTGAAGCTGCATCTGAAAATTGCGAGAAGGAATTCGTGTAAGATTGCTTTAGGATGAGCCCGTGTAAAGCTGCATCTCGAGATCATGAGAAGTAACCTGTGTAAGATTGCTTCAGGATTAGCCCGTGTGAAGTTGTATATGGAAATATTAGAAGGAACCCGTGTAAGATTGCTTCAGGATGAGCCTGTGGTAAGCTGCATCTGGAAATATATTAGAAGGAGCCTGGGTAGGGATGCTTCATCGGGTAGGGTAGATAGTCGCCCTATCTTGTTTCGGGAATTGATCCATAATCAGCTGTTCGCAAATAGTTTCCCTGTCTGGTTTCAGGAGTTAATCTGGAAATATTTTTGTTGGTTGTTGAGATAGTTCACTGATTGTGAGTCGCGGTATTCCATGCTAGAAAATACATGTTGTGCTTTGGCCTGGGCGGCAAAGCGTTTGCGACAATATATCTTGAATCATAGCACTTGGTTGATCTCCAAAATGGATCCAATCAAGTATATTTTTGAAAAGCCTACTCTTACCGGTAGAATTGCTCGCTGGCAGATGTTGTTATCTGAATATGATATCGAGTACCGCACTCAAAAGGCTATTAAAAGTAGTGTGTTGGCAGATTACCTTGCTCACCAACCAGTGGAAGATCACCAGTCTGCAGAATATGAATTCCCCAATGAGGAAGTGATGTTCCTGAAAGTGAAAGATTGTGATAAACCATTTCCTGAAGAAGACCCTGACCCTGAATCTCGTTGGAGTATGATATTTGATGAAGCGGTGAATGCTTATGGTAAAGGAATTGGTGATGTGATTGTCACTTCTCACAAATCGCGCATTCCTTTTACTGCGAGGTTAACATTTGATTGCACTAATAATATGGAAGAATATGAGGCTTGCATCATGGGTCTTGAGGAAGCTATTGATCTCAGAATCAAAATTCTAGATGTGTATGGTGATTCAGCTTTGGTAATAAATTAGATTAAAGGAGAATGGGACACTCGTCACCCTATCTTGATCCCTTATAAAGATTATGCTAGAAGGTTATTACCCTTCTTCAATAAAACTGAATTCCATCACATCCCTAGAGATGAAAATCAAATGGCGGATGCTCTGGCAACTCTGGCTTCCATGTACTAAGTGAATACTTGGAATGATATACCCCAAATTACAGTTCGACGGCTAGATAGGCCCGCTCATGTGTTTACGACAGAGGAGGTAGCAGATGAAAAACCTTGGTACTATGATATTAAGCAGTTTCTTCAGACTCAGGAATACCCGATTGGCGCGTCGAGGAAGGATAGAAAGACACTGAGAATATTGGTAGGTAGTTTCTTCCTCAGTGAAAATGTATTATATAAGAGAAATTATGACATAGTCTTGCTCAGATGCGTGGATAGACACGAAGCAGACATGTTGATGCATGAGATTCATGAAGGTTCATTTGGAACTCATGCTAATGGACATTCGATGGCTAAAAATATGCTAAGGGAAGGTTATTATTGGTTGACAATGGAATATGACTATTACAAATTTTCAAAGAAGTGCCATAAATTCCAGGTTTATGCAAATAAGGTCCATGTGCCTCCGACTTTTCTCAATGTGATTTCCTCCCCGTGGACTTTCTCTATGTGGGGTATTGACATGATCGAGATGATAGAACCCAAAGCTTCAAATGGGCACCGCTTTATCTTGGTAGCAATTGACTACTTCACCAAATGGGTAGAGGCTGCTTCATATGCCAATGCTACCAAATAGGTGGTTGTGCGTTTCATCAAAAATAATCTTATATGCCGGTATGGTGTGCTGAGCAGAATCATCACTGACAACGGCTCAAATTTGAACAACAAGATGATGACAGAACTGTGTGAAGAATTCAAGATTGTCCATCATAATTCATCTCCATACAGGCCGAAGATGAATGGGGCTGTTGAAGCTGCTAATAAGAATATCAAGAGAATTATCCAAAAAATGGTTGTTACTTATAAGGATTGGCATGAAATGCTCCCTTTTGCTTTGCATGGATATCGAACATTTGTTCGCACTTCAACAAGAGCAACCCCGTTCTCCCTGGTGTATGGAATGGAAGTTGTACTCCCGGTCGAGGTAGAGATTCCCTCGTTGTGTGTGATAACGGAAACCAAATTGACAGAGGATGAATGGGTGCAAAACAAGTTTGACCAATTGAATTTGATTGAGGAAAAGAGAATGACAACTTTATTTCATGGGCAGTTATATCAGAGAAGAATGAAGAAAGCATTTGATAAAAAGGTCAAACCTCGTGAATTCAGAGAAGGCGACCTCGTGCTCAGGAAGATCATGTCTTTCAACACTGATTCTAGAGGCAAGTGGACTCCCAATTTTGAAGGCCCATATGTTGTCAAGAAATCCTTCTCTGGCGGTGCATTAATACTTGAAACTATGGATGGCGAGGAGTTCCCATGTCCCATGAAAGCTGACGCGGTCAAGAAATACTTTGCCTAAAGAAATAAAAGAACAACTCACTAAGTTGAAAACCCGAAGGGCGGCTTAGGCAAAAAGGAGCGTCTCGGTAGGCCGAAAACCCGAAAGGGCGGTCTAGGTGTGATCGGTGGATCTGGAACTGACTGTTTAACGCTGGTTCGCGAAATGTCGCGGAAGCAAGAGTCGCCACCGTCTTTTATTTTCTCCAAATGGAAAGGACAAAAGCACAGAAAAATTCCTTATAGAGATTGCTCTCGGTTCGGGAGGTAGATTATAGAAAGGGAAGGTGTTAGCACCCTTTCTATCCATGGTTATCCATGGGCTCTTAGATACTTGCTCACTTGTGTTTTCAAAAATGGTTTGTTTGCTTTTCAACTGTGGGTTTTAAAAAGTTTCTTTGAAAATTCCAGTTCGACTCTTGTATCAGTCCTCAAGAGTGTTTGAAAAATGCTTTCGAAAGCTTTTTGAAAATGTGTTGGTGTGAAAAGTATTTTTGATTTGTTTTGTTTTGAATTAGAGCAAGTATCCACGAGTCGTCTACCTATCCTAAGGAATTCGTCTGTGTAAATATCCTTTAAAGTAGTGCCATCCCACCATTGAGAGGTAGGTAGCACCACCGTTGGAGGTGTTCGGGTCAATTCGAGGTTCGGGACATGGTGATCACCAGAGCAATGGGAAGACACCTTAGAAGCTACCCTCATGCCAGGTTCCCGGATCATGAGGACTTACTAAGACATCCTCTACTCGACGATCACCTTTCGAGGCAAGGCAACAGTGAGGCGTACCCTAGGGGTGGTGTGTGATTTGTGTGTCAGATTCATTTATTTTTGTCTTGTCAGGTTATGGGTGATCTATGCGTTTGTTTTTATTTTTCATTCATTCTTGCATGCCTTGATTAACAGTTAAAAGTGCGAGAAGAGTAAAGTTCTAAACTATTACAAAAGGCGCGGGTCCACATCGCCAAAATTTCCAAGACCCGATTTGACAGAAAAATAAAGAATTAAAGAGCGAGAAATTAAATTGTCCGAGTTTACAAGGCCTTGGGAGAGGTACATAAAAATTATACGAAAAAGAAATAAACATGCGAATTAAATAAGAATTAAAACGAGGGCGTTGGACCCTTTTTTGCAAAATTAAATTAAATGATTAAATTAATTAACATTAAAAAGAAAAAAAAATTATTTTTTAGTTTTTGTATTTATGAGAATTTAATGAGATTAATTGGAATTAAAATGCTAACCCTAATTCTAATTGTTTTTTTAATTTATTAAGAAAGAATTAAATTTTAACCTAAACTTAATCTAATTATTTGTATGCAATTTAATTACAAAAATAATAGGAAATTTTTAATTATCATGAAAGAAAAGAAAAAGGATAAAAAATTATTACAAACCCTAATTCTACCAATTTTAGATTTTTATTAAAAAAAGTTAAGGTTAAAACCTAAATTAAAAAACTAAGTTAATTAACGAACCTTATTTACAAAATACTAAAATAAAAATATTTATTATTTTTTTATCTTTTCTGATTTTTTATTGTTTTTTATATTTTTTTATGAAAATATTTAAATTACAAGAATTAGTAAAAAAAAAAAAAATTGAAATAAAAAAGAATGAAAAAAAAGTATTGCAAACCTAAGGGGTTCAGTCCCCAAATAGGAGGTGAATTGTAGCAATTTGGGCCCATCTTTTGCAAAGCCTGGTTGACTTTTGTGCCAGCGTGCATGTGTGTTGACCAACGATCATGGTGCTCCTCTGATCAGAGCCACTGGATCAATCTCTATGGGCGCGTGGCAATCTGGATCAAGGGATGCATGGTGGTCTTCAAGGCTTGAACTGCATAGGAATGTTAGTGAAAAAATAATATGGAAAGTGTGAGGACCTGGTGCTCGAACCCAGGTCTTGATGAATACCAACGCTATGTCTTGCCAAACGAACCAAACGCGCTTTCTGCATATCAAACGACAAACAAATATTATAAAATAGAATAATGCGTTAGTGCTTTTTGCGCGCGAATTTTTAAACGGACCAACCATTGCTCTACACATCATCATCTTCCTCGTGTTGTTTTTTTTCCTGAAACAAAGAAAGAACTGGCAACGGTTTTGAACCGTTCCAGAAAGTCACTTTCAAAAAAATAGCGAATAGGCCATAAGGCCTCATAAATTAGGCACGAAGGTTGGGTCTAGATCGTCCAAGCGTGCTGAGTGGAATGGTCTAGATCCCATGTGCCAATTGTTCAAGGTTTGGAAACCCCTAAATCAATTTTCACGAAACCCTAATATGCTCTCATGGTGGATCCTTCGTTTTAGCATGAAACTCCAATCAAATTGTGCAGTTAGCTTGCAAACATCATTCTAAACACAAAAACAACAATGAAATATGTTAAAAACGCATGAATGATGGAAAACGATTTTGGAATTTTTCTCACCAACTTCAATGGTGATTTCGTGTTCTCTTGAGTATGGGACTTAGTGAATGATTGGAAAACGTTCTATGATCCTCAAGGAAGGTGTTTGAACAGCTCTTGCACCTTGAATTCACCTGTAAAACCAAAATCGAATTTCAAAAATATGTGAGTTTCTTGAGTTCTTGTATGGCTTGGTTGTGCAGCTTGGGGTCCAAAAGGCACGAGGGTTTGCATCCTTATATGTATATGAGTGATTAGGTCAAAGAAAATTGATCCAAAATCCATGAATTAATGAAAAATATATTTGATTTTCAAGCCATTATTTTGCAATCTTTTTCAAGCATTTTTGATACAAATCATGTCTAATTCCATTGATTCTTTCTATATTTGGTTAGGCACAAAATCTTGGAGATATTATATGCATAAAAAGATTAAAAAACCTAGGTTTAGTATTTTTCATGTATTTAAATTAATTAAATGAATTATTAATAATAAAAATCCAAATAAATAAATAAAAAATGAAGAAAAACTTCCCTTTGGGCCAAATGGTCGTGCACATGCCTTGGATAACGAATTGTGGAAGAAAAAGAGGCCCATTAGCAATTTTAGGTCGTTTGAAGTAATGTTGACTTTTCAAAATATCCAAAAATGTCCCAACTTCCACAAGGCATAACTTGCTCAATTCTTAAGCTTTGCTCATGTTCTTGGACATTTTGGAAAGGTCTTTGAGTCCTCTAACCAATGTCTTTGGTCCCATGTCATTTTGATTTGCCAATCTCAAGTTATGGCCTTTTACTTAAAGTCCCTTTTTGTTGACTTTTGAAAATGACCTATAATGTTGAAATTGATAACTTTTTGTGAGAGAATTTCTTGGACTTGAAGTATGAAGAGGAGTTGTAGGAAATGTCTTTCTCTTCAAAATGAGCTTTGGGTGGAATTTTTCTGATAATCCATGTGAAAGTTATGCCCTGGTCAAGTTACAGTTGACTTTTTCAACTGTCCAAATATGGAAACTTTTGCATCTTGATGATTTTTGAGCCAAGCTTTGAGAATCATGATCAAGCATTGATCAAATGATGTTTGTGGCTCCAAAATGGGATGTTGACAAAAAATTTGAACTTTTGACTGTCAAATGACCATTTTGCCCCTACAGTCGACTGTAGTGCAATTAGGGTTTTTGACTGTGCAATTTTGTGCTGAAAGTCTTGAAACTTGATATGAGGATGCTTGACCATATTTGTAGGCATGTGGGACTTGATTGGACCCTTGGAAACTTCATTTACTTTGTCAGAACCAAAACCCTAATTTTGACTGTTTAGGAGGCCCTTGTACTGTGCAACCCTTGGGGGAGATTTTGAAGCTTGACTTGGCAATTTCTTGAAGAATATGGGAGGGAAAATTTTGGGGTACAACATTTGCCCCTGTTCAATCTTCTTAGACCTGAGGATGCAGATTGGCTGATGTGCCTTTCGTAATCCGAAGGTGGAAGATGATTGAACACTAGAGTGCCCAGAAATTTGCGCTCACATAGTAGCAGTGTGATGATGGGAATGGGCTTATAGATGCCATTTGGAGATTGACGGATAGGATGATGGGCTTATAGATGCCATGCTAAGAGATGATGGAAGGTGGATGGGCTTATAGATTCCATCTGGATGTTGATCGCGTAAGAGATTCCTTAGCGAGAACTTGCGTACCTGAAAAAGAAAAAATGATTACCTGACCTGTTACGGGAGCTGGTTTTCAAATTCTTTGTATAGATGTGTCCTGACTGGTTACAGGAGCTGGATCTGGAGCTTCAAGTGGTGGTGAATGAACCAGGGATGGTTACTACCTCAACAGGAACGGTGAGAGAACCATAGGCGACTACAACCTCAACAGCAAACATTGAGAGAATCTTGGTGGGCATTATCGTCTCCGCAGTATCGAGGAGAGAACCATAGGCGATTACAATCTCAATAGCAATCATTGAGAAAACCTTTGATGGAATTATCATCTCCGCAGTATCGGGGAGAGAACCATAGGCGATTACAATCTCAATAGCAATCATTGAGAAAACCTTGGATGGAATTATCATCTCCGCAGTATCGGGGAGAGAACCATAGGTGATTACAATCTCAATAGCAATCATTGAGAAAACCTTGGGATGGAATTATCATCTCCGCAGTAACGGGGAGAGAACCATAGGCGATTACAATCTCAATAGCAATCATTGAGAAAACCTTGGATGGAATTATCATCTCCGCAGTATCGGGGAGAGAACCATAGGCGATTACAATCTCAATAGCAATCACTGAGAAAACCTTGGGATGGAATTATCATCTCCGCAGTAACGGGGAGAGAACCATAGGCAATTACAATCTCAATAGCAAACATTGAGAAAACCTGGGATGGAATTATCATCTCCGCTTTAACGGGGAGAGAACCATAGGCGATTACAATCTCAATAGCCATCATTGAGAAAACCTTGGATGGAATTATCATCTCCGCAGTATCGGGGAGAGAACCATAGGTGATTACAATCTCAATAGCAATCATTGAGAAAACCTTGGGATGGAATTATCATCTCCGCAGTAACGGGGAGAGAACCATAGGCGATTACAACCTCAATAGCAATTATTGAGAAAACCTTGGATGGAATTATCATCTCCGCAGTAACAGGGAGAGAACCATAGGCGATTACAATCTCAATAGCAAACATTGAGAAAACCTGGGATGGAATTATCATCTCCGCAGTAACAGGGAGAGAACCATAGGCGATTACAATCTCAATAGCCATCATTGAGAAAACCTTGGATGGAATTATCATCTCCGCAGTATCGGGGAGAGAACCATAGGCGATTACAATCTCAATAGCCATCATTGAGAAAACCTTGGATGGAATTATCATCTCCGCAGTATCGGGGAGAGAACCATAGGCGATTACAACCTCAATAACAATCATTGAGAAAACCTTGGATGGAATTATCATCTCCGCAGTATCGGGGAGAGAACCATAGGCGATTACAACCTCAATAGCAAGTATTGAGAAAACCTTGGATGGAATTATCATCTCCGCAGTATCGGGGAGAGAACCATAGGCGATTACAACCTCAATAACAATCATTGAGAAAACCTTGGATGGAATTATCATCTCCGCAGTATCGGGGAGAGAACCATAGGAGATTACAATCTCAATAGCAATTGTTGAGAAAACCTTGGATATCTTCTACTAAGTCTTTATCAGGAAAATCTGTTTGGGATCGATTTAGCTGGACTAGGGAAGGCCTTGGACTGGATAAGAAACATAGAATCTTAGGGTCGATTAACTGAACCAGTCTAGGTCTTGGAATATGATTGAGAACTTAACTGAATCTTTTCCTGAAAGGTAAAGGTCAGTCGTATGCAATGCATAATATGGATCAGGCAATGATGTTCTCAACATAAATGAGATTTGTAAGATATGATGCGTATATGCATGCTACAATGATGTATGTGATGTTTAGGAATGTATTTTTTCGTCTAGGAAAGTAAATCCTTGACGGGTGCCGGGAAGTCACTCCTGGGCTGATGTTGGAGAATAGATTTTTGCTTCCGCTGGGGATGATAGTTGCAAGAATACCAGTAGGAGAAGATGACTCCATTGGGGAATAAACTTGGAGAATAGATATTCTGCGGGGAGAAAAGCACTCTAACGATCTTGCTGGGAAGCAATACTCTGTGGGGAGAGAGATACTTTGCTGGAATGTTGATAATAATTTGCTGGGGATACCCTTGTTGTGTTGGAAGTGTTAATAGGCTTCGCTGGGGATAAGAAGACTGCGTTGAGGACGCTCTTTCCGTGGCTTTTGGCTGAGGATAACCCAGTTATATCCTGGTAAGGAAATAACTCTTTGAATAAAGCCGGGCGACACGTTCGTGCTCTACGGGGATAAGCTTCCAGAATCTACTGGTGATAAGCTTACTGCTTGGGGAGGTGAATTCCAACTTTCCTGGGGAAACTGGATTGGACTCTCCTGGGGAAATTTTGAACTGTACTGGGGAAGTGACTCCTTTGCATGTTGATAGAACGCCGGGGAACAATCTTAAATCAAGACTGCCGGAGATGCTTGTTAAGAATATATGTATATATGCTGCTGGGGAATGTTGAGATCTGCTGGAGGATACCCAACTTCCTTAAGGTTTGATAATATGGCTTTGCTTGAGGAGAGTATGTACTGACTTGCTGTTTCACTCTCTGGGGAATGAGGATATCTGGTTATGTTCTTTAGCTGAACCTACCTTGATACCTTGGAGGATAGAACAACTAGATTGCTTAGACAACTCTTTATTGCCCCTGTTTCTAATGTTACCTGTAATTAATCCTTTGTTTCGTATGCAAATATTCATGAGTTAGCAAATTATTGTCAATGCATATATCACAAATTGAACCTTGGACGTTCTTCGCAAAACAAAACAGAAAAGGAAAAACAATTGGCACTTTTTAACTGAAAAATATATTTGTATTGACTTTGAATGGCCTGTAAATAGGCGTTTTATGTACAAGAGGCTGACGTCCTAGTAAGAGAACGCCGCCGAACAAGAGAATTTATACAAATTTTGTACAAAAGAAAATAAAACAGCTGTGTGAATTGAATGATCCACTGGGTTTCAACTCTGCTATTGCCTTTATAACTCCGAGCGTCTCATCACTTGATGACCTAAACGAAAAATGAAGCTGACTGACCGATGCCGTCTGAACTTGATATAGATACCAGATTCTGGATGCCAAGCGATCCAATGAGACATAGTATTACACTTTATCCCTAACTTTTGCCTGGACCGCCCTTTCGGGTTTTCAGTCCACCGGGATACCCATTTTTGCCCAAACCGCCTTTTCAGGTTTTCGACTTGCCGGGTGTACAGATTTTTTTTATTTCATCCCTTCATTTTGCCCGAACCCTTTTGGTTCGCCGGGAAGCCCTAGTTTTTGCCTAGGCATGTCAGCCTAGCGGGTCTTTTTTCATGCGTAGTATTTTTTTACTATGTCTGCATTGGCGGGGTGAGGAAGGTCGTCACCATCCATGTTGGTTAGAATCATGGCTCCTCCTGAGAACACATGTTTAACCACAAATGGCCCTTCGTACGTAGGGGTCCACTTGCCCCTTGGATCACTCTGAGGAAGGATGATTCACTTGATTACCAGATCCCCAACTTGATATTCCTGTGGTCTGACCTTTTTGTTAAATGCCCTGATCATCCGTTTCTGATACGTCTGACCATGACAAATAGCAGCAAGTCTCTTTTCATCAATAAGATTTAACTGGTCAAGTCGTGTCTGGATCTAATCATCTTCATTCAGATTTGCATCCTTCATTATCCGGAGTGAGGGTATTTGCACTTCGATCGGTAAGACTGCCTCCATGCCATAAACCAAGGAGAAGGGAGTTGCCCCGGTTGACGTCCTGGCTGAGGTACGGTACCCATGTAGAGCGAACGGTAACATCTCATGCCAATCTTTGTAAGTCACTGTCATCTTCTGCACGATTTTCTTGATATTTTTATTTGCTGCTTCTACAGCCCCATTCATCTTCGGTCTGTAAGGAGAAGAATTGTGGTGCTGTATTTTGAACTGCCCGCAGAGCTCAGTGATCATCTTATTATTGAGATTGGTACCGTTGTCTGTAATAATTCTCTCAGGGACGCCGTATCGACAGATCAGGTTATGCCGAATGAACCGTGCCACAACAGTCTTGGTTACCGTAGCGTAGGAAGCTGCTTCGACCCACTTTGTAAAATAATCAATCGCCACTAGGATGAAGCGATGCCCATTAGATGCCGTAGGTTTGATCTCACCGATCATGTCTATGCCCCACATTGCAAACGGCCAAGGCACAGTCAGAACATTCAGAGGAACTGGAGGAACATGCACTTTGTCTGCATAAATCTGGCACTTATGGCATGTTCGAGAATGTTGATAGCAGTCAGCTTCTATTGTGGACCAGTAATATCCTGCCCGTAGGATTTTCTTAGCCATAGTATGTCCACTGGAATGTGTACCAAAGGTCCCTTCATGTAGCTCTTCCATGATCTTTTCTGCTTCTGTCTTGTCCACACAACGCAGTAAGGTCGAATCATGGTTTCGCTTATACAGGATGCCGTTGCTAAGGAAGAACTTTGCTGCGAACCTTCTCAGAAACTTTTTATCATTGACAGAGGCACCTTCAGGGTATTCCTGAGCTTCTAAGTATCTCTTCACCTCATGGTACCAAGGCTTCTCAGTCACCAACTCAGTCTCGAGATCACAACAGTATGCCGGTTCGTCCAGTTTCCAGATGATGATCTGGGGAGCCTCATTATCCCATTTGACCTTGAACATAGAAGACATTGTAGCTAACGCATCCTCCAGCTGATTCTCTTCTCTCGGGAAGTGTTCAAAGGTTATCTCTGTGAAGTGGGGGATCAAGGTCAACACACATTCTTTGTAAGGAATAAGATTCAGATGTTTCGTATCCCACTCTCCTTTGATCTGATTGATCACAAGAGCAGAATCTCCGAAGACACTCAGAAACTTGATCCTTAGGTCGATCGCAGCTTGAAGACCCATGATGCACGCCTCATACTCCGCCATGTTGTTGGTACAATTGAAACATAGCCGGGCAGTGAGTGGAGTATGAGTGCCTTGAGGTGATATGATTATGGCGCCGATACCGTTACTCAAAGCATTGGAGGCTCCGTCAAAGTGCATAGACCATCGGGATCCTTCCTCAGGTCCTTCATCCGGTCCAGGTACCTCACAATCAGTCACAATCATGATGCTTTCGTCCGGAAACTCGAAGTTCATTGACTGATAGTCATCTACGGCCTGATGTGCCAAGTGGTCTACCAATACACTTCCCTTGATGGCTTTCTGAGTCGTGTACTGAATGTCATATTCCGTCAAGATCATTTTCCATCTTGCAATTCTCCCAGACAGAGCAGGCTTTTCAAATATGTACTTTATAGGATCCATCTTTGAGATCAACAAGGTAGTGTGAGTCAACATATACTGTCTCAGCCGGCGAGCAGCCCATACCAAAGCGCAGCAAGTTTTCTCAAGCAGTGAGTATCGAGTCTCACAGTCGGTAAACTTTTTGCTAAGGTAATAAATGGCGTGCTCTTTTCGGCCAGACTCGTCATGCTACCCCAGCACACACCCCATTGAGTTGTCAAGTACTGTCAGATATAGTATCAGAGGTCTCCCTTCAACCAGTGGCATAAGGATGGGTGGTTCTTGGAGATACTCCTTGATTCTATCAAAAGCGGCCTGACATTCATCATTCCAACGTACTACCTGATCTTTCTTCAGCAGCTTGAAGATTGGTTCACAGGTAGCATTCAGGTGTGAGATGAACCGAGCAATGTAATTCAGGCGTCCTAAAAAGCCTCTGACCTCCTTCTCTGTCTTAGGCACTGGCATCTCTTGAATAGCTTTAACCTTGGCAGGGTCCACTTGAATACCCTTATCACTTACAACGAAGCCTAGCAACTTCCCAGATCTTACCCCGAAGGTGCACTTGTTCGGGTTCAATCTCAGCTTGTACAATTTCAACCGGTCAAACAACTTCTGCAGATGATCTAAGTGCTCTTCCTCAGTCTGGGACCTTGCGATCATGTCGTCAACATACACTTCTATCTCATGATGGATCATGTCATGAAATAAAGCGACCATGGCGCGTTGGTAAGTTGCCCCAACATTCTTTAGCCCAAAAGGCATGACCTTGTAACAGAAGGTGCCCCACTGAGTAACAAATGTAGTCTTTTCCATGTCTTCAGGTGCCATCTTGATCTGATTGTAACCTGAAAAGCCATCCATGAAAGAGAATACCTTGTGCTGAGCTGTATTGTCAACAAGGACATCAATGTGAGGTAGGGGGAAGTCATCCTTGGGGCTGGCCCTGTTCAGATCCCTGTAATCGACACACATTCTGACCTTACCGTCCTTCTTTGGTACCGGCACCACATTAGCAACCCACTGAGGGTAAGAAGTCACTGCAAGGAACCCAGCATCAAACTGTTTCATAACCTCGACTTTAATCTTCTCAGACATCTCTGGACGCATACAGCGGACCTTTTGCTTAACCGGAGGGCAGTCTTCCTTAGTAGGCAGGTGATGGACCACAATGTCGGTGTCCAACCCGGGCATGTCTTCGTAGGACCAGGCAAATATCTCCACATAATCATGTAACATCTTAGTCAACCGTTGCTTCACGCTGAGCTCTAGGTTGGCACCAATCTTTACCTCTTTCCTGTCTGCCTCAGTACCCAAGTTTATTATTTCCACTGGCTCTTCGTGTGGTTGAATTTCCCTCTCTTCTTGAAGTAACAGTCTTGCAAGCTCGCCAGGCACTTCGAAATCATCTTCACCTTCGTCTTCGGCTAAGTTGATCGGATTTTCAAAGTCATAACTGGCAGTAGCAGAGTCGTTACCAGTGAGATCCAGAGTGGATTGGAACCTGTATGAGTGAGTGTGTGTAAATACAGCTGTTTTGAAATATATAAAGGAATGAAAGACAGAAAAGGAGCATAAGATTTGAAATGCGAGAAAACGTCCAAGATTTTCATTTATGATATATGAAATGACAATTTATATGCCCTCACCAATGAAACCACGGTGCCTCGGGTAAGACACCGGGCCATATAGTTCAATTTATTGTTTATTACAAATAACAAAACAAAGAAGTTTATTACTGCGTAACAAAAGTAACAGGAGTATGGTCTTTAGCAATCCAATTGGTCAATCCGCCTTCAGCTGTCGGGTAGATCCAACTATTGAATTCTGCTTCATCCACTTCATTATCCTCTCCAACAGCATTCACTCCTGGGTTGGTAATGAGCACAGGAGGTCTTCTGATCTTTGCCTTCCGCATAGCTTTCTGTCCCTCTGCAGAAAAACGCAATCCGAACTTGTCAGTTTTCTGTGTAAAGTCGGGAAGCCTGCCCCAGTTAGTACATTCACCTTTCTGAACCACAGCCCGGGCATCCTTTAGGGAAGCCATCTTCAAAGGAACATCTTCTTCGACCGCTGTTTCTGCTGCTGCTGAAATTGGAAGTACCTCTTCGAAATGTTGAAAGGGGGTTTTAATAAACTCCCCGTCCATCTCTATGTACCTGAAGGAATTCAAATGGCTTACCATATACTCCTCCTCTCCCTGCACAGTGACAATCTTCCCTCTGACAGGGTACTTTAGCTTTTGGTGCAAAGTAGAGGTCACTGCCCCAGCTTTATGGATCCAAGGTCGACCCAGTAGACAAGATTACGATGGACGGATATCCATCACATAAAAAGTAGAGTCAAACACCTGAGAGCCCACACGAATAGGAATGTCGACCTCTCCATGAACCATCCTTTTTGAACCATCAAAGGCCCTGACGATGATATTGCTGGATTTTAATTCCAGGCCTTCACAATCCAAACGGTCTAAAGCCTTCTTTGGTAGAACATTCAAGGAAGAACCAGTGTCCACCAACACGTGCGCCAGAGTAGTGCCCCTGCATTCAATAGAGACATGCAGGGCGTCATTGTGGTCTCTTCCCTTTGCAGTCAGGTCAGCATCTGAGAAACCCAAGCCATTATCTGCTGTCAGATTTGCTACGCAATCAGTGAACTGGACTGCAGAGGTTTCCTGTGGCACATGGGCCGTCTTGAGAAATGGGATCAAGGCCTTGGCATGGGCCTCGGAGCATAGCAATAAGGAGAGCATGGAGATCTTGGAGGGCGTATGCCCCAGCTGTTCCACAACATTAAAGTCACTCTTTTTTATTATCTTTAGAATCTCCTCCATTTCTTGTTGGGAGGCCTCAGCATTTATAGGTGTCGGTGCCCCCATCCGGGCGGGCTTATCTTCAATTCCTTTGCCCCGAGCACTGGATGACTCGGCAGCAGGAGAAACAACTTGGTCAGAAACCGGAACAGGTACATTTGTAGGTGTTATTGTAAGGGGTCTTCGAGCAACGGGCGGTGCAATGTCAGGCGAGAAGAGCCTGCCACTGCGAGTAAACTTGGCTGGACCAGTGATATCGCAGATACTGGCGCCAGCGTTGAATTCTTGTTTGATTCCATTCACATATACGTCTGCCCCATAGTGCCAGGGGACAGCTTTATCAGATACGTAGGGAAGAGGCCCCGGAACAGTAATAATAAAAGGTGCGACATTCATGATTTGAACAGGCTTCCTTGGGAAAGCCTTGATTGGATTATTGAAGATTGTAACAACAGCAACTTCTTCTACCGGAACCAACTGAACAGCGGACTTTTTAAACAGAATCTCCTTGCTATCCATTAGGCTTTGGATGCCCAACTTCAGCAAGGGACAACCATATAGGGAAACAGCACAGAACAGGCAACCCTCACTGCAACCCAGAAATAAACCGGCCAGCAGCAGGTTCCTCTTGACAGTCTTCAGAGGAGTATCCAGATCATCCACAGAAACAGCGTACACTTCTTCATCAACAGCATTTACCCCATGCTGAGGCATAGGAGCAGTTACCATATTCGGCCTCTCAGGCGCTTCAAACTGTATCTCCTTCGCGTCGATAAGGTCTTGCACCTTATTCCTTAATGCCCAACAGTCATCAGTGGAATGCCCCGGGCTATCAGAATGGTATGCACAACGGGCATTTGGGTTGTACTTGGGGGAAGCAGTGTTTACACCCTTGGGTGCCTCTCTAACAGTCACTAGATTGGTGGATAGCAACTGTGGCAAGATCTGCGATAAGGTCATGCTCAAACAGGTAAACTCTCTCCGGGGTCTTTCAGCCCTTTGAGGATTGGTTGGCCGAGGAGCGGCAGCAGGCTTGGCAATCATTACCGCACTGACAGATTGGTGGCGCTCAGATTTCTCTTGTCGTCTAGAGCCATATACAGCACTAGCCTCCTTCTTGAAGGGTTTCTTCTCAGAACTTGTCGACGCACCCTTCGGAATCTTACCAGACTTCAACCCAGCCTCAATTCTCTCTCCAGTCAGAATAAGATCAGTAAACCCTGCAGACGAGTTACCGATAAGATGGTTGAAAAATGGCCCAGATAGGGTCCCCAAGAACATGTCTACCAACTCTCGATCAGTCAACGGAGGCTGCACCCTGCCAGCCAGGTCCCTCCACTTCTGAGCGTACTCCTTAAAACCTTCACTTGAACCTAACGACATACCCTGGAGTTGGGTACGTGTAGGGGCAAGGTCGGAATTATATTGATACTGCTTGTAGAAAGCAGTGGCCAACTCCTCCCAGTTACGAACCTTGGTCCCATCCAGCTGATAGAACCATTCGAGATGAGTCCCTGAAAGACTCTCCTGGAAGAAGTGGATCCATAAATTCTTATCCGCTGAGTACGGTTGAATCTTCCGAACATAGGACCTGAGATGTAGCTTGGGACAAGATGCCCCGTCATACTTGGTGAAGGATGGTGCTTTGAACTTATGAGGGATAATCACACCAGTAGACAAACCCAAGTCTCCAAAATCCAGCCCAGGCACCTGTTGGATCTCCATAGCATTCAGCCTGTCCTCCAACTGCTTGTATCTGTCTTCTGCAGGAGGATACTGTTCCTCATCAAAATCAGTCTCGTTGTCGGAGACTACCGGACTAGGACCTTTTTCTGCTTGAGGAGTACCCTTGCCAATGAAAGAACCAGCCTCTTCATTATGCAAAGTGTTGCCAAACCTTCGGCCCTAGCTAAACAGAACAGTTCTTCTCTTCTTCTTCTTTTCCTTCTTCAGGAGCAGAGCCTTCAGCTCTTCTTGGCCCCGAGTCAAACCCATGATTAATTCCTGAAACTGCGCATTCTGCGCCTGAAGAGCCTTGATGGATGTCTCGGTTGATGATGAGTCAGGATTCATGATGCTGAAATAAACAGCGAAGAACGGTAAGCAACCTGAAAAAGAGAAAACCTACTATGCACATGATGGATGAGATGCGTATGAATTATGTTTTCAAAGACAATCGGGAATCAACTTTGTAAACAAAAAGGAACACACTTCATTAGATTCAACTTTGCAACTTAAATTGTTCAATAGGTTGCCCTTAGGCTTTACATGAAAGAGAAATACTGAAAAGGGAAATAAAACTGTAAGGGACATTCAGAGCTCCTTATTGATCCCATGGTCTCCTCTTCTCAGTACGGATGTAGGCATTCAGGGCTCGCTCATTCTCCAACTGCTTTGTCAGCTTCTGGATCTTCAACTCCTGCTCGTTGAACTTTTCCCGGTAAGAATCCCGTTCTTCTCGCAGTTGCGACCAAGATCTCTTCAATGTCTCATAATCAGTAGGTATCTGAGGAGGGAGAAAAGTTGGAGGAACACCATCTTTGTCAGGATACTCAAGAATGATAGGTCTAACAGCTTCGTACGGCATACCTAACTTCTGAGCACGAATGCGAACCCATTTGTAGTAGGCTTCCATAGGTAGAGAAGTCTTTGGCCCTAACTCTTGTGGGTCAGCTTTATGAACTTTATCCCAAGCCTTGATGAACCTACGACGCAGCTCGTCACTATCCACCTGAAACTCAAAACTGATGTGAGGCACCAACATCTCATGAGGCCCTGCTCTTCTGGCTCTTCCAAACTGACGGAGCGCTAGACATGGATTGTAAGAGATCCCTCCTTGAGTACCAATAAGAGGAACATTAGGGTATTCTCCGTATCGATCAATAACAGCTACCTCATCCAAACCTCTGCAAGTCCAAATGATGTCTTTGTCGGTGAGAGACATTAACCTATGAGCCCAACCTCTTCCTTCTTGGTTCTTCAGTACGAACTTAGGGAGGTGCGAAATAAACCACCTCACCAACAAAGGGATACAACACCATATAGTTCCTCGTCTTCGGGTAGTACGAGCATGAAGTTGTTGCAGGATGTCACCTAAGAGAGTGGGTACAGGATTCTGAGACATGAAGATCCTTATGGCAGTGACATTGATGAAGTTGTCAGGATTAGGAAACAAGACTAGACCATAGATTAAGAGAGCTAGGATGTCTTTATATGCCCTAAAGTCTAGGTCGTTCCAGAAACTGTTAGCCTTACCAATCAGAAACTTGGCCAAGAAACCCTTAACTCCACTTCTAGTCACCCAGTTGTCCATTACCTCTTGATGTGTCAAGGGAAGAGCTGCAGCGACATCCTCAAGCCTGAGGGTCTTCTCCCAACCAGTAAAGGGGGTCTGATCCAAGATAGGGATACCAAGTAAATTAGAGAACTCTTCCAGGGTAGGGACCAGCTGGAAGTCTTGAAAGGTGAAGCACTGGTACAGAGGGTCATAGAACTGGGTCAGAACACTTATCAATTGTTGATCTCGCTTTGCAGTGACTAAGCTGAGAAGGGAACCATGCCTCTGAATGAAGGAAGTGATATTTGGAATTCTGCTAACCAACTCTTCAAGCAATTCAGGTGGGTGAACAAAGTTGAACCGGATAGTATTCCTTCGCACAGGCATCATAATGTCCTACAAAACAGAGCAAAGGTGAAACCCTCTTGTCTTTGAAATGGTCAGTCCTTATGCAGGATGCATGCAATGCTCATGATGTTATGATGTTATGATAAAACACACCACACATAGATACAAAGGCAAACATGGTAAGGCACACAAGTCACACAAGGCAAGCCCTTAAAGTTTAGGCCAGCATGAGGTCTAGGTACTACCCTCTTTCAGTTTGTTGGTTCATACCTGTCCTATCAAAGTAACCGGGTTCTTAGAGGATCCCCATATCATTGACTACCCTCAATCGGTCATAACTCCAGCATCGCAATCTTTTCTTGCGGCCAGAACCATCACGAGAGTTTAGCCTCAATGGGCGTAGCATACTGCTACAATTCTAAAGGCCAAGTTGTGTCATTTAAGGTTCTAAGGTTGTTGGTGCTTAATGACTCCTTAGAAGACCCATATTCTCCTCGTTGCAACACAAGGGATATCGGTACAGACCAAGGTGCCACAACAACGTAGCCACTGCTTCAACCATGTCGGTCTATGCCGGACAGGTCCCTCACAGCTTATGCTACCTAAACAAGGTATCCCCAGATCCGGGTTAGGATCTATGTAACTCCCATGCAACCCACAATAGTAAAGCAAGCAAGTCAATACAATTGAAAACACAGTTATGAACTATCCCTAAGGTACACCTCACTTTATGTTAAGTCCCCAGCAGAGTCGCCAGTTCTGTGATCGGTGGATCTGGAACTGACTGTTTAACGCTGGTTCGCGAAATGTCGCGGAAGCAAGAGTCGCCACCGTCTTTTATTTTCTCCAAATGGAAAGGACAGAAGCACAGAAAAATTCCTTATAGAGATTGCTCTCGGTTCGGGAGGTAGATTATAGAAAGGGAAGGTGTTAGCACCCTTTCTATCCATGGTTATCCATGGGCTCTTAGATACTTGCTCACTTGTGTTTTCAAAAATGTTTTGTTTGCTTTTCAACTGTGGGTTTTAAAAAGTTTCTTTGAAAATTCCAGTTCGACTTTTGTATCAGTCCTCAAGAGTGTTTGAAAAATGCTTTCGAAAGCTTTTTGAAAATGTGTTGGTGTGAAAAGTATTTTTGATTTGTTTTGTTTTGAATTAGAGCAAGTATCCACGAGTCGTCTACATACCCTAAGGAATTCGTCTGTGTAAATGTCCTTTAAAGTAGTGCCATCCCACCATTGAGAGGTAGGTAGCACCACCGTTGGAGGTGTTCGGGTCAATTCGAGGTTCGGGACATGGTGATCACCAGAGCAATGGGAAGACACCTTAGAAGCTACCCTCATGCCAGGTTCCCGGATCATGAGGACTTACTAAGACATCCTCTACTCGACGATCACCTTTCGAGGCAAGGCAACAGTGAGGCGTACCCTAGGGGTGGTGTGTGATTTGTGTGTCAGATTCATTTATTTTTGTCTTGTCAGGTTATGGGTGATCTATGCGTTGGTTTTTATTTTTCATTCATTCTTGCATGCCTTGATTAACAGTTAAAAGTGCGAGAAGAGTAAAGTTCTAAACTATTACAAAAGGCGCGGGTCCACATCGCCAAAATTTCCAGGACCCGATTTGACAGAAAAATAAAGAATTAAAGAGCGAGAAACTAAATTGTCCGAGTTTACAAGGCCTTGGGAGAGGTACATAAAAATTATACGAAAAAGAAATAAACATGCGAATTAAATAAGAATTAAAACGAGGGCGTTGGACCCTTTTTTGCAAAATTAAATTAAATGATTAAATTAATTAACATTAAAAAGAAAAAGAAATTATTTTTTAGTTTTTGTATTTATGAGAATTTAATGAGATTAATTGGAATTAAAATGCTAACCCTAATTCTAATTGTTTTTTTAATTTATTAAGAAAGAATTAAATTTTAACCTAAACTTAATCTAATTATTTGTATGCAATTTAATTACAAAAATAATAGGAAATTTTTAATTATCATGAAAGAAAAGAAAAAGGATAAAAAATTATTACAAACCCTAATTCTACCAATTTTAGATTTTTATTAAAAAAAGTTAAGGTTAAAACCTAAATTAAAAAACTAAGTTAATTAATGAACCTTATTTACAAAATACTAAAATAAAAATATTTATTATTTTTTTATCTTTTCTGATTTTTTATTGTTTTTTATATTTTTTTATGAAAATATTTAAATTACAAGAATTAGTATAAAAAAAAATAATTGAAATAAAAAAGAATGAAAAAAAAGTATTGCAAACCTAAGGGGTTCAGTCCCCAAATAGGAGGTGAATTGTAGCAATTTGGGCCCATCTTTTGCAAAGCCTGGTTGACTTTTGTGCTAGCGTGCATGTGTGTTGACCAACGATCATGGTGCTCCTCTGATCAGAGCCACTGGATCAATCTCTATGGGCGCGTGGCAATCTGGATCAAGGGATGCATGGTGGTCTTCAAGGCTTGAACTGCATAGGAATGTTAGTGAAAAAATAATATGGAAAGTGTGAGGACCTGGGGCTCGAACCCAGGTCTTGATGAATACCAACGCTATGTCTTGCCAAACGAACCAAACGCGCTTTCTGTATATCAAACGACAAACAAATATTATAAAATAGAATAATGCGTTAGTGCTTTTTGCGCGCGAATTTTTAAACGGACCAACCATCGCTCTACACATCATCATCTTCCTTGTGTTGTTTTTTTTCCTGAAACAAAGAAAGAACTGGAAACGGTTTTGAACCGTTCCATAAAGTCACTTTCAAAAAAATAGCGAATAGGCCATAAGGCCTCATAAATTAGGCACGAAGGTTGGGTCTAGATCGTCTAAGCGTGCTGAGTGGAATGGTCTAGGTCCCATGTGCCAATTGTTCAAGGTTTGGAAACCCCTAAATCAATTTTCACGAAACCCTAATATGCTCTCATGGTGGATCCTTCGTTTTAGCATGAAACTCCAATCAAATTGTGCAGTTAGCTTGCAAACATCATTCTAAACACAAAAACAACAATGAAATATGTTAAAAACGCATGAATGATGGAAAACGATTTTGGAATTTTTCTCACCAACTTCAATGGTGATTTCGTGTTCTCTTGAGTATGGGACTTAGTGAATGATTGGAAAACGTTCTATGATCCTCAAGGAAGGTGTTTGAACAGCTCTTGCACCTTGAATTCACCTGTAAAACCAAAATCGAATTTCAAAAATATGTGAGTTTCTTGAGTTCTTGTATGGCTTGGTTGTGCAGCTTGGGGTCCAAAAGGCACGAGGGTTTGCATCCTTATATGTATATGAGTGATTAGGTCAAAGAAAATTGGTCCAAAATCCATGAATTAATGAAAAATATATTTGATTTTCAAGCCATTATTTTGCAATCTTTTTCACATGTTTTTGATGCCAATCACCTCCAATTGCATTGATTCTTTCTATATTTGGTTAGGCACGAAATCTTGGAGATATTATATGCATAAAAAGATTGAAAAACCTAGGTTTAGTATTTTTCATGTATTTTAATTAATTAAATGAATTATTAATAATAAAAATCCAAATAAATAAATAAAAAATGAAGAAAAACTTCCCTTTGGGCCAAATGGTCGTGCACATGCCTTGGATAATGAATTGTGGAAGAAAAAGAGGCACATTAGCAATTTTAGGTCATTTGAAGCAATGTTGACTTTTCAAGATATCCAAAAATTTCCCAACTTCCAAAAGGCATAACTCGCTTAATGTTTAAGCTTTGCTCATGTTCTTGGACATTTTGGAAAGGTCTTTGAGTCCTATAACCAATGTCTTTGGTCCCATGTCATTTTGATTTACCAATCTCAAGTTATGGCCTTTAACTTAAAGTCCCTTTTTGTTGACTTTTGAAAATGACCTATAATGTTGAAATTGATAACTTTTTGTGAGAGCATTTATTGGACTTGAAGTATGAAGAGGAGTTGTAGGAAATGTATTTCTCTTCAAAATGAGCTTTGGGTGGAATTTTTCTGATAATCCATGTGAAAGTTATGCCCTGGTCAAGTTACAGTTGACTTTTTCAACTGTCCAAATATGGAAACTTTTGCATCTTGATGATTTTTGAGCCAAGCTTTGAGAATCATGATCAAGCATTGATCAAATGATGTTTGTGGCTCCAAAATGGGATGTTGACCAAAAATTTGAACTTTTGACTGTCAAATGACCATTTTGCCCCTACAGTCGACTGTAGTGCAATTAGGGTTTTTGACTGTGCAATTTTGTGCTGAAAGTCTTGAAACTTGATATGAGGATGCTTGACCATATTTGTAGGCATGTGGGACTTGATTGGACCCTTGGAAACTTCATTTACTTTGTCAGAACCAAAACCCTAATTTTGACTGTTTAGGAGGCCCTTGTACTGTGCAACCCTTGGGGAGATTTTGAAGCTTGACTTGGCAATTTCTTGAAGAATATGGGAGGGCAAATTTTGGGGTACAACACTAGGAAAAAATTAGAGACATAAACAGAATAAATTTCCCGCTAAGTTGAAAACCCACAAGGGCAGCTTAGGCAAAAGTTAGGGATTTTTCTTGGCAAGTAACTACGCCAGACAAGACTTGATCGTTGAAGCAACAATCTTCTCGGATCCTCACCATACTTCAAAAAAAGTTGCTGCTCAGGATTTTAAAAGTTGCTAGGGGGGATAGTGGTCATTGTATCTCAATGTATCTTTTCCATTATGTATTACCATTTTCCAAACTTTGTAATCATCCATGGAGTCTCACCATTCACAGACTACCATTCTATTAATGAAATTCGAGCTTTTACCCAATTCTTTATGTTCTCATTTTATTTAGCTTGTAAAGACTCCATTTATTACTGATAATAACTTTCAAAGCAAAAATATTTAAAAAAACAAAATTGTTTTTTTTCAAAATAAAAGAGAGATCTTTACAATTCAATTTACTTTGAGATTTGTGATGAAACAATGACAACAAAAATGGTGATCCCAGGAATGAACAAACTCCGGTTGTTTTGAGAAGATTTACTTCCTTCATGAAGGTTCTCTCGGGTCATTTTGCTGGTATGTACACGATCTTTGTATGTTTCTCAGGTGGTTAAAGACGATAACAATTGGTGTAAGGTGTAGTATTGGGTTTGTAATCCCATTATCCCTAGTCAGGTCTTGGTTCATGTTTGATTTTGGGTTTGCATGGTCAGAAGCCTCTATCCCAGATTCCCCAGCGAAGTCTTCCCTCATATGATGAAAGGCTTTATTCCCTTGGTGTGCTGAGATGTTGCTCTTTCTGCAGTATTGGCATTATTATCGGTATTTATTTCCCAGGAAACTAGACCAGGGCGGTATATTTTCTAAGAAGCATCGAGTTGATTATCAACCTTTGGGTTTTCACCCGCCAAGTGCTAGGTTTGATTTAAAATTCCCATGGGTTTGACCTCTTTCTATGATGTTAACTTCTTGATTCCCCAGGAAGGCTATCCTAGGGTATCTTTTGTTGGAATAAGTTTTCATGATGTAAAGTTTCAATCCACATTTTTCTCCAGGGAGGTAGGCTTGAATTCCCCAGTGAATTTTGATTGTTTTGGGGTCAGTCTGCTTTATTTGAGACTGGTCTTGCAATCTCCAGTAGGCATGTTACTTTCGGAAAAACCGGTTTCTCCGATGAAGCCGGAAGAAGGGTGTTCTATCCCAGTGTCTGTTTAATTTATCTACCTCCGAATTATGTTTCTCTTTAGTAAAGTTAAAGGTAGGCAATCGGTTTGGTTTCTGCAGTTGGCCCTTACCTTTCTTAGAATGATCTTTCTGGTTGAAGTTTAGCCAAGTGTTGTTAGTACCTGAGGCGGTTTTGTTCCTACTGATTGTGTATCTGTTTTACCAGCATACACACGATAGCACTCATACATTCATACATACATCATGCATGGTTAAAATTGACAAATCATTGCTCATTGACATTTTTCTCTGGCCTTCCTACAATGCTCCTTGCTTAGATGGGTTCGGTTTTCCCTCTTGAGTTTATTTCTCAAAGGATGTATCTTCGTTGGCTGTCTTGCTCCAGTTTATTTCTGATTTGGATCTGTGGTTGCATGACAATATTATTTACTTTGGATTTCTGAAAACTTTGAGTTTTAGTTTGTGCATTTATTTTGCACGAGAAGACTTTATCTCCTCATCAAGAATATTGTGGCATCCCCCCCGGGAAGTCATATTTCTATCCCCAGAAAGTGATTTCTTTTTACAATTCTCAATGACAAGAAGTAACAAGTCTCTTTATTTGAGACAACTTATGTTTGACCTTTTCCAGGAAGATTTCCTTGGTTAAAGAAGAAGTTGAGACCCGTTCTAGGTGAAACACAAGAATTTTGGGGAAAACTTGATTTGATATTCTCTTTCTACCTTCAGTGAACGTTGGTAGGACATCGGCAGTCAACGTCGGTGTTTATTATCTTTTTTCTATCTTTAGTGAATGTTGATAGTTCATCGTCAGTGAACGGTGGTTATATGATATTTTTTCTCTTTCTACCTTCAGTGAACGTTGGTAGGACATCGGCAGTGAACGTCGGTGTTTATTATCTTTTTGCTATCTTCAGTGAACGTTGATAGTTCATCGTCAGTGAATGGAGGTGATATGATATTTTCTCTTTCTACCTTCAGTGAACGTTGGTAGGACATCGACAGTGAACGTCGGTGTTTATTATCTTTTTGCTATCTTCAATGAACGTTGATAGTTCATCATCAGTGAACGGCGGTGATATGATATTCTCTTTCTACCTTCAGTGAACGTTGGTAGGACATCGACAGTGAACGTCAATGTTTATCATCTTTTTGCTATCTTCGGTGAACGTTGATAGTTCATCGTTAGTGAACGGCAGTGATATGATATTATCTTTCTACCTTCAGTGAACGTTGGTAGGATATCGTCAGTTAACGCCGATGTTTATTATCTTTTTGATATCTTCAGTGAACATTGATAGTTCATCGTCAGTGAACGGAGGTGATATGATATATTTTCTCTTTCTACCTTCAGTAAACGTTGTTAGGACATCGGCAGTGAACGTAGGTGTTTATTATCTTTTTGCTATCTTCAGTGGACGTTGATAGTTCATCATCAGTGAATGACGGTGATATGATATTTTCTCTGTCTACCTTCAGTGAACGTTGGTAGGACATCGACAGTGAACGTCGGTGTTTATTATCTTTTTGCTATCTTCAGTGAACGTTGATAGTTCATTGTCAGTGAACGGAGGTGATATGATATTCTATTTCTACCTTCAGTGAATGTTGGTAGGACATCGACAGTGAACGTCGGTGTTTATTATCTTTTTGCTATCTTTAGTGAAGGTTGATAGTTCATCGTCAGGGAACGGCGGTGATATGATATATTTTCTATTTCTACCTTCAGTGAATGTTGGTAGGACATCAACAGTGAACGTTGGTGTTTATTATCTTTTTGCTATCTTTAGTGAACGTTGATAGTTCATCGTCAGTGAGCCGCAAGATATGATATATTTTATCTTTCTACCTTCAGTGAATGTTGGTAGGACATCGGCAGTGAGCGTCGGTGGTTTTTATCTTTTTGCTATCTTCAGTGAACGTTGATAGTTCATCGTCAGTGAACGACGGTGATATGATATTCTCTTTCTACCTTCAGTGAACGTTGGTAGGACATCGGAAGTGAACATCGGTGTTTATTATCTTTTTGCTATCTTCAGTGAATGTTAATGGTTCATCATCAGTGAACGACGATGATATGATATATTTTCTCTTTCTACCTTCAGTGAACGTTGGTAGGACATCAGCAGTGAACGTTAGTGTTTATTATCTTTTTTCTATCTTTAGTGAAAGTTGATAGTTCATCGTCAGTGAACGGCAGTGATATGATATATTTTCTCTTTCTACCTTCAGTGAACATTGGTAGGACATTGGCAGTGAACATCGGTGTTTATTATCTTTTTGCTATCTTTAGTGAACATTGATAGTTCATCGTTAGTGAACGACAGTGATATGATATTCTCTTTCTACCTTCAGTGAAAATTGATAGACCATCAGCAGTGAACGTCGATGCTTGTTATATTCCTCTCTGATTCAGTTCTTTTGGTCCACCAGTGATTTATTTTTCCTGGTGGGGTTGCTATTTTGTTTCTTTATTTTTGTTACATCCCTAGAGATACTTTGTGTCTCTTCGGTACTGTTCATATGCATTCATATGCATAAGCATTTGACTGGCATCTTAAGGCTAAAAATATGGTTTGTTTTATATTTAAGTATCTTCGATCACGTCGACATGAAGATTGTCAACCTTCGTATCTCCGGATAGAAGAAACTTAAATGAGGGCAGCTGTTGTACCCTAATTTTTTCCCCTAAGATCCCTTCATCATACCATGTTGTTTCACTCACAACAAGATCACACTAAGATTCTTGGTTCCCCTCCCTACATTTAGCTTTGCTCTTTTGAGGAGTTACCAAGCACCTTGACTTGTTTTCTTTTGTGATCATGAATATTTTGCTTTAATTTTCTTTCTAATTAATAAAATGCAATGTTGGTTTGTCTTACTTGTTAATAATGTAGGTAAAGGCAATGAGGTTTAGCTAGTTGCTCCATGAGTTCATGAGTTTATTTCCATTCCCTAGACAACATAGCTTGAGGAATTCAAACTTCACTATTGGAGTGGTTTTGGAAGAATTGGCATGTCAAAGTTTCTTTGGCTCATCACATTTCAAAGTTATCAAAATTGATTCAAAAGTATAAGGGGTTGAGGGAAGAAGTTGTCATGATTGGACAAGATATTGTTCCTATTGGTCACAAGAGCGTATTTATCTCAAATTTCAAGATATGAAAGTGGTTTTGGTGGCTATGAGTCCTCATCATCATCCTCAACAAATTCTATTCACAAAGAAAGAATATTCGCACAAGGGGCTTGTTCAAACTTGTCAAAGTTCCTCAAAGCATTCTCTTGATCTAGAGGCTAGGGTGTTGAACTTCAAAGTAGCATATCTTGCTCACCTTTTGGTATTTTTGAGTGATTCCAAAGACAACTTTCTCTTCAAAGAGTTACCAATAAATCACTTTAAAATTTCCAGGGAGTTTTCATGTGGAAGGAACTTGGTGAACAAGAAAGATTACAAGTCATCCAGATGGATCCATAATTTTCCATATGTGACTTCAAATGGTCATAACTTGGTAAATTTTTATCACCTTGAGTCCATTCTTTTTCCATGATGATCTTGAAGATGTGTACTTTATGCCTTCTTTTATGTGCAAAGTGAGAAAATGGATGGAAGTTGCCTTAAATATGAAAAAGATTATAGGTTATTTCATGATTTTTGGCCAACTTCAACAAGTCATAACTTGCTCATTTTTTGGAGATTTTGAGTGGTTAAAATTTCAAAATTTCATTCAAAAGATCTACTTCATTCAAAAGATCTACTCCATTCCATCTTTTTTGGTCAAGATCAAATTCTAAGAGGAAGGCCATGTTTGGATACAAAAGATTATAGGTCATTTTTGAAGAAGAATTTGAAATATTTCCAAGTATGGAAAGTCAAATCTTTTTCTTCAACTTTGACTCCATGTAACTTTCAGCTCAAGCATCCATTTGTTTCCATTCTTTTTCCATTGCAAAGATTGTAACCTCATCTTTCCAAATCATCAAGAATCATGCCCTAAGACCCCTTGAGTTGGAAATGCCATGGATTTGAATTTGGTAACTAGAAACTGAATATTTCACAAAGTCAGAATTTTGAAATCCACAATGTGACTTCTAAACACAATATTTATGCGTGTTTTTGATTTAAACTTGATTAGCAAACTTGCCAGAAGTGATTAGCACCCAAAAACGCAAGGTTTGATTGAGTTTTGATGGAAATGAAGTCACACTTCACTCGTGCTCGACCTTCACTCAATTTCCCTCCAAACTTCCTTGTTTCTTCAAATTTTCATTCCCATTCACTTCCCTATAAATAGAAGGTCATCCCCATCCATTTTTCCAAGCTTAGAGAGCCAAGAACACCCTGCCAAAACCTCACACGAACCCACTTTTTTTTTTAATTCAGTTTCTGAGATTTAAGCTTCCTTTTCCAATATTCTTTGCGCATTCATCATCCTTGAGCATCATATAAACTCTCCAGCACTTAAACCAATCAAAATGAGCCATAATTCAAGCTACAGAAGTCCTGTTTCAGAGCTTCTTACTTGAACTTCGAAAAGGTAGAATTCTCCACCATTCGGATCCAAATCAAGAACTAATATATTCTACTCCTTCTTCTGATTCTAATGCTGCTTACAATTTTTAAATCCATTGAGAATTGAGAGAGAAATCTCAAATTGAAGGTGCTCGCTATTTTCTGGGTTTTTGATTCATATTTCTCTCCATACCTTATATAAATTTGGCGCGATGGTTGTGTTAGAATCGTCTTGAAGAGACGAGTTCAATGATGCTAGCCTGAGATCCTAATTTTTCCATTTGAAGGATCTCACAAAATCCCCATTGCAGGGTGTCTGGAGGTTAAAGACGATGACATGTCTCGTCTCAGCCTATGATAGCGTGCCAAACGTTTTAATTTCATTGGTTGCCCTTTTTCTGATCCCATGTGTATTTCTCTAAGGTCCATATCAAGCACAACACGTATGGTCCATTGGATTAGCTTACTAACGCGTTTTGACTATGATCTGATGGTCCACATCTTTTTGGTTTTATTTTATTTTCTGATTTTATATTTTTATTGATTAAATTTTCAAAAATTCATAACTCTTTTATTTTTTATCCAAAGATTATGAAAAAATTCACAAAAATACTTTGAATTATTTCTGATCTCATGACTATTTTTTCACTTTTTTATTTTAACATTTGGTATTTTTTATATTATTTGTATTATTTTATTTCTTTTAATTACTTAAAAAAATACTTTCTGACATTTTTTAATTCTGAAAAAATTCATAAATATTATTTTGCATATTTTTGACTTTTTGAAAATTTTATAGAATTTTATATTGAGGTTTATTATTTTTGACCTATTTTATGTTTGTTTTAGCAATTTTAAATAGTTTAAAAATAGTTTCTGACTTTTAAAAATTATCAAAATTTTTATAAAAATATTTAGATTCATTTCTGATTTTTCTATGGCCTTACTTCTCACTTCTTGATTAATTAGAGCATAATTGATATTTTTCTCATTATTTTCTTTTTTTAAAAAAACATTTTATAAACCCTTTTTGTGTATATTAAATGTGATATTATTTTGTGATTATTTTCTGGCTGATCTTGGGTTAGGTTTTGGATCATGAACTTTATTAACATCATTGGATCCATGGTATTGAGTTTGACTCCACAAAAATGGATGAATGATTTTAATAATAGTTTGATTAAAATTTAATACAAATGTGGTTTGTACATTCTTTTTACCCCATCCCTCTTCATCTCATCCTCTACTTATTGCACTAAATGTTGTTGGATCATGATCTCTATATCATGTCTGAAAACAAATGGTGTATAGATTGCTATTGACCGGCCTCAAAATAGGTGCGACTTCTATATAAGTCCACTTACGATTGCTTAACATAGCGCTAAATTTTGTCCCGATTCGAATAAATGATCATTTGTGGCCCAAACTTATGATTGCAAGCCCAAGTATGTTAATTTGATCTCTTTGATCCAATAACCTTGAGATTCATTGTGTGGAGGCTTTGGTTCTACCAATCCTCTAATGGATCTAGAATATCTTTGGTCAACGCGGATCACTTAAACATCGTTGATCATTAAATGGTACTTGTGAGAATTCCAAATGGATGATATACTTGAAAAAAATCAAATGCAACTTGTTATGTGGAGGCTTTGGTTCTACCAATCCTCTAATGAGTTCCAAATGCAAGTTTCAATATGGTCATCCAACTAACCACTAATTATTGACTTGTTTTACCTTATTCTTTTATTCTTTTTTATGCTTTATGTACTATTTACTTTTAGCATTTACAATTCATGCCATTTTCATCTTTGCTCATTTGAGCATTCATTTTCTTGCCATTTTTACTTTGCTCACTTGAGCTTTTATTTTCCTTTCTTAAGATACTTAATAATCAACATAAACCCTAAAAAATCTTTAATGGTACTTGGACTATTTGGTTACTATCCTTGGCATTATGGAGCATGGGACTTTTTTCTTGGACTTAGGATTAGAAACCTTGGTCTATCTTGGAGACCTTGTGATCTTATCTGATTGTTTTGTCTGGAGTTCTTGAGGTTTACCTCAAGACATTGGGTTGCTTGTTTGTTTTTGTCTGCAGGTTTTTGTGATTACACCCTTTGTTTGTAATCTGGAATTCACCCGTATACAGCCGTTACTCTGCCCAATTTTTGTGAAGAATTAATACACTTGAAGTTTGATTCTCTCAAGAGGTCTAGTATCTTTTCTTGCTTGGTTCAATCCAAATAATGGGAAAATATATCTTGACACATAATGTAAAGTATTGGCTTCTTGTTGGTTAGATGATTCTTCTCCTTAGCTTTTACCTTATGCTTTAGGATAGCCTCTTCTTCTCCTTCCATCTTCTTTAATTTCAAAATCTTCTTCCTCCTTTTGAAAACTCTTCTTGTTTTGAAACTTAAACTACTTTCATAATAAACTTGGACCTAGGTCCATGCATTTTCAAAATCTTTTCATAAATAAACTTCAATCAATTTAATAATACCTTGACATTTTTGTGAGAAGACTAAAAGTCAATCAATCTCATTTCAAACCATTTTGCCACTTTGGCTTTTATCTTTAAAATTTTCTCAAAAGATTAGACTCTTGTCAATCCTTGTAGTGATGCAAATAACTATACTTCTACAATATGTAGTAAAGTGAGATATTTTCCACTTGGGTTTTGAGTGAGGCATTGTTGATTTTAAAATCCAAGCCATATCTTCCACTTTGAGATGATGCAAATTCTCCTTCCTCATGATTGTGGGTAGTAAGAATGTTTTCCACACGGACAATGACGATGATGTCTTATCTCATAAAATTAAACAACACAGTTGCGTTTTAAATTTTTAAAAGAGGAACTACGTGTACCATGATCCCCTATTGCACGAAAGATGGTACGTAGGTACTAAAGGTTCACAACCGCGGCGGGTGCAAAAATCATAAAAAATATTTCTCTTCTCACCTCCACCATTCATTTTCTATACAACACATTTTTATAACCAAAATATACAGATTTTTCAAAGAGGTTCCTGCGGAGTACCGTAGATGTTTAGGGAGCTAATACCTTCCCTTTGCATAACCAACCCCCTTACCTTGAATCTTTCCCCCTCTTTTTGGGTTATTCTCTCTTTTCCCATTCCTTTGAAAACAATAAAGCGCGGTGGCGATTTTTATTTTGATTTGTATAAAGTCTAGTCAATCCAATGGCTTAGTCTTGAACATTTCTACCGCTACATTAACCAGCTTAGTTTCTTCTGATATAATTTTATTTTAGTTATATTACTTTTTTTAGGATATTTATTATTATTATTAAACTATACAAAAATACAAAAAGTATTAGAATAGGTTTATATATAATTTTTTCTTTGCCTCATGAAAAATGCCATAAAAATATATATTAGTTTAATTTTGTCTTCCTTTTATTTTAATTAATTTTTTTGTTAATTATTTAATTATTTGAATTGTTATTCTAGTTAGTTTTCATTTTCGATCATTTAGTCTTTATACTTTTGTTTGTCTAATTCAAAGAAAATGATCAATTCGTTGGCTTCATGTCATTAAATATATCTATATGATAGTGAGAATTCTTTATCCATCTTTAAGTTCTTTTATTAATCCTAAGTTATATCTCCTAAAAACCCTAATTTTCAAACTTACTTTTCTTTCATAGAAACTTTGACCTTAAGTTATCACATTTTGAAAATTTCTTTAAACCAAATCATTTAGCAAACAAACCAATTTTAGCCCAAAAAAATAGATATTTCAGAAGGTTTCTATAGAACACTATATATACATAGGGTGCTAGTATCTTCCAGTTGTACCCCAAAATTTTCCCTCCCATTATCCAAGAAATTCTCCTAGGGTTCTCAATTGCTCAAGTTTTCTCAAGAATTGATCAGACAAATTCTCTTCCTAAGCAGTTGACCTACAACTAGGGTTTCACTTTTCTCAAAGAAATTTGAGCTTAGAATGCCTCAAGTGAATTTCATGGTTCCTCATATGTCTTAAGGAATGCCCATGCCAAATTTCAAGCCTTGCATCACAACCTTGCTCAATCGAATGCTCAGATGACTGAAAATCAACTGTGTTGGACAAAAGTCAATTATGTTCAACATAAAATCAAACCTCAAGATTTTTGGTCAACATCAATATTTTTAAGTAAAATTCATCATTTAACCAAGGGTTGATCATGATTCATCAAGAAAACTCAAGATTCATCAAAAGTCCAAAGTTAACAAATAAGGATTTTCTTAAGAGGAAGTCAACTGAACTTTGACCAAGCACAACTTTCACACGCTTCATCAGATTTTTCTCAAAATCTCCTTTTAAAGGTAATTCAATTCTCTACAACTTTTTCTCTCTAAGCTCAAGTCTAAAAAATGCTTCATTTGAGAGATATGGGCCAAAACATTATAGGTTATTTCAAAAGTCAACAAAAAGACAGTTTTTTTCAAGGCAACTTACATCAAGATAAATTCTTAAAATGAAAAAAGGATAAACCTAGATATTAGTAGGACATCTTTAGCTTTCCAAAAAGTCCAAGATCACTTTCAAATGATAAAAATTGAGAGAGTTGTGATTGGTGCAAGTTGGTCAATTTTGAGAAAATGCATGAAACCTAAAGTGACCAAACTTGGAATTTTAGGCTAGTGGGCTTATGTTTCAAAGTCCACGCATGTATTAGGCCTAATTTTGAACCTCAGGACTTATTCATACACCCCTTGGGTTTTTATTCTATTTTATTTATTTATTTAAATTCAAAATTAAAAAAGATAAAACCAAGGCTTTCATGACAAGGTTCAAGCCCAATCCCTTTTGACCTAATTCAAGCTCTATATATTCTCATTATTTCAGACATGAGAAGCCAAGAAAAACGTTGTGTTGTACCCCCAAAATTTTCCCTCTCTTTTCTCAAGACATTTCTCACAAGATCTTCATTGACTCAAGCTTACACAAGTATTGACTAGGTCAAACCACCTCCTAAACAGTGATGCCTCAAATTAGGGTTTTGATTTTCACAAGGACAACAGGATTGATAATACCTCAAATAACTTTCATTGATTATTATAGACCTCCAAGAAAACTCATGTCAAGTTTCATGTCTTGAATCACAATTTTGCTTACTCAATTGACTAGATGACTGAAAATCAACTGTATTGGGTAAAAAGTCAATTATGGTCAACTTACAGTCAAACTTCAAGATTTTTGACCAATATCAACATTTTAAAGTCATATGCATCATTTGATAAAGTATTGATCATAATCCCTCAAGAAAAGCACTCAATTTACCAAAAGGGCAAAATGGTCAAAATTAAGATTTTGACTGATCACTAGGTTTTGACCTAATACATGATCCAATATCTTAAAGCATAATCTCAAGGATTCAAATACAAAATGTTGACCTAATCTCATGGCTCAAATCATCTTGCAAAATCAATGGATTGATAGTTGAATTTTGGGTCAACGGATGAAAAGTTAACTGATACACCAAAAGTCAAACTTTGATTTTTCGGTCAAATTTGAGTTTCAAAGATCACAAATCATCAAGACATTCTAAAATATGAAGCTAGATCATCAAGAAATCACAAAAGTAAATTTGAAAAGTCAAAATTTTCAAGACTTAGAAATTTTTCTAAGTGTTTTATACATGATAATTTCATTACTTCATGTCAATCTTCACCAAGATGCAAGATGATTCAAAGGAAACTTTCAAAATGAGAGTTGTAGATCTTGATGAGATCTACAACTTTTTATTATATGGATCATATCCAAAAAAATTATTATATTTTGATTTATAGGCCCATGAAGTCATGCATTTTTTCTTAAACACTTAGTGAAATTTTGACCTAGTTTAGGCAGTTTTTTGTCCAAACTTCTTGGCCATTTTTCACATAGATCCAATTTGATTTAGAAAAAATGGAAAACATGAAAGTTGTATATGATGTTTCAAGATTTCCAAAATTTCCAAGAACACGAAGAGATCATACTTGAGCTAAGAGAATCGAAGGCAAGAAGTTAGACCTCCATTCTTGATTTTCAAGTCATCTTTATGAAGAACACATAACCAAATTCCAAGCCATGTTGTACAATATCACTTTGCAGGCCTTCTAACTTGTGTGTCTATATTTAATCATAAGATTACACAAGCTTTTGAGCTATGAACCACTTGATTTAAGCATTGTCCAATACATCTTGCCATTTAAGGAAGAAAGTTCACACTTCCATTTTGGAAAAGTGACTTTAATCATAAAGTCAACTTGTATGGAGCATCTAACTTGTTCCCTCTGCATACACTCAACACAAAAAGTCAAAACAAACATGTTTAAAGCTCTTAGCCATCCTACGGACCTTGTACTATGCATTGGAACAATGTTTGTCAAGGTTACTTCAAAAGCAAGTCAAAATCCATAAACATGTGATCTTGTACTTATGATCACCTCAAGATCTCAAACCTTTTCATATAAATTGAAGCATTGTTTACAAATGTAAGACACTAATTTGAAAGCCTAAAAACTCCCTCAAACTCAGAATTGCATCAAGACACCATTTTTATGTCATTTCTGACCTTGCACTTCAAACCCTCATTTCACTCGTGCGTTCTTCCTCAAAATCAATCACAAATCATTCATATATCATTTATAACCTAACCAAACACCTGTTACACGACTGTAACACCTCCATCACCATCCTCCATAACCAAAAATAGGGTGTTGCACATTGACTTCTCTAGAACAATATAGCCACTCTCAATGCAAAGTAAGCATTGCAATAGCTTCATGGAGGTTCAGTAAAGCTAACTAGATCATTATAACACCTTGAAGAGTGCTCAAACTCAAAACACGATCTCCATTTGCAAGGTAAGTTTTATGAACTTTCAACTCTTCATACAAGCATCATTTGACTTTGATTTTCAAAGATAAAATATAGACATCATTGCCCTGAAGTTAACCATGCTTTTAGATTTTATTTGTATTGCCTGAGCATGGAGAATTTTGAGTTTTAACTTTCCTAAAAAGTCAGGTTAAATTTGGTACCAACATAAATTCATGTTCATCTTTGATCCATACCTTTAGTTATTTACATGGTTGAAATTGTGGTTAAATTTCAAGCAACTTTCATGTTTACATTTTCCATTTTAGTTGAGAAATGAGGAAGTTACAGATTTCAAAAATGGTGAAGAACATCCTGGAATGAGGAAGAAGAAGATGACATGTTCAGGACAAGGTTTATAATATATTTATCAGTTTTTATTATAAATACCGGATGTATAGCCACCCCAGTGGTAGAGAGCGCGCGTTTAAGGCTTGGAACTATAAGAACATGGGTTCGAGCCCCAATGGTACCCTTTTGTATTTTTTTCATGTTTTCCTTGCAGATCCAGTGTATCAAATCATGTGCACCCACTGTGATCGGTGGATCTGGAACTGACTGTTTAACGCTGGTTCGCGAAATGTCGCAGAAGCAAGAGTCGCCACCGTCTTTTATTTTCTCCAAATGGAAAGGACAAAAGCACAAAAAAATTCCTTATAGAGATTGCTCTCGGTTCGGGAGGTAGATTATAGAAAGGGAAGGTGTTAGCACCCTTTCTATCCATGGTTATCCATGGGCTCTTAGATACTTGCTCACTTGTGTTTTCGAAAATGCTTTTCAACTGTGGGTTTTAAAAAGTTTCTTTGAAAATTTCAGTTCGACTCTTGTATCGGTCCTCAAGAGTGTTTGAAAAATGCTTTCAAAAGCTTTTTGAAAATGTGTTGGTGTGAAAAGTATTTTTGATTTGTTTTGTTTTGAATTAGAGCAAGTATCCACGAGTCGTCTACCTACCCTAAGGAATTCGTCTGTGTAAATGTCCTTTAAAATAGTGCCATCCCACCATTGAGAGGTAGGTAGCACCACCGTTGGAGGTGTTCGGGTCAATTCGAGGTTCGGGACATGGTGATCACCAGAGCAATGGGAAGACACCTTAGAAGCTACCCTCATGCCAGGTTCCCGGATCATGAGGACTTACTAAGACATCCTCTACTCGACGATCACCTTTCGAGGCAAGGCAACAGTGAGGCGTACCCTAGGGGTGGTGTGTGATTTGTGTATCAGATTCATTTATTTTTGTCTTGTCAGGTTATGGGTGATCTATGCGTTTGTTTTTATTTTTCATTCATTCTTGCATGCCTTGATTAACAGTTAAAAGTGCGAGAAGAGTAAAGTTCTAAACTATTACAAAAGGCGCGGGTCCACATCGCCAAAATTTCCAGGACCCGATTTGACAGAAAAATAAAGAATTAAAGAGCGAGAAATTAAATTGTTCGAGTTTACAAGGCCTTGGGAGAGGTACATAAAAATTATACGAAAAAGAAATAAACATGCGAATTAAATAAGAATTAAAACGAGGGCGTTGGACCCTTTTTTGCAAAATTAAATTAAATGATTAAATTAATTAACATTAAAAAGAAAAAGAAATTATTTTTTAGTTTTTGTATTTATGAGAATTTAATGAGATTAATTGGAATTAAAATGCTAACCCTAATTCTAATTGTTTTTTTAATTTATTAAGAAAGAATTAAATTTTAACCTAAACTTAATCTAATTATTTGTATGCAATTTAATTACAAAAATAATAGGAAATTTTTAATTATCATGAAAGAAAAGAAAAAGGATAAAAAATTATTACAAACCCTAATTCTACCAATTTTAGATTTTTATTAAAAAAAGTTAAGGTTAAAACCTAAATTAAAAAACTAAGTTAATTAATGAACCTTATTTACAAAATACTAAAATAAAAATATTTATTATTTTTTATCTTTTCTGATTTTTTATTGTTTTTTATATTTTTTTATGAAAATATTTAAATTACAAGAATTAGTAAAAAAAAAAATAATTGAAATAAAAAAGAATGAAAAAAAAGTATTACAAACCTAAGGGGTTCAGTCCCCAAATAGGAGGTGAATTGTAGCAATTTGGGCCCATCTTTTGCAAACCCTGGTTGACTTTTGTGCCAGCGTGCATGTGTGTTGACCAACGATCATGGTGCTCCTCTGATCAGAGCCACTGGATCAATCTCTATGGGCGCGTGGCAATCTGGATCAAGGGATGCATGGTGGTCTTCAAGGCTTGAACTGCATAGGAATGTTAGTGAAAAAATAATATGGAAAGTGTGAGGACCTGGGGCTCGAACCCAGGTCTTGATGAATAACAACGCTATGTCTTGCCAAACGAACCAAACGCGCTTTCTGTATATCAAACGACAAACAAATATTATAAAATAGAATAATGCGTTAGTGCTTTTTGCGCGCGAATTTTTAAACGGACCAACCATCGCTCTACACATCATCATCTTCCTCGTGTTGTTTTTTTTCCTGAAACAAAGAAAGAACTGGCAACGGTTTTGAACCGTTCCAGAAAGTCACTTTCAAAAAAATAGCGAATAGGCCATAAGGCCTCATAAATTAGGCGCGAGGGTTGGGTCTAGATCGTCCAAGCGTGCTGAGTGGAATGGTCTAGGTCCCATGTGCCAATTGTTCAAGGTTTGGAAACCCCTAAATCAATTTTCACGAAACCCTAATATGCTCTCATGGTGGATCCTTCGTTTTAGCATGAAACTCCAATCAAATTGTGCAGTTAGCTTGCAAACATCATTCTAAACACAAAAACAACAATGAAATATGTTAAAAACGCATGAATGATAAAACGATTTTGGAATTTTTCTCACCAACTTCAATGGTGATTTCGTGTTCTCTTGAGTATGGGACTTAGTGAATGATTGGAAAACGTTCTATGATCCTCAAGGAAGGTGTTTGAACAACTCTTGCACCTTGAATTCACCTGTAAAACCAAAATCGAATTTCAAAAATATGTGAGTTTCTTGAGTTCTTGTATGGCTTGGTTGTGCAGCTTGGGGTCCAAAAGGCACGAGGGTTTGCATCCTTATATGTATATGAGTGATTAGGTCAAAGAAAATTGATCCAAAATCCATGAATTAATGAAAAATATATTTGATTTTCAAGCCATTATTTTGCAATCTTTTTCAAGCATTTTTGATACAAATCATGTCTAATTCCATTGATTCTTTCTATATTTGGTTAGGCACGAAATCTTGGAGATATTATATGCATAAAAAGATTAAAAAACCTAGGTTTAGTATTTTTCATGTATTTAAATTAATTAATGAATTATTAATAATAAAAATCCAAATAAATAAATAAAAAATGAAGAAAAACTCCCCTTTGGGCCAAATGGTCGTGCACATGCCTTGGATAATGAATTGTGGAAGAAAAAGAGGCCCATTAGCAATTTTAGGTCGTTTGAAGTAATGTTGACTTTTCAAAATATTCAAAAATTTCCCAACTTCCACAAGGAATAACTTGCTCAATGTTTAAGCTTTGCTCATGTTCTTGGACATTTTGGAAAGGTCTTTGAGTCCTATAACCAATGTTTTTGGTCCCATGTCATTTTGATTTACCAATCTCAAGTTATGGCCTTTTACTTAAAGTCCCTTTTTGTTGACTTTTGAAAATAACCTATAATGTTGAAATTGATAACTTTTTGTGAGAGCATTTCTTGGACTTGAAGTATGAAGAGGAGTTGTAGGAAATGTCTTTCTCTTCAAAATGAGCTTTGGGTGGAATTTTTCTGATAATCCATGTGAAAGTTATGCCCTGGTCAAGTTACAGTTGACTTTTTCAACTGTCCAAATATGGAAACTTTTGCATCTTGATGATTTTTGAGCCAAGCTTTGAGAATCATGATCAAGCATTGATCAAATGATGTTTGTGGCTCCAAAATGGGATGTTGACCAAAAATTTGAACTTTTGACTATCAAATGACCATTTTGCCCCTACAGTCGACTGTAGTGCAATTAGGGTTTTTGACTGTGCAATTTTATGCTGAAAGTCTTGAAACTTGATATGAGGATTCTTGACCATATTTGTAGGCATGTGGGACTTGATTGGACCCTTGGAAACTTCATTTACTTTGTCAGAACCAAAACCCTAATTTTGACTGTTAGGAGGCCCTTGAACTGTGCAACCCTTGGGGAACTTTTGAAGCTTGACTTGGCAATTTCTTGAAGAATATGGGAGGGCAAATTTTGGGGTACAACAGTTGCCCCTGTTCAATCTTCTTAGACCTGAGGATGCAGATTGGCTGATGTGCCTTTCGTAATCCGAAGGTGGAAGATGATTGAACACTAGAGTGCCCAGAAATTTGCGCTCACATAGTAGCAGTGTGATGATGGGAATAGGCTTATAGATGCCATTTGGAGATTGACGGATAGGATAATGGGCTTATAGATGCCATGCTAAGAGATGATGGAAGGTGGATGGGCTTATAGATGCCATCTGGATGTTGATCGCGTAAGAGATTCCTTAGCGAGAACTTGCGTACCTGAAAAAGAAAAAATGATTACCTGACCTATTACGGGAGCTGGTTTTCAAATTCTTTGTATAGATGTGTCCTGACTGGTTACAGGAGCTGAATCTGGAGCTTCAACTAGTGATGAATGAACCAGGGATGGTTACTACCTCAACAGGAACGGTGAGAGAACCTTGGGTGACTTTAACCTCAACAGCAATTGTTGAGAAAATCTTGGATGGAATTATCATCTCCGCAGTATCGGGGAGAGAACCATAGGCGATTACAATCTCAATAGCAATCATTGAGAAAACCTTGGATGTAATTATCATCTCCGCGGTATCGGGGAGAGAACCATAGGAGATTACAATCTCAATAGCAATCATTGAGAAAACCTGGGATGGAATTATCATCTCCGCAGTATCGGGGAGAGAACCATAGGCGATTACAATCTCAATAGCAATCATTGAGAAAACCTTGGATGGAATTATCATCTCCGCAGTATCGAGGAGAGAACCATAGGAGATTACAATCTCAATAGCAATCATTGAGAAAACCTTGGGATGGAATTATCATCTCCGCAGTAACGGGGAGAGAACCATATGCGATTACAATCTCAATAGCAATCATTGAGAAAACCTGGGTGGGCATTATCGTCTCCGCAGTATCGGGGAGAGAACCATAGGCGATTACAATCTCAATAGCAATCATTGAGAAAACCTTGGAATGGAATTATCATCTCCGCAGTAACGGGGAGAGAACCATAGGCGATTACAATCTCAATAGCCATCATTGAGAAAACCTTGGATAACTTCTACTGAGTCTTCATCAGAAAAATCTGTTTGGGGTCGATTTAGCTGGACTAGAGAAGGCCTTGGACTGGATAAGAAATCTTTGGAGTCGATTAACTGAACCGGTCTAGGTCTTGACATATGATTGAGAACTTAACTGAATCTTTTCCTGAAAGGTAAAGGTCAGTCGTATGCAATGCATGATATGGATCAGGCAATGATGTTCTCAACATAAATGAGATTTGTAAGATATGATGCGTATATGCATGCTACAATGATGTATGTGATGTTTAGGAATGTATTTTTTTTGTCTAGGAAAGTAAATCCTTGACGGGTGCCGGGAAGTCACTCCTGGGCTGATGTTGGAGAATAGATTTTTGCTTCCGCTGGGGATGATAGTTGCAAGAATACCGGTAGGAGAAGATGACTCCGTTGGGGAATAAACTTGGCGAATGGAATAACTCTGCAGGGAGGAAAGTACTCTAACGATCTTGCTGGGAAGCAATAATCTGTGGGGAGAGAGATACTTTGCTGAGTTGTTGATAATAACTTGCTGGGGATACTCTTGTTGTACTGTTGGAAGTGCTGATAGACTTCGCTGGGGATAAGAAGACTTCGTCGACGACGATCTTTCCGTGGCTTTTGGCTGAGGATAACCCAGTTATATCCTAGTAAGGAAATAACTCTTTAAATAAAGCCGGGCGACGCGTTCGTGCTCTGCGAGGGATAAGCTTCCAGAATCTACTGGGGATAAGCTGACTGCTTGGGGAGATGGATTCCAACTTTCCTGGGGAAACTAGATTGGATTCTCTTGGGGAAGTTTTGAATTGAACTGTACCGGGGAAGTGACTCCTTTGAATGTTTGATATACCTCCGGGGAACAATCTTTAGACCAAGACTGCCGGGGATGCTTGTTAAGAATATATGTATATATGCTGCTGGGGAATGTTGAGATCTGCTGGAGGATACCCAACTTCCTTAAGGTTGATAACTTTGCTTGGAGAGAGTGTATTGCTTGCTGGCTCACTCTCTGGGGAATTAAGATGTACTGGTCATGTTCTTTAGCTGAACCTACCTTGGTGCCTTGGAGGACAGAACAATTAGATTGCTTAGACAACTCTTTATTGCCCCTGTTTCTAATATTACCTGTAATTAATCCTTTGTTTCGTATGTAAATATTCATGAGTTAGCAAATTATTGTCAATGCATATATCACAAATTGAACCTTGGACGTTCTTCGCAAAACAAAACAGAAAAAGGAAAAACAATTGGCACTTTTTAACTGAAAAATATATTTGTATTGATTTTTGAATGGCCTGTAAATAGGCGTTTTGTGTACAAGAGGCTGACGTCCTAGTAAGAGAACGCCGCCGAACAAAAGCGTTTATACAAATTTTGTACAAAAGAAAATAAAACAGCTGTGTGAAATGAACGATCCCACTGGGTTTCAACTCTGCTATCGCCTTTATATCTCCGAGCGTCTCATCACTTGATGACCTTGCTTGAAGGTGAAGCTGACTGATCGATGCCGTCTGAACTTGATGTAGATACCGGATTCTGGATGCAAAGTGATCCAATGAGACATAGTATTACGCTTTATCCCTAACTTTTGCCTGGACCGCCCTTTCGGGTTTTCAGTCCACCAGGATACCCTTTTTTGCCCAAGCCGCCTTTTCAGGTTTTCGACTTGCCGGGTGTACAGATTTTTTCCATTTCATCCCTTTATTTTGCCCGAACCCTTTTGGTTCGCCGGGAAGCCCTAGTTTTTTCCTAGGCATGTCAGCCTAGCGGGTCTTTTTTCATGCGTAGTATTTTTTTACTATGTCTGCATTGGCGGGGTGAGGAAGGTCGTCACCATCCATGTTGGTTAGAATCATGGCACCTCCTGAGAACACATGTTTAACCACAAATGGCCCTTCGTACGTAGGGGTCCACTTGCCCCTTGGATCACTCTGAGGAAGGATGATTCGCTTGATTACCAGATCCCCAACTTGATATTCCTGTGGTCTGACCTTTTTGTTAAATGCCCTGATCATCCGTTTCTGATACGTCTGACCATGACAAATAGCAGCAAGTCTCTTTTCATCAATAAGATTTAACTGGTCAAGTCGTGTCTGGATCCAATCATCTTCGTTCAGATTTGCATCCTTCATTATCCGGAGAGAGGGTATTTGCACTTTGATCGGTAAGACTGCCTCCATACCATAAACCAAGGAGAAAGGAGTTGCCCCGGTTGACGTCCTTGCTGAGGTACGGTACCCATGTAGAGTGAACGGTAACATCTCGTGCCAATCTTTGTAAGTCACTGTCATCTTCTGCACGATTTTCTTGATATTTTTATTTGCTGCTTCTACAGCCCCATTCATCTTCGGTCTGTAAGGAGAAGAATTGTGGTGCTGTATTTTGAACTGCCCGCAGAGCTCAGTGATCATCTTATTATTGAGATTGGTACCGTTGTCTGTAATAATTCTCTCAGGGACGCCGTATCGACAGATCAGGTTGTGCCTAATGAACCGTGCTACAACAGTCTTGGTTACCGTAGCGTAGGAAGCTGCTTCGTCCCACTTTGTAAAATAATCAATCGCCACTAGGATGAAGCGATGCCCATTAGATTTCGTAGGTTTGATCTCACCGATCATGTCTATGCCCCACATTGCAAACGACCAAGGCGCAGTCAGGACATTCAGAGGAACTGGAGGAACATGCACTTTGTCTGCATAAATCTGGCACTTATGGCATGTTCGAGAATGTTGATAGCAGTCAGCTTCCATTGTGGACCAGTAATATCCTGCCCATAGGATTTTCTTAGCCATAGTATGTCCACTGGAATGTGTACCAACGGTCCCTTCATGTAGCTCTTCCATGATCTTTTCTGCTTCTGTCTTGTCCACACAACGGAGTAAGGTCGAATCATGGTTTCGCTTATACAGGATGCCGTTGCTAAGGAAGAACTTTGCTGCGAACCTTCTCAGAAACTTTTATCATTGACAGAGGCACCTTCAGGGTATTCTTGAGCTTCCAAGTATCTCTTCACCTCATGGTACCAAGGCTTCTCAGTCACCAACTCAGTCTCGAGATCACAACAGTATGCCGGTTCGTCCAGTTTCCAGATGATGATCTGGGGAGCCTCATTATCCCATTTGACCTTGAACATAGAAGACATTGTAGCTAACGCGTCCGCCAGCTGATTCTCTTCTCTCGGGAAGTGTTCAAAGGTTATCTCTGTGAAGTGGGGGATCAAGGTCAACACACATTCTTTGTAAGGAATAAGATTCGGATGTTTCGTATCCCACTCTCCTTTGATCTGATTGATCACAAGAGCGGAATCTCCGAAGACACTCAGAAACTTGATCCTTAGGTCGATCGCAGCTTGAAGACCCATGATGCACGCCTCATGCTCCGCCATGTTGTTGGTACAATTGAAACATAGCCGGGCAGTGAGTGGAGTATGAGTGCCTTGAGGTGATATGATTATGGCGCCGATACAGTTACCCAAAGCATTGGAGGCTCCGTCAAAGTGCATAGACCATCGGGATCCTTCCTCAGGTCCTTCATCCGGTCCAGGTACCTCACAATCAGTCACAATCATGATGCTTTCGTCCGGAAACTCGAAGTTCATTGACTGATAGTCATCTACGGCCTGATGTGCCAAGTGGTCTGCCAATACACTTCCCTTGATGGCTTTCTGAGTCGTGTACTGAATGTCGTATTCCGTCAAGATCATTTGCCATCTTGCAATTCTCCCAGACAGAGCAGGCTTTTCAAATATGTACTTTATAGGATCCATCTTTGAGATCAACAAGGTAGTGTGAGTCAACATATACTGTCTCAGCCGGCGAGCAGCCCATACCAAAGCGTAGCAAGTTTTCTCAAGCAGTGAGTATCGGGTCTCACAGTTGGTAAACTTTTTGCTAAGGTAATAAATGGCGTGCTCTTTTCGGCCAGACTCGTCATGCTACCCCAGCACACACCCCATTGAGTTGTCAAGTACTGTCAGATATAGTATCAGAGGTCTCCCTTCAACCGGTGGCATAAGGATGGGTGGTTCTTGGAGATACTCCTTGATTCTATCAAAAGCGGCCTGACATTCATCATTCCAACGTACTACCTGATCTTTCTTCAGCAGCTTGAAGATTGGTTCACAGGTAGCGGTCAGGTGTGAGATGAACCGAGCAATGTAATTCAGGCGTCCTAAAAAGCCTCTGACCTCCTTCTCTGTCTTAGGCACTGGCATCTCTTGAATAGCTTTAACCTTGGCAGGGTCCACTTGAATACCCTTATCACTTACAACGAAGCCTAGCAACTTCCCAGATCTTACCCCGAAGGTGCACTTGTTCGGGTTCAATCTCAGCTTGTACAATTTCAACCGGTCAAACAACTTCTGCAGATGATCTAAGTGCTCTTCCTCAGTCTGGGACCTTGCGATCATGTCGTCAACATACACTTCTATCTCATGATGGATCATGTCATGAAATAAAGCGACCATGGCGCGTTGGTAAGTTGCCCCAGCATTCTTTAGCCCAAAAGGCATGACCTTGTAACAGAAGGTGCCCCACTGAGTAACAAATGTAGTCTTTTCCATGTCCTCAGGTGCCATCTTGATCTGATTGTAACCTGAAAAGCCATCCATGAAAGAGAATACCTTGTGTTGAGCTGTATTGTCAACAAGGACATCAATGTGAGGTAGGGGGAAGTCATCCTTGGGGCTGGCCCTGTTCAGATCCCTGTAATCGACACACATTCTGACCTTACCGTCCTTCTTTGGTACCAGCACCACATTAGCAACCCACTGAGGGTAAGAAGTCACTGCAAGGAACCCAGCATCAAACTGTTTCATAACCTCGGCTTTAATCTTCTCAGACATCTCTGGACGCATACGGCGGACCTTTTGCTTAACCGGAGGGCAGTCTTCCTTAGTAGGCAGGTGATGGACCACAATGTCGGTGTCCAACCCGGGCATGTCTTCGTAGGACCAGGCAAATATCTCCACATAATCATGTAACATCTTAGTCAACCGTTGCTTCACGCTGAGCTCTAGGTTGGCACCAATCTTTATCTCTTTGATGTCTGCCTCAGTACCCAAGTTTATTATTTCCACTGGCTCTTCGTGTGGTTGGATTGCCCTCTCTTCTTGAAGTAACAGTCTTGCAAGCTCGCCAGGCACTTCGCAATCATCTTCACCTTCGTCTTCGGCTAAGTTGATCGGATTTTCGAAGTCATAACTGGCAGTAGCAGAGTCGTTACTAGTGAGATCCAGAGTGGATTGGAACCTGTATGAGTGAGTGTGTGTAAATACAGCTGTTTTGAAATATATAAAGGAATGAAAGACAGAAAAGGAGCATAAGATTTGAAATGCGAGAAAACGTCCAATATTTTCATTTATGATATATGAAATGACAATTTATATGCCCTCACAAATGAAACCACGGTGCCTCGGGTAAGACACCGGGCCATATAGTTCAATTTATTGTTTATTACAAATAACAAAACAAAGAAGTTTATTACTGCGTAACAAAAGTAACAGGAGTATGGTCTTTAGTAATCCAATTGGTCAATCCGCCTTCAGCTGTCGGGTAGATCCAACTATTGAATTCTGCTTCATCCACTTCATTATCCTCTCCAACAGCATTCACTCCTGGGTTGGTAATGAGCACAGGAGGTCTTCTGATCTTTGACTTCCGCATAGCTTTCTGTCCCTCTACAGTAAAACCCAATCTGAACTTGTCAGTTTTCTGTATAAAGTCGGGAAGCCTGCCCCAGTTAGTACATTCACCTTTCTGAACCACAGCCTGGGCATCCTTTAGGGAAGCCATCTTCAAAGGAACATCTTCTTCGACCGCTGTTTCTGCTGCTGCTGAAATTGGAAGTACCTCTTCGAAATGTTGAAAGAGGATTTCAATAAACTCCCCGTCCATCTCTATGTACCTGAAGGAATTCAAATGGCTTACCATATACTCCTCCTCTCCCTGCACAGTGACAATCTTCCCTCTGACAGGGTACTTTAGCTTCTGGTGCAAAGTAGAGGTCACTGCCCCAGCTTTATGGATCCAAGGTCGACCCATTAGACAAGAGTACGATGGACGGATATCCATCACATAAAAAGTAGAGTCAAACACATGAGAGCCCACACGAATAGGAATGTCGACCTCTCCATGAACCATCCTTTTTGAACCGTCAAAGGCCCTGACGATGATATTGCTGGGTTTTAATTCCAGGCCTTCACAATCCAAATGGTCTAAAGCCTTCTTTGGTAGAACATTCAAGGAAGAACCAGTGTCCACCAACACGTGCGCCAGAGTAGTGCCCCTGCATTCAATAGAGACATGCAGGGCGTCATTGTGGTCTCTTCCCTTTGCAGTCAGGTCAGCATCTGAGAAACCCAAGCCATTATCTGCTGTCAGATTTGCTACGCAATCAGTGAACTGGACTACAAAGGTTTCCTGTGGCACATGGGCCGTCTTGAGAAATGAGATCAAGGCCTTGGCATGGGCCTCGGAGCATAGCAATAAGGAGAGCATGGAGATCTTGGAGGGCGTATGCCCCAGCTGTTCCACAACATTAAAGTCACTCTTTTTTATTATCTTTAGAATCTCCTCCATTTCTTGTTGGGAGGCCTCAGCATTTATAGGTGTCGGTGCCCCCATCCGGGCGGGCTCATCTTAAATTCCTTTTCCCCGAGCACTGGATGACTCGGCAGCAGGAGAAACAACTTGGTCAGAAACCGGAACAGGTACATTTGTAGGTGTTATTGTAAGGGGTCTTCGAGCAACGGGCGGTGCAATGTCAGGCGAGAAGAGCCTGCCACTGCGGGTAACCTTGGCTGGACCAGTGATATCGCAGATACTGGCGCCAACGTTGAATTCTTGTTTGATTCCATTCACATATACGTCTGCCCCATAGTGCCAGGGGACAGCTTTATCAGATACGTAGGGAAGAGGCCCCGGAACAGTAATAATAACAGGTGTGACAGTCATGATTTGAACAGGCTTCCTTGGGAGAGCCTTGATTGGATTATTGAAGATTGTAACAACAGCAACTTCTTCTACCGGAACCAACTGAACAACGGACTTTTTAAATAGAATCTCCTTGCTATCCATTAGGCTTTGGATGCCCAACTTCAGCAAGGGACAACCAGATAGGGAAACAGCACAGAACAGGCAACCCTCACTGCAACCCGGAAATAAACCGGCCAGCAGCAGGTTCCTCTTGACAGTCTTCAGAGGAGTAGCCAGATCATCCACAAAAACAGCGTACACTTCTTCATCAACAGCATTTACCCCATGCTGAGGCATAGGAGCAGTTACCACATTCGGCCTCTCAGGCGCTTCAAACTGTATCTCCTTCGTGTCGATAAGGTCTTGCACCTTATTCCTTAATGCCCAACAGTCATCAGTGGAATGCCCCGGGCTATTAGAATGGTACGCACAACGGGCATTTGGGTTGTACTTGGGGGAAGCAGTGTTTACACCCTTGGGTGCCTCTCTAACAGTCACTAGATTGGTGGATAGCAACTGTGGCAAGATCTGCGATAAGGTCATGCTCAAACGGGTAAACTCTCTCCGAGGTCTTTCAGCCCTTTGAGGATTGGTTGGCCGAGGAGCGGCAGCAGGCTTGGCAATCATTACCGCACTGACAGATTGGCGGCACTCAGATTTCTCTTGTCGTCTAGAGCCATATACAGCACTAGCCTCCTTCTTGAAGGGTTTCTTCTCAGAACTTGTCGATGCACCCTTCGGAATCTTACCAGACTTTAACCCAGCCTCAATTCTCTCTCCAGTCAGAATAACATCAGTAAACCCTGCAGACGAGTTACCGATAAGATGGTTGAAAAATGGCCCAGATAGGGTCCCCAAGAACATGTCTACCAACTCTCGATCAGTCAACGGAGGCTGCACCCTGCCAGCCAGGTCCCTCCACTTCTGAGCGTACTCCTTAAAACCTTCACTTGAACCTAACGACATACCCTGGAGTTGGGTACGTGTAGGGGCAAGGTCGGCTTTATATTGATACTGCTTGTAGAAAGCAGTAGCCAACTCCTCCCAGTTACGAACCTTGGTCCCATCCAGCTGATAGAACCATTCGAGATGAGTCCCTGAAAGACTCTCCTGGAAGAAGTGGATCCATAAATTCTTATCCGCTGAGTACGGTTGAATCTTCCGCACGTAGGATCTGAGGTGTAGCTTGGGACAAGATGCCCCGTCATACTTGGTGAAGGATGGTGCTTTGAACTTATGAGGGATAATCACACCAGTAGACAAACCCAAGTCTCCAAAATCCAGCCCAGGCACCTGTTGGATCTCCATAGCATTCAGCTTGTCCTCCAACTGCTTGTATCTGTCTTCTGCAGGAGGATATTGCTCTTCATCAAAATCAGTCTCGTTGTCAGAGACTACCGGACTAGGACCTTTTTCCGCCTGAGGAGTACCCTTGCCAATGGAAGAACCAGCCTCTTCATTATGCAAAGTGTTGCCAAACCTTCGGCCCGAGCTAAACAGAACAGTTCTTCTCTTCTTCTTCTTTTCCTTCTTCAGGAGCAGAGCCTTCAGCTCTTTTTGGCCCCGAGTCAAACCCATGATTAATTCCTGAAACTGCGCATTCTGCGCCTGAAGAGCCTTGATGGATGTCTCGGTTGATGATGAGTCAGGATTCATGATGCTGAAATAAACAGCGAAGAACGGTAAGCAACCTGAAAAAGAGAAAACCTGTTATGCACATGATGGATGAGATGCGTATGAATTATGTTTTCAAAGACAATCGGGAATCAACTTTGTAAACAAAAAGGAACACACTTCATTAGATTCAACTTTGCAACTTAAATTGTTCAACAGGTTGCCCTTAGGCTTTACATGAAAGAGAAATACTGAAAAGGGAAATAAAACTGTAAGGGACATTCAGAGCTCCTTATTGATCCCATGGTCTCCTCTTCTCAGTACGGATGTAGGCATTCAGGGCTCGCTCATTCTCCAACTGCTTTGTCAGCTTCTGGATCTTCAACTCCTGCTCGTTGAACTTTTACCGGTAGGAATCCCGTTCTTCTCGCAGTTGCGACCAAGATCTCTTCAATGTCTCATAATCAGTAGGTATCTGAGGAGGGAGAACAGTTGGAGGAACACCATCTTTGTCAGGATACTCAAGAATGATAGGTCTAACAGCTTCGTACGGCATACCTAACTTCTGAGCACAAATGCGAACCCATTTGTAGTAGGCTTCCATAGGTAGAGAAGTCTTTGGCCCTAACTCTTGTGGGTCAGCTTTATGAACTTTATCCCAAGCCTTGATGAACCTACGACGCAGCTCCTCACTATCCACCTGAAACTCAAAACTGATGTGAGGCACCAACATCTCATGAGGCCCTGCTCTTCTGGCTCTTCCAAACTGACGGAGCGCTAGACATGGATTGTAAGAGATCCCTCCTTGAGTACCAATAAGAGGAACATTAGGGTATTCTCCGCATCAATCAATAACAGCTACCTCATCCAAACCTCTGCAAGTCCAAATGATGTCTTTGTCGGTGAGAGACATTAACCTATGAGCCCAACCTCTTCCTTCTTGGTTCTTCAGTACGAACTTAGGGAGGTACGAAATAAACCACCTCACCAACAAAGGGATACAACACCATAGAGTTCCTCGTCTTCGGGTAGTACGAGCATGAAGTTGTTGCAGGATGTCACCCAAGAGAGTGGGTACAGGATTCTGAGACATGAAGATCCTTATGGCAGTGACATTGATGAAGTTGTCAGGATTAGGAAACAAGACTAGACCATAGATTAAGAGAGCTAGGATGTCTTCATATGCCCTAAAGTCTAGGTTGTTCCAGAAACTGTTAGCCTTACCAATCAGAAACTTGGGCAAGAAACCCTTAACTCCGCTTCTAGTCACCCAGTTGTCCATTACCTCTTGATGTGTCAAGGGAAGAGCTGCAGCGACATCCTCAAGCCTGAGGGTCTTCTCCCAACCAGTAAAGGGGGTCTGATCCAAGATAGGGATACCAAGTAAATCAGAGAACTCTTCCAGGGTAGGGACCAGCTGGAAGTCTTGAAAGGTGAAGCACTGGTACAGAGGGTCATAGAACTGGGTCAGAACACTCATCAATTGTTGATCTCGCTTTGCAGTGACTAAACTGAGAAGGGAACCATGCCTCTGAATGAAGGAAGTGATATTTGGAATTCTGCTAACCAACTCTTCAAGCAATTCAGGTGGGTGAACAAAGTTGAACCGGATAGTATTCCTTCGCACATGCATCATAATGTCCTACAAAACAGAGTAAAGGTGAAACCCTCTTGTCTTTGAAATGGTCAGTCCTTATGCAGGATGCATGCAATGCTCATGATGTTATGATGTTATGATAAAACACACCACACATAGATACAAAGGCAAACATGGTAAGGCACACAAGTCACACAAGGCAAGCCCTTAAAGTTTAGGCCAGCATGAGGTCTAGGTACTACCCTCTTTCAGTTTGTTGGTTCATACCTGTCCTATCAAAGTAACCGGGTTCTTAGAGGATCCCCATATCATTGACTACCCTCAATCGGTCATAACTCCAGCATCGCAATCTTTTCTTGCGGCCAGAACCATCACGAGAGTTTAGCCTCAATGGGCGTAGCATACTACTACAATTCTAAAGGCCAAGTTGTGTCATTTAAGGTTCTAAGGTTGTTGGTGCTTAATGACTCCTTAGAAGACCCATATTCTCCTCGTTGCAACACAAGGGATATCGGTACAGACCAAGGTGCCACACCAACGTAGCCACTGCTTCACCCATGTCGGTCTACGCCGGACAGGTCCCTCACAGCTTATGCTACCTAAACAGGGTATCCACAGATCCGGGTTAGGATCTATGTAACTCCCATGCAACCCACAATATTAAAGCAAGCAAGTCAATGCAATTGAAAACACAGTTATGAACTATCCCTAAGGTACAACTCACTTTATGTTAAGTCCCCAGCAGAGTCGCCAATTCTGTGATCGGTGGATCTGGAACTGACTGTTTAACGCTGGTTCGCGAAATGTCGCGGAAGCAAGAGTCGCCACCATCTTTTATTTTCTCCAAATGGAAAGGACAAAAGCACAGAAAAATTCCTTATAGAGATTGCTCTCGGTTCAGGAGGTAGATTATAGAAAGGGAAGGTGTTAACACCCTTTCTATCCATGGTTATCCATGGGCTCTTAGATACTTGCTCACTTGTGTTTTCAAAAATGGTTTGTTTTCTTTTCAACTGTGGGTTTTAAAAAGTTTCTTTGAAAATTTCAGTTCGACTCTTGTATCGGTCCTCAAGAGTGTTTGAAAAATGCTTTCGAAAGCTTTTTGAAAATGTGTTGGTGTGAAAAGTATTTTTGATTTGTTTTGTTTTGAATTAGAGCAAGTATCCACGAGTCGTCTACCTACCCTAAGGAATTCGTCTGTGTAAATGTCCTTTAAAGTAGTGCCATCCCACCATTGAGAGGTAGGTAGCACCACCGTTGGAGGTGTTCGGGTCAATTCGAGGTTCGGGACATGGTGATCACCAGAGCAATGGGAAGACACCTTAGAAGCTACCCTCATGCCAGGTTCCCGGATCATGAGGACTTACTAAGACATCCTCTACTCGACGATCACCTTTCGAGGCAAGGCAACAGTGAGGCGTACCCTAGGGGTGGTGTGTGATTTGTGTGTCAGATTCATTTATTTTTGTCTTGTCAGGTTATGGGTGATCTATGCGTTTGTTTTTATTTTTCATTCATTCTTGCATGCCTTGATTAACAGTTAAACGTGCGAGAAGAGTAAAGTTCTAAACTATTACAAAAGGCGCGGGTCCACATCGCCAAAATTTCCAGGACCCGATTTGACAAAAATAAAGAATTAAAGAGCGAGAAATTAAATTGTCCGAGTTTACAAGGCCTTGGGAGAGGTACATAAAAATTATACAAAAAAGAAATAAACATGCGAATTAAATAAGAATTAAAACGAGGGCGTTGGACCCTTTTTTGCAAAATTAAATTAAATGATTAAATTAATTAACATTAAAAAGAAAAAGAAATTATTTTTTAGTTTTTGTATTTATGAGAATTTAATGAGATTAATTGGAATTAAAATGCTAACCCTAATTCTAATTGTTTTTTTAATTTATTAAGAAAGAATTAAATTTTAACCTAAACTTAATCTAATTATTTGTATGCAATTTAATTACAAAAATAATAGGAAATTTTTAATTATCATGAAAGAAAAGAAAAAGGATAAAAAATTATTACAAACCCTAATTCTACCAATTTTAGATTTTTATTAAAAAAAGTTAAGGTTAAAACCTAAATTAAAAAACTAAGTTAATTAATGAACCTTATTTACAAAATACTAAAATAAAAATATTTATTATTTTTTATCTTTTCTGATTTTTTATTGTTTTTTATATTTTTTTATGAAAATATTTAAATTACAAGAATTAGTAAAAAAAAAAAATAATTGAAATAAAAAAGAATGAAAAAAAAGTATTGCAAACCTAAGGGGTTCAGTCCCCAAATAGGAGGTGAATTGTAGCAATTTGGGCCCATCTTTTGCAAAGCCTGGTTGACTTTTGTGCCAGCGTGCATGTGTGTTGACCAACGATCATGGTGCTCCTCTGATCAGAGCCACTGGATCAATCTCTATGGGCGCGTGGCAATCTGGATCAAGGGATGCATGGTGGTCTTCAAGGCTTGAACTGCATAGGAATGTTAGTGAAAAAATAATATGGAAAGTGTGAGGACCTGGGGCTCGAACCCAGGTCTTGATGAATACCAACGCTATGTCTTGCCAAACGAACCAAACGCGCTTTCTGTATATCAAACGACAAACAAATATTATAAAATAGAATAATGCGTTAGTGCTTTTTGCGCGCGAATTTTTAAACGGACCAACCATCGCTCTACACATCATCATCTTCCTCGTGTTGTTTTTTTTCCTGAAACAAAGAAAGAACTGGCAACGGTTTTGAACCGTTCCAGAAAGTCACTTTCAAAAAAATAGCGAATAGGCCATAAGGCCTCATAAATTAGGCGCGAGGGTTGGGTCTAGATCGTCCAAGCGTGCTGAGTGGAATGGTCTAGGTCCCATGTGCCAATTGTTCAAGGTTTGGAAACCCCTAAATCAATTTTCACGAAACCCTAATATGCTCTCATGGCGGATCCTTCGTTTTAGCATGAAACTCCAATCAAATTGTGCAGTTAGCTTGCAAACATCATTCTAAACACAAAAACAACAATGAAATATGTTAAAAACGCATGAATGATGGAAAACGATTTTGGAATTTTTCTCACCAACTTCAATGGTGATTTCGTGTTCTCTTGAGTATGGGACTTAGTGAATGATTGGAAAACGTTCTATGATCCTCAAGGAAGGTGTTTGAACAGCTCTTGCACCTTGAATTCACCTGTAAAACCAAAATCAAATTTCAAAAATATGTGAGTTTCTTGAGTTCTTGTATGGCTTGGTTGTGCAGCTTGGGGTCCAAAAGGCACGAGGGTTTGCATCCTTATATGTATATGAGTGATTAGGTCAAAGAAAATTGATCCAAAATCCATGAATTAATGAAAAATATATTTGATTTTCAAGCCATTATTTTGCAATCTTTTTCAAGCATTTTTGATACAAATCATGTCTAATTCCATTGATTCTTTCTATATTTGGTTAGGCACGAAATCTTGGAGATATTATATGCATAAAAAGATTAAAAAACCTAGGTTTAGTATTTTTCATGTATTTAAATTAATTAAATGAATTATTAATAATAAAAATCCAAATAAATAAATAAAAAATGAAGAAAAACTTCCCTTTGGGCCAAATGGTCGTGCACATGCCTTGGATAATGAATTGTGGAAGAAAAAGAGGCCCATTAGCAATTTTAGGTCGTTTGAAGTAATGTTGACTTTTCAAAATATCCAAAAATTTCCCAACTTCCACAAGGCATAACTTGCTCAATGTTTAAGATTTGCTCATGTTCTTGGACATTTTGGAAAGGTCTTTGAGTCCTCTAACCAATGTCTTTGGTCCCATGTCATTTTGATTTACCAATCTCAAGTTATGGCCTTTTACTTAAAGTCCCTTTTTGTAGACTTTTGAAAATGACCTATAATGTTGAAATTGATAACTTTTTGTGAGAGCATTTCTTGGACTTGAAGTATGAAGAGGAGTTGTAGGAAATGTCTTTCTATTCAAAATGAGATTTGGGTGGAATTTTTCTGATAATCCATGTGAAAGTTATGCCCTGGTCAAGTTACAGTTGACTTTTTCAACTGTCCAAATATGGAAACTTTTGCATCTTGATGATTTTTGAGCCAAGCTTTGAGAATCATGATCAAGCATTGATCAAATGATGTTTGTGGCTCCAAAATGGGATGTTGACCAAAAATTTGAACTTTTGACTGTCAAATGACCATTTTGCCCCTACAGTCGACTGTAGTGCAATTAGGGTTTTTGATTGTGCAATTTTGTGCTGAAAGTCTTGAAACTTGATATGAGGATGCTTGACCATATTTGTAGGCATGTGGGACTTGATTGGACCCTTGGAAACTTCATTTACTTTGTCAGAACCAAAACCCTAATTTTGACTGTTAGGAGGCCCTTGAACTGTGCAACTCTTGGGGAACTTTTGAAGCTTGACTTGGCAATTTCTTGAAGAATATGGGAGGGCAAATTTTGGGGTACAACACCCACCATGAAGCTTCACATCCAGGCCATTGGATCACCATACCATTAAATCCTGCGTATCCAAGAGCAAGCGTATGATGCACCTCAAAAGGCTTCCCACACAGGATCCATAGAGGCGCTTGGATTTTTGTTCTGGGCATGGAATGTTTTTTATTTCTCACCCCCCTTTTACTAAATAATATAGGCCCATTACCTTTTTTGTTTTATTTTCTGAACTCAACAAAAACACACATTTGGGCCTAGCGCCTTGTTTGCTATATTTATACACCCATTTCACTTTTTAAACCCCCAGCCCAATATTTTCATATTCTTTATATTTTTATTTCTTTATTTATTTTATTTAAACTAAAAATACAAAAATATATTTTCTTAAATTAAAAATATTTTAATTTAAATACTTCATTTCTGTTTTATTAAATTAAATTTTATTACTCTCTTTTACATTATAATAACACTTTCTTCTTAGATTAACATTAGCAAAAACTATTTTCTAAGCAAAATTTAATTAGCTTTAGGTTTTATTTCAATTAAATTAAATTTTAGGTTTTGATTAAATAAATTAATTAACTTCTTTTATACATAAGAATCAGGTTAACTATTAAATCTTTCTTTCTATCAAAAACCCTAAAAGCAATTTCTTCTTCATATCTATATTTTGTGCATAATTATTGTTGTAATTCCTATTCAATGGTTTGTAATAGTAATTAGGGTTTTATTGTTTTCCTCCCCTCATTCAAAAATTGTACCCCCCATTCCCTAAAGGGTGTAATAGCGTAGGACATTTAAATTCCGCAATTTATCGCTTTCTTTATTATTGCTAGTAATTAGGGTTTGTATGGCAAGATCTTAAAACCAAACATTAGACAACCATAATTCAAGACAACATACATGAAAATAAAACACTTTGCACACATGCACCTCTAGGGTAACCCACACTTGTTGCCTCGGATTTAAACATTCATGTCCCTCGAACGTGGGATACTTTAGCAAAAACTCTCAAATAAAAGATTGTAGTCCCTCGATGAACCTTCAATGTTGGCTTTGGTAAACGATCTTAGACCCTTACAAAAAATTTCTAAGGTATCTTACAATGTTGCCTTATGTAATAACCCAAATTTGTCCCATCTCTTTCACTTTTATCTAGCTTTTGCATTGTTGCGCTTTTCTTATGTACATAACTCCATTAGGTCATCTAACACATCATTCATTCATTAATCAATAAAATGTGGCATGTGATCAAAGATTTCAAATAATTAGGGTTTCTTTAAGGCTTTGAGGCTCTTATCTTCATCCAAGAGATTCAAGCTGCTTCTTCAACAAGCAGGGAAAGATTCTAGGGTTTTAACTTGTTATGGGAAGGATGCTAGGGTTTTAACTTGTTATGCTTCATTAAGCATTCAATTGTAAGCTAAGGTTCTGGTTCCCTCCATCACCTCAAGGTACTTTGATTATCAAATTTTATCAAAAGCAAGTGAACTAGGGTTTGTTACTCATCATATTTGAGTCTGTTAATATTCAACTGAGGATTATTAGATTTTCAAGTCAAGGCTATCTTCCGTATTCCCATATTCATTCTCTAGATTTCCTCAAGGCTTTGTTGATTGTTAAGACCACTGTTGAACCATAATACAAGGTGTTAAGTTTGAAAGTCCATTGTGCTCATGGCGTCATTATTTCAAATGCTTGTTGCTTAACGTACAAGTTTAGTATGGACTAGAAGATGGAAATGAATTAAGGATTCATTGAAAATTCAAGTTGATTTTGTGTAAGAATCATTTCAATACAGGAAAGTTTACAAGGTCGTCATTCAAGTTTCATCAATATCCAAATCTATTCAATGTTTTTTTACAAGCCACCTTGAAAGCCATAAAGCCAAAAGTTAAAGCCAAGGTTCAAGTTTTTGTTGTGATTATTTGAACTACAAACTACATGGAAAGTCAACAAAAGGGAAAAATCATCATTCAAATTTTCAGGGATACAAAATATTGTTAGGAGTGTTTTTTCAAGTTTCATTCAAAGTGCCTTTTTATTCATTCAAGATTCATACAATTACAAAGAAATAGGAAGGAATTTCATTCAAATCAAGGTTCTATAATACTACAAGATCACAAAAAATTTCTTAAGCCTAATATTCAATCTTCAAACCAAAATTTGCCCACGTTGTTATGCCTTACCGTCTTGTTGTCCAATTTGACTTACTCCAAAATAGTACACTTATGCATCACAAATATGCTACCTTGTTGTACCTCATGCCTACCTGCATAAACCAGCACAAAAACATGCATTACATTAAACCAATCCACACCAAAATCAATTAAATAATTCAACTTGAAACCAATCCAGAAAAAATGCCATGTTCAAGGAAAAAACCAGCAGGATTATCAAAACCAAAAACAAAATCCCAAGAACCACTTCACTAACCATTTCCTTACTCGCCTAACCATAACCAGATTACAAATATTCCCTAACAGAATAACAACTCACTAACAAATCCTGGGCTAACCTCCAAAACAGCCTGTAACAAATCAAATAATAGAAAAACAGAACTACTCCCTTTAACTTCCCAATTGTCCAACATAATTAACAAAAAATTTCCTAACCATTTTTTCTAAATAGATATTCTAACTGTTTCTCACTCACCCTAACTGCCCTAACAGAAACAGAATCTCCCAACCATAATCTCCAACAAACTTTAATAGATCATATCAACTAATTGTTAACAGAACTTCTTCTAACCTCCCCTTAACTGTCTAGCTAATATCCTCTCCAACAGAACCAGCTCTCATCTTCTAACCAATTCTCAATAAACTGCTAAAAGAACGATAAAACTGGAAAAACTCCCTAAGAGTTTCTAACAATATATGACGGAAATTCTCCCCAACTAACTTCCTCATCTCCTAACTGTCATAACGGACAGCTCCAACCTCTAACTATATCCTGACCTCTAACAGAAAACAAAAACTCCTAACAATTTCCTATCTTCTAACCAACTTCTAAAAAACTTCATAACAAACTCTCCACAGAATTCGACAAACAGAAAAGGAGAATTTAGAATTCATATAAGAAAAGAGAGGAGGAGGATAACAGAAAAATTATCCACAGAAAGATTCACCAAAAAAGAGAACTCACCAAAAATATCTGGAAAACTCTCTCAATCCCCATCACAAAACTTCTTCACTCTCCTTTTGAATTCCACCTTCATCTTCCGCAATCTCTCAATTATCTGCATCTATCAAGCATCTCCAACCTTCAAGCATAGGATGAGAAGCTTCACTCTTCAGTTCCCTCTTCCATCCTGATTCTACAATAACCAAAGCAACATTATCGCAACATTTCTACATCAAATCAGAGATCAATTCACGTTGTTGAATCTCAGAGCATCTACTCATCATCCTCACACCAATCGTCTCAGAAGATATTCATCATCCTTTACAAACTCCTTCCTGCATCAACAACATCACAACTGCAACTTCATAACAACGCTAAAGAATAAATTCAACAGCACTGAATCCGTATCGTCACGCAGAACAAACGAAGAATAGAATCGTAGAAGAAAAATGAAGAGAAAAATCGTCGAAACGGTTTATTGAAGAACTTACTGGATTCTCAACGGTGTTGAAGAAGCATGAGACTTCTCTCCGAGGCAGAGATGAACAGAAAAGCGTGGCAGCGTTATGATGATGATTGATCGAAGTCAAAGAAGACAAAAGAAGGCTGAGGTGAAGGTGATGAATGGATCAAAATTACGCCAAGAACGAGGAAGATTGAACTCGATGGAGGTGATAAGAGAGCGAGTTTGAGACGGTGGCGTTGAGCTCTGATCGGAACAAAATCGGCGGGGTTGACTTTAATCGTAGAAGAAGTTCTTTCACACAACCACACTACTTCTCAAACCTAATCCCTCTTTCAATTTTTTTTTATTATTTATTATTTTAAATTTTTTATTTTATTTTAATAAAGGGAATGATGCTGAATGTTTTTTGCTAGTATATAATTGGATCTGGGCCGAAGATAATATGGTTGAGCCCATGGTTTTTGTGATCCGGTTGGATACCTTTGGTAGCAAAAAGGTCTCTGGTGGATTTGTTAGTATGGGCTTGGTGCAGTATTTTTGATCTCTATTCAACACCCTTGTATCCAGAGCACCCCCCTGACTTTTCTAAATCTCATTAAGATTTTAGTTTCTAGTCTAATTTTTTTAATTGATAATAAAAAAAATGATACAAAAATATTAGAGTGTTTTAGATTATTTTAGGATTTTTTTGTTTAGGATTTCAATTAGGGTTTTCTATTTTTTTTTATGTTTGGTAATCATTTTGTTGCCATATTTTGCTAAGAGAGTGTGATAGAATGTTGGTGTAATTTTCACAATGTGGAAAGCTTGGAGATTAATTCGTTTGATCACTTGTGTGAAGAAACTTTGGTAGAGTTTTCTTATTTCTTGTGTGGTTTTGAAGAGGCAGCGGACCTTCTCCATTTGGTATCATCGAAACCTTATTTTATTGCTAATTTTCGCACTTTATTGCTTTCTAGATACCATGCGAAGTAGGAAATAAAGAGCGTGCGCTCGAAGTCGCTGTTTAAAGATCTGTAGTAGGAATTCCGCACTTCATTTATTATACGTGTTGTACTTGTGTTTGTTTCTTCTTGTTGATCGATGAGTCACTCAATTTAGAACTTGAGCTCACAACTTCGCTCTCATTGCATGCTCCCTATAGGGTTTTATTGCTTTCTTTATTTCTTGTTGATCGATGAGTCACTCAATTTAGAAATTGAGATCACGACTTTGCTCTCATTGCATGTTCCCTACAGGATAGTTTCGTTAGACCTTCTTTAGCATGATAAATTATATAGGATCTCTCTAGGTGTGCTCTCTTGAGCTTATTGGCTTGTTTGCCTTATCCTTGTACATACCATGTTCCTTTAGGATGTGCTTGCTCCATTCGGATGCAAATTAGACCTTAGGTTGTAAACCATGCATGCTAACATTAGGTATAAATTTCCCCTTTCATCCTTGACTTAGGACCACCATTGTATGATGACATTAGGTTTAGAAAAAGGCTAGTCTCCCTTATACCCTTTTCTTCCTCTTTTGCAAATTCATTTTAAAACTAAAGCTCAACTGACACGAGGAGAATACGGGGCCGCTGCGTGTATCGTTAAGCATCAATTGACCTTAGAACCTTTAATCTACCAACTTGGCCATTAGAAAGTAGTAAGATAGTCGGCCTCAGTGTAAATCTGAGAACTGGTTGATACTCGATGCTACACTCATTGAGACCATACTCTTGAGATAGTTCCAGCTGCAAGAAAAGATTGCGTGAGCTGAAACCATGACCGATGGAGGATGGTCAGTGATATTGAGATCCTCTAGAACTCGGTTACTTTTTCTAGGACAGGTTAAAACCAACTAAACTTCAAAAGGGTACTAACTTAAAACCCATGCAAGCCTAAACCTAAGGTTGTTTGTGTGACTTGTGTGCTTTCAACTTGAACTACTTGCACATTTTTATTATCTGACAACATGAGTTCCTTGCAGGTTTTGCTTACAGTCCTTATCCAATAACTTGGATTTCCTGCCGGGTTTACTTGCTTACATCACCTCACACTTTTGCTTAAATGCATAGCATACACATCATAACATCATGCCTTAACATTTCCTTAACCATTTCAAGGATCTCAAGGGTTTGTGATACAGGTTATGGTAAATCAGACGTCTAGCAAGGGAAAGGGGATTTATTTTCCTCTAGCCAATGTCGTCTAGAGATCAAAACACAATAACTTGGGTCAGGGGCTATGACCCACTCGATATGGTGAGCTTTACTCTTGAAGAAGGACTCTTAACGACACGAAGTTTCTTCAATCAAGCTGCAACCAAGTTCTAATAGTTTCTTGTTTACCCCACGAGATCCTTGAAAACATTGCATACATATATCATACATATCATTGCATAACAGGTATTCCAGTACAGGTCTCTCATGTTCTTGCTGTTTATTTCAGTAATGGCTCTCAAACAAGACAACAGAGATCTTCAAACTCAAGAAGTTCAGTTCAGGGACATATTCCTAAACCTATCCAAGGGGCAGGAAGAGTTGAAAACACTCCTCGTTGGGAACTTGGTTAAGAAAAGTCTTGAAGACAATAAGGACGAACGACTGGAACAACTGCAAGCCGAGGTAGATGCAATAAGAACCCAGATGCTGGGGCAGATGGCTCTTATCCAAGGCCTAGCCCGGGGACAAGAAGAGCTGAGAACCATTATCAACCAACTTCATCAAGACAGATACAATAGTATGAAGCAAATAGTCGAGGCCGGGGACCAAGTCATTGATCAACCTCCAAGAAGACAAGAGTTTTTTTTGGTGAAGAGTGGACCTTTCCAAATTTCTACTACCTCACGGGTCCAACAACAACCTCGCCAAAAACAACAGGTTAACCAGAGTAAGCCAGATACACCCAAGAGGCAGTTTACCAAACTCAACATGTTGTTGTCTCAAGATTTGCAACACCTATTAAGGATGAATCTGATTACGTTGATAGAACCTCATCTGAATCCCAAGACTTCTTCCCCTAACTACAACCCTGATGCAAGGTGTGCATATCACTCCAACAGTTCGGGGCATGATACCGACGACTGTTGGAGGTTTAAATACAAAATTCAAGACCTGATTGATGAAGGAGCATTAAAATTCACACAAGATGGTCAACTGGAATGTTTCTGTCAATCCTCCAAAGCATACCATCTGAAATGACAAGTTCTCACAAGAAGACTTTTCGTTCATTATAACTTTCAATGTGTAATTTTATTTTGATTTGTTTGAACATTTATTCATATCAAACCTCGTTATTTCATCAATGCATTGCACATGTTTGTCTTGAATCAATTCATTCGTATTCACTATTTCAAAAATGCGTTCTTGTTTCCTTTTGTAATATTCAACTCTCGATTAAAAACTCTAAGCCTTAGAGGGAGGATGACGAAAATGATATTAAAATCTCTATAGTATGCTTTTGAACAGACCCCGCTTACGATGTACATGCGCTGTTTCAAATCCTAAACAGTGGATTTATAAGGAAGATAATCCCTGGTCAACCCCTTTGAGCCAAAGAAGTAGGAGTTTTTCTTTTCACACAAATTAAAACCCTTAATCAAAACCTGGGGCAGGGTAGTTTTCTTAGTTAATCTAGGTGCACAATGAATGGCATCAAAGATGTCCGTCCAAAATAAAAGACGATGATGGTTCCCTATAATCGTCAAGACAGGCAGTCATTATCTCTAAAAATAAAAGCCCATTAAGTCAAAATCTAAGAAGGAGACTTAAGAAAAAACATTGGGGCATCCCGCTGACTGTAATCACAAAAAGAAACAGTTCAGGAAAAAGACAGGGATAATAAAATAAAAAAGAAAGAGGTCCTACAAACCCTCAACAAGAAAGAAATGACTGCCTATTCAAAATAAATTTTCAGTATCCAAACCATCACCGTAACATCAAGGGCAATATTCCAGAACACAACTGGGATTCTAAACGCGCAATTAACTGAGCATAGGACTGAAGAACATCACGAAGAACGGGCGGGTACAAATAGATTTTGAGCCTTTTACCTTTGTTTATTGAACCGTGAACCAGGCCACATTATAACCCTTAAAAGTCTTAGCTGAAGCATGGGTTAGTTCGAAAGCATATTGTTACAAAAGGTATCCTGACTCCTGTAGGACTTGCTGTAAATCCTGAGTTGACATCATATTTTAAAAAATTTGCCTGTTTTACTAAAAAATGAATTTTCAAACTTCAAGACAGACATAAGCTTTGTATTCTTAAAATAACATTGTTTGCATATGACTATTTTCTCAACAGCAGAGAAATTCGCATGACGAATATCTATTGAACAAAAAACCTTCTCAATAAAAAGGATCACCTCAAGTGGAAAAACACTTCCAATCAAGGGGCACAGCATGATCATTATCCATCATCTAGGGCAGACAAGTCAAGATTCAAGGAATCTCTCAAAGATGCCAAATAGCCAGGGGAAGATCTCCATTTGAATCACTTGGGGGCATTGGGCATGAATTCCAGCAATGAATCATGTATGATCAAACAAACATCTTTTGGTAGTGTGGCAACACAACACTACCGACAGTGACAACTCCCTACATCCTGAGAGCATGGACATAGTCAGAAAATACTGCGCATGAACAAAGACCCACTAGGGTTACTGGCCTAGGCAAAAATAAGGGCATCCCGGCGAACCAAAAGGGTTTGGGAAAAAAATTAGGGATAAAAACAAAAAAGATATGTACACCCGGCAAGCCGAAAACCTAAAAAGGCGGCTTAGGCAAAAAAGGGTATCCCGGTGGACTGAAAATCTGAAAAGACAGTCCAGGAAAAAGTTAGGGATTAAAGCGTACGAATATGTCCCGTTATCTTGTCACTTGCTTATTAGTAGAAGACTTATCATTCCGATCGGCAGTTACCAAGAACCTCATAAGTTGGGATGACACTCAATCCACAAGGCCTCCGCAGGAACTTTTCCAGCAGGTACAAGGACAGAAAAGTCTCGATGCAAAGTCATTGTCATATCCTCAACATGCGTCCCAGTAACATCTACACTCCCCACATAGTAAAAAGTATCCAAAGACAGTGATGTTAGTTTTCCCGAACAAGATACAACTCTCTCCAGCTGAGGTTCACAATCGCGAGTGAGTGGTAAGTTTTTCCCCAAGCAGAGTTTATTTCTCTCACAAGAAGAAATTCAATCTCCAACATAATTCATTATCGCCAGCAACGGAAATTCATCCCCGGTGGAGTTTATTTCTCAAAATCAGCATGATCTATCACCAGAGTATCTCCTCTCCAACAGAGTCATTACCCCACAGGATTATTCTCAGACAAAGTCTCTCCCGGCAGAATGTTCTTAAGCAGAATGGATGTAAATCTCCAACTAATCATCTTTGTTCACTATCCCTAGCAAAAACGAAGAACTCAACTCCTTATACTCTCTAGCAGCAGTCCAGGATTTATTCTCCCCGACTAGAGAGAATCATAATGGCATTACATATCCACACATCATGGCATGCGCATACATATTATACAACATAATCTCATTTATTTTGAGAATAACATTACTCAATACATTTCATACATCATGACATTTCATATGACTAACCCTTTACCTTTCAGGGAAGGATGCAATCATGTTCTCACGAGTTTGCTCTGGTTTAGTCAAACCGATACCAAGGTTTCTATTCTAGTTAAAGATATTCCAACATTTTTCCTGGTTCAGTAAAACCGACACTAAGGTTTCTATTCTAGTTGAAGATGTTTTAAGACTTTCGTCTGCGTCAGCCGAATCGCCCTAAGATTCCCCGATTCTATGCCAGTCAAAGTTAATCCGAGACCTCTCCCGGGATCAGTCAAATTGATACTAAGATTTATCTCCTAGTTGAAGTTCTCACAAATTTTCTCTGGCTCAGTCAAACCGACACTAAGGTTTCTATTCTAGTTGAATATGTTTTAAGACTTTCGTCTGGGTCAGCTGAATCACCGCTAAGATTCCCCTGATTTCTATGCCAGTCAAAGTTAATCTGAGACCTCCCTTGGGATCAGTCAAATTGACACTAAGATTTCTCTCCCAGTTGAAGTTCTCACAAGTTTTCCCTGGTTCAGTCAAATCGATACTAAGATTTCTATTCCAGTTCAAGCTATGAAGCCCGGAAATCGACCGGATAATATCTTAATTTCTCCAAATACTACGAAGCCTGGAATTGACCAGATAGTGGTATATCTTAAATACAAGCTATGAAGCTTGGAAACCAACCAGAAAACAGCTTAACCCCCCAGCAAGTTATTGTGAAGCCTGGAAATCGACCAGATAGCAGTACAAGATACCAGGAAGCCTGGAATCGACCAGACAGTGGTATAAGACACCGTGAAGCCTGGCGCACGACCAGATAACGATATAAGACGTTGTGAAGACTGGAGCACGACTAGATAGCGGCAAAGGACACTGAAACCTGGGACATGACCAGATAACAATATAAGGTACTGTGAAGCTTAGAATTCGACCAAATGGCAGTTTACTCGGCCAATTACTATGAAGCCCGGAAATCGACCGAATATTAGTATGCCCTAAATTCAATTTGAAACCCGGATGCGACCGGATAACCACTTGATTCCTTCTGAAGCATGGAGCACGACCAGATAAGAATTGAGAAATTGCAAAGCCTGGAGAATAACCAGATAGAAAGCTTAATCTCATCTCCCCAGTAAGTCACTGTAAAACCTGGAGCACGACCAGATAGTAGTTTATTGTCACGTCCTCAACTAAGAGATGATTCCCCAGTAGAGTAATGGACAACTGAAGCTCCTAAAATTCTATTTCTCCCAAGACATAGGCCAACATTCCTCAGTAGATTCCTCCTCAGCGATAGGAACAAGAATTCTCATCAAAGGAATATCTCGGGAAATCAACATCCTCTAGATGGCATCTTTAAGCCCATCTCCGACGATTCTCCGTCATATCTTCTGGATGGCATCTTTAAGCCCATCTCCGGTGACCTTCCGTCATCTCCTCCAAATGGCATCTGTAAGCCCATTTACGATACTACCTACATAGTCAAGCATCATTATAGACGAGTGAAAATTTCTGGGCACTCTACTGTTCAATTATCTTCCACCTTCAGATCACGAAAGGCAAACGAGTCAATCTAAATCTTCAGGTTTAAGATTGAACAGGGCAGCTGTTGTACCCCAAAATTTGCCCTCTTTTCATACACGCATATTATTGGTTTTATGGTTATCGAATAAAGGTATATTTATCAAGCTTCTCCAGGTTACAAGTGATGTTTATTTCGTCAATGGATATTCTCAGAGTATTTTCCATGCTGAAGATCGGTTCGCCGTTTTGCAACGATTCGGGGTTCAAAGATTCACAAGTCCAACCCGGTGCGTCATATTCAGGTGTTCTTTCGCCAAGATATCTCTGATAACGTATTCTCAAATTTAGGTTCGGCTCAAGAGTCAATTCTTTAAAGAATGTATCAGAATGTGTGAGTTTTCCCGAAGAAATATGGTGAAAAAGTGTGCTGAAAATGCAGTTTTTACGCGCTAAAAAATTCATAACTTGAAGATCGTGGCTCATTTTGAACCCGTTCTGGTGGCCAAAATTCCGTATTGACGTCATCTATGTTTTCATCTCTCACGTCTGGAAGCCAATTTCGATCAGAAGGTCTTCAAAAATGCGGATTTATCAAGTATTTTCGTACAGAAAATTTGTGACAGAAATTTATTTACATCATGTTCAGAAAATCATAACTTGGTCGATTTTCATCGTATCGAGCTAGTTCCGGCATCAAAATTTAAAAAATTGAGTTGGCTAAGTTTTCACAGGAGGTATTGAGTTCAAACGGTATTCAAAAGGCCTTCTTTTTTTGCTCAGAGTGCGTGTGACGCGCCGAAAATCCTTAATGCTGAATATTATTTCATCTGGGCCGAAACTTCGAAAATTCATAACTCGGTCAATTTTTATCGGATCGGGCCCATCTTCTTACGCAAGCATACTGACTTAGAGATCTACAACTTTTCTTCTAAAGTCGAGACCGGGTTATGCTCCGATCAATAGCAGTTTTTATTGAAGAACGTGTTAGAGTCGACACTGGAGCCCAAAATAAGTTTGTCTGAGCCGAAACTTCAAAAATTTATAACTAATTCACCGTTTATCCGATTGAGCCCATTTTTTGACAGGAGTTAGTTCTCGATGTCGGCTACATTTTTTTTCACATTTCAACTTCCAAAATTGCACTTAAGCTCCTGCGATTTAGCCTGGAACGTGACAGACTCAAGTGAACATTGGAGGCCCAATTGTACATTCAAAGTCCATATCTTTGCTCTAATTTCCATTATATAATCTCATTCTTTTCACACAAATAAGGGAGGCGGAAAAAAACCTTTGCCACAATCCTTTCAGAATATTAAATTCTTTCAAGAATCCTAAAACCTTGAAATCCTTATTACAAACCCCATCTCACTACAAACAAGTCATCCCTGTTACAAACCCACATCTCACTACTTCTCCAGTAAGGGTAAGGCTGGTTTGATCTTCATGATCAAAAGGGCATAGAAGCATTCATCTCACTACTTCTCCAGTAAGGATAAGGTTGATTTGATCTCCATGATCAAAAGGGTATAATCATTCATACATGCCATATCGGTTGTAACATTAAATCTTTTTCATATATTTGTTTTATTTGTATTTTATGATATATACTAATTTATTTAATGTGTTCATGAGATTCAACACTGTAGATTTAGACAAGATCCCATGTAGGTTCATTATAGAACGTTGAGGCCAAAACAATAATGGCCAAAATAGAACAACCACCAATGCATGACAAGGCAGACATCCTGAGAAGGTTAAGGGCGTGAGTTCAACAACCACCCATATTGGTTTTGGTTTTCTTCCTATATTTATCCTTTTACTTATTTTCATTCTTTCTGTTTAAAACTTTTTTTCATAAAACTTAATATTTTTCACAAACCTTTGATTTTTCCTCCTAAACTCGAATAATTAATTTTAGGTTTTTTTAATTTAATTTTAGGTTTTAAATTAATTTGTGGTTCATCACCCACCCATGACATTTGCATTATCTCTATTTTCTAACTCTATTTTTCATTGATGTTTCTTCCCCTATCTATTTTTGGCAAACTTAATTCTTTCTTATTAATCATTACACATAAATCTTTTTTTTAAAACTAACATTTTTTTTAATTCAAACAAATTAGGATTAGGTTTTTGTTTTAGTTAGTAACTGAATTTTTGGCTTTTTTTCATTTATTAATAAATTAAGTTAATTAACTTTTTTTTAATTAAAATTAGTTAGAATTAGGTTTTTTTAATTAACTTAAAATTATTTTCTACAAAAAGACACCAAAAACATTAACTTGGAATTTTAGGTTTTAATTTATCCTTAATTTCTTTTTATTTATTCTTTTACATTTTAATTTCTAGGAAAAAAATTGTATAGGTCACATTATCAATGTAATAACGTAGATTTATCTTTTCTCGCATTTTTTCTAATTATGTAATTGCTTCCGGGATGTAATAGTTTTAGGATTTCTTTTCCGCACTTTTCATTATTATGTAATTGCCCCCAAAGCTCTGTAATAGCTTAGGTTTACATTTTCGCCTTTTTATTTTTCAATCCAAAATAATTATGTATCTGCAAAAGCCTTGTAATAGCTAGGACTTTAAACTTTCTTAGTTTTAATTCCGCAAACTATAAACTGCTTAGATGTATGTTAATAGGATTATATGAAAAGACTAACTGAAAATTAAAACAGTAGATCACTTTAATTGTGAAAAGATTAAATAATTGAAATCAAACACATGCACATGCTCACTCTTAGGGTATGCCTCACTTGGTTGCCTCGGAAAATAATGGTCATATCCCTCAAACGTAGGGATACCCTTAGCAAAGACCCTCAGTTAAAATCATCATAAAGATCATGGTCCCTCAACGTCCCCCGAGTTGCCTACGAGAAATGATCTTATCCCTCGATGATGCCTACAAATATATGATGACAGTCCCTTCAAAATGCTAAAGTATCCTTACATATTGCCTTCAATGACCATTATGTCCCTTTCGATAGTCCCTAAAACTCCAACGACGGTGCTACCTATTTCTCAATAGTAGGATAGCGCTGTCTAAAGGAAACAAGAATAGAAATGATCTTTTTTTCGAGTAGCTAGATGCTAGTAGGTACTTACTCAAATTAAAAATTTTCACACTTACACATTTCAAAACAACTTTCAAAACAAACTTCGTCACACCTTTGAGGAATGATACAAGGGTTATCACGAAGTAAAACATTTTCAAAACAAAGCACATACACAAGCAATTTTAAAAGATGGACAAGTACCTAAGAGCCCGTGGAAAACCACTGATAGAAAGGATGTTAACACCTTCCCTTTCTATAATCTATCCCCCGTACTCAGAAACATCTCGAAAAAGGAATTTTCTGTTCTTTTTACTTTTCCTGATTGGATAAAATAAAAGTCGATGGCGACTCTTGCTTACCGCGACATTTTGCGAACAAAAAACGCAAACCAGTATTAACAGTCGGTTCTGCCACCGTATCACACTAGGGTTTAGAGAAGTGCAAGCTTCGTTTTTAAGGATGCAGGTCGTTTTAGGTTAAACTAACCCCATGGTTGAACTCGCAGCCTATGATTTAGGGGGGTAGGCCAAATTTATGGATCGGAATCACGTTATTTTGCAGGTTGTATTTTTGGGATCGCCAGAGACGATGGTGGTCAACCACCACGAGGGGTGGTTTGACCCTTCCTGTGCAGATGTGGTAGGATAGCAGCCTGTGATTCGTTCATTTAAATTATAGGGCCTCACAATGCACGTGTGTTAGGTTGACTCAGCATTGGACCTTGCTTTCATATTATATTGATTTTTGTTATTTATATAAACAAATTAACAAACAACGCAGACGGTTAAGGGTGAAGAGTTTGAAGCAAGCGTCCTGGGTTCGATCCTAGGCGCGTTACTTTTGCATTTTTCTAATTATTTGGTTGCAGATCTAGTGTGCCTCACTATCCAATGTCCATCATGCATCTCCAAATTCAATCACAAGATCTCATCATATCTAGATCCAACACCCAGAATGCGCAAACTCATGATAGACCCTCAGAAGATGATCCCACTGGATCAGGTGGAGCAACTGGGCCACCAGCTTTAGGCCTAACACAATTTCAGTTGCACCCCCTGATCAACTTTCATCACCAGGCCCAATTTAATTCTTTTTAATTTCTTTTATTTGTTTTAATTTATTTGAAATAATTATTTTTTTCTGTAAAACAAAAATCTTTTTTTAATTAATCATAAAATCAGTAAATCACAAAAAAAATATAGAATTAGGTTTTTATTTATTTAAATTAATTTATTTGAAAATAAATTAGATTAATTAGATTCATTTGATTGCTTTTTAATTAAAATTAATTAGACAAATTAGGTTTAATTTGTAATTAAATTATTTTCTCAATAAAAAAATACAAAAATATTTTTTAATTAATCAGGTTTTTTAGGCTTCTAATTTATCCTCGTATTTAAGTCGTCGTGCGCGCCTTTACGTTCTTTTAATTCAAATTATTGTAATTGCTTCAAGTTTGTAATAGTTAATTAGGTTTACTATGTCGTATTTACTATTTTCCCCGGTTTTTGATCATGTAATCCCTCTCCCCAAGGCCTTGTAATAGCTAGGGTTTTAATTTCTCGCACTTTACTTTCTGTAACTATTAACTGCCTAGATGTATGAATAATAGGATCGAATGGCAAGACAAATAAATTTAAAATGGTAGAAAATCCTTATTGTGCAAAGATAAAATTAACTGAAATCAAATACTTGCAATCGCTCACTCCTAGGGTTCGCTCCACTTCAGTTGCCTTCGGTAAACGGTCACGAAGCATAGGGAATTTTAGTGGTTGTCCTTCAGTCTAAAAGATAAAAAATGACCCATTCCAATGTCGCCTCGGAAAGATGTTTAGGACTTTAGGGTAATTACTAAGGTTTCCTAATCATTGCTTTAGTGTTCGTAATTATCCCTTTCATCCCTTTCGATTGTCCCTTAAATTCCAATGACGGAGCTACCTACTCCTTAATAGTAGGATAGGGTTGTCTAAAGGAAATGAAAATGAACATAATTTTTATTCGAGTAGATAGAAAACTCTTAAGTACTTGCTCAAAACAAAAACTTTCCACACAAACACTTTTTAAAAAATAGTTTTCAAAACAACTTTGTCACACTCTTGAGGATCGATAAAAGGGTTATCACGAAGTAAACAAAACTTTTCAAAACAACCACACACAAGCAATTCAAAAATGAGCAAGTACCTAAGATCCCGTGGAAAACCACGGATAGAAAGGGTTCTAACACCTTCCCTTTCTATAATCTCCCCCCCGTACTCAAAAACTCTCAAAAAAAGGTTTTTTCTGTTCTTTTTCCTTTCCTTTGTTGGATGAAATAAAAGTCGATGGCGACTCTTGCTTACCGCAACATTTGGGAATAAAAAATGTAAACTAGTATTAACAGTCGGTTCTGCCACCGTATCACACAAGGTAACAAAAATACAAACCAACTCGAACCTTCTTGTGCGCTCGATCACCTTTTTTCTAAAACCCTTTTTAGGTAAGGACGTGATTCATTTACTTCTGTACCAACGCATAAGTCCCCAAAGGTCGAGCTGTGGTAAAAGGCGGAATTAACATCATCCATAAAAAACACAAACAAACAAAAACATGTAACCCGAACTACAGTAGCTCTGATTCCTCAAAAGGGATACGTAGACATTAGGGTAGGGGCCAAGCGAGTACAACTTTATTTTCTCTCATTCTTTTCTCCTTTATTTTGCATGCATTCTCCCTTTAGCATTAGTAAACAGTAAGCATAGATTAGATACACCCATAATATTAGAATAATAAGAATGGATACCATAGAGTACTACGGGTGTGTGGGGTGCTAATACCATTCCCTCACGTAATAGACTCCCTTACCCGATCTCTCGGTCGCAAGACTGTGACTTCTCCCTTCTCAGGTTTTCTCGATTTTTACCTTTCCCTCCATGTGGGATAAAAGATGTTCGATGGCGACTTCATTGTTAGATGATTTTTAGCCGGTTGTTTCAGCTGGCGACTTCACTGGGGATAGGTCGACTGAATGACGGTCCATCCTAGAGTCGCTCCTAGCTCTTGTTTCTTTTCCTTGGGTGTTTATTTTTTATGATTTTTGTTTTTTCATTCATGTTGTATATACTTGAGCATATGTATACGTTGCATTTTACTATTTTCCATATACTACTGCTGTACTGGATCTGTTTCTCGTTGGGTGGGTGTTACAAGAGGTAAAAGGCCGAATACCCAGGCTAAGTGACAACCACTGGAACCCTAGGAATAGAGTGGAACACGACGGATAGGGGTTGTAGATTACCCTATACGGTTGTGTCGTCCACACTCAGACGAGGTTTTAATGAGATGCTATCATTAGCACGTAGGTGTACGATGATAGTACTCTCAAGCGAACCCGTGATTTTGAGTTACCATTGCCTTATCCTGACCTAGTCTTCACCCGTGAGTGGGGAGGGAATTATTATCACAGGTACAATTGGTGACTATGTTCAAATGATTACTATGTTCAGATGGTGACTATGCTCAGACGGTGACTATTGGTTCTAATGTTTATATTCTGGATTTCTATTGGTGACTTATTTAGATGCTATGTGTTATTGGTGACCGTATGATTCTCAGATTTATTTTCTGAGTTCCTGAATTGTATATTTGGAGGTTCATTCAAGCCTTCAATCTTTGTATTTCTTGCATGTCCAGAAAAGTCTCAATAGTATCTGATGTTCCAGAAGCCTTGATCCCGTACAATTGATGATCTACATGGTACTTGGTTCTTGTATGTGCGAAATCTATGTTAGACCTTTGATCTGATAATATTCATATGATTCAGAACAATGTCGCAATCATATTCAGGAATGATGGACCTTTGATCCCATGTCTTTGCATATATAACATGGTTACCACATGCTTAACATACATGTTCTGTTATTTCTAAGGAATCATATTTGTAAGTATTGCGTTGAACTTTTCCATCCCTTACTTGTGTAAAATCAATATCAAAGCATGCAATTTCCTTTGAAATGACAGAACATGACAAGACATCCATTCATGTACCCCATACATATTCATGCATCCATAACAAGTACTTGAAGAGTGGGGATTCTTATTCAGACTTGGTGCTCTCTTCGGGGGTTCAAACTTGATTTCTTGCTTCACATGCTCAGGAATCAGTTATGGAATAATTCTTTGTGGCATACATGCAAGTTTGGCCCGTGGTCAGAAATTTCTTCGAACAGGAAGATAGTAAATTGAAGACTCAGATAAGCCAAGTCATGGAAGCTCTGATGATGATGTCAACAATCTTTCACCTACTATCGCAGCAAAGGTTCTCTCTTCTCCTCATCTTTTGGAGAACGCTTTCAACCATGGAGTGCTACACAATCTTGAATTCTTGGAACATCTTATCAACAGATGGTACCCATTTACTATGGAGTCTTATATCAGTGCTTCATTCCTGTTGACCAATGTCAGATGTGGTTGCCACACCGGGGCATCAAAATTTTTAATCAGGGGCATTCTCCATAACTTTGTGTTCCCTGGTCTGTTCGATAGCAGCCAGTATTCGTTCCCCTAGTGAATTCATGGAAAAAATCTTTTAAGCAAAGATAGAAGAAGCCTGATGAGCATGTTGATGTGATACCAATGCATTACATCCTATTATTTCCAACTCTGATCTTTGGGGTCTTCCTCCTATAAACATCTCTTTTGATTGCGATACATATGCTAGATGTATCCCCTATTCTGGGGCACCCGGATTCGATATTGAAAACTATAAAGGGGTCAGAGCATAAATCCCAATACCTTTCTGATGTCTCTTTCAAGGGTCAAATTTATATTTGGCCAACTGCCTGACTCTTTCTCACCAGCTGGATGTCACTTCTATTCTGATAGAAGATGAACTGTATTATTTCTTTGTGGTGTAATATGCTTGGTGATGCAGTTTATACTGATTTTCTTAGTAAAGCAATCATTCTCTCTCCTAAAATAATCTTCTATACTGGGGCACCTGGCCATTCGATTGAAGATAATATGTCATCCAGAGACAAGGTCCAAGACGGGATCAATCTAGAGACTGTTGTGTTCACATTAGATCAGAAGGGGAATTCTCTCGCCTATTCAAGCATCAAGACTGCAGAAATTTGTCAAAATCAAGAAATCCATACGGAGTCAAGTCTCCTCAACGATGGAAATCGTTGGTTTCTTTACTGCATTTTCATTTGCATTCTTGCTTGTTTGTTTAAACATTGCTTATATATAGAAACTTGTCTATTTTTGAATGAAAATATTAATGCAATAAATATGCTTGTCTTGAAGTGTTCTTTTGTTTTTATTCATCCATTCGTTATCACTATTTAAATGCTTTACTTTCATATTGATGCCAAGTCTCCAAGTCTTATGCTTAGGTAAAAATTGGAGGGAGGATGACGATAATATAAAAATGCAAAAAATTCTCTGGTTGGTATGCTTTTGAGTAAGACCCCGCTGACGATGTACATGCCTTGTTTCTATTCCTAAACACCGTAGATATAAGGAAGATATACTCTCGTTAACCCCTCTGAGCCTTCGAAGTAGGAGTTTCTTTTCTGTTCAGAAAAAACCCTCATTTTAACCCTGGGGCAGGTAAATTTCAGTTAATCTGATCAAGACTTCAGAACTCATCAAGAGTGCACATCTGAGGATACAACAATGGTTATCCATTAAAGGTTTGAGGAAAGTCAAAACCACAATGGTCAACCCTCATATATCAGCAACGTGCGTCTATTAACAATATCCCAGTGGGTATCTCTCGCACATTAGGAGGTTAACAGATGATGATACAACAATGGCTATCCCTCATCTACCAAAGACTCGGACAGTCACGGTCACTTCTAACAAATCAAAGAAAACGCAAAGATCAACGACTTGTTCAAAATGGAAATTATGAATAAGAAAGAAACAAAAAGCCTTGCTAATTAAAAACTTGAAAACAAGTCACTTAGGCAAAAGTTGGGGCATCCCGCTGGACTTCCAAATCGAAATTCAAAATAATTTGTCCAGGAAAAAATTAGGGAAAGCAAGAAAGAAATTGAAAAGCCTAAAAAGCAAGAAAAGTATTACCAATAAAATCCTGACGAAAGAACAAAGTCGTGTGATCAAACACCAAAATCAGAAGTTAGTGATTGTTGTGTCCAAGAGGCCTCAGTGGTTCCTCAACCACCGCAAACTCTTCTCGAGAAATGAATGCTTATATCAGGTCAACCGAACGTAAGAATAGAGAACATCATAATGGGTGGGCACCAAATTATTTTGAGCCTCAAATCCTTTTTTCTTAAACCGTGAACCAGGCCATGTTACAACCCTTAAAAGTCCTAACTGAAGCATGGGTCAATTTGAAAGCGTGCTACAACGAGTTAGCGTTTAACTGACTCTTAAGAGGTATGTTTGAATATCTATGTTGGCATCATATGCTTGCAATATCTTTCATAAAAAATAATTTGCAAATGTTTCTCTATAGCTAGTGACTCATTCACAACAGAGTTGTGACATCATTTCATTTAAAGTTTTTTCAAACTTTGAGACTTACATATGTGTTGAATTAGAATTATCATTCTCATAATAAACATTCTTCTGCATGCAAAATAACTTATTGACATCAAGTAAGTTTATATAATGAATAATCGGTAAAGAGCTCAATCTTGTCAGAGAAGAGAGGCTTGAATACTCTATTGAAGCAAAAGTCAGATGTCACAAGAGAAATGACTTATCCAGGGGCATGTTAACCAGAGATTCTGTCAAGTGAAAACATCCTGGTGATTCACAGTTTGAGTACCATTTAGGGATGAAGTTAGCATATTCCACCAATATGAGGCAATCAAGTCGAGAGTCGATCTCTCTGAGTTCAGGAAAATCTAGGGAATTCACTCAAGTTACCAATTAGAGGCTATCACATCGATACATCTCTTCAATCTATACTCAATCAGAGGTTATCACGTCGATAAATCTTTTCAAGCTATCAACCAGAGGCTATCACGTCGATAAATTTCTTCAAGATTGTCGCTGATCAAGGGACATCACATTGATAAATCTATTCATAATTCATTCAACCTGGGGAAGTTACGTTGAGATTCGACAAATATCTCCAAGAAAGCTGTAATCAAGAGCAGTTTATTTCGTGACTCAAGACATTGGGGCAGGGCACCTCATGTCATATTGTGCCACAGATATTCTGATCTTCTATTCAGCATAAATTCTTTCAGAAATCCCACAGACAGGGGAATTCGTCATCCGTACTTGCAAATTTTCTCAAGCCAATTATGTTGTACAAGAGTACAATCAGGTTAAAAGCATTATAACGATCATCCTCACTTCACCAGTGCATAAATCCGCCTTCATCTTCTATAGACAATTTCAAACCTGATTCCCTAAGTGAATTCAGAAAGTCCATAGTCATTGTTTGACTCGGAACGTGCAAGTGCATCCCCAGTGGAGTTAATCAAGTGCATCCCCAATAGAGCTGAACTGGGGCATCTACAGAGCTAAACCGAGGCATTTGCGGGTGTCCATGCCCATCTTCTACCCCCAAGTGATTCAAGAGGTAAATCCCCAGTGTGGCGTAAACTTGGGGCATGTATTCGAAGAGATCCACATGGTGTTCAATATCCATTCTTCGGAATATTCAGTTCTACCATCCTTTAAGCGGTTCAGGATATAGGGAAGTTGGGCTAGATTATATCTTCCCCAATAATAAAATTCAGAACTCAGTGGCGTACTTGTAAACTCGCTTTGTCGGAAATTCAATCTTCAGCAGAATCATCGATAATCTTCGGCTTCGGAGCTCCCTAGTGCGAATTCTTCCCAGTATCCCCAACAATATTTAGTACTGCAGGTGTGATACGGTGGAAGAACTGACTTGAATGTTTTGCGTTTTATCGCAAATGTTGCGGTTAGCAAGAGTCGCCACCGACTTTTCTTTTATCCAAAAGGAAAGGTGAAAAAGCACATGAAATACCTTTGAGATTGTTTCTTGAGTTCGGGGGGTAGATTATGAAAAGGGAAGGTATTAGCACCCTTTTCATCCATGGTTATCCATGGGCTCTTAGTTACTTGCTAGATCACTTGCTTTTGTTTGAAATTGTGCTTCGTGTGGTTTTGAAAGTATTTTGTAAAAGAGGCTATTGTTTAGGAAATCTTTGTAATGATTCTCGTTTGTAAGAATGTATACAAAGATGTTGATCTTTTTGAAAATGTTTTCAATTTTGTAAGATGTTTGGAAATGTGTGTGTTTGTTTTGAAAATAGCAAGGATATTTGTTTTGAAATGGAGCAAGTAACTAAAAGTAATATACCTACTAAAATTTCTTTCTTTTTCATTTTTCTTTTCCTTTGACATTGTTGTCTTACCATTGATTTGGTAAGCAACCCTATCTTTGGATGTAAACGGGACGGGCGTGGGTCATCGTATAGCCATGATTAGCAATGTTGCAAGGTATCTTAGCATTTTTGAGGGACTAAGATCATTTTTGTAAGGCAACTTTGAATAGCGTCATCGAGGGACTATGATCTTGTATTTGTTTGTTTTTGCTAAGACACCTTACATGCGTAATATGGCCATTTTTGTAAGGAAACCAAGTAGGATAACCCTAGGGGTGTTTTGTGTGCAAGTGTGTCATTTTCATGCTTGATTTTGTCTTGGATTAGGGTTTTCTATTTGATTGGTTTTATCTTTCCATACAAACCCTAATTACTAGCATGTTATGTAAAGGCGATAAATTGCGAAATTTAAAGATTACTACGCTATTACAAAACTTGTGGGAGGGGGGAATACAATTTATGAATAGGAATTGCAATAATATAAACCTAATTAATTTATTACAACCAAATTGAATATGTACAAATATTGGAATAAATAATACACAAGATGAATTAAATATGCAAAGGTATGCAAATGCAAATAAGATTTTTATTTGGTTTTTTATGTGAAAAAAGTTTTAACTTAAACCTAATAATTAACTTAAATCAATTAAGAAAAGAAATTATTTTTTAGAAAATATTTTTGAATAAACCCTAATTCTATTTGATTAAAAGAAACTAAATTTCTTTAAGAAAAAGTATGTATTTTTGTATTTTTTTGTCTTGAAAATAATACATGGCATTATGAGGTATTTTGGTCCTTTTATATTAAAATAAATATTTAATGGGTATAAAGAGAAAAAAATAAATATTAAACTAGTTATAATTTAATTTACAAAGTTTATTTAATAAAATAGATAATAATATATAACTAAATAAAAATATTTTTTGTGAAAAAAATAAAATAAAATAAACTAAAATATAAATCTATCATTTTTATATTTTTTATGATTTTTAATATTAATAAAATATATTTAATAAAATAAAGATGAAAATAAAATAAATAAATGAAATTATATGGGCCAGGGGTGCTGCAAGCAAACAGGAGGTAGCATATTAGCAAAAACTAAAAGGCCCAAGAATGAGAGGCCCAGCGCTGCCAGAAATAAATAAAAAATGAAGAAAAGTGTGAAAAAAGCAAAAATGCAATCGCTAAGGCTCGAACCCGTGACCTATATCATTTTTGCGCGCAGCCTTACCACTGGGGTGGCTGTACATCCGTTTACCGAAACACAAAGATAAACATATATTAGAAAACGCCCCTTGAAGGCAACATCATCTTCAACCTTGAGCCATGGCCGGACCACCTGTATCTCTCTCATTTCTCCATGAAAATGGAAAGTCTAAACATGAAAATTATGGTGTTTCTTCCCACGAGTTCAACCATATAATTTATGTAAACTAACAATCTAAGATCAAAGCTAATTTTACTTGCCCTAATTTGAAACATAATTTTTACAGAAATTTTAAATCTAAAATTCTCTATACACAGTTAATATAAATGAAAACTATGAACATGGTTAGCTTTAGTGCAAGGATATCTACATTTTTCTTTCACAAATCAGAACCAAAGGATGCTTGTATGAAGAGATAGAAGTTTGAGTTTTTACCTCTTTCAGTTGAGATTGTGAATGGAGTTTGAGCAAGTTTTGAGAAGTACTGAGGATATGTTTAGCTTGCTTGTACCTCCCTGAGTGTATTCCAATCCTTATCTTGTCTTGAAAGTCTCTGAATCTCCCTACTCAAGTCAACCTGCAAGCTTGATATTTGAAAATGGTGGATGGAGGAGGAGGAGTTACAGTAAGGGAACAAGGGTCTGGATCACTTAGGTGTGATATATATTAAGTGTTTAGGTGGTTAAAACTCAAAACACACGAGTGGATTTGGAGATGGACGAGTAAGGTTCAAAACTGTCAAGCTATGGAAGATTTTCAATGGAAAATTGTTTGGGAGTCTTTTTTAGTCTTAGCATTCATGTGTTAGGTTGTAATACACTTGTGTATAAGTATGGAAGAGGTTAAACATCAAGCTTTCTCAAGATTTCTGAGATATAGCCTTTTGGCTCTATTACTTGCTTTTGAAGAAAAGTGATGAGACAAGTCCCTAAGTGTTGAAATCAAGAAATGGCCTTTTTGTTTTTCATGAAATGGCTTGAAATCAAAGTGATAAATCACCAACTTCATCTCTTCAATTCTCCATACTCAAGAATGGTCTCAAGGAGTTCTTGGACATTTTTGAAAGCTTGCAATGTGCTCTACAACCCATCTTTGAATTTATTTCGAAGATTCCACTTGGAACTATGTGAAAAATTGGCATGAAGTTAGGTCAAAAATCTGCCTAACAAGGGCAAAATTTCACTAAGTTATTTTGGTTCATGAGCATGTATTCACAAAATTATATCTTGATATCCAAGTATTTTTAGGAGAAATTGTGTGAAGAAAATTTGTAGCTTTCATGGATATCTATAACTTTCATGTTGGAAGTTTCCTTTGAATCATCTTGCATCATGGCGAAAATTTGGCTCAAAGTTGAGAAAAAATAAGAACATTTCTATACTTAGAAAAATTTCTAAGTTAAGAAATTTCAAATTTTTAAAACCAAATCTCAAATCCTTGGTTTCTTGATGAACAAGTTTCACATTTTGACATGTTTTGATGAATTATGATCTTTGGCACTTGATTTTGACCAAAAAGTCAAAGTTTGACTTTTCAGTATACAGTTGACTGCAAAATTCATCTGTTAATCCAATGGATTTGTAATGTTTTGAAACATGTCATTAGGTCAAGATGATGCAATTGAACTCTTGAAATCATGCTTCAAACCAATTGACCATTTGCTAGGTCAAAAATCAGAAATTGCCCTTTCTCAATCAAAACCCCTTTTGATGATTTGATCAAATTTCTTGAGGAATTATGGTCCAAACTTGATCAAATGATACATATGAGTCTAAGATGTTGATGTGGGTCAAAAATTATGAAGTTTGACTGTAAATTGGCCATGGTTGACTTTTTTCCCCAATACAGCTAATTTTTAGGTCAACTGTCCAATTGACTGATCAAAAATGTGATCCAAGGCTTGAAACTTGACATGAGTAATCTTGGGGGTCCATAATGATCCTTGAAAGTAATATTAAGCGTTGATAGTCCAAAAATCCTTGTGCAAACTCAAACCCTAATTTTCAGTCATCAGTGCATGAGGAGATGTCTTGAGTTGGTCAAACCCTAATGCAGTCTTGAGTGAAAGAGATCTTGTGAGGAAATTCTTGATAAGTGAGAGGGAAAATTTTGGGGTACAACAGCTTCCCCTGTTCAATATTCTTAAACCGGAAGAGTTAGACTGGCGAGCTTTTCCATTCGTGACTCAAAGGTGGAAGAGGATTAGACACTAGAGTGCCCAGAAATTTGCACTCGACGGTGCGACGATAGAAGGAATGGGCTTATAAATGCCATTTGGAGAGGTGATAGAAAGTTGTGGGAGATGGGCTTGCAGATGCCATCCAAGAGTGATTGTTGAATTCGTAATTTGTAAGCTGAAAGAATGAGTATCAGAATAGCATCCGTGTTTAGAGCGTATCTAAACTGTATCTGAGAGTTGATTTCGAATGAGTATCAGAATGGCATCCGTGTTTAGGGCATATTCGAATTGTATTTGAAGTAGTTGAATCTGAATGAGTATCAGAATGGCATATGTGTCTGGAGCGTATCTGAAATGTATCCGAAAGCTGAGCCTGAATGAGTATCAGGATGGCATCCGTATCGGGTGCGTATCTGAACTGTATCTGAGAGCTGAATCTGAATGAGTATCAGGATGACATCCGTATCGGGTGCGTATCTGAATTGTATCAATAGTTGAAATCTGAATGGCATCCGTATCTGAAGCGTATCTGCATTGAATCTAAAAGTTAAATCTGAATGAGTATCAGAATGGCATCTGTGTCTGGAGCGTATCTGAATTGTATCAGGTTTTGAATATTGTTAATGGTAGCTGTTAATCTTATCCTGAAAAGAGTAAAATGTTAGCTAAAATGCAAAGTCATGTTGCATGAAATGTATGATGTGATGCATTTGCTTTATCAATGTTTATGATATAAGGATGCAATGTATGCGTATGTGAGCTGATTTGCTGTATTGCTGTTGGACTGGGGTAAATAAATCCCTGACTGCTGCTGAGGATATGGAGTATAAGTCTTCATGTTGTGAAGCCGAAATATTGGTGAATTTATACCGAGAGAAATAAACTATGTGTAGCGATAAAAAATGTAGCGGGGTAAATCGGAGATCGAATTATTGATTAATTCGTCTCACAAAAAGCAAGAGTCGCCACCGCGCTTTATTATTTCCAAGGGAAAAGGGAAAAGAGCGAAATAAAACCCTAAAGTATGCAATGTAAAATAATACTTTCTAAAGTAATAAAAATACAAGGCCTTTTTGAAAAGAGATCTATGGTTCGGGGGTTGGTTATACAGTGGGAAGGTATTAGCACCCAATGTATCTATAGTATTCTATAGGAACCTTTTGAAATATCTGTTTATTAAGATTGTTCGTTTGATTAAAATAAATTTTTTTGGCCGAAAAGGGGTATGGATGGGTTTTTGAAGGTACGACGACCTAATGTCGAAGTTTTGGCTTAAAAGGTATAAGTTTTGAAAAGATTGAATATTTGAGGAAAAATTGTCTTAAGTTTTAATGAGATGAAGATATTCGCGTGATTGGACTTGAGGACATGAAGTCAACAAATTTAATCATTTTTCTCTTGGATTTAGACGTAAACGGAATAATCAAATAAAGATGAAATAAATCAAACTGAAAATCCGATAGATAACGATTAAATAGCTAGGTGATAGATAACCACAACAATAATTAAATAACAAACTAAAGGATACGAACATGCATTTTATGTTTTTGTTTAATATTAATTAAAGCGAGGGAATTAATTAAAGAAAATAAAATATTTTTAAGTTTCTATTTTTAGATGTTTTTTAATATTAATATAAGTATTATTTAAGAATTATTAAATAATTCTAAACTAAATTAAATCTTTAAAAGTTACTAACTTAAACCTAATTAAAAAAAGGAATACTAAAAATTACTAAATTAAACCTAAAGTTAAACTTAATAAAAATGATCAAATTATTTAAAATTTGTTTTAATTAAATTACACCTCAATTTAATTAAATTCACTAATTAATTAAATACTAAAAAAAACTAAAAGAAAATAAATAGAAAAAAAGGGGATTAAGAAAGAAAAGGGTAGATAATGAACCATTTATGGGCCAAAGGGTTTTCAAGGGGCCTAAATCTGAAAACTGAAATGGGGGTGTACAATAGGATTCGTTGGGTTTTTAGGCAGGAAATGGGTTGGGCCCAAATATCACAATTTGCTTAAGGGTTAAACATCTTTGTTTCAAATAAAGAAGTTGTCACTTGCTGTCTTCAAAAACAAAATATTATGACATACAAGCTGCTCAAATAAAGAGGCTGCCACTTGCTGTCGTCCAGGGATGTCAATAACATACAAGCTGCTCAAATAAAGAAGCCGCCACTTGCTGTTTTCCAAAAAAATATTATGACATACAAGCTGCTCAAATAAAGAGGCTGCCACTTGCTGTCGTCCAGGGATGTCAATAACATACAAGCTGCTCAAATAAAGAAGCCGCCACTTGCTGTTTTCCAAAAAAAACTGATAACATACAAGCTGCTCAAATAAAGAAGCTGCCACTTGCTGTATTCCAGAAAAATAATAACGTACAAGTTGCTCAAATAAAGAGACTGCCGCTTGCCGTTTTCCAAAATAATAATAATGTACAAGTTGCTCATGAAGAGACCGCCGCTTGTCGTTTTCCAACGATGTCTATAACGTACAAGTTGCTCATGAAGAGACCGCCGCTTTTCGTTTTCCAAAAATAATAATAATAACGTACAAGTTGCTCATGAAGAGACCGCCGCTTGTCGTTTTCCAAAAAAAAATAACGTACAAGTTGCTCATGAAGAGACCGCCGCTTGTCGTTTTCCAACGATGTCTATAACGTACAAGTTGCTCATGAAGAGACTGCCGCTTGTCGTTTTCCAAAAATAATAATAACGTACAAGTTACTCATAAAGAGACTTCCGCTTGTCGTTTTCCAAAAATAATAATAACGTACAAGTTGCTCATGAAGAGACCGCCGCTTGTCGTTTTCCAACGATGTCTATAACGTACAAGTTGCTCATGAAGAGACCGCCGCTTGTCGTTTTCCAAAAATAACTCAGAAGGAAATTGCGATGACACTGGCAGAGAATAAGATCTTCGTCGAAGAGAACCATGAATTAATCCTTCCCGAGGAGATCACATACTCAAATGTGCAAAATAAATGCACCATTCGTCTAGGTCGCAATTTCACTGGGGAAAATCATGAGATACCCTATGCAAGAGGCAACAACTCCCTCCAGGAATAAACCAGAAAGGAAACAGTCAAACAAGACTCCACCCAATGAGAAAGTAACTCGATTGGGGAATTCATCCTATCCAGAAATGGACAAGGTAAGCTAAATCAAAAATCATCCACGAGGATTAGCTCAGTTGGGGAATTTAGAAAGGAAACACATTTTCTGCCTAAGCTAACCTTCTACTTGGAAAGAAACATGTACATTGTATTAAACAAAGTATACAACCCAAAATCAACGGCAAATGTGAATATGCATGCGTGATATAAGTGTAAATGAATAAATGAATGTTATGCTGACGAAACGAACATACGGAATATCTTGAAGACAAAAAGATGTCACGACATCATAGATACTCGACCAATCTTAAAGAAGACGGAAAATAACTGGAATTGGAAACCCCAAAGCAACGTCGGAGCGTATCACGCTACAAGGCTCAAGTCTTCTGAGGAGAAAAGCATTAAAATCCAATCTTCTAATACCAATAGACTACTGGCATGAGACAAAGCGTACCACACTTCAGAAATCTGCTCAAATAAAGATAACCAAAACAACGCTTAACTGGAAAAGCTAGGGAGTCACCAAACTTAGTACCATGAGAAGCGCAAGTTTAACACAACCAACACCTCATGACGATTTTGAAATAAAACATGTTCATCATGCAAGGATAAAACACTGTATCGTTTTGCATTTCGTGGTTTGACCATCCTCGGAACAACTGTTAATATTCCTTTCATCATTCACGACACACATTTTTTTTAAAAAAATAAGAATACTTTAAATCACTTTGTTTCAAATATTTCCATAAAATTAAAATTTTGCCCACAAAAGGTAAATGCTCAAATTTTATTAATAAGATGGTAGTTCGCTAACAACACGACTCCAACGGTTTACAAAAGTTTGGGAAATAGTACATGAAAGAAAAAGGTTACACAAAAACAACGATCACTATTCTCCCTAACAACTTCGAATTCCGAAATGTGTTCAAATGCCAAGACTGGTCTGACCAAAGCTTGCCTAAGCCGCTCCTTCGGGTTTTCAACTTAGCAAACTGTCAACTCAAACCTAAGCGAAATACTTCTTGACTGCATCGGTGTTCATGGGGCGCGGGAGCTCTTCACCGTCCATATTCGTGAGAACCAGGGCACCTCCAGAGAAAACTTTCTTAACAACATACAGTCCTTCATAATTCGGAGCCCACTTGCCCCTAGAATCAGGCTGGAAAGATAATATCTTCTTGAGTACAAGATCACCTTCTCTGAACTCGCGTGGTCGAACCTTCTTATCAAAAGCCTTCTTCATTCTCTGCTGATATAATTGACCGTGACACAAAGCTGTCAATCTCTTTTCTTCAATTAAATTCAACTGATCATATCTACTTTGACACCATTCAGCCTCAGAAAGTTTAGCTTCCATCAACACTCTCATAGACGGAATCTCAACCTCCACGGGGAGTACTGCTTCCATACCGTAAACTAGGGAAAATGGGGTTGCACCTGTTGAAGTTCGAACTGAAGTACGGTATCCATGTAAAGCAAACGGAAGCATTTCATGCCAATATTTATAAGTTACCACCATCTTCTGGACAATCTTTTTGATGTTCTTGTTAGCAGCTTCAACAGCCCCATTCATCTTTGGTCTGTAAGGAGAAGAATTATGATGTTCGATCTTGAACTCCTCGCAAAGCTCTCTCATCATCTTGTTATTCAAATTCGAACCATTATCAGTGATGATCTTGCTCGGGATGCCGTATCGACAAATGATATGATTCTTGATAAATCTGACTACCACCTGTCTGGTTACATTAGCATAAGATGCTGCTTCCACCCATTTAGTAAAATAATCGATCGCTACCAAGATGAAACGATGACCATTTGAAGCTTTGGGTTCAATCATTCCGATCATATCAATGCCCCACATAGAGAAAGGCCAAGGTGAAGAGATAACGTTGAGGAGGGTCGGTGGCACATGCATCTTGTCCGCATAAATCTGGCATTTATGACATTTCTTCACATATTTGCAACAATCAGATTCCATTGTCATCCAATAGTAACCAGCTCTCAACATCTTTCTAGCCATTGCATGTCCGTTGGCATGAGTACCAAAGGATCCTTCATGTACTTCCTGCATCAGCATGTCTGCTTCACATCTGTCTACACATCTGAGCAAGACCATGTCATAATTCCTCTTATACAATACTTCTTCATTGAGGAAGAAACTGCTTGCTAATCTTCTCAACGTCTTCCTATCTTTATTGGATGCCCCAGGCGGGTACTCTTGAGTTTGAAGAACACGTTTGATGTCATAGAACCACGGTTTGTCGTCGGTGACCTCTTCTACTGAGAACACATGAGCAGGTATGTCGAGGCGCATAACTCGGATTGTAGGCACATCGTTCCAACCATTCACTTGAAACATTGAAGGAAACGTAGCTAAAGCATCAGCCATTTGGTTCTCATCTCTAGGGATATGATGTAATTCCACTTTGTTGAAGAAAGTTAACAATCTTCTAGCATAATCTCTGTAAGGGATCAAACCAGGATGACGAGTATCCCATTCTCCTTTGATTTGATTAATTACCAATGCCAAATCTCCGTAAATATCAAGAATCTTAATCCTTAAATCCACTGCTTCTTCGAGACCCATAATACATGCCTCATATTCAGCCATGTTGTTCGTTCAGTCAAACTTCAATCTCGCCGTGAACGGGATATGAGTACCTCGGGGAGTGACAATGATTGCCCCAATTCCATTTCCATAAGAGTTCACAGCTCCATCAAATATCAAACCCCAATGCAATTCGGGACCAGGTCCTTCTTCAGGTAACGACTCTTCACAATCTTTAGCTTTCAAGTACATAACATCTTCATATGGGAAATCAAACTTGATGGATTGATAATCGTCAATTGGTTGGTGAGCCAAATGGTCGGCTAAAATACTCCCTTTGATTTCTTTCTAAGTGTGATACTCAATGTCATATTCGGATAACAACATCTGCCAACGGGCTATTCTTCCAGATAAGGCGGGCTTCTCAAAGATATACTTAATCAGATCCATTTTGGAGATCAACCAAGTGGTATGGTTAATCATATACTGGCGCAGACGGCGAGCAGCCCAAGCTAAAGCACAACAGGTTTTCTCAAGCAATGAGTATCGAGACTCACAGTCGGTGAATTTCTTACTCAGATAATATACAGCATGTTCCTTTCTTACAGTCTCATCTTGTTGACCAAGCACACATCCCATGGAATCTTCCAATATAGTTAGGTACATAATCAAAGGTCTTCCTTCCACCGGAGGAATTAAAATGGGAGGTTCAAGTAAATATTCTTTGATGCTATCAAAAGCTCTCTGATAATCTTCTGTCCACACACATCCTTGGTTCTTTCGGAGAAGCTTAAAAATCGGCCCACAGGTAGCAGTCATATGAGATATAAATCTAGAAATATAATTCAGTCTCCCAAGGAATCCTCTTACTTGTTTTTCTGTCTTGGGTGCGGGCATTTCCCGAATAGCTTTGACTTTATCAGGATCTACCTCAATACCTTTCTGACTGACAATGAAACCCAGAAGTCTTCCAGAACGAACACCAAAAGTGCACTTGTTGGGATTCAGACGGAGTTTATACTTTCTCAAATGCTGGAATAACTTCAATAAATGTTCCAAATGATCTTCTTCAGTTTGTGATTTGGAAATCATGTCATCTACATACACTTCTATCTCTTTATGCATCATATCATGGAACAAAGCAGTCATGGCCCTTTGGTATGTTGCACCAGCATTCCTCAAACCAAACGGCATAACCCGATAACAAAATGTTCCCCACGGTGTAATGAAAGTCGTCTTCTCCATATCTTCTGGTGCCATCTTGATTTGATTGGAACCAGAGAAGCCATCCATTAAAGAAAAGACTTTGAACTTTGCGGTACTGTCGACCAATACGTCAATGTGCGGTAATGGGAAGTCATCCTTTGGGCTAGCTCTATTCAGATCTCTATAGTCTACACACATTCGAACTTTGCCATCTTTCTTAGCAACAGGCACTATATTGGCTAACCACTGAGGATAGACTGATGTAACAAGGAAACCTGCATTAATCTGTTTCTGAACTTCTTCTTTGATCTTGTCAGCCATATCGGGACGAGTCCTTCTCAACTTCTACTTAATCGGCGGACATTCAGGTCTCAACGGCAAACGATGCTCCACAATATCGTTGTCCAAACCTGGCATATCTTGGTAGGACCAAGAAAACACATCAACATATTCTTTGAGAAGCTCCAACATTTTCTCTTTGACTTCTGGGATAAGCAATGCTCCGACCTTAACTTCCTTCTTATCTTCTTCATCACCCAAATTGATCAACTCTATAGGTTCTTCAAACGGCTGAATAGTCTTTTCATCATGCTCAAGCAAACGGGAAATTTCATCAGGAATCTCTTCACTATCCTCTTCTTCGGCTCTGAACACAGGGAATTCAAAGTTGGGAGAGGGCATAAGATCATTGTTTTCAATGGTTAAGTCATGGATTAATCTGCACATATGATTATGCTTTATTTTAGAAATCGATTTGTACAAATAAAACAAAAGGTTATTATATTTTCCTATTACTACCAATTAATTTTCATTACTATTTCCCAGAAAAAGTGAAAAAATAAAACAGTAGTGGACAAAATAACATTTTTATTCATGAAGGGAAATACTTGAAACAAAGAGCCCAGGCATTTCTCTTTTGCCTTGGGCAGAGCAAAAGGATTTATTTTCAACATAGCCCGACACAAATACTTTTCGCCTTGGGCAGAGCGAAAATTTTTTCAAAAGCAAAACAAAACATTACTCAGAAATGTGCATCACAACAGGAATATCAACAGCAATCCAGTTCTGGCAAACCACTCCATGCGTTACAAAATCGGGTAAATCCTCTTCAGAATAGTCTCCTATTATAGCATCAACTTCTGGAGGAGTCGGATGGATAAAACCAGCACTTCGGAAAACTTCTTGTATCGTACGAGTAACTACTTCCTGCTTGCCTATTGCAGACACGGGATGAAAACCAAGACCTTCTCCAGACTTGTTCTCGGGCAAAGTCAACACCTGGCCCCAACCTTCAGCCGAACCACTTTCAACCACTCGTCGCGCATCCTTAAAAGAAGAAATAGATGTCCCTTGCTTCTTCACTTCATTATTAGCAACAGATAGAGCTTGGAATTGGGTTCCAACATCCTCATCAGCATCAATAAAAGAGAAAGATGACAAACGGCTTACCACCATAGCCTGCTCTCCACCAATCATTACCAGCTTTCCATGCCTTACAAACTTCAATCTTTGATGGAGCGTGGAAGTGACTGCCCCTGCATCATGGATCCATGGACGACCCAATAGGCAACTGTAGGCGTCACGAATATCCATTACTTGAAAAGTGATCTGAAAAGTATGAGGACCAACTACTATAGGAAGATCCACTTCACCAATAACAGTCTTCCTAGAACCATCAAACGCTTTAACAATTACTCCACTAGGTCTCATGGGAGCACCTTGATATGAGAGTCGAGATAATGTAGTTTTGGGCATTACATTTAACGACAAACCCGTATCTACCAACACGCTTGATAAAGTATCATTTCCACAACTTATTGAGATATGCAAAGCCATATTATGGTTCCTTCCCTCCTCCGGGAGTTCTTCATCCATGAAACCAAGATTGTTACATGAAGTAATATTTCCCACAATTCCATCAAATTGGTCCACCGTCACATCATGATCCACGAATGCCTGGTCCAAGACCTTCATCAAAGCTTCTCTATGGGCACCAGAATCTCTCAGTAAAGCAAGCAAAGAAATCTTGGAAGGAGTTTGCAAAAGTTGGTCCACAATCTTATATTCACTTCTCTTGATGAGCTTCAGAATCTCATCATCCTCAGGGTGTGGGATAGGTTCATTGGATCGGCCTATCTCAACCCTTGGTTCAACATTTCTCGCGGGAATTTCTGCCGGTATGGGCCTCCTAACTTGAACTTCTGGTCTCTTCAAAGGTACTGCTGCAAAGACGCGTCTGCTTCTCGTAACTCTACTCACATCAGCGATGTTAACAAAAGATGGTCTTGTTGGTATAGGGACTTCTACCCCATTCTCAATCATTGTGGCATTATACTTATACGGTATAGCTTGGTCAGAGTTGTAAGGCACAGGACCAGGTGGGTAAATGATCAAAGGAGCAACAGGTGCAGTCTGACTGTCGTAAACGATCTCTACTGATTCAGGCAAATTGAATTGTGGTATTATAACATTCACTTCATCCTCCGGATCTCTGTCATATGTAATAGTGATAACCCTCTGGTCTAACAACTTTTGAATATCCTCCTTCATAATAGGGCAATCAACCTCTCTTGAACAAAATTCACAGACATCATAATCATGCTGATGCCTAACAAAGGCAAGTCTTCTTAAGCTCTGATGTAACCTGATCAACGACTCTCTTATGTGTTCAACTTGAAAAACTCGAAACTTTCCCGGACAACCTTCCACCATATTCACTGATGCTGCCCAATGTCGAGGCAAAGGATTATCTCTAACATTTGGGTTAACATCCTTGAAAGACAAGATACCATTCTTAATCAACCTCTGCACGTCCGCCTTTAGAGAAAAACAATTTTCAAGGTTGTGCCCCGGCGACCCTTGATGATATTCACAAAACTGATCCGCCTTGTACCACAGAGAAGTACTATTTGGTGCGACAGGAGGAGGTTTTGTCGTTATGAGGTTCTTTCTGATAAGAGCAGGGAACAATTCAGTATAAGTCATAGGAATGGCATCGAATTGCGGTTTTCTTGGTGAACGGTTCTGGTTGTTGAATGGATAAGCCTGTTGTCGAGGCTGCTGTTGAAATGGCCGTTGTTGAGTTGGTGGGGTTTGATGAGCTGGGGTCATCAAAGTTGGGCGGACAGCCGGAGTGACTGCCGCAACGTGTGAGTAACCTCTCCTTGGTCTCCCTGGGAAGATTGTGCTGACATCCTGCTCTTTTCTTTTCGGGAAAACACTTCCAAACTTCTTAGTACTGCTAGACGGACTTCCTTCTTTAACCAAACGCCATTCACGAATCCCTTCCTCCAACCGCATGCCCATGCTTACCATTTCGGTGAAGTCACTGGGTGCGCTGGCGATCATTCTTTCATAGTAAAAGGAACCTAAAGTCTTCAAGAATATCTTCGTCATCTCTTTCTCCTCAAGAGGAGGATAGATTTGAGCAGCAATTTCGCGCCACCTCTGGGCGTATTCCTTAAAAGACTCTCTGTCTCTCTGGGACATCGTCCGGAGTTGATCCTTGTCTGGTGCCATGTCGACGTTATACTTATACTGATGAACAAAAGCTTCGCTAAGATCGTTGAAGTTGCGGATCCGAATGCTGTCTAAACCCATATACCACTTTAGGGCGGCACCAGTCAAACTGTCTTGAAAATACTGAATCAACAAGTCATGATCATCAGAATACGTAGACATCTTCCTCACGTACATATTCAAGTGACTCCGAGGACACGAATCACCCTTATATCTTTCAAAGTCTGGCACTTTGAATTTTGCTGGATTCTTGACATTCGGAACTAAACAAAGGTCATGAGTGTTCTTCCCAAACAAATCCTTCCCCTTTAACGCTCTGAGCTCCCTCTGCATTTCTTGGAATTGGTCTTGAAATTCTTCCATTCTATCAAAGAGACCCAAACTTCCAGCAGGCTCGGCAGGATAAGTAGTTTCATTCAAGTATGGCACGGAGTGAACCACCGGAGCGACAGTTGTCATCACCGATTGCAGGAAAGGTGCTACAGACGGGATTACTGGCGGCATGGCAGTTGTCTCTGGTTGAGGAAGAGACAAAGTAGGTTGAAACAAAGGCTGTACGACAGGCTGATACCCTTCTGGCACAAAGTTGTAAGGCATTCCCCACGGAAAACCTTTTGGCATCTGATGTTGAAGCGGAGAGTTGATTTGAGTCACAGATGTTGGAACGGTGACAATCTCGGAAACCACAGTAGTTGAAGTCTGAATCTCAACAGCTGTAGTCGATGGCTGATTCTGAGCAGCCATCAAACTTTCCACTAGCGCAGTTAACTTTTCCATACCGACACGAAGGGTAGCGACCTCCTCACGAAGCTCGTGGTTTTCCTGTTCCAGATCTTCCATCTTCCTCTGACGATCGGCTCGAGTATCGTATCGGTGAGACAGCTTGACAATCTATCGGAGTGGAAAAAGAAACAAGGATAAGACTCTAGAAAACATGTGAAGTGGAATGTTGGATGATGCATGATATGTGATGCAAATGATAATTCATTTTAATAGCTTTTCAAGGAACTTCAATAATTTTGCACACATCAACGGTAAAGGAATTTGGAACAACAAAAACTCATTTCATTAATCAAAAGCGGTAAATTACAACTTACAACTTTGGAACAACAAAATAATAAATTACATTTTTGGGATAACAATCCAATAATAAAGCAGTAAACTACAACTTTGGAACATGAAGCCCATAATAAAGTAGTAAATTACAACTTTGGAACATGAAGCCCATAATAAAAGCAGTAAATTACAACTTTGGAACATGAAGCCCTTTTACAGAGTTTTACAGAATGACATCAGTAAAATAAAACTAAAAATCTAAAGATCACTCAGAATCATCAGATGAAGGTCCAAATGCCAACTGTAACCGGAGCTTCCTGATCTTCTCTTCATAAAAGTCTTCCATCTCGTTCTTCTCAGCTACCAGTCGATCAATGATTTCCTTTTGGGGATTAGGAACGAGAGCAACGCTTAACGAACCTTCCCTCTTTCTCTTCCTTTCACTAGCATACTTCTTCAGTAAAGCGTCCTTTCGACGAAGCTTCTCATCATGATCAATAAACCAGCCGTCTTGAATAAAGAGCAAATCCTCCTTTTCCTTTAGTTGTCGAGCCAGGACCCGATTCTCATATTCAGACATATTATACTTTTCTTTCCAAGCATCTCTCTCGGACTTCATCCTAGCCAAATTTCCTTGGTATTCTCCCATATTCTCGATAGGGATATCAACAGATGATGATGCAACAGTAGGGAATAAAGGTTTCTCAGGTTTATAAGGCATCTTGAGAGCACAAGCCCTAGCACGGACCTAATGTAGGAAAGGCTCCAAAGAAACGGCACCCCTATGTCCTAGCATATCTCTCCCTTTCCTATGGATGTGGCGCCAAGCTCCTTCGATCTCCCTCTTAGCTGCCTGATGATCTTATCCTTCTTGTAGAAAGAAACCACTCACATGGATGTTGTTTGGCTTATCCCTCATCGGGTATCCAAACTGACGGCGCGCGAGAATAGGGTTATAGTTAATTCTACCTTTCGTACCAAGAAGAGGCACGTTAGGAAAAGCACCACAGCTATCGATGATCTTCACGTCATAGTAAACTCGATTATACCAATCAATGTCGAAATGAGTGAGAGCCATAATTTTTGGCGCCCATCGCGGCTCCTTCTCGAGATCCCAGAAAACATCAGACCCAGGTAGATGAGAAACATACCACTGATACAACAACGGTGCACAACAAATAATCATCCCTCCTTGATAAGAGTTTCGAAGATGGATGAAGTAGTAGGTATCTACTAGCAGCATAGGGACCGGATTTCCAATCAAGAAAATTCTGATGGCGTTGATATCCACAAACTTATCAATGTTAGGGAACAAGAATAGACCATAAGCGAGTAAAGCAAAGACGTCTTCAAAGGCAATAGTATCTTTTATCTCAGCGAAATGACGAGCTTTCCTTAACAAAAACTGCGTAGACAAGCCTCGGATTCCCCCTTTTGTAGTCATGTTCTCCTCTATCTCTGACTTCTTCAAGTGGATGATGGTCGCTATCTCGTGAGATTTGGGCTCCTCTTCTAATCCAGAAAAAGGAACACAGTCGGTGATCGACAAACCGAGTATGTAGGAGTACTCTTCTAAGGTGGGCATTAACTGGTAATCCGGAAAGGTGAAACATCGGTACAAAGGATCGTAGAATTGGACCAACGTATTAAGGATGCCTTCCTTCATCTTGCGCTTCATGAGAGGTATAATGGACCCATACTTTTTCTGAAAATCCGTCGGGTTCTTGATTTTAGGAATTAAACTCTTCAGTTCTTCAATCTCGGGCTCCTTGAAACTAAAACTTCGAGTGTTTCTCCTTCCAAATTCCATAATAAAAGTACCTGAGATGTCTGCAAAAATCATTCCTAAGTTCCTTGAAAAACAAGTTTTTTTTATATAAAAAAAGTTGATGAATGCATGAATGAATGATAATGCAACAGTTACACACAAGTTCGCAAACATGGGGTTCAAAGGTTCAACGTTTCAGCATGGAGTCGAGGGTAAAGCCCACCCCAAGGTATGTACTAACGGTTCAATCACACATGTAAGACAAGGTTCTAGGAGTTCCCAGAGTCTACATTCCTCCTTCGGATATTACCAACGTCTTGATTACTCAATAATTAGCAATATTCTCAAGAGAAACTCATCCGAGCATAGCATCGCGTAACAACTACTTCCGAATTACTCCGTTATAGTCTCCGCGCTACACCTAAAAGGCCAAGATGGGTTAGGGTTCTACGGTTCTCAATTTCTCTGGCTCCCAGGTCGAAAATAATAATGTCTTCCCGATTACTCGGTAAACAAATATTAGGTTCAAAAGGGCCTCCCATTGAGTGGGGGATCTCATGCCTCCTTCTTCGGGATTATTCCCTCAAAGTTAACATGACTATACCGCCCGTCCTATTCTTAAGTGTAACTTAATCCGGGTATAGGATTCGTCCTTTGCAAAAAACCCAAACAACCCCAATTTAAACACATAATCAAACAAAACAAATAATAATAAAACAGATAAAACAAACTAGGCTTAACCCACTTAGGGATGGACCAGCAAGAGGTCAATCTGTCCCCAGCAGAGTCGCCAATTCTGTAGCGATAAAAAATGTAGCGGGGTAAATCGGAGATCGAATTATTGATTAATTCATCTCACAAAAAGCAAGAGTATCCACCGCGCTTTATTATTTCCAAGGGAAAAGGGAAAAGAGCGAAATAAAACCCTAAAGTATGCAATGTAAAATAATACTTTCTAAAGTAATAAAAATATAAGGCCTTTTTGAAAAGAGATCTATGGTTCGGGGGTTGGTTATACAGTGGGAAGGTATTAGCACCCAATGTATCTATAGTATTCTATAGGAACCTTTTGAAATATCTGTTTATTAAGATTGTTCGTTTGATTAAAATAAATTGTTTTGGCCGAAAAGGGGTATGGATGGGTTTTTGAAGGTACGACGACCTAATGTCGAAGTTTTGGCTTAAAAGGTATAAGTTTTGAAAAGATTGAATATTTGAGGAAAAATTATCTTAAGTTTTAATGAGATGAAGATATTCGCGTGATTGGACTTGAGGACATGAAGTCAACAAATTTAATCATTTTTCTCTTGGATTTAGACGTAAACGGAATAATCAAATAAAGATGAAATAAATCAAACTGAAAATCCGATAGATAACGATTAAATAGCTAGGTGATAGATAACCACAACAATAATTAAATAACAAACTAAAGGATATGAACATGCATTTTATATTTTTGTTTAATATTAATTAAAGCGAGGGAATTAATTAAAGAAAAATAAAAGGTTTTAATTCTTAAATTTCTATTTTTTTATTTATATTTTTTGTATTAATATAAAGTATTATTTTAAGAATTATTAAAATAATTTTAAACTAAATTAAAACTTTAAGAGTTACTAACTTAAATCTAATTAAAAAGGGAATACTAAAATTACTAAATTAATCTTAAGGTTAAACTAATAAAAGTTGGTCACATTATTCAAAAATGTTTTAATTAAATTACACCTATTTGATTAAGTTTAATAATTAAACTAAATTAATAATAATTCTAAAAAAACTAAAAAAAAGAAAATAGAAAGGGGTGTCCAAAAATAAAGGGGGTACATAAGCAATGTATGGGCCTAAGAGTTTTAAGGAGCCAAAACAGAAACAAGCAGAAATGGGGGGTGTCTTATGGAATTCGTTGGTTTTTTTGGCTAAGGGAAAAGGGTGAGGCCCAATATTCTGAATAACATTTTGGCTTAGGGTTCTTGCATTTTCGTTTCACTTGGATAACGCTTAGGGTTTGCACAGAGGCGGCGTTCGTTCGTTCATTTCATCTTCTTCGCCTCCCTTTGCCTAAGCTTCTGAATTCCTTGCCCATGGCCACCGGCATCTCCAAGCTTCTTCTTCCCTCCAACAAAATGTTAGGGCGACAGACTCAAGGTACCAATTTTCATTTTTTATTTTGTTAGGGTTTTTATTACAATGTTATGATCTTCATCCATTCGATTCTGACTTCAAATTATTATGATTATTTGAGGGGTTTGAAAGAAAGAGAGGGAGAAATCGTTACCTGGAGACGGAGGAGGAAAGGTTGGGGGTACTGTGGCGGCCAAGACGGCGGGGAAGACAGTGACGAGCCTGGTGCTAGCTTTGCTTGGTATCCTGGTTTGTATCTTTATCTTCTATGATTGGTGGTTTGATGATGAGGTTGAAAACCTCTTATGCAATATTTTTCTTCTTCTTCGGTTGACCCTGCCTTTGCCTGTGCATGCTACTTTTCTTCTTTATCTCCTCTTCTCCTATTGCCTCGTTGTAATGCTTGCCCAGTGATGAGTATTCTGAGGGCCATGTGTTTGTCACTGAGTTGCCTTCGAATACCTTTTCCTCTCTTCTTCTTTGCTGTGCTTCAGTTGCCTTTTCTTCTTCTGTTGCCTGGACGCTTTCTTATGTTGCCTCTTTTGTTGCTATGTGTTAGATGCCTTATTGAGTTGCCTAATGATGAAGAGATTCTGAAGGCCTTTTGTGGGTTTGGAAATTGGTTTTATGGTTTTGGATGTTATGCTCGACAGTTTTTGAGGCTTCTGCTTATGTTGAGTTTGACAGGTTCAATGCTTGTTGGTTTTGGATTTTTGTTGGACCATAAGTTTGGGCAGGTTATGGCCTTTTAAGGTTTGGAAGGTTTTGAATGGTTTTAGCTCAGATTTGTTTATGCTGGTTATAAGCTTATGCAGGTTTTGGGTATACTGGTTTTTTGGCCATGGTTTTGGTTGTCTTGAATGCAGGTTGTATGTATATTTTGGTTTATGTTGCAGTTGAGTTGGTTTGGTATTTGTTTCAGCAGGTTTGGCTTTTGATAAGTTTACTGGTTTTCAGTCATGGTTTTATGGTTTTGGTTGGACAGTAGGTGGAAGGTTTGACATGGTTTAAAGTTTTTGGTGATGGCTTTGGCTAGGCAACAAGTTTGTGCAGGTTATTAGGTTTTGACAAGGTTTAAAGGTTTTATGGTTTAGGCCATATTGGTTGAGGCTTTTCTGGTTAGGCTGGACAGTTTTGTGTTTAACTGATTTTTTTAGGCCATGGTTTTGGTTTTTGAGATAGCAGGTTCTTGAGGTTTTCCTTTTGACCTTGAGAATTGGCTTTGTATTTTGTTTGACAATTTTGTTTTGAAGGTTTGAAAACAGGTTGTCAACTCTCTCCTTTCTTGAAGGGTTTGTTGTTATAATAACAATTTGTTGGCCTTGAGGCTTATGTTACAGGTTCTGAATATTTTACTATATTTCTTTGATATCTCTGCCCTCTCTACTGTTTTATTCAGTTTGTCTTGTATCCTTTTTCATGTTTTCCTTTTCTTTACTGTGTTACTGCTGTTCTGTTTCTATCCCTTTTTCTGCCTAAGCCAAAACCTGTAAAACCCACACTCTTTCTCTCTTCTCTCTCTTTAGTACAGTTTGACATTAAAATGTGATGTTATGTACTTGGTTCTGAAAAAGCATAAGCTAGAAAATGATGAAAATTAGAAATATATTGCTTGCATATTTGGTTTTAAACTGCATGCTTCTCTTTGTCAACTGCATTGTACAGTGAGAAGCTTTGTATTTTGACTTCTTCCATACTTTTGGCAGTTTACGTTGGACCTTGGCTTTGAAAATTGCATATGTTGTTGAACTATGCATACGATGTTGATTTTGAAATAGACAGTTTTGACAAAAAAATGAATTTGTGCATATGGTTTTGAACTATGCAGTTTACTTTGAAATATGCAATTTTGACAAGAGTGAATTTGTGCATATTTTTAACTTGTGCATTCATTTTTATCAATAAAATTCATCCCTTTTTGTGAACCGGGAGAAATCCCGTGATTTGCAAAGAGGGTAAAAAAACTGATTCCAGCCGTTTGCTTTTAATGATGAACGCTAAAATTAATCGTCTGCTTTTAATTATATATCTATTTCTGACTTTTCTTTTAATTCTTTGCAGGTAAAATCAAATGAGCATCAAAGAAGTATTGGATAGAAGATGGAGATTAAAATAGTTTTTATTTTACTTTAAACATTTTATGTAATTGTCATTGTAAATACTTTGTACATAATACAGTATTTAAACAACAATTGTAATAATTAGAATAAAGATGAATAAAATTCTAATATTTACCAGTTAATTCCTTTCTTCTTTCCAATTATTTATTTTATCATTTATAATTCTTTAAATTATATAATAACTGAAAATCAATTTCAATTATTTAAACTCAGAATGATAAATAATTAAATAAACATCATTGACCAATTAACTCTCTTCAATTATTTACTTCATTATTTATAATTCTTCTAAATTATAATAACTGAAAATAAAATTTCAACTATTTCAACTATTTAAACTTAGAACAATAAATAATTAAATAAACATTGTTTGGTCAATTAATAAACTTCTTTTCAAATATTTATTTCATTATTCATAATTCTCTAAATTATAATAACTGAAAATAAAATTTCAACTATTTAAACTTAGGATGATAAATAATTAAATAAACATTGTTGATCAATTAATAAACTTCTTTTCAAATATTTACTTTATTATTTATAAATCTTTAAATCATATAATAACTGAAAAAAAAATTCCAATTATTTAAATTTAAGATAATAAATAATTAATAAACATTGTCTGATCAATTAATAAACTTCTTTTCAAATATTTACTTTATTATTTATAATTCTTTAATTTATATAATAACTGAAAATAAATCCCAATTATTTAAATTCAGAATAATAAATAATTAAATAAACATTGTTTTAGCATTGATCAATTAATAAATTTAGCGTTCAAAAATAAACAGCTCTTGACTTGAAAAAGTTATGAATTTAAAATCTGCTTTGAAAAATTGATAAAAATAGGTCAAAACACTTGCAATGTAATGATGCAGATGGGAGATGGTATCTTAGGTCAAAATTTGGGGTACAACACTATGTTGTAAGGGCAATTCCATGTGCTGTTTGTAAAATATTATTGGGGAATCCTGAGAAATTTGATGACTTCTACTGGGGATCAATAATTTGAAATTTTGCTCCGTTGGGGATTTAAACGACGTACTGCAGGGGATTACTTATGGAACAGCCGAGAGATATTTTCCTATCCTTTCAACCTATCAGTAATTGCCTCTTTTCATTTTGTTTATTTGTAAACAGTAATTATGTTCAAATGCATATGCTCAACAATGAATCATTGGACATTTTTGTAAACAAAACAAGCGTAAAGAAAAGACAAATAGTTTTTGCACTTTCAAAGGAATATTTTGTATTGACTTTGAATAAGTATTTTTTTGTACAACGAGACAAACATTCTAGTAAGAGAATATTGTCGTAAAAAATGAAAATTTTGATACAAAGAAAAGATATCTATGTGTACAAAAATCCCATGGGGTTTCCATTATGCTATAGCCTTCGTATCTCCGAGCGTCTTGTCTATTTGCTGCCTTGTCCGAAGATGATTGAATTGATCAGAAACTCTGAGTTTGTTAGTGGAAGCCAAAGTTTGTCCATAAAGTGATTCAACGGGACATAGTCATACGCTTTAATTCCCTAACTTTTTCCTGGACCGCCCTTTCGGGTTTTCAGTCCACCGGGAAACCCTTTTTTTCCCAAGTCCCCCTTTCGGGTTTTCAACTTGTCGGGTGTACAAATTTTTGTTTTATCCCTAATTTTTGACCGAACCTTTTTTATTCTCCGGGATGCCCTTGTTTTGCCTAGGTGTGTCAACCTAGCGGGTCTTATGCGTAGTATCTTTTGACTATGTCCGCATTCGCAGGGTGTGGTAGGTCGTCGCCATCCATGGTGGTCAAGATCATTGCCCCCCCAGAGAATATGTTTTTGATTACAAATGGTCCTTCATAGGTAGGAGTCCATTTTCCTCTGGGATCACCTTGTGGAAGGAAGATGCGTTTGATCACTAGATCCCCAACTTGATACACTTGGCGTCTGACTTTCTTGTTGATAGCCTTGATCATCCGTTTTTGATACATTTGACCATGGAAAATAGAAGTAAGTCTCTTTTCATCATTCAAGTTCAGTTGATCAAGTCGAGTCTGAATCCAGTCGTCTTCGTTCAGCCCTGCATCCTTCATAATCCTTAGAGAGGGGATCTGAACTTCTATAGGCAAGACAACCTCCATGCCGTAAACCAAAGATTAGGGTGTTGCCCAGGTGATGTGCGAGCTGTGGTACGGTATCTGTGGAGAGTGAATGGTAACATCTCATGTCGGTCTTTGTATGTGACTTTCATTTTCTGTATGATCTTTTTAATGTTCTTATTTGCATCTTCAACAACACCATTCATATTTGGCCGATAGGGAGAAGAATTGTGATGTTGAATCTTGAATTGCTCGCACAAGGCGGTGATCATAGTGTTGTTGAGATTTATACCGTTATCAGTGATGATCCTTTCGGGGATACCGTACCGGAAAATGAGATTTTGCTTGATGAAACGGGCAACAACGTTCTTGGTGACGGAAGCGAAGGAAGCTGCCTCCACCCACTTTGTAAAATAGTCAATGGCCACTAGGATGAAGCGGTATCCATTGGAGGCTGTCGGCTTGATTTCCCCAATCATATCTATCCCCCACATTGCAAAGGGCCAAGGAGCCGTCAAGACATTCAGAGCAACCGGAGGTACGTGCACCTTATCTGCATAAATATGGCATTTATGGCAGGTTCGAGAGTGTTGATAGCAATCTGCTTCCATGGTAGACCAGTAATAGCCTGCCCGTAGGATTTTCTTTGCCATCGTATGCCCGCTGGAGTGAGTGCCAAAAGTGCCTTCATGTAATTCAGCCATGATCTTTTCAGCTTCAACCTTATCTACGCACCGAAGTAACATAGAGTCATGATTGCGTTTATACAGGATGCCATTACTAAGGAAGAATTTAGTAGAGAATCTCCTTAAGAACCTATTATCATTGATTGAAGCTCCTTCTGGATATTCTTGAGCCTCGAGATACCTTTTGACTTCGTGAAACCAAGGCTGGTCCACTACTTCTTCAGTATTAATCTCGTGATAGTGTGCTGGTTCATCCATTCGTTCAATGGTGATCTGGGGAGCCTCTTTATCCCAATTAAGTTTAAATATAGATGACATTGTGGCTAGAGCGTCTGCTAGCTGATTTTCTTCTCGCGAGAAATGCTCGAAGGTAATCTTCTCAAAATGTGGTAGCAATATCAAAACATGTTCTTTATAAGGGATAAGGTTAGGGTGTTTGGTGTCCCATTCCCATTTGATTTGACTGATGACCTGAGCTGAATCTCCAAACACATCTAAATATTTGATTCCCAAGTATATGGCAGCTCTGAGACAGAAGATGCATGCTTCGTATTCCGTCATGTTGTTTGTACAGTTGAAGCAAAGTCTGGCAGTAAAGGGAGTATGGAAACCTTCTGGAGATATGAGTACAACACCAATACCATTGCCGAGTGCATTGGAGGCTCCATCAAAGAACAAGGTCCATCGGGATCCTTGTTTGGGTCCGTCATATGGCCTGAGTTCTTCACATTTGTCTAATGTCATGATGTCTTCATCTAGGAATTCGAACTTCATGGATTGGTAGTCTTCTAGAGCTTGGTGAGCAAGGTGATCAGCTAGTACACTCCCCTTTATAGATTTTTGGATAGTATATTATATGTCATATTCTATCAGGATCATCTGCCATCTCGCTATTCTCCCAGAAAAAGAAGGCTTCTCGAAGATGTATTTTATCGGATCCATCTTAGATATCAACAAGGTAGTATGAGTCAGCATATACTATCTTAGCCGGCGAGCAGCCCATTCTAGAGTGCAGCAAGTTTTCTCCAGCAGTGAATATCTGGTTTCACAGTCGGTAAACTTTTTTCTCAAGTAGTAAATAACATGCTCTTTTTGGCCAGACTCGTCATGCTTCCCCAATACACACCCCATTGAGTTTTCTAAAACAGTCAGATACATGATCAACGGTCTTCCCTCGACTGGTGACATCAACACTGGAGGCTCTTGTAAGTATTCTTTGATTTTGTCAAAAGAAACTTGGCATTCATCATTCCATTTGACTACTTGATCTTTCTTCAATAGCTTGAAGATTAGCTCACAAGTAGCTGTTAGGTGAGAGATGAGTCTGGCAATATAGTTCAAACATCCCAAAAATCCTCTGACTTCCTTCTCAGTACGAGGAGTAGGCATCTCTTGTTTTGCTTTTACCTTGGCAGGATCGACCTTGATACCTTTGTTGCTGACGATAAAGCCTGGGAGCTTACCAGACCGTACCCCGAATATGCACTTGTTGGGATTCAACCTCAGCTTGTACTTCTTCAGTCTCTCAAACAGCTTTTTTAAGTGATCAAGATGATCTTCTTCTGTTTGTGATCTGGCTATGATATCATCTATGTAGACCTCTATTTCATGATGTATCATGTCGTGAAATAGAGCTACCATGGCACGTTGATAGGTTGCCCCAGCATTCTTCCATACGAATGGCATCACCTTGTAGCAGAACGTGCCCCATTGTGTGACAAAAGTTGTTTTCTCCATGTCCTCAGGAGCCATTTTGATTTGGTTGTAACCTAAGAATCCGTCCATGAAGGAAAACACTTTGTGTTGTACCGTATTGTTAACTATGATATCAATGTGGGGGAGTGGAAAATCATCTTTAGGGCTTTCCCTATTCAAATCTTTGTAGTCCACACACATTCTCACTTTTCCGTCCTTTTTGGGTACGGGGACCACATTGGCAACCCATTGGGGGTAAGAGGTGACAGCCAAGAATCCAGCGTTGAATTGCTTCATGACCTCTGCTTTAATATTTTCTGACATATCAGACCTCATGCGGTGAACCTTTTGCTTTACTGGCGGACAATCCTCTCTTGTAGGCAGACGATGTACCACAATATCTTCATCAAGTCCTGGCATGTCTTCATACGACCAGGAAATGACTTTGACATATTCATGTAACAACAGAATCAGATGCTTCTTGACACTGGGTTCTAGATTGGCACCCATTTTGACCTCTTTTTTATCTTCTTCAGTACCTAGGTTGATCGTATCCACGGGTTCTTCGTGAGGCTGAATGGTTCTTTCTTCTTGTTGTAGCAGTCTGGCAAGTTCCCCTGGTACTTCACAATCTTCCTCACCTTCGTCTTTGGTTTGGTAGATCAGATCCTCAGAGTCATAAAAGGCCATAGCAGTATCGTTACCCATGGGATCCATAATGGATGTATACCTGTATTGTGAGTGTGGGTGTGTTTAAGGGTATAGCTATCTTTGAAAGAAAGTAAAATGTAAAAGAAAAAACAATGAGCACAAAAGTTTGTATGCAAAAAACGTCCATGATTCATTGATGTCATATGAAGATGAAATAATAACCCTTACAAATGGACCATTGTGCCTCGGGTAAGACACAAGGTTTTAAGAGTGCAAATTGTTTTGAATATTACAGATCCAACAAAATGTAAAGATAAATTACTGAGGGATGAAAGTGATCGGGACGAAGTCTCTAGCCTCCCAATTGTTGAGCCCTCCATTGACAGTCGAAAAGATCCAATCTTCTAGGTTGCAGCCATCTTCACCATCTTCCACTGCATTGACTTCGTGGCTGCTGATCTTCAAGGGTGGCCCTCAAGCACGGGCATGAAGTGAAACTTAGGCCAAACTTGTCAGACTTATATGGGATATCTGGGAGTTGTCCCCACATAGTGCATCCTCCTTCTTCTACTACTGCTTTGGCATCTTTCAGTGATGACATCCGGAGTGGAGGCCTTGTAATCTTGGGAGCAGTCTTGGTCACTTCCACCTCTTGAGGGACCTCTTCAAAGTGTTGAAATGGAGTTTCAATGAATTCACCATCTAATTCCACATATCTGAAGGAATTGAGATGGCTGATCATGTACTCTTCCTCTCCATGGACGGTGATAATCTTCCCTTGAACCGAGTACTTTAGCATCTGGTGCAATGTAGAGGTAACAGCGCCAGCATTGTGGATCCATGGTCGGCCTAGCAGACAGGAGTATGGAGGGTGGATGTCCATCACATAAAAAGTTGAATTGAAAGTTTGGGTTCCAACCTTTATGGGAATGTCTACCTCCCCATGCACCATCCTCTTCGAACCGTCAAAAGCCCTTACCACTATGTTGCTTGGCTTCAAAGTCAACCCTTCACAATGAAGTCTGTCAAGAGATTTTTTGGATAGTACATTCAAAGATGAGCCAGTGTCCACCAAACCATGCGCCAGAGTGGTGACCCTACATTCCACTGAGACATGCAACACCTCATTATGCTTTCTTCCCCTCGATGTCAGATCAGCATCTGAAAAACCTAAACCATTGTCCGCAGTTAGGCTGGCCACGCAGTCTTGAAATTGATCAACAGATGTCTCTTGAGGTACATGGGAGGTTTTTAAGAACTTCACCAAGGCTCATGCATGTGCCTTAGAACATAGTAGTAATTCCAGCATGGAGATCTTATAGGGAGTTTTCCCCAGTTGTTCAACTCCATCGTAGTCGCTTCTATTTATAATTTTTAAGATCTCCTCCATTTCCTTCTTAGAGGTCTCAGGGATAGTCAATGACTGACCTTCATCCGGACAGGCTCAACGATAACACCTTTTCCTCGAGCCTCAGTTAACTCAGAAGCAGGAGTGTCAATAAGAATGATCACAGGGGTTATAAAGGCTTTTTCAATTGGAGTACTTGCAGAGATGATTACGGGTGTAGGAGTAACCTTTGGATTAGCTACATGGATAATTACGGGTCCAGAAAATGCTTTTGGGGGAGCAATTTCTGGAGAAAAGATCCTACCACTTAGGGTAATTTTGCTAGTTCCGGAAATATTACTGACGTCAGAGTCTTCTTTCTCGGAATTTATCTCTTCGGCGGCCGACCAGTCTTGCTTGATGCCATGGTAGTAGATGTCCCCTCCGTAATTCCACGACACGGTTTTGTCTGATTCATATGGGACTGGCCCAGGCATTGTGATTATTAAAGGAGTTGCTTTCAGAAATGATGTAATTCTAATGGGTCTTTTGGTGGAGACCCTGGAAGGATTAGCGGAAACGGTAATGATAGAAACATCTTCAACAGGAATAGGTGTAATAGGAGTCTTTTCAAACAAAATCTCTTTGTTATCAGGAACTGAACGCCTACTTTCAACAAAGGACAAATAGTTGGTGAGGATAAACAGAAATGACAATCTTTACCACAGCCCGGGAACACACCATCATTCAACAAATTCATTTTAAGTGTCAGAAGTGGGGTCATGAGTTCATCAACAGAGGTAACAAACAAATATTCTTCAATGGAATTAGTATTGTGGCCATGTCTGGGCATAGGAGCAGAAATGACATTTGGCTTCTCGGGCGCATCGAACTCAATTTCTTTAGCTTCGATGAGGTCTTGTATTTTGTTCTTCAAGGCCCAACAGTTATTAGTATCGTGACCAGGACTTTCAGAGTGATATGCACAACGGGCATTGGGATGATAATGAGGGGATGTTATATTGGGGTTTCTGGAGCTTCTTTTAAGGTCACCAAGTTGGATTTTAGTAAATGAGGTAGTACTTGAGACGGAGTCATATTGATTCTGGTAAACTTCCTGACAGGCCTTTCTATCCTTGGTTGATTATTTCTTTGCTGATCAGACGCAGGCTTTGGGATCATAACAACCCTCACCATTGGTCGGCGTTCGGCCCTAACTTGGTTTCTTTGCTGATATACGGAAGCCACCTCTTTCTTTCCGATAAAGAGATTCCTTACAACTGCTGAAGAAGATGTGTCTTTATGGATCTTTCCATTATTTATACCGGCTTCTATCCTTTCTCCGGTCAGTATTAGTTTAGTGAAGCCAGCAGATGAACTTCCGATCAAATGATTGAAGAAGGGACCAAATAAGGTGCCTAAGAACATGTCTACCAATTCTCTCTCAGACAGAGGGGGTTGAACTCTTCCAGCCAGATCTCTCCATTTTTGTGCATTGTCCTTGAAACCTTCATTAGACACCATGGCCATACTCTGGAGTTGAGCACGGGTAGGCGCCAAATCAGCATTGTACTGGTATTGCTTGTAGAAAGCTGCAGCAAGATCTTCCCAATTGTGAACATTTGCTCTTTCTAGTGGGTAGAACCATTCAAGTTGGGTCCCAGACAGACTGTCTTGGAAAAATGCACTGATAAGTCTTTATCAGCGGTATGGGGTTGAATTTTCCTCACATATGACCGGAGATGCATCTTAGAGCATAAAACTCTGTCATATTTAGCGAATACAGGTGTTTTGAATTTCGGGGGAATCACAATCCCCGACACTAAACCCAATTCCTCAAAGTCCAAGCCTGGTACCTTTTGGACTTCCATTGCGCTCAATCGCTCTTCGAGATGTTTGTACTTATCATCAGCTGAAGGGTATTTTTCCTTAGAGTAGTCCTCTTCTTCTTCCTCATCTTCTGATTCTGACGGGACAACTGTTTTCTTGCCTTTCCCTTCTCCTTCACCAGATGTTGTTGCAAATTCCAAAGTCCTTCTTTTCTGCCCATGAAATCTTCTTCCTATGTTCAAGACTCTAGTTACCTTCTTTGTCTTCTTTTTCCTCTCTTCAGCTAGCGGAGTCTTCAATACTTCTTGTCCCTTGGCTATGGTCATGAGCAACTGTTGAAACTGCATATTCTGAGCTTGGAGATCCTTCATTGTTTTCTCAAGATCCATCTTACTGAAATAAACAGTAGAGATATGAAGAGACTTGTTGCAAAAGACCTGTTTATGTTATGATGAATGATATATGCATATGCAAAGTTTTCAAAGATTTCAAAGATTCAAACTTGTTTTAGACAAAAAGGAAACACATGTTATATTAATAAGATATAGCTTGATCACATCAATGCCCCTTGGGCAAAATAATACAATATCTCTAAGATAGAAAAGTAGTGCTCATCCTCTTTGGCGCAATGTAGGCATTCAGAGTCCGCTCCTCATGAAGTAGCCTAGTGAGCTCCAAAACCTTCTTCTCGCTTGCGTAGAATTGGGCTTCAAAAGTATCTCGCTCCCCTTTAGGTTGTATCCAATCCCTTTGGAGGTCTTCAAGAGATGTGGGAATGTCAAGATGTCATCATCTATGTTGGAAGTGACCAAGTTGTGTAGGCGACCATGTCTCTTGGAGAATGGAGAGTTCTCAGGAATCCTTGAAGCTAGATCCTTAAGCTGTGGAGGGATTCTCACAAGGTTAACTTGAATAGTTTTCCTGCGAAGTGAATCCATATGCTACAAAACAAGAACAAAGATGAATCCCAAAATCCTTGAAATGGTTAGTGGATGTATATGATGTTCACGATGTCCATGATTTTATGTACAAGTATGCATAAACAAACAAAGCAAACAAGTCCTAGGTTTAGGCTTGCATGGAGTTTTATAGGTAAGTACCCTCTTGAAGTTTAGTTTGCTTAAACCTGTCCTAGTAATAGTAACCGGGTTCTAAGGAGCTCAATATCACCGGATTGTTTCCTTGGTCATTGTTTCAGCTCAAGCCTCTTTAATGGAAACCAAAATATCCCAAGAAACCAAACCTCAATGAGTGTAGTATCGAGTATCTACCAACTTCGGACTGCACCAAAGCTGGTCATCTCACTACATCCTAAAGGCCAAGTTGGTCAAGTAAGGGTTATAGAAGTTCATTAGTGCTTCATGATATCACTCAGCGGCCCCGTATTCTCTTTGATTAACTCAAAGGCTACCGGTATCCACAAATATGTCGCACTAATGTAACTATTGCTTATACCATGTCGGTATACCCCGCACAGTTTCCCCAACGTATTGCTACTTACCTATAATGTATTCCAAATCCGGGTAGACCAGGGGCTCTTAGTTACTTGCTAAATCACTTGCTTTTGTTTGAAATTGTGCTTCATGTGGTTTTGAAAGTATTTTGTAAAAGAGGCCATTGTTTAGGCAATCTTTGTAATGATTCTCGTTCGTAAGAATGTATACAAAGATGTTGATCTTTTTGAAAATGTTTTCAATTTTGTAAGATGTTTGGAAATGTGTATGTTTGTTTTGAAAATAGCAAGGATATTTGTTTTGAAATGGAGCAAGTAACTAAAAGTAATCTACCTACTCAAATTTCTTTCTTGTTCATTTTTCTTTTCCTTTGACATTGTTGTCTTACCATTGATTTGGTAAGTAACCCTATCTTTGGATGTAAACGGGACGGGCGTGGGTCATCGTATAGCCATGATTAACAATGTTGCAAGGTATCTTAGCATTTTTGATGGACTAAGATCATTTTTGTAAGGCAACTTTGAATAGCGTCATCGAGGGACTATGATCTTGTATTTGTTTGTTTTTGATAAGACACCTTACATGCGTAATATGGCCATTTTTGTAAGGCAACCAAGTGGGATAACCCTAGGGGTGCTTTGTGTGCAAGTTTACAATTTTCATGCTTGGTTTTGTCTTGGATTAGGGTTTTCTATTTTATTGGTTTTATCTTGCCATACAAACCCTAATTACTAGCATGTTATGTAAAGGCGATAAATTGTGAAATTTAAAGATTACTACGCTATTACAACACTTGTGGGAGGGGGGAATACAATTTATGAATGGGGATTGCAATAATATAAACCTAATTAATTTATTACAACCAAATTGAATATGTACAAATATTGGAATAAATAATACACAAGATGAATTAAATATGCAAAGGTATGCAAATGCAAAGAAGATTTTTATTTGGTTTTTTATGTGAAAAAAGTTTTAACCTAAACCTAATAATTAACTTAAATCAATTAAGAAAAGAAATTATTTTTTAGAAAGGATTTTTGAATAAACCCCAATTCTATTTGATTAAAAGAAAATAAATTTCTTTAAGAAAAAGTAAGTATTTTTGTATTTTTTGTCTTGAAAATAATACATGGCATTATGAGGTATTTTGGTCCTTTTATATTAAAATAAATATTTAATGGGTATAAAGAAAAAAATAAATATTAAACTAGTTATAATTTAATTTACAAAGTTTATTTAATAAAATAGATAATAATATATAACTAAATAAAAATATTTGTTGTGAAAAAAATAAAATAAAATAAAATATAAATCTATCATTTTTATATTTTTTATGATTTTTAATATTAAGAAAAATATATTTAATAAAATAAAGATGAAAATAAAATAAATAAATGAAATTATATGGGTCAGGGGTGCGGCAAGCAAACAGGAGGTAGCATATTAGCAAAAACAAAAAGGTCCAAGAATGAGAGTGAAATTCTGGCTGCAGATACTCAATGTCACGTTCAATGTTATGACACCGTATCTGACTTACTATATGACAGTAAATACAAAAGCAATAAAGAACACAGTCAATTGTTTACCCAGTTCAGTGTACAACAACACCTACTCTGGGGGCTACCAAGCCAGGGAGGAAATCCACTATAAGAGATGTTAATTCAGGAATAAACCAACCAGTTTATCTCCTTCACTTAAGACCTACCCAATGCAATTCCAATCTAAGTACAACTTAAACCTGAGTTCCTACTCACTCCCCCTCAATCACAGCAGTGATACATAAACCAATTTGACTTAAGAATTGATGAAGACACTCTTCAAAAACAAACACTTGATTAAGCTTCACAGCTTTTTAATCAAGCAATACAATCACTCTTGCTTCACAGCTTTGAGTGATGCACACAGCTAACTTGACTCTGCTTCACAGCTTTAGTCAAGGAACATTCAAACACTCTTGCTTCAAAGCTTTGAGTGCTACACAACCCTTACAATTAGAAACCTATTCCAAGTCACTTATCACAATGATAATTGCTTGGAGTACAATAATCAAACCTATACAGATTACAAATGATCTTCTGATCAATAAAAGGGATGCCTTGCAAAACAGCAGCTCTGTTGAATATATAGCAGCTGCAACTTCAGATTAGGGTTTCCAAAAACCTAGGGTTAATTCCGTTTGACCTTAAGACTAGGTCAAGGACTTTATTAACCAGGTTAGGGTTGAGCTAGGTTACCCCTCAGAAAACGCAGGATTCTGTTCTGGAAAGACTAAGTTATTTTCCTGAAAAAACTCAGAATTAACCAACCTGCAAACCTGTTAGTTCAGAACAGGATGTCATAACATCTGTTATGACATCTGAGAAAACCTGTCTACTGATTTAGCAAAATGTGATCATTTTGCAAAATGCTCAGATACACACTTATAAACATCAGTTCCTAAATGACAATATTTTTCTGCAAAGGTACCTAATGAATCAGTACAAACTAAGCTAGAATGTTATGACATCAGTCATGACATTCATACATACACTTGGGTTTTACCAAAAATGCAAGCCAATACCTAAACACCTAAAAACTCCCCCTTTGGCAGATTTTTGGCTAAAGACCCTAAGCAATCAGAGATAGATAGCAGCAGAAATAAGTGACAACAGAAAAATAGAATGTCAAGTACTAATTAAGTAAGTACCAAAATATTCTCCCCCTCTTTAGCCACAAATGGGCCAAAGATGCATGTTCATAAGATTATACAGTTATCCAAAAAAAAGTAATAAGAGCAGCAGCAGAAAAAAGACTGAACACACTTCCAAACTCCACCAGATATCAGCACCAACCAGCAACACCACCAAGCAGCAACCAACCTTCAAGCACTGTCATCAGACCCAGAGGAGCTAGTTTCTTCAATGTTGAGATGACCTTCAGCTTCTACACCTTCTTCCCTTCTGTTTTCTTCAGCTTCCTCCTTTTCTAGCCTGGAAATTAGGATTTCTAAGGTCTTTTTCCTAGCATCCAGCTCTTTGCAAGTCTCTTTTAAAACAGCTATGACATCTGATGTCTTGGACTGGGTCTTCACAGACGATGTCTCAGCTGATGTTATGACAATATCTGGAGCATGAGATCCCTGAAACAGTTTGTAGTGCAGGCCAAGGGCAGGAGCTCTTTTGCAGGCTGTATCTCTTGCCACAAGGATATCAGGGTATTCTGCAAGGATAATTCCACAAAGGAGGGAGGGAAAGGCGATTGGTCCTTTGACAACATAACTGCCAGCATGCTTTAAAGTTTGTTCAAAGATGTACCTGCCATAGTCAAAAGCAGTCTTGGTTCCCACAGCATAAATAAATCTCCCCAATCCTGTGGAGATAGGTTATTTATGATTTGTAGGCACCCAGTTGGCTGCACCTATTTTATACAAGATGGCAAATTTCATGCTGAGTTTACTGGCATTCAGCTTGCCTTTCAAGGGCCAGCACTTTACTTGCCTGGCTGTGATGGTTTGACAAACTTCATTGTCAGTTGCCTCCAGATCAGGACAATCCTCATTTGTTCTTCCAAGAAACTTGTTGATTTCTGATGGAGAGAACTTGACCCTTCTTCCTCTAACAAAAACACTTTAAAAGTCAGCTGACCTTCCATCAGCACAATCATTAGACAAGTTCACTACAAACTCCTTGACCAGATTTTCATAACATTTGTTAAATTTTATCACTGTCTTCATTAGTCCAGCATTCTTGATCAGGTCCATGATGTCTTTGCACTCCAAGGCATCATTGTTGAGTTCTCTCTCTAAAGCTATTATCTTTAAGCAAACATACTTCCATCTGTTTGCATTGTCAGGATGATGAAAAGAGATGTTGTCTGTTGGGACTTCAGGCACTCTAGCAATTTTGCTGGAGGGGAGCTTCCTTCTGATAGGAGTTTCTTCAGCATCAATCTCAAATTCTGATTCCTCATCAGAATCAGAAGATTCAGGTTCTTTTCTCTTCTTAGAGATTGGTTGTCTAGCAGTATGCACCTGGGCCTTCTTCCCTTTTGACTGAATACTTTTCTCAGCCATGCCTTCAGCCTTAGATTTCTTAGCAGCAGGTTTATCTTTGGGCACACATTTTGCATCATTCTGATTACTCTTTCTTTTCATCAATCTCCTAGCTATGCTAAGGTTCACATTAGCAATCAGATCATTATCTGAGTAATCTTCATCCACATCAATGATAGGTGGATCAACAGCCTTTTCTGAAGGGTTCTGAATGTTGTCTTTTTGTGTCACAACATTCTCAGTGACATCTACATTTGGACTTTCAGAGGCTGTAGCTTGAGCTCTTCCTGCATGTCTGGTTCTGAGCTTTTTGACTTTGGCTGGGTCAGTTGCCATCTCTCTGAGAGGAGTGACCTCAAGAACTTCAGATTCTATGCATGTGGTGATTGCTCTAGAGTCTTTGTCAGATGATGAAGATGATGAGGATGATGAAGTCGCCTTGGTTGAAGACGATGTCTGAGACATTTTGATTGACTTTGAGTAACGGTAGCAATTTGAGAAAAGTCTTTGATTGAGAGGAGGAAACAGATTGCAAGGATGAGAGAGGTAGGAGGTAAAAGGGAGTCTTTTCAACTTCTTAAGGATTTTGAAAGGAATGGGAAAGCATATGATTAACCCACTAAAGATAGACTTAATAAAATTAACTCCTTCAACCTTTGTTTCAAGCAAAATTAATTGCTATAATTTCTCATGTTGGTAAATACCCAACCTGCCCCTTAAATTTTCAAGTTTATTTCCAACAAGAGCCTTGGTAGAAGAATCAGTCAGCTGAAGCTTAAAGAAACTATGTTCCAGTTTAAATGACTTCTTCTCAATGTGCTTGTTCCTGTTATGCTGAATAGGGTTCAAGGAAATATTGACTGTATTCAGATTGTCACAACACAATGTCACAACATCTTGTGAGACATTATACTCAGTGAGCATCTGTTTTGACCAGATATTTTGAGAACAATTTTTCCTAGCAGCAACCATTTCCGCAGAGTTGGGAAGGCATTCTTTTGATATGAATCATAGTTCTGGTTGATTCTTGAATGATTTTCTTTTTGTCCAGTCCATTTTGATGGAGAGTTATAGGAGAGGAGACTTCAAGCCTCTTGTTATTTCCAACATCCTTGTCAAGATAACTTATGGTTCTGACAACACATCCTTCTTCAAGTTTATTTGCCACATCACAGACATTATCAACCTGTAGTTTTGGAGTTCTTCTGACTGCTTCCATAAAAATAGCTCTTTTCATTCTTCTTAGATGAAGAGGACCAAGTTTATGCTGCCACAGTTTCATCTCTTTTTCTTCTTCGGTAATTGGACACATAGTGGAGATATCAGTGTTCTCAGGCTGCCACAAGTAGCAGTTATCTTTGGATCTGATTCCTCTCATTACAACTTCTAGTTTTTCATTAATTACTAGACATTCAGATTTTGAGAAGTTGACCTTGAATCCTAGATCACATAATTGACTGATACTAATGAGATTAGCAGTCAGTCCTTTTACCAGAAGTACTTTATTCAGACTTGGAACACCAGGACAATCCAAATTACCAACTCCTTTGATTTCACCTTTAGCACCATCTCCAAAGGTCACAAAACTGGTGGTGTGAGGCATAACATTATTGAGGAGACTTTTGATTCCAGTCATGTGTCTGGAACATCCACTGTCAAAGTACCAGCCTTCCTTTGCAGACACTCTCAGGGAAGTATGGGCTATCAGGGCAGTAGCCTTTTTCTTCCAATGAGGAGTATGTGGTACCCTTTTTGGCTTAGGTTTAGCACCTGAGTTTTGATTAGGGTATCCATGCAATTTGAAGCAGAAGGGCTTTATGTGTCCATACCTCCCACAATGATGACATCTCCATCTTTTGTAATTCTGATGTTGAGAGTTGTGTTGAGACATCTGCTTTGACAATTGTTTAACATGCCTGATCTTCTTGTCTGCACCAGATTTCTTAGCTTCCACAAATCCCAGACCAGGTTTGTTTCCCACATTTTGTCCAACTTGAAGGATCTCTTCCAATTTATCTGATCCATTGGTCAACATCTTGACAGATTTTGTCATTTGGTTCAGTTGTGAGTTCAGTAATTGAACTTCCCCTTCTAGGTGACTTATAGTTTCAAGATCTGCCCTTTTTTCAGCCTCCAGTTTTATAATGAATTTTGATTGTTTCTCATTCTGCACACAGACTTCAGCACTCCTGATACACAATTTCTTGTAGGTATCAGCCAGTTCCTCAAATGTCACTTCTTCATCACTAGTGTCACTTTCAGAAGTACAAACACTAGTTAGAGCAGTAACTAGTTTGGCAGATTCTTCTTCAGAATTACTTTCTGAATCATAGTCAGACCAAGTAACAATCATTCCTTTCTTTTGTTTCTTAAGAAAGGTAGGACATTCAGCTCGAATATGTCCATATCCTTCACATCCATGGCATTGAATACCTCTGCCTTGGTTTCCCTTTTCTTCTGACCTTGGTCTTCTGCTGGAACTGTCAATGTCAGAGGGAATGTTATGAACATTAGACCTTGACTTTGGATCCATTCTTTTGATGAGCTTGTTGAACTGTCTTCCAAGCATGGCAATGGCTTCTGAAATATTTTCTTCTTCATCCTCCTTGTTTTCAACATCAGTGTTGGATACAAGTGCTATGCTTTTGTTCTTCTTGTCACCATTATCAGTGATCCCCATCTCAAAAGTCTGAAGAGACCCAATAAGTTCATCCACTTTCAACTTGCTAATGTCCTGGGCTTCCTCTATGGCAGTTACCTTCATTGCAAATCTTTTAGGCAAGGATCTGAGAATCTTCCTCACCAGTTTTTCTTCTGACATCTTTTCTCCCAGTGATCCTGAGGTGTTGGCAATCTCCAAGATGTTCATGTGAAACTCATGAATGGTTTCATCTTCCATCATTTTTAGATTCTCAAACTTGGTAGTCAACATCTGAAGCCTTGACATTTTTACTTTGGAAGTGCCCTCATGAGTAGTTTTGAGAGTGTCCCAAACTTCCTTGGCCAGTTCATATTGATGTACTAGTCTGAAAATGTTTCTATCAATTCCATTGAACAGGGCATTTAAAGCTTTGGAATTTCCCAGGGCTAACTCATCTTCTTCTTTACTCCAATCTTCCTCAGGCTTCAGACTGATTGTCCCATCTTTCTCAGTTATGGTGGGATGGATCCATCCTTTGTCAGCAGCTCTCCAAGCCTTTTTGTCCAGAGATTTTAGGAAGGCAATCATACGGGGTTTCCAGTAGTCATAATTAGTTCCATCCATAATGGGTGGTCTATTTCCAAAAACTCCTTCTTTGTCCATAGTGCCAGAAGTGATATCCCTAGATCTCACCCAGTATTACAGGCAGGGTGCCTGCTCTGATGCCAGTTGAAATTCTGGCTGCAGATACTCAATGTCATGTTCAATGTTATGACACCGTATCTGACTTACTATATAACAGTAAATACAAAAGCAATAAAGAACACAGTCAATTGTTTACCCAGTTCAGTGTACAACAACACCTACTCTGGGGGCTACCAAGCCAGGGAGGAAATCCACTATAAGAGATGTTAATTCAGGAATAAACCAACCAGTTTATCTCCTTCACTTAAGACCTACCCAATGCAATTCCAATCTAAGTACAACTTAAACCTGAGTTCCTACTCACTCCCCCTCAATCACAGCAGTGATACATAAACCAATTTGACTTAAGAATTGATGAAGACACTCTTCAAAAACAAACACTTTATTAAGCTTCACAGCTTTTTAATCAAGCAATACAATCACTCTTGCTTCACAGCTTTGAGTGATGCACACAGCTAACTTGACTCTGCTTCACAGCTTTAGTCAAGGAACATTCAAACACTCTTGCTTCAAAGCTTTGAGTGCTACACAACCCTTACAATTAGAAACCTATTCCAAGTCACTTATCACAATGATAATTGCTTGGAGTACAATAATCAAACCTATACAGATTACAAATGATCTTCTGATCAATAAAAGGGATGCCTTGCAAAACAGCAGCTCTGTTGAATATATAGCAGCTGCAACTTCAGATTAGGGTTTCCAAAAAACCTAGGGTTAATTCCGTTTGACCTTAAGACTAGGTCAAGGACTTTATTAACCAGGTTAGGGTTGAGCTAGGTTACCCCTCAGAAAACGCAGGATTCTGTTCTGGAAAGACTGAGTTAGTTTCCTGAAAAAACTCAGAATTAACCAACCTGCAAACCTGTTAGTTCAGAACAGGATGTCATAACATTTGTTATGACATCTGAGAAAACCTGTCTACTGATTTAGCAAAATGTGATCATTTTGCAAAATGCTCAGATACACACTTATAAACATCAGTTCCTAAATGACAATATTTTTCTGCAAAGGTACCTAATGAATCAGTACAAACTAAGCTAGAATGTTATGACATCAGTCATGACATTCATACATACACTTGGGTCTTACCAAAAATGCAAGCCAATACCTAAACACCTACATAGAGGTCCAGCGCTGCCAGAAATAAAAAAAATGAAGAAAAGTGTGAAAAATGCAAAAAGGCAGGCGCTAAGCCTGGAATCCGTGACCTATAGCATTTTTGTGCGGTGCCTTACCACTGGGGTGGCTGTACATCTGCTTATAGAAACACAAAGATAAATATATATTACCCCTGAAGGCAACTTCATCTTCAACCTTGAGCCATGACTGGACCACATGTAGCTCTCTCATTTCTCCATGAAAATGGAAAGTCCAAACATGAAAATTATGGTGTTTCTTCCTACGAGTTCAACCATATAATTTATGCAACTAACAATCAAAGATCAAAGCTAATTTTACTTGCCCTAATTTGAAACCTAATTATTACAGAAATTTCAAATCCAAAATTCTCTATACACAGTTAATATAAATGAAAACTATGAACATGGTTAGCTTTATTGCAAGGATATCTACATTTTTCTTTCACAAATCAGAACCAAAGGATGCTTGTATAAAGAGATAGAAGTTTGAGTTTTTACCTATTTCAGTTGAGATCGTGAATGGAGTTTGAGCAAGTTTTGAGAAGGCCTGAGGATCTGTTTAGCTTGCCTGTACCTCCCTGAGTGTAATCCAATCCTTATCTTGTCTTAAAAGTCTCTGAATCTCCCTACTCAAGTCATCCTGCAAGCTTGATATTTGAAAATGGTGGATGGAGGAGGAGGAGTTACAATAAGGGAATATGGGTCTGGATCACTTAGGTGTGATGTATATTAAGTGTTTAGGTGGTTAAAACTCAAAACGCGCGAGTGGATTTGGAGATGGCTGAGTAAGGTTCAAACTGTCAAGCTATGGCAGATTTTCAATGGAAAAGTGTTTGGGAGTGTTTTTGAGTCTTAGCATTTGTGTGTTAGGTTGCAATACACTTGTGTATAAGTATGGAAGAGGTTAGACATCAAGCTTTCTAAGATATAGCATTTTGGCTCTATTACTTGCTTTTGAAGAAAAGTGAGGAGACAAGTCCCTAAGTGTTGTACAAGCATGGTCTGGTTTGGTAGAGGCTTCAGGCAAGTTGCTTTTGGTTTTGGCTTTGCTTGTGTGCATATAAAATAAGTGCAAGGCTCAAGAAGTAGAAAATTGCAAAAGTTGTGCTTTATCAAAATGGAAATGGCACCTTTGTGCCAAAAATGGAATTGTTCTTGTACAATGCTTTCAATGATTGGCATAAAGCTTCCAACATCTGTGAAAAGATTTAATTATGGAGTGAAAGTCAAGTTAGGATCCTGCAAAGTAATATTTGTTCAGCATGCTTGAGGATTTGAATTTTTGTTCTTCATGAAATGGCTTGAAATCAAAGTGATAAATCACCAACTTCATCTCTTCGATTCTACCAACTCAAGAATGATATCAAGGAGTTATTTGAAATTTTGGAAATCTTGAAATGTGCTCTACAACCCATATTTGAATTGCTTTTGAATATTCCCCTTGGAACTATGTGAAAAATTGGCAAGAAGTTAGGTCAAAAATCTGCCTAACTAGGGCAAAATTTCACTAACTTATTTTGGTTCATGAGCATGTATTCACAAAATTATATCTTGAGATCCAATAATTTTTAGGAGAAATTGTGTGAGGAAAAGTTGTATATTTCATGGAGATCTACAACTTTCATGTTGGAAGTTTCCTTTGAATCATCTTGCATCATGGTGAAAATTTGGCTCAAACTTGAGAAAAAATAAGAAATTTTCTATACTTAGAAAATTTTCTAAGTTAAGAAATTTCAACTTTTCAAAACCAAATCTTAAATCCTTGGTTTCTTGATGAAAAAGTTTCACATTTTGACATGTTTTGATGAATTATGATCTTTGGCACTTGATTTTGACCAAAAAGTCAAAGTTTGACTTTTCAGTATACAGTTGACTTTTGATCGGTTGACTGCAAAATTCATCTGTTAATCAAATGAATTTGTAATATTTTGAACCATGTCATTAGGTCAAGATGTGGCAATTCAACTCTTGAAATCATGCTTCAAACCAATTGTCCATTTTCTAGGTCAAAAATCAGAAATTCCCCTTTCTCAATCAAAACCCTAATTTTGACCATTTTGCCCTTTTGATGTTTTGATCAAATTTCTTAAGTAATTGTGGTCCAAACTTGATCAAATGATACATATGAGTCTAAGATGTTGATTTGGATCAAAATTTATGAAGTTTGACTGTAAATTGGCCATGGTTGACTTTTTCCCTAATACAACTGATTTTTAGGTCAACTATCCAATTGACTGATCAAAAATGTGATTCAAGGCTTGAAACTTGACATGAGTAATCTTGGGGGTCCATAATGATCCTTGAAAGTCATATGAAGCGTTGATAGTCTAAAAATCCTTGTGAAAACTCAAACCCTAATTTTCAGTCATCAGTGCATGAGGAGATGTCTTGAGCTGGTCAAACTCTAATGCAGTCTTGAGTCAAAGAGATCTTGTGAAGAAATTCTTGATAAGTGAGAGGGAAAATTTTGGGGTACAACAGCTAGTTTCCAGCGCCGATGTGTATTGGCATCCCCAGTGATGAGCAACAACTCCCAACAGGCCTTTGCTTATTCCCATGAAGTCTATTTATTGGCATTGCATATAGTTATCACTGCATGACATTGCATCCTCAAAAGCGCGTAGCCGATCCATTAGAATGGATCTTTACGAAAAAATAAATCCAAACATGCATACGAAGCATAATCCAGATCAGGTACCCTACACGAAAGACCTGAATCATTCGAGGACAATAATACATCCCCACAAGAGGGTATCGCTTCCGAAATCCCCAGCTGGTGACTTTAATCCAACTATTCCCAGCAAAATCAATATACTTTGCCATTCTAAACCCATTTTTCGTCTGGCAGCCACTCCATGTCTGATAAACGATTCGGTCTTTTGATACTCGTCCGTACCGATTCAAACACTCGTTCGTGTTTAAACTTTTGATACTCATCTGTATCTTCTTTCAATACTCGTCCGTATTGATTCAAACACTCATCAGTGTTTAACATTTTGATACTCGTATGTATAAGTTGTATCCCAAAATTTTCCCTCTCATTTATTAAGAATTTGCTCACAAGATCTCCTTTGACTCAAGACTGTATTAGGGTTGATCAGCTCAAGGCACCTCCTTAAGTACTGATGACCAAAATTAGGGTTTGAGATTGCACAAGGATATTTGAACTTCCAATGCCCCATATAACTTTCATGGATCATTATGGACCCTCAAGATTACTCATGTCAAATTTCAAGCTTTGGATCACACTTTTGCTCAGTTAATTGAGCAGTTGACCTAAAAATCAGTTGTATTGGGGAAAAAAGTCAACTATGGCCTATTTAAAGAAAAACTTCATAATTTTTTATCCACGTCAACATTTTAAACTCATAGGTATCATTTGATCAAGTTTGGACCATAATTCCTCAAGAAATTTGATCAAATCATCAAAAGGGCAAAATGGTCAAAATTAGGGTTTTAACTGAGAAGGGGAAATTTCTGATTTTTAACCTAGCAAATGATAAATTGGTTTAAGGAATGATCTCAAGAGTAAAATTGCATCATTTTGACCAAATGATATGGCTCAAAACATTGCTCAAGTCCAATGGATTGACAGATGAATTTTCAGTCAACTGATCAAAAGTCAACTGTATACTGAAAAGTCAAACTTTGACTTTTTGGTCAAATTCAAATGTCAAAGATCACAATTCATAAAAATATGTCAAAATATGAAACTTAGAAATTTTTCAAGTGTTGGAAATTTCTTATTTTTTCACAACTTTGAGCAAAATTTTCACCATGATGCAAGATGATTCAAAAGAAACTTCCAACATGAAATTTGTATATCTCCATGAAATCTACAACTTTTATTCACACAACTCCTTCTAAAAGTGCTTCGATCACAAGTTATAAGTTTAAGAATACATGGTCATGAAACAAAAACACTTAGTGAAATTTTGCCCTAATTTGGTCAGGATTTTGACCCAACTTCATGACACTTTTTCATATAGTTCCAAGGGGAATTTTCAAAAGTGATTCAAATATAGGTTATAGAGAACATTGCAAGCTTTCCAAAATGTCCCAGAACTCCTTGAGATTATTTTTGAGTAGGGAGAATCGAAGATATGAAGTTAGGGTTTTATCACTTGAATTACAAGTCATTTTGTGATGAACAAATTCAAAATTCAAACTTATGCTGCATAACCTCTACTTTGCAGGCCTCAAACTTGTTAGGAACTCCATAATTAATTTCTTGCACAACTGTTAGAGGTCTCGTTTCAAGCATTCAATGCAAGGCCATGCTTTATATCCATTTTGGGAAGAAAGTGCACATTGCCATTTTGATAAAGTGACTTTTTGCACAAAACTTGTTCTTGAGCCTTGCACTTGTTCTCTTCTGATCTTACATGTCTGATAACTCAAGAGAAACTTGTTAGACACTTACAATCACTCAGCCCATGCTTGTACCTCCTCTTGAAACTTGTTTTCCCACTTTTCTTTAAAATCAAGTAACCTAGCATTTAGCTTGTAACTTGTACTTCTGGTTTTCAAAAGCACTCAAACCTTTTTGCTTATACATACACAAGCCATTTGCCACAAATACCACGCATGCTTAAGCCCTGAAAACACCTAGAACACAGAATCACCAAAAACACTTCAAAGCTTGTCATTTCTGAGTTTTGAATCCAATCTCCAAATTTGCTCGTGCGTTTCTTGGCCTTTTACTTTCAGAAGCTTCTAAACAACATATACAAATAATCCCAACACATGCAGCACCACTGTAACACCTCAACCATCATCCACCATTTTCATAAACATCACCTTGCATCTTGACTTCTCCAGAACTCCTCAGGCACTTTCAGCTCAAGCTAAGCATCCCATTAGCTCCCTGGGAAATTGAGGAAGCTAACCCAACCATTGGAACTCACTGAAAGCTTCTCAAACTCCAAACATGATACCCTCTTGTAAGGTAAGTTTTATGACTTTGGAACTTTTCATACAGGCAACATTAATGGTTTATTTGTGAATAAGAAATGTAGATATCATTGTCCTGAAGCTAACCATGTCCATAGTTTTCATTTATTTTGCTTGAGCTTAGAGAATTTTAAGATTGAAGTTTATGAAATTTTTAGGGTTCAAATTAGGGCCACTAAAATTCATGCTTATCTTTGATCTATAATTTTATTGCTTTGCATTTCTGAAATCTTGAGGAAATTTGCTACAAGTTTCCTGTTTACAGTTTTCATTTTTGTTGCGATTTGAATAAGATACAGAGGCTCTGGCTGGGCATGAGGTTGAAGATGAAGTTCAGGCCATGGACTTGTTTACTATCATATATTTATTGTTTTGGTTATATAAACGAATATATAGCCACCCTAGTGGTAGAAACGCGCGCCTGTGACTAGAGGGACCTGGGTTCAAGCCCCAGTGGTACCCTTTTGGATTTTTTTTCATATTTTGTTTTGCATTCTGACTTTTTTGGACAGGCGCTGGGCCACCCTTGGGCTTTATGTGTTTTTTCTTACTTCTCACCCCCTGTTTCACTTACACAGCCCCTGGCCCATTTTTATTTTTCTTTTTCTTTTATTTATTTATTTGTTTTCTGAAATATTATATTTAATATGAAAAAATCAGAAAAAATATAAAAATATTAGATTTATATTTTGACATAGTTTATTTATTTTTTCTCACATGAAATTTTGGCTGCAGATACTCAATGTCACGTTCAATGTTATGACACCGTATCTGACTTTCTATAAGAAAGTAAATACAAAAACAGTAAAGAACACAGTCAATTGTTTACCCAGTTCAGTGTGCAACAACACCTACTCTGGGGGCTACCAAGCCAGGGAGGAAATCCACTATAAGAGATATTAATTCAGGAATAAACCAACCAGTTTATCTCCTTCACTTAAGACCTACCCAATGCAACTTCAATCTAAGTACAACTTAAACCTGAGTTCCTACTCACTCCCCCTCAATCACAGCAGTGATACTTAAAACAATTGACTAATGATTTAATGAAGACACACTTCAAAACATACACTTGATTATGCTTCACAGCTTTTTAATCAAGCAACACAAACACTCTTGCTTCACAGCTTTGAGTGATACATAACCCTTACAATTAAAACCTATTCCAAGTCACTTATCACAATGATACTTGCTTGGATTACAATATTTAAAACTATACATCTTCTAAAAGATCTTCTGTCAAAAAGGGATAAATTCCAAACAGCAGCCTTGTTGAATATATAGCAGCTGCATCTTCAGTTAGGGTTTCCACAAAAATCTAGGGTTAATTCCGTTTGACCTTAAGACTTGGTCACGGGACTTTAGCAACCAGGTTAGGGTTGAGCTAGGTTAACCCCAAGTCCACGAGATTTTCTGTTCTGGAAAGACTGAGTCATTTTCTTGAAAAAACTCAGAATTACCCAAACTGCATAACTGTTAGTTCAGAACAGGATGTCTTAACATTTGTTATGACATCTGAATTCCTGTCTACTGATTTTGGTAAATGTGATCTTTTTGCAAAATGCTCAGATACACACTCATAAACAACAGCACCTGTATGACAATATTTTTCTGCAAAGGTACCTAATAAATCAGTACCTAATAAACTAGAATGTTATGACATCAGTCATGACATTCACACACCTGGTTTTACCAAAAATTCATGCCAATAACTAAACAACTACAAACTCCCCCTTTGGCAGATTTTTGGCTAAAGCCCCTAAGCAATCAGAGATAGATAGCAGCAGAATAAATATGACTGCAGAAAAATAGAATGTCTATCAAGTAGTTGACCACAAAATAATATCTCCCCCTCTTTAGCCACAAACGGGCCAAAGATACATGTTCTTAAAAGTTATACAGTCATCCCAAACAAAGTAGTAAAAACAACAACTAAAATCTGAACACACTTGTAAACTCCACCAGGGACTAGCATCAACTCCACCAACCTTTAAGCACTGTCCCCTTCAGAGGAGCTAGTTTCTTCAGTATTGAGTTGATCTTCAACAGCACCCTCTTCCCTTCTGTTTCCTTCAGCTTCCTCCTTTTCTAACCTGGCAATTAGGTTTTCTAGGGTCTTTTTCCTAGTCTCCAGCTCTTTGCAGGTCTCTTTCAATACAGCTATAACATCAGATGTTTTGGACTGAGTCTTCACAGATGATGTCTCAGATGATGTTATGACAATATCAGGAGCATGAGATCCCTGAAACAGCTTGTAGTGTAACCCAAGAGCAGGAGCTCTTTTGCAAGCAGTATCTCTTGCCACCAGGATATCAGGGTACTGTGCAAGGATAATTCCACACAGGAGGGAGGGAAAGGCAATAGGGCCTTTGACAGCAAAGCTACCAGCATGTTTTAGAGTTTGTTCAAAAATATACCTGCCATAGTCAAATTCAGTCTTGGTTCCCACAGCATAAATAAATCTCCCCAATCCTGTGGAGATAGTAGATTTATGGTTTGTAGGGACCCAGTTGGCTGCACCAATCTTGTGCAGGATGGCAAATTTCATGCTTAGTTTGCTGGCATTCAGCTTGCCTTTCAAGGGCCAGCACTTGACTTGTCTTGCCGTGATGGTTTGACAAACTTCATTGTCAGTGACTTCCAGTTCAGGGCAATCCTCATTTGATCTTCCAAGAAATTTGTTAATTTCTGATGGAGAGAAATTAACCCTTCTTCCTCTAACATAAACACATTCAAAGTCAGCTGACCTTCCATCAGCACATTCATCAGACAAGTTAACTATGAACTCCTTGACCAGATTTTCATAGCACTTGGTAAATTTTACCACAGTCTTCATCAGTCCAGCAGTTTTAATCAGGTCCATGATTTCCTTGCACTCCATGGCATCATTGTTTAGCTCTCTTTCTAAAGCTATTCTCTTCAAGCAAACATACTTCCATCTGTTGGCATTGTCAGGGTGGTGAAAAGAGATATTGTCTATTGGGACTTCAGGAACTCTAGCCATTTTGCTGGAGGGGAGTTTCCTTCTGATATGAATTTCTTCAGCATCAATCTCAAACTCTGATTCCTCATCAGAATCAGAAGACTCAGGTTCTTTTCTTTTCTTTGTAATTGGTTGTCTACCAGTATGCACTTGGGATTTCACCTTCCCTTTGGACTGACCAGTTTTCACAAATTCTACCCCAGTCTTGCCTTCAGCCTTGGATTTCTTATTAGCAGGTTTCTCTTTGGTCATACATTGTGCAGCATTCTGATTACCCTTTCTTTTCATCATTCTCCTAGCTATGCTAGGGTTTACATTGGCAATTAGATCATTGTCTGAGTATTCCTCATCCACATAATTGACAGGTGGATCAACAGTTTTCTCTGAAGGGTTCTGAAAGTTGTCATTTGGTGTCACAACATTCTCAGAGACATCTACATTTGCTTCAACATTTGGGCTTGCTGATTCTTGATTTAATGGGACAGAAATCCCCGGTACAGAGTGGTTTTCGCTTAGTATTCTTGTAACAAGCCTAGCAATTGCTTGATGAACTTGAGCTGATCCTTCCCTATTTGGTACAGAGGAAGAAGGATGAGAAGGATTACCAGAAGCAGTAGCTTGAGCTCTTCCTGCATGCCTAGTTCTCATATTTTTGACTTTGGAGGGGTCAGTTGCCATTTCTCTGAGAGGAGTGATCTCCAGGACTTTAGAATCTATGCATGTGGTGATTGCTCGAGAATATTGGTCAGATGATGAAGATGAAGTGGTCGCCTTGGTTGAAGATGATGTTTGAGACATTTTGATTGACTTAGAGCACCAGTAGCAATTTGAAAGAAAACTTTGATTGAGAGAAGGGAATAGGTTGTAAAGTCGAGAGAGGTAGGAGGCAAATGAGAGTCTATTCAACTTCTTAATAATTTTGAAAGAATTGGAAAAACATATGATTAACCCACTAAAAATAGACTTAACAAAAATAACTCCTTCAACCCTTGCTTTAAGCAAAATTAATTGCTATAATTTCTCATGTTGGCAAATACCCATCTTGCCCCTCAAGTTTTCAAGTTGATTTCCATCAAGAGCCTTGGTAGAAAAATCAACCAGCTGAGGCTTAATGATACCATGTTCCAGTTTAATTGTCTTCTTCTCTACAAGGTCAATGTGCTTGGTCCTGCTATGCTGAATAGGGTTCTTGGAAATATTGATTGTATTCAGATTGTCACAATACAATGTCACAACATCTTGTGAGACATTATACTCAGTGAGCATCTGTTTTGTCCAGATAATTTGAGAACAGCTACTACCAGCTGCAACTATTTTAGCACAGAGTTGAAAAGGCAATCTTTTGACATGAATCATAGCTCTGGCAGATTCCTGTATGATCCTATTTTTCCTTCTGTCAACTCCATTTTGATGAGGAGTTATAGGAGAAGAGACTTCATGACTCATTCCTTCTGAGAAACAGAATTTATTAAACTTGTTGTTTCCAAAATCCTTGTCATGATCACTTCTGATTCTGACAATACATCCTTCTTTTTGGGTTTTCTTGCACTGTTCTCTAGAAACTTCAAGGTTATTCACCACATCATAGACATATCTCTTTTTACCAAGCCTTTCAATTTGATGTTCACCACAAACCCTCCTTTTATCAATTTGCAGTCTTGGAATCCTTCTGACTGCTTCCGTAGAGATAGTTCTTTTCATTCTTCTTAGATGAAGATGGTCAAGTTTATGGTGCCACAGTTTCATCTCTTTTTCTTCTTTAGTAATAGAACACATAGTGGAGTTATTAGTGTTCTCAGGCTGCCACAAGTAACAGTTATCTTTAGATCTGATTCCTTTCATTACAACTTCTAGTTTTTCATTAATTACTAGACATTCAGATTTTGAGAAGTTGACCTTGAATCCTAGATCACACAATTGACTGATACTAATGAGATTAGCAGTCAGACCTTTTACCAATAGTACTTCATTCAGATTTGGAACTTCAGGGCAGTCCAAATTACCAACTCCTTTGATTTCACCTTTAGCACCATCTCCAAAGGTCACATAACTAGTGGTGTGAGGTTTAACATGATTGAGAATGTTCTTTATTCCAGTCATGTGCTTAGAGCACCCACTGTTAAAGTACCAGCCCTCCTTTGCAGAGACTCTCAGGGAAGTGTGGGCTATCAGGGCAGTAGCCTTTTTCTTCCATTGAGGAGTATGTGGTACCCTTTTTGACTTAGGTTTAACACCTGAGTTTTGATTAGGGTATCCATGCAATTTGAAGCAGAAAGGCTTTATGTGGCCATACCTCCCACAATGATGACATCTCCATCTTTGGTACTTTTTCTTCATATATCTCTGTTCCTGATGTTGAGAGTTGTGTTGAGACATCTGCTTTGACATTTGTTTAACAGGCCTGATCTTCTTGTCTGCACCAGATTTCTTAGCTTCCATAAATCCTAGTCCAGATTTGTTTCCCACATTTTGTCCAACCTGAAGGATCTCTTCCAATTTGTCTGTTCCATTAGTCAGCATCTTGACAGATTTGGTCATTTGGTTCAGTTGTGAGTTCAGCAATTGAACTTCCCCTTCTAGATGACTTATAGTTTCAAGGTCTGCCCTTTTTTCAGCCTCCAACTTTATGATGAGTTTTGATTGTTTCTCATTCTGCACACAGACTTCAGCACTTCTGATACACAATTTCTTGTAAGTATCAGCCAGTTCTTCAAATGTCACTTCTTCATCACTAGTGTCACTTTCAGAGGTACAAACACCAGTTAGAGCAGTAACTAGTTTGGCAGATTCTTCTTCAGAATTACTTTCTGAATCACAGTCAGACCAAGTAACAGTCATTCCTTTCTTTTGTTTCTTAAGAAAGGTAGGACATTCAGCTCGAATATGCCCATATCCTTCACAACCATGGCATTGAATTCCTCTGTCTTAATTTCCCTTCTCTTCTGACCTTGGTCTTCTGCTGGAACTGTCAATGTCAGAGGGAATGTTATGAACATTAGACCTTGACTTTGGATCTATTCTTTTGATGAGTTTGTTGAATTGTCTTCCAAGCATGGCTATAGCTTCTGAAATATTTTCTTCTTCATCCTCCTTGTTTTCCACATCAGTGTTGGATACAAGTGCTATGCTCTTGTTCTTCTTGTCACCATTTTCAGTGATCCCCATCTCAAAAGTCTGAAGAGACCCAATAAGTTCATCCACTTTCAACTTGCTGATGTCCTGGGCTTCCTCTATGGCAGTTACCTTCATTGCAAATCTTTTAGGCAAGGATCTGAGAATCTTTCTCACCAATTTTTCTTCTGACATCTTTTCTCCCAGTGCTCCTGAGGTGTTGTCAATCTCCAAGATGTTCATGTGAAACTCATGAATGGTTTCATATTCCATCATTTTTAGATTCTCAAACTTGGTAGTCAACATCTGAAGCCTTGACATTTTTACTTTGGAAGTGCCCTCATGGGTAGTTTTGAGAGTGTCCCAAACTTCCTTGGCCAGTTCATATTGATGTACTAGTCTGAATATGTTTCTATCAATTCCATTGAACAAGGCATTTAAAGCTTTGGAATTTCCCAGGGCTAACTCATCTTCTTCTTTACTCCAATCTTCCTCAGGCTTCAGACTGATTGTCCCATCTTTCTCAGTTATGGTGGGATGGTTCCATCCTTTGTCAGCAGCTCTCAAGGCCTTTTTGTCCAGAGATTTTAAGAAGGCAATCATAGGAGGTTTCCAGTAGTCATAATTTGTTCCATCCAGAATGGGTGGTCTATTTCCAAAAACTCCTTCTTTGTCCATAGTGCCAGAAAGTGATATCCCTAGATCTCACCCAGTAATACAGGCAGGGTGCCTGCTCTGATGCCAAATGAAATTCTGGCTGTAGATACTCAATGTCACGTTCAATGTTATGACACCGTATCTGACTTTCTATAAGACAGTAAATACAAAAACAGTAAAGAACACAGTCAATTGTTTACCCAGTTCAGTGTGCAACAACACCTACTCTAGGGGCTACCAAGCCAGGGAGGAAATCCACTATAAGAGATATTAATTCAGGAATAAACCAACCAGTTTATCTCCTTCACTTAAGACCTACCCAATGCAACTTCAATCTAAGTACAACTTAAACCTGAGTTCCTACTCACTCCCCCTCAATCACAGCAGTGATACTTAAAACAATTGACTAATGATTTAATGAAGACACTCTTCAAAACATACACTTGATTATGCTTCACAGCTTTTTAATCAAGCAACACAAACACTCTTTCTTCACAGCTTTGAGTGACACATAACCCTTACAATTAAAACCTATTCCAAGTCACTTATCACAATGATACTTGCTTGGATTACAATATTTAAAACTATACAGCTTCTAAAAGATCTTCTATCAAAAAGGGATAAATTCCAAACAACAGCCCTGTTGAATATATAGCAGCTGCATCTTCAGTTAGGGTTTCCACAAAAAGCTAGGGTTAATTCCGTTTGACCTTAAGACTTGGTCACAGGACTTTATCAACCAGGTTAGGGTTGATCTAGGTTAACCCCAAGTCCACGAGATTTTCTGTTCTGGAAAGACTGAGTCATTTTCCTGAAAAAACTCAGAATTACCCAAACTGCATAACTGTTAGTTCAGAACAGGATGTCTTAACATTTGTTATGACATCTGAATTCCTGTCTACTGATTTTTGTAAATGTGATCTTTTTGCAAAATGCTCAGATACACACTCATAAACAGCAGCACCTGTATGACAATATTTTTCTGCAAAGGTACCTAATAAACTAGAATGTTATGACATCAGTCATGACATTCACACACCTGGTTTTACCAAAAATGCATGCCAATAACTAAACAACTACATCACACAAAAATTATTTTATTTACTCATACTTTATTTATTTTGACTAATTGTTTTGTAAATTTAATAAAAAAAACTAGGTTTTTACTTATTTTCTTTTACACCATTCAAATATATTTTTTTTAAAACCAAAAATGACCAAAAATATTTTATAATACAAATTATTTTTAAGACAAAAAAATACCAAAAATATTCTTCTTTCAAACTTAATTTCTTTTTTTAATCAATTAATAGATTAAGTTTTTATTTGAATTCTTTTCCTAGTAAATTTAGGTTTTACTTTTACTATATTAATTAGTTATTTTATTTTAGTTAATTAGTTTAAAACCAACCCCTTTTTACTAAAAAATCAATAAAACATCCATTTACTTTACATTTACATTCTTATACATTTATTCATTTTTGTACATTGTTTATTTCAATTCTTGTCCAAATTCAATATGGTTGTAATAGATAAATAAGCTTTATTTTCTTGCAATCCCCATTTATAAATTGTACCCCCCCTCCCACGAGTATTGTAATAGTTTAGTAATCTTAAATTCCGCAATTTATCGCTTTATATACAAATGTTAGTAATTAGGGTTTGTATTGAAAGACTATAACCAATCAATTAGAAAAACCTAATCAAAGACTAAACCAAGCATGAAAAATAATACACTTGCACACAAGCACCCCTAGGGTAAATCCACTTGGTTGCCTTACTAAATGGCCATATTACGCATGTGAGGTATCTTAGCAAAAACAAGAAAAATACAAGATCATAGTCCCTTGATGACGCTATCTATGTTGCCTTTCAAATGATCTTAGTCCCTAAAAATAGAATGCTAAGATACCTTGCAATATTGCTAATCATGGTTATGCGATGACCCTCACCCGTCCCGTTCTCATCCAAAGATAGGGTTACTTATCAAATCAATGGTGAGATAACAATGTCAAAGGAAAGAGGAAATGAACGTGAAAGACTTTTGAGTAAGTAGAATGCTCCTAATTACTTTCTCAATTTCAAAAAACAAAACATCCTTTCTATTTTCAGAACAAACACCTACACTTTCAAAATATCTTACAAAACTTGAAAACATTTTCAAAAGATCAAACACTTTGTATACATTCTTACGAACGAGAATCATTACAAAGTTTACCTAAACAATGGCCTCTTTACAAAATACTTTCAAAAACCACACAAAGCACAATTTCAAACAAAATTAAGTGATCCAGCAAGTAACTAAGAGCCCATTGAAAACCATGGATGAAAAGGGTGTTAATTCCTTCCCTTTTCATGATCTACCCCCCGAACTCAAGAAACAATCTCAAAGGTCTTTCCTGTGCTTTTTCACCTTTCCTTTTGGATAAAAGAAAAGTTGGTGGCGACTCTTGTTAACCGCAACATTTGCGATAAAACGCAAAACACCCAAGTCAGTTCTCCCACCGTATCACAGAACTGGTGACTATGCTGGGGAAAATTCTAAAAGTGGGGTTACCTTAGGGTTAGATCATATTTACTTGCTTCCATTGTTTTACTTGTTTTCTTTACATTATGCTTCTTTATTTGGGTTTGAATCCTCTACCCAGATTTGGGTTACCTTATAGGTAAGTAGCAATACATTGTGGAAACTGTGCAGGGTATACCGACATGGTTTAAGCAATAGCAAGTTAGTGCAACATATTTGTGGGTACCGGTAGCCCTTGAGTTAAGCAAGGAGAATATGGGGCCGCTGAGTGATGTCATGAAGCGCTAATGAACTTTTAGAACCTTTACTTGACCAACTTGGCCTTTAGGACATAGTGAGATGACTGACTTTGGTGCATTTCGAAGTTGGTAGATACTCGATACTACACTCATTAAGGTTTGGTTTTTTGGGATGTTTCGGTTGCCATTAAAGAGGCTTGTGCTGAAACAATGACCAAGGAAACAAACCAGTGATATTAAGCTCCTTAGAACACGGTTACTACTACTAGGACAGGTTTGAGCCAACTAAACTTCAAGAGGGTACTTACCTATGAGACTCCATGAAAGCCTAAACCTAAGACCTTGTTTGCTTTGTTTGTGTATACTTACTTGTACATAACTTCATGAACATCATAACGTCATACTCATTCACTAACCATTTCTAGGATTTTGGGATTTATCTTTGTTCTGTTTTATAGGACATGGATTCTATTCGCAGAAAAACCATTCAGGTCAATCTTGTAAGGATCCCTCCACAACTTAAATTGTTAGCTTCAAGGATTCCAAAAAAATTCTCCATTCACCGAGAGACATGGTCGCCTACTAAACTTGGTCACCTCCAACACTGATGAAGACATGATGAAGGTGCTCTTTCAGTTCTTTGATCCTTTACATCATTGCTTCACATTTCCTGATTATCAACTTGTGCCAACTTTGGAAGAATTCTCCCAACTCTTGAGGATTCCCATTCTCAATCAACTACCTTTCAACGGTACGGAAAGAGATCCAAAGCCGGATGATATTGCTCAAACTCTACACTTGCAATCATCTGATGTCACAACCAATTGGGAAATAAGGAGTGGTGTCAAGGGTTTCCTAGAAAAGTTTTTGTTTGAGAAAGCCCAAAACTGTTGGAACTCTTTGGATTTGCAAGCTTTTGAGGAAATTGTGGCTCTCCTCGTCTATGGGATGGTTTTGTTTCCAAATCCTGACCAACTCATAGATGTGAACACCATCAAAATCTTCATGTATTGTAACCCGGTGCCTACTTTGTTAGGGGACATCTTACATTCCTTTCACACTCGCACCATGAGGAAAAGGGGTATCCTTATGTGTTGCACTCCTCTCTTGGCAAGATGGTTCATTTAACATCTTCCCCAATTTGTATTGAAGAACGAGCAAGGTTCAAGATGGTCACAAAAGTTGATGACGCTCAAACATTCAGACATTCATTGGTGTTCCTGGTCCATAGAGAATGTTACTATTGTCGACCGTTGTAGGGAATTCCCTAATGTCCCTTTACTTGGCATTAGGGGAGGTATCACATACAACCCTTTCTTAGCCTTAAGACAGTTTGGTTACACTCGAATGGATGGCCCACATGAGATGCTCATTCAAGGTTTGGTATTTGACTACGAGAACGACGATCAAGGTCTTCGCCAGAGATTTATCCGAGCTTGGAGGATGTTGAACAAGGTAGATAGCAAGATATTGGGGCACAAGAATTCCATCCCTCTTGAGCCTTTCCTCAAATGGGTACGAACTCGTGCTCATAGTCTTATGATGCATTATCCCTCCATTCTCCCGGTAATCATTGAGCCTGTTATGGAAGGAGATGTTCCATACACTATCCTACATCCTGACATGCCCACCTCTCTTGAAGACTTACAAAGAGATTGGATACAACTCAAGGGGGAGCGAGATACCTTCGAAGCCCAATTCTACGCTAGCGAGAAGAAGGTTTTGGAACTCACTAAGCAACTTCATGAGGAGAGGAACTTGAATGCCTACATCGCACCAAAGAGGATGCGTACTACCTTTTTATCTTAGAGATCTTGTATTGTTTTGCCCAAAGAGGCATTGATGTACTCAAGCTTTAATTTATTAATATAACGTGTGTTTCCTTTTTGTCTAAAACAAATTTGAATCTTTAAAATCCTTGAAATCATTGCATATACATCTACCATTCATCATAACATAAGCAGGTTTCTTGCAACAAGTCTCCTCATCTTTCTACTATTTATTTCAGTAAGATGGATCTCGAGCAGACGGTGAAGGACCTCCAAGCACAGAATACTCAGTTTCAACAGATGTTCTTAACTCTATCCAAAGGACAAGAAGAGTTGAAGACTTTGCTGGTTGAAGAGAAGAAAAAGAAAACAAATAAAATAACCGAAGTTCTAAACATGGGAAGAAGATTCCAAGGACAAGCAAGAAGGACCCTAGACTTTGCAACGTCATCTGGTGAGAAAGACAATCAAGATGGGAAAGGCAAGGAAGCAGTTGTCCAGCCAGATTTAGAAGAGGAAGAAGAAGAAGAAGATTATTCTGAAGAACAATATCCTCCAGCCGACGATAAGTATAAGCATCTGGAAGAACGGTTAAGTGCAATGGAAATCCAAAAAGTGCCTGGATTGGACTTTGAGGAATTGGGGTTAGTATTTGGGATTGTCATTCCTCCAAAATTCAAAGCACCGGTGTTCGCCAAATATGACGGAGTTTCTTGTCCCAAAATGCATCTCCGGTCTTATGTGAGGAAAATACAACCTCACACTGCCGACAAGGATTTATGGGTACACTTCTTTCAAGACTATGGGCAAAAATGGAGGGGCTTAGCAGGAAGAGTCCAGCCTCCCCTATCATAAAGAGAGTTAGTAGATATGTTTTTGGGCACCTTATCCGGTCCTTTCTTCAATCACTTAATTGGGAGTTCATCGGCAGGTTTTACCGAATTGATATTGACCAAAGAAAGGGTGGAAGTCAGGATAAAGAATGGGGAGATTCCAAAAGATGCATCCTCTGCTGCTGTAAGGAAACCATTCATTGGAAAGAAAGAAGTTGTTGTTGTATATCCTCAGAGAAATCAAGATAGGGCTGAACGCCGTCTAATGGTGGGGGTTGTCATGATTCCTACACCTGCTCCTGCTCAGCAAAGAAGCAACCAGCCAAGAACGGAAAGACCAGTCAGACAGTTCACCCGAATTAACATGACATTATCTCAAGTATTTCCATATTTGTTGATATCCAATCAAATGACTTTGAAATAAGCTCCAAAGAATCCTAACACAACCTCTCCTCATTATCATCCTAACGCCCGCTGTGCATACCATTCTGAGAGTCTCGACCATGACACTAACAACTGTTGGGCTCTGAAGAATAAAGTACAAGACCTTCTTGAAGCCAAAGAGATTGAATTCTACGCGCCAGAAATTCCCAATGTAATCACTGCCCCTATGCCAAAACACAACTGTGATGTCAATTCCATTGAGGAAGATATGTTTTTTACTTTGGTTGATGAACTTGTGACCTCACTCCTGACTATAAAAAAGAACTTGTTGAATGCTAGTGTATTCCCAGGCTGTGATGAAAGTTGTCATTTATGTTTATCCTCACCAACCAGTTGTCATTTGTTAAAAGCAGGCATTCAATGCCTAATAGATAACAAGGAGATTTTGTTCGAAAAGACTTCTATTCCAACTGTTTCTTATAATGATGTTTCCATCGTGACCATTTCCACCAATTCTTCCAGGGTCTCCACCAAAAGACACGTTAGAATTACATCAGTTCCTAAAGTAGCTCCGTTGATAATTACAATTCCTGGACCAATCCCGTAATCGTCAGACAAAACAGTCCCATTGAATTATGGAGGTGATGTCTACTATCACGGTATCAAGCAAGATTGGCCAGCTGCTGAAGATTAAAGTTCTGAGAAAGTTGACTCTGATATGAGTAACATCACAGGGAATAGCAAGATAACCCACAGTGGAAAGGTATTCTCTCCAGAAATTGCTCCTCCAAAAGCTATTTTTGGACCCGTAATCATTCATGTTGTTGTTGCTCCTCCAAAAGCTATTCCCAGTCCTGCAATCATCTCTGCTAATACTCCTGTTGACAAAACTATTACAATCCCTATTATCACCCCTATTGACATTCTTGTTGCCGAGTCAACCGAGACTCGAGGTAAAGGTATTCTGGTTGAGCCTGTTTGGACGAAGGCATAATTAGTAGTTATCCCTGAGTCCTCCCGAAAATAGATGGAGGAAATTCTAAAGATCATAAAAAGAAGCGACTATAACGTAGTCAAGAAACTGGGGCAAACTACATCAAAAATTTCCATGCCGACTTTATTATTATGTTCCGAGGCTCATGCAAAGGCCTTTGTAAAGTTCCTTAAAACTGTCCATGTACCCCAAGAAACATCTATCGATCAGTTCCAAGACTGCGTAGCCAGCTTGACCGCAGATAATGGTTTAGGTTTTTCGGATGCTGATTTAACACTAAGAGGGAGGAAGCATAACGAGGCATTGTGTGTCTCAGTCGAATGAAGGGGCACAACCTTGGCTCATGTCTTGGTTGATACCGGTTCATCTCTGAATGTGTTGCCTAAAAAAGCTCTTGATAGGGTTGACTGTGAAGGATTGATCTTGAAGCCTAGCAACATAGTAGTGAGGGCCTTCGACGACTCAAAGAGGATGGTGCATGGGGAAGTGGACATCCCCATAAAAGTTGGAACCTAAAAATTTGATTTAACCTTTTATGTAATGAATATTCGCCCTTCATATTCTTGCTTATTAGGCCGACCATGGATTCACAATGCCGGTGTCGTTACCTCTATGTTGCATCAAATGCTGAAATATCCAATTCAAGGGGAAATCATCAATGTTCATGGAGAAGAAGAGTATATGGTAAGTCATCTAAATTCCTTAAGATATATGGAATTAGATGGTGAATTTATTGAAACTCCATTCCAGCACTTTGAAGAAGTCCCGCAAGCTGTGGCAGAAACCAAGGTTATTTCTCAATTCTCAAAGATTACAAGACCTCCACTCAAGATGTCATCTTTAAAAGATGCCAAGGCAATGATAGAAGAAGGTGGGTGCACTATTTAGGGCCAACTCCCAGATGTCCCATACAAATATGACAAATTTGGTTTGGGTTTCACTTCAGGAGCCCAGAAGGTTGTACACCACGCTCGTGTCGGAGGATCGCCCTTGAAGATCAGCAACCACCAAGTCAGTGCCATAGAGGAGGATGAAGACAACTATAACCTGGAGGATTGGATTTTCCCATCTGTCAGTGGAGGGCTCAGCAACTGGGAGGCTAGACATTTTGTCACGATCACATTTATCCCACAATAATTTGTCTTTAAATTTTGTCGAATCTGTAATATTAAAACAATTCAGACTCTTAAAACCTTGTGTCTTACCCGAGGCACAATGGTCCATTTGTATGGGTTCTTATCTCATTTCCATATGACATTAATGAATCATGGACGTTTTTTGCATACAAACTTTATGCTCATTGTTTTTCTTTTTTACATTTTCATTTCTTTCAAAGATAGCTATACTCTTACACACACTCACACTCACAATGCAGGTCTACATCCACTCAGGATCCCATGGGTAACGGTTCCTCTATGGCCTTTTGGGACTTTGAAAATCTAATCTACCAAGCCGAAGAAGAAGGTGAGGAATATTGTGAAGTTCCAGGAGAACTCTCCAGGTTACTACAACAAGAAGAGAGGACCATTCAGCCCCCCGAAGAACCAGTGGACACAATTAGCCTAGGTACCGAAGAAGACAAGAGAGAAGTCAAGGTGGGTGCCAATCTGGAACCCAGTGTCAAAGAGCGTCTGATTCAGCTGCTACATGATTATGTTGAGGTCTTTGCCTGGTCGTATGAAGACATGCCAGGACTTTATGTAGATATCATAGTACATTGTCTACCTACAAAAGAGGATTGCCCACTGGTAAAGCAAAAGGACTGTCACATGAGACCAGACATGTCAGAGAAGATCAAAGCAGAAGTCATGAAATAATTCAGCACCGGATTCTTGGTTGTCACCTCCTATCCGCAACGGGTTGCCAATGTTGTTCCCTTGCCTAAAAAGGATGGCAAGGTACGAATGTGCGTGGACTACATAGATTTGAATCGGGCGAGCCCTAAGGATGATTTCCCACTTCCCCACATTGATATTATAGTTGACAATACGGTGCAGCATAAAGTGTCTTCCTTCATGGACGATTTCTCAGGCTACAACCAAATCAAAATGGCGCCTGAGGACATGGAGAAAACAACCTTTGTCACACAGTGAGGCATATTCTGCTACAAGGTTATGCCATTCGGGCTGAAGAATGTTAGGGCAACCTATCAACATTCCATGGTAGCTCTATTTCACGACATGATACATCATGAAATAGAGTACTATGTGGACGACATGATAGCTAGATCTCAAACAGAAGAAGAGCATATTGATCATTTACAGAAACTGTTTGAGAGGCTAAAGAAGTACAAGCTAAGGTTGAACCCAAATAAATGCACGTTTGGGGTGAGGTCCGTTAAACTCCTAGGCTTTGTTGTCAGCAATAAAGGTATTAAAGTGGATCCTGCCAAGGTGAAAGCAATATAAGAGATGCCAGCTCCTCATACTGAGAAGGAATTCAGAGGATTATTGGGACGGTTAAACTACATTGCCAGATTCATTTCTCACCTAACAGCTGCTTGTGAACAAATCTTCATATTACTGAAGAATGATCAAGTAGTCAAGTGGAATGACGAGTGCCAAACTACTTTCGACAAGATCAAAGAGTACCTGCAAGAGCCTCCTGTTTTGATGCCACTAGTCGAGGGAAGACCCTTGATCATGTATCTAACTGTTTTAGAAAATTCAATGGGGTGTGTGTTGGGGAAGCATAACGAGTCTGGCCGAAAAGAGCATGATATTTATTACATGAGCAAAAAGTTTACCGACTGTGAAACAAGATTTTCACTGCTCAAGAAAACTTGATGCGCTCTGGCATGGGCTGCTCACCAGCTAAGATAGTATATGCTGACCCATACTACCTTATTGATATCTAAAATGGATCCAATAAAATACAACTTCGAGAAACCTGCCCTCTCTGGGAGGATAGCAAGATGGAAGATGATCCTGACAGAATATGACATACAATATACCACCCAGAAAGTAATAAAGGGCAGTGTACTAGCTGATTACCTGGTTCACCAAGCTGTGGAAGACTACTAGTCCATGAAGTTCGAATTCCCAGATGAAGACATCATGATGGTAAACAACTATGAAGAACTCAGACCATATGATGGAACTGAACAAGGATCTCGATGGGCCCTGGTTTTTGATGGGGCATCCAACGCACTCGGCAATGGTATTGGTGTTGTACTCATATTTCCTGAAGGATGTCATACTCCCTTTACGACAAGACTCTGCTTCAATTGTACAAACAACATGGCAGAATACGAAGCGTGCATCTTTGGTCTCAAACCTGCCATATATTTGGGGATTAAATCCTTAAATGTATTCAGAGATTCAGCTTTGGTCATCATCCAGATCAAAGGAGAATGGGACACCAAACACACTAACCTTATCCCCTACAAAGAACATGTGCTGACATTGATCCCACATTTTGAGAAGATTACCTTCGAGCATTTCCCGCGAGAAGAAAATCAGCTAGCAGACGCACTAGCCACAATGTCATCCATGTTTAAACTTAAATGGGATAACGAGGCTCCCCAGATCACCATTGAACGAATGGATGAACCAGCTCACTGTCACGAGATTAATACTGAAGAAGTAGTGGACCAGCCTTGGTTTCATGAAGTCAAGAGGTATCTCGAGGCTCAAGAATATTCGGAAGGAGCTTCAATCAATGATAAGAAGTTCTTAAGGAGATTCTCTGCTAAGTTCTTCCTTAGTAATGGTATTCTCTACAAACGCAACCATGACTCTGTTTTTCTTCATTGCATAGACAAGGTTGAGGAAGAAAAGATCATTATTGATCTACATGAAGGCACTTTTGGCACCCATTCCAGTGGTCATACGATGGCAAAGAAGATCCTACGGGCAGGCTATTACTGGTCTACCATGGAAGCAGATTGCTATCAACACTCTCGAACCTGCCACAAGTGTCAGATTTATGCTGACAAGGTGCAGGTACCTCCAGTTCCTTTGAATGTCTTGACAGCTCCTTGCCCCTTTGCTATGTGTGGCATCAATATGATTGGGGAAATCAAGGCAACAGCCTCTAATGGACACCGCTTCCTCTTGGTGGCCATTGACTATGTCACAAAGTGGGTTGAGGCAGCTTCTTTCGCTTCTGTTACCAAGAATGTTGTCGCCCAGTTCATCAAGAAAAATCTCATTTGTCGGTACGGTATCCTAGAGAGGATCATCATAGACAATGGTACGAATCTAAACAATACTATGATCACCGCCTTCTGCGAGCAATTCAAGATCCAGCATCACAATTCTTCCCCTTACCGGCCCAAGATGAATGGTGTTGTCGAAGCTGCAAATAAGAACATTAAAAAGATCATACAGAAAATGACAGTCACGTACAAAGAATGGAATGAGATGCTACCATTCGCTCTGCACGGGTATCGTACCACAGCGCGCACATCAACGGGGGCAACACCCTACTCTCTGGTATACGACATGGAGGCTGTCTTTCCTATTGAAGTCCAGATCCCCTCTTTGAGAATTATGAAGGATGCAGGGCTGAATGAAGAAAATTCGATCCAGACTCGACTTGATCAACTAAACTTGATTGATAAGAAAAGGCTTATTGATGTCTGTCATGGTCAGATGTATCAAAAACGGATGATCAAGGCTTTCAACAAAAAGGTCAGACGCCAAGTGTATCAAGTTGGGGATCTGGTGATCAAACGTATCATACTATTGCAAGGTGATCCCAGGGGAAAATGGACTCCTACATATGAAGGACCGTTTGTAATCAAAAGCATATTCTCTGGTGTAGCAATGATCTTGACCACTATGGATGGAGACGACCTGCGGCACCCCGTGAACGCGGACATAATCAAAAGATACTACGCATAAGAAACCCACTAGGTTGACACACTTAGGCAAAACAAGGGCATCCCGGCGAACCAAAAAGGTTCGGGAAAAAATTAGGGATAAAACAATAAAAAATCTGTACATCCGGCAAGTTGAAAACCCGAAAGGGAAGCTTGGGCAAAAAAGGGTATCCCGGTGGACTGAAAACCCAAAAGGATGGTCCAAGCAAAAGTTAGGGAATTAAAGTGTATGACTATGTCCTGTTGGATCACCTTACGGACAACCTGCAAACTCGATGATTATGATTAATTCAATCAGCTTCGGACAAGGCAACAAATAGATAATATGCTCAGAGACACGAAGGCTATAGCAGAATGGGAACCCCGTGGGATTATTTCACATAGCTATCTTTTCTTTGTATCAAATTTTCATTTTTTTACGACGGCATTCTCTTACTAGAATGGTTGTCTCATTGTACAAAAATACTTACTCAAAGTAAATACAAAGATATCCCTTTGAAAGTGCAAAACTATCTGTTTTTCTTTACTCTTGTGTTTGTTTACGAAAACGTCCAATGATTTATTTTTGAACATATGCATTTGAACGTAACTACCATTTACAAATGAACAAAATAGAAAGGAAATCACTAATGACTTTAAGAGATAGGGAAATATCTTTAAGTTATTCCATAAAATCTCTCGCAGTGTGCAGTTTAATACCCAGCGGAACAAAACTTCCAGTTATCACTCCCCGTTAGAAGTCGCCAAATTTCTCAGGATTTCACAAGCAGTACACGATGTTTCCCTTACAACAGAGTTTATTTCTTTAAGCGGGAATTCATCAACACTTCAAAACATGAAGACTTGCACTCTGTATCCTCAGCAGCAGTCGGGGATTTATTTTCCCCAATTCAAGCAAGCAGTGTAGTAGGTTAGATCACATACGCATACATCACATCCATATATCATAAACAATGATAACACGAATGCATGTATCACAATCTCATTATACCATGCATTTCATACAACATGACATTGCATATTAGCTAACATTTTACCCTTTTCAGGATAAGGTTAATCAATAGCTACCATTAACAATGTTCAAAGGCCTTTCAGATACAGTTCAGATAGGCTCCAGACATGGATGCCATCCTGATACTCATTCAGATTCAATCTTCAAATACGCTCTGGACACGGATGCCATCCCGATACTCATTCAGATTCAATCTTCAGATACAGTTCAGATACGCTTCAGACACGGATGCCATCCTGATACTCATTCAAATTCAATCTCCAGATACAGTTCAGATACGCTCTAGACACGGATGCCATCATGATACTCATTCAGATTCAACTTTCAGATACAGTGCAGATATGCTCCAGACACGGATGCCATCCTGATACTCATTCAGATTCAGCTTTTCAGATACAATGAAGATACGCTCCAGACACGGATGCCATTCTGATATTCATTCAGATTTAGCTTTTCAGATACAGTGCAGATACGCTCCAGACACGGATGCCATTCTGATACTCATTCATATTCAGCTTTTCAGATACAGTGCAGATATGCTCCAAACACGGATGTCATTCTGATACTCATTCAGATTCAGCTTTTCAGATACAGTGCATATACGCTCCCGACACGAATGCCATTCTGATACTCATTCAAATTCAATTTTCAGATACAGTGCAGATACGCTCCAGACACGGATGCCATCCTAATACTCATTCATATTCAATTTTCAGATAGAGTGCAGATACGCTCTAAATACGGGCGCCAATCTGATACTCATTCAGTTTCAGCTTACAGATATGGTTCAACAATCATTTCTGGATGGCATCTACAAGCCCATCTCCAACAACTTTCCATCATCCCTCCAAATGTCATCTTTAAGCCCATTCCCTATACCATCAACAATCACATCACCGAGTGCAAATTTCTGGGCACTCTAATGTCTAATCATCTTCCACCTTCGAGTCACGAATGGAAAAAACTCGCCAATCTAACTCTCAGTATTAAGAAGATTGAACAGGGGCAGCTGTTGTACCCCAAAATTTTCCCTCTCATTTATCAAGAATTTGCTCAAAAGATCTCCTTTGACTCAAGACTGCATTAGGGTTGATCAGCTCAAGACACCTCCTTAAGCACTGATGACCAAAATTAGGGTTTGAGATTGCACAAGGATATTTGAACTTCCAATGCCCCATATAACTTTAATGGATCATTATGGACCCTCAATATCACTCATGTCAAATTTCAAGCTTTGGATCACACTTTTGCTCAGTCAATTGAGTAGTTGACCTAAAAATTAGTTGTATTGGGAAAAAAGTCAACTATGGCCAATTTATTCTGATATGGCTCAAAACATTGCTCAAGTCCAATGGATTGACAAATGAATTTTCAGTCAACTAATCAAAAGTCAATTGTATTCTGAAAAGTCAAACTTTGACGTTTTGGTCAAATTCAAATGTCAAAGATCACAATTCATCAAATTATGTCAAAATATGAAACTTATTCATCAGGAAATAAAAAATTCAAGATTTCATTTTGAAAAGTTAAAATTTCTAAACTTAGAAATTTTTCTAAGTGTTGGAAATTTCTTATTTTTTCACAACTTTGAGCAAAATTTTCACCATGATGCAAGATGATTCAAAAGAAACTTCCAACATGAAAGTTGTATATATATCCATGAAATATACAAATTTTCTTCACACAACTCCTTCCAAAAGTGCTTGTATCTCAATTTATAATTTTAAGAATACATGCTCATGAAACAAAAACACTTAGTGAAATTTTGCCCTAATTTGGTCAGGATTTTGACCCAACTTCATGGAACTTTTTCATATAGTTCCAAGCGGAACTTTAAAAAGTGATTCAAATATTGGTTATGGAGCACATTTCAAGATTTACAAAATGTCTAATAACTCCTTGAGATCATTTTTGAGTAGGGAGAATCGAAGAGATGAAGTTAGGGTTTTATCACTTGAATTACAAGTCATTTTGTGATGAACAAATTCAAAATTCAAACTTATGATGCATAACCTCTACTTTTAAGGCCTCAAACTTGTTAGGCACTTCATAATTAATTTCTTCCATAGATTTTATAGGTCTCATTTCAAGCATTCAATGCAAGGCCATGCTTTATATCCATTTTGGGAAGAAAGTGCACATTGCCATTTTGATAAAGTGACTTTTTGCACAAAACTTGTTCTTGAGCCTTGCACTTGTTCTCTTCTGATCATACATGTCTTATAACTCAAGAGAAACTTGTTATACACTTACAATCACTCATCCCATGCTTGTACCTCCTCTTGAAACTTGTTTTCCCACTTATCTTCAAAATCAAGTAACCAAGCATTTAGCTTGTAACTTGTACTTCTGATTTTCAAAAGCACTCAAACCTTTTTGCTTATACATACACAAGCCATTTTCCACAAATCCCATGCATGCTTAAGCCATGAAAACACTTAGAACAGAGAATCACATAAAACACTTCAAAAGTTGTCATTTTTGAGTTTTGAATCCAATCTCCAAATTTGCTCGTACGTTTCTTGGCCTTTTACTTTTAGAAGCTTCTAAACAACATATACAAACAATCCCAACACCTGTAGCACCACTGTAACACCTCCATCATCATCCACCATATTCAAAAACAACACCTTGCACCTTGACTTCTCCAGAATTCCTCAGGCACTTTCAGCTCAAGCTAAGCATCCCATTAGCTTCCTGGGAACTTGAGGAAGCTAACCCAATCATTGGAACTCACTGAAAGCTTCTCAAACTCTAAACATGATAACCTCTTGTAAGGTAAGTTTTATGACTTTGGAACTTTTCATACAGGCATCATTAATGGTTTATTTGTGAATAAGAAATGTAGATATCATTGTCCTGAAGCTAACCATGTCCATAGTTTTCATTTATTTTACTTGAGCTTAGAGAATTTTAAGATTGAAGTTTCTAAAATATTTAGGGTTCAAATTAGGGCCACTAAAATTCATGCTTATCTTTGATATATAATTTTATTGCTTTGCATTTCTGAAATCGTGAGGAAATTTGCTACAAGTTTCTTGTTTACAATTTTCATTTTTGTTGAGATTTTAATAAGATACAGAGGCTCAGGCTGGACGTGAGGTTGAAGATGAAGTTCAGGCCTTGGACTTGTTTACTATCATGTATTTATTGTTTTGATTATATAAATGGATGTATAGCCACCCCAGTGGTAGAAGCGCGCGCATGTGACTAGAGGGACCTGGGTTCGAGCCCCATATGTACCCTTTTGGATTTTTTTTCATATTTTTTTTGCATTCTGACGTTTTTGGACAGGCGTTGCGCCTCCCTTGGGCTTTATGTTTTTTTTCTTACTTCTCACCCCATGTTTCACTTACACAGCCCCTGGCCCATTTTTATTTTTCTTTTTCTTATTTTTTTTATTTGTTTTCTTAAATATTTTATTTAATATTAAAAAATCAGAAAAAATATAAAAATATTAGATTTATATTTTGACTTAGTTTATTTATTTTTTATCACACAAAAATTATTTTATTTAATCATACTTTATTTATTTTGACTAATTGTTTTGTAAATTTAATTAAAAAACTAGGTTTTTAGTTATTTTCTTTTACACCATTCAAATTTTTTTTTTAAAACCAAAAAAGACCAAAAATATATTATAATACTATAAATTATTTTTAAGACAAAAAAATACCAAAAATATTCTTCTTTCAAACTTAATTTCTTTTTTTAATCAATTAATAGATTAGGTTTTTATTTGAATTCTTTTTCTAGTAAATTTAGGTTTTACTTTTACTATACAAATGTTAGTAATTAGGGTTTGTATGGAAAGACTAAAACCAATCAATTATATAACCCTAATCAAAGATAAAACCAAGAATGAAAAACAATACACTTGCACACAAGCACCCCTAGGGTAAATCCACTTGGTTGCCTTACTAAATGGCCATATTATGCATGTGAGGTATCTTAGCAAAAACAAGAAAAATACAAGATCATAGTCCCTCGATGATGCTATCCATGTTTCCTTTCGAATGATCTTAGTCCCTAAAAATAGAATGCTAAGATACCTTGCAATATTTCTAATCATGGTTATACGATGACCCACGCCCGTCCCGTTCACAACCAAAGATAGGGTTACTTACCAAATCAATGGTGAGATAACAATATCAAAGGAAAGAGGAAATGAACATGACAGACTTTTGAGTAAGTAGAATGCTCCTAATTACTTGCTCAATTTCAAAAAACAAAACATCCTTTATATTTTCAAAACAAAGACCTACACTTTCAAAAAAATTTACAAAACTTGAAAATATTTTCAAAAGATCAAACACTTTGTATACATTCTTACGAACGAGAATCATTACAAAGTTTGCCTATACAATGGCCTCTTTAAAAAATACTTTCAAAAACCACACAAAGCACAATTTCAAACAAAATCAAGTGATCTAGTAAGTAACTAAGAGTCCATGGAAAACCATGGATGAAAAGGGTGTTAATACCTTCCTTTTTATAATCTACCCCCCGAACTCAAGAAACAATCTCAAAGGTCTTTCCTGTGCTTTTTCACCTTTCCTTTTGGATAAAAGAAAAGTCGGTGGCGACTCTTGCTAACCGCAACATTTGCGATAAAACGCAAAACACCCAAGTCAATTCTCCCACCGTATCATAATATCTTCTTTCAATAACTCGTTCGTATTGATTCAAACACTCATCTGTGTTTAACCTTTCTTGATGCTCGTTCGTATCTTCTTTCGATACTCGTCCGTACTTATTCAAACACTCATTCATATTTAACCTTTTGATACTCGTTTGTATCTTCTTTCAATACTCGTCTGTATTGATTCAAACACTGGTATGTGTTTAACCTTTTGATACTCATCTATATCTTCTTTTAATAACTCGTCTGTATCGATTCAAACACTCTTCTGTGTTTAACCTTTCTTGATGCTCATCCGTATCTTCTTTCGATACTTTTCTGTATCAATTCAAACACTCGTTCGTGTTTAACCTTTCTTTTGATACTCTTCTGTATCTTCTTTCGATACTCGTCTGTATTGATTCAAATACTCGTTCGTGTTTAACCTTTCTTGATGCTCTTCTTTATCTTCTTTCGATACTCATCCGTATCGATTCAAACACTCGTCCGTGTTTAACCTTTCTTGATGCCCGTCCGTATCTTCTTTCGATACTCGTCCGTAACGATTCAAACACCCGTCCGCGTTTTAACCTTTCTTGATACTCATCTTCACCTTCTTTTGATGCTCGTCCTTATTGATTCGAACACTCGTCTGTTTTATACTTTCCTTGTATTGGCATCATGCTAAGTTACAAGTCCAATCTCTTTCTTGTATTAGCATCACGCTACATTTCAAGTCTGACCTCTTCCTTGTATTAGCATCACGCCAAGTTACAAGTATTTTACGCCTTTGTGTTTGCATCATGCTACCTTCTGTTGTACCCTAAAATTTCCCCTCTCATTTTACTCAATACATGTCCATTGAGATCTTCAATTTGCTCAAGGTTGCCCAAGAGTGGACCAGACAAACTCTCCCCTAAGGCAGTATACCTCAAATTAGGGTTTCATTCTTCATCAATATGGGTGAACCACAAAGGTCCAAAATTCTTTCCAAGGTCCTAATATGTCCCCAAGATCATCCATGCCAAGTTTCATGCCTTGCACAAGAAGTTTGCTCAGTCAACAAAAACACCTTTTGGGTCAAAGCTTCATACATGAACATGGAAGATCCAATTGATATGAAACCAAAAGGTCTGTTTAGGGGACATCCTAAGCTTTCTAAAAAGTCCAAGAACACCCTCCTAGGGTCAAAATTGAGAGAGATATGCATTGTGAAAGTTGGCCATTTTTGAAAAAAATTGTCAAAAGTCAACATTGATCAAAATTGCATTTTTTTTCCAAAGGGGCCCATGTTTTCTTGCTTGAAAATTGTTTCTAATAGGACCCACAACCCTTGAGCTTATCCACCTATTATTTTATTATTTTTATTATTTATTTTGATTTTTTATTCATTTAAATCAAAATAAATCAATTTAAATGGTAAAATAATAAAATCAAATCAAATCTTGGATTTTTTGTGCACATTATGAGTCCATATACAGCTAGCATGACATGTAATTCGTGCAAGGATGATTTAGATTGAAAAAGTCATGATTGGAGCTATTTTGGAAAGAAATCATACAAGGCCAAAATCAAATCAAATCTTCATAATTCCTCAAGATACCATGAGATTTCTTCCATTATTTTTTACCTAAATTCCTCCTCTATATAAACAAAACACCCTCATACACTAGGGGACACGAAATTGGCTGCCCAAGAACACTCTCTAAAAACCTCAAATTCTGTCAAAACTAGTGCAAAGTCAAAACTGAAGATCCAACCACTTTCAGTCCAAGCCATCAATTACAAATCATTCCTGAGGTATCTAAGGATTCAGTACATCACCATTCCATGCGTCCATCATACGCTCACAAATCCTACCCTTTGGATCATCCCTTGGTCCAGATCCAACGTCCAACCATAACAGCCCATGGTGCACTCTCTGAAGCTAATCCACATGGGATCACATGCAAGGAACATGGGCCTAACAATTTGGCAATGCACCCCCCCCCCCCAGTCTGCATTCTACCACACAGGCCCAATCTTTTTTTTTTATTTCAATTATTTTTATTGTTTTAATTTATTTATTTTATTTATTTTCCAAAATTCATTTTTAATCAAAACATAAAAATCAGAAAATCACAAACAATATTAGGTTTAGTCTTTTTTTCTCATAAAATATTTAATTGCATTAATTAGTTTAATTAGGTTAACTTAAATCTTTTTTTCATAATTAAAATCAAATAGAAATTAGGTTTAATTCTTAATTTTAATTCCTTCTCAAAATAAAAACACAAAAATAGGTTAATTGTTTTTTTTCTCATTAATTTAATGATTTTTCATAATTAAAACTTAATTAGTGATTAGGATAATTTGCAATTTATTCTTTATTTCCTTAAATAAAAATGACAAAAAATGATTTTTTTTCTTTAATTAAATTCAATTTGGTTTTCAAGGGTCAAAACTCTAATTTCTCGCATTTACGTTTGTGCTAAGTTATTTTTATTATATTTCTGTAATTACTCCGAGGTTGTAATAGTCTTTTAAACTAGGGTTTTATTTACTGTTTAATTTCCCCCCAAGTTTTGGTTATGTAATCCCCATTCCCCGAAGCCTTGTAATAATTAGATTTACTTTTCCGCTTTTAATTTCCACAACTATCAAACTGCTAGATGAATGCCTAGAATTGTATGCGAAGGACAATTTGCATGAAAACTTAAAACAGTTAGAAAACCCTAATGTGAAAAGATAACATTAACTGAAAAAGCACACTTGCACATGCTCACTCTTAGGGTATATTCTCACTCCGGTTGCCTTCCGTAAACGGTCATGAAGCATAGATTATTTTAGTGGCTATCCTCTATGTCCTAAAAGATCAAAAACGACCCTTTCGATTGTTGCCTCGTAAAAGATCTTTAGGAATCTAGGATGGTTACTAAGGTGTCCTAACATTGCTTTTGTGACCGTACGTCCCTTTCAAATGTCCCTTACAAATCCAACGATGGTGCTACCTACTCCTTAATGGTAGGATATCGCTGTCTAAAGGAAATGAGAACAAACAATCTTTTTTCGAGTAGGTGGAATCTTAAGTACTTGCTCAATAAAAAACTTTTCACACAAACACCTTTTCAAAACAAATTTTCAAAACAAACTTCATCATATCCTTGAGGAATGATACAAGGGTTATCACGAAGTAAACATTTTCAAGACAAACACGCACAAGCAATTTGAAAAATGAGCAAGTACCTAAGAGCCCGTAGATAACTACGGATAGAAAGGGGACTAACACCTTCCCTTTCTATAATCTACCCCCCGTACTCAGAATATCTCGAAAAAAGGTTTTTTCTGTTCTTTTTCCTTTTCCATGATTAGATGAAATAAAAGTCGGTGGCGACTCTTGCTTACCGCGACATTTTGCAAACAAAAAACGAAAACCAGTAAAAATAGTCGGTTCTGCCACCGTATCACACCTTCCAACACTCATCGTGTCAATTTCTAAACACTCGTTGTGTCCTGATCAATGTATTCCTTTTAGCCATCGTGTCTTGATTGATGTTTTCCTTTTGGTTATCGTGTTCTGATCGATACCTCTCTCGCGAATCATCATGTCCTGATCGATGTCTTCCTTTCAATCATCATATCATGATCTTTGTTTTCCTCTCAGTCACCGTGTCCTGATCGATGTACTCTGATGTCATCGTGTCCTGATCGACGTATACCTCTGGTTTGGTCCCACCTCTTTTAATTCCCTAGTGGATGTTGCAAAAATAAATAAACACTTACCACTATCTTTTAGAAAAAAAATCTGGCATTGTTATTTAGTCATCTTCAACCTTGAACTTCTGAAAGGCACGCGCCAATCGTACTATCAGGTTTAAGACGATTAAATAGGGGCAGCTGTAATACACCAAATTTGTCCTACCTCTTTCACTTTTATATGGCTTATGCATTGTTGCGCTTTTCTCATGTACATAACTCCACTAGGCCATCTAACACACCATTCATTCATTAATCAATAAAATGTGGCATGTGATCAAAGATTTCGAAGAATTAGGGTTTCTTTAAGGATTTGAGGCTCTTATCTTCATCCAAGAGATTCAAGCCGCTTCTTCAACAAGCAGGGAAATATTATAGGGTTTTAACTTGTTATGGGAAGGATGCTAGGGTTTTAACTTGTTATGCTTCATCAAGCATTTAATTGTGACCTAAGGTTCTGGTTCCCTCCATCACCTCAAGCTACTTTGATTATCAAATTTTATCAAAAGCAAGTGAACTAGGGTTTGTTACTCATCATATTTGAGTTTGTTAATATTAAACTGAGGATCATTGGATTTTAAAGTCAAGGCTATCTTCCGTATTCCCATATTCATTCTCCAGATTTCCTCAAGGCTTTGTTGATTGTTAAGACCACTGTTGAACCATAATACAAGGTGTTGAGTTTGGAGGTCCATTGTGCTCAGGGCATCATTATTTCAAATGCTTGTCGCTTAACGTACAAGTTTAGTACAGACTAGAAAATGGAAATGAATTAAGGATTCATTGAAAATGCAAGTTGATTTTGTGTAAGAATCACTTCAATACGGGCAGATTTACAAGGTCGTCATTCAAGTTTCATCCAAATCCAAATCTATTCAATGTTTTTTACAGGCCACCTTGTAAGCCATAAAGCCAAAAGTTAAAGCTAGGGTTCAAGTTTTTGTTGTGATTATTTGAACTACAAACTACATGGAAAGTCAACAAAAGGGAAAATCATCATTCAAATTCTCAGGGACACAAAATATTGTCAGGAGGGTTTTTTCAAGTTTCATTCAAATTGCCTTTTTATTCATTCAAGATTCATACAATTACAAAGAAATAGGAAGGAAATTCATTCTAATCAAGGTTCTATAATACTAAAATATCACACGAAATTTCTTAAGCCTAATATTCAATCTTCAAACCAAAATTTTCCCATGTTGTTATGCCTTGCTGTCTTGCTGTCCAATTTGACTTACTCCAAACCAGTACACTTATGCATCACAAATCTGCTACCTTGTTGTACCTCCTGCCTACCTGCGTAAACCAGCACATAAACATGCATTACATTAAACCAATCCACACCAAAATCAATTCACTAATTACACTTGAAACCAATCCAGAAAAAACGCCCTGTTCAAAGAAAAAACCAGTAGGATTATCGAAACAAAAAACAGAATCCCAAAAACCACTTCACTAACCATTCCCTAACTCCCCTAACCGTAACCAGATTACAAATATTCCCTAATAGAATAACAGCTCACTAACAAATCCCGGGCAAACCTCCAAAACAACCTGTAACAAATCAAATAACAGAAAATAGAACTACTCCATTTAACTTCCCAATTGTCCAACAGAATTAACAAAACTTTTCCTAACCATTTTTTCTAAACAGATATTCTAACTTTTTCTGACTCACCCTAACAGCCCTAATAGAAACAGAATCTCCCAACCACAATCTCCAACAAACTTTAACAGATCCTATCAACTAATTGTTAACAGAATTTCTTCTAACCTTCCCTTAACTGTCTAGCTAATATCCTCTCCAATGGAACCAGCTCTCATCTTCTAACCAATTCTCAACAAATTGCTAATAGAACGATAAAACCAGAAAAATTCCCTAAGAGTTTCTAACAACCTATGACAAAAATTCTCCCCAACTAACTTCCTCGTCTCCTAACTTTCAAAACGGGAAGCTCCAACCTATAACTATATCCTAACCTCTAATAGAAAACAAAAACTCCTAACAGATTCCTACCTTCTAACCAACCTCTAACAAACTTCATAACAAACTCTCCATAGAATTCGACAAACAGAGAAGGATAATTCATAATTCATATCAGAAAAGAGAGGAGGAGGATAACAGAATAGAGAACAAAAAAATTATCCACAGAAAAATTATCCGCAGAAAGATTCACCAAAAAATAGAACTCACCAAAAATATGTGGAAAACTCTCTCAATCCCCATCACAAAACTTCTCCACTCTCCCTCTGAATTCCACCTTCATCTTCCTCAATATCTCAATTCTCTGCATCTATCAAGCATCTCCAACCTTCAAACATAGGACGAGAAGCTTCACTCTTCAATTCCCTCTTCCATCCTGATTCTACAATAACCACAACAACACTATCGCAGTGTTTCTGCATCAAATCAGAGATTAATTCACGTTGTTACATCTCAGACCATCTTCTCATTATCCTCACGCCAATCGTCTCAGAAGATCTTGGTCATATTTTGCGAACTCCTTCCTGCATCAACAACATCACAACCGCAACTTTATAACAACGCTACAGAATAAATTCAACAGCACTGAATCCGCATCATCGTGCAGAACAAACGAAGAATAGAATCGTTGATTGAAGAAATTACTGGATTCTCAATAGTGTTGAAGAAGCGTCAGACTTCTCTCCGAGGCGGAGATGAACATAAAAGCGTGGCGGCGTTATGATGATGATTGATCGGAGTCAGAGAAGACGGTATAAGGCTGAGGCAAAGGTGATGACTGAATCAAAATCGCGCCAAGAACGAGGAATGTTGAACTCGATGAAGGTGAGAAGAGAGCGAGTTTGAGACAGTGGCATTGAGCTCTGATCAGAACTGAATCAGCGGTGTTGGCTTCAATTGTAGAAGAAGTTCTTTCACACAGCCACATTGCTTCTCAAACCTAATCCCTCTTTCAATTTTTTTTATTATTTATCATTTTAATTTTTTTATATTTTATTTTAATAAAGGGAATGGTGCTGAAGGTTTTTTTCTAGTATATAATTGGATCTGGGCCGAAGATAACATGGTTGAGCCCATGGTTTTTGTGATCTGGTTGGATACCTTTGTTAGCAATAAGGCGTCTTGTGGGTTTGTTAGTATGGGCTTCGTGAAGTATTTTTGATTGCTATTCAACACCCCTGTATCCAGAGCACCCCTCTGACTTTTCTAAATCTCATTAAGATTTTAGTTTCTAGTCTAATTTTTTTTAATTGATAATAAAAAAATGATACAAAAATATTAGAGTGTTTTATATTATTTTAGGATTTTTTCTTTAGGATTTCAATTAGGGTTTTCTATTTTTTTTATGTTTGGTAATCATTTTGTTGTCGTGTTTTGCTAAGAGTAGTGTGATAGAATGTTTGTGTAATTTTCACAATGTGGAATGCTTGGAGATTAATTCATTTGATCACTTGTGTGAAGCAACTTTGGTAGAGTTTACTTATTGCTTGTGTGGTTTTGAAGAGGCAACAAACCTTCTCCGTTCGGTATCATCGCAACCTCATTTTATTCCTTATTTTTGCACTTTATTGCTTTCTAGATACCATGAGAAGTAGGAAATAAAGAGCAAGTGCTCGAAGTCGTTGTTTAAAGACCTGTAGCAGGCATTCCGCACTTCATTTTCTATACGTGTTATGCTTGTGTTTGTTTCTTCTTGTTGATCGATGAGTCACTCAATTTTGAAATTGAGATCACGACTTCGCTCTCATTGCATGCTCCCTATAGGGTTTTATCACTTTCCTTTATTTCTTGTTGATCGATGAGTCACTCAATTTAGAAATTGAGATCACGACTTTGCTCTCATTGCATGTTCCCTACAGGATAGTTTCGTTAGACCTTATTTGGCATGCAAACTTAGATAGGATCTCTCTAGGTGTACCCTCTTGAGCTTATTGGCTTGTTTCCTTATCCTTGTACATACCATGTTCCCTTAGGATGCGCTTGCTCCATTTAGATGCAAGTTAGACCTTAGGTTATAAACCATGCATGCTAACTGTGATACGGTGGCAGAACTGACTGTTAATATTGGTTTGCATTTTTTGTATGCAAATGTTGTAGTAAGCAAGACTCTCCACCGACTTTTCTTTTATCCAACAAAGGAAAGGGTGAAAAGAACAGGAAAAAAACCTTTTTCAAGATTTTTGAGTAAGGGGGATAGATTATGGAAAGGGAAGGTGTTAGCACCCTTTCCATCCATGGTTTTCCATGGGCACTTTGGTACTTGCTCATTTTTAAAATTGCTTGTGTCGGTGTGGTTTGAAAAGCTTTGAAAATGCCTTACTGCGGCGATTCACTTTATGGTAACTCTTGTATCAATCCTCAAGAGTGTGATAAAGCGTTTTGAAAACTTTGTTTGAAAAGTGTTTGAAAGTATGGTGTGAAAATTTGTTTGAGCAAGTACCTAACAGTTATCTACCCACTCGAAAAAGACTATTCTTTTCCTCCTATCCATTAGATCGTGTTATCCTACTATTATTGAGTGGCTAACCCTAGTCTTTGGATGTTGAGGGACTATCGAAAGGGACGTAATGGTCATTGAAGGCAACATGTAAGGATACCTTAGCATTTTGAAGGGACTATCATCATAAGATCATTTCTCGTAGGCAACTCGAGGGACATTTAGGGACTATGATCTTTGTGATGATTTTCAAAATGAGGGTCTTTGCTAAGACATCCCTACGTTCGAGGGACATGGCCACTGTTTCTGAGGCAACCAAGTGAGGTATACCCTAAGGGTGCAGGTGTGCATTAGTGTGCTTTTTTCAGATATTTTACCTTGCAGTTTAGTGATCTACTGATTGATTGATTAAGCATGCACACCTAGGTTACTAACAATTATATACAAGCATGTAAAATATAAAAGCGAGAAATAGAGGTCTTACGCTATTACAAGGATTTGGTGTATATACATAAGTGTGATACGGTGGGAGAACTGACTTGAGGTTTTGTGTTTGTGTTTGCAAATGTTGCGATTTAGCAAGAGTCGCCACCTACTTTTCTTTTATCCAAAAGGAAAGGTGAAAAAGCACAGGAAAGACCTTTAGAGATGTTTTTGAGTTCGGGGGGTAGATTATGAAAAGGGAAGGTATTAGCACCCTTATCATCCATGGTTTTCCATGGGCTCTTAGTTACTTGCTAGATCAATTGCTTTTGTTTGAATGTGCTTGTGGTGTGGGTTTTGAAAGTATTTTGAAAAATGTAACTTTGTAATGATTCTCGTTTCTATAAGAACCCATAAAAAGTGTTTGTTTCGAAAATAGTTCAAAGATGTGTTTGTGAGATGTGTTTTTGAAAGTGATTTTGAAAAGGTGTATTCTTTGTAATGGTTCTCATTTCTATAAGAACGCGTACAATGTGTTGTCTTTTGAAAATGTTTCAAAGTTAGAGTGTTGGTGCATAAAATGTTTTTGTTGTGAGCAAGTGAGTAACTGAGAGCGACCCTACCTACTCAAAAGGTCTTAGATGTGCTTTTCCTCCTCCTTTAGATGTTGCTATCTTACCATTGTTTTGGTAAGAAGCCCCATCGTTGGATGTGAAGGGACAGGCGTGGGTCATCGTATAACCATAATAGCAATGTTGTCAGATGACTTAACACTTTTCTTTAGGGACTAAGATCATTTCGAAAGGCAACTTTGATAGCGTCATTGAGGGACTATGATCTTTTTTTTTGCTAAGACATCCCACATGCATAACATGTCCATTTTTAGGCAACAAGTGGAGTTAACCTTAAGGGTGCTAGTGTGCAAGTGTGTTTGATTACATGCATTTTAGTCTTGATTAGGGTGATCTATTTACCAAATTCATGTCTTGCAATACACACCCTAATTACTAGCATTTACATTCGAAAGCAATAAATTGCAGAAATGTAAAGTCCTACGCTATTACAATATTTAGGGGATGGGAGTTTATATTTATGAATGGGGGTTGCAAGTAAAAATAAGTCTTAAGTTACTATTACAACCATATTGAAATATACAATATAAGAAAGAAATGGACTTGTTTAGAAAATGTTTTTGTCTTAATGAAAAAGAAATAAAATAATTAATAAAAGAAAATATTTTTATGTCTTTTTATGTTAATATTAAAAATGATGAAAAGGGAAACAAATGAAAGACAGAAACAACGTGTTACTGCAAGCAAAACAAACGGGGATCGGAAGTTCTGGAGTTAGGAGCGTTGTGACTCAGCAGGAAACGTCAGTGGGTATCAGAAGTTCTGAGTTGGTAAACTCTGAGGTCCTGCAAGACACGTTAGAGGGAAAACACAAAAATTATGGGTGGTACTCAGACAGTGGGCCACAAGTCAGAAGTTCTGTATTACACTAAAACAGTGAGTAACTTCAGAAATTCAATGTATTGCCAGCATGTAAAAATCAGAAACTCTGAGTGTGTAAAAACAGCGAATGGAAACATTAGAAGTTCAGTATTTTTGATATGTAAGGAGAACTCAGAAGTTATGTGCTGTGTTAGAACAATGAGTGAATCCTCAGAAGTTTTGTATTGTGCTGAGCCAGTGAGTGAACATTAGAAGTTCAGTGCGTTATCAACATGTAAGACTCATAAGTTCAGTGTGTGTTAACAGTGAGAAAAAATCATAGAAGTTATGTATGTTAAAACTATGAATGAACATCAGAAGTTTTAATGCCATATTTCAACACTCAATCAGCACATCCGTAATCTATTCAGTTTCTAACAATCAGCAAGTCAGAAGGATAAAAGTATAACAGTTTACAGAATTTCTAATCCTGATCCTGAGCCTAGCCTTAATCAAGACGTTCTAATCCAAAGTTTTTCTACTTATGCAATGATATGGGCGACATCAATATTATGATATTTACATATTTAATGATGTTCTGAATGACAAGATGTAAATTCAGAAAGACTTACCTTGAATCTGGAACGTGGGCTTGGAGCTTTGAGCTGCTACCTTTGGATGTTCTGGAATCAGCAAGAGTAACGGAAGAGGAAGTGCCAAGCTCTTTAATTCAAAAGGAAGAACAAAGGTTTAGTTTTCTGTTTGGGATTTCTGGATTTTTTATGAAGGTTTCAACTTCCTTTTTTCTCCCTTTTTTACCAATCTCTCTTCCAAAGCCAGCCCCTTGAACGTGTGATAGAGCAAAGTATTTATAGGTGAATTTGTTGTGATTTTGGGGGGAAAGACAAATGGGATTTTAAATCAATTTGGCATCCTCCTGCCTTATTTTTCCATCACTGTTTTTGTATGCTAGTTTGGTGCAATTATAGGATGCAGGTGTAGGCTGAACTAGCTGTTGATTAGCAGCTTTTAACCATGCTTAAGCTGGAGTTGTCAGCAGGATTTAAGGAAAAGAAAAACAAAGCATGGGCCTAGTATCGGAGTTTGCTATCCCAAGACAGTAGAGGTACACGTGGTGGAAATCCTTTGGATAAAGACTCAAAAGTGGTTGTGAGCATTAAATGAGAATTAAATGATGACGAGACTTATCATAACTAGAAATCCTAAAACGTGAGATTCTACACCATGGCTTAGTTCTAGATCATAAGTTCTGCTTATGCGTAGCATCCATCCTCTGATTTTGTATCTTCTGGATCCAGCACGTTCTGAAGGAACTTTCAGACTTTCTAGAAAGCTTGAAGCACGCTTCTTAACCTTTGTTGTACCCCAAAATTTGCCCTCCCATATTCTTCAAGAATTGCAAAGAGCATGCTGCAAAATCTCCCCAAGGATTGCACAGTTCAAGGGCCTCCTAACAGTCAAAAACTAGGGTTTTGGTTCTGACAAGGAAATTGAAGTTTTCAAGGGTCCAATCAAGTCCCACATGCCTACAAACATGGTCAAGCATCCTCATACCAAGTTTCAAGACTTACAGCACAAAATTGCACGGTCAAAAACCCTAATTGCCCTACAGTCAACTGCAGGGGCAAAATGGTCATTTGACAGTCAAAAAGTTCAAATTTTTGGTCAACATCTTATTTTGAAGCCACAAACATCATTTGATCAAATCTTGATCATGATTTCACAAGCTTGGCTCAAAAAGTCTCAAGATGCAAAAGTTTCCATATTTGGACAGTTGAAAAAGTCAACTGTAACTTGACCAAGGCATAACTTCCACATGGTTTATCAGAAAAATTCCATCCAAAGCTCATTTTGAAGAGAAAGACATTTCCTACAACTCCTCTTCACACTTCAAGTCCAATAAACGCTGTCACAAAAAGTTATCAATTTCAACATTATAGGTCATTTTCAAAAATCAACAAAAAGGGACTTTAAGTCAAAGACCATAACTTGAGATTGGTGAATCAAAATGACATGGTACCAAAGGCATTGGTTAGAGGACTTCAAGACCTTTCCAAAATGTCCAAGAACATGATCAAAGCTTAAAAATTGAGCAAAATATGCCTTGTGGAAGTTGGGAAATTTTTGGGTATTTTGAAAAGTCAACTTTGCTTCAAATGCCTTAAAATTGCTATTGGGCCTCATTTTCTTCCAAGATTCATCATCCAAAGCATGTGCACGACCATTTGGCCCAAAGGGAATTTATTCATCATTTTTATTTATTTATTTGAATTTTAAATTGCTATTAATTCATTTAGTAAAATAAAATATGTGAAAAATACCAAAGCAAGCTTTTCAAATCTTTTTATGCATGGAATAACCTCAAGATTTCGTGCATTATCAGATATGGAAAGAATCAAGGTGATTTGGACATGATTGGCATCAAAAACATGTGAAAAAGATTGGAAAAAATATGCCATTAAATCCAATATTTGATTCATGATTGCATTGATCTTTTGATTGAAAACTCAACCCTAATTGATTCCATACATAAGCCAGAAGCTAGACCTAAAGCCAGGGACCTCTAAGCAGCGCCTCTTCTCAAGAACAACTTTTACAATTTTATCAAAAAAATCAAAAACTGAAAACAGCCTTGGAGGATGATTCAAAGGAGAATATTGATCCCATTAGCTTGCCAAGACATTACTGAACCTAACTGAACACTTTTCCACGTCCATAGCATCAAGAATTGGTAACTAGAAGTCAGACTGTGTCATTTTTTTTGCATAATCGTATTTCATCATTCATGCCATGATTTTAAGTTCTAATGCTTGTTTTATATTATTCTTATCATTCTGAAGCTAACCCTATTGTTTGATTGAGTTTTCCTCGCCCATACGCGATTTCACCATTGAAGCTCGCTAGGGTTCTTCAAGCTCCAAATTGGGCATTTTCGTATACTGCAAAATTAGGACATCCCAGTACCATGGCTAAACTCAGGAAGCTTGGACGATCTTAACCCACTAATCGCGCCTAATTTATATAGCAAGACGGGCTAATCGCTATTTTTGAAAAGCTTGCATTTTGGGGGGGGGGGGGTTTAAAACCCCCGCTAATCTTTTTTGTTTCAGGGATAAATGAAGAAGATGATCATGTGGCAAAGCGTGATAGGGCAATTTGAAATTAGCGCGCGTTTTTGTTGTTTCTAGGCCACTAACCAAGTTTTCTCTTATATTATTTATTTGTTATTCTATATACAACATGCGTTGATGGTTCAGATGGTGGAAGGCAATGCTGGCAAACCTTGGGACCTGGGTTCAATTCCCATGTCCCCCACTTTGTTTCAATATTTTTTCTTTCAACATAATCCCATGCAGATTCAATCCAAAGGCCTACCATGCGTTCACAATCCAGGCACGCCACTTGTCCCATAATCTTAATCTAAAGGCCCAGATCTGATGGACACCATGGGCACTGGTCAATGCACACGCACGTTTCCAGAAAGGTCAAACAAGGCTCTGAATATTGGGCCAGAATTGTTAGGACCACACCTCCAGTTTGGGGACAGAACCCCCCATTGGTTTGCTTTTCCATTCTTTTCTATATTTTTTTCTATTTTTATTTGTTTTGATTAGTTTTAATTTAATTCTTTAAACCAATATTTTCATAATATAAAAATAATATAAAAAAATCAGAAAGTCCCAAAAATAAAAATATATTTCTTTTAATGTTGTTTTTTTGTAAAAAAGTCTTATTAATTAATTAGTTTTTATTATAGGATTAATTTTAACATTTTCTTAATAAACTTAAAAAATTGTAGAATTAGGGTTTAATTATTTTTACTTTTTTGTCTCCTTTTCTTTTATCATCATTAATTATTAATTATTATATTTTTGTAAATAAAATTGTATTAATTAATTAGGTTAATTTTAGGTGCAACTTTAGCATATTTCTTAATAAATAAAAATAGTTAGAATTAGGGCTAATTAATTTCTTAGTTTCATTTAATTCTCTTATTAAAAATCCATAAATACAAAAGCTCAAAAAATCTTTTCTTTTGTTTTAATTTAATTAATTTATTAATCATAATTTAATTTCATTAAAAAGGGTCCAACGCCCTCGCTTCCGATTATTAATTCGTTTCGCACGTTTTATTTCCTTTCTTATAATATTCATGTAATTCTCCCAAAGCCGTGTAAATTGGACATTTTATTATTTCTCGCACTTTATTTTATTTTAAATCGGGTCCTGGACTTAATTTGGCGATGTGGACCCGCGCCTTTGTAATAGCGTAGAACTTTTAATTTTCGCATCTTTTTAACTATTAATAAATTGCATGCAAGAATGAATGTCAAAATAAAAGCAACGCGTAGATCACCCCCGACATGAACAAGATAAATGTAAATGAACATGACACACAAATCACACACCACCCCTAGGGTACGCCTCCCTGTTGCCTTGCCTCTCGAAAGGTGATCGTCGAGTAGAGGATGTTTTAGTAAGTCCTCATGATCTGGGAACCTGGCATGAGGGTAGCTTCTAAGGTATCTTCCTATTGCTCTGGTGATCACCATGTCCCGAACCTCGAATTGACCCGAACACCTCCAACGGTAGTGCTACCTACCTCTCAATGGTGGGATGGCACTACTTTAAGGACATCTACACAGACGAATTCCTTAGGGTAGGTAGAGAACTCGTAGATACTTGCTCTAATTTCAAAACAAATAAAAAACTTCTTTTCACACCGACACCTTTTCAAAAAAAGCTTTCGAAAGCAACTTTTCAAACACTCTTGAGGACTGATACAAGAGTCGAACTGGAATTTTCAAAGAAACTTTTTTAAAACCCACAATTGAAAAGCAAACAAACCATTTTTGAAAACACAATGAGCAAGTATCTAAGAGCCCATGGATAACCATGGATAGAAAGGGTGCTAACACATTTCCTTTCTATAATCTACCTCCCGAACCGAGAGCAATCTCTATAAGGAATTTTTCTGTGCTTTTGTCCTTTCCATTTGGAGAAAATAAAAGACGGTGGTGACTCTTGCTTCCGCGACATTTCGCGAACCAGCGTTAAACAGTCAGTTCCAGATCCATCGATCATAGAACTGGCGACTCTGCTGGGGAAATTTTTAAAGTGAGGTGTACCTTAGGACTAAGATCACTGTGTTTTCAATTGTATTGACTTGTTTGCTTTATATTTGTGGCTTGCATGGGAGTTACATAGATCCTAACCCGGATCTAGGGATACCCTGTTTAGGTAGCATAAGCTGTGAGGGACCTGTCCGGCGTAGACCGACACGGGTGAAGCAGTGGCTACGTTGGTGTGGCACCTTGGTCTGTACCGATATCCCTTGTGTCGCAACGAGGAGAATATGGGTCTTCTGAGGAGTCATTAAGCACCAACAGACCTTAGAACCTTAAATGACACAACTTGGCCATTAGAACAGTAGCAGTATGCTACGCCCATTGAGGCTAAACTCTCGTGATGGTTCTGGCCGCAAGAAAAGATTGTGATGCTGGAGTTATGACCGATTGAGGGTAGTCAATGATATTGGGATCCTCTAACAACCCGGTTACTTTGATAGGACAGGTATGAACCAACAAACTGAAAGAGGGTAATACCTAGACCTCATGCTGGCCAAAACTTTAAAGGCTTGCCTTGTGTGACTTGTGTGCCTTACCATGTTTGCCTTTGTAAATATTTGTGGTGTATTTATCATAACATCATAGCATCATGAGCATTGCATGCATCCTGCATAAGGACTGACCATTTCAAAGACAATAGGGTTTCACCTTTGCTCTGTTTTGTAGGATATCATGATGCCTGTGCGAAGGAATACTATCCGGTTCAACTTTGTTCACCCACCTGAGTTACTTGAAGAGTTGATTAGCAGAATTCCAAACACCACTTCTTTCATCCAGAGGCATGGTTCTCTTCTCAGTTTAGTCACAGCAAAGCGGGACCAACAATTGATGAGTGTCCTAACACAGTTTTATGACCCCCTGTATCATTGCTTCACCTTTCAAGACTTCCAGCTGGTCCCTACCCTGGAAGAGTTCTCTGACTTGCTTGGTATCCCTATCTTGGATTAGACTCCCTATACTGGTTGGGAAAAGACCCTCAGGCTTGAGGAGGTTGCTGCAGCCCTTCCTTTGACTCATCAAGAAGTAATGGACAACTGGGTGACTAGAAGCGGGGTTAAGGGTTTCTTGGCCAAGTTCCTGGTTGGTAAGGCTAACAGTTTCTGGAATGACTTGGACTTTAGGGCATATGAAGACATCTTGGCTCTCTTGATTTATGGTCTAGTCTTGTTTCCTAATCCTGATAACTTCATCAATGTCACTGCCATAAGGATCTTTATGTCTCAGAATCCGGTGCCCACTCTCTTGGGTGATATCCTGCAACAACTTTGTGCTCGTACTGCCCGAAAAAGAGGAACTCTGTGGTGTTGTATCCCTTTGTTGGTGAGGTGGTTTATTTCGCACCTCCCTAAGTTCGTGCTGAAGAACCAAGAAGGAAAAGGTTGGGCTCATAGATTAATGTCTCTCACTGATAAGGACATCATTTGGACTCTCAGAGGTTTGGACGAGGTAGCCGTTATTGATCGTTGCGGAGAATATCCTAACGTTCCTCTGATTGGTACTCAAGGTGGGATCTCTTATAATCCATGTCTAGCTCTCCGTCAGTTTGGAAGGGCCAGAAGAGCAGGGCCTCATGAGATGTTGGTGCCCCACATCAGTTTTGAGTTTTAGGTGGATAGTGACGAGTTGCATCGTAGGTTCATCAAAGCTTGGGACAGAGTTCATAAAGCTGACCCACAAGAGTTAGGACCAAATACTTCTCTACCTATGGAAGCCTACTACAAATGGGTCCGCATCCGTGCTCAGAAGTTAGGTATGCCGTATGAAGCTGTCAGACCTATCATTCTTGAAGGTCCTGATAAAGATGGGGTTCCTCCAACTGTTCTCCCTCCTCGGATACCTACTGATTATGATACCTTGAAGAGATCTTGGTCACAACTGCAAGAAGAACGGGATGCTTATCGGGAAGAGCAAGAGTTAAAGATCCAGAAGCTGACGAAGCAGTTGGAGAATGAGCGGGATCTGAATGACTACCTCTGTACTGAGAAGAGGAGACCATGGGATCAGTGATGAACATTGGATTATTCTTTTACAGTTTTATTTCCATTTTCAGTATTCTCACTTTTTATGTAACGCCTAAGGGCAATCTCTTGAACAATTTAAGTTTCAAAGTTAAATCTAATGAAGTGTGTTCCTTTTTGTTTACAAAGTTGATTCCCGATTGTCTTTGAAAATATAAATCATACGCATTCCATTCATCATGTGCATAGCAGGTTTTCTCCTTTTTAGGTTGCTTACTGTTCTTCGCTGTTTATTTCAGCATCATGAATCCTGACTCATCATCAACTGAGATGTCCATCAAGGCTCTTCAGGCGCAGAATGCGCAATTTCAGGAACTAATCATGGGTTTGGCTCAGGGCCAAGAAGAGCTGAAGGCTCTGCTCCTGAAGAAGGAGAAGAAGAAGAAGAAGAGAACTGTTTTTTTCAACTCAGGCCGAAGGTTTGGCAACACTCTGCAGAATGAAGAGGCTGGTTCTTCTATAGGCAAGAGCAGTCCCCAAGAGGGAAAAGGTCCTAGTCCGGTAGTCTCTGACAACGAGACTGATTTTGATGAGGAACAGTATCCTCCGGCTGAAGACAAATACAAACAGTTGGAGGACAGACTGAATGCAATGGAGATCCAACAAGTGCCTGGGCTGGATTTCGGGGACTTGGGTCTATCTACTGGTGTGATTATTCCTCATAAGTTCAAAGCACCATCCTTTACCAAGTATGACGGGGTGTCTTGTCCCAAGCTACATCTCAGATCCTACGTGCGGAAGATTCAACCGTACTCAGTGGACAAGAATTTGTGGATCCACTTCTTCCAGGAGAGTCTTTCAGGGACTCATCTCGAATGGTTCTATCAGCTAGATGGGACCAAGGTTCGTAACTGGGAGGAGCTGGCTACTGCTTTCTACAAGCAGTATCAATATAATGCCGACCTTGCCCCTACACGTACCCAACTCCAGGGTATGTCGCTAGGGTCAAGTGAAGGTTTTAAAGAGTACACACAGAAGTGGAGGGATCTAGCTGGCAGGGTGCAGCCTCCGTTGACTGACCGGGAGTTGGTAGACATGTTCTTGGGGACCCTATCTGGGCCATTTTTCAACCATCTTATCGGTAACTCATCTGCAGGGTTTACTGATCTTATCCTGACTGGAGAGAGAATTGAGGCTGGGGTGAAGTCTGGTAAAATTCAGAAGGGTGCATCATCAAGTTCTGAGAAGAAGCCCTTTAAGAAGGAGGCCAGTGTTGTATATGGGTCTAGAAGACAAGAGAAACCTGAGCGCCACCAATCTGTCAACGCGGTGATGATTGCCAAGCCTGCTGCCGCTCCTCGGCAAACCAATCCTCAAAGGACTGAAAGACCCAGGAGAGAGTTTACCCGTTTGAGCATGACTTTATCTCAAATCTTGCCACAGTTGCTGTCTACTAACCTAGTGACTGTCAGGGAGGCCCCGAAAGTTATGAATACTGCCTCTCTAAAATACAATCCAAATGCCCGCTATGCTTACCATTCTGATAGCCCGGGGCATTCCACTGATGACTGTTAGGCCTTAAGGAATAAGGTGCAAGACCTTATCGACGCAAAAGAGATACAGTTTGATGCGCCTGAGAGGCCGAATGTGGTGACTGCTCTGTGATCGGTGGATCTGGAACTGACTGTTTAAAGCTGGTTCGCGAAATGTCGCGGTAAGCAAGAGTCGCCACCGTCTTTTATTTTCTCCAAATGGAAAGGACAAAAGCACAGAAAAATTCCTTATAGAGATTGCTCTCGGTTCGGGAGGTAGATTATAGAAAGGGAAGGTGTTAGCACCCTTTCTATCCATGGTTATCCATGGGCTCTTAGATACTTGCTCATTGTGTTTTCAAAATGTTTGTTTGCTTTTCAAGGTGAGTGGGTTTTAAAAAAGTTTCGTTTGAAAAATCTCTAAGTAACTCTTGTATCTGTCCTCAAGAGTGTATGAAAAATTTGTTTGAAAACTTTTAGAAAGTGTAGGTGTGAAAAGTATTTTGTTTGTTTTTTGAAAAGAGCAAGTATCTATGAGAATCTACCTACCCTAAGGAATTCGTCTGTATAAGTGTCCTTTAAAGTAGTGCCATCCCACCATTGAGAGGTAGGTAGCACCACCATTGGAGTTGTTCGGGTCAATTCGATTTTAGGGACATGGTGATCACCAGAGCAATAGGAAGACACCTTAGAAGCTACCCTCATGCCAGGTTCCCGGATCATGAGGACTTACTAAGACATCCTCTACTCGACGATCACCTTTCGAGGGGCAAGGCAACAGTGAAGCGTACCCTAGGGGTGGTGTGTGAATTGTGTGTCATTTTCAGTTTATTGTTTGTCTTGTCATGCATTGGTGATCTACGTTTCGATTTTATTTTTGGGCATTCATTCTTTCATGTTATTGTTTAACAGTTAAAGGTGCGGGAATTTAAAATGCGGAAAAGATAAATGTCCTACGCTATTACAAAGGCGCGGGTCTACAACGCCAAATTAATCCAGACCCGATTTAAAATAAAGTGCAGAAAATAAATGTCTAATAACTATTACAGGGCTTTGGAACAAGTACATTATATTTACAAAAGAAATAAATAAAACGCGCGAAAAAAGGAAAATATGATCGAATGCGAGGGCGTTGGACCCTTTAAGGAATTAAAATAAAACTATTAAAATAATTAAATTAAATAAAAGAAATGACTTATTTTTATGTTTTTTGTATTTATGACATTAAAGAAAATTAAATTAATTAAAAGTCAAATAATTAATTCTAATTCTAATTGTTTTTTAATTTATTAAAGAAAATGCATTAAAATTAAAACCTAGAATTAAAACTAAATTAATTATAAAATTTATTTACAAAATTAATGGTTGATGATACATATAATAAAAATACTTAATTAATTAAAAAAAGTAAAAAGGGTCAAAGATCTATTTTTTTATTATTTTTGGTTTATTGTGAAAAAAGAATTAAATTACAACCTAAAATTAAATCTAAATTAATTATGGGATTTATTTACAAAATTAATACTAAAAATAAAATATTTATTATTTTTATCTTTTCTGATTTTTGTGTTTTTTATATTTTGAAAATATTAATTAATTAAAATAAAGCAACAATTAAAAGAATATAAAAATAATAAAAAAAGAACAAAGAAAAGAAAGAAAATTGCAAAAAAAACCTAAGGGGGTGAAGCCCCTAATTTGGAGGTTTGGCCTTTAGCAATCTGGCCCATTTAGCAAGGCCTGGTGGACTTTTTTGAGTAACGTGTGGCGCGTTGACTGGGGACTCACCATGCACCTCAAGCCATGGCCTTGGATCTGATGGAGCTGGACGCGTGTACGCTAGATTCTGAGAGTGCATCATGATCTTTAACTTAGGCGCTGCATGTGAATGTCAGATGAAAAATAACATAGAAATTATTGAAGACCTGGGGCTCGAACCCAGGTCTTGGACGTTAACACGCACATGCTTTGCCAGTTGTGCCACTTTGCTTATTTGTAAATAATATAAACAAAGAATATAATGAAACAAAACGCGTGGATACTTGGTTTTCCGCGCGAAAATTCAAAACAGGCCAATTGATCCTTGCCACCTAATCATCTCCTTCGCTTGGCTTCTTTTATTCCTGAAACATGTAAAACAATGGCAACGGTTTTCACGCGTTGCTACAGGTATGATACAAAAAAATAGCGAACAGGCCACAAGGCCTCATAAATTAGGCGCGACATATGGTTCCTCTTCGTCTGAGTGTGCCTGATGCAATGGTGCTAGTCGCGTGTCCTAATTTTGCAGGGATAGGAAACGCCCAATTTGAGAACCTGAAAACCCTAAGCATCTCTAATGGCAAATCCTTATATAAGACATGAAAACAAAATTAAACCATATAGGTAGCATCAGAATTGCATGAATAACGTAAATCACATATCAAAAAGTGCAAAAAGCGCGTGAATGGAGATGCAAGAGTATGAATATTTTTCGGTACAGGGCCTGTTCGTGTTACCAATTCTTTAAGCTTTGAGGGACGTTTTTTATTGGGAAACGTTCTATATTGCTTGAGGAAGCTAATGAGGTAGGTTTTAAGGCCTGAATCGATCTCTAAGTGAGTTTTCAGAATTGAAATTTTTTGCCAAAAGTGTGAGTTTGTATTGAGCAGTAGGGCGCAGCTTTCTTGTCCAATCTTGTTGTATATCACTTGTATATGTCTTATGCAATGTGTATGAATGAAAATTATGGCCAATAATGCATAGCCTTAAATTCCAAGATTCTCCATCAAATTCCATAACCAACTTTCCATTTTTGAGTCCATTTTTGAATTCTTGCCTTGTTTACTCCTTTGCACGAATTTGGTAGGCACATAATGATGTTTCAAGGCTAGTTAAGGCCAAATATTTCATTTAATCAAACTTTTTGATTTTTCTTGATTTTAAAAGATTTAAACTTAATTAAATCCAAGAAAATCAATAAAAATGAAAAAAATTAATTAAAAAAATATGAAATAAAAGGTGGGAAGCATGGCCAAGTCAATTCAAGTGGAAAAAGTGGGCCCCTTTTGTCAAAAATGAGATTTCAAGGACAAATGATTTTGGCCATTTCACAAAAATTTCCCAACTTCTCCAATGCATAACTTGCTCAATTTTTAAGCTTTGATCATGTTCTTTGACATTTTGGAAAGGTCTTGAAGTCCTTTAACCAATTTCTTTGGTCCCATGTCATTTTGATTTACCAATCTCAAGTTATGGCCTTTGACTTAAAGTCCCTTTTTGTTGACTTTTGAAAATGACCTATAATGTTGAAATTGATAACTTTTTGTGAGAGCATTTCTTGGACTTGAAGTATGAAGATGAGTTGTAGGAAATGTCTTTCTCTTCAAAATGAGCTTTGGATGGAATTTTTCTGATGAACCATGTGAAAGTTATGCCCTGGTCAATTTCAGTTGATTTTTTCAACTGTCCAAAAATAGCAACTTTTGTATCTTGATGATTTTTGAGCCAATTTTTGAGAATCATGATCAAGCATTGATCAAATGATGTTTGTGGCTTCAAAATGAGATGTTGACCAAAAATTTGAACTTTTGACTGCCAAATGACCATTTTGCCCCTACAGTTGACTGTAGTGCAATTAGGGTTTTTGACTGTGCAATTTTGTGCTGAAAGTCTTGAAACTTGATATGAGGATGCTTGACCATATTTGTAGGCATGTGAGACTTGATTGGGCCCTTTGAAACTTCATTTTCTTGATCAGAACCAAAACCCTAATCTTGACTGTATAGGAGACCTTTGCACTGTGCAACCCTTGGGGAGATTTGAAGCTTGACTTGGCAATTTCTTGAAGAATATGGGAGGGAAAATTTTGGGGTACAACATGCTCCTATGCCCCAGCATGGAGTAAATGCCGTTGATGAAGATGTATACGCTGTTTCTGTAAATGATGTAGCTACTCCCCTGATGACCGTCAAGAGGAACCTACTGCTGGCCGGTTTATTTCCGGGTTGTAGTGAGGGTTACCTTTTCTGTGCTGTTTCCCTTTCTGGTTGTCCTTTGCTGAAGTTGGGCATCCAAAGCCTAATGGACAGTAAAGAGATTCTATTCAAGAAGTCTGTTGTTCAGTTGGTTCCGGTAGAAGAAATTTATGTTGTTACAATCTTTAATAACCCAATCAAGGCTCTCCCAAGGAAGCCTGTTCAAATCATGACTGTCGCACCTGTTGTTATTACTGTCCCGGGGCCTCTCCCATACGAATCTGATAAGGCTGTCCCCTGGCACTATGGGGCAGATGTGTATGTGAATGGAATCAAGCAAGAGTTCAACACTGGCACCAGTATCAGCAATATCACTGGTCCAACAAAGGTTACCCGCAGTGGCAGGCTCTTCTCGCCTGACATTGCACCACCCGCTATTCGAAGACCCCTCACTATAACACCTACAAGTGTACCTGTTCCTGTTTCTGATCAAGTTGTCTCCCCTGCTGCCGAGTCATCTAATGCTCGGGGCAAAGGGATTGAAGATGAGCATGCCCGGATGGAGGCACCAAGACCTGTAAATGCTGAGGCCTCCCAACAAGAGATGGAGGAAATCCTGAAAATAATCAAGAAGAGCGACTTTAATATTGTCGAGCAGCTGGGGCATACCCCCTCCAAGATCTCCATGCTCTCCTTATTACTGTGCTCAGAGGCCCATGCTAAGGCCTTGATCTCATTCCTCAAGACGGCCCATGTGCCACAGGAGACATCTGCAGTTCAGTTCACTGATTGCGTAGCAAATCTGACAGCGGACAATGGCTTGGGTTTCTCAGACGCTGACCTTACTGCTAAGGGAAGAGACCACAATGACGCCCTGCATGTCTCTATTGAGTGCAGGGGCACTACTCTGGCGCACGTGTTGGTGGACACCGGTTCTTCCCTAAATGTGCTACCCAAGAAGGCCTTAGACCATTTGGATTGTGAGGGCCTGGAGCTGAAACCTAGCAACATCATCGTCAGAGCCTTCGACGGTTCCAAGAGGATGGTCCATGGAGAGGTGGACATTCCTATTCGTGTGGGTTCTCAAGTATTCGACTCTACTTTCTATGTGATGGATATCCGTCCATCGTATTCTTGTCTTCTGGGTCGACCTTGGATCCACAAAGTTGGGGCAGTGACCTCTACCCTGCACCAGAAGCTCAAGCACCCCGTCAGAGGGAAGATTGTCACTGTACAGGGAGAGGAGGAGTATATGGTGAGCCATTTGAATTCCTTCAGGTATATTGAGATGGACGGGGAGTTTATTGAAACCCCCTTTCAGCACTTCGAAGAGGTACCTCCAACATTGGCAGCAGCGGAAACAGTGGTCGAAAAGGATGTTCCTTTGAAGATGGCTTCCTTGAAGGACGCCCGGGCTGTGATCAAGAAAGGTGAATGTGCTAATTGGGGCAGGCTCCCTGATTTTACACAGAAAACTGACAAGTTCGGACTGGGTTTTACTGCAGAGGGTCAGAAGGCTATGCGGAAGGCAAAAATCAGAAGACCTCCTGTGCTCATTACCAATCCAGGGGTGAATGCTGTTGGGGACGAAGATGAAGTGGGAGAGTCAGAGTTCAATAGCTGGATCTACCCGACAACTGCGGGCGGATTGACCAATTGGATTGCCAAAGACTATACTCCTGTTACTTTTGTTACGCAGTAATAAACTTCTTTGTTTTATTATTTGTAATAAACAATTAAAACTCTATGGCCCGGTGTCTTACCCGAGGCACCGTTGGTTTCATTTGTGAGGGCATATAAATTGTCATTTCATATATCATGAATAAAAACCTTGGACGTTTTCTCGCATTTCAAATCTTATGCTCCTTTTCTGTCTTTCCTTTCTTTATATATCGTAAAATAGGTGTATTTACACACACTCACTCATACAGGTTTCAATCCACTCTGGATCTCACTGGTAACGACTCTGCTACTGCCAGTTATGACTTCAAAAATCCGATCAACTTAGCCGAAGACGAAGGTGAAGATGATTGAGAAGTGCCTGGCGAGCTTGCAAGACTGTTACTTCAGGAAGAGAGGGCAATTCAACCACATGAAGAGCCAGTGGAAACAATAAACCTGGGTACTGATACAGACAGAAAGGAGGTAAAGATTGATGCCTACCTAGAGCTCAGCGTGAAGCAACGGTTGACTCAAATGTTACATGATTATATGGAGATCTTTGCCTGGTCCTACGAAGACATGCCCGGGTTGGATACCGACATTGTGGTCCATCACTTTCCTACCAAGGAAGACTGCCCTCTGGTTAAGCAAAAGGTCTGCCGTATGCGTCCAGAGATGTCTGAGAAGATCAAAGCCGAGGTTATGAAACAGTTTGATGCCGGGTTCCTTGCAGTGACTTATTACCCTCAGTGGGTTGCTAATGTGGTGCCGGTACCAAAGAAGGATGGTAAGGTCAGAATGTGTGTCGACTACAGGGATCTGAACAGGGCCAGCCCCAAAGATGACTTCCCCTACCTCACATTGATGTCCTTGTTGACAATACTGCTCAGCACAAGGTGTTCTCTTTCATGGATGGTTTTTCGGGTTATAATCAGATCAAGATGGCTCCTGAAGACATGGAAAAGACTACCTTCGTTACTCAGTGGGGCAGCTTCTCCTATAAGGTCATGCCTTTCGGGTTGAAGAATGCTGGGGCAACCTACCAACGTGCCATGGTTGCTTTATTTCATGACATGATCCATCATGAGATAGAAGTGTATGTTGACGACATGATCGCAAGGTCCCAGACTGAGGAAGAACACTTAGATCATTTGCAGAAATTGTTTGACCGTCTGAAGTTGTACAAGCTGAGGTTGAACACGAACAAGTGCACCTTCAGGGTAAGATCTGGAAAATTGTTAGGCTTCGTCGTAAGTGACAAGGGAATTCAAGTGGACCCTGCCAAGGTTAAAGCCATTCATGAGATGCCTGTTCCTAAGACAGAAAAAGAGGTCAAAGGCTTTCTAGGACGTCTGAATTATATTGCTCGATTCATCTCGCATCTGACTGCTACTTGTGAACCAATCTTCAAGCTGCTGAAGAAAGATCAGGTAGTACCAAAAATAAAAATATATTTCATTTAATGTTGTTTTTTTGTAAAAAAGTCTTATTAATTAATTAGTTTTTATTATAGGATTAATTTTAACATTTTCTTAATAAACTTAAAAAATTGTAGAATTAGGGTTTAATTATTTTTACTTTTTTGTCTCCTTTTCTTTTATCATCATTAATTATTAATTATTATATTTTTGTAAATAAAATTGTATTAATTAATTAGGTTAATTTTAGGTGCAACTTTAGCATATTTCTTAATAAATAAAAATAGTTAGAATTAGGGCTAATTAATTTCTTAGTTTCATTTAATTCTCTTATTAAAAATCCATAAATACAAAAGCTCAAAAAATCTTTTCTTTTATTTTAATTTAATTAATTTATTAATCATAATTTAATTTCATTAAAAAGGGTCCAACGCCCTCGCTTCCGATTATTAATTCGTTTCGCACGTTTTATTTCCTTTCTTATAATATTCATGTAATTCTCCCAAAGCCGTGTAAATTGGACATTTTATTATTTCTCGCACTTTATTTTATTTTAAATCGGGTCCTGGACTTAATTTGGCGATGTGGACCCGCGCCTTTGTAATAGCGTAGAACTTTTAATTTTCGCATCTTTTTAACTGTTAATAAATTGCATGCAAGAATGAATGTCAAAATAAAAGCAACGCGTAGATCACCCCCGACATGAACAAGATGAATGTAAATGAACATGACACACAAATCACACACCACCCCTAGGGTACGCCTCCCTGTTGCCTTGCCTCTCGAAAGGTGATCGTCGAGTAGAGGATGTTTTAGTAAGTCCTCATGATCCGGGAATCTGGCATGAGGGTAGCTTCTAAGGTATCTTCCTATTGCTCTGGTGATCACCATGTCCCGAACCTCGAATTGACCCGAACACCTCCAACGGTAGTGCTACCTACCTCTCAATGGTGGGATGGCACTACTTTAAGGACATCTACACAGACGAATTCCTTAGGGTAGGTAGAGAACTCGTAGATACTTGCTCTAATTTCAAAACAAATAAAAAACTTCTTTTCACACCGACACCTTTTCAAAAAAAGCTTTCGAAAGCAACTTTTCAAACACTCTTGAGGACTGATACAAGAGTCGAACTGGAATTTTCAAAGAAACTTTTTTAAAACCCACAATTGAAAAGCAAACAAACCATTTTTGAAAACACAATGAGCAAGTATCTAAGAGCCCATGGATAACCATGGATAGAAAGGGTGCTAACACCTTCCCTTTCTATAATCTACCTCCCGAACCGAGAGCAATCTCTATAAGGAATTTTTCTGTGCTTTTGTCCTTTCCATTTAGAGAAAATAAAAGACGGTGGCGACTCTTGCTTCCGCGACATTTCGCGAACCAGCGTTAAACAGTCAGTTCCAGATCCACCGATCACAGAACTAGCGACTCTGCTGGGGAAATTTTTAAAGTGAGGTGTACCTTAGGACTAAGATCACTGTGTTTTCAATTGTATTGACTTGTTTGCTTTATATTTGTGGGTTGCATGGGAGTTACATAGATCCTAACCCAGATCTGGGGATACCCTGTTTAGGTAGCATAAGCTGTGAGGGACCTGTCCGGCGTAGACCGACACGGGTGAAGCAGTGGCTACGTTGGTGTGGCACCTTGGTCTGTACCGATATCCCTTGTGTCGCAACGGGGAGAATATGGGTCTTCTGAGGAGTCATTAATCACCAACAGACCTTAGAACCTTAAATGACACAACTTGGCCATTAGAACAGTAGCAGTATGCTACGCCCATTGAGGCTAAACTCTCGTGATGGTTCTGGCTGCAAGAAAAGATTGCGATGCTGGAGTTATAACCGATTGAGGGTAGTCAATGATATTGGGATCCTCTAAGAACCCGGTTACTTTGATAGGACAGGTATGAACCAACAAACTGAAAGAGGGTAATACCTAGACCTCATGCTGGCCTAAACTTTAAGGGCTTGCCTTGTGTGACTTGTGTGCCTTACCATGTTTGCCTTTGTAAATATTTGTGGTGTGTTTATCATAACATCATAGCATCATGAGCATTGCATGCATCCTGCATAAGGACTGACCATTTCAAAGACAATAGGGTTTCACCTTTGCTCTGTTTTGTAGGATATCATGATGCCTGTGCGAAGGAATACTATCCGGTTCAACTTTGTTCACCCACCTGAGTTACTTGAAGAGTTGATTAGCAGAATTCCAAACACCACTTCCTTCATCCAGAGGCATGGTTCTCTTCTCAGTTTAGTCACAGCAAAGCGGGACCAACAATTGATGAGTGTCCTAACACAGTTTTATAACCCCCTGTATCATTGCTTCACCTTTCAAGACTTCCAGCTGGTCCCTACCCTGGAAGAGTTCTCTGACTTGCTTGGTATCCCTATCTTGGATCAGACTCCCTATACTGGTTGGGAAAAGACCCTCAGGCTTGAGGAGGTTGCTGCAGCCCTTCCTTTGACTCATCAAGAAGTAATGGACAACTGGGTGACTAGAAGCGGGGTTAAGGGTTTCTTGGCCAAGTTCCTGGTTGGTAAGGCTAACAGTTTCTGGAATGACTTGGACTTTAGGGCATATGAAGACATCTTGGCTCTGTTGATTTATGGTCTAGTCTTGTTTCCTAATCCTGATAACTTCATCAATGTCACTGCCATAAGGATCTTTATGTCTCAGAATCCGGTGCCCACTCTCTTGGGTGATATCCTGTAACAACTTTGTGCTCGTACTGCCCGAAAAAGAGGAACTCTGTGGTGTTGTATCCCTTTGTTGGTGAGGTGGTTTATTTCGCACCTCCCTAAGTTCGTGCTGAAGAACCAAGAAGGAAAAGGTTGGGCTCATAGATTAATGTCTCTCACTGATAAGGACATCATTTGGACTCTCAGAGGTTTGGACGAGGTAGCCGTTATTGATCGTTGCGGAGAATATCCTAACGTTCCTCTGATTGGTACTCAAGGTGGGATCTCTTATAATCCATGTCTAGCTCTCCGTCAGTTTGGAAGGGCCAGAAGAGCAGGGCCTCATGAGATGTTGGTGCCCCACATCAGTTTTGAGTTTCAGGTGGATAGTGACGAGCTGCGTCGTAGGTTCATCAAAGCTTGGTACAGAGTTCATAAAGCTGACCCACAAGAGTTAGGACCAAAGACTTCTCTACCTATGGAAGCCTACTACAAATGGGTCCGCATCCGTGCTCAGAAGTTAGGTATGCCGTATGAAGCTGTCAGACCTATCATTCTTGAAGGTCCTGATAAAGATGGGGTTCCTCCAACTGTTCTCCCTCCTCGGATACCTACTGATTATGATACCTTGAAGAGATCTTGGTCACAACTGCAAGAAGAACGGGATGCTTATCGGGAAAAATTCAACGAGCAAGAGTTAAAGATCCAGAAGCTGACGAAGCAGTTGGAGAATGAGCGGGCTCTGAATGACTACCTCCGTACTGAGAAGAGGAGACCATGGGATCAGTGATGAACATTGGATTATTCTTTTACAGTTTTATTTCCATTTTCAGTATTCTCACTTTTTATGTAATGCCTAAGGGCAATCTCTTGAACAATTTAAGTTTCAAAGTTAAATCTAATGAAGTGGGTTCCTTTTTGTTTACAAAGTTGATTCCCGATTGTCTTTGAAAACATAAATCATACGCATTCCATTCATCATGTGCATAGCAGGTTTTCTCCTTTTCAGGTTGCTTACTGTTCTTCGCTGTTTATTTCAGCATCATGAATCCTGACTCATCATCAACTGAGATGTCCATCAAGGCTCTTCAGGCGCAGAATGCGCAATTTCAGGAACTAATCATGGGTTTGGCTCAGGGCCAAGAAGAGCTGAAGGCTCTGCTCCTGAAGAAGGAGAAGAAGAAGAAGAAGAGAACTGTTCTTTTCAACTCGGGCCGAAGGTTTGGCAACACTCTGCAGAATGAAGAGGCTGGTTCTTCTATAGGCAAGAGCAGTCCCCAAGAGGGAAAAGGTCCTAGTCCGGTAGTCTCTGACAACGAGACTGATTTTGATGAGGAACAGTATCCTCCGGCTGAAGACAGATACAAACAGTTGGAGGATAGACTGAATGCAATGGAGATCCAACAAGTGCCTGGGCTGGATTTCGGAGACTTGGGTCTATCTACTGGTGTGATTATTCCTCATAAGTTCAAAGCACCATCCTTTACCAAGTATGACGGGGTGTCTTGTCCCAAGCTACATCTCAGATCCTACATGCGGAAGATTCAACCGTACTCAGTGGACAAGAATTTGTGGATCCACTTCTTCCAGGAGAGTCTTTCAGGGACTCATCTCGAATGGTTCTATCAGCTGGATGGGACCAAGGTTCGTAACTGGGAGGAGCTGGCTATTACTTTCTACAAGCAGTATCAATATAATGCCGACCTTGCCCCTACACGTACCCAACTCCAGGGTATGTCGCTAGGGTCAAGTGAAGGTTTTAAAGAGTACGCACAGAAGTGGAGGGATCTGGCTGGCAGGGTGCAGCCTCCGTTGACTGATCGGGAGTTGGTAGACATGTTCTTGGGGACCCTATCTGGGCCATTTTTCAACCATCTTATCGGTAACTCATCTGCAGGGTTTACTGATCTTATTCTGACTGGAGAGAGAATTGAGGCTGGGGTGAAGTCTGGTAAAATTCAGAAGGGTGCATCGTCAAGTTCTGAGAAGAAGCCCTTTAAGAAGGAGGCCAGTGCTGTATATGGGTCTAGAAGACAAGAGAAACCTGAGCGCCGCCAATCTGTCAACGCGGTGATGATTGCCAAGCCTGCTTCCGCTCCTCGGCAAACCAATCCTCAAAGGACTGAAAGACCCAGGAGAGAGTTTACCCGTTTGAGCATGACTTTATCTCAAATCTTGCCACAGTTGTTGTCTACTAACCTAGTGACTGTCAGGGAGGCCCCGAAAGTTGTGAATGCTGCCTCTCCAAAATACAATCCAAATGCCCGCTGTGCTTACCATTCTGATAGCCCGGGGCATTCCACTGATGACTGTTGGGCCTTAAGGAATAAGGTGCAAGACCTTATCGACGCAAAAGAGATACAGTTTGAAGCGCCTGAGAGGCCGAATGTGGTGACTGCTCCTATGCCCCAGCATGGAGTAAATGTCGTTGATGAAGATGTATACGCTGTTTCTGTAAATGATGTAGCTACTCCCCTGATGACCGTCAAGAGGAACCTACTGCTGGCCGGTTTATTTCCGGGTTGTAGTGAGGGTTGCCTTTTTTGTGCTGTTTCCCTTTCTGGTTGTCCTTTGCTGAAGTTGGGCATCCAAAGCCTAATGGACAACAAAGAGATTCTGTTCAAGAAGTCTGATGTTCAGTTGGTTCCGGTAGAAGAAATTTCTGTTGTTACAATCTTTAATAACCCAATCAAGGCTCTCCCAAGGAAGCCTGTTCAAATCATGACTGTCGCACCTGTTGTTATTACTGTCCCGGGGCCTCCCCCCTACGAATCTGATAAGGCTGTCCCCTGGCACTATGGGGCAGATGTGTATGTGAATGGAATCAAGCAAGAGTTCAACACTGGCACCAGTATCAGCAATATCACTGGTCCAGCAAAGGTTACCCGCAGTGGTAGGCTCTTCTCGCTTGACATTGCACCACCCGCTATTCGAAGACCCCTCACTATAACACCTACAAGTATTTCTAAGTATTTAGAATTTACCTTTTCCAAAGTAAAATTTGACTTTTGAAATTCTTGATGAAACAAACTTCATATTCCAACATGTCTTGATGAAATATGATTTTTGAGATTTGATTTTGATCCAAAAGTCAAAGTTAGACTTCTCAGTGTGCAAATGACCATTTTCCCTTATGAATGACTTTCTTGAAAAATTGCAGTTCAAGGCTTGGAATTGGATGGAAGCAAACTTGAGGATCCAGGGTGATTCCTTGAGAAATGAGAGTTGCCCCTGTTCAATCTTCTTACACCTGAAGAATTAGATTGGTAATTATTCCATTCGTGATTTGAAGGTGGAAGATGATTGAACACTAGAGTGCCTAGAAATTTGCACTCGATAATGTTGTGATTGATTGTGTAGGGAATGGGCTTAAAGATGCCATTTGGAGAGATAATGGACAGTTGTTGGAGATGGGCTTAAAGATGCCATCCATAAATGATTGTTGGACTGTATCTGTAAGCTGGAACTGAATGATTATCAGAATGGCGTATGTGGGATGAGTATCAGAATAATATCCATAAATGAATTGTATCTAACTCGTATCTATGAAATGTACTAAATGAGCGTCAGAATGACATCCGAATCTGGATCGTATCTGGACTATATTTGAATGAGTGACAGAATGACATCTGAATCTGGATCATATCTGGACTGTATTTTAATGAGTGACAAAATGACATCTGAATCTGGATCGTATCTGGACTGTATTTGAATGAGTGACAGAATTGCATCCGAATCTGGATCGTATCTAGACTGTATTTGAATGAGTGACAGAATTAAATCTGAATATGGATCGTATCTGGACTGTATTTGAAGAGAATCTAGAGTAAGTATCAGAATGTCAGCCATATCTAGATCGCATCTGCACTATTTCCAAAAAAGGTCTCTGGTTGCCTGTGTAGGGTTGCTTCGTAATGATTCCGTGTAAAACTTCATCTTGGAAAGAGAAGGAACCTGTGTAGGGTTGCTTCAACTGGTCAAGTAGATAGTTGTCCTGTCTGGTTTTAGGTATTAATCTATAATCAGTCATCCGCAGATAGTTTTCCTGGCTTGTTACAGGTATTAATCTGGAACTCGAAAAGGTTGGTCGATGAGATAGTTGTCCTGTCTGGTTTCAGGTATTAATCTTTGACCTGAGAAAGAAAGATAGTTTTCCTGGCTTGTAACAGGTGTTAATCTTTAATCTCTTCATGTAGATAGTTTTCCTGGCTTGTTACAGGTATTAATCTACAATCAGTCGTCCACAGATAGTTTTCTTGGCTTGTTACAGGTATTAATCTGGAACTTGAAAAGGTTGGTCGATGAGATAGTTATCCTGTCTGGTTTCAGGTATTAATCTCTGAACTGAGAAAGAAAGATAGTTTTTCTGGCTTGTTACAGGTGTTAATCTTCAATCTCTTCATGTAGATAGTTTTCCTGGCTTGTTACAAGTATTAATCTACAATCAGTCGTCCACAGATAGTTTTCCTGGCTTGGTACAGGTATTAATATGGAACTTGAAAAGGTATTAATCTCTGACCTGAGAAAGAAAGATAGTTTTCCTGGCTTGTTACAGGTGTTAATCTTCAATCTCTTCATGTAGATAGTTTTCCTGGCTTGTTATAGGTATTAATCTACAATTAGTCGTCCAGAAATAGTTTTCCTGGCTTGTTACAGGTATTAATATGGAACTTGAAAAGGTTAATGGTAGCCATCTGTTGATTGACCTTTTCCTGAAAAGGTAAAACGTTAGTTGTATGCAATGTCATGATGTATGAAATGCATGATGTCATGATGTTCTCAAAAATAAATGAGATTGTGTCGTGTGCACTTGTCATGTATGTAATATGATATATGAAATGTGAGATGTTTATTTGAATGTATCTTTGTCTGAAAAATAAATCCTTGACAAATGATGGAGAGTCATTAAATCTCGGACTACTGTTGAAGAGTAGGTGAGTCTTTAAACTTTTTTTAGAATATTTCCACCAAGGATTCCTGTTTTGTTGAGGAAAAATTCGTCGGGGAAAGTTGAGAACTCTGTGGAGAGTATTGATTCCTGCTTGGGGAAAAAGTTCAGGAGTCTCGGTTGTCCGTTGCTCTACTGGGGAGTCGAAGTTGAACTAATGTCTGGTTGGGTCCAGGCTTCAGAGTAACCTGTTGGGGATTGTAGAGTAGTCTATTGGGGAAGAGGAGTTGTGGTCCTTTGATTTGTAGTAGTCATAGAGGCCAACTCAAACTAGGGAATCCTGTCGTTTGTTGGGGAAATAAACCCTGTTGCCGATCTTCTAGAGATGTGGCGACTTCGTTGGGGAAAGTCCTCGAGGATTCTTGAGGTTGTCTCGGCTGGGGAAAGGTTTTCAGAGATTAAACTCTTGCTGGGGAATTTTCCTATGAGAAGGACTTTGGGGAGACTTGTCATTGCCCCTAGAAGCAAATGTTTGTGGCATTGCCAAAAAATGTTTGATTGTACGTAAGCCTTTGCTGAGATTGACGTTCAATTCCCCCAAGTGACGCAGATGGAGACCTGCCCCTGGTTACTCTGACCTCATGAGAGGTTTCCTGGAATCTTGATTGGACTGCCCCAGGTGTGCTTAGATAGTGACATGTCATTCCCCCTTGTTGATAGGAGATTTGTCAATGGGAGTGTCATCCTACTTGAAGTGATTTTGTTCACTAAGAGAGCTTTCGTTCACTGGATATTCGTTGTGTGAATTTCCCCGCTATAAACAAATAGTCGTATGCAAACAATGATATTCAAGTAATGCAAAGTTTATGTTTGTCTTGAAATTTTGAAAAATGCATTTTTGCAAGTAAAGAAATTTTGTAAGAAAAATTCAACTCGAAATTTAGAGTAAAGCCTTACAGGAGTCAGGATACCTTTTGTAACAGTATGCTTTCGAACTAACCCATGCTTCAATTAGTACTTTTGAAGGGTTGTAACGTGGCTTGGTTCACGATTTAAGAAACAAAGGATAAAGGCTCAAAGTGTATTTGTACCCACCCGCTCTTCGTGACGTTCTTTAGTCCTAAACTCAGTTAATTGTACGTTCGAACTCCAATTGGGTTTGGAATGATGTATTGGTGATGGTTCAGACAGGTTAAGTTTGTCGGAAGGCAGTCATTTTCTGCAACATTTTTTTTTCATGTTGTTGAGGATTTGTAGTGAACTCTTTCTTTTGATTTGTGATCCCTAATTTTTGCCTGATTGTTCTTGTTTTGAGATTACAGACAGCAGGATGCCCCAGTTTTCTTTAAGTCTCCTTCGTAGGTTTTGACTTAGTGGGATTTTCTTTTTCTTTTTTAGAGATAATGACTGCCTATGTGATAGGGAACCATCACTGTGTTTTTATTCCAGAGGAATGTTTCTTGAAGTCATTTGTTGTATTACGAGATGAGAGTTTGCATCTTAACGCGCGTTTGAATTAACTGAGAGACTACCCTGCCCCATGTTTTGATTAAAGGTTTCAATTTGTGTAAGAAAGAAAAACTTCTACTTCTTTGGCTCGAAGGGGTTGACTAGGGATTATCTTCCTTATAACTCCAGTGTTTAAGATTTGAAATAATGCCTGTACATCGTCAGCAAAGTTTGTCCAAAAGCATACTGTATGAGATTATGGCATTGTTTTCGTCATCCTCCCTCTAAAGGCTTGTAACTTTTAGCAAGAGTTAAATGTCATAAAGAAAGTAGAAAGCATAGTTTAAATATAGTGAAAACGAATAGATGAATTCAAGACAAATAGATGACACACAAATATGTGATATTTCTGGCTTGATATACACAAAATATTTCTCATACTTTAGTTTAAATTAAATTATTTTATAGGTATTATGCAGGTATTTTTCTATTTTTGCAGATATACATTAAGCTGAACACTTTGGAAGAAATAAAGAAAAAAAAGTGCAAAGATAGCAAAAAGGGCCAAAGGAGAAGAAATCAGCTTAAGCCCATCAAGCATGTGAGCATGTTTGCCAGCACGTGGCCCACCATGCAAAAGGCCTTGACGATTGTCAAGGAGATTTGCCGCTCGTCACGCATAGAGATGGACCAAGTGACCATCGTCACTTGGACTTGACGAACGTCACAAGGCCACTTTCTCCTCTTGACCATGTATCCAACGGAAGGAAACCAATTCAAAACAAATCCAACGATCACCCTATTTTATCTGATCCACTCAGTCAAAGCATGAAGAAGTAACTAATTTAGTGGTCCTATTATTTCTCAAAGGAACACAAAGTGTTCCTACATTACCGAGAACGAACTTATCACACAGGAGTTATAAATAGGACCTTGGACCATACGAGAGAGGGAGTTCTTTTTTTGGCAGAAACTTTGGAGAATTCATTTTTACTCTTAGCAAATATTCTTTAAGCAATATTCATTTCCCAGCAATTTCTATATTTCCTCTAGCATTTATTTTTATTGTACGGTTACATCTGTTCCCCGATCGAAGCAAAGCCTACAGTTTGTGCAGGAGTGCTTCTATATTCAGAATTATTACCAGGTTTATGTTTACGAATTTTTATTACTTTTAATCAATATAATCATGTTTATTTTCGGATGTCTCTGGAATTATTCTGTGATTTGGTCTAATATTATGTTAGGCTAGAATTCATATACCGGTATGTAAGGTCACTTAACCAAGGGATCGAGTGACTTAGTTGGGATTATTTTTACTACAAAACCATCTTTTCTGGTCTAGGTTACTATTTTTAATCATTAAATTGTTTTGTTACGAAAGTAAAGAACAGATAGAGGTTAGGGTCAACAAAGCAGAAGCTTGAGATCTTTTAACTAGACAGTAGTAATTAGGCATTAGCTTAAAATACAGTGGAAGCACTTTAAAGTTAATTAAGATTTTATTTAGTTTTCAAAAGGTGTTTTTAACTCCTGCGGGATGGCGGAAGCGTACGTTAGGACTTAACTGCATAGCCTAGATCAACAAAACGACAGTGTGAGACGAGGGTTTTTAAACTAAATAAGTTTTACTGAAAGCTGTTTTGAAAATATAAAGACACCCAACCAATCGCTAGTTCCCGAGGTTCAACTATTGCATACTAGTAGTTCCGCTCATTGATTATTAAAAATCCAACTTAATTTAGTATTTAGTTTTCCCTACAACCCAATCAAACATTCATTAGCTTTAGATTTGCGAAGTAACAATAGAAGACGGTAGTTCGATTCATCAGTCTCTGTGGTTCGATATCTTTTAAAACTACACGACAAGGTTGTGCACTTGCAGTCTGAATCATTGGATACCTAAGTATAATCCCGATCAATTTTTTGGAGCTGTTGCCGAGGATTGATTTAAGTCGATATCGCTACTCTTTTGTTATGCAGTAGAGACTAGAGCAAAAACCTCTCTATTCCTTTTCTATTTCTTTTCTTATTTGTATGCCAAACACTCATTCGCAAGGCGAGCCGTTATACATAAAAATCAATGATATCGAACGGTATCTCAGACTTAGACGCCACATTCAAGAGTATCATCTCTTGAATAACACTTAACCTCGTGAATCACTCGAATCTCCTATTTCTCGACCAACCGAAGAAATGGTTGCCAATCCTGCTTCGCGCCCACTCAAATCCTACGCCATTCCCTCACAAGATGAACCGTACAATAGCATTTCTGCTCCTCCAATCGAGGCTAACAACTTTGAACTAAAACCTTTTTTGTTGTCTGCTGTACAACCGAACCAGTTCTCTGGTGGGTCAATGGAAGACCCCAATCTTCATCTATCAATATTTCTACAGTATGCAGATACAATTAAGAACAATGGGGTCAGTCAAGAGGCAATCAGACTTCGTCTCTTCCCTTTTTCTCTAAGAGACAGAGCCAGAGCTTGGCTCCAATCTCTACCCGCGAACTCAGTCACTACATGGGATGAGCTGAAGAAATTCTTTCTTGCAAGGTATTTCCCGCCAAGCAAAACAGCAATGCTAAGATCTCAAATAAGCGATTTTAGACAAAAGGAAAATGAATCCCTTTTCGATGCTTGGGAACGATACAAGGATCTAATGATACTATGCCCACATCATGGCTTGTAAGAATGGTTGATTATCCATACCTTCTATAATGGTCTCCTTTACAATACAATATTAACGATAGACGCTGCTGCAGGAGGTGCACTTATGGACAAATCCTACACCGCTGCCTATGCTCTAATAGAAAGCATGGCCCAAAACCACTATTAGTGGGGAAGTGAAAGAGGACAAGTAGACAAAGGTACTACAGAGAAAACACCGACAAAAGGAGGCATGTATGAGATAAGAGATCTAGACAGTGTCCATGCTAAGGCAGATGCCCTCACCCTAAAGATAGATAATTTGACTGCAATACCTCCAGCCACCGTGGCTACTATAACTCTCAATTGCGAAATATGCGGAGTACCTGGACATGTAGTCACCGAATGTAAGATCTTGGCAGGGACTCTAACTGACCAAGTGAGTTATGCTCAAGGAAACCCTTACTCAAACACATACAACCCTGGATGGAAAAATCACCCAAATCTCTCATATAAAAACCCCAATGCATTGTATGCTCCAAACCAAGCACCTGTTGTGCCACCTGGATATCAGAAACCTCCTGCAAACGCTCCTAGTGTGCCTAGAAAATAAAACTTAGAATTGATGATGGAGAACTTCATAGCTACCCAAGCGCAAATAAACAAAGACGTCCAAAATCAAAACATACACACTAACGAGCAGATTAAACAATTAGAAAACAAAATAGATGCTTTGGCCACGCACGATAAAATGTTAGAAACCCAAATCTCTCAAGTGGCTCAACAACAAGCACCTACAGCTGCACCGGCTGATACATTTCCTGGTCAACCACAACCTAACCCGAACGAGCATGCTCATGCCATCATATTAAGAAGTGGAACCGAGTTAGATGGACTGCCTGACCCGAGACTGTCAAATCAAAGTATGTATCAAAGGTCCAAAATACCAACTGAGAAGGAAAATCAACCAGAGAAACCAGAGGAGGATGAAGAAGATAAAGGAGGAGAGGCCAAAGAAAAAGAAAAAGAAAAACCTTATGTGCCTCCACCGCCTTATAAACCCCAAATCCCATTTTCTGGTAGATTAGCCAAACCTAAGAATGTAGGGCAATTTAAAAAATTCGTAGAACTTCTGAAACAACTTAATATAACAATTCCTTTCACATAAGTCGTAACTCAAATGCCCTCCTATGCCAAATTCTTCAAGGAAATCTTATCTAATAAGAAAAAGCTAGAAGACAACGAAACAGTCACACTTACTGCAGAATGTAGCGCAATTATCCAAAACAAGATGCCTCATAAGCTAAAATATCCTAGAAGCTTATCTATACCATGTCATATAGGTAAGTTTGTCATAGACAAAGCCCTATGTGATTTAGGAGCTAGTATTAGCGTTATGCCTTTATCCATATGCAACAAACTGGAAATGGGTGAACTAAGACCAACAAAGATGTCTGTTCAATTGGCAGATCGCTCTGTCAAATACCCTGTACGGATAGGTCAATTCTACACCCCTACAGATTTCATAATCATGGACATTAGAGAAGACGAAAGTACACCTATCATTTTAGGAAGACCATTCTTAGCTACCGCTGGAGCTATCATAGATGTAAAAAAGGGCAAACTAACCTCTGAAGTAGTTGAAGAGAAAGTCGAATTTATTCTGACACAATTCTTACAAGTGCCTGCCATAGATGACACATGTTATCTGGTAGACATCATGGACGAATGTGAAAGAGAAATTGAATGGGAACCGATACCTTGTTCTGAAACCATGAAGATTCCCACACCTCTTATATTCGAAGATAATGAATGGTGTCCCGAATACCGAGACGACAATCTAAGTGAATGCTTAGCTCTGACACCCGACCACATGCCTTGTCCAAGAAAACCAGCATTGGATCTTAAGCCATTACCTAAGACCCTTAGATATGAATTCCTTGACACCGAGTTAAAACGAGCTGTAATTGTCAACACGGACTTAGGACAACAAGAAACAGACAAAGTATTACAAGTCTTAAGAAAATATCCATCCGCCTTGGGATACAATATTACAGATCTCAAAGGAATAAGTGCTTCCATTTGAATACATCGTATTATGCTGGAAAACAACTGCAAATCTTCTAGAGAACATCAACAAAGAATTAACCCAATATGGAGCACCGTAGTTAAAGACGAAGTAAAAAAACTTATGAACGCAGGAATCATATACCCAATCTCTGATAGTCAATGGGTAAGCCCAGTCAACTGTGTACCAAAGAAAGGTGGTATAACGATAACAACAAACAAAGCAGGTGAAGCTGTAGCAGAACGTATTGTAAGCGGAGCTAGAATGTGTATTGACTATAGGAAGCTAAACAAAGCCACTCGTAAGGACCATTTTCCTCTACCGTTCATCGATCAAATGCTTGAGCGATTAGCTAAGCACTCTCATTACTGTTATCTGGACGGTTACTCAGGATTCTTTCAAATTCCTATTCAACCCGATGACCAATAGAAAACAACATTCACATGTCCTTATGGAACTTTCGCCTACAGACGAATGTCGTTCGGATTATGCAACGCTCCCGCCACATTTCAGAGGTGCATGATGGCAATCTTTGCTGATTTCATAGACAACATCATGGAGGTCTTTATGGACAACTTCTCTGTATGTGGAGAGAGTTTTGAAGATTGTCTAATAAATTTAGAGAAAGTTTTGGAGAGATGCGTAAAAGTTAACCTCATTTTGAATTGGGAAAAGTGCCACTTTATGGTCAAACAAGGAATCGTACTAGGACACGCTGTGTCTAAAAAGGGGATTGAAGTCGGTAAAGCTAAGATCGAAGTCATAGAAAACTTGCAACCCCCTAAACCAGTAAGAGAAATGCGCAGTTTCTTAGGACACGCCGGTTTCTACCGACGATTCATAAAAGATTTCTTGCAAATATCAAAACCTCTAACTACCCTCCTTATGAAATATGTTGAATTCGATTTCGATGACAAATGCCTAAAGGCATTTAACCAATTGAAAACAGCTCTTGTATCCGCACCAATCATGCAACCACCTGATTGGAGACTTCCATTTGAAATCATGTGCGATGCAAGTGATTACACCGTGGGTGCAGTCCTAGGACAACGAAGAGATAAGAAGCTTCATGCGATATACTATGCTAGTAAAACCTTGGACCCTACACAGATGAATTACGCAACTACGGAAAAAGAACTTTTAGCTGTAGTCTTTGCACTGGACAAATTTCGCTCCTACCTAGTAGGCGCAAAAATAATCATTTATACAGACCATGCAGCTATTAGATATCTCTTAACCAAGCAAGATTCGAAACCGAGACTATTGAGATGGATTCTACTTCTACAAGAGTTAAATTTAGAAATTAAAGACAAGAAAGGTACCGAGAACGTAGTAGCTGACCATTTATCCCGAATGGAGAGGCTGACACCAGAAGAGGTACCCATTAATGATGACTTCCCGTATGAACGTTTGTTAGTTCAGATGGACTTAGGAGATGCCAGCGAAGAACCACATGAATTAAATCCAAATCAACTGCTTTTAGAACTTGACACACAAGTTGTCAGCCGTGATTCACAAGAAATCCAAGACGCAATAAATAATGATATAAACGAAACCGTGGTCTCTGTCTGAACTAATCAAACCTTACCATGGTATGCGGATATAGAAAATTACTTGGCGGCCAAAATGCTACCCCCTGATTTGACTTATCAACAGAAGAAAAAATTCTTTCACGATCTGAAACATTACTTTTGGGATGAACCTTTACTATTCAAGATAAGTGCCGACGGTATTTTCAGACGATGCGTCCCGGAAAACGAAATTAAAAACATTATTTCTCATTGTCATGATGCCCCTTACGGAGGACATGCAAGCACATCAAAGACATGTGCCAAAATTTTCCAGTCTGGTTTCTATTGGCCAAATTTATGGAAAGATGTGCACATAGCCATCCTTAACTGCGATCGATGCCAACGTACTGGAAACATATCCAGACGCGATGAGATGCCTCAGACTGGCATTCTGCAAGTCGAAGTCTTTGATTTATGGGGAATAGACTTCATGGGACCATTTCCGTCCTCATTCGGTAACAAATATATACTCGTGGTTGTAGATTACGTTTCGAAATGGATCGAAGCAATAGCTTCTCCAACAAACGATACTAGAGTCGTGATTAAACCCTTCAAGAACATTATCTTCCCAAGATTTGGTGTACCCAAGCAAGTCATAAGCGACGGTGGCTCCCACTTCATATCCAAAATCTTCAATAAACTCCTGACCAAATATGGGGTGAAACACCGCATAGCAACACCATACCACCCCCAGACAAGCGGACAGGTGGAAGTCTCAAATCGAGAAATAAAACAAATATTGGAAAAAACTATTGCCACGTCAAGAAAGGACTGGTCGGCTAAGTTACCTAAAGCACTATGGGATTACAGGACGGCGTTCAAGACACCAATCGATACAATACCCTTTAAACTCATCTATGGTAAGTCATGTCACCTGCCAGTGGAAATTTAACACAAAACTTACTGGGCAATTAAAACTTTAAACCTAAGCTACACTGCGGTAGGTGAGAAAAGGATCCTCAACATAAACGAACTAGAAGAGCTAAGATTAGACGCATATGAAAATGCGAGGATCTATAAGGAAAGGACGAAAAAGTGGCACGACAAACGAATCTAAAGGAAGTAGTTCAATGAAGGAGATGTAGTTCTCCTATTCAACTCTCGTCTAAAATGTTTTCTCGGGAAACTCCGTTCACGATGGTCTAGACCCTTCGAAGTGACCAAAATTTTCCCCAGTGGTTCCATAGAGATTAAAGGAAAGTCCACGAACCTGTTATTAGTAAATGGCCAATGTTTAAAACATTATTACAGCCTTAAAAACAAGGACTACACCGCGAGCTTAACATTATTAGAGCTAACACCCGAATTAGGAAACTAATTCACGTCTAAAAAATTGTCAAGCTAACGACATTAAACAAGCGCTATGTGGGAGGAAACCCACAAGTTTTTCATTTAATTTCTTTCAAATCTCTCTATATTTTTATTTTTGCATTCTGATTTTTATTCCCAGATTTTTCTTTTTCTTTTTTTTCTCTCATTGCATATTTTGTTTATTTGCATTCTTCTTTTACAAATTTTAGTAGCGACTCACAGGAACTTACAAGATAAACTCATTTATGGATACTATCACCTTCGCCACGGAGGCTCAGTAGCGACGGTATGAGATACTGGCTCAGCGCCAGATGAGCATGACTACTTATGTGCATGATCCCATGTTGGCAGTTTTAGGCATCAGGGAGAGTGTATATTTTTTGTTTAACCAGATAGGATGGGAAGGATTCCTTGCCCATAAATACCCTACATATCGAAACCTCACCTTAGAGTTCTTGAGCTCACTCATTTATAAACCCACCCAAGGCCTAGGGCGTAGTAGGGGACAAATGTCCTTCAGATTATTTTACTTCACCCACTATTTTACAGTTCGTCGTCTTGCTGAGCTGCTAGGATTCCCTAGTTCTATAGATGCCTACATGGAAACCCAGGAGGATGACTACCTTAATTTTGAACTTAACCACTTTTGGAGGGACATAGCGGGCCAATACCCTGAGGACCCTGACCACCTAGATGCGGCTAAGATCCATAACCCTGCAATTAGGTATTTCCACCACATATTATCTTTCACCCTTTTTGGAAAACCTATAAATAGACTCTCAGTTTCTAGGGATGAGTTATTCATTATTTACTGTGCTTTCCAGTCCAGACCCGTCATTGGTGCATCATTTATGATCGCCAACATGTTTGCTATAGCTCAGTGTACCCATGGACCTATCTGTGTCGGCGGGCTAGTCACTATGATAGCCGAGGCCTTATCCCTGCGGTCATCTTTATCACGCCTTACGCCGTATGACAGATACTATACAATGGATATCTCCTTCTGTTTTAACATAGCTTTAATTGGTAACCTCGACCCACCTCACTTTCAACTGCTGGTACGAAATGACCCTGTCTATTACTTCCTCTTGCCTAGTCCTGAGAACACAAGTGTCTATACTAAGAAAAACTGGCTCTATAACCTAGAAAAGACAGATGAACCTGACCCTGAGAGGGAGGAGAGCGACCCGTCCACACCATCCGGTTACCATGACTATACTCCATCAGAATACCCTACACTTCCCCTTGTTACTGAAGCTGTCGACGTCCTTATGGTTGATCATGCACATGCTATCACGACACTGCAGTTAGATGTTACTATGCTCCGAGGAGAGCTCACCACCGTTAAAGATAATATCAGCACACTACGGCGTGACTTCTTTCATTTCATGGATGTCATTACAGAGCAGTTTGATCATATTTATCAGCATCTGCACGCTACTGCCCCACCTCTAGGAGGTCCTAGTGCTCGATAGTTTTGTTTTTGTGCCACCCCAGTGAGGACACTGTTAGTTCTGAGTAGGGGGGTTTCATTATTATTCTTAATACTCATTATTGTTTTATACTCATATCTTTTCGAATACTTTGTTACTTTCGGTTCTAAAATTTTCAAATATCTATTTATCTATTTATTTCATATTTATCTATTTATTTCAAAGCATTTATTTATTTTCATTCACAGTATTTATTTATTTTCATTTCATACTTTACATATTCAGTTATTATTTATCTTTAATTAAATTATTTCTCATTTATTTCGATTATCATTCCTCCAATTCTATTATGTGCCACTAAATATCCCTTGCAACACTACTCAAACTATATGAATAAATTAATTAATCAATTCCTGCTTCACTGCACGCGGTCAAACAAAGGGCATGCATGCACCATTACACCCTGATGGACGTCAGGAAGCATGTGAAGAACGTTAGAGCTTGTCTCTTTGACCCTGACGAACGTCAGGGAACGCGTGACAAGCGTCAGAGCTTGTCTCCCACGATTCCTCTTCCCGTGACCTTTGAACCACATTGAAACTTGAAAGAAATTTTGTTTTAAAACCCCCACTACCCCATTTACTCCATTCATCCTTAACTTCCATAACCTCTCATATCCATAATTCTCCCATAAACCTCATTCAAGTTCCTACTCAATAAAAACCATATATTTTAACCCTTCTCCCGTCCCTTAGTTTTCATCACTATCACCCACCTTCCATCTCTTCATCACAAATACATTTTTCTTCTCTATTAAGTTCAAAATCATGGCCGCCTAAAGGAACCCACCAAACCAACCTGAACCCGACATGCGCCATCTCGTCCTCCGACAAGGAGAAGTAGGTGAACTTCAAAAAGAAAGATACATAAAATTCCATCGTCGAGGTTTGACATCCACGAGATTCATCGACAACAACTGGTTGCAAGAATTGGGGTTGCAGACCCATATGCAAGGCTTGCTGAACAAAGCTGGCCTGAGCTTTATTAGCACAATGAACACACCAACCTATGAAGCTCTAACGTTGGAATTCTTAAGCTCCTACGCCTATCACACTCGCGATGATGTCGATGCACACCTAACGGGAGCCACTCAATTTCGGATGTTCAACCGAGAGTACACACTTAGCCATGAAAATTTGAGCGACATATTTCATTTTCCCCGTGGAAATAATGTGCAATATCGCATTCCCACGAAATTGGATTGGAATGGAAGTGCATGCGCACTATGGGAGAGAATAACCGGTGAACCAAATGTTATTCCTGAAGCACCTTATGCCTCTCACATTCACAACCCGAACATTCGCTTCTTACATCACATTATGGCAAACACAGTGTTCAGAAGGGAAAACAACAACAAAGTCAACACTAAAGAGTTATATGCTCTTCACTGCACCTTTTCACAAGACCTCCTTCTTAATCCCGTTACTTTAATGATGGCCCATATTCAAAACCTTGTTACGAGAGATGGTACTACGCCTTTTTGTATCGGAGGCATTGTCACCACAATCGCAGTTCACCTGAACTGGGGGGAAAGGATTCAACTCCTACCTCCGCTGCCAGCAGTTTATATGGATATTGATAACTGTAGAGTTGGCCGCCTGATCAAAGTGCGAGAAGCTGGAGGGTACTATCTAATGGTGAATAATGAAATAGTTCGTAGCGTGATCATGCCGAATCACAATCGTACAAATTTGTGAAATCCGGATAATTGGCTTTATAACCTGAACGCCCCAGAACCCGGAGAAAATGAGCAAGGAAATCAAGGTGAGGCCAACAACGATGCTGCTGATGAAATCGAAGAAGAATTAGAGCACCAAGCGCCCCAACCACAACACACCGACAATCCCGCCACCATTGATGTAATTTATGCCGCAATAATGCAGCAAAACCTGCTGTCTACTCAACGCTACCAAAGCCTCGAGACGCGCCAAATTGAGATGATGAATCTCATGCAACAAATGCAGAGAGACCAAAACGACTACACTCACAGGCATGATCAAAGTATGATGGAATTCACCGCAGGAATGACGGAAGATATGCGAGCCTTAACACTTCGTGTTGACGACTTGCATAACGTCATTTCTCAGAGGAATGGGGGCGAATCTTCCAGACACGGTGAGCAAGCACGTCGAAGAGCGAGGACACGTGGCATATTCCGAAGACAATAGGAAGAAGAATGATTGTCTAGTTTCCATTTCCCGTTTCCATCTTTTGTCAATACATTGAGGACAATGTATGATTCAAGTATGGGGGAGGAAGTATTTCCCTTTCCTAGTAATTTTTATTTTCTTTGTAATTTCCCTTCTGTTATCTCTAATTCAATAAAAAAAATTTATCAAGTTATCTATTGAAGCAATTTGTGTGTTGTTCTTTTAGACTCCCCTTTCTTTTTGAGCCCTATAAAAAAAAATTTACTCACTCGACAAGTACATAGACTGCAAGATCTTTAATTGTCAGGAATTGTGGCAAGATTAAGCGAAATTTATACCGCCTAGACATTCTACAACCCCAGAGTATGATAGATCAGTTCAAGTACCTGTTATTCCAACACCCTGAGTTTAGTCTTTGTAGTAACCCTGAGTAGTTTATATTAGCAGTCAGCACCGTCTTAAACACAAACCATGCAGGAAGTCGATGAATATAAGTGGATGATATAATATTTTAGCAAAACGTTGCAAGGAAACACACCAATTAAATTGGACGATCCTTACCCGGTCGTTTAATCCAAAGGATGTAAACCTTACAAAGTAACATGAAAAATCATTTGGTAGATGGTTTAGGAGCATCTGGTACTGAACTCGGTAGGGAAGATTACGGTCTGATCCCCAGCATCCAACCATTGAATTGAAAAAGGTTGCCACATTACTGTTCCAGAAACCTCTAAGGTTTAAAAGGATCATAACCACTAACCGACTGTTCTGCTATGTGCGTGTAAAGATAAAGGGCTTAATGTGATTGCGCTAGAATGAAAAGGACAAAACAAGACAAATACTCGAGGTAGGCTATGACAGGACCTGTAACTAGTTTACGTAAAATGGGATTGTCTAGTGTCATTGCCGTAGTAATGGAGCATGAATCGAGCCATCGATTTTCTGACAAAAACACAACGCAGCCATATATTAGTTGATCTGAGTCATAACCGTGCATTTGACCATGTTTAGAAAAATATCGTACTTAGCATTTGCTTGAGGACAAGCAAAGTTTAAGTATGGGGGAGTTTGATGACACACAAATATGTGATATTTCTGGCTTGATATACACAAAATATTTCTCATACTTTAGTTTAAATTAAATTATTTTATAGGTATTATGCAGGTATTTTTTTTCTATTTTTGCAGATATACATTAAGTTGAACACTTTGGAAGAATTAAAGAAAAAAAGGTGCAAAGATAGAAAAAAGGGCCAAAGGAGAAGAAATCAGCTTAATCCCATCAAGCATGTGAGCACGTTTACCAGCACGTGGTCCACCATGCAAAAGGCCTTGACGATCGTCAAGGAGAGTTGTCGCTCGTCACGCATAGAGATGGACCAAGTGACCATCATCACTTGGACTTGACGAACGTCACAAGGCCACTTTCTCCTCTTGACCACGTATCCAACGGAAGGAAACCAATTCAAAACAAATCCAACGATCACCCTATTTTATCTGATCCACTCAGTCAAAGCATGAAGAAGTAACTAATTTAGTGGTCCTATTATTTCTCAAAGGAACACAAAGTGTTCCTACATTGCCGAGAACGAACTTATCACACAGGAGTTATAAATAGGACCTTGGACCATACGAGAGAGGGAGTTCTTTTTTTGGAAGAAACTTTGGAGAATTCATTTTTACTCTTAGCAAATATTCTTTAAGCAATATTCATTTCCCAGCAATTTCTATATTTCCTCTAGCATTTATTTTTATTGTACGATTACATCTGTTCCCCGATCGAAGCAAAGCCTACAGTTTGTGCAGGAGTGCTTCTATATTCAGAATTATTACCAGGTTTATGTTTACAAATTTTTATTACTTTTAATCAATATAATCATGTTTATTTTCGTATGTCTCTGGAATTATTGTGATTTAGTCTGATATTATGTTAGGCTAGAATTCATATACCGGTATGTTAGGTCACTTAACCAAGGGATCGAGTGACTTAGTTGGGATTATTTTTACTACAAAACCATCTTTTCTGGTCTAAGTTACTATTTTTAATCATTAAATTGTTTTGTTACGAAAGTAACGAACAAATAGAGGTTAGGGTCAACAAAGCGGGAGCTTGAGATCTTTTAACTAGACAGTAGTAATTAGGCATTAGCTTAAAATACAGCGGAAGCACTTTAAAGTTAATTAAGATTTTATTTAGTTTTCAAAAGGTGTTTTTAACTCCTGCGGGATGGCGGAAGCGTATGTTAGGACTTAACTGCATAGCCTAGATCAACAAAACGACAGTGTGAGATGAGGGTTTTTAAACTAAATAAGTTTTACTGAAAGTTGTTTTGAAAATATAAAGACACCCAATCGGTCGCTAGTTCCCGAGGTTCGACTATTTCATACTGGTAGTTCCGCTCATTGATTATTAAAAATCCAACTTAATTTAGTATTTATTTTTCCCTACAACCCAATCAAACATTCATTAGCTTTAGATTTGCGAAGTAACAATGGAAGACGGTAGTTTGATTCATCAGTCTCTGTGGTTCGATATCTTTTAAAACTACACGACAAGGTTGTGCACTTGCAGTCCGAATCATTGGATACCTAAGTATAATCCCGATCACAAACATATGCAATGCATTAATGAAACAAAGTTTGACATTAATAGATAATTGTTTTGAATAAGCAAAATAAATTACAACTGAAAACTCAAATGAATGAGAGCCTCTTTGTCTGAACTTGTCACTTTAGGTGGTGAGCCTCTGAGTGACGGCAGAAGAATTCCAGTTGACCATCTGGTGTGAATTCTAGCGTTACTTCTTCAATCAGATCTGGAATTTTATTTCTCAACGTCCAACAGCTATTGGTGTCATGTCCAGGACTGTTGGAGTGGTACGCACATCTTGCATTTGGATTGTACCTTGGGGAAGATGTGTTGGGATTCCGAGGGGGGTATTTTAACGTAACCAGTTTGACCTCCAACATGTGTTGCAGTGCTTGAGACAATGACATGTTGATTTCAGTAAAGCGTCTTTCAGTTGTATTTCGCTTACGCTGATTGCTTTGTTGTTGTTGGCAAGGTTGTTGTTGGACCCGTGAGGTAGTAGAAAATTGGGGAGGTCTTCCGGCTTCTTGTCTCATGGGAGGCTAAGCAGTGACTTATTTTCCAATCCTGATTGTTTGCCCCATACGGTTTCAACCGTCTTGATGAAGTTGGTTAACAAGAACTTTCATCTCTTCTTGTCCTTGAGCCAGATTTTGGATAAGAGTCATCTGGCCCACCAGCTGTCCCATCATTTGGACCCTCATTATGGCTATTTCAGTTTGTAGCCTTTCCAACTGATCATCCTTGGTGCCCTCAGGATTCCCCATGATCATGCCTCTAGTGAGGAGAGCTTTCACCTCTTCTTGTCCCTTGGATAGGTTCAAGAACATCTCTTGAAGTTGAGCGTTTTGAGCCTGGATGCCTTTCACCATTTGTTCCATATCCATCTTACTGAAATAAACAGTAGGAAGATAAGGAGACCTGTATAGGAGAAACTTGTCATGATATGATGCATGATATGTGGATGCATGTTTTCAAGGATCTTGCGGTGTAAACACAAGAAAAAGTTAGAAGTTGAACTTTGATCATCAACTTTGATTGGAGAACTTTGTATCGGTGGATGTCCTTCCACGAGAATTTAGTTCACCATGCCAAGTGGGTTGTAGCCCTTGACTCAAATTATTGTACTTGATCTTTGACGGCGTTTGGTTAGAGGAAAATAAATCCTCTTGCCCCTTGGTAGACGTCTGGTTCAACGTGACCCTGTATCAAAGACCCTCGAGATCCTTGAAATGGTATGGTTCAATGTTATTGAAAATGCTATGGTATGATGTTATGTACAAATATGCGAGGTAAGCAAGTTTATATACAAATAATCATATTCATACAAAGTAGACAAGTCCTTAGGTTTAGGCTTGCATGGAGTTTTGTAGGTAAGTACCCTGTTGAAGTTTAATTGGCTCAACCTGTCCTAGTTAATAGTAACCGGGTTCTAAGGGATCTCAATATCACTGACCTTTCTTTTAGGCATTGTCTCAGCTCAATCAATCTTTTCTTGCGGCCGAGATATCCCAAAAGTCTGGTCTCAATGAGTGTATCATCGAGTATCAACCAATTTTCAGCTCTACATCGAAACCAGTTATCTCACTACATCCTAATGGCCAAGTTGGTCAAGTAATGTTCTAAGGTCAGTTATGCTTCATGACGCTGCTCAGCAGCCCCGTATTCTCCTTGATTCAACACAAGGGATACCGGTACCAACAAATGTGTCACACTAACATAGCCATTGTTTCAACCATATTGGTCTACACCGTACAGTTTCCACAATCTATTGCTACTTACCTAAAAAAGGTGCCCCAGATCCGGGTAGAGGATCAAAACAAACCAAAACAAGGAACCAATAATGTAAAGCATACAAATCAAACAATGAAAGCGAGTAAATATGATCTAACCCTAAGGTAACCCCACATTAAGAATAGTCCCCAGCAGAGTCGCCAGTTCTATGATACGGTGGGAGAACTGACTTGAGGTTTTGCGTTTGTGTTTGCAAATGTTGCGGTTTAGCAAGAGTCGCCACCGACTTTTCTTTTATCCAAAAGGAAAGGTGAAAAAGCACAGGAAAGACCTTTAGAGATGTTTTTGAGTTCGGGGGGTAGATTATGAAAAGGGAAGGTATTAGCACCCTTTTCATCCATGGTTTTCCATGGGCTCTTAGTTACTTGCTAGATCACTTGCTTTTGTTTGAATGTGCTTGTGGTGTGGGTTTTGAAAGTATTTTCAAAAATGTAACATTGTAATGATTCTCGTTTCTATAAGAACGCATACAAAGTGTTTGATTCAAAAATAGTTCAACGATGTATTTGTGAGATGTGTTTTTGAAAGTGATTTTGAAAAGGTGTATTCTTTGTAATGGTTCTCGTTTCTATAAGAACGCGTACAAAGTGTTGTCTTTCAAAAATGTTTCAAAGTTAGAGTGTTGGTGCATAAAATGTTTTTGTTGTGAGTAACTGAGAGCGAACCTACCTACTCAAAAGGTCTTAGATGTGCTTTTCCTCCTCCTTTAGATGTTGCTATCTTACCATTGTTTTGGTAAGAAGCCCCATCGTTGGATGTGAAGGGACGGGAGTGGGTCATCGTATAACCATGATAGCAATGTTGTGAGATGACTTAACACTTTTCTTTAGGGACTAAGATCATTTCGAAAGGCAACTTTGATAGCGTCATTGAGGGAATGTGATCTTATATTTTTGTTTGTGCTAAGACATCCCACATGCATAACATGGCCATTTTTAGGCAACAAGTGGAGTTAACCTTAAGGGTGCTAGTGTGCAAGTGTGTTTGATTACATGCATTTTAGTCTTGATTAGGGTGATCTATTTATCAATTTCATGTCTTGCCATACACACCCTAATTACTAGTATTTACATTCGAAAGCGATAAATTGTAGAAATGTAAATTCCTACGCTATTACAATATTTAGGGGATGGGGGTACATATTTATGAATGGGGGTTGCAAGTAAAAATAAGTCTTAAGTTACTATTACAAACATATTGAAATGTACAATATAAGAAAGAAATTGACTTGTTTAGAAAATGTTTTTTTCTTAATGAAAAAGAAATAAATTAATTAATAAAAGAAAATATTTTCATGTCTTTTTATGTTAATATTAAAAATGATGAAAAGGAAAACAAATGAAAGACAGAAACAATGTGCTACTGCAAGCAAAACAAACGGGGATCAGAAGTTCTAGAGTCAAGAGTATTGTGACTCAGCAGGAAACATTAGTGGGTATCAGAAGTTCTGAGTTGGTAAACTCTGAGGTCCTGCAAGACACCTTAGAGGGAAAACACAAAAATTATGGGTGGTACTCAGATAGTGGGCCACAAGTCAGAAGTTCTGTATTACACTAAAACAGTGAGTAACTTCAGAAATTCAGTGTATTGTCAGCATGTAAAAAATCAGAAACTCTGAGTGTGTAAAAACAACGAATGGAAACATCAGAAGTTCAGTATTTTTGACATGTAAGGAGGACTCAGAAGTTCTGTGATGTGTTAGAACAATGAGTGAATCATCAGAAGTTCTGTATTATGCTGAGACAGTGAGTGAACATTAGCAGTTCAGTGCGTTATCAACATGTAAGACTCAGAATTTCGTTGGGAGAATTGACTTGAGGTTTTGCGTTTGTTTTCGCAAATGTTTCGGTTTAGCAAGAGTCGCCACCGACTTTTTATTTTATCCTAAGGAAAGGTTAAAAAGCACATGAAAAACCTTTTGAGATGTTTTCATGGGTTCGGGGAGTAGATTATAGAAAGGGAAGGTATTAGCACCCTTTCTATCCATGGTTATCCATGGGCTCTTAGTTACTTGCTTAGATCACTTGCTTTGTATTTTCAATTGTTTGAAATGGTGCTTTGTGTGTGGTTTGAAAATGTTTTGAAAAAGATGCCTTGTCTAGGCAACCGTTGTAACAATTCTTTACTCGAATGTTTTACAAAGGTGTTTGTCTTTTCGAAAAGATATTTCAATGTTTTTGAAAATTGTTTTGAAAGTTGTGTTGTGGAGTGTGTTTTGAAAAGTAGGCAAGTGTGTTTTGCAAGTTTGATCAAGTAACTAAGAGTTGTCTACCCCTAAATTTACTCAAAGATTTTTCTCATGTTTTAACCCTTTTAACAGTTTTGTTCCACCATTGTATTTGGTGGACAATCTTGTATTAGGATGTAAACGGGACAGGCGCGGGTCATCGTATAGACCATGATAGCAATTTTGCAAAGTATCTTAGCATTTTTCGAGGGACTAAGATCATTTTTATAAGGCAACTTTGGATAGCGTCATCGAGGGACTATGATCTTTTGATTTTGTTTGTTTTACCAAGATACTTTGCATGCGTAACATGGCCCATTTTTGAAGGCAACAAGTGGATATAATCCTAGGGGTGTTTGTGTGCAAGTGTATTTTATTGCATACAAGAGTTTATCTTTGAATTAGGATTTTCTATTTCATTGATTTTATCTTTCCATACACATCCTAATTACTAGCATTTATATTTGAAAGCAGTAAAAAGCAGAAATATAAAATCCTACGCTATTACAGCAATTAGGGGGTGGGGATACATATTTGTACATGGGGCGGTTCGACGAGAAAAATAGATAAGAAAAGAAAATAACAAAAACAAGATAGAGAGAAAGAGAGAGGGAGCCAGCGCGCTGCTGAGAGGTCATCAGAAGTTCTGACTCAGGCCCGCTGCCAGGTGATCAACCTTTTGGTTAAACTGTATGAGTCAGAACTTCTGACTCTGGCACCTGCAAAATAGAAACCTGTTAGTGGGAAGATCAGAAGTTCTGACCCCCATGCGCTGCAAGACAAAAGTTTGTTAGTGGGGAAATCAGAAGTTCTGATCCTGCTGGAAATACAATAATTCTCAGAAGTTCTGATATTATTGACAGCAAAACAGGCTTCATATATGCTAACGTCAAAGTCAGCACTTGGCTTCTCCCTGTGCTAGTCAGAACATCTGCAATTTTGTTATTTTTCCACAAAACAGAAAACATGTTTGGAACAGCTTCAGCAAATGTCAAAGTGTTTCAGGGGACAGAACCAACAAGGTCACAGGCAGGTTCTATGCTGACTCACTTCCTATCTAAACGTTCTGAGGTATGAAAATCCTCAGAACATAAACAGCAGCAACATGATGTTTACATTATGTTTATTTGAGCATGCAAAGCTGATAATGCTTAGCAGCGTGATGAAGGTCAGCAGGTGCTTACCTGGCTGTTGGAAAAGTTTGTGAATGAGAGCTAGCTTTTGGCTCTGATGGTGTTCTGGACAGGTTCTTTTTTTGAAAGGGGTAGATGAAGGTGTATGTATGGTCAGAGGCTGAAAGGGTGTTCTTGAGTCACAAAGAAAGCTGGGTATTGATGAAGTTTGAAGGTAAGAAGTTCAAAGTTATGAAATACTGGAGATTTTGGTAGAGTTTCACAGTACTTTCTTGCTAAAAAATTTTGTTTCTCTTCTACCAATTTTTTCTGGTTTTTTGGACGCCTTTTTTCAGTGGACAATGGTGCTCTATTTATAGGCAAAACTCTTGTGGCTTCTTGAACATTAAAGGCGCCAACAGAGGTTGAATTGTTCTTTGAAAGAAATTCCTGGGAAGTTGTGATAACAGATAGCCTTTCAGCCTAGGCTGGAACAGCAGGCATGGATTGGGGGAAGTGACCTCTAGGTGGACGGTGGCGCGTAGACCCATTCCTAAACCTGCATAAAGGCGTTTACCAAGCCACACGTGAAGGGACTACTTGGATAAAGGTTCAGGAGTGGTTGGGAGCATTAATGAGCATTAAATGGTGATGAGACTTATCAACACCAATATTCTGGTAATAGAAAAAAACTTGAACTAGCAGTTCTGCTTTACCAAAAACAACGTAAACCATGCTCTGGTCTTGGCCTCTTGTTGTCTTAGCAAATTCTGGAGATTCTCCTGACTTCCTGACACATTCCTTGGATTTGCTTCTGGAAATCCTGGACTTAGAGATTCTGTATCAGTGTAACATCCACTCTTCTGACCCTTTCATCTTCTGATTTCAGCATGTTCTGAAGGAGCCTTCAGACTTCCTTACTTCCTTTACATTCCTCTAGCAAACTCTGGCTGAACTTGCGTAACTGCTGAAAGAGCCATGCTCTGTTTGAGGCTTATGTGTTGAACCACGGTTGCAACTTCTGACCGAGTTGATGTAGCTGCTGAAGAGCCAACTTCTGACTGTGTTGAGCCAAGCTTGCAACTTCTGACCATTGAGCCACACTTGTAACTTCTGACCGTTTCTATCTATAGTTTGGTCCAGAAGTTCTGAAGCGTTATTTTCTCCTTAAACACCCATTTTTTAGAGAAAAATTCCAAATGTTTAGAATTTAATTTTTCTCAAGATAAAAGCGTTGCCTTTAGAGCTTGTGTGATCATTTTGCTCTTGTAAATGGTTTTCTTGGGAAGAAATGATAATTCAGGACTTGGATTTGTTTCAGAGGGACTCTGAGAATCCAAGATGATTTCCTGAAGAAAGAGAGGGCAAATTTTGGGGTACAACAGTTGCCCCTGTTCAATCTGCTTGGACCTGAAGAGTTAGATTGGCAGATTTGCTTTTCGTGGCTCGAAGGTAAAAGGAGATTGGACACTAGAGTCCCCCTTAAATTTGCACTCGTCGAGATATGGATGCGGGAATGGGCTTAAAGATGCCATTTGGAGATGGGCTTAGAGATGCCATCTGGAGAGGTGACAAAATCTTATCGGGGATGGGCTTAAAGATGCCATCTGGAATGAGTATCAGAAAGGTGTCCATGTTTTGGAAAATCTCTGAACTGGGAGTCTTGAATAAGCAATGGATTGATATCCGTGTTTGGAGAATCCGTAAACTGTTTTCAAAAGTCTTGAAGTTGAATAAGCAATAGAGCAGCATCTGTTGTTGGGAAGCGTCCGTAAACTGTTTTCAAAAGTTGAGAAGAATCTGAACAAGCGATAGGTTAACATCCGTTACTGGAGAACCCGTGAACTGTTTTCAGAAGTCTTGAAGTTGAATAAGCAATAGAGCAGCATCCGTTGTTGGGAAGCGTCCATAAACTGTTTCCAAAAGTTGAGAAGAATCTGAACAAGTGATAGATTAACATCTGTTACTGGAGAACTCGTGAACTGTTTTCAGAAGTCTTAAAGTTGAATAAGCAATAGAGCAGCATCCGTTATTGGGAAGCATCCGTAAACTAGTTGAGAAGAATCTGAACAAGCGATAGGTTAACATCCGTTACTAGAGAACCCGTAAACTGTTTTCAGAAGTCTTGAAGTTGAATAAGCAATAGAGCAGCATCCGTTGTTGGGAAGCGTCCGTAAACTGTTTTCAAAAGTTGAGTCTGAACAAGCGATAGATTAACATCTGTTACTGGAGAATCTGTGAACTGTTTTCAGAGGTTGAAGAATCTGAACAAGCGATAGGTTAACATCCGTTACTTGGAGAACCCGTGAACTGTTTTCAGAAGTCTTGAAGTTGAATAAGCAATAGAGTAACATCCGTTGTTGGGAAGCGTCCGTAAACTGTTTTCAAAAGTTGAGTCTGAACAAGCGATAGATTAACATCCGTTACTGGAGAACCCGTAAACTGTTTTCAGAAGTTGAAGAATCTGAACAAGCGATAGGTTAACATCTGTTACTTGGAGAACCCGTGAACTGTTTTCAGAAGTCTTGAAGTGGAGAAGGAACCGGTGTAGGGTTGCCTGATGATGAGTCTGTATAAAACTGCATCTGGATTGTTAATGATAGCCTTTTATTCTTATCCTGAAAAGGACAAAATGTTAGCTAAACACAAAATTATGTTGCATGAAATGTATGATGCAATATATGTTATATCAATGTTCATGAGATAAATGTAATGAATGCGCATGTAAGCTGATGAGCTGTCTTGCTGAGGATAGATGAATCCTGAATGGCTGGAGATAAAAGAATCTTGTCTGCTGCCAGGGAAAGTGAGTCCTTTGACTGCTGCGGGGGTTTACAAGAATCTTTGATTGCTGAAGGTGAGACATCCTTGTTGACTGCTGCTGGAGAATCAGGAGCTTGGGTTGTACACCAATCTACTGGGGATTCCTGCCCTTAGGAGATCTTCACTGGGGAACATCTGATTATCCTGTGAGGAACTGAGAATGAGGGTCTTCATTCTGCTTGGGGAATGCAAGATCTTCAATTGTTGAGGGATCTTTAGAACCACTGCAGGGGATTGGAATTCCTTGGTGACTTGCAGGGTAAGAGAATTTTGATGATCTCTACTGGGGAGTTCAGAACCTGATAGACTTATGCTGGAGAAGCATGACTGAGAATCCTGAGTCTGGTGGGAAGTATCTCTGTGGGGAGAAGGTTCACTAGTCTGGTTCCGCTGGGGATTGATAGTTGGAATTTTTTTTTTAGCTCCGCTGGGGATTGGATTTTCAGATTTTTAAGGCTCCACTGGGGATACTGAAACTCTGACTCTGAGGGGAATTGAGTTCTGGAAGGCCCTCTGGCTGGGGAGATCAGTTTTGAGAAAGCTTTTGTTCTGCTGAGGATCCTAAAGTTCAACTCTGTTTAGGGAATTTGGCCTTGTTGGGGAAATTGGAGTTTAACTCTGCTGAGGATTCCTTCTGAAAGGGCATCAAGATATTCATCTGTACCTTCAACCTATCAGTAATCATCTTTCTTGATTCATAAGGAAATGATTATGTTCAAATGCATATGCCTATTTAACAAAACATTGGACGTTTCTCAAATAAACATAAGTGCAAAAGAAAAGAAAAGGAAGACAAAGCAAATTTCTGTATTTGGAAAAGTATTTGTATTAACTTTCTATGAGTATATTTGTACAAAGGAGACAGTCATCCTAGTAAGAGGATGTCGTCATAAAAATTGAAAAATTTATACAAAAGAAAGATGGCTATGTGAAACAATTCCATGGGATCCACATTCTGCTATAGTCTTCACAACTCTGAATATCTGTCCATTCAATGCTTCGTCCGCCGATGACTGGATTGATTAGAAGCTTGGAGCTGGTTGATGAAGAGATTGTCCTTAAAGTGATCCGACGAGACATAGTCATACGCTTTAATTCCCTAACTTTTGCCTGAATCGCCCTTTCGGGTTTTCGATCCACCGGGAAACCCCTTTTTGCCCAAGCCACCCTTTCGGGTTTTCAACTTGCCGGGTGTACAGATTTATTTATTTTTGTTTTATCCCTAATTTTTGCCTGAACCACCCTTTCGGGTTTTCGGTTCACCGGGATGCCCATTTTTGCCCAAGCCTCCCTTTCGGGTTTTCAACTTGTCGGGTTATTTTATGCGTAGTATCTTTTGACTATGTCTGCGTTCGCAGGGTGTGGCAAATCATCGTCGTCCATGGCGGTCAGAATCATTGCACCACCAGAAAATATGCTCTTGATTACAAATGGTCCTTCGTATGTAGGAGTCCATTTGCCCCTGGGATCACTTTGCGGCAAGATAATCCGCTTGATTACGAGATCTTCGACTTGATACACTTGACGTCTGACTTTCTTGTTGAAAGCCTTGATCATCCGTTTTTGATACGTCTGACCATGACAAACAGCGGCGAGTCGTTTTTCGTCGATCAAATTGAGTTGATCAAGTCAGGTCTGAATCCAATCGTCTTCATTCAAACCTGCGTCCATCATAATCCTTAAGGAAGGAATCTGAACTTCCATGGGTAGGACAGCTTCCATGCCATATACCAAAGAAAATGGGGTTGCCCCGGTTGAAGTACGTGCCGTGGTACGGTATCCATGCAGAGAAAACGGTAGCATCTCATGCCAGTCTTTGTAGGTGACTGTCATTTTCTGAATGATCTTCTTGATGTTTTTGTTCGCAGCTTCAACAGCACCGTTCATCTTCGGCCGATAGGGAGATGAATTATGATGATAAATCTTGAACTATTCGCACAATGCGGTGATCATAGTATTGTTCAGATTTGTACCGTTGACTATGATGATCCTGTCAGGAACACCATACCGGCATATGAGGTTCTGCTTGATGAAGCGGGCAACCACATTTTTTGTAACAGAGGCAAAGGAAGCTGCTTCGACCCATTTGGTAAAATAGTCAATGGCGACCAAGATGAAGCGATGTCCATTGGATGATGTGGGCTTGATCTCTCCAATCATGTCAATGCCCCACATTGCAAATGGCCAAGGAGCTGTCAGAACGTTGAGAGGAACCGGAGGAATATGAATCTTGTCAGCGTAGACTTGACATTTGTGGCAAGTACGGGAATGTTGATGGCAATCTGCTTCAATGGTAGACCAGTAATAGCCTGCCCTTAGGATCTTCTTAGCCATTGTATGCCCGCTCAAGTGGGTGCCAAACGTACCACTGTGTATCTCAGTCATGATTAACTCGGCTTCAGCTTTATCCACACATCGGAGTAAAACACAATCATGGCTGCGTTTATAGAGGATGTCGTTGCTCAGGAAGAACTTGGCAGCAAATTTCCTTAGGAACTTTTTGTCATTTACGGAAGCTCCTTCGGAATATTCTTTAGTCTGGAGATACCTTTTGATTTCGTGAAACCAGGGTTGTTCCACTACTTCTTCGGTATTAATCTCATGACAATGTGCAGGTTCATCCATTTGCTCGATGGTGATTTGGGGAGCCTCGTTATCCCAGTTGAGTTTAAACATGGAAGACATCGTAGCCAGAGCATCTGCTAGCTGATTCTCTTCTCGCGGGAAATGCTCGAAGGTAATTTGCTCGAAATGAGGCAACAATGTCAGGACATGTTCTTTGTATGGGATAAGATTAGGGTGTTTGGTATCCCACTCTCCTTTGATTTGACTGACAACCAAAGCCGAGTCCCCAAATACGATCAAAGATTTGATCCCCAAGTCTATAGCAGCCTTGAGACCAAAGATGCAAGCTTCATATTCGGCCATGTTGTTGGTACAGCTGAAGCAAAGTCGGGCCGTGAAAGGTGTGTGGCAACCTTCCGGGGAAATGAGTACCGCACTGATACCGTTTCCAAGTGCATTTGAAGCACCATCAAAGTACAGGGTCCATCGGGATCCCTTTTCAGGTCCGTCATACGGTACGTTACCTTCAATGTTGTTCAAGTTCATGATGTCCTCGTCTGGGAAGTCGAATCTCATGGATTGATAATCTTCGATAGCTTGATGAGCTAGATGGTCAGCTAGTACACTCCCTTTTATAGCTTTTTGGGTGGTGTATTGGATGTTATACTCAGTCAGGATCATTTGCCATCTAGCGATTCTTCCAGATAAAGCAGGCTTTTCGAAGATATACTTGATAGGATCCATTTTGGAAATCAAAAGAGTGGTATGAGTCAACATATACTGCCTTAGTCGGCGAGCAGCCCATACCAAAGTGCAGCAAGTTTTCTCGAGCAGTGAGTAGCGAGTCTCACAGTCGGTAAACTTTTTGCTAAGGTAATAAATGGCATGCTCTTTTCGACCAGACTCGTCATGCTGGCCCAACACATATCCCATTGAATTATCCAACACGGTCAGATACATGATCAGTGGCCTTCCTTCGACGGGTGGCATCAGAATAGGAGGTTCTAGCAAATACTCCTTGATCTTATCAAAAGCAGCTTGGCAATCGTCGTTCCATTTGACTACCTGATCTTTCTTCAATAGTTTGAAAATTGGCTCACAGGTAGACGTCAGATGAGAGATGAATCTGGCAATATAGTTCAAGCGCCCCAAGAACCCTCTAACCTCCTTTTCAGTACGGGGAGCAGGCATTTCTCGTATAGCTTTCACTTTTGCTGGATCAACCTCAATGCCTTTGTTGCTGACAATAAATCCTAGAAGTTTACCAGACCTAACTCCAAAAGTACACTTACTTGGATTCAGCCTGAGTTTGTATTCTTTCAACCTGGAAAACAGCTTTTGCAAATGCTCCAGGTGTTCCTCCTCTGTTTGTGATTGAGCTATCATATCGTCTACGTAAACTTCGATCTCATGATGTATCATATCATGAAACAAAGCTACCATGGCGCGCTGATAAGTTGCCCCTGCGTTCTTCAGTCCGAATGACATCACCTTGTAGCAGAAGGTACCCCATTGTGTAACAAAGGTTGTTTTCTCCATGTCCTCGGGGGCCATTTTAATCTGGTTGTAGCCCGAGAATCCATCCATGAAGGAAAACACCTTGTACTGAGTTGTGTTGTCAATCAAAATGTCGATATGGGGTAGCGGAAAATCATCTTTAGGGCTAGCCCTATTCAAATCCCGGTAGTCCACACACATTCTAACCTTGTCGTCTTTTTTAGGTACTGGCACAATGTTAGCAACCCATTGTGGATAGGATGTAACAGCCAGAAAGATAGAGTTGAATTGCTTCATTACTTCTGCTTTAATCTTCGCAGACATGTAGGGCCTCATTCGGCGGACTTTTTGCTTGATTGGTGGACAATCCTCTCTTGTAGGGAGACAGTGAACCACTATATCTGTGTCTAAACCCGGCATGTCTTCATAAGACCAGGCGAAGATTTCAACGTATTCATTCAATAGCTGTATCAAGCGCTCCTTGACACTCGGATCCAGATTGGCACCCACTTGTACCTCTTTCTGGTCTTCCTCTGTTCCTAAGTTGACAGTTTCCAACAACTCTTCATGAGGCAAGATGGCCCTTTCCTCTTGTTGTAGAAGTCTGGCTAGCTCTCCTGGTACTTCACAATCTTCGTCATCTTCATACTCAGCCTGATTGACCAGATCTTCAGAGTTATTGAAGGACATAGCAGAATAGTCACCCATAGAATCCAGGGTGGATGGGTACCTGCATTTGTGAGTGTGGGTGTGTGTAAGGGATAGCCATCCTTAAACAAACAAAAATGCAAAAGGAAAGAAAATGAACACAGCAGTTTGTAAATGAAAATACGTCCAATGAATCATTAAACATGGCATATGAATATGAAGATAATCAAAACCCTTACAAATGGACCTATATGCCCCGGGCAAGACATGAGGTGAAAAAGTAGCGTGCAGATTGTTCAAAAGTAATTATTACAAACCACAGTAAATGTTCAACAGATAATTACTGATTAATAAAAGTAATGGGGATGAAGTCTTTCGCCTCCCAGTTGCGTAGTCCCCCTTTGATGGTTGGGAAGATCCAATCTTCAATGTTGGCCTCTTCGTCTTCACCTTCCAAAGCATTGATTCCATAAGGAGAAATCTTGACGGGTGTTCTTTCAACTTTTGAGCGGCGCATAGCTTTCTGCCCCGCAGCGGTAAATCCTAATCCAAACTTGTCTGTTTTGTGAGGAATATCAGGCAACTGCCCCCATGTTGAGCTCTTCCCTTCCTTCATCGCAGCTTTTGCGTCTTTTAGAGATGCCATCCTGGCCACCTGCTTGGGTACTTCGGCTACCGCTTTTGCTACTGCCACCTTAGGAGAGACTTCCTCAAAGTGCTGGAACGGTGTTTCAATGAATTAACCCTCCACCTCTACATACCGAAAGGAGTTCAGGTGGCTGATCATATATTCTTCCTCTCCGTGCACGGTTATGATTTTTCCTTTGACAGGGTATTTCAACATTTGGTGTAGAGAGGAGGTGACTGCGCCAGCATTGTGTATCCATGGCCTCCCTAGCAAGCAAGAGTATGACGGACGGATGTCCATCACATAGAAAGTTGAGGGGAACACTTCTGTGCCTACCTTAATGGGAATGTCTACCTCCCTATGTACCATTCTCTTTGACCCGTCAAATGCCCTTACAATGATATTACTTGGCCTTAGCTCCAAGCCTTCACAATCCAATCGGTCGAGAGCCTTCTTAGGCAGCACGTTCAAAGAAGAACCAGTGTCGACCAAAACATGGGCCAGAGTAGTTCCTTGGCATTCTACTGACACATGTAAGGCGTCATTGTGCTTTCTTCCTTTTGGGGTCAGGTCAGCATCAGAGAAACCTAGGCCGTTGTCTGCGGTAAGGCTGGCCACGCAATCTTGGAATTGGTCGGTAGAGGTTTCCTGGGGCACATGGGATGTCTTCAGGAACTTTATCAATGCTTTGGCGTGCGCCTCTGAACAAAGCAGTAATGCTAACATGGAGATCTTCGAGGGGGTTTTCCCCAGTTGCTCTACCACGTCATAATCACTCTTTTTATTATTTTCAGAATCTCCTCCATCTCTTTCTTAGAGGTTTCGGGGATGACCAAAGGTTGAGCCCTCGTCCTGACGAGCTCATCTTGGATCCCTTTCCCCTTATCAGCAGAAGTAGGAGGGACAACAACAGGAATAACAGCTTCTTCAATCAACGGAGTTTTTGCGGAAAATCTTATCGGTGCAGGAGTAACTTTGGCAGCAGCTGAGGGTCCAAAGATCGCCTTTGGGGGGGCAATCTCTGGAGAAAATATTCTCCCACTTCGGGTGATCTTGCTTGTACTGGCAATGTTTCCAATACCGGCATCTTCTTCATCAGAGCTTTCCTCGGTTATCTCAACTTGTTTAACACCATGGTAGTAGATTTCTCCACCGTAATTCCATGGTATTGACTTGTCAGAAATGTAGGGGACAGGCCCAGGCATAGTTATTTTCAAGGGAACAATCTTTGTAGAGGATGTAATCTTAACAGGCTTTTTGACGGCCTTGGAAAGATTGGTGGAAATGGTGATTATTGAAACATCTTCGATAGGGGTTGGAATAGCAGGAATCTTTTCAAAAAGAATTTGTTGACTGTCCATCAGGCCTTGGATGCCTTTCTTCAGCAATGGACAGTCGATTGGCAGAGAGGAACAACAGTAGCAATCTTCTTTACATCCTGGGAAAATCCCAGCCTTCAACAGATTTAACTTGATTGTTAACAGCGGAGTCATCAGGTCATTGACATCAGAAACATACAGATCTTCTTCAATAGCATGGACATTGCGACCATGCTTCGGCATTGGAGCGGATATTACGTTTGGCTTCTCTGGAGCATCGAACTCAACCTCTTTCGCCTCTATCAAGTCTTGAATTTTATGCTTAAGCGCCCAACAATCGTTGGTGTCGTGCCCGACATTGTCAGAATGGTAGGCGCATTTAGCATTGGGATGATAATGCGGGGAAGATGTGTTCACATTTTTTGGTGCTTCTTTGATAGTGGCGAGATTCAACTTCAACAGATGGGGAAGAACTTGCGCGGGCGTCATATTAATGCGAGTGAACTGCCGTTGTGGCTGTTCCACCCGTTGCTGATTTGGTCTGGACTGATTATAACAAGGCTGATCATTTGATGGATTTTGGATCATCACGGCCCCCACAGTCGGCCGGCGCTCAGTTCTTCCCGATCTTTTCTGAGAGTAAATAACAGCTGCTTCTTTCTTAGCTGGAAATTATTTCTTGACAGTTGTAGATGCAGAGGCATCCTTTTGAATCTTCCCATTCTTAATACCGGCCTCCACCCGTTCGCCAGTCAGAATTAATTCAGTAAACCCTGCGGAGGAGCTCCCGATCAAATGGTTGAAGAACGGTCCAGATAGTGTCCCCAGGAACATGTCAACTAGTTCTCTATCAGAAAGAGGTGGCTGCACTCTTCCGGCTAAGTCGCGCCATTTCTGGGCGTATTCCTTGAATCCCTCACCTGAGGCCATCCCCATACTCTGTAGCTGAGTACGGGTTGGTGCCAAGTCAGAGTTATATTGATACTGGCGATAAAAGGCAGCTGCCAAATCTTCCCAACTATGTACCTCTGATCTCTCAAGCTTGTAAAACCAGTCTAGCTGTGTACCAGACAGGCTATCTTGGAAGAAGTGCACCCAAAGATTTATGTCGGATGTATGAGGTTGAATTCTTCTGACGTACGACCTTAGGTGCATTTTTGGGCAAGACAGCCCGTCATACTTTGCAAAAATTGGCACCTTAAACTTTGGAGGGATCACAATTCCAGCAATTAATCCCAAATCCTCGAAATCTAACCCGGGAACCCTTTGCAGTTCCATAGCTACCAGCCTATCCTCCAGGTTTTTGTATTTGTCATCCGCTGGCGGGTATTGTTGCTCTGAGTAGTCTTCATCTTCTTCAGCCTCTTCCTCTTCAGCTTCTGATTCAGAAGGTAGTGCAGCCCTTTTTCCTTTAATGGTTCCCTCTTCAGATGCGGAGGGAAATTCAAGAACTCTTCTGGCTTCATTCTCAAACCTTCTTCCCATGGTAGCCACCCCGACTCTTTTCTTCTTCTTTTTCCTTTTCTCTTGCTCTTTGTTCCCGAGCAGTGCTTTTAGATCCTCCTGACCCTTTGCCAAGGTCATTAAGAGATGTTGAAACTGTGAGTTTTGAGACTGTAGATCTTTGACCGTCTGTTCGAGATCCATCTTACAAAAATAAACAGCAGAAAGATAAGGAAACCTGGTGTAGAGACCTGTTTATGCACATGATGAATGATATGTTTATTTATGCAATACATTCAAGGATTTAGAAATTCGAAATTGTTGCAGACAAAAAGAACACACGTCATATTAATAAGAAGAAATTTTGTCAGTACATAAATGCCCCATGGGCCAAATATTACAAAAACTTCTCAAGGTAAAAAGACGTTGCGCATCCTCTTTGGCGTGATGTAGGTATTGAGGGTCTCCTCCTCGTGAAGTCGGCGGGTAAGCTCCAAAACCTTCTTCTCACTGGCGTAGAAGCTGGCACCAAAAGTATTCTGTTCCTCCTTGAGTTGGATCCAACTCTTCTGCATCTCCTCCCATGATGTTGGCATGTCAGGATATAGGATGGTGTAGGGAACCTCTCCTTCCTTAACAGGCTCTTTAATCAAAGGGAGAACATGAGGGTAAGGCATCATTAGACTCTGGGCTCGGGTTCGTACCCACTTGAGATAAGGCTCAAGAGGGATGGAGTTCTTGTGCCCCAGTGTCTTGCTATCTACCTTGTTAGGCATCCTCCAAGCTCTGATGAATCTTTGGCGAAGTCCTTGCGCATCGTTGTCGAAGTCAAAAACTAGGTCAGGAATCAGCATGTCATGAGGGCCATCCCTCCGTGCATATACAAATTGTCTCAAAGCTAGACAAGGGTTGTAGGTAATGCCTCCTCTAGTGCCAAGTAATGGAACATTAGGGAACTCTCCACAATGATCGATGATGATGACATTTTCTCTGGACCGAGAACACCAATGTACATCAGAGTGTGTGAGGGTCATCAATCGTTGTGACCACCTTAAGCCTTGGTCATTCTTCAAAATAGATTGTGGAAGGTGCGAAATAAACCACCTTGAAAGGAGAGGAGTACAGCACATGAGAACACCCCTCTTTCTCATTGTTCGTGTGTAAAATGAGTGGAGGATGTCCCCAAGCAATGTTGGTATGGGATTCCTGGATAAGAAGATCTTGACGGCGTTGACATCTATAAGCTGGTCAGGATTTGGGAACAAGACCAACCCATAAATGAGGAGTGCCACAATTTCTTCAAAGGCTTGTAGATCCAATGAATTCCAACACTCTTGTGCCTTCTCAAACAAGAATTTTGCCAAGAAGCCTTTGACACCACTTCTAGTTTCCCAATGCCCCTTGATGTCAGATGGTTGCAAGTGTAGTGCTTGAGCAACATCTTCAGGCTTTGGTTCTTTTTCCGTACCGTTGTAGGGTAGTTGATTAAGAATAGGAATTCTCAGGAGTTGAGAAAATTCCTCCAAAGTGGGCACCAATTGGTAGTCGAGGAATGTGAAACAGTGGTGAAGGGGGTCAAAGAACTGGAACAACACTTTCACCATGTCTTCTTCAATGCTGGTGTTGACTAGGCTGAGCAGTCTACCATGTCTTTCACTGAAGAGAGAGCTTTCTGGAATTCTGGATGTGAGCTCCTTGAGTTGAGGAGGGATCCTCACAAGGTTGATTTGGATGGTTTTCCTGCGAAGAATTTTCATGACCTACAAAACAAGAACAAAGATGAAGATCCAAACCCTTGAAATGGTTAGTGGATGCATATGATGCTCTATGATGTTCATGATGTATGCACAAACATATGTACAAGCAATTCACACAAAACCCTAGTTTCAGGCTTGCATGGGGTTTCATAGGTAAGTACCCTCTTGAGTGAAGTTGGCTTAAAAACTTGTCCTATGAATAGTAACCGGGTTCTGAGGAGCTCAATATCATTGGATTGTTTTCCATGTTCATTGTTTTGGTTTAGCCACTTAACTAGCAACCAAAATATTCCAAGAAAACAACCCTCAATGAGTGCAGTATCGAGTATCTACCAACTTCGGACTGCACCAAAGCCGGTCATCTCATTACCCCTAATAAAAGGCCAAGATGGTCAAGTAAGGTTCTAGGTCATTAGTGCTTAGTGACATCACTCAGCGGCCCCGTACTCTCCTTGATTGAACTCAAGGGTTATCGGTACTCACAAATATGTCACACTAATATAGCTATTGCTTCAACCGTGTCGGTATACCCCGCACAGTTTCCACAACGTATTGCTATCTATGAATATTTCCCCAAATCCGGGTGCAGGATTTCAAGCCCAAACAAGAGAACCAAGATGTAAAACAATCAAAGCAAACAATTAGTCATGCAAAAGGGTGATCTAAGCCCTAAGGTTACTCCACTTTTAAATTTCTCCCCAGCAGAGTCGCCAGTTCTGTGATACGGTGGGAGAACTGACTTGAGGTTTTGCGTTTGTTTTCGAAAATGTTTCGGTTTAGCAAGAGTCGCCACCGACTTTTTATTTTATCCTAAGGAAAGGTTAAAAAGCACAGGAAAAACCTTTTGAGATGTTTTCATGGGTTCGGGGAGTAGATTATAGAAAGGGAAGGTATTAGCACCCTTTCTATCCATGGTTATCCATGGGCTCTTAGTTCCTTGCTTAGATCACTTGCTTTGTATTTTTAATTGTTTGAAATGGTGCTTTGTGTGTGGTTTGAAAATGTTTTGAAAAAGATGCCTTGTCTAGGCAACCGTTGTAACAATTCTTTACTCGAATGTTTTACAAAGGTGTTTGTCTTTTCGAAAAGATATTTCAATGTTTTTGAAAATTGTTTTGAAAGTTGTGTTGTGGAGTGTGTTTTGAAAATTAGGCAAGTGTGTTTTGCAAGTTTGATCAAGTAACTAAGAGTTGTCTACCCCTAAATTTACTCAAAGATTTTTCTCATGTTTTAACCCTTTTAACAGTTTTGTTCCACCATTGTATTTGGTGGACAATCTTGTATTAGGATGTAAACGGGACAGGCGCGGGTCATCGTATAGACCATGATAGCAATTTTGCAAAGTATCTTAGCATTTTTCGAGGGACTAAGATCATTTTTATAAGGCAACTTTGGATAGCGTCATCGAGGGACTATGATCTTTTGATTTTGTTTGTTTTACCAAGATACTTTGCATGCGTAACATGGCCCATTTTTGAAGGCAACAAGTGGATATAACCCTAGGGGTGTTTGTGTGCAAGTGTATTTTATTGCATACAAGAGTTTATCTTTGAATTAGGATTTTCTATTTCATTGATTTTATCTTGCCATACACATCCTAATTACTAGCATTTATATTTGAAAGCGGTAAAAAGCAGAAATATAAAATCCTACGCTATTACAGCAATTAGGGGGTGGGGATACATATTTGTACATGGGGCGGTTCGACGAGAAAAATAGATAAGAAAAGAAAATAACAAAAACAAGATAGAGAGAAAGAGAGAGGGAGCCAGCGCGCTGCTGAGAGTTCATCAGAAGTTCTGACTCAGGCCCACTGCCAGATGATCAACCTTTTGGTTAAACTGTATGAGTCAGAACTTCTGACTCTGGCACCTGCAAAACAGAAACCTGTTAGTGGGAAGATCAGAAGTTCTGACCCCCCATGCGCTGCAAGACAAAAGTTTGTTAGTGGGGAAATCAGAAGTTCTGATCCTGCTGGAAATACAATAATTCTCAGAAGTTCTGATATTATTTACAGCAAAACAGGCTTCATATGTGCTAACGTCAAAGTCAGCACTTGGCTTCTCCCTGTGCTAGTCAGAACATCTGCAATTTTGTTATTTTTCCACAAAATAGAAAACATGTTTGGAACAGCTTCAGCAAATGTCAAAGTGTTTCAGGGGACAGAACCAACAAGGTCACAGGCAGGTTCTATGCTGACTCACTTCCTATCTAAACATTCTGAGGTATGAAAATCCTCAGAACGTAAACAGCAGCAACATGATGTTTACATTATGTTTATTTGAGCATGCAAAGCTGATAATGCTTAGCAGCGTGATGAAGGTCAGCAGGTGCTTACCTGGTTGTTGGAAAAGTTTGTGAATGAGAGCTAGCTTTTGGCTCTGATGGTGTTCTGGACAGGTTCTTTTTTTGAAAGGGGTAGATGAAGGTGTATGTATGGTCAGAGGCTGAAAGGGTGTTCTTGAGTCACAAAGAAAGCTGGGTATTGATGAAGTTTGAAGGTAAGAAGTTCAAAGTTATGAAATACTGGAGATTTTGGCAGAGTTTCACAGTACTTTCTTGCTTCTGTTTCTCTTCTAGCAATTTTTTCTGGTTTTTTGGATGCCTTTTTTCAGTGGACAATGGTGCTCTATTTATAGGAAAAACTCTTGTGGCTTCTTGAACATTAAAGGCGCCAACAGAGGTTGAATTGTTATTTGAAATAAATTCCTGGGAAGTTGTGATAACAGATAGCCTTTCAGCCTAGGCTGGAACAGCAGGCATGGATTGGGGGAAGTGCCTCTAGGTGGACGGTGGCGCGTAGACCCATGCCTAAACCTGCATAAAGGCGTTTACCAAGCCACACGTGAAAGGACTACTTGGATGAATGTTCAGGAGTGGTTGGGAGCATTAATGAGCATTAAATGGTGATGAGACTTATCAACACCAATATTCTGGTAATAGAAAAAAACTTGAACCAGCAGTTCTGCTTTACCAAAAACAACATAAACCATGCTCTGGTCTTGGCCTCTTGTTGTCTTATCAAATTCTGGAGATTCTCCTGACTTCCTGACACATTCCTTGGATTTGCTTCTGGAAATCCTGGACTTAGAGATTTTGTATCAGTGTAACATCCACTCTTCTGACCCTTTCATCTTCTGATTTCAGCATGTTCTGAAGGAGCCTTCAGACTTCCTTGCTTCCTTTACATTCCTCTAGCAAACTATGGCTGAACTTGCGTAACTGCTGAAAGAGCCATGCTCTGTTTGAGGCTTACATGTTGAACCACGGTTGCAACTTCTAACCGAGTTGATGTAGCTGCTGAAGAGCCAACTTCTGACTGTGTTGAGCCAAGCTTGCAACTTCTGACCGTTGAGCCACACTTGTAACTTATGACCGTTTCTATCTAGAGTTTGGTCCAGAAGTTCTGAAGCGCTATTTTCTCCTTAAACACCCATTTTTTAGAGAAAAATTCCAAATGTTTAGAATTTAATTTTTCTCAAGATAAAAGCGTTGCCTTTAGAGCTTGTGTGATCATTTTGCTCTTGTAAATGGTTTGCTTGGGAAGAAATGATAATTCAGGACTTGGATTTGTTTCAGAGGGACTCTGAGAATCCAAGATGATTTCCTGAAGAAAGAGAGGGCAAATTTTGGGGTACAACACAATGCTTAAATTTGTTCGGATTTTACTTGCTATCGCTGCATATCATGATTATGAAATATGGAAGATGGATGTCAAAACTGCTTTCCTTAATGGGAATCTTCTTGAGGATGTGTACATGACACAACCTGAAGGATTTGACATACCAGAAGAAGCCCAAAAGATATGTAAGTTACAGCGATCAATTTATGGATTGAAGCAAGCTTATAGAAGCTGGAATCTTCATTTTGATGAAACAGTAAAACAATATGGATTCATAAAAATGAAGATGAGCCTTGTGTTTACAAGAAGGTTAGTGGGAGCATGATCGTATTCCTGGTATTATATGTTGATGACATATTACTCATTGGAAATGATGTCCCTACCTTGCAACAAGTGAAGACTTGGTTAGGGAAATGCTTTTCAATGAAGGACCTAGGTGAAGCAACCTATATATTAGGAATCAGGATCTATAGAGATAGGTCATAAAAACTGCTTGGCCTAAGTCAGAGTACATGCATAGAAAAGGTGTTGAGACGCTTTAATATGCATGATTCCAAGAAAGGATTCATACCTATGCAACATGGCATGTGTCTGTCAAAAACGCAATCCCCTTCAAGTAAGGAAGAAAGGGATCGCATGGATAAGATTCCATATGCATCTACAATAGGATCTATCATGTATGCCATGCTATGTACTCGACTAGATGTCTCATATTCTTTAAGTGCAACGAGTAGGTACCAGTCTAATCCCGGTGACGCTCATTGGGTAGCTATCAAGAATATCCTTAAGTACTTAAGAAGGACTAAGGACTCATTCTTGATATATGGAGGTCGGGAAGAGCTTGCTGTAATTGGATACACCGATGCTAGCTTCCAAACAGATAAGGATGACTTTAGATTGCAATCTGGTTATGTGTTTTGTTTAAATGGTGGCGCTGTGAGCTGGAAAAGTTCAAAGCAAGATACAGTTGTTGATTCTACAACCGAGGCTGAGTATATTGTTGCCTCAACTGCAGCAAAGGAAGTTGTTTGGATCTAGAAGTTCATTAGTGAACTTGGCATAGTCCATAGCATTGTGGATCCCATTGATCTCTATTGTGATAACAATGGTGCTATCGCACAAGCTAAGGAGCCTAGATCTCACCAACGATCCAAACACATAATTAGGCGTTATCATCTCATTCGAGAGATAATCGATCAGGGAGATGTGAAAATATGCAGAGTACCTACACTTGACAATGTTGCTGACCCATTAACAAAGCCTCTTGCGCAGCTGAAGCATGATGGACATACTAGATCTATGGGTATTAGGGGTATGCCTGATTGGCTCTAGTGTTAGTGGGAGATTGTTGGTGTAAGCCCTAGAGGCCAATACTTTTGGTACTTGTATCGAATTATTTATTAATAATAAAAGGCATTTCTTTATTATGTTTTCTTTCCAAAATAATAAAGTCCCTAGAATAGTTTATTTGTTTAATGAAATGTTAAGTGTGACTTAATCATAAGATCCCATTAAACATAAGACACTATTCTTAAAGTATCTGTAGTCAAGCTTTAATGTGAAGTGGGATAACATTAAAGCATTAAGATTATTATGAAGATAGATTGATGATCACATCTCATGGATCATAGATAAGGAGTTATCAAGTCTTAACATAGGTATGAATATTAGGAGTAATATTTATACTGGATTGACCCGCTATGAGAATACTACATAGAATGTTATGTAAAGTGTCATAAGTTATTCTCATGATGATAATGGTGTATACCACCCTTCGACCTGAAACCACTATGGATCTTAGATGTAGAGTCAAGTACTTTATTGCTGATCAAACGTCATCCGTAACTGGATGACTATAAAGACGGTTGATGGGTACTTCATAAAGCATGCTAAGGGACATGAGTGACCTAGATGAAATTTGCTCATCCTTCATAACAGGATAAATGTCTAAGGGCCCAATATTGAACTGGACAAGGGTGACACAGTGTATGCCTTGTGTTCAATATAGACATGAGGGCAAAAGGGTAATTGTACAACACAAATATTATCACGGAAAAGGTTTGGTCAGATCACATGACATTTTCGTGACTTGGGTAACAGTGATGTGTTGCTAGATACCGCTCACTATTTATTATATTAAATGTGTGATTTAATATAATTGCCAACGTCACGAAAACCTACAGGGTCACACACATAAGGACGGGTTGATGAGAGATAGAATAAATAAGGAACACCGTAAGGTACGGTGCACTTAAGTGTAATACGGAAAGTGGTAAGGTACCACGTGGATAAGTGATATATGGTACATCATAAGGTATGATGTCCATAAGCTTAAATGGGCTTTTAGCTTATAGCCTTAATTGGGCTTTTAGCTTGTAGCCCACACGAGTGATTCTATAAATAGATCCCTTGTGATGAAGCAATTTCACTTGATGCAATTTCGTTTTTGATTCTCTCTCTCACTCAAGGTTTCCGTTCGTGATCAGCTAGCACTGTGACCGGAAGCGATCTGTTTGTGTGGACTGAGTAGAGGTGTTGTTCTTCATCAACGCTCGTGATCACAACATCAAAGGTCTGAATCGCCACAAGAGGTAAATATTTCTATCACTGACCATGTTCATTCGTAAGGATCTCTAAAGGAAAATTTTAAATTCCGCTGCGCTTTTGATCGCAAATTTCCTTCACTTTCTTGGGCACAGGAACAACATTGGCCACCCATTGGGGATAAGAGGTGATAGCCAAAAATCCAGCATTGAATTTCTTCATGACTCCTACTTTGATCTTTTCCGACATATCAGGCCTCATGCGACGAACCTTTTGCTTTACTGGGGGACAATCTTCTTTTGTAGGCAGACGATGTACCATAATGTCTGCGTCAAGTCCCGGCATGTCTTTGTACAACCAGTCAAAGACTTCAACATAATCGTGCAGCAACTGAACCAGACACTTCTTGACATTAAGCTCCAAATTGGCACCCATCTTGACCTCCTTCTTGTCTTCTTCAGTTCCCAAGTTAACTGTTTCGACCGGCTCTTCGTGCGGATGAATGTTCCTTTCTTTCTGTTGCAACAACCTGGCCAACTCCCCTGGCACCTCACAATCTTCCTCACTTTCGTTGTCAGCTTGGTAGATCGGATTTTCAAAGTCACAATTGGCCATAGCAGAACTGTTACCCATGGGATCCTGAGTGGATGTAGATCTGCATTTTTAATATGTGAGTGTGTGTAAGAGCATAGCTACCTTTGAAAGAAATAAAATGTAAGAAAGAAAAGACAAAGAAAACAAAATTTGATGCAAAAACATCCATGATTCATTAATTACATATGAGAATGAAGTGACAACCCTCACAAATGGACCGTTGTGCCTCGGGTAAGACACAAGGTTTTAAAAAGTCTGAATTGTTTAAATATTACAAGCCTGAAAATATTAAAAGACAATTACTCTTGAATAAAAGTAATAGGAATGAAATCTTTGGCCTCCCAATTGTTGAGCCCTCCGCCGATGGTTGGAAAAATCCATTCGTCTATGTCACAGTTGCCATCATTGTCTTTTATTGCATTGACTCCTTAATTGCTGATATGCAGAGGTGGTCCCCTAGTGTGAGAACGTCGAACAGCTCTTTGGGCCTCTGAAGTGAACCCCAACCCAAATTTGTCGGACTTGTAGGGAATATCCGGAAGCTGACCCCAGATAGTACATCCTCCTTCTTCAACTACTGCTCGTGCATCTTTTAAAGAGGCCATCTTTAGTCGAGGTTTGGTAATCTTCGGGACCTTTGGAGTAGACTTGGCTACTGCGACCGTTGCTGGAACCTCCTCAAAGTTCTGACAGGGAGTCTCTATGAATTCACCATCCATTTCAACATACCTGAAAGAGTTCATATGGTTAACCATGTACTCCTCCTCTCTGTGAACTGTGACAATCTTTCCTCTGATCGGGTATTTTAGCATTTGGTGTAGGGTAGAAGTGACGGCACCAACACCATGGATCCAGGGTCGACCCAACAGACAAGATTATGAAGGGAGGATGTCCATCACATAGAAAATTGAGTCAAAAGTCTGAGTCCCAATTTTTATGGGGATACTAACTTCTATGTGCACTGTCCTCTTGGAGCCATCAAAAGCCCTTACTATGATGTTGCTAGGTTTCAAGATGAGCCCCTCGCAATCCAGTTGGTCGAGAGCATTTTTGGACAAGACATTCAATGATGAGCCAATATCCACCAGAACATGGGCAAGTGTGGTGCCCCTGCATTCAATGGAAATATGTAAGTCATCGTTATGCTTCCTTCCCTTAGAGGTTAAATCAGCATCGGAAAAGCCCAATCCGTTATCAGCAGTTAGACTGGACACACAGTTTTCAAATTGGTTGATGAAGGTCTCTTGGGGCACGTGAGCAGTCTTAAGAAACTTTACCAAGGCTTTGGTGTGGGTCTCAGAACACAAAAGTAAAGACAACAATGATATCTTCAAGGGGGTTTGCCCCAACTGTTCGACAATGTTGTAGTCACTTTTCTTGATTATCTCCAGGATTTCTTCTATTTCTTTTCTAGAAGTTTCAAGGATGACCTCGGGACGTTCTCTTGCTTGGGCAGGCTCAATCAAAGTCTCTTTTCCCCTTGTATCAGTAGCAGGGATAACAATAGGAGTATTACTAGGAGTGTCGGTAGGAGTCGCAATAGGAATGATTGCAGGAGTAGCAACGATCTTTCGAGAAATCTCAGGCGAGAAGACTCTTCCACTTCTTGTTATTTTTCTGGTCCCAGTGATGTTACTAATATCGGGATCAATATCTCTCGCAACTTTGTCTTTGACATTCAACTGATCTTGCTTGACGCCATAGTAATAAACGTCAGCCCCATAACTCTAGGGAACAGCTTTATCTGAGGAGTACGATATTGGTCTTGGCATGGTGATGATTAAAGGTGCAGATCTTGGAACAGATGTAATCCTGACGGGTCTTTTGGTGGAGACCCTGGGAGGATTGTCAGAAATGGTGACTATCGAAATATCTTGATAATAACTTTTAATAAGAGGTAGCTTTTCAAATAGGATTTCTTTGCTAGTCATCAGGCACTGGACGCCTATCCTTAGTAACAAACAGGTGTTCGATAGAGACTTGCATAAGTGACAATCTTCATCGCAGCCTGGGAACAGGCCGGCTTGCAGTAGATTATGTTTAATTGTCAACAGAGGAGTAACTAACTCATTCACAAAGGAAACAAAACGATCACCGTCAGTGGCGTTGATACCTTGGCCATGTCTTGGCATAGACGTTGTTATCACGTTAGGCATTTCTGGGGGGTCAAATTCAATCTCTTTCCCATCGATAAGGTCTTGCACCTTATTATTTAAGGCCCAACAATCATTTGTATCGTGCCCCGGGCTTTCAGAATGATAGGCACATCGGGCGTTCGGGTTGTAGCGAGGAGAAGCAGTATTGGGGTTCTTGGGAGCTTCCTTTAAAGTTGCCAGATTGTTCTTTAGAAGGTGTGGCAAAACTTGAGACATGGTCATGTTAATCTGGGTAAATCGTCTCATGGGCGCTTCTGGTTTGTGCTGATAATTTTGCTGCTGATTTGGCGTAGGGTTAGAAATCATGACAGCCCCTACTGCCGGGCGACGGTCAGTTTTGTTTTGATTTCTATAGTCATATGCAGCACTGACCTCCTTCTTTCCAAAAAAAGGATTCTTCACCATACTCGAGGATGCGTCTCTTTGAATTTTTCCGCTTTTTATACCTGCCTCAACCCGCTCACCAGTCATGATTAATTCAGTAAACCCAGCTGAGGAACTCCCAATCAGATGATTGAAAAATGGTCCTGACAAGGTGCCTAGGAACATATCCACTAACTCTCTGTCAAATAGAGGGGGCTGGACCCTGCCTGCAAGATCCCTCCATTTTTTAGCATAGGTTTTGAAACCTTCACTCGTTCCCATAGACATGCTTTGTAACTGCGTCCTAGTCGGAGCCAAATCAGCATTATACTGATATTGTTTGTAGAAAGTAGCGGACAACTCTTCCCAGTTGCGAACATTGGTCCCTTCCAATTGGTAGAACCAATCCAACTGCGTCCCAGATAAGCTCTCCTGGAAGAAATGCACCCACAGATTCTTGTCAGCCGTGTGGGGTTGAATCTTTATGACATATGACCTTAGATGTAGCTTCGGGCAAGAGACACCGTCGTACTTGGCGAAAGTGGGGACCTTGAATTTTTGTGGGATGACAACCCCTGAGATGAGTCCTAATTCTTCAAAATCTAAACCGGGTACCCTCTGAATTTCCATAGCATTCAAACGATCCTCTAGTTGTTTGTATTTATTATCAGCAGGAGGATATTGTTCCTCAGAGTAATCAGGCTCTTCCTCTTCTTTGAATTCTGGGTCGTTGTTCACTTCTTGGGTTTGATTATCACCTTCACCTGATGATGTTGCAAAGTCCAAAGTTCGTCTGGCTTGTCCTTTAAACCTTCTTCCCATTATCACAACACCGGTTGATTTCTTCATTTTCTTCTTCTTCTCTTTGGCCAGTAGAGTCTTCAACTCCTCTTGTCCTTTTGTCAGAGCCATGAGCATTTGTTGAAACTGGGCGTTATGCGCCTGAAGATCTTTCACAGTCTGTTCAACATCCATCTCACTGAAATAAATAGTTGAAGGATAAGGCGACCTGTTATGAGAAACCTGTATGATGTTATGATGAATGAAGATGCAATATGCAAATGATTTCAAGGAAATTTAGAGATCTAAATTTGTTCAAACCAAAAAAGAACACACGTTATATTAAATAAAACCAAGTTTGAATACATTATGCCTCCTTGGGCTTACAATGAAAGAAACAAAATACAGCAAAGCTCCTAAGACAAAAATATCGAACGCATCCTCTTTGGAGCAATGTAGGCATTCAGGTTTTTCTCTTCATAAAGCAGATTGGTGAGCTCCAGAACCTTTTTCTCACTGGCGTAGTACTGGGCTTCAAAGGTGTCTCGATCTTCCTTCCACTAAACCCAAGCTTTCTGCAGGTCTTCAAGAGAGGTAGGCATGTCAGGATGAAGAACGGTGTATGGGACGTCTCCTTCAATAACAGGCTCAATGATGACAGGAAGGATGGAAGGGTAAGGCATCAAGAGACTCTGGGCACGAGCCCGTACCCACCTAAGATAAGGCTCGAGAAGGATAGAGTTTTTATGTCCCAAATTCCTACTGTCCACCTTGTTCACCATTCCCCAAGCACGTGTAAACCTCTGGCGGTAACCTTGGTCTTCTTTGTCGTAGTCGAACACCAGACCTTGGGTGAGCATCTCGTAAGGTCCGTCTCTTCGGGCATACCCAAACTGTCGAAGAGCTAAGCATGGGTTGTAGGTGATACCTCCCTTAATACCAAGCAAAGGTACATTAGGGAACTCCCCACAGCGGTCAATGATAGAGATATCTTCTAAGGATCTTGAGCACCAACGAATATCAGAGTGGGTGAGAGACATCATCCTTTGAGACCAAGTCAGTCTTCGCTCGTTTTTCAATGTTGTCTGGGGAGGGTGTGAAGTGAACCAATAGCGAGTAGGGGGATACAACACAAAAGGGTACCTCTTTTCTTCATGGTGCGGGTATGAAGGCAATGCAAGATGTCTCCTAGTAAGGTAGGCATAGGGTTGCGAGAGAGAAAGACTTTGATGGCATTAACGTCCATGAATTGGTCCGAATTGGGAAACAGAACCAAACCATAAATGAGAAGAGCTAGGACATCTTCGAAAGCTTGGAAATCCATGTCATCCCAAAATGAACGAGCTTTTTCCAATAGAAACTTAGCTAGAAAGCCTTTAACCCCGCTTCTCGTCTCCCAATTGGCTATGACGTCGGCCCTCTTCACATGTAAAGCTTCGGCGATGACTTTAGATTTTGGAATCCCTTGTAGACCGGTGAACGGTATTTGATCAAGCACGGGAACCCCTAAGAGTAGAGAGAACTATTCCAGTGTAGGTACCAACTGATAGTCCAGGAAAGTGAAACAATGATGTACGAGATCAAAGAATTGGAATAGTACACACATCATTTCTTCTTGGAAGTTGGATGTAGCCAAACTAAGGAGTCGACCATATTTCTTGGTAAAAGGAGAATCCTCGGGCACTCTTGAGGCTAGCTCTTGAAGTTGAGGATGTGCTTTTACAAAGCTGATTCGGATGGTGTTTCTTCGGAGAGAATTCATGTCCTACAAAACAAAAACAAAGATAAATTTCTAAATCCTTGAAATGGTTAGTGAGCAGGCATATGATGTTGATGATGTTTATGATGTTCATGTACAATCAAATATACACACACATAAAAAACAAGTCCCTATGTTTTAGGCTTGCATGAGTTTTGTAGGTAAGTACCCTCTTAAAGTCTAGTTGGCTCAACCTGTCCTAGTAATAACGATCGGGTTCTAAAGGATCTCAATATCACCGATCTTTCTTTTAGGCATTGTCTCAGCACAACAATCTTTTCTTGCGGCCGAGATATCCCAAAAGTCTAGCCTCAATGAGTGTAGTATCGAGTATTAACCAATTTTCAGCTCTACACCGAAACCGGCTACCTCACTATGTCCTAATGGCCGAGTTTGTTCAATTAGGGTTCTAAAGTCAATTAGTGCTTCATGAAGCCACTCAGTGGCCCCATATTCTCCTTGATTCACAACGAGGGATATCGGTACCCACAAATGCGTCACACTAACATAGCCATTGTTTCAACCATATCGGTCTACATCGTACAGTCTCCACAATCTATTGCTATTTACCTAAAAAGGTGTCCCAGATCCGGGTGGAGGATCAAAGCAAAACCTAATACAAAGAACCGAATATAAATCACACAAATCAAATAATGAAAGCAAGTGTGATACGGTGGCCAAAACTGGGACTGTTTCCTTTTTAGGAATTGCTGGTTTGCGTTTTGCGTTTGTGCTCGCAAAATGTCGCGGTAAGCAAGAGTCGCCACCGACTTTTATTTTATCCAACAAGGAAAGGAAAAAAAGCACAAAAAAATCCTTTTTTCGAGATTTTCTGAGTACGGGTAGATTATAGAAAGAGAAGGTATTAGCACCCTTTCTATCTATAGCTATCTACGGGCTCTTAGGTACTTGCTCGTCATTTTAAAAATTGCTTCTTTGTGTGTTTGTGTGATTTAAAAAGTTTTTGACTTCGATTTAACTCTTGCTTCTGTCTTCAAGAGTGTTATGAAGTGTTTTTGAAAGCTTTGTTTAAAATAGTGTAAGTGTGAAAAAGTTTGTTTGGATTGAGCAAGTACTTAAGAACTAATCTACCTACTCGAAAAAAAGAATTGGTCTATGTTTGTTTCCTTTAGACAATGCTATCCCACTATTAGTGAGTAGGTAGCATCGTCGTTTGAGTTTTGAGGGTCAATTCAAAAGGGACGTACGGTCACTAAAGCAATGTTAGGACGTCTTAGTAATAACCCTAATGTCTTAGATCAATTATTCGAGGCAACAATATCTGAGGCAACCATTCCGAAGCAACTTTTCCGAGGCAACTTTTCCGAATGGGACTTTGATCTTTGTTTAGATAAAAGGGCGACCACTAAAGCATCCTATACTTAATGACCGTTTACCGAAGGCAGCCAAGTGGGAGTGTACCCTAGGAGTGCGCATGTGCGATTGATTCAATTTCAGGTTATTTATCTTTGCACATTTAGGATTATCTAACTGTTTTAAAGTTTATCATACATTCTTGTCATGCAAACCATAATTATTCATACATCTAGCAGTTCAATATTTTACGGAATTTAAAGTGCAGAAATTAAACTACGCTATTACAAGACTTCGGGTATTTACATAGCCAAAAACAAACCCTTTAAGAAATAAAGCGATAAATAAAAATAAAAGTCCTAATTTAAACTATTACAACTTATAGGCAGTTACATCAATATGGTAAAAATAATAAAACAATAAAGCGTGCGCGATGAAATTAGAACGATAAGAAAAATTAGGGTTTTGACCCTTTTTGACCTAATTAAAAGAAAAATGTTTTTGTTGTTTTTAATATTTTTTAAATAAAAGATTAAGTTTTTAAATTAAATACATAATAATTAGTTAATTAATTAATGAAAATAACTAAATGGCCTATTTTTATGTTTTTGGTTATTTTTAAGAAAAAGAAAATATAATTAAGTTTTGACAAAACCCTAATTTTCTAATTATTTGTTAATTTATTTGCAAAAAGAATTAAAGTTATCTAAAATTAACAACCTAATTAAATTAATTTAATTTTTATTAAAAAATAAAATCTAAACCTAATTGGATGAAAAATATTTTTATGTGATTTTTTTGATAAAAAGAAATAATGAATTTGTTAGTAAAATAAATAAATTAGATTAAATAAAACAAATATAATATAAAAAAAAAAAAGAATAGAGAAAGAAATTGGGCCTACGTTCAGTAATTTTGAGGGGGTATGAGAAGCAAATCCTGGGCCCAAAAGAGAAGCCCCACGTTGACCTGCTGAATCACATGTTTTGTGTTGACTAGGTTTCATGATGCTCCCTCATTGATGGCCTTTGGATCTGGCCACCTAGCCACTTGGCATGCTGGATGAGGAGGTCCCATGGTGGACCTTGAACTTGTAAGCGCATGGAATCTATAGAAAGAATTCAAGAAAAATGCAAACGTTGGAGGCAGGGGTCGAACCCCTGACCTCAAGCTCTCCAACGCCTTAACGCTTGCCTGGCTACCACTGGACCATTTGTGTTAGTTGTTATAATAATACAAAATAATAATCAAATATTAAAAAGGCCATATGTATCAATTCAGCATGCGGAAATTCAAATGCCCCAATGGGAAGGTGCCAGCTAATCATCTTCTTCCCTTCTTTGTGGGTAAAAGTCCCAGACTTTTACCTACGGACGTTCGTCCATAGCTACAGGATGGGCTCGTTCCAAAATCCTCCTTGAGCAATATAAATGACATCTAATTACATGGATCGAACCCTCTTATCATTTTGAACATCATGGTACCCTTCATGAAGGCTAATTTTTCCTGTATACAAAAACCCTAAAACGGAACCAAAAAACCTAACAATGGCAATTATCGATTCAGTCTATGAAAATGCAATTGAGTATTATAGAAAGCTTTCAAATGTAATGGTGAACAAGAATCTATGATTATATTATGCTATACATGTCAGAATTATGCAAACAGAATTCAAGAAAAGGTAGGTATCGTGAATGTCTTATAGTGAGTTTCAAGGCTTGGAAATGCTTGTTCTTGATTGTTTTTGCTTGCCTACACTCCCAGGAAGCGATTGAGATGGTCCAAGGATCTTGAAATTGCCTCTAAGTAGGAATTCGTGTTTGCACTTTTTTAGTATTTTTTCAAGTTTTGTTCTTGATGCTGCACCTCTCTCTAGCCTCTTTTTTAGGTCTGCAATGGTTCAATATATATCAAGGACTGAATTAGGGTTCCAAAACTGATCTCAATCTTCCTCCATCAATGAATTTGATTTTGATTTGATTCACTTTGAATATCTTTCTAAAATATCCTAAAACCAATCTTTTTGTCCACACCAATGCCTTGCACGATTTCAAATACTTGCCAACTGGATTTGAGACCTGAAACAAGTACAAAATCTTGTGTTTTCAATGCTTTAGATTTTCTCATGATTTATTTTGATTAAAATTGATTTAATTCAAATAAAAATCAAAATAAATAATAAAAACAAGATAATGACAAGTGGAAAAGGCTAGGGCTCGTTGACCATGTTTCCAACTCAAAACAAGTGCAAAAGATTGGGCCCATTTGGCAAAAATTGCATTTTTAGGCATAGTTGACCTTTGACAATTTTGCAAAAAAGGTCAACTTCATCAATGCATAACTTCCTCAATTTTGACTCTTTGAAGGTGTTCTTGGACTTTTTAGAAATCTTGAGATGTCCTCTAAGCAACCCTTTTGGTCTCATCTCAATTTGATTATCCACGATCATGTCTGAAGCTTTTACAAAAAAGGTGGTTTTATTGACTTTTTAAAATGACCTATAATGTCCAAATTCATAACTTCTTGTGAGTGCATATTTTGAACTTGGGAGATGAATATGGATTGTAGGTCATGGAATCATAATCAAATTGAGCTTTGGATGGCTCATTTCTCATAAAGTATGAGAAAGTTATACTTGGTCAAAGTTGAGTTGACTTTTCCTACAAAACCCTAATTTAGCAACTTTTGGTTCTTGATGAATTATGAGCAATCCTTGATGAATCATGATCAAACCTTGATAAAATGATGAAATATACTTCAAAATGAGGATGTTGACCAAAATTCTTGAAGTTAGACTGTATGTAGGTCATAGTTGACTTTTGCCCTAGCATAGTCGATTTTTAGGCCTTTGAGCAATTGACTGAGCAAACTTTCTCCGCAAGGCTTGAAACTTGACATGGATGGTCTTGAGAACATATTATGACATTCGTGAGCATTTGAGATCCCTTGGACTTAAGTATCTTGATGCAATATGAAACCCTAATTTGAGGTAGACTACCTTAGGAGAGGGCTTGTCTGGTCAACCCTTGTACTTCCTTGAACAACTTAGGGATATTTCTTGAAATGCTTTGATAAATATGGGAGGGAAAATTTTGGGGTACAATAGCTGCCCCTGTTCAATCTTCTTAAACCTGAAGATTTAGATTGGCTCGTCTGCCTTTCGTGATCTGAGGGTTGAATATGATTGAACACTAGAGTGCCCAGAAATTTGCACTCACATGATGTGGTACTTATCTTGTGATGCCGAGAATGGGCTTACAGATGCCATTTGGAAATTGCCGATGGGGAATGGGCTTAAAGATTCCATCCGAAGGAGTTTCGATCACATAAGAGATTCTTTAGCGAGAGCTTGTATACTTGTTGTTGAGGAAGATTCCGTTGGGGAATGTTGATCTCTATCTTGAGAGAAATAGAATTTTAGGAGTTTTGGTCGTCCGTTATTCTACTGGGGAGTCGTCTCTGTTTTGAATTTTAGGAGCTTCGGTCGTCCGTTATTCTACTGAGGAATCATCTCTATTGAAGAGGAAAGTTAAATTTTAGGAGCTTCGGTCTTCCGTTATTCTACTGAGGAATCATCTCTGTTAAAGATGAAAGTTTAATTTTAGGAGCTTCGGTCGTCCGTTATTCTACTAAGGAATCATCTCTGTTGAAGAGGAAAGTTGAATTTTAGGAGCTTCGGTCGTCCTTTATTCTACTCAGGAATCATCTCTGTTGAAGAGGAAAGTTGAATTTTAGGAGCTTCGATCGTCCGTTATTCTACTGAGGAATCATCTATGTTGAAGAGGAAAGTTGAATTTTAGGAGCTTCGGTCGTCCATTATTCTACTGAGGAATCATCTCTGTTGAAGAGGAAAGTTGAATTTTAGGAGCTTCGATCGTCCGTTATTCTACTGAGGAATCATCTCTATTGAAGAGGAAAGTAGAATTTTATGAGCTTTGGTCGTCCGTTATTCTTGTTAAGGAACCGTCTCTTTGTTGAAGAGGTGAAAATGAACTACTATCTGGTCGTGATCCAGGCTTCATAGTGTCTTTTACCGCTATCTGGTCGTAATCCAGGCTTCACGATGTCTCATACCACTATCTGGTCGAAATCCAGGCTTCATGGTGTTCAGAGGAAATCAAGATACTATCCGGTCGTAATCCAGGATTCATAACTTGCATTAAAGGTATACCACTATCTGGTCGTAATCCAGGCTTCGCGGTGTCTTTGGCTGCTATTTGGTTGTAATCCAGGCTTCACAATGTCTTCTACCATTATCTGGTCGTAATTCAGGCTTCATGGTCTTCTGTTTATGATATACCGCTATCTGGTCGAATCCAGGCTTCATGGTACCTCACACTGCTATCTGGTCGTAATCCAGGATTCGCAGTAACTGGCTAAGCTGTTATCCAGTCGTAATTCGGGCTTCACGGCTTGCTGGGGATTAAACTATTATCCGGTTGAATTCGGGCTTCATAGCTTAGAGGTAAACCACTATCTGGTCGAATCCAGGATTCGCGGCGTTTGATACTGTTATCCGGTCGTAATCTGGGCTTCACAATATGCTTTAGAAATCAAGATATTATCCGATCGAATCCGGGCTTCATAGCTTGAACTTGGTGAGAATTTGATTGTATCTTTCCTGAAAGGTAAAAGTTAGTTGTATGTAATGCATGATATGTATCAAGCAATGATGTTCCCAAAATAAATGAGGTTTTGTTGTATGATGCGTATGCGTATGCCATGATGTATGGATATGCAATGTTTTTATGATAATCTCTTGCTGGGGAAAATAAATCCCGGGTTGCTGCTAGAGAGTGCAAGAAGTTGAATCCTTCATTTCCGCTGGGGATAGTGAATGAAGATGATTGTGAGAATAATCTTGCTGGAGAATAAACCTGTGAGGAAATAATCTTGTGGGAAAGAATAACTCCGTTGGGGAATAAATTGACGAGGGAATGACTCTGTGGGGAGGACATACTCTGTCGGAGGATCTGTTGACTTGGAAGAAATAACCTCGGCTGGGGATGAATTACCGTTACTGGCGATGATAAACTCTGTTGGGAAATGAGTTTCTGTTTGTGAAAGGAATGAACTCCACTGGGGATGATTTTCCAGTGGCGACTTCACTGGGGATGATCTTTTAGACTCTACTGGGGATAATCCTCCAGGCTCTACTGGGGATAATTCTCCAAACTACACTGAGGATAATGTTTCTAGTGCTGATGAGAGATAAACTCTGCTTGGGGAGAATATTGCCGACTCATTCGCGGTTGCAAGCCTCAGCTGGGGAGAGTGGTGCTAACATCACTGTCTTTCTCTTACTCTGCAGGGAGTGAATGTACCTTAAATCTTTATCTCCAACTAGGTCTATCCCTATACCTGGTGGATAGAGAAACTGTATGGTTTGGACATTTTTTGTTTGCCCTTGTTTTTGATATTACGAGTAACCGTCTTTTGTTTCGCATGTAAATATTTATGAGCAGCAATTTTTTGTCAAATGCATATATCAAAATGAAACATTAGATGTTCTTGCAAAACAAAACAGAAAAAGGAAAATAATTTTAAATTTCTTTGTGAAAATGAATTGTATTGATTTCGAAGTCGGCCCATAAATAGGCGTTTTTTGTACAAGAGGCTGACGTCCTAGTAAGAAGACGCCGCCAAACAATAAAATTTATACAGTTTGTGTAAAAGGAAGAAAAACAACTATGTGAATAATCCCACTCGGTTCTAACTCGGCTATTGCCTTTATATCTTTGAGTATCTCATCACTTTGCTACTTGGTTGAAGATAGATCAGATTGATTAGTGTCGTCCGAGCTTGATAGTCGATACCGAAATCTGTTTGCAAGATGATCCAATGAGACATAGTGTTACGCTTTAATCCCTAATTTTTTCCTGGACCGCCCTTTCGGGTTTTCAGTCCACCGGAATACCCTTTTTTGCCCAAGCCGCCTTTTCAGGTTTTCGACTTGCCGGGTGTACAAATGTTTTCATCTCCATCCCTTATTTTTGCCCGAACCCTTTTGGTTCGTCGGGAAGCCCTTATTTTTGCCTAGGCCAGTCAACCTAGCGGGTCTTTGATTATGCGTAGTATTTTTTCACTATGTCTGCATTGAAGGGGTGAGGAAGGTCGTCACCATCCATGGTGGTTAAAATCATAGCTCCTCTTGAGAAAATGTTCTTAACCACAAATGGCCCTTCTACGTAGGGGTCCATTTGCCCCTAGGATTACCTTGCGGCAGTATGATGCGCTTGATCACCAGATCCCCAACTTGATATTCTTGTCGTCTGACTTTCTTGCTAAATGCCTTGATCATCTGCTTTTGATACGTCTGACCATGACAAATAGCAGTAAGTCTCTTTTTGTCGATTAAGTTCAGCTGATCAAGTCGGGTCTGGATCCAGTCGTCCTCGTTCAAACCTGCATCCTTCATAATCCGAAGAGAGGGTATCTGGACCTCAATGGGTAAGACTGCTTCCATGCCATACACCAAAGAGTAGGGTGTTTCCCCTGTTTAAGTCTGTACTAAGGTTCGGTACCCATGAGGAGCGAATGGTAACATCTCGTGCCAATCTTTGTAGGTCACCGTCATTTTCTGCACAATCTTCTTGATGTTCTTATTAGCCGCTTCAACAGCTCCATTCATCTTCGTCCAGTAAGGAGAAGAGTTGTGATGTTGTATCTTGAACTGCTTGTAGAGCTCGGTGATCATCGTATTATTGAGATTTGTACCATTGTCTGTAATGGTCCTCTCGGGTACACCATATCGACAGATCAAATTGTGTCGAATAAACCGTGTTACGACGTTCTTGGTCACTGTAGCAAAGGAAGCTTGCTCAACCCACTTTATAAAGTAATCAATTGCTACCAGGATGAAACAATGTCCATTGGACGCAGTAGGTCTGATCTCGCCAATCATATCGATGCTCCACATTGCAAAGGGCCAAGGTGCTATCAAAACATTCATAGGAACTGGAGGTATATGCACCTTATCAGCATAGACTTAGCATTTATGATAGGTCCAAGAATGCTGATAACAATCAGCTTCCATAGTGGACCAATAATATCCTACCCAAAGGATTTTCTTTGCCATGGTATATCCACTGGAATGAGTTCCGAAGGTACCTTCATGTAACTCTGCCATGATCCTTTATGCCTCGTTCTTATCCACACATCGCAGTAAGGTTGAGTCATGGTTACGCTTGTAAAGGATACCATTGCTGATGAAGAACTTCGCAATGAATCTTCTCAGAAACTTTTTATCATTAACAGATGCACCCTCGGGGTACTCTTGAGCCTCAAGATACCTCTTTACCTCGTGAAACCAGGGTTTATCTGTTACCTCTTCATTCTCAATGTCACAGCAATGTGCGGGTTCGTCCAACCTTTCAATGGTAATCTGGGGAGCTTCATTGTCCCACCTGATCTTGAACATAAAAGACATGGTAGCTAGCGCATCCGCCAACTGATTCTCCTCTCTCGGGAAGTGTTCAAAAGTTATCTCCTCAAAATGTGGAAGCAACGTCAATACATACTTTTTGTAAGGAATAAGATTTGGGTGCTTCGTATCCCACACGCCTTTGATCTGACTGATCATGAGAGCGGAATCTCCAAATACACTCAAGAACTTAATCCTCAGGTCAATAGCTTCTTGAAGGCCCATGATGCATGCTTCATACTCTGCCATGTTGTTGGTGCAGTTAAAACATAATCGGGCGGTGAATGGAGTATGACAGCCTTCAGGAGATATGATCACGACGCCAATGCCATTACCCAAAGCGTTTGAAGCTCCATCGAAATACATAGACCATCGGGATCCTTCCTCAGGTCCTTCATCTGGTCCAGGTGTCTCACAGACAGTCCCCAACATGATGCTCTCATCCGGAAACTCGAAATTCATAGACTGGTAATCGTCCACGGTCTGATGTTCCAAATGATCTGCCAACACACTTCCCTTAATTGCCTTTTAGGTTGTGTATTGGATGTCATACTCAGTCAACATCATTTTCCATCTCGCTATTCTTCCGGACAAAGCAGGCTTTTCGAAGATATACTTGACTGGATCCATCTTCGATATCAATAGAGTAGTGTGAGTCAGCATATACTGTCTCAGCTGGCGAGCAGCCTATGCCAAAGCGCAGCAAGTTTTCTCAAGAAGTGAGTATTGGGTCTCACAGTCAGTAAACTTTTTTCTAAGGTAGTAAATAGCATGCTCTTTTCGGCCAGACTCGTCATGCTACCTTAGCACACACCCCATCGAATTGTCGAGTACTGTCAAGTATATGATCAAAGGTCTTCCTTCAACTGGAGGCATCATAATAGGTGGCTCTTGGAGATATTCCTTGATCCTTTTGAAAGCGGCCTGACATTCATCATTCCATCTTACCACTTGATCTTTCTTCAGCAGCTTGAAGATTGGTTCACAAGTAGCAGTCGGGTGGGAAATGAATCGGGCAAAGTAATTCAGACGTCCCAAAAAGCCTCTGACTTCTTTTTCTGTTCGGGGAGCTGCCATTTCCTGTATATCCTTCACCTCTTCAGGATCCACTTGAATACCTTTATCACTAACGACGAAACCCAATAGCTTACCAGATCTTACTCCGAAGGTGCACTTGTTCGGGTTTAACCTCAGCTTATACAACTTCAACCTGTCGAATAGCTTCTGGATATGATCAAGATGTTCTTCTTCAATTTGGGACCTTGCAATCATGTCGTCAACGTATACCTCAATCTCATGATGAATCATGTCGTGAAACAAAGCGACCATGGCGCGCTGATACGTTGCACCATCCGAACGGCATGACTTTGTAGCAAAAGGTACCCCACTGCGTGACGAACCTCGTCTTTTCCATGTCTTTGGGAGCCATTTTAATCTGATTGTAACCGGAGAAACCATCCATTAAGGAGAAGACCTTATGCTGTGAGGTGTTGTCGACCAAAACATCGATGTGAGGAAGAGGGAAATCATCCTTGGGGCTTGCCCTATTCAGATCCCTATAGTCAACACACATCCGAACCTTACCATCTTTTTTTGGTACTGGAACCACGTTGGCAACCCACTGCAGGTAAGAAGTAATTGCTAGAAAACCGGCATCAAACTGTTTCATAACCTCAACTTTGATTTTCTCAGACATCTCTGGGCGCATTCGGCGAACTTTCTATTTCACTGGAGGACAGTCCTCTTTAGTGGGCAAGCGGTGACCATAATATCGGTATCCAACCCAGACATATCTTCATAAGACCAGGCAAAGATCTCAACATAGTCACGCGGCATTTGTATCAACCATTGCTTAACACCAGACTCCAGATTTGCACCGATCTTAACCTCTTTCTTGTCCTCTTCTGTACCCAGATTTACTGATTCCACTGGCTCTTCGTGGGGTTGTATGGCCCTCTCTTCCTGTAGTAACAGTCTAGCAAGTTCCCCAGGCACTTCACAATCATCCTCACCTTCGTCCTCGGCTTGGTTGATCGGATTTTCGAAGTCATAACTGGAAGTAGCAGAGTCGTTATCAGTGGGATCCAGAGTGGATGTGGACCTGTATTATGATATGTGAGTGTGTGTAAGACTATAGCTGTTTTAATAAAGTGCAAGATAGAAAAACAAGGAGCGCAAAATTTGTAATGCAAGAAAACGTCCAATGCTTTATTGATGATATATGGGAATGACAAACATTAAGCCCTCACAAACAGAGCCACGGTGTCTTGGGTACGGCACCGGGTGGTAAAGTTTTAAATTGTTTGTTACAAATCTCAAAACAAAAGTCTTATTAATGTGTAATAAAAGAAATGGGCACGAAGTCCTTTGCCGTCCAATTGCTTAATCCACCGTCGGTAGTCGGGTAAATCCAGCTGTCGAACTCATACTCTTCATCATCATCTTCAATTGCATTCACTTCCAGATTACTGATACGCAAGGGAGGTCTTCCAATCCGCGCACACCGAACAGCCCTTTAAGCTTCTGCAGTAAAACCCAAACCAAACTTGTCAGTCTTGTGTGCAAAGTCAGGGAGTTGGCCCCAATTCGCACACCAACCTTTTTCAATAACAGCCTAGGCATCTTTGAGGGAAGTCATCTTCATTGGAGGATCTTCAGCAACTGTTTCAGTTGACGCCAGAGTCTGGGGGACTTCTTCAAAATTCTGACACGGGGTTTCAATGAACTCCCCATCCATCTCCACATACCGAAAATAGTTAAGGTGGCTCACCATGTACTCCTCTTCTCCTCGTACTGTAACAATTTTCCCTTTCACTAGGTATTTCAACATCTGATGGAGCGTGGAAGTCACTGCCCCAGCTTTATGAATCCACGGGCGACCCAGCAAACAAGAGTAAGATGGTCGGATGTCCATTACATAGAACGTAGACGCAAAAGTATGGGAACCAACTTTAACAGGGACATCCACCTCCCCGTGTACCATCCTTATGGACCCGTCAAAGGCCCTAACCATAATACTACTTGGCTTCAGAACCAACCCTTCACAGTCCAACTGGTCTAACGCTTTCTTGGGTAAAACATTTAACGAGGACCCAGTATCCACCAGCATGTGAGCCAGAGTAGTGCCCCTGTACTCGATCGAAACATGCAGAGTGTCATTTTGATTCTTTCCTTTGGCAGTCAGATCTGCGTCGGAGAAACCCAACCCGTTGTCAGCGGTCAAGCTAGCCACACAGTCTTTGAATTGATCAACTGATTTTTCCTGCGGCACATGCGCAGTTTCAAGGAAAGCAATTAAAGCCTTTGCATAGGCTTCTGAGCACAACAATAAAGATAACATGGAGATCTTTGACGAGGTTTACCCCAGCTGTTAGACTATGTTGTAGTCGCTTTTCTTGATGATCTTCAGGATTTCCTCTATCTCCTGTCTAGAGGTCTCTACAATAATCTTCTTCGGTGCCTTCGTCCAGGTAGGCTCACCAGTAACTTCCTTGCCCCGAGCGTCAGATGACTCGGCGACAGGGGTAATGATTGGAACATGAATAGGGACAGTAGTAGATGTACTGGCAGGTGGACTAGAAACAGGTTTCTGAACAGTCGGTGGGGAGATCTCAGGAGAGAAAAGTCTTCTACTTCGGGTGACCTTGCTAGACCCGACGATATTTCTGACATCAGTATCAGCCTCTTTAACCTTCAAGTCTTGTTTAATCCCATGATAATACACATCGGCCCCATAGTGCCATGGGAAAGCCTTATCCGAAGTGTACAGGATAGGACCAGGAATAGTAATGATCAATGGAGCAACTCTTGTAACGGGTGTAATCCTAACAGGCTTTCTCGAGGAAGCCTTGGAAGAATTGGCGGAAATGGTTATTATGGAAACATCTTCAACAGGAATCAACAGAGTCAAAGTTTTCTCGAACAAGATCTCTTTGTTATCCATCAGGCATTGAGCACCTGATTTCAATAAATGGCAACCAGCAGGCAGGATTGAACATAGGTGGCAACCTTCGCCACAACTCGGAAATAAACCGGCCAACAATAGGTTCTTCTTTACTGTCATGAACGGAGTAGAAACATCTTCTACAGAGGTTATAAATGAATCATCATCCACAGTATTTACTCCATGTTTGGGCATAGGAGCAGTAATGACATTAGGCTTTTCTGGCGCGTCAAATTCAATCTCTTTAGCTTCAATCAAATCTTGCACCTTATTCTTCAAGGCCCAGCAGTTGTTCGTATCATGCCCTGGGCTATCAGAGTGATAGGCGTAGCGGGCGTTCGGATTATACAACGGAGATGTGGTGCTGGGATTCTTCGGGGCTTCCCTCAGAGTCACCAATTTGGTCTTCAACAATTGCGACAAAATTTGAGATAGAGTCATACTGAGCCGAGTATACTGCCTTTGCAGCTTCTCTACTCTTTGTTGATTATTGCATTGTGGGGCAACAGTTGGTCTTGAAATTACCACCGCATTCGCTGCTTGGCAGCGTTCAGGTCGGTTTTGGCTCCTCAAGCTGTAAACTGCACTAGCTTCTTTTCTGAAAGGCTTCTTTTCTGTACTTGATGAAGCACCCTTCTGTATCTTGCCACTTTTGATGCCAGCTTCAACTCTCTCCCCAGTCATAATCAATTCAGTGAACCCAGATGATGAACTACCGATCAAATGATTGAAATATGGACCAGACAAATCCCAAGAAACATATCCACCAACTCCCTATCATACAGAGGGGGTTGGACTCTTCCAGCAAGATCTCTCCACTTCTGAGCATAGTCCTTAAAGCCTTCGCTTGTACCCATAGACATACCCTGAAGTTGAGTACGCCTGGGAGAAAGGTCGGCATTATACTGGTATTGCTTGTAAAAAGCAGCAGCAAGGTCCTCCCAGTTGCAGATGTTAGCTCCTTCCAGTTGATAGAACCATTCAAGTTGAGTCCCTGACAGACTATCTTGAAAGAAATGAACCCACAGGTTCCTATCAGCTGTATAGGGTTGAATCTTTTTGACATACGAGCAGAGGTGTAGCTCTGGGAAGCATACCCCATCGTATTTAGCAAAGACAGGAGCTTTAAACTTGTGTGGGATCACCACCTCAGATGCCAAACCCAAATCTCCAAAGTCCAACCCAGGTATCTTCTGGATCTCCATTGCACTCAACCGGTCTTCCAGATGCTTATATCTATCCTCAGCAGGAGGATACTGGTCTTCATCAAAATCAGTGTCATTATCAGAGACCACGGGACTAGGCCCCTTTCTTTCCTCTTGATTCTCTCCCCCTCCAGATGAATGGGACAAATCAGTTTTCTATCGCAAATTGTTCCCGAACCTGTGACCCATATTCAGGAGGACCACCTTCTTCTTCTTCTTCTTCTTCTTCTTTTCCTTCAAGATGAGAGACTTCAAATCTTGCTGCCCTTTGGCCAAATTCAGGAACAGCTCTTGGAATTATGCATTTTGAGCTTGAAGAGCCTTGATGGCTTGATCAGTAGGTGTTTCAGAAGACATGATTGCTGAAATAAACAGCGAAGAAGATAAGAACCCTGTAATGGTACCTGTGATGAGGTGTATGATAATGGAATGCGTATGAAATGATTTCAAAGACTTTGGGAGATTCAAATTTTTAAACAAAAATAAAACACACTTTATTAGATTAAACTTGTAACAATGTTTAACAAATGCCTTTAAGGCGTTACAAAAGAAATACTGAAAAGCAAATCTAAACTAGAAAAACAACAAAGAAATCAAAAATCCCATGGTCGCCTTCCATTCGTGCTGACATAATCGTTGATTGTCCTCTCATTCTCAAGCTGCCTTGTAAGCTTCAAGATCTTCCGTTCCTGCTCATGATACTTATCTCTGTAGGTATCTCTTTCTTCCTTTAGATGGATCCAAGATCTCTTCAATTCCCCAAGATCAGTAGGCATGTATGGATGGGTGACCGTATAAGGAACCCCTTCTTCATTAGTATGCTCTATGATCACCGGCTAAAAAGCTTCATATGGCATCCCCAACTTTTGAGCACGGGCTCGAACCCACTGGAGATATGGTTGCATCGGGAGAGAAGTCTTCATTCCTAGCTCATGTGGGTCAGACCTATTCACCATGCCCCAGGCTCGTATAAACCTGCGGCGATGTCCCTCAACATCCCCCTTGTAGTCAAAGACAATGCCTGTAAGCAATAACTCATGGGGACCATCCCTCCGAGCGCGTCCAAACTGTCGTATAGCCAAACAATAATTGTAGGTTATACCCCCTCGAATTCCAAGAAACGGAACATTAGGGTACTCCCCACATCGATCAATGACAGCTACTCTTTCCATATCTTTAGAACTCCAAAGGATGTCTGTATGAGCAAGGGACATGATTCTGTAAGCCCAACCTACACCCTCCTCATTCTTCAAAACAGACTTGGGGAGGTGCGAAATAAACCACCTCGCCAGAAACTATGTACAACACATGAGAGTTCCCCTTCTCCGCACAGTACAGGTATAGAGAGCATGTAGAATATCACCTAGAAGAGTAGGCACTGGGTTACGAGACATGAAGATCTTGACCGTGTTCACATCTATGAAAGAATCTGGATTTGGGAAAAGAACCAAGTCGTAGATGAGGAGAGCCAAGATGTCTTCAAATGCTTGAAAGTCCAAACTATCCCAGAACATTTGAGCTTGATCGATCAAAAACTTAGCCAAGAACCCTTTAACCCCACTCTGAGTCTCCTAATTAGATACTACATCAGCCATTTTTAGATGCGGGGCTGAAGCAATATCCTATGGCCTAGGAGCTATCTCCAAACCTGTAAAGGGTGTCTGCTCTAGAATAGATATGCCCAGTAAGTCAGAAAACTCCTCCAAAGTAGGGACTAGCTGATAATCCGGGAAGGTGAAACAATGATGCAATGGATCAAAGAACTGGAATAACACACTCATCATTTTCTCATCCAACTTTGAAGTGACCAAGCTAAGGAGGTAGCCATGTCTTCTAACAAATGAAGAAGTATCAGGAACCTTTGAAACTAACTCTCTGAGTTGAGCAGGAATTTGCACGAAGTTGACTCAAATGGTATTTCTGCGCATAGAAGCCATAATCTACAAAAGAGAGCAAAGATGAATCCCCTCGGTCTTTGAAATGGTTAGTCTAATGAAATATGTATGCAATGTCATGATGCATGATGTCATGATAAAAACACACCACAGGTATCACAGATAGCAAACATGCTAAAGGCAAACAAGTCACACAAGAGCCCTTATGTTTCAGGCTTGCATGGAGTTTAGGTACTACCTTCTTGAAGTTCAGTTGGTTCAACCTGTCCTAATAATAGTAATCGGGTTCTAGAGGTTCTCAATATCACTGACCATCCTCCATCGGTCATAGTTTCATCTCGCGCAATCTTTTCTTGCCGCCGGAACCATCTCGAGAGTATGGTCTCAATAAGTGTAGCATCTCGCTACTTCCTATGGACAAGTTGGTCAATTATAGGTTCTAAGGTCAGTTGATGCTTAATGACCCATATAGCAGCCCCATACTCTCCTTGTTGCTCCACAAGGGATATCGATACCAATTAATGTGCCACATCAACGTAGCTACTGCTTCAACCGTATCGGTATATGCCGTACAGTTCCCTCACAGTCTATTGCTACTTACCTAAAAGGTGTTCCCCAGATCTGGGTTAGGATCTATAGTAACTCCGATACAAAGCCCACAAAGATAAAGCAATCAAATCAAACAATAGAAAACAATATGATGAACTAATCCTAAGGTACACCCCACTTATTTATTCCCCAACAGAGTCGCCAGTTCTGTGATACGGTGGCCAGAACCGGGACTGTTTCCTTTTTAGAAATTGCTGGTTTGCGTTTTGCGTTTGTGTTCACAAAATGTCGCGGTAAGCAAGAGTCGCCACTGACTTTTATTTTATCCAACAAGGAAAGGAAAAAAGCACAGAAAAATTCCTTTTTTTGAGATTTTCTGAGTACGGGGGGTAGATTATAGAAAGGGAAGGTATTAGCACCCTTTCTATCCGTAGTTATCTATGGGCTCTTAGGTACTTGCTCATCATTTTCAAAATTGCTTCTTTGTGTGTTTGTGTGATTTAAAAAGTTTTTTACTTCAATTTAACTTTTGCTTCTGTCTTCAAGAGTGTTACAAAGTGTTTTTGAAAGCTTTGTTTAAAAGAGTGTAAGTGTGAAAAAGTTTTTTTGGATTGAGCAAGTACTTAAGAACTAATCTACCTACTCGAAAAAAAGAATTGTTCTATGTTTGTTTCCTTTAGACAATGCTATCCCACTATTAGTGAGTAGGTAGCATCGTCGTTGGAGTTTTGAGGGTCAATACGAAAGGGACGTACGGTCACTAAAGCAATGTTAGGACGTCTTAGTAATAACCCTAATGTCTTAGATCAATTATTCGAGGCAACAATATCTGAGGCAACCATTCTGAGGCAACTTTTATGAGGCAACTTTTCCGAACGGGACTTTGATCTTTGTTTAGACAAAAGGGCGACCATTAAAGCATCCTATACTTAATGACCGTTTACCAAAGGCAACCAAGTGGGAGTGTACCCTAGGAGTGCGCGTGCGCGATTGTTTCAATTTCAGGTTATTTATCTTTGCACATTTAGGGTTATCTAACTGTTTTAAAGTTTATCATACATTCTTGTCATAAAACCCTAATTATTCATACATCTAACAGTTCAATATTTTGCGGAATTTAAAGTGCGGAAATTAAACTACGCTATTACAAGGCTTCGGGTATTTACATAGCCAAAAACAAACCCTTTAAAAAATAAAGCGATAAATAAAAATAAAAGTCCTAATTTAAACTATTATAACTCGTAGGCAGTTACATCAATATGGTAAAAATAATAAAACAATAAAGCGCGCGCAATGAAATTAGAACGATAAGAAAAATTAGAGTTTTGACCCTTTTTGACCTAATTAAAAGAAAAATGTTTTTGTTGTTTTTAATATTTTTTAAAGAAAAGAATTAAGTTTTTAAATTAAATACAGAATAATTAGTTAATTAATTAATGAAAATAACTAAATGGCCTATTTTTTATGTTTTTGCTTATTTTTAAGAAAAAGAAAATATAATTAAGTTTTGACAAAACCCTAATTTTCTAATTATTTGTTAATTTATTTGCAAAGAGAATTAAAGTTATCTAAAATTAACAACCTAATTAAATTAATTTAATTTTTAATAAAAAATAAAATCTAAACCTAATTGGATGAAAAATATTTTTATGTGATTTTTTTGATAAAAAGAAATAAGTAATTTGTTAGTAAAATAAATAAATTAGATCAAATAAAACAAATATAATAAAAAAAGGAATAGAGAAAGAAATTGGGCCTGCATTCAATAATTTGAGGGGGTATGAGAAGCAAATTCTGGGCCCAAAAGAGAAGCCCCACGTTAACCTGCTGGATCACATGTTTTGTGTAGACTAGGCTTCATGATGCTCCCTCATTGATGGCCTTTGGATCTGGCCATCTGGCCACTTGGCATGCTGGATGAGGAGGTCCCATGGTGGACCTTGGACTTGTAAGCGCATGGAATCTGTAGAAAGAATTCAAGAAAAATGCAAACGTTGGAGGCAGGGGTCGAACCCCTGACCTCAAGCTCTCCAACGCCTTAACGCTTGCCTGGCTACAACTGGGCCATTTGTGTTAGTTGTTATAATAATACAAAATAATAATCAAATATTAAAAAGGCCATATGTAACAATCCAGCGCGCGGAAATTCAAATGCCCAAATGGGAAGGTGCCAGCTAATCATCTTCTTCCCTTCTCCGTGGGTAAAAGTCCCATACTTTTACCTACGGACGTTCGTCCATAGATACAGGCTGGGCTCGTTCCAAAATCCTCCATGAGCAATATAAATGACATCTAATGCCATGGATCGAACCCTCTTATCATTCTGAACATCATGGTACCCTTCATGAAGGCTAATTTTTCCTGTATACAAAAACCCTAAAACGGAACCAAAAAACCTAACAATGGCAATTATCGATTCAGTCTATGAAAACGCAATTGAGTATTATAGAAATCTTGCAAATGTAATGGTGATCAAGAATCTATGATTATATTATGCTATACATGTCAAAATTAAGCAAACGGAATTCAAGAAAAGGTAGGTATCGTGAATGTCTTACAGCGAGTTTCAAGGCCTGGAAATGCTTGTTCTTGATTGCTTTTGCTTGCCTACACTCCCAGGAAGCGATTGAGATGGTCCAAGGATCTTGAAATTGCCTCTAAGTAGGAATTCGTGTTTGCACTTTGGTATTTTTTCAAGTTTTGTTCTTGATTATGCGCCTCTCTCTAGCCTCTTTTTTAGGTCTGCAATGGTTCAATATATATCAAGGACTGAATTAGGGTTCCAAAACTGATCTCAATCTTCCTCCATCAATGAATTTGATTTTGATTTGATTCACTTTGAATATCTTTCTAAAATAGCATGAAACCAATCTTTTTTTCCACACCAATGCCTTGCACGATTTCAAATACTTGCCAACTAGATTCGAGACCTGAAACAAGTACAAAATCTTGTGTTTTCAATGCTTTAGATTTTCTCATGATTTATTTTGATTAAAATTGATTTAATTAAAATCAAAATCAAAATAAATAATAAAAACAAGATAATGACAAATGGCAAAGGCTAAGGCTCGTTGACCATGTTGCCAACTCAAAACAAGTGCAAAAGATTGGGCCCATTTGGCAAAAAATGCATTTTTAGGCATAGTTGACTTTTGACAATTTTGCAAAAAAGGTCAACTTCACCAATGCATAACTTCCTCAATTTTGACTCTTTGAAGGTGTTATTAGACTTTTTAGAAAGCTTAAGATGTCCTCTAAGCTACCCTTTTGGTCTCATCTCAATTTGATATTCCATGATCATGTATGAAGCTTTGACAAAAAAGGTGTTTTTGTTGACTTTTCAAAATGACCTATAATGTCCAAATTCATAACTTCTTGTGAGTGCATATTTTGAACTTTGGAGATGAAGATGGATTGTAGGTAATGTAATCCTATTCAAAATTAGCTTTGGATGGGTCATTTATCATAAATTATGAGAAAGTTATACTTGGCCAAAGTTGAGTTGACTTTTCCTACAAAACCCTAATTTAGCAACTTTTGGTTCTTGATGCATTATGAGCAATCCTTGATAAATCTTGATAAACCCTTGATCAAATGATGAAATATACTTAAAAATTAGGATGTTGACCAAAAATCTTGAAGTTTGACTATATGTAGGCTACAGTTGACTTTTGCCCTAGCACAGTCGATTTTTAGGCCTTTGAGCAATTGACTTAGCAAACTTTATCTGCAAGGCTTGAAACTTGACATGGATGATCTTGAGAACATATTAGGACATTGGTGAGCATTTGAGATACCTTGGACTTAAGTATCTTGATGCAATATGAAACCCTAATTTGAGGTAGACTACCTTAGGAGAGGGCTTGTCTGGTCAACCCTTGGACTTCCTTGAGCAACTTGGGGATCTTTCTTGAAATTCTTTGAGAAATATGGGATGGAAAATTTTGGGGTACAACAGCAAGTAAAGGTGATCTATCCCTAAGGTAACCCCACTTTTATTAATTTCACCAGCAGAGTAGTCATTTCTGTGATACGGTGGGAGAAATGACTTGGTGTTTTGCATTTTGATCACATTTGTGCGAATAGCAAGAGTCGCCACCGACTTTTATTTTATCCAAAAGGAAAGGTAAAAAAGCACAGGAAAGACCTTTCGAGATTATTTCTCGGGTTCGGGGGGTATATTATGAAAAGGGAAGGTATTAGCACCCTTTCATCCATGGTTTTCCATGGGCTCTTAGTTACTCGTTTAGATCACTTGCTTTTGTTTGACAGTGTACTTGTGGTGTGGGCTTTGAAAGTGTTTTGAAAAATCTCTTTGTAATGGTTATCGTTTCTAGAAGAACGCTTACAAAGTTTTTATTTTAAAAAGTGGTTCAAAGATGTGTTTGTGGATTGTGTTTCAGAAAGTGTTTTGAAAAGATGTTTTGCAATGGTTCTCGTCTCTATAAGAACGTATACAAAACATTTTGTCTTTTGAAAATGTTTTAAGATGAAAGTGTAGGTGTAAAAATGTTTTTGTCGTGAGCAAACGAGTAACTAGGAGCGAATCTATCTACTCGAAAGGTTTTCAATTGTTCTTTTCTGCCTCCTTTTAATGTTGCTTTCTTACCATTAATTTGGTAAGAAGCCCCATCATTGGATGTGAAGGGACAGGCGCGGGTCAATTTTACAGTCATCGAAAGCAACTTATGAGACGCTTTAGCAATTTTCGTAAGGGATGAGATTGTTTTATCGAAGGCAACATCGCGGATCATCGAGGGATTACGATCTTTTTTATCGGAGGGTCATTGCTAAAGCGTCCCATATTCGAGGGACATGATTGTGTTTCCGAGGCAACAAGTGAGGTTACTCTAGAGGTGCGCATGTGAAAAAGTGTGTTCGTTTCAAGTTATTTTGTTGAAATTAGGTTATCTAGCGATTGATTTCATGTCTTGCCATGCACGCCTAATTTACTATATAGTATAAGGAAAACAGTAAATTGCAGAAATTGAAATTCTACGCTATTACAGAGCTTTCGGGAATGGGATACAATTTTTTTACAAATGGGGATGAATCAATGCGATTAACAATAAAAAATAGGCAATAAATACAACCAAAACGAATTGAATCAAATTATTATAACCGTCTAGAATAGTCAATTAAAAAAGTATCGTAACAAAGATTCTAAGTTACTTTGTTTGTAACGGATTGGGCCAACAGGCCCAAAGGGGGCCGACCCGGTTTGGCATAAGAAAGGAAAAGGGTTTAAAACCCTAGATACCAAAATGCGTCGCTGGATTTATGTTATAGGGAAGGCAAATGGATTAGAAAAATGTTTTTACTAGGAAAGGTAAAGAATACAGATAATTATTGTTAACAAGAAAAGAACTCTTCCTATACTACTGTAACGCAACTCTCATCTCTCTCATCTTCGAACCATTTTTCTCTTTTCTCAGTATCAACAAAATCCCTTCCTCTCTTTCATTCTAATCATAAAATCTATATCACCATCTCTCTTGGCTCCCTTGATCCTGAACCGTTGATGCTACATGCAAGAACTCTTTGTTCTTTAATCCAGTTTGCATTCGAAAATGGGTACTGTTTTGAGAAGCGAAATGGGTGATGGAGGTTTCGTCGTGGAGAAGTGGAAGGTTATGGTGATTGGTTTCGAGTTGTTGTCTTAGGAAGAAATATTGATGGAGATTGGTGGCGATGGTTACTGATAGTTGTTTTCGGCGGTGCTTAGATTTTTCGTGTGCTAAACAGTAATCGGCTTGGCATTTCGGAAAAAAGATGTTCTATATCGTTTTTTTTAGAGATGGGTGATTTTACTGCTCTTACTTATTTTGGGTAAGTTTTGATTTACAGTATAATATTAAAAAAAGCTTATTTGCGTATTTCGTTTTTTATAGAAAATCCTATGATAATAAAATAAAAAGCAAACAAAAGTTTGTGTGCATGAGGTCAAGAAGAATGCTTACACAGATCGTTGCTTATGGTGACTCCACGTCTTTCTTTGACAGGGGAGTTTGACTTATATGCCCCTTTGCTGACTTTTCTGTAATGTATTCTTTTTTATGAAGGGTTCTTGTGAGGAAAATGATGATGAGGGTGTTTTTAAGTGATGCTGCTGTTTTAAAAAAAAAACTTTCATAGTTCTGTATTTTTATGATCTTTCTGTTGTTGTCTCTACCTCTGCTTTTGATGTTTCTGTCCCTTTTATCATAATAGTGTGATAACAATTTGGGGGGAAAAGTTTTGCCAATTTGAACATTTGAGGCATACTGCTGTTATATCTTTACTGTTGCAGATTTTTGTGGCCTATTTTATGCAACTGTTGGTTTGTTTTATTAGCAGGTTTTTGGGGCAGCAAGGCATGATTTTTTCTCTTTGTTGTACTTGTGAATCAGAAACATGTTTTATGTGTTGTAATAAACATATTTATTTGGGCCAATGATAGGACAAATTTGAGGCTTTTGTTGGGCTTAACTCTTTGATTTGTGATGTTGTTAAATCTGAATTTTGTATTTGCCTATTGTGATTTCATTATACCTCCTCTTTTTCTTTTGTGAATGAAGGTTTACCTTTGCGATTTGCAATCGAAAAAGAAAGCCCATGATTGAAATTGATTTATATGAGGCTTTGAATTTTAACACATGATTAAATGACCTCTTAACTTTTCTAATTCCAAGCATAACCCTCATGATGAGAAAAACTTGTTCTAAACAAAAGCCTTCTTGAATTTTCATATGCTCACTAATTTTTGTTTTTGTTTCATGTATGAGCAGTTTGGGCAAGGGGGAGAATTGGTGAGGAATGACTTGAAGTAATTGGTCGAGACTTGAAGATGAAGAAGTTCCCTTGTAGCTTAGTAAATTGTTAGGAATGTCGCGAATCTTGTAATTTGAATTACGTGGTTTAGAAACTTGTAAAGCGCATTCCAATTCTCTTGTAAATTTAAACGATGAATTCTGCTTTATTTTGTAAAATTCAAACAATGCAGTCTTGTTGTAATCCTTCATTCTTGATTAAATTTGAATTTATTTCTAAGACTTGCAAAAATAGGAATATTCTTTGACATAATTTAAATTACGAGCACGAATTAGATTCTTTTCAGTGGCCCATGAACTTAAAAAATGCCTTTTGAGAAAAGGATGAGACTTGAATCTTGATGGAATATGAAACCCCTATTTGTGTGATTTGAATATATGTCTTGCTCGGTAACTTGAACCTCAAGAAAATCCAATGCTTTTGTAGTTTGTATTTCAAGTAAAACCAAAGCGCCTTATCTTTCAAACTTTGAACCAAATTCATTCAAAATGACCTCGTTTGCCATGCCTGATTAGAATGGAACTTCATTGCTAAACAAACATGTTTTGGAGAATATTTGTCAATCTTGTAGAATTAACCAACTTCAACAAACTGCGGTTAAGAACACTTAGAAATCAACTAAAGTCTTGCAACGATTCAAAAAATCTTCCAACACAATAAACTCATGAGTGACATCATTTATGACCATAAACAGGAATAGTCATCTCAAGGTCTTGTAATTTGAAGAAATTACAATTCTTAGAAATCAGACGACGGCTACTTGAAATTAGGTCAAACTTCACGATGCGACTTCTAACGCACTCGAATGTTGGTGATCTTCTACGTGTAATTAATTCTTGATTTTCGAAGAGCAATTTGGAGATATCATCAAGGAGAATCATATGCAAGAATAAACCACTCAAAAATATCGGATAATGAAGAAGTTTACAAGCACTTGAAATTGTTCTCGCAAAAGGGTTGATTTTGGGGTTGCTGTAGTTGTTTTCAGTTATCTGGACCATTGATTGAGCAAACTTGTACTGCGAGGTCTAAAAACTGGTTTAAACAACTCCGAGGAGATATGAAGACTTATTAAAAATCAATTGAAACCTTGAGGGCTCAATTCTCTTTAAGAAGCACCAAACCCTAATTGTTGATTGTTTGCCTAGAAGGAGAATCTGCTTGATCAACTTTTGAGCCAAATTGAGTGTTCGAGGAACCCTGGGATAGCATCCTGAGTGGAAAAATGGGAGGGCAAATTTTGGGGTACAACAATTGGTGTTCTCGATCTTTGGAGGATGTTGCCTTTATTGATCGTTGTAGGGAATTCCTTAATGTACCACTCCTTAGCATTAGGGGGGTATCACTTATAATCCTTGTTTGGCTCTACGACAGTTTGGGTATGCTCAGAGCGATGGCCCTCATGACGCGCTTGTCCAAGGTATTTTATTTGACTATGAGAATGATATCCAAGGTTATCGTCAAAGGTTTATACGAGCTTGGGGCATGGTGAACAAGGCTTATAGAAAAACTTTAGGGTATAAGAACTCCATTACTTTGGAGCCTTATCTCAAGTGGGTGTGAGCTTACACTCAAAGCCTCATGATGCCATATGTGGCCATCCTACCTATCATTATGGAGCCTATTGTCGAAGAGGATGTTCCTTACACCATTCTTCATCCTGGCATACCTACTACTCTCGAGGAATTGCAAAGATCGTGGATTCAACTCAAGGGAGAGCAAGACACCTTTGAAACCCAATTTTACGTAAGCGAGAGGAAGGTTTTGGAGCTCACAAGGAAACTTCACGAGGAGCGAATCTTGAATGCTTACATTGCACCAAAGAGGATGTGTCAATGGAAAACCTAAGCCTTTAGTTTTAGGAGTTTATTTTGTCTTTTTGTTTCTTCTATTGTAAGCCCAAGAGGCGTTTGTAACCTTTGAATTTATTAATACAATGAATTTTTTATTTCCTCTTTGTTTAAGAAAACTTAAATCTTAAATGTCCTTGAAAACATTGCATACGCATAACATGCATCATATCATAAGCAGGTTTTTCGACACAGAATTCCTCATCTTTCCATTATTTATTTAAGTACAAGATGGATCTCAAGAAAACTGTGAAGGATCTGCAGACTCAAAACTCTCAGTTTCAAGAAACTCTGTTCAACTTAGCAAAGGGTCAGCAAGAAATGATGTCACTTTTTGTTACAAAGAAGAAGACCAAGAAGAAATTTGTGACCAACATGGGGAAGAGATTCAAAGGCCATGTCCGACAAGTTCAAGTTGAAGAAGACTCCTCTGAGGAAGATGAGAATCAAAATGAAGATGTTGGGAGCACCCGTGATGGGGGTTGAAACAATCAAATCTCTAAAGACGATGATTATTTTGACGAGCAATATCCACCGGTCGACGACAAGTATAAGCAACTAGAACACAAATTGAAGGTTGTAGAAATCCAAGTTGTGCCTGGCTTGGACTTTGGTGATTTGGATTTGATTCATGGGGTAGTCATTCCTCACAAATTCAATATTCTTGTTTTTTCCAAGTATGATGGTATCTCATGGCCGAAGCTTCACTTAAGATCTCACGTCCACAAAATTTAGGTGCATACCGCTGATAGAAAACTATGGGTTCACTTTTTCAAGAAAGTCTATCTGGAATGCAGTTGGAGTGGTTTTACCAATTGAAAGGGACTAACATTCATACTTGGGAGGATTTGGCCACTCTTTTTACCACCAATATCAATATAACGCTGATCTTGTGCCAACTAGGGTGCAATTGCAAGGTATGACCATGGGTTTCAATGAGGGCTTCAAAGAATACGCTCAAAAATGGAGAGACATGGCTGGCTAGGTGCAGCCACCATTGATTGGTAGGGAATAGTATACATGTTTATGGGAACATTTACTGGACCATTTTTCAACTTGCTAATTGGAAGTTCATCATCCGGATTTACTGAATTGATTTTAACTGGTGAGAGGGTTGAAAGCGGGAAGATACCCATGGCCTTTACCTCAAATGTTGTGAAAAACCCATTTATTGGTAAAAAATAGACTAACGTTGTGTATGGGTCAAGAAGCCATGCTAGGAAGGACCACCGTCAGTCAGTAAATGTAGTTCTAATCTCCAATCCAACTTCTATTCAAAGACCACAACAACAAGCTAATCAACAAAGGCCTGACATCCCGAGAAGACAATTTACCAGAATCAACATGTCATTATCTCAAGCTCTACAACACCTATTAAAATCTAATTTGGTAGCATTGCGAGACCCCCCTTCAAATCCCAATGTTTCATCACTAAAATATAACCCGAATGCCAAATGTGCATATCACTCCAATAGTCCCGAACATGACACTGATCATTGTTGGGCACTGAAATGCAAAATCCAAGACCTTATTGATAACAAGATAATTGAATTCGACCCTCCTCCAACTCCCAATGTGATCACCTTACATATGCCAAATCATGGTAAAGGTGTCAATGATATTGAAGATGCCTCTTTTGTTTCCTCTGTCAAAGATTTGACCACTCCTTTGAAGATTGTTAAAGAGAATTTGCTGAAAGTTGGGGTATTCCCTAGCTGCCTTGGAGACTGTTGTTATTGTGTTGTGCAAATTAATGGTTGTGAATGGCTGAAGAAATGTGTCCAACACCTGATGGATAGCTATGAGATTCTATTTGAGAAAACTCCATCTATGAAAAGTTTGACCCAAAGTGTATCTCAAGAAATTGAAGATGTGTCCATCATTACTATCTCAAAAGAACCTATTAGGATCACCTGCAAAGGTCATATTAGGGTTCCCGTTGAACCAAGAATAGATCCACTGGTAATCACCACACCAGGGCCAGTCCCATATTCTTCTAATAAGGTTGTGTCCTGGAATTATGGGGAAGAAGTGTATGTATCAAACAAGATTCATGGATTGATGAAGACGAAACTGCTGACGTTATCAACATTGATGGATCGAGTAAAGTTACTAGGACGGGGAGAATCTTCTTTCCAGAGATTTCACCTCCGACGACCACCACCACACTGATTCGTATTACTACTATTAAACCTAGTATTGATACTAGGGGAAAGGAAAAGATGACTGAGCCTGCCTTGACAGAGGTTCCCGTAAAGGATACTATCACTGAGGAACCATCTACCCAAGAGATGGATGAAATTTTGAAAATTATCATAAAAAGTGATTATGAGATAGTGGAACAGTTAGGGCAAACACCCTTGAAGATTTATATGCTATCTTTGTTGCTATGCTCTGATGCGCATGCTCAAGCGTTGATAAAATTCTTGAAAAGTGCACATGCTCCTCAAGAAACTACGGCCGACCAATTTGAAAACTGTGTAGCGAGTTTGACTGTCGACAATTGTTTGGGAATCTCAGATGCAGATCTGACTCCAGCTGGGAAAAATCACAACAAAGCTATGCATATGTCCATCTAGTGTAAAGGAACCACTTTAGCTCATGTGTCGGTGGATACTGGGTCCTCCCTTAATGTCTTACCTAAAGGTGCTCTAGATAGGTTGGACTGTGAAGGTTTAGTACTAAAGCCTAGTGACATCGTGGTGAGAGCTTTTGACAGATCAAAGAGGATGGTCCATGGAGAGGTTGATCTCCCTATCAAAGTTGGGTCTAAAGTAATCAACTCGACATTCTATGTGATGGATATCCGTCCTGCTTATTCTTGTCTGCTTGGACGCCCATGGATACATGAGGCAGGTGCGGTGACTTCTATGCTACATTAAAATTTGAAATATCCGGTCAAGCGGAAAATTGTTACCGTCTGTGGTGAGGAAGAGTTTACGATTAGTCATCTAAATTCATTCAAGTATGTTGAAATGGATGGCGAGTTCATAGAGACTCCTTGTCAAGCCTTTGAAGTGGTCTCTCCCATGGTTGTTGTTGCCAAAGCCACTCCTGACATTCCCAAAGTTGCTAAAGATATACCGAGGATGGCCTCTCTCAAAGATGCTCATGTTGTTGTTGAAGACGGAGGTTGCAACATTTGGGGATAACTTCTAGATATCCCTTTCAAGTCAGACAAATTTGGGTTGGGCTTCACTACCAAGGCTCAAAAGGAGGTTCAACGTGCTCGTGCATGGAAACCACCTCTCCGCATTAGTAACCATGAGGTTAATGCTCTTTAAGACTCTGATGCTGATTGCAACTTTGATGACTGGATCTACCCGATTGTCGGTGAAGGACTCAACAACTGAGGAACCAAGGACTTCATTCCAATATCCTTCAGCCATGAGTAAATTCCATTTACTGTTTTTATTACTTTAAGAACTATGTCTGTAATTTCTATTGAAACAATGACTTTAAGCCATGTGCCTTGCACGGGGCACAGTGGTCCATTTGTTAAGGTTTTGTCACTTTCATATGCCATATGCTCATTTTTATGAAAAACATTGGACTATTTTGCATTCCAATTTTGCGCTCATTGTCTTTCTTTACTTTATTGAATTTTCAAAAAAATTGCCACGTGACCTTACATGCACACACACAAATTTGAAGATCCACATCTACTCCGGATCTCATTGACAACGACTCTGCTATTGCCATCTATGAATTTTAAAATACAATCTATCAAGCCAAAGACGAAGGCGAGGAAGATTGTGAAATACCTGGGGAACTCGCCAGACTTCTGATACAAGAGGAAAAGGCCATTCAACCGCACGAAGAACCAGTTGAAGTGATTAACCTTGGTATTGAGGCAGACAATAGGGAAGTCAAGATCGGCACCAACTTGGAAGACGGTGTCAAGAGAAGATTGGTCCAAATGTTAAATGACTATTTTGAAGTATTCACTTGGTCATATGAAGATACTATCGGGGCTTGATACTGATATTGTAGTTCATCGTCTGCCAATGAAGGAAGGTTGTCCTCCAGTCAAGCAAAAGGTTCGTGGCATGGGGCCAGATATGTCTGAGAAAATAAAAGTTGAGGTAATAAAGCAATTTAATGCAGGTTTCCTAGCAGTGACGTCATATCCATAATGGGTTACAAATGTGGTCCCGGTGCCTAAGAAAGATGAAAAAGTCTGTATGTGCATAGACTATAGGGATTTGAATAGGGCAAGCCCCAAGGATGATTTCCCACTACCATACATTGACGTCTTCGTTGCCAACACGGCTCAACACAAAGTTTTCTCCTTCATGGATGGTTTCTCCAATTACAATCAAATCAAAATGGCTCCCGAGGACATGGAGAAGACCACTTTTGTCACACAGTGGGGCACCTTCTGTTACAAGGTCATGCCTTTCGGTTTGAAGAATACAGGGGAAACCTATCAACAAGCTATGGTAGCTTTATTTCATGACATGATCCATCATGAGATAGAAGTGTATGTTGATGATATAATTTCAAGGTCGCAAATAGAGGAAGAACACCTTGATCATTTACACAAGCTATTTGAATGGTTGAAGAAATACAAGCTGGGGCTGAATCCCAACAAATGCATCTTCGGAGTGAGGTCTTGAACACTCTTAGGATTTGTCGTCAGTGGAAAAGGTATTGAAGTCGATCCCGCAAAAGTCAAATCCATACAAGAAATGCCAGCACCCTGTACTGAGAAGGAGGCCAGGGGTTTCTTGGGTCGACTCAACTACATTGCTCGGTTCATATCTCACTTAACTGCTACTTGTGAGCTAATCTTCAAACTATTAAAGAAAGATCAAGTAGTCAGATGGAACGAATATTACCAAGCAGCTTTTGACAAGATTAAGGAGTACTTATAAGAACCTTCAATCCTGATGCCTCCAGTTGAAGGAAGAACTCTGATTATGTACTTGGCTGTATTAGAGAATTCAATGGGGTGCGTGTTGGGCCAACATGACGAGTCTGGCCAAAAAGAGCATGCGATATACTACCTTATCAAAAAGTTTACCGACTGTGAAACCAGATATTTACTGCTCGAGAAAACTTGTTGTGCTTTGGCATGGGCTGCTCGCCGGCTAAGACAGTAAATGTTGACTCACACCACTTTATTGATTTCTAAGATGGATCTCATCAAGTATATCTTCGAGAAGCCAGCTCTCTCCGGATGAATAGCTAGATGGAAAATGATATTGACTGAATACGATATCCATTACACTACATAAAAAGTAATAAAGGGAAGAGTAGCGGCGGATCATTTGGCCCATCAAGCTGTTGAAGACTACCTATCCATGAACTTTGAATTCTCGGACAAGAATATCATACTGATAACCGACTGTGAAAAGCCTGGACCGTATGAAGGGCCTGAACAAGGATCCCAATGGACTATGGTTTTTGATGGAGCTTTAAATGTATTGGGTAATGGAATTGGTGTTGTGATCATTTCTCCCGAAGGTTGCCATACAACTTTCACTGCCAGACTTTGCTTCGATTGTACAAATAACATGGCCGAGTATGAAGCATGCATCTTGGATCTAAAGGCTGCCATTGACCTAAGAATCAAATTCTTGAGTGTATACGAAGATTCGGCCCTGGTGGTAAGTCAAGTTAAAGGATAGTGAGATACCAAGCATCCAAACTTGATCTCTTACAAAGAGATTATGCTAACCTTGATCCCCTACTTCGAGGAGGTCACCTTTGAACATATCCCGAGGGAAGAAAATCAGTTGGCAGATGCCTTAGCAACTATGTCGTCAATGTTTAAGGTCGGTTAGGACAATGAAGCTCCCAGAATTACCATCAAAAGATTTGATGAACGTCTGCATTGTTATGAGATCGACACTGATGAGGAGAAGCCTTGGCAACATGAGGTGAAAAGGCACCTTTAAGCACAAGAGTATCCTGAGGGAACCTCAATCAATGACAAGAAATTCCTTCGGAGGTTCTCAACCAAGTTCTTCTTAAGCAATGGGATTCTATACAAGCGCAACCATGATTCTACTCTGCTCCGTTGTATGGACAAGAAGGAAGCAGAGACGATCATGGAGGATATGCATGAAGGGATATTTGGAACTCACTCTAGTGTACACACTATGTCCAAGAATATTTTTAGGGCTGGTTACTATTGGTCAACAATGGAAACTGATTGTCACTGCCACTCGAGGACTTGCCATAAGTGTCAAGTCTATGCCGACAAGGTTCATGTGCCTCAAATACCTTTAAATGTCATGACCGCTCCGTGGCCAATTGAAATGTGGGGTGTTGTACCCCAAAATTTGTCCTCTCATATTTCTCAACAAATGTCATGTGAGGTCCCCAAACTGCTCAAGGAAGTTCAAGAGTTTACCAGACAAACTCTCTCCTAGGGCAGTATACCTCAAATTAGGGTTTCATTTTTCATCAAGATGCTTGAGTAAAAAGGATCCCAAATGCTTTCCATTGTCCTAATATGTTCTCAATATCATCCATGTCAAGTTTCAGGCCTTGCAGAGGAAGTTTGCTCAGTCAATTGCTCAAATGCTTGAAAATCAAATGTGTTAGGTCAGAAGTCAACTATGGCCCACATACAGTAAAACTTTAAGATTTTTGGTCAACATCCTCATTTTGAAGTAGCATTCCTAATTTGATCAAGGGTTGATCATGACTCATCAAGGATTGCCCATAATTCATCAAAACTCAAAAGTTGCTAAATTAGGGTTTTGCAGGAAAAGTCAACTCAACTTTGACCAAGCATAACTTTCTCATACTTCATCAAAAATGACCCATCCAAAACTCATTTTGAATAGGATGCAATTCCCTACAATTAATCTTCATCTCCCAAGTTCAAAATATGCATTCACGAGAAGATATGAATTTGGACATTATAGGTCATTTTGAAAAGTCAACAAAAACACCTTTTGGGCCAAGGCTTCATACATGAACATGGGAGACTCAATTGAGATGAGACCAAAAGGGTTGCTTAGAGGACATCCTAATATTTCTAAAAAGTCCCAGAGCACTCTCATAGGGTCAAAATTGAAAGAGATATGCCTTGTCAAAGTTGACCATTTTTGCAAAATTGCCAAAAGTCAAATGTGTCCAAAATTACATTTTTTGCTAAATGTGCCTAACTTTTTATGCTTGCACTGAGCTTGTGATGTGATCCACGACCCATGATCCCTTCCACTGTTCATTCTTTTATTTTTATTATTTATTTTGATTTTATTTCATTTAAATCCAATAAAATCAATATAAAATAATGAAAATATCAAAAATCAATTAAACCTTGAGATTTTGTGCATGATTAGAGTCATTATATAGCTGGTGGCAAGATCAAATCGTGCAAGGCTTCATATGGACAGAAAAAGATTGAAAATGCTTGTTTTGGAAAGATTTGGTGCAAGGAATAAATCAATGGTCAATCTTCATAAATGGAAAAGATTTGATGCAAATTTTTACCCTAATGCATTCTCTAATATATATGGAACATATCCAAGGCAAGAAGAGAAAAAGAGGCGGTCGTGCAGAGGTGAAAGAAAAACTCAAAAGATTGCAAGAAAAGTGGTGATCCAATTTCTGTATTAGAGGTCAATTCGTGCCAGTCTCGGGTTGCCAATAGGTTGCTGGACACTCCAGGAACATTTTCCAATCAGATTCAATCCTTTCCACACCTGAAATTGCAAGATAGAGGTATCACAATATGCCTCCAAATTCGAATTCAGTTTCATTGATTCATTCACCCATTGCATATTCTAATGATATATTCGTGTTTGTCTTTGAGTTTGCAAGCTTTTGATACCATTTAATTGTATTTCTAACACTTGTACATGAAGTTGCCATAGCTAGGGTTTTATGTTCTTGATTAGGGCTTTGCATGATAGGCAAAATTGGGTAATGATTTTGGTACCAGGAGACTCATAAGGTTGAAACGAGTAGATAGTACCAACCATGGCGATTTATCTTAAACATACACGATTTTGGAATTATACAGGGATGTACCTACAGTAAGTGTATGTAGGTAAAAGTTTAGAACTTTAAGCGACGGTTCCAGGGAAGAAGACAATAGCGTGTCACAGCCTGACTGGCTGATTCAAATTCTGGCGCATTATTCTGGCCAGAAACTTGTAGTTCTGATATATATTGTTTGTTTCTATTATATTAATAAACTAACGTCCAGCGCAGTTGGTCAGAAGAAGGAAGTCAGAAGCTCATTGTTCTCTGTTCGATCCCAGGCGTGAGCTTTTGGTATTTTCTCCTTTGTTTTCGCCAGAGCCAGCACGTGCATCTTCTAAGGATCATCACCTTCTGGATCCACTAGCCAAATCAGATCTAGTGCTTCATCTTTCTGATCCATTAGCCAGGACCAGATCCAGCGCATCATCTTCTGGATCCCAGTCAGAACCAGATCTAGCACGTGCAGGCCATCATCTTTTGGATCCCATTCATAATTAGATCCACCGCACCCCATCTTCTGAGGGTCATTATCTGCTGGATCCACCTTCCAGGACCAGATCCAGTACCCCCATCTTCTGAGGGCTACCATCTTCTGAACCCCATCAGCCAGAACCAGATATGCTGACAGCAGACTCACTTGGTTAATTCCATTATTTTCTTTAATTTTCTTTTCTTTAATTATTCTGTTTTTTCATCAACACCAAAATTATTTTTTTGCCTAAAATTAACTAACCAAAAATCACAGAAAGAAGACTTATTTGCTTAATAAATGTTTTTTTAAGTAATTAGTTTAATTAATTTAAGGTAATTCTAATTTCTTTCACAATTAAAATTAATTAGAACTTAGGATTTTCTCTTTTAATTTAATTATTTCGTTATTTTCTTAAATAACAAAAAAAAAAGACAAAAAAAATGTTTACTTTAATCAATTACAATTAAGTTTAGTCAAGGGTCAAAACCCTAGTCGCTTCGCATTTAGTTCGCCGCACGCTGATTATTTATTTTTGCCAATATTGTTGTAACTGCTCACTGGTATGTAATAGTTTAATTTAGGGCTTTTACTTATCGCTTATTTTTCTGGGTTTTTGGCTATGTAATTAATCCCCCTCCCCGAAGCCTTGTAATAGTGTGGATTTACTTTCTCGCATCTTAATCTCTGCAAATATTTCACTATCTAGATGTATGTAATAGGATTGAATGACAAGATTGCATGATAATAAAATACAGTTAGAAAATCCTAATGTGCAAAGATAAATAACTGAAAACAAATCATTCGCACATATCACTCTTAGGTTATACTCTCACTTCGGTTGCCTTCGTTAAAACAATCATTAAGTATAGGGTGTCTTAGTGGTTTCCCTCCTGTCTAACAAAGATCAAATGTTGCCTCGGAAATGTTGCCTCGGAAATGTTGCCTCGAATATGATCTTAAGATTTTAGTGTTATTACTAAGACGTCCTAACATTGCTTTAGTGATCGTACATCCCTTACGAATTGACCCTTACAACTCCAACGACGGTGCTACCTATTTCTCAATAGTTGGATAGCATTGTCTAAAGGAAACGAGAATAGAAACGATCTTTTTTTGAGTAGGTAGATGCTAGTAGGTACTTGCTCAAATCAAAAACTTTTCACACTTACACTTTTCAAACAAATTTTCAAAACAACTTCGTCACACCCTTGAGGACTGATATAAGGGTTATAACGAAGTAAAACTTTTCAAAACAAAGCACACACAAGCAATTTAAAAAAGAGCAAGTACCTAAGAGCCCATGGAAAACCATGGATAGAAAGGGTGCTAACACCTTCCCTTTCTATAATCTACCCCCCGTACTCAAACTCTCGAAAAAGGATTTTTTTGTACTTTTTCCTTTCCGGTTGGATGAAATAAAAGTCGGTGGCAACTCTTGCTTACCGCGACATTTTGCGAATATAAAACGCAAACCAGCATTCAAACAGTCGGTTCTGCCACCGTATCACAGAACTAGCAACTCTGTTGGGAAAATAATAAGTGGGGTATACCTTAGGATCTAATTCATCATAATTTCTTCTCTTGATTGCTTTGTTTTCTTTACTTTTAAGGGTTTTTGTTTGGGGTTACTATAGATCCTAACCTGGATCTAGGGATACCTTTTAGGTAAGTAGCAATAGACTGTGAGGGAACTATACAGCGTAGACTGATACGGTTGAAGCAGTAGCTACGTTGATGTGGCACTTTGGTTGGTATGGGTATCCCTTGTGGAGAAACGAGGAGAATACGGGGCCGCTGCGTGGTATCATTAAGCATCAACTGACCTTAGAACCTTTAATCGCCCAACTTGGCCATTAGAAAGTAGTGAGATAACCGGCCTCGGTGTAGAGCTAGGAACTGGTTGATACTCGATGCTACACTCATTGAGACCATACTCTCGGAATAGTTTCGGCCGCAAGAAAAGATTGCGTGAGCTGAAACCATGACCGATGGAGGATGGTCAGTGATATTGAGATCCTCTAGAACCCAGTTACTCTTTTCTAGGACAGGTTGAACCAACTTAACTTCAAGAGGGTATTACCTTTGACCTCATGCAAGCCTTAAACCTAATGGTTTTGTGTGATTTGACTGTGTTTGCAATATCTGTTGTTTGCTATACCTGTGGTTTATCATGACATCATGCATCATAACATGGCATTCATGCTTCATTACACTAACCATTTCAAAGACCAAGGGAATTTATCTTTGTTCTGTTTTGCAGATCATGGCTTCCATGCGCAGAAATACCATCTGAGTCAACTTTGTGCAGATACCTGCCCAACTTAAAGAGTTAGCATTAAGAGTTTCTGAAACGTCTACTTTCATTAAGAGACACGGTCAACTTCTCAGCTTGGTTACTTCAAACCTTGATGAACAGATGATGATCGTACTATTTCAGTTCTTCGATCCCAAGCATCATTGCTTCACCTTTCCAGATCACCAGCTGGTACCCACCTTGAAAGAGTTCTCTCATCTATTGGGCATATCCATTCTTGAACAGGTACCCTTCACAAATATGGAAGAAGTTCCTAGGCCAGAAGACATCGCCTTAGCTTTACATTTGAAATGGGTTGATATGGTATCCAATTAGGAAAATCAAAGCGGGGTCGAAGGTTTTCTAGGCAAATTTCTGATAGACCGGGCTCAACTATTTTGGGATGACTTGGATTTTAAGGCTTTTGAAGATGTCTTGGCTCTTCTTATCTATGGTTTGGTTCTCTTCCCTAATCCGGACTCCTTTGTAGATGTGAATGCTGTCAAGATTTTCCTTTCTCGTAACCCTGTGCCTACCTTGCTAGGAGATATCTTGCATGCTCTCTATACTCGTACTATGAGGAGAAGAGGGACTCTTATGTGTTGCATGTCATTGCTGTCGAGGTGGTTTAATTCTCACCTCCCTAAGTCTGTGCTGAAGAATGAAGAAGGTTTAGGTTGGCCATACAGAATAATGTCACTTGCTCATATAGATATTCTTTGGTGTTCCTGGGATATGGAAGACACTACTATTATTGACCATTGTGGGGGGTACCCTAATGTCCCATTACTTGGTATCAGAGGGGGGATCACTTACAATCCTTGTCTAGCTTTGCGAAAATTTGGTCGTGCTCGAAGAGATGGTCCCCATGAGTTACTTCTTGAGGACATTGTATTCGACTATAAGGATGACATTAAGGAGCATCGCCGGAGGTTCATACAAGCTTGGGGTATGGTAAACAGATCTGACCCCAAAGAATTGGGACCAAAGACTTCGCTTCCTATGCAACCTTACCTCCAATGGGTCCGAGCTCGTGCCCAGAAGCTTATGATGCCTTATGAAGCCGTATTACCAGTGATTGTGGAGCCCACTAATGAAGAAGGCATTCCTTACACGGTTCTCTATCCTTACATGCCCACTGATCCTGGGGAGTTACAGAGGTCTTGGATTCAGCTGAAGAATGAGCGGGATACTTACCGGGAGCAGTTCCATGAGCAAGAAATGAAGGTTTTAAAGCTCACCAGGCAGCTCGAGGAAGAAAGAGTGATCAATGACTACATCAGCACAAAGAGGAAGTGTCCATGGGACTTTTGATTTTTCTTTTTCTAGTTTTAGATTTGTTTTATTTACTTCTTTGTAACGCCTTAAAGGCATTGTTGAACCTTTCAAAGTTAAGCTAATAAAGTTTTGTTTATTTTTTGTTTGCAAATTTAAATTTCCCAAAGTCTTTGAAATCATTACATGCGCATCCCATTATCATGCACATCATCACAGGTACCACTACAGGTTTCTCATCTTCTTCGTTGTTTATTTCAGCAGAAATGTCTTTCGATTAAGCCATCAAAGATCTTTAGGCACAGAACGCCCAATTCCAACAGATGTTCATAAGTCTGGCTAAAGGGAAAGAGGATCTGAAGACCCTTATTCTGAAAGAGAAGAAGAAGAAGAAGAAGAAGAAAAACATCGGTATTCTGAACATGGGTAGAAGATTCGGAGAAAGGTTGAAGCATCAAACTTATCTGACCTCTTCATCCAAGGACGGGGAGAACCAAGAAAGGGAAAAGGACCATAGTCCTGCAGTTTTTGACAATGATACTGATTATGATGATGAGCAATATCCTTCTGTTGAGGATAGGTACAAGCAGCTAGAAGACCGATTGAGTGCTATGGAAGTTCAGAAGATACCTGGTTTGGATTTCAGAGAATTGGGACTGGTATCAGGAGTGGTCATCCCTCATAAGTTCAAAGCTCTGGTTTTTGCCAAGTATGATGGGGTATCCTGTCCAAAACTCCATCTCCGCTCGTATGTCCCGAAAATCCAACCCCACACTGCTGATAGAAATTTGTGGGTGCATTTCTTTCAAGATAGTCTATCAGGGACTCAGCTTAAATGGTTCTACTAGTTGGAGGGATCCAGTGTCCGAAACTGGGAAGATCTTGCTGCTACTTTCTACAAGCAGTATCAGTATAATGTCGACCTTGCTCCCAATCGTACTCAGCTCCAAGGTATGTCCATGGGTGCAGGTGAAGGTTTTAAGGACTATGCTCAAAAGTGGAGAGACTTGGCTGGAAGATTCCAATCCCCTTTGTCTGATAGGGAGTTGGTTGATATGTTTCTGGGGATGCTATCTGGTCCGTTTTTTAATTACTTGATCGGCAGCTCGTCATCTGGTTTCACTGAGTTGATTTTGACTGGAGAAAGAGTGGAAGCTGGCATTCGAAGTGGTAAGATACAGAAGGATGCCTCATCGAGTTCAGTAAAGAAGCCTTTCGCTGGTAAGAAGGAAGCTAGTGAAGTCTATGGCCCGAGGGGCCAAAACAGATCTGAACACCGTCAAATGGTAAATGCTATAGTGATACCAAGACCCACAGTTTCTCCATAATGCAACAATCAACAAAGGGTGGAAATACCACAACGGCAGTTTACCTGCATCAACATGACACTGGATGAAGTGTTACCTCACCTGCTGAAATCCAACTTGGCGACCTTGAGAGAGGCTCCCAAGAATCCGAATACTACCTCTCCCAGATATAATCCCAACGCGCAGTACGCCTACCATTCTGAGAGTCCAGGCCACGATACAAATGATTGTTGGGCTCTGAGAAACAAAGTACAAGATTTTCTTGAAGCTAAGGAGATAGAGTTCGATGCTCCAGAAAAGCCAAATGTTATAACTTCTCCCATGCCCAAACATTGTCGTGGAGTCAATGCGGTTGACACTGATTTATTTGTGACCTCTGTTGAAGAAATTTCTACTCCTCTTATGACTGTTAAGAAGAATTTGTTGTTGGCCGATTTATTTCCGGGTTGTGGTGAAGGTTCCCACATGTGTTCGATTCTGCCTTCCAGTTGTTGTTTGTTGAAGTCAGGTGTTCAGCGCCTGATGGATAATACAGAGATTTTGTTCGAGAAGACTATGATTCCCGTTGTTCCCACTGAAGACGTCGCCATTATAACCATTTCCTCCAATCCTTCCAAGGTTTCCTCGAGAAAACCTGTTAAGATTACACCTGTTCCAAGAATTGCTCCTCTAATAATCACTGTTCCTGGTTCCATCCCATACACCTCAGATAAGGCTGTCCCATGGAATTACGGTGCTGACGTGTATTATCATGGTATTAAGCAAGATCTGAAGAATGAGGTAGTTGATATTGACGTCAGTAATATTGTAGGGACTAGTAAAGTTACCCGAAGTGGAAGGGTCTTCTCTCCTGAGATTTCCCCGAAGACTCTCATCAAGCCTAATGTTATTTCAATTGTTGCTCCAACCAGCACTCCTGACATTTCTCATGTTCCTACTCCCGTTATTACACCTGCTACTATTCATATTCTTACTCCAGTTATCACCCCTACTGCTGAGCCATCTGGGACTCGGGGAAAAGAAATTATAGGTGAGCCTTCCTGGACGGAGGCACCTAAGAAAATCGTCGTGGAAGCCTCTAAACAAGAAATAGAGGAAATACTGAAGATTATCAAGAAGAGCGACTACAATATGGTCGAGAAGTTGAGGCAGACCCCGTCAAAGATATCCATGTTGTCTCTGCTGTTATGTTCTGAAGCCCATGCGAAGGCTTTGATTGCATTTCTCAAGACTGCGCATGTGCCGCAGGAAACTTCAGCAGATCAGTTCAAAGATTGTGTGACCAGCCTGACTGCTGACAATGGGCTGGGTTTTTCAGATGCGGATCTGACACTGAAAGGAAGAAATCATAATGATGCTCTGTATGTCTCGATCGAGTATAGAGGCACCACTATGGCCCATGTGCTTGGAGATACCGGGTCCTCACTGAATGTTCTGCCAAAGAAAGCGTTAGACCGTCTGGATTGTGAAGGTTTGATTCTAAAGTTGTGTAACATTGTGGTAAGGGCTTTTGACGGGTCAAAAAGAATGGTGCACGGGGGGGTGGGCATCCCTGTCAAAGTGGGTTCTCAGACTTTTGGGTCCACCTTCTACGTAATGGATATCAAGCCATCGTATTCTTGCTTGCTGGGTTGTCCTTGGATCCATAGGGCTGGGGAAGTTACTTTCACGCTCCATCAAATGCTAAAGTACCCGGTGAAGCGGAAGATTGTCACGGTGCAAGGTGAAGAAGAATATATGGTAAGTCATCTCAATTCCTTCTGCTACGTAGAGATGGACGGAGAATTCATAGAAACTCCTTGTCAGAATTTCGAAGAGGTCCCTCAGTTCTCAGCATCAACTAAAGTTACTACCAACAAACCTCCACTGAAGATGGCTTCTCTCAAAGACGCCAGGGTTGTGGTTGAAGAAGATGGGTGTACCAATTGGGGTCAGCTCCCTGATTTCATTCACAAAACTGACAAATTTGGTTTGGGCTTTACTACAGGGGCTCAAAGGGCTGTTAGGCGCGCACGTATTGGAAGACCTCATCTACACATCAGCAATCGAGGAGTTAATGCAATTGAGGACAGTGAAGAAGATTCAGATATTGACAGTTGGATCTACCCAACAACCAATGGTGGACTGGACAACTAGACAGCGAAGGACTTCATACCTGTTTCTTTTATTCTGCAGTAACTGAATTTTGTTTTAAGATTTGTAATAAACAGTTTGAAACTTTACGGCCTGGTGCCTTGCCCGAGGCACCTTGGCTTTGCTTGTGAGGGCTCACTGTTTGTCATTTCATATATCATTAATAAAGCATTGGACGTTTCTTGGATTACAAATTTTGCACTCCTTGTTTTTCTTTTCTGTCTCTCACTTTATCAAAACAGCTATCCTCTTACACACACTCACGTATCATACTGCAGATCCATATCCACTCTGGATCCCATTGATAACAGTTGTGCTGCTGCCAGTTATGACTTCAAAAATCCGACCAACCAAGTTGAGGACGAATGTGAGGAAGATTGTGAGGTGCCTGGAGAACTTGCTAGACTATTACAGCAGGAAGAAAGGGTCATACAGCCTCATGAAGAGCTAGTTGAGTCAGTGAATTTGGGTATAGAGGAGGACAGGAAAGAGGTTAAAATAGGTGCGAATCTAGAGTCTAGTATCAAACAACGATTAATACAGATGACACGACTATGTTGAGATCTTCGCCTGGTCCTATGAAGACATGTCTGGTTTGGACACTGATATTGTGGTACATCGCCTACCTACTAAGGAAGACTGCCCTCCGGTAAAGTAGAAAGTCCTTCGTATGCGCCCTAAAATGTCAGAAAACCAAGGCAGAGGTTATGAAACAGTTCGACACCGGGTTCTTAGCTGTCAATTCTTATCCGTAGTGGGTTGCCAACGTCGTTCCGGTGCCTAAGAAGGATGGTAAGGTACGGATGTGTGTGGACTACAGAGATCTGAATAGGGCAATTCCCAAGGATGACTTCCCACTTCCTCAAATTGATGTTCTAGTCGACAACACCGTGCAGCACAAGATCTTCTCTTTCATGGATGGTTTCTCTGGCTACAACCAGATCAAGATGGCTCCTGAAGACATGGAGAAGACAACCTTTGTTACACAGTGGGGCACTTTCTGTTACAAGGTAATTCCTTTTGGGTTGAAGAATGTTGGGGCAACTTATCAGCGCGCCATGGTCGCTTTGTTCCAAGATATGATTCACCACGAGATCGAGGTTTATGTTGATGACATGATAGCCAGGTCCCAGACTGAGGAAGAGCACTTTGATCATCTCCAGAAACTGTTTGATAGGTTGAAGACGTACAAGATGAGGTTGAATCCAAACAAGTGCACCTTCGGGGTAAGGTCTGGTAAACTTCTGGGTTTTGTTGTTAGTGACAAAGGTATTCAGGTGGATCCTGCAAAGGTAAAAGCCATACAAGAAATGTTGGCTCCTCACTCAGAAAAGGAAGTTCGAGGTTTCTTGGGATGTCTGAATTACATCGCCAGGTTCATTTCACATCTGACTACTACTTGTGAGCCAATCTTCAAGCTGCTGAAGAAAGATCAAGTGGTAAAGTAGAATGATGAATGCTAGACTTCTTTCGAAAGAATCAAGGAATACTTTCAAGAACCACCAATCCTGATGCCTCCACTTGAAGGAAGACCTTTGATTTTATACTTGACAGTACTAGACAATTCAATTGGGTGTGTGCTGGGGAAGCATGACGAGTCTGGTCGAAAAGAGCACGTCATTTATTACCTTAGCAAAAAGTTTACCGACTGTGAGACCCGATACTCATTGCTCGAGAACTTGCTGCACTTTGGCATGGGTTGCTCGCCGACTGAGACAGTATATGCTAACTCACACTACCTTTTTTATATCAAAGATGGATCCGATCAAGTATATTTTCGAGAAGCCCGCTCTCTCTAGAAGGATAGCAAGATGGCAGATGATCTTAACCGAGTACGACATCCAATACACAACCTAAAAAGCAATCAAGGGGAGTGTGTTGGTGGATCATTTGGCGCATCAGGCCGTGAATGACTACCAGTCCATGAATTTCGAATTCCCGGATGAGAATATCATGTTGGTAACTGACTGTGAAGAACCTGGACCGGATGAAGGACCCGAGGAGGGATCCCAATGGTCTATGTATTTTGATGGAGCCTCGAACACATTGGGTAATGGCATTGGCGCTGTAATTATATCTCCTGAGGGATTTCATACTCCGTTCACCGCCCGATTATGTTTCAACTGCACCAATAATATAGCGGAGTATGAAGCGTGTATCATGGGTCTTCGAGCTACTATTGACCTGAGGATTAAGTTCTTGAGTGTATTCGGGGATTCTGCTCTGGTGATAAGTCAAATCAAAGGCGAGTGGGATAGGAAGCACCTGAATCTTATTCCTTACTGAGAGTATGTACTGACATTTCTCCCACACTTTGAGAAGATAACCTTTGAACACTTCCCGCAAGAAGAGAACCAGTTGGAGGACGTGCTAGCTACCATGTCTTCTATGTTCAAAGTTAGGTGGGACAATGAAGCTCCCCAGATTACCATTGAGAGGTTGGAAGAACCCGCACATTGTTGTGACATTGAGACTGAATAAGTAGCAGATAAACCCTGGTTTCACGAGGTAAAGAGGTATCTTGAGGCCCAAGAATACCCCGAGGGCGAATCTGTTAATGATAAGAAGTTTCTGAGAAGGTTCGTTGCGAAGTTATTCATCAGTAATGGAATCCTCTATAAGCGTAACCATGATTCAACCTTACTGCGAAGTGTAGACAAGAGCAAGGCAGAAAGGATCATGGTAGAGTTACATGAAGGTACTTTCAGAACTCATTCCAGTGGACATACCATGGCGAAGAAAATCCTACGAGCAGGGTACTACTGGTCCACTATGGAGGCCGATTGTTATCAGCACTCTCGAACATGTCATAAGTGCCAAGTCTATATTGATAAGGTGCATGTGCCTCCGGTTCCCCTAAATGTTTTGATAGCTCCTTGGCCCTTTGCAATGTGGGGCATCGACATGATCGGCGAGATCAGACCTACTGCGTCTAACGGGCATCGTTTCATTCTGGTAGCAATTGATTATTTTACAAAGTGGGTTGAGGCAGCTTCCTTTACTACAGTAACCAAGAACATCGTGGCGCAGTTTATCTGAAACAATCTGATATGTCGATATGGTGTACCAGGGAGGATTATTACTGACAATGGTACAAATCTCAATAATACGATGGATCACCGAGCTCTGCAAACAATTCAAGATACAACACCATAACTCCTCTCCCTACCGCCCGAAGATGAATGCGGCTGTTGAAGCGGCTAATAAGAACATCAAGAAGATTATGCAGAAGATGATAGTGACATGCAAAGACTGGCACGAGATGTTACCATTCATTCTTCATGGGTACCGTACCGCAGCACGGACGTCGGCTGGAGAAACACCCTACTCTTTGGTGTATGGCATGGAGGAAGTCCTACCCATCGAAGTCCAAATACCCTCTCTTAGAATTATGAAGGATGCGGGTTTGAACAAAGACGACTAGATCCAAACCCGACTTGATCAGCTGAATCTAATCGATGAAAAGAGACTTACTGCTATCTGTCATGGTCAGACGTATCAAAAACGAATGATTAAGGTTTTTAACAAGAAAGTCAGATGTCAAGAATATCGAGTAGGGGATCTAGTAATCAAGCGCATCATACTACCGCAAGGTGATCCCAAGGGCAAATGGACCCCCACATACGAAGGGCCATTTGTGGTTAAGAACATTTTCTTGGGAGGAGCAATGATTCTAACCACCATGGACGGTGACGACCTTCCTCACCCCGTCAATGCAGACATAGTGAAAAGATACTACGCATAATCAACGACCCGCTAGGTTGACTGGCCCAGGAAAAAATAAGGGCTTCACGGCGAACCAAAAGGGTTCTTGCAAAAGTAAGGGATGAAAATGAAAAAAAGTGTACACCCGGCAAGTCGAAGACCTAAAAAGGTGGCTTGGGGAAAAAAGGGTATCCCGGTGGACTGAAAACCCGAAAGGGCGGTCCAGGAAAAAATTAGGGATTGAAGCGTAACACTATGTCTCATTGGATCATCTTGCAACCATACTTCGGTATCGACTATCAAGCTCGGACGGCGCCAATCAATCTGATCCACCTTCGGCAAAGTAGAAAAGTGATGAGACGCTTGAAGATATAAAGGCAATAGTAGAGTTAGAACCCAATTGGATTGTTTTACATAACTGTTTTTTTTATTTTACAAATTTTAATTTCTTTCGGCGGCGTTCTCTTACCAGGACGTCGGTCTCTTTGTACAAAAATGCATATTACAGGCTAACTTCAAAAAATCAATACAATTCATTTTCACAAGAAATTTCAATTTGTTTTTCTTTTTCCATTTTGTTTTGCAAGAACGTCCAATGATTCATTTTTGATATATGCATTTGAAAAAATTGTCGCTCATAAATATACATGAAAAAAACAAAAGACAATTACTCGTAATGCCAGGAACAGGGAAAAAACAAGAAGCGTCCAAACCTTACAGTTACTCTACCCATCAAGTATAGGGATAGATCCTGCTTGAGAATATGAGCAGTGGTACATACACCCCCCATAGAGTAAAAGGTCTCCAAAGACAGTAATGATAGCTTTCCCAAGCAAGGCATGACTCTCCCCAGCTAAGGTTCATAATTGCAAGTGAGTCAGTAAATTTTTCCCCAAGCAGAGTTTATTTCTCTCACAAGTAGGAATTCAATCTCTAACAAAATTCATTATCACCCGCAATGGAAGTTCATCCCCAGCTGATTTATTCCTCCAAGTCGGCAGATCTATTAACAGGATATCTCTCCTCTCCAACAGAGTTATTCCCTGCAGAGTTATCCTCAGACAGGGTCTCTTCCGGCAGAATATTCACCAGTCGAGTGGATGTGAATCCCCACCTAGTCATCTTTGTTCACCATCCCCAATAGAAGTAGAGGAACTATGATTCTTTTTTTTACAGCAGTCAAGAATACCATTTCTCATACTCTCCAAACAGCAGTCAGGGATTTATTTTCCCGGACTCAGATTATTACGTCAGCATTTCATGTTCATACATCATGACATGTGCATACATTACATATAACATAATCTCAGTTATTTTGAGAACCTCATCACAATGCATCTCATGCATCGCACATAACTAACCATGCATTCCTTTCATGAAAGATAATTACTATCAATAATTTTCAGCAGGTCCATGATCAACACTCGAAGCTAAACAGAGTAATCATTGGTGCGACAAATGCAACCTTATCCAGGTTCCTCTTGAAGTTTTACACAAACTTATAACCTTAGCCCGCTTCATTATGAAGTTTTACACGAACTTATCACCAAGCAACCTTGCCCCGGTTCCTTCTCATAGCCCTGCTATCCAGGCTTTCATATCGAAGTAACCCTACTATCCAGGTTCCTTCTCATAGCCCTACTACCCAGGATTTCATATCGAAGTAACCCTACTATCCAGGTTCCTTCTCAGCAGCCCTACTATCCAGGCTTTCATATCGAAGTAACCCTACTATCCAGGTTCCTTCTTATAGCCCTACTACCCAGGCTTTCATATCGAAGTAACCCTACTATCCAGGTTCCTTCTCACAGCCCTACTACCCAGGCTTTCATATCGAAGTAACCCTACTATCCAGGTTCCTTCTCGCAACCCTACTACCCAGGCTTTCATATCAAAGTAACCCTACTATCCAGGTTCCTTCTCAGTAGCCCTACAATCCAGGCTTTCATATCTAAGTAACCCTGCTATCCAGGTTCCTTCTCATAGCCCTACTACCCATGCTTTCATATCGAAGTAACCCTACTATCCAGGTTCCTTCTCACAGCCCTACTATCCAGGCTCTCATATCGAAGTAACCCTACTATCCAGGTTCCTTCTTGCAGCCCTACTACCCAGGCTTTTCATATCGAAGTAACCCTACTATCCAGGTTCCTTCTCGCAGCCCTACTACCCAGGCTTTTCATATCGAAGTAACCCTACTATCCAGGTTCCTTCTTGCAGCCCTACTACCCAGGCTTTTCATATCAAAGTAACCCTACTATCCAGGTTCCTTCTTGCAGCCCTACTACCCAGGCTTTTCATATCGAAGTAACCCTAATATCCAGGTTCCTTCTTGCAGCCCTACTACCCAGGATTTTCATATCGAAGTAACCATACTATCCAGGTTCCTTCTCGCAGCCCTACTACCCAAGCTTTCATATCGAAGTAACCCTACTATCCAGGTTCCTTCTTATAACCTTACTATCCAGGTTTTTCCTCTATTAACCCCAGATAGCAGTCCATAACATTGTAAGACCTGGACCCGGTCAAACACAATTGATTTCACATTTCCCCAGTAAGTCACGGTGCAACATATACCCCGACCAAACACAAGATCACTCCCACTTCCCAAACCGGAATCATTACCCAGTAGAGTAACGGACAACTGAAGCTCCTAAAACTCTATTTCTCTCAAGACAGAGACCAACATTCCCCAGCGAAGTCCTCCTCAACAACAGGTACACGGGTTCTCGCAAAGGAATCTCTTACGCGATTGACACTTCTTCGGATGGCATCTTTAAGCCCATCTTCCGTCATTGACTTCCAAATGGCATCTATAAGCCCATTCCCGATATCGCAAGACAAGTATCACTTCATGCGAGTGCAAATTTCTGGGCACTCTAGTGTGCAATCATCTTCCACCTTCAGATCACGAAAGGCAGACAAGCCAATCTACATCCTCATGTTTAAGAAGATTGAACAGGGGAAGCTGTTTTAACCCAAAATTTTCCCTCCCATATTTCTCAACAAATGTCATGTGAGGTCCCCAAACTGCTCAAGGAAGTTCAAGAGTTGACCAGACAAACTCTCTCCTAAGGCAGTATACCTCAAATTAGGGTTTCATTTTTCATCAAGATGCTTGAGTCCAAAGGATCCAAAATGCTTTCCATTGTCATAATATGTTCTCAATATCATCCATGTCAAGTTTCAGGCCTTGCAGAGGAAGTTTGCTCAGTCAATTGCTCAAATGCTTGAAAATCAACTATGCTAGGTCAAAAGTCAACTGTGGCCCACATACAGTCAAACTTCAAAAATTTTGGTCAACATCCTCATTTTGAAGTAGCATTCATCATTTGATCAAGGGTTTATCATGACTCATCAAGGATTTCCCATAATTCATCAAAACCCAAAAGTTGCTAAATTAGGGTTTTGTAGGAAAAGTCAACTCAATTTTGACCAAGCATAACTTTCTCATACTTTATCAAAAATGACCCATCCAAAGCTCATTTTGAAGAGGATGAAATTACCTACAATTCATCTTCATATCCCAAGTTCAAAATATGCATTCACAATAAGATATGAATTTGGACATTATAGGTCATTTTGAAAAGTCAACAAAAACACCTTTTGGGCCAAGGCTTCATACATGAACATGGGAGACTAAATTGAGATTAGACCAAAAGGGTTGCTTAGAGGACATCCTAATATTTCTAAAAAGTCCAATAGCACCATCATAGGGTCAAAATTTAAAGAGACATGCCTTGTCAAAGTTGACCATTTTTGCAAAATTGTCAAAAGTCAAATGTGTCCAAAATTGCATTTTTTGCTAAACGGGCCTAACTTTTTATGCTTGCACTGAGCTTGTGATGTGATCCACGACCCATGAGCCCTTCCACTTATCATTCTTTTATTTTTATTATTTATTTTGATTTTATTTCATTTAAATCCAATAAAATCAATATAAAATAATGAAAATATCAAAAATTAATTAAACCTTGAGATTTTTGCATGATTAGAGTCATTATACAGCTGGTGGCAAGATCAAATCGTGCAAGGCTTCATATGGACAGAAAAAGATTGAAAATGCTTGTTTTGGAAAGATTTGGTGCAAGGAATAAATCAATGGTCAATCTTCATAAATGGAAAAGATTTGATGCAAATTTTTACCCTAATGCATTCTCTAATATATATGGAACATATCCAAGGCAAGAAGAGAAAAAGAGGCGACCGTGCAGAGGTGAAAGAAAAACTCAAAAGATTGCAAGAAAAATGGTGATCCAATTTCTGTGTTAGAGGTCAATTCGTTCCATTCTCAGGTTGCCAATAGGTTGCTGGACACTCCAGGAACATTTTCCAATCAGATTCAAGCCTTTCCACGCCTGAAATTGCAAGATAGAGGTATCACAATATGCCTCAAAATTCAAATTCAGTTTCATTGATTCATTCACCCATTGCATATTCTAATATATATTTGTGTTTGTCTTTTAGTTTGCAAGCTTTTTATACCATTTTATTGTATTTCTAACACTTGTACATGAAGTTGCCATAGCTAGGGTTTTATGTTCTTGATTAGGGCTTTGTATGATAGGCAAAATTGGGTAATGATTTTGGTACAAGGAGACTCGTAAGGTTGAAACAAGTAGAATAGTACCAGCCATGGCGATTTATCTTAAACATACACGATTTTGGAGTTATACAGGGATGTACCTACAGTAAGTGTCTGTAGGTAAAAGTTCATAACTTTAAGCGGCGGTTCTAGGGAAGAAGATAATAGCGTGTCACTGTCTGACTGGCTGATTCAAATTCTGGCGCGTTATTCTAGCCAAAAACCTGTAGTTCTAATATATATTGTTTGTTTCTATTATATTAATAAATTAACGTCCAACGCAGTTGGTCAGAAGAAGGAAGTCAGAAGCTCATTGTTCTGGGTTTGATCCCAAGCGTGAGCTTTTGGTATTTTCTCCTTTGTTTTTGCCAGAGCCAGCACGTGCATCTTTTGAGGATCATCACCTTCTGGATCCACTAGCCAACATTAGATCTAGTGCATCATCTTTATGATCCATTAGCCAGGACCAGATCCAGCGCATCATCTTCTGGATCCCAGTCAAATCCAGATCTAGCATGTGCAGGCCATCATCTTTTGGATCCCATTCAGAACTAGATCCAGCGCACCCCATCTTCTGAGGTTCATCATCTGTTGGATCCACCTGCCAGGACCAGATCCAGTACCCCCATCTTCTGAGGGCTACCATCTTCTGGACCCTATCAGTCAGAACCAGATATGCTGACAGCAGGCTCACTTGGTTATTTCCATTATTTTTCTTTAATTTTCGTTTCTTTAATTATTCTGTTTTTTTTCATCAACAGCAAAATTATTTTTTCCCCTAAAATTAACCAACCAAAAATCACAGAAAGAAGACTTATTTGCTTAATAAATGTTTTTTTAAGTAATTAGTTTAATTAATTTAAGGCAATTCTAATTTCTTTCACAATTAAAATTAATTAGAACTTAGGATTTTCTCTTTTAATTCAATTATTTTGTTATTTTCTTAAATGACAAAAAAAAGACAAAAAAAAATGTTTACTTTAATCAATTACAATTAGGTTTAGTCAAGGGTCAAAACCCTAGTCGCTTCGCATTTAGTTCGCCGCACGCTGATTATTTATTTTTGCCAATATTGTTGTAACTGCTCACTGGTATGTAATAGTTTAATTTAGGGTTTTTACTTATCGCTTATTTTTTCGGGTTTTTGGCTATGTAATTAATCCCCCTCCCCGAAGCCTTGTAATAGCGTAGATTTACTTTCTCGCATCTTAATCTCTGCATATATTTCACTGTCTAGATGTATGTAATAGGATTGAATGACAAGATTGCATGATAATTTAATACAGTTAGAAAATCCTAATGTGCAAAGATAAATAACTGAAAACAAATTATTCGCACATATCACTCTTAGGGTATACTCTCACTTCGGTTGCCTTCGTTAAAACGATCATTAAGTATAGGGAGTCTTAGTGGTTGTCCTCCTGTCTAATAAAGATCAAATGTTGCCTCGGAAATGTTGCCTCGGAAATGTTTCCTCGAATATGATCTTAAGACTTTAGGGTTATTACTAAGACGTCCTAACATTGCTTTAGTGATCGTACGTCCCTTACGAATTGACCCTTACAACTCCAACGACGGTGCTACCTATTTCTCAATAGTTGGATAGCGTTGTTTAAAGGAACGAGAATAGAAATGATCTTTTTTCGAGTAGGTAGATGCTAGTAGGTACTTGCTCAAATCAAAAACTTTTCACACTTACACTTTTCAAACAAATTTTCAAAACAACTTCATCACACCCTTGAGGACTGATACAAGGGTTATCACGAAGCAAAACTTTTCAAAACAAAGCACACACAAGCAATTTAAAAAAGAGCAAGTACCTAAGAGCCCATGGAAAACCATGGATAGAAAGGGTGATAACACCTTCCCTTTCTATAATCTACCCCATGTACTCAAAATCTCGAAAAGGGATTTTTTCAGTACTTTTTTCCTTTCCGGTTGGATGAAATAAAAGTCGGTGGCGACTCTTGCTTACCGCGACATTTTGCAAACATAAAACATAAAACGCAAACCAGCATTTCAAAACAGTCGGTTCTGCCACCGTATCACATGGGGCATCGACATGATTGGAGAGATCAATCCTAATGCCTCTAATGGACATTTTTTTATCCTTGTCGCCATTGACTACTTCACCAAATGGGTCGAAGCTGCTTCATTTGCCTCAGTTATTAAGAATGGTGTATCCCGGTTTATCAAGCATAACCACATCTGTCAGTATGGCATCCATGAAAGGATCATCACTGATAATGGTACCAACCTTAACAATGCTATGATTACAGAACTCTGCACGCAGTTCAAAATCAAGCATCACAACTCTTCTTCATACAGACCTAAGATGAACGGCGCAGTGGAAGCTGCCAACAAAAACATAAAGAAGATTGTGCAAAAGATGGTCGTGACCTATAATGATTGGCATGAGATTCTACCGTTTTCTCTTCATGGCTACCGTACTTCGGATCGAACCTCAACTGGGGAAACCCCTTTCTCTTTAGTCTATGGCATAGAAGCCATCCTGCCTGTCAAAGTTCTGATTCCTTACCTGAGGATTATGAAAGAAGCAGACTTAAGGGAAGACGAATGGGTTCAGACTAGGTTGGATCAGTTGAATTTGATTGATGAAAAGAGACTGGTATAATCAAGGCATTTAATAAGAAGATTAATCCTCGAGTATATCAGACTGGCGACTTGGTAATAAAGTGCATCATTTTACCACAAGGCGCTCCCAGGGGCAAATAGACTCCCACTTACGAAGGGTTATTTGTTGTTAAGAAAGTATTCTCTGGCAGTGCCATGATGCTAACCACTACGGATGGTGAAGATTTCCCACATCCTGTAAACGCGGACATAGTCAAAAAATACTATGCATAAAGAACGACCCGCTAGGTTGACATACCTAGGCAAAAATAAAGGCATCCCGGCGAACCAAAAGGGTTCGGGCAAAAATTAGGAATATATAGATAGATAGATAGATAGATAGATAGATAGATAGATAGATAGATAGATAGATAGATAGATAGATAGATAGATAGATAGATAGATAGATAGATAGATAGATAGATAGATAGATAGATAGATAGATAGATAGATAGATAGATAGATAGATAGATAGATAGATAGATAGATAGATAGATAGATAGATAGATATAGATTGTACACCCGGCAAGTCGAAAACCTGAAAAGGCAACTTGGGCAAAAAAGGTTATCCCGGTGGACTGAAAACCCAAAAGGGCGGTCCAGGCAAAATATAGGGATTAAAGCGTACGACTATTTCCCATTGGATCATCCACTTACAACAACCTTTGCTATCAACGTCAAGTTCAAATGTACATATCAATTCACTCAACTTCTTCTGACAACAAGGGATGATATGCTTAAAGACGTAGGGGTAATAGAAGAGTTGAAACCTGATGGGATTGTTTCCACATAGCTATCCTTCTTTGTTTTACTTTGTACTTTCTTCATTTTTACGATTATTTCCTCTTACTAGGATCTCTATCTCCTTGTACAAAACTATCTATTTATAGGCAAACTATCAATACAAATATAATTCAAAATTCAAATTTACTTTCTCTATTTTGTTTGCAAAAACGTCCAATAACTAAATTGAGTGAACATATGCATATGAATATGATTATTGTTAACAAATATGTGAATACAAACAGCGTTAGAATTTACTAAAGACTATGGGAGTTGGGATAACGTTCAAGTCGTCCACAAATCTCCACAGAGAAATCCCCGCAGAGCTACCTTTACAAGCTCATCCTCGACAGAGATATATTCGCTAGCGAGTCTAATATACCTCCAGACAGAAATTTAGGCATCTTCCAGTAGTTTACATGATCATCTCCCCCAGTAGGTCCCTAGCGTATAAGGAAGTCTGATCATTTCCCCAGTATATGGTGGAAACTTCCTCAACACAGCCTGTGAAATTCCAATCTCCATCAGATTATTTCCTCAGCACAGCTTACAAGAATTTAATTCTTCAACGGAGTTTATTTCTCAAACAATGTAAAATCCCCTGCAAAATTCTCTTCTCCGGCAAGGTTTATTTCCCTAGTAGGGTTTATTTCTAAAACAGGGTTTATTTCCCAAACTGAAATTATTTCTCTGATTCTTGCAGTTCCCCGAAAGGATTCTCTTCCCAGGCTAGATCTCATTTAACTTTGTCCTCCCTAGAAGCGTTGACGTCCATATCTAAAACTTGTTCAGACAGAACCTCAGAAGGTTATCCATCTCTTTTATCCCCATTTAGGGTATATAAGAACTAAATCCCCCAAGAGAATGATAAACCAATGTTCCTGAATTCTTCTATCCCCAAGCGGAAGTTGAATGTCCCCTATGGAATATACTCAAACAGAAAGCAGGAATCCCCAACGAAGATATTCCAAACAAGATTGAAGATTCATATTCTTCATTCCCAACAACAGTCAGGGATTTATTTTCCCCATCCAAAGATGTTAGGAAAGGCTACCGTTGTCATCAGCATCTTACATCCATACATCATTTACAAAAAAATCATAGCATATGTGTTGTACCACAAAATTTTCCCTCTCATCTTATTCAAAACATACTTCTAGAGGTCTCCAAATGCTCAAGGTTGACTAAGAATTGATCAGACAAATTCTCCTCTTAAGCAATCGACTTCCAACTAGGGTTTCACTTTTCACCAAGAATTTGGGTTTCCAAAGGCCTCAAGTGATTTCCATGGTCCCTAATATGTCATCAAAGGATGTCCATGCCAAGTTCCATGCCTTGCATCACAAGTTTGCTCTGTCAATGACTCAAATGTTTGAAAATTAAGTCTATTTGGTCAAAAGTAAACTATGGCCAATGTACAGTCAAAATTCAAGATTTTTTTTGTCAACATCAACATTTTGAAGTTATATTCATAATTTTATCAAGGTTTGATCATGATTCCTCAAGGAATGCTCTCAAATCATAAAGAATCCAAAAGTGCAAAATTAGGGTTCCTAGGAAAAGTCAACTGAACTTTGACCATGCATAACTTTCACATGCTTCATCCATTTTGCCCCAACCAAAGCTCATTGTGAAGAAAATTCAATTCCCTACAACTTTTATTTTTCCCTCAAGTCCAAGAAATGCATCATTGGAAAGATATGAGCCAATATATTAAAGGTCTTTTTGAAAGTCAACAAAAAGGCATTTTTTGTCAAGGAAAGTTACATCAAGATAATTTATCCAAATACAAAATTGGCCAACATAGAGATTGTAGGGGACATCTTGAGCTTTCTAAAAAGTCTAAGATAATTCCCAAAATATGAAAATAGAGCAAGTTATGACCAGTGAAAATTGGGAAAATTGGTGAAAATGCAAAAGGTTAACTTTGAGAAAAAATGCATTTTTAAGTTCATAGACCTATTTTTTGAGATTCAAATATGCTTATGACTTACTCAAGGACTCCTAAATTCACTCTCATCTTGCTTTTCATTTTTCTATATTTTATTCATATTTATTTTTGTTTTTATCAAATAAATACAAAATAAAATGCATAAAATAATAGATCAATGGTTTGGACATATGGGCTAGTGTGTTGGGTCAGCCTTAGGCCCATAAATTCGTGCAAGACTGTCCAACTTCATTGGAAAACAGATTTGGAAAGAATCTCTCAAATAAGAACACTTTTTCAAATTTGATTTTGGTGTTTAAACCAGGCTTAATAAGATGATTTCTTTCCACATTTGTTTACTCTCCTCACTCCTTTATATATACTGGAGTAAGGCAGGCCAAGAACATACACACAAGTTGCCTAAGCAAGCCATACCAAATTTCAAAAAAAATATCTAAAGTTGTGAAATCCAAAAACACATTTCCAGTTTCCCTCGATCCAATCTATAGACTCCATCATGTTCCTGAAGACACAATGAGTCTATCCCTGCCATTTTCAAAGCTCGTAGAACCCTTAAATAGTTGGATCGTGTGTCACCGGTCAAACAAGGTTTGTTATATTTGAAACTTTAGATTCATGCGTTGTTGATGTTTTGATGGTTTGATTTGTGATCAGCATGTCCATTAGAGCAGGTGGGACGTATAGCATGAGAACTTTAAGGCATGAATCATGTGATGCCATTGTTAGGGCATCACAAACTGAAAGCTTCGCAACTCATAACCTAGGAACTTTCAGACCAAATTAATATCACCATTGAATTTGTAGATCTAAAATTCGGGGGTAGGTCGTTTTCGTTCTTGTTATGTTTGATTTTCGTAGATTAGATATTTTGAGCAGCCGAAAGGGATGACCGGAGCCACCACTCCTAATAGCTTGACCGGAGTTGACGCCTGCATAGACGGGCGGAACAAAATGATTAGTTTGTTTAAATACTTGGACCCTGCTGAAGTGCACGTGTTTGACAACTCAGCAATTTAACATGTTTTACATTATATATTTTTCATTGTGTTTATACTCCCGAATGTAAGGTTGTCGCAACGGTTGGGTGTGTATGTGTTAAGGCGTTATGTGTGTGCAAGGGCAGGGGTTCGATCCCTGCCTCTTGCATAATTTTTTCTAATTATTTCCTTGTAGATCCAGTGCGACCAGGATGTACGCGTGTCCCATGCGTCAACAGATTGCCACCATCGGATGTTAACACAGACAGGTCCAGCGCTCCAGGTGCGTGTTCCCATCATATACCCACCAGAGTTATTCAGACCAGATCAGGCACAGCTTTTGGGTTCATCCATTATTGGGCCAGCAAAATTTCAATCACATACCCCCCATTCTACTTCATACATCAGGCCCAAATTCTTTCTTTTTACTTTATTTAGTTATTTCTTTTTTTAATCATTTTTAATTCTAATCATAAAAAAAAATATAAAAAATCATAAAGAAAGTAGATTTAGTTTTTTTTAATAAAACTTAATTTTCATAAATTAATTTAGTTAATTATTTTGACTATGTTCCTTAATTTAAAATCAATTAGAACTAGGATTTAATTAATTTCAAATCTTTTCTTAATAATAAAAATACAAAAAATATTAGAACTAGTTTATTGTTTTATTAAGTTAATTTTATTATTCATTTTTAATAATTAATTAGACCTAGGGGATTTTCTTCTTTTTTTAATTAAAATATGTTTCTAAAACAACAACAAAAATTGTCTTAATGTCCTTAGAACATTTTAGGATTTTTAGACGTTCTTTTTACTCCTTGCACATTTGTTACTATTTATATTACTATTGTATCTGCCCCCCGGGTTTGTAACAGTTAAGAACTAGGACTTTATTTACTATTTTTTCCCCTTTTTGACTTGTATTTTCCCCCTCCTCGAAGCCATGTAACAACTAGTTTAAATTCCGCACTTTAATTTTCTACACTGATATTGAACTGTTAGATGTATGCCTAATAGGATTGCATGACAAGAATTAAAAACAAATGTTAGCAAACCTAACACCAAAGATAAATAACTGAAACACAACGTACTCGCACATGCGCACCTCTAGGATATTCCCACTTCGGTTGCCTTCGGTATAAAACGGTCACAATTCTCGATTGTAAGAGATTTTAGTGGCTACCCTTTGGTTTAAAAGATCATAAGTCCCTTGATGACCCCTTCGTTGTTCCCTCGGTAAAATGATCTTAAAACTCTAGGGTAATTACTAAGATATCTTATTAGTTGCCTTTGTGACCGTACGATGACCCTCGATTGTCCCTCAAACATCCAACGATAGGGCTACCTACTCACTAATAGTAGGATACAACTGTCTAAAGGAAAAGAGGAAAAGAACAAGCTTTTTCGAGTAGGTAGATAGTTCTTAGATGTTTGCTCAAATTAAACAATTTTTCACACATACACTCTTTTCTATAAAAAAATATTTACAAAGATACTTTGTATAAGTTCTCCACGACATGAGAAACATTACAAAGTTCACGGCACTAAGGCATCTTTTCAAAATACTTTTTCAAACACACAAACACAAGGTATTGTCAAATGAGCTAGCATCTAAGAGCCCGTAGATAACTATGAATGGAAAGAGTGCTAACACCTTTCCTTTCCATAATCTACCCCCTTACTCAGAAGTAATCTCGAAAGGTATTTTTATGTTCTTTTCACCCTTTCCTTTGTTGGGTAAAAGAAAAGTTGGTGCCGACTCTTGCTAACCGCAACATTTGCGATAAAATGAAAAAAACCAGTAAAGCCAATTCTCCAACCGTATTATAGAACTTAAGACTCTACTGGGGAGATACTAAAACTAAAAGTGGGGTTACCTTAGAGATAGATCATATTTAAAAATGATTTTCTTGTTTGACTTGTGTGCTTTACATTTCGGGTTTTATGTTTGGGTTATTCTTAAAGATCCTATACTCGGGTCTGGGGTGCTTTTAGGTAAGAAGCAATAGATCGTGGAGACTGTATGGTGTAGACCGATATGGTTGAAGCGGTGGCTACATTAGTGTGACACATTTGTTGGTACCGGTATCCATTGTGTTAAATCGAGGAGAATATTGGGCCGCTGTGTAGTGTCATAAAGCACTAACTGACCTTAGAACCTTAGTTGAACAAACTTGGCCATTAGAAAAGTAGTGAGATAGTCGGGTTCGATATAAAGCTGAGGATCGGTTGATACTCGATACTACACTCATTAAGATCGGACTTTCGGGATATTTTGGCTGCGAGAAAAGATCGCCTGAGCTGAAACAATGCCTGATAAAGAAAGATCAGTGATATTGAGACTCCTTAGAACTCAGTTACTTTTTTAGGACAGGTTGTACCAACTAAACTTCAAGAGGGTATTTACCTATAAACCCCATGCAAGCCTAAACCTAAGGTCTTGTGTGTTTTGCTTGTGTGTGATTAAGTTGTTCAAACATAACGTCATGCATCATAACATCCATTTTCACTTCACTAACCATTTCAAGGACCAAGAGAATTTATCTTTGTTCTATTTTACAGATCATGGCTTCCATTCATAGAAATACCGTCCCAATCAGCTTTGTGAAAATACCTCTCCAACTTAAAGAGCTAGTATCAAGGGTTCTTGAGACTTCCTCATTCACCAAGAAATATGGTCGACTTCTCAAACTGGTTACCTCAAGCTTTGATAAAAAGATGATGGGTGTACTCTTTTAGTTCTTTGACCCCAAACACCATTGCTTCACATTTCCCGATTATCAGTTGGTACCCACCATGGAAGAGTTCTCTTAATTATTAGGTGTACCTATTCTTTATCATATGCCTTTCAACGATTTAGAGGAGGCTCCAAAGCCAGAGGTCATTGCAGCAGCCTTGCATCTGAAACGGTCCAACTTTATATCCAACTGGGAAATTAGAACCGGAGTCAAGGGTTTATTAGTTAAGTTCCTATTAGAAAAGGCTCAATTGTTTTGGGATGATTTGGATTTCCAAGCTTTCGAAGAAGTCCTGGCTCTTCTAATCTATGGGTTAGTACTGTTCCCTAATCCGAACTTACTCATCGATGTGAATACTGTCAAGGTTTTCCTCTCTCGTAACCCTGTGCCTATATTTCTTGGAGATATCTTACATTCCCTTCACACTCGTACCATGAAGAGAAGAGGGATCCTTATGTGTTGTATACCATTGTTGTCTAGGTGGTTTATTGCACACCTTCCTCAATCAGTATTGAAGAACGAACAAGGTTTGGGTTTGTCGCAAAGGATAATATCACTTTCTCACTCGGATATTCTTTGGTATTCCTGGTCTATGGGAGATTTCTCTATCATCGACCACTGTGGGGAATTCCCTAATGTACCACTCCTTGGCATTAGGGGAGGTATCACTTATAATCCTTCTTTGGCTCTACAACAATTCAGTTATGCTCGAAGGGATGGTCCCCATGATATGCTTATTCAAGGCATTATGTTCAACTATGAGGATGATGTTTAAGCGTATCGTCAAAGGTTCGTACGATCTTGGGGCATGGTAAACAAGGTTGATAGCAAGACTTTGGGGCATAAGAATTCCATTCTTATGGAGCCTTATCTCAAATGGGTACGAGTTTGTGCCCCAAACCTTATGATGCCATATAAAACCATCTTGGCAGTGATTGTGAAGCCTATCACCGAAGGATATGTTCCTTATACAGTTCTCCATCCTGACATGCCCACTGATCTTGAAGAGTTGCAGAGATCCTGGATTCCGCTGAAGGAAGAACGGGATACCTTTAGAGATCAATTCTACACCAGTGAGAAGAAAGTGCTGGAGCTCATGAAGCAACTTCACGAAGATAAAATTCTTAATGTCTACCTCGGCATGAAGAGGAAGCACCCATGGGAGACTTTATTCTTAGATTTTAAGAGTTTAATTTTCAATTGTAAGCCTAAAAGGCTGTTGTGATTTGAATTTTACTAATAAAATCTTTGTTTCATTTTGGTTCACAAATTTAAATTTTCCGAAGTCCTTGAAAACATCGCATAAACATGTCATGCATATCATTACAAAAGCAGGTATTTCAAGACAGGTTTCTTATCTTTTAGTTGTTTATTTCAGCAAAAAGAAATGGCTCTTGAACAAACAGTTAAGGATCTTCAAGCATAGAACGCTCAACTCCAACAGATGTTCCTGGCTATGGCTAAAGGACAAGAAGATCTAAAAGCTCTCATTGTTAAGAGAAGACAAAGAAGACAAAGAAACCAATTGGCGTCCTGAATATGGGAAGAAGATTCAGAGGACCAGCCAAGTGAGCTCTAGAATTTGCAACTCCGTCAAATGAGGGAGATAATCGAGAAGAGGATGACAAGAAGACAAAAGAAGAAGATAATAGCTCAGGGATTGATGAAGAGGAAGAAAACTATGCTGAAGAATAATATCCTCCTGCTGATGACAAGTATAAACAGCTGGAGGACCGTCTCAATGCTATGGAGATTCAGAGGGTACCTAGTTTGGATTTTGAAGAGCTAGGGTTGGTCTCGGGAGTGGTCATCCCCAAGAAATTCAAAGTTCCTGCATTTGCAAAGTATGGTGGTGTTTCTTGTCCCAAGTTGCATTTAAGGTCTTATGTCAGGAAGATCTAACGCCACACAGTTGACAGGAATTTATGGGTTCATTTCTTCCAGGAGAGTTTTTCATGGACGCAGTTGGAATGGTTCTATCAACTGGAAGGGACCAACATTCGCAATTGGGAAGATTCGGCTGCTGCTTTTTACAAGCAGTACCAATACAATGATGACCTTGCTCCAACCCGTACGCAACTTCAAATCATGTCTATGGGTTCTAGTGAGGGTTTCAAAGATTATGCCCCAAGGTGGAGAGATCTTGTAGGAAGAATCCAGACTCCTCTTTCTAATATAGAGCTGGTAGATATGTTCTTGGGTACTTTGTCAGGCCCATTTTTCAACCATCTTATTGGAAGCTCTTCAGCTGGATTAACCGAGCTGATATTGACGGGAGAACGAGTAGAAGATGGCATCAAAAGTGGCAAAATTCAAGGGGTTGCATCTTCGAGTGCTGTGAAGAAGACTTTCAGTGGAAAGAAGGAAGTTAGTGCTGCCTATGGCCAGAGAAATTAGGGTAAAGCTGAACATCGTCTGACGGTAGGAGCTATAATGATCTCCAACCCTACATCAACTCAACGACAAAATAATCAGCACATGCAGGATGCGCCTAAAAGATAATTCACCAGACTTAACATGCCTTTATATCAAGTATTGCAGCATCTAATGAAGGCTAGCTTGGTCACTCTGAGGGAGCCTCCTCAAAATCTAAACACTACATCTCCCTTTTATAATCCAAATACTCGATGTGCTTATCACTCCAACGGTCCAGGGCATGATACCAATGATTGTTGGGCTCTAAAGAATAAATTTCGGAACCTTATTGATGCAAAGGAGATTGAATTTTACCCTCCTGAAACTCCCAATGTAATAACTGCACTGATGCCCAAACATGACAGGGTTATCAATGTTGTTGATGATGTTCTATTTATTTCTTCTGTGGGTGAATTAACTACTCCTCTTCCAGTTGTTAATAAGAATCTCTTACGAGTCAGTTTCTTTTCGGGATGTGGTGAAGGTTGCCACCTATGTGCGTCTCTACCCAATGGCCTATAAGGATTACTGGCATCCCTAAAATTGCTCCCCTGATCATTACCTCTCCAAGGCCCATGCCATATTCCTCCGACAAAGTCGTTCCTTGGAATTATGGAGCTGACGTTTATTATCATGGCGTCAAGCAAGACCTATCGACCATCAAGAATGAAGTTACTGAAGATACTGATCCTAACATTGACAACATTGTTGGGACCAGTAAAATTACCAGAAGCAGAATGATTTTCTCTCCTGAAATCTCTCCAAATATTGTTGCCCCTCCTTTTGTAATTCCTGCTAATACCCCTATCGTTACTCCTGTTGTTACTCCTGTTGTTATTCCTACCGCTGAGTCAACTGAGACTCAGGGAAAAGAAATATCAGTTGAGCCTGCCCGGACGGAGGCACCTAAAGAAGCCATTCTTGAGGCCTCCAAGCAAGAAATGAAGGAAATTTTGAAAATCATACGGAAAAGCGACTATAATGTTATGGAAAAATTGGGGCAAACCCCCTCAAAAATTTCAATGTTGGCCTTGTTGTTATGCTCCGAAGCCCATGCTAAAGCCTTGGTGAAGTTTCCAAAATCTGCTCATGTGCCACAAAAGACTTCTGCCGATCAATTCGAGAATTGTGTTGCTAGTCTGATTGTCGATAATGGACTAGGTTTCTTTGATGTTGATTTGACTCCCAAGGGAAGAAAACATAACGATGCCATGTATGTCTCTATTGAATGCAGAGGCACTACTCTAGCTCATGTATTGGTGGAAATTGGTTCATCTCTGAATGTTCTACCCAAGGGTGCCTTAGACAGATTGGACTGTGAAGGACTTACATTGAAGCCCAGTAATATTGTGGTGAGGGCTTTTGATGGTTCCAAAAGGATGGTACATGGGGAGGTGAACATCCCGATCAAAGTTGGTTCACAAACTTTTAAGTCCACTTTCTACGTGATGGACATTCGCCCATCTTACACCTGCTTATTAAGATGCCCTTGGATTCATGGGGTTGGTGTCGTCACTTCCACTTTGCATCAAATGTTAAAATATCTAGTTAATGGAAAGATTGTTACAGTCTGTGGCGAAGAAGAGTGTATGGTAAGCCACTTGAACTCTTCCAGATATGTCGAGATGGACGGCGAGTTCAATGAGACCCCTTGTCAGAATTTTGAAGAGATTCCTCAGATGATCGTTGTTACCAAGGTTGTTGTTGTTGTTCCAAAGATTACCAGACCTCCACTGAAGATGGCTTCTCTAAAGATGCTAAGGTTGTGTCATACCCCAATTTTTGACCTAAGATCCCATTTTTTTTGTTTGCATTTTATACAAAAGTCAAGGTCACGAAGTACGGTTGATTTTAACTTCTTACCTTTGAGCATTTGACTATGCAGAAATTGTCAAGTATTTTTGAACATTCTTAGCCTATGTATCACTAACTTATAATCAAGCACGAAGTGTGTGTTTTTCGTTTCTTTGATTTCATTTGCAGGAAACAGATCTGAATCAAGAGCATTAGGCGTCACGGCTCGATTAGGGTTCAGAATCTCTCAAGCCAGAAGTACAATTGACCGTTGATTCTTGAAGACTGGTTCATCAGGGGAATCTTGTGTTTATTTCCACGCCTTGTTCGACAAATGATCTAAAGCTTCTCCATAACTTTCTCAGAGCATAAACAAGATTTCATCATCACGGGTTCACATGTGCATCAAGATACTTTGGAATGCAAATAAAGATCAAGTTTGCAAGTCAATTCAAAGCACTTTGACCAAAAGTCAACGTTTTCCCATTCAAGTTCAAACAATCATAACTTCTTCATTATTCAATATTTTTGAATGGTTATTTTTACGTATAGCTCTCCTTGACGTCATCTCCAACTCCTCTTTACTGGTCAAGATCTGATTATATGCTGAGGATCATTAAAAGTACGAATACTTTAGAGGTCATTCTGTGGAATTTGACCTAATCTCAAAACCGTGTGCCCAACTTCCAAGGATCATAATTTCTTTGATTCTCGACATTTTGAGGCGATTCTTTTTTCACATTGTCATGAGTAATGACGTCTACAAGTTCTCTTCAAGGATCGAGATTTAATTATGCATAAAAGATCACAAAATCCATTGAATCGTTATGGGTCGTTTCTTGGCTTAGAATGTTCTTAACTCCTAGGTCCAACTCATGTCATAACTATTTTCTCAAGATACCTGATTCTTACCTAGAGATTATTCATGAAAATAAGAGTTGGAGTTTGGAAATTCATTGATCTCCTTATTATTCGCAATTCAAATCACTTGTGTCTGAGCATTTGGTGACTACTGAATGAAAGTGGATTTCTCAAGGAATTATTGTTCTTTCAAGCGCCATTGGATTGTATTACGAATTACCATGAATTGAAGATTCGCCCATGAAATGTCGTTAAATTCAAGTCAAGGATAAATGATTCAATTTTTTTCAAGAGAATTAAAAGTGCTCACACATTTTCTTTTAAGGCCATCATTCCAATTTCAAATTCCATTCAAGAATTACAAGTTTCCTAGAGCTTAAATTTCAAGTTACATGGAAATTCAAGAAATTCATTCAAGACATTCTAAGGTACAAAAGATTCAATTCATAACCAGAACACTTCAGTTGTTGAGTGCTTAAAGTTTCATACATCATTACAAGCATTTCCATTCCCTAAACTCTAAAAGTTCTAAACCTATCGTAATCTTCAAACTTGGTCGATTCTTCCAAATCATGCCATAGAATTGTCCAGAAAAATTGCTCCAACTTTCACCCCAAAACTGTCCACTAAAACAACAAAACATATGGAAGCAAAATCAGTCGAAAAAGAGAGGGAAGATACATGTATTGTTACATGGAAAATCAGAAAAAATGCAAAGTAGAAAGGAACCTTTCCATGATACTACACTCCAAATTCTGCTGCTGCAATATGCCAAAAAAACCAGTAACTGCTATGCTTTCCAATTGTACCCCAATTGCACCGAAATGGCCAAAACAAAAGCTTCATCTAGAAAGCTAGAACAGAGCATACTACTTTTGTTTAAAGTTACCAAAAACCTTCCCTCCAAAGTCACTTTAACCGGATTATAAGAAACTTCCTGCAACATAATACCAACAACACAAAAAAGACCTCTCAAAAACACCTAGCAAGAACTCCATAAAATTTCAACATCACTCTACTCAAAACTGAACCCTGCATCTCAAACCTCTTCGTACTCTAAAAAAAAGCTTCCTACCATCAACTTATGTTAACATAACACATAAAAATGTTTCCACTCCAATTCACAGTAGAAGAGAAAAATGAAACCAAAGTCTAATACAAAAAATACCTTTTTCCAAGTTTTGTTTTTGTTCCAAAACTCTAACCACTTCTCAAATTCTTCTGCTAACTCCTCAGAACCTGCACAGCAAAGCCTCACAAAAAGATTCTGCATAATCCGAATATATAAGGGTTTGGGAGGGAAGCTTATCAGGGCAAAGGATCACATGAATAACAGCAACAAATGCAAGCATACCGCAACAACATATTCACATCAACAACACTGAACATGCGAGAAGTTCAAGAAGAAGAAATTTTTAGAAGGAATCGCAAGCAACATAACAAGACAAAGCAGAAGGAGCTTATAAAGATAAATAGATCGAAGAAGAACATACCAGGTCTTTTTTGCTATAACTTATGCTATTTCATTATTGTTCATTGTTCATATCCACATTTAATTTCAATTTCCACCGCCATATTATCGTTTATTTTTTTTACTAAGAGAAATTAAACCGTGAATTATTGTTGTTATAAAATAAAAACTCTCAATAATCTCTTCACCAAATATTATAGCAGAATCAATACTGCAAAAAAAAACCCTGGCTCAATGTCTCAAAAACCCTCTCAAACCTCAAACCTCTACACTAAAAAACCATATTCGCAACAGAATTGGGAGAGATGGAGTGAAGAAATTGAACCGAGGCAAATTAGAATAGAAATAGCCGGGAATATCCTCACCTATGAGAACCTTCAGAATCATTGAACATGATGATGACCATGCGAGGATGAGAAATCAACGAGCCTTGTTACTTGTTGTTCGATCAAAGGAGAGGAATCCAACGAAGAAATACCATTGTTATAGTTGTTTTGTTCATGAGAAACCGCAAGAGCTTAGACAGAATCAAAAGTTGGGTCGAACAGGTGGGAGTTGAGGAAGTGGAGAGAATGATTGAGAGATGAAGATCGCGAGATGGAGGAAGATATATCATTTCGCTATTGATTTTGCAGATGAAGGTTAAGTGAGTAGAAGGATCGAGAGATCAGAGATGTCATAGTGTTTTCTTGTGAGTTAGATAGAAAGAGAGGAAGCGTATGTTTTCTTCTTTCCCAGTGGTTTTTTAATTAAAAAAGATAATCAGTATTCAATTAGGTTTTATTGGAAAATTAAAAGACAAATGGCACAATTGTCCATCTACAGCCGTTCTAATCTTCAAAATGACTCTAGGGTTTCTTTAATCCCTTCGACAGATTTGAGTGAGCCTCAACCCGGCCCATAATACCCCTTTTTTGGTAACCTAAATAGAAATACACCTTTGGAGTTAACTGATTTGGGCCTCAACACCCATGACCTCTTATTTCACACCTTGTTCTTAATTCTTGCACCACCCTTTGTTTTAATTAATTAGTTTCTTTAAGTTTTATTGTTAATTAATTAGTAGGTTTTTTTTAAATAAATAATCACAAAGTTTTAGATAAAACCCAATCAATTAGCTTAGTTTTATAATTTATTTAAATCTTGATATTTCATTTTTAGTTTGGTCGACATTTTAGTTAATTTTGTTTGTCTTTTTAATTAGTCTTTTATTGATAAGTTTGTAAGTTTGCTCTTTGAATTTATTGCCCCTTATGATATTCCTCCCATGATACATGTTGGTTGAGTTTGTGATGATTTTGATTTAATTCCATGGCTTATCTCTTGGGTCTCTTTTGAAATCTTGGAGTATTTATACTTTTAGTTTTAATCTTCATGTTGCTTGCAAATTCCAAGGGAAAGAATTAATTAGTTGACTTCATGTCATCGAGTATCTAACACAGTTGTGCGAAACCCTTCATACTTTTTTTAGTTTAGTTAATCTTATGTTAAAATCTTCTAAATCCTAATTTTAAAACTCGCACCTCTTTTAAGTCAAAACTTCGACACTAGGTCGTCGTATCTTTAAAATTTCGTCCACGCCTATTTTTAGCCAAACGAACCATTTTAATCAAACAAACAATTTTAATAAAAAAAAGATATTTCAAAAGGTTCCTGCGGAGTACCGCAGATGAATTGGGTGATAATACCTTCCCATTGCATAATCAATCCCCGAACTCTCGATCTCTTTCAAAAAACGCATTGTATGTTCATTACTTTTAAGTATTATTTTTACATTGCATATTTTTAGGGTTTTATTTCGCTCTTTTCCCTTTTCCCTTGGAAATAATAAAGCGCGGTGGCGACTCTTGCTTTTTGTGAGTCAAGTTAATTAATAGCTTGATCTCCGATTTACACCGCTACAGGCTGTAGTTGAAGAAAGAGCTCAAAAAGTTGTTCGTCGTGCTCGCGTCAGAGGACCACCACTATGCATCAGCAACCTTAGAGTCAATGCTATGGAAGACGCTGACAGTGACTGTGACCTGGACAATTAGACCTTCCCTACTATCAATGGTGGACTCAATAATTGGACAGTTAGAGACTTTGTGCCTATTTCTTTTGTCCAGGAGTAATTGTTTTTCTGTTTTTGAGGATATGTAATTTTTGAACAATTTAAACTCTAAAGCCTTGTGTCCTACCCGAGACACAACGGTTTATTTGTGAGGGTTATCATACTTCAATTTCATATGTCATTAATAAATCATTGTACGTTTGGCATACAAATTTTATGCTCTCTGTCTTTCTTTCTTTTTTACTTTATTTTTGTCAAAATAGTTATGCTCTTACACACATCCACATATCAAATTCGAGATCCACATCCACCCTGGATCCCATTGATAACAGTTCTGCTATTGCCAGTTATGACTTTGAAAATCCGATCTACCAAGTCGAGGATGAAGGTGAGGAAGATTGTGAAGTACCAGGAGAGCTTGCTATACTATTACAACAAGAGGAAAGGGCAATACAACCTCATGAAGAGTCGATCGAGACAGTAAACTTGGGTACTGAGGAGAATAAAAAGGAAATCAAGATAGGTGCCAACTTAGAAAATGGTTTCAAAGAACGGCTAATCCAGATGTTACGTGACTATGTTAAGATCTTTGCCTGGTCATATGAAGATACGATGGGGCTGGATACTGATATCGAGGTTCATCATCTGCAAACGAAAGAAGATTGCCCTACAGTGAAGCAAAAGGTTTGTTGTATGCATCCTGAGATGTCAGAAAAAATCAAGGATGAAGTAATGAAACAATTCAATGTTGGATTCTTAGCTGTTACTTCTTATCCATAATGGGTTGCGAATATGGTATCGGTACCTAAAAAGGACAATAAAGTGCGTATGTGTATGGATTACAGAGATTTAAATCGGGAGAGCCCCAAAGATGACTTCCCACTTCCCCATATTGATGTTCTAGTTGACAACACCACACAACATAAGATATTCTCATTCATGGACAGTTTCTCTGGATATAATCAGATCAAAATGGCACCTGAAGACATGGAGAAAACAACTTTTGTCACACAGTGGGGCACCTTCTGTTACAAAGTTATGTCATTTGGGTTGAAGAACACCGGGGCAACCTATCAGCGTGCTATGGTAGCTTTGTTCCATGATATGATCCACCATGAGATAGAGGTCTATGTTGACAATATCATAGTCAGGTCTCAGACTGAAGAAGATCACCTTGATCACATGCAAAAACTGTTTGAAAGACTGAAGAAGTACAAATTAAGATTGAACCCAAACAAGTGCACCTTTGGGGTAACGTCTGGTAAACTCCTGGGTTTCATCGTCAGTGGCAAAGGTATTGAGGTAGATCTTGCGAAGGTTAAAGCTATTCAAGAGATGCCAACTCCCCACACCGAGAAGGAGGTTAGAGGTTTCTTGGGACGTCTAAAATATATTGCCATATTCATTTCCCACCTAACCGCTACTTGTGAACCAATCTTAAAATTACTGAAGAAAGATCAAATAGTGAAGTGGAATGACGATTTCCAGACGGCCTTTGATAGAATCAAGGAATATCTTCAAGAACCTCCAATTTTTATGCATCTGGTTGAAGGAAGACCTTTGATTATGTACTTAACAGTATTGGAAAATTCAATGAGGTGTGTGCCGGGGCAACATGACGAGTTTGGTCGAAAAGAGCATGCAATATACTACCTTAGCAAAAAGTTTACCGACTGTGAAACAAGATACTCACTGCTCGAGAAAACTTGTTGCGCTTTGGAATGGGTTGCTCACCGACTAAGACAGTATATGTTGACTCACACTACCTTATTGATATCTAAAATGGATCCTATCAAATACATATTCGAGAAACCCGCTCTCTCCGGAAGAATGGTAAGATGGTAAATGGTCTTAACCGAATATGAAATTCAGTACACTACTCAAAAAGCAATTAAAGAAAGTGTACTAGCTGGTCAATTGGCTCATCAGGCTATTGACGATTACCAATCAATGAATTTTGAGTTTCCGGATGAGAATATTATGTTAGTAACTGACTGCGAACAACCTGGATCGGATGAAGGACCTGAAAAAGGATCCTGGTGGACTATGGTCTTTAACAGAGCTTTCAATGCACTCAGCAATGGCATTGGTGATGTGATTATCTCGCCAGAGGCTTCCATATACCCTTCACTGCCAGACTATGCTTTAATTGTACCAATAATATGGCCGAGTATGAAGCATGCATTATGGGTATCAAGGCTGCTATTGATATGAGGATCAAGTTCTCACAAGTATACGGAGATTCACCCCTGGTGATCATCCAGGTGAAGGGAGAATGGGACATGAAGCATCATAATCTCATCCCATACCGAGAGCATGTATTGACATTGATCCCATACTTTGAAGAGATTACCTTTGAACATATTCAACGAGAATAAAATCAGTTAGCGGATGCGCTACCCCATGTCATCCATATTTAAGGTCAGATGGGATAATGAAGCCCCTCAGATCACTATTGAAAGATTAGACGAACCGGCACACTGTTATGAAATTAATACTGAGGGAGTAGAGGAAAAGCCTTGGTTCTACGAAGTGAAAAGGTACCTCGAGGCTCATAAGTATCCTGAGGGAGCATCCATCAATGTTAAGAAATTTCTAAGAATATTTTCTGCCAAGTTCTTCCTCAGTAATGGAATTCTCTACCAGCCCAACCATGATTCCACTTTACTTCGGTGTGTAGACAAGAGTGAGGTAGAGAAGATCATGGAAGATATGCACGAAGGTACTTTTGGCACCCATTCTAGTGGGCATACAATGGATAAAAATATCCTACAGGCAGGATAATATTGGTCCACTATGGAAGCATATTGTCATCGTCACTCCCGAACTTGTCATAAATGCCAAATCTATGCTGACAAAGTACACGTACCTTCGGTTCCTTTAAACGTCTTGACTGCTCCCTAGATATTTGCAATATGGGGCATTGATATGATTAGAGAGATTAGGCCTACCTCTTCCAATGGGCACCGCTTCATTCTTGTTGCCATTGATTACTTCACAAAATGGGTCGAGGTTGCTTCATTTGCTTTTGTTACTAAGTACGTCGTGGCCCGGTTCATCAGACATAATCTTATCTGTCGGTATGGTATCCCAGAAAGAATTATCACAGATAATGGTACCAACCTCAATAATACTATGATCATCGATCTTGTACGTAATTCAAGATCCAGCATCATAACTCTTCTCCCTACCGACCGAAGATGAATGGCATTGTGGAGGCCGCTAATAAGAATATAAATAAGATCATATAGAAAATGATAGTAACATATAAAGACTGGAACGAGATGTTGCCCTTTTCTCTTCATGGCTATCGTACCTCAGTATGCACATCAACAGGGGCAACCCCTTTTTCTCTCGTATACGGTATGGAAGCTATTTTACCCGTCGAAGTCTAAATCCCTTCCCTGAGAATCATGAAGGTTGCAGGTTTAAACAAAGACGAATGGGTTCAGACTCGACTTGACCAATTAACTTGATTGATGAGAAGAGGCTCACAATTGTGTGTCATGGTCAGATGTACCAGAAACGTATGATCAAAGCTTTTAACAAAAAGGTCAGACGTCAGGTGTATCAGGATGGTGACCTAGAAATTAAGCGCATTATCCTGCCACAAGGTGATCCCAGGGGCAAGTGGACTCCTACGTACGAAGGACCATTTATGATCAAGAGTGTATTTTCCGGTGGAGCTATGATATTAACCATCATGGATGGTGACGATCTTCCACACCCTGTGAACGCAGACACATTTAAAATATACTATGCATGAAAAGAGACCCGCTAGGTTGACTGGCCTAGGAAAAAATAAGGGCATCCCGGCGAACCAAAAGGGTTCGAGAAAAAATTAGGGATATATATATATATATATATATATATATATATATATATATATATATATATATATATATATATATATATATATATGAAAAAAAATCTATACACCCGACAAGTCGAAAACCTGAAAAGGAGGCTTGGGCAAAAAAAGGGTATCCCGGTGGACTGAAAACCCGAAAGGGAAGTCCGGGCAAAAATTAGGGATTAAAATCATACAACTATGTCATGTTGGATCACCTTACAGCAAAACTTCAGCATCAAATGTCAAATTCGAATGGTACTAATCAATCCAGTCAGCTTCGGTCAAGCAGCAAAGTGATGAGATGCCTAAAGATATAAAGACAATAGCATAATGGGAACCCAATGGGATTATTTCACATAGTTGTTTTCTATTTGTATACTACTTTGTATATCTTTCATTTTCGACGACATTCTCTTATTAGGATGTTCGTCTTCTTGTACAAAGACGCCTGTTATAAGCAGATTTCTTCAAATTAATACAAAACTATCTCTTTGAAAGTGCAAAACTGCTTGTTTTTTATTTTTCTATTTTGTTTGTAAAAACGTCCAGTGATTATTTTTGAGCATATGCATTTGAATATGATTACCGTTTACAAATACACGCATAAAAATAGAAAGACATTTGCTAAGGGTTTTAAGAATCGGGACAATGTCGAAAAGCCATCTACAAATCCCCACAGATACATTCACCAACAGGTACAGAGACAGAGACGTCCTCCCGCAAAGTCACCGCCATATCTTCAGCGTATAGCCTAATGATTTCAAATATTCCAGCATTTCTTAAACAGATCAAGAGTTTCAATCATCTCTCCGTCATCTTAGATCATTCCTCAGCATGGTCTATAAGTTTTCTTGGGCTCCCCAGTAGGGTTTCATAAAATCCCCAAGCAGTTTACGAAGTTTTCTTTCCTTAGTAGAGTTTATTTCTCGTTACGGAAATCCATCTCCCAGCAAATTTAACTTCAACTACATTCTTCATCCCCAACAACAGTCAGGGATTTATTTTCCCCAATTTTATGACACTGCAAAGGACAACTGATACATTCACATATTGCATTCATAGATCATTTTTACAAGCGTCATAGCATATACATACAAAATGCATATAGCACAGTCTCATTTATTTTGAGAACATCATTACCCAATGCATTTCATGCATCATGACATTGCATGCAGCTAACTCTTTACCTTTTCAGGAAAGATTAACAAACGAATATCATCAACAATTTTCAACAGTTCCAGATTAATTCCTAAAACCAGACAGGGCAACTATCTATAAACAACTGGTTGTAGATCAATTCCAGAAACAAGACGGGGCGACTATCTACAAGACCAGGTTAGATATTAATTCCTGAAACCAGAGAGGGCAACTATCTTAACAACCAACAAAATCAAGTTCCAGATTAATTCCCGAAACAAGACGGGGCAACTATCTAAAGTAATAACTCAACAATACGACCAGAGGACGGTTGATTCAATTTACTGCAAAGCCTAGATCCAACCAGATAACAGTTTAATTTCAATTTACTACGAAGCCTGGAATCCGACTAGATTGTAATTCACTTCATTATCACATCTAAGTTATTGCAAATCCTAGAATCTGACCAGATAGCAATTAACTTCTATCCTTTCAAGAAAATTACTGCGAAGCCTGGAATACGACCAGATAACAGTTTAACTTCGTTTTTTCTGCAAAGCCTAGAATCCGACCAGATAACAGATTAATCTCAGTAAGTTATCATGAAGCCTGGAATCCGAGTAGATAGCAATTAGCTTCTCCCTTTGATCTAAGTTACTACGAAGCCTGGAATTCAACCAGATAACAGTTTAATCTTAAGCAAGTTACTGTGAAACCTGGAAACCAATCAGATAATAGTTAATTTCATATTCCCCAGTAAGTTGCTGTGAAGCTTGGAATACGGCCAGATAACAGTCAACTTTATTATCCTCAGCAAGTTACTGTGAAGCCTGGATTTCGACCAGATAACAGCTAACTTTCATTCTCCATAGTCAAATAATAACTTCCCAGAAGAGCAATGGATAACTAAAACTCATGAACTCTATTCTCCAACACATCTGCTAAGATACAATCGGACACAAGCTCATTCTAGTATACTTCTCATACGAAGTCAGACAAAGATACCTCTTATGGCTTAGGGTAAATCGACCAAAGATTTATTCTGATACTTCTTCCAGTTTGAAGTCAACCTTTATTTTGGATGGCATATATAAGCCCATCTCCAACGACTCTCAGTCACCTATCCAAATGTCACCTTCTAAGTCCATTCAAGCATACTATCAGCTGACAACGTTACTCCGTACAGTGGCGAGCGCAAATTTCTGGGCACTTTAGTGTTCAATCATCTTCCACCTTCAGATCACGAAAGGAATACAAGCCAATCTCAAATCCTCAGGTTTAAGATGACTGGACAGGGCAAGTTGTTGTACCCCAAAATTTTCCCTCTCATCTTATTCAAAACATACTCCTAGAGGTCTCCAAATGCTCAAGGTTGAGCAGGAATTGATCAGACATATTCTCCTCCTGAGCAATAGACTTCCAACTAGGGTTTCACTTTTCACCAAGAAGTTTGGTTTCCAAAGGCCTCAAGTGATCTCCATGGTTCCTAATATATCCTCAAGGATGTCCATGCCAAGTTTCATGCCTTGCATCATAAGTTTTCTCAATCAATGGCTCAAATGTTTGAAAATCAACTGTATTAGGTCAAAAGTCAACTATGGCCAATGTACAGTCAAACTTCAAGATTTTTTTGTCAAAATCAAGATTTTTAAGTGATATTTATCATTTTATTAAGGGTTGGTCATGATTCTTCAAGGAATGCTCTCAAATCAACCTGAATCCAAAAGTGAAAAATTAGGGTTTCCTAGGAAAAGTCAACTGAACTTTGACCAGGCATAACTTTCACATGCTTCATCCATTTTTCCGCAACCAAATCTCATTGTGAAGAAAATTTAATTCCCTACAACTTTTATTATTCCCTCAAGTCCAAGAAATGTATCATTGGAAAGATATGAGCCAATATATTACAGGTCTTTTTGAAAGCCAACAAAAAGGCATTTTTTGTCAAGGCAAGTTACATCAAGATAATTTCTCCAAATGCAAAAATGGCCAACATTGATATTATAGCGGACATATTAAGCTTTATAAAAAGTAAAAGATCATTCTCAAAAGATTAAAATTGAGCAAGTTATTATCAGTGCAAATTGGGCAAATTGGTGAAAATGCAAAAGGTCAACTTTGAGCAAAAATGCATTTTTAAGTTCATAGACCTATTTTTTGAGATTCAAACATGCGTATGTCTTACTCAAGGAATCCTAAATGCACTCTCACCTTGCTTTTCATTTTCCTATATTTTATTCATATTTATTTTTGTTTTTATGAAATAAATACAAAATAAAATGCATAAAATAATAGATCAATGGTTTGGACATATAGGCTAGTATGTTGGGTCAGCCTTGGGCCCATAAATTCATGCAAGACTGTCCAGGTTCATTGAAAAACAGATTTTACAAGAATCTCTCAAATAAGGACACTTTTTCAAATTTAATTTTGGTGTTTAAACCATGTCTTAATGGGATGATTTCTTTCCACATTTCCAGCTTCCCTCGATCCAATCTAAAGACTCCATCACGTTCCTGAAGACACCAGGAGTCTATCCCTGCAATTTTCAAAGCTCATAGCACCCTTAAACACCTGGATCATGTGTCACCGGTCAAACAAGGTTTGTTATATTTGAAACTTTAGATTTATGTGTTGTTGATGTTTTTAATGGTTTGATTTGTGTTCAGCATGTCCATTAGAGCAGGTGGAACGTATAGCATGAGAACTTTAAGGCTTAATCGTGTGATACCATTGTTATGGCATCACAAACTGAAAGTTTCACAACTCATAACCTAGGAACTTTCAGACCAAATAAATATCACCATTGAATTTGTAGACCCCAAATTAGGGGGTAGGGTCGTTTTCGTTCTTGTTATGCTTGATTTTCGCAGATTAGAGATTTTGAGCAGTCGAAAGGGATGACCGGAGCCACCACTCCCTGTGGCTTTACCGGTGTTGACGCCTACGTAGATGGACGGAATAAAATGATTAGTTTGTTTAAATGCTTGGACCCCACTGAAGCGTGCGTGTTTGACAACTCAGCAAATTAACATGTTTTACATTATATATTTTTCATTGTGTTTATACTCCCGGATGTAAGGTCGTCCCAACGGTTGAGTGTGTATGTGTTAAGGCGTTATGTGTGTGCAAGGGCAGGGGTTCGATCCCTTCCTCTTGCATAATTTTTTCTAATTATTTCCTTGTAGATCCAATGTAACCAGGACGTATGCGTGCACCATTTGTCAGCAGATTTCCACCATTGGATGTTAACACAGACAGATCCAGCGCTCCAGATGTGTGTCCCCATAATATACCCACCAGAGTTATTCACACCAGATCAGGCCAGCTTTTGGGTTCGTCCATTATTGTGCCCAATGAAATTTCAATCACATACCCCTCATTCTACTTCATACATCAGGCCCAAATTCTTTCTTTTTGCTTTATTTAGTATTTTCTTTTTTTAATCATTTTTAATTGTAATCATAAAAAAAAACATAAAAAATCATAAAGTAGATTTAGTTTTTTTTAATAAAACTTAATTTTCATAAATTAATTTAGTTAATTATTTTGACTATTTTCTTTAATTTAAAATCAATTAGAACTAGGATTTAATTAATTTCAAATCTTTTCTCAATAATAAAAATACAAAAAATATTAGAACTAGTTTATTTCTTATTAAGTTAATTTTATTATTCATTTTTAATAATTAATTAGACCTAGGGGATTTTCTTATTTTTTAATAAAAATATGTTTCTAAAACAACAACAAAAATTGTCTTAATGTCCTTAGAACATTTTGGGTTTTTAGACGTTCTTTTTATTCCTTGCGCATTTGTTACTATTCATATTATTATTGTATTTGCCCCCCCCCCCCCCCCCCCCCGGTTTGTAATAATTAAGAACTAGGACTTTACTTACTGTCTTTTTCCCCCTTTTTGACTTGTATTTTCCCCTGCCCGAAGCCATATAATAGCTAGTTTAAATTCCACACTTTAATTTTTTGCACTGATATTGAACTGTTAGATGTATGCCTAATAGGATTGCATGGCAATAATTAAAAACAAACGTTAGCAAACCTAACACCAAAGATAAATAACTAAAACACAACATACTCGCACATGCGCACCTCTAGGGTATTCCCACTTTGGTTGTCTTCGGAATAAAACGGTCACAATTCTCGAATGTAAAAGATTTTAGTGGCCACCCTTTGGTTTAAAAGATCATAAGTCCCTCAATGACCCTTTCGATGTTGCATAGGTAAAATGATCTTAAAACTCTAGGGTAATTACTAAGATATCTTATTAGTTGCCTTTGTGACCGTACGACGACCCTCAATTGTCCCTCAAACATCCAACGATAGGGCTACCTACTCACTAATAGTAGTATAGCATTGTCTAAAGGAAAAGAGGAAAAGAACAAACCTTTTTGAGTAGGTAGATAGTTCTTGGATGCTTGCTCAAATAAAACAATTTTCCATACATACACTCTTTTCTAAAAATATATATTTTCAAAGAAACTTTGTATACGTTCTCCACGACACGAGAAACATTACAAAGTTCGCCGCACTAAGGCATCTTTTCAAAATACTTTTTCAAACACACAAACACAAGGTATTTTCAAATGAGCTAGCATCTAAGAGCCCATAGATAACTACGGATGGAAAGGGTGCTAACACCTTCCCTTTCCATAATCTACCCCCCTTACTCAGAAATAATCTCGAAAGGTCTTTTTCTATTCTTTTCACCCTTTCCTTTGTTGGATAAAAGAAAAGTCGGTGGCGACTCTTGCTAACCGCAACATTTGTGATAAAACGCAAAAAACCAGTAAAGTCAGTTCTTCCACCGTATTACAATATGCATACAAAATGCATACAACATTCTCATTTATTTTGAGAGAATCATTATGCAATGCATGCATTATGACATTGCATAAAACTAACTTTCATCTTTTCAGGTAAAGTCCACAAACTGACAAAAATCACCAGTAACTTTTAAACAGGTCAAAGATTAATTCCCAAAACAAGAAGGGGAAACTATCTATACGACCAGGCGATATGAATTCCCGAAACAGGACGGGTTTACCAACCCAAAAGCGGGTCAAATATTAATTCCTGAAATAGGACAAGACAATTATCTATACGACCAGACAGTATGAATTCCCGAAATAGGACAAGTTTACCAACACAAAAGCGGGCCAAAGATTAATTCCTGAAACAGGACAGGGCAACTATCAAAATGACTAGGCGGTATGAATTCTCGAAACAGGACGGGTTTACCAATGAAGAACAGACTGCAGATCAATTCCTGAAACAAGACGGGGCGACTATCTGCATGACCAAACGATTTCCTCTAGAGACTGAATTCTGGCGAGCATTTTCCTTTTGAAAAACATTCTTCACAGTCAGAAGTAGACTCATTCTGATACTCCTATCAATAGTTACTTTGGATGGCATCTGTAAGCCCATCCCCGGAGACATTCTATCACCTCTCCTAATGGCATCTTTAAGCCCATTCAAGTAATATTATCAACCAATAGCGTTACTCCATGCATCGGCGAGTGCAAATTTCTAGGCACTTAGGTGTTCAATCCTCTTCCACGTTCAGATCACGAATGGAGGACATGCCAATCTAACTCTTCAGGTTTAAGAAGATTGAACAGGGGCAGCTGTTGTACCCCAAAATTTTCCCTCCAATTATCCAAGACATTCTTCTAGGGTTCTAAATTGCTCAAGGTTGCTCAAGAATTGATCAGACAAATTCTCTTCCTAATCAGTTGACCTATAACTACGGTTTCACTTTTCTCAAGGAAATTTGAGCTTATAATACCTCAAGTGGATTTCATGGTTCCTCATATGTCTCAAGGAATGCCCATGCCAAATTCTAAGCCTTGCATCACAAGTTTGCTCAACCGAATGCTCAGATGACTGAAAATCAACTGTGTTAGACAAAAGTCAATTGTGGTCAACATACAGTCAAACCTCAAGTTTTTTGGACAACATCAAGATTTTGAAGTCACATTCATCATTTGACCAAGGGTTGATCATGATTCATCAAGAAAACTCAAGATTCATCAAAAGTTAAAAGTTACCAAATTAGGGTTTTCTTAAGGGGAAGTCAACTGAACTTTGACCAAGCACAACTTTCACATGCTTCATCATATTTTTATCAACCAAAGCTCATTTTTAAGGAAATTAAATACTATACAACTTTGTCTCTCTAAGCTCAAGTCCAAAAAATGCTTCATTTGAGAGATACGAGCCAAAACATTACAGGTCATTTCAAAAGTCAACAAAAAGATACTTTTTGTCAAGGAAACTTACATCAAGATAAAGTCTTAAAATTCAAAAATTATCAACATAGAGATTGTGGAGAACGTCTTGGTATTTCCAAAAAGTCCAAGATCACTTTCAAATCATAAAAATTGAGAGAGTTATGATTGGTGCAAGTTGGCCAATTTTGAGAAAATGCATGAAATCTAAAGTGACCAAACTTGGGATTTTGGGATAGTGGGCTTATCTTTCAAAGTCCATGCGTGTATTAGGCCTTATTATGAACCTCATGACTTATTCATACACCCCATGGTTTTTTATTCTTTTTTATTTATTTATTTATTTAAATTCAAAATTAAAAAATATAAAACCAAGGCTTTCATGTCAAGGTCCAATCCCAATCCCTTTTGACCAAATTCAAGCTGTATATATTCTTATTATTTCAGACATGAGAAGCCACGAAAAACCTTGCAAGAAACACCATTCCAAAATCTCAAAAATTCTCAAAAATTAGGGAAAATCAAGAACCCTAGTTGTAGCCACTTTCAAAGCAAACCAATCTTTCCAATCAATCTCTGAAGTATTGTAGGGTAAGAATGGATCAATCTTGAGGATCCAAAGGGCCTGAAACAAACGACCATACATCACCATTTTGCCATTCTTGCATGAATTTATACTTTTGTTTTCTTTACATTTTAATGAATACTAATGATATTAATTTGTTTATGAGATGTATTAGTACAGGATAGGACCATTGCATGATCCCCGTAATGGTTGAATCATGAATTGCCATGCTTGGTCTGTTTCATGTTATTTTCGTCATATCTCACAATACAGCACGATCTGGCCAAAACTAATATTTCCATTGAGTTCGCGAGGCCTGAATTAGGGGGTTAGGGTGCCCTTGAATCACTGACTGTGTTTATTTTGCAGGGACAAAAAACGAGCTTGCCGGAGAAGACGATCGGAGCTAGGGCTCAAGCGCTTCTCCGGCCTAGTTATTTGAGTTTATTATTTGTTTATTTATTGTCACTTAGGTATCGGATGAAACAACCACCCCAGTGGCAAGCGTGCGCATGATAAGGGATTTGTGTACTAAGGTGTGGGTTCGATCCATTCTTTTGGAATTTTATTTTTCATAATTTTCCAATTCTTGCAGGTTTGTTACATGTTGTGTTGCGCGCATCCTTCTAACACAGGCGCGCACATGGCGCAGTGGCAAGGCAGGTAGTGGAAAAGGCTAAAGGCGTGGGTTCAACACTCACCCCTGGCATTTTGCTTGATTTTATTTCTAACTTGTTTCTTTCTTAACCCTAATATTTTTTAACCCTATTTTCACTTAATCATAAAAACAAAACCCTTTTTTACAAACCCTAATTATTTAGGTTTTAGTTTTTTTTAATTAATTTAATTAATTAACTCTTTTTTTAATTAAAATTAATTAGGTTTTTTAGGTTTTTCAATTTTTTTAATTAAATTTTTTATTATTATTAATTAAAATTAATTAGGTTTTTAGGGTTACTTAATTATCATTTTTTTCATAAAAAAATCACTAAGAATATTTTCCTTTTCTATTTTTATCTTACTTTTTATATTTCTTAGATTTACTGTATAAGTTTCACGAATGTAATAGCCTAGATTTTATTTTCCGCTCTTTTTTATTATTATGTAATTGCTCCGAGATATAATAGTTGTAGGTTTTAATTTCCGCATTTTATTTTCTCACATCTCTATTATGTATCTGTCCCAAGGACATTTAATAATGTAGGAACTTTACTTTCTTGACTTTACTGTTTTTTATACTTGCTATTACTACTTGGTAACTAGGGCTTGTATGACAAGATAAAAACCCAATCGATAGATAACCTAAATTCAAGACTAAAATAACTGAAATTAACACACTTGCACACTCACACCTCTAGGGTAACCTCTCTCGTCACCTTCAGAATAAAACGGTCATGTCCCTCGAAAGTAGGCACGCTTTAGCAATGTCCCTCAAATAAAAGATCATAGTCCCTTAATGACCCTTCGATGTTGCCTTTCGATGAATGATCTAGTCCCTTATGAAAATTGCTAAAGCGTCCTTACAAGTTACCTTCGATGATCGAATGATGACCCTACACCTGTCCCTTCATATCCAACGATAGAGCTTCCTGCTAACTAATGGTATGGATAGCACTATCTTAAGGAGAAGTAAAAGTACAAGAACGATCTTGAGTGGGTAGAATTATTAATCGCTTGCTCACAAATTTCTCAAAAACAAAACATTTCACAAACACTTTCAAATATATTTTTAAAACACTTTGTACGCATTCTTGAGGACTGATACAAGAATAATTACAAAGTTCAAAATTCAAAATATTTTTCAAACACACACAAAAAGCAAATTTTTTAAAGTGAGCTAAGCGATTAGGAGCCCGTAGATAACTACGGATGAAAAGGGTGCTAACACCTTCCCTTTTCATAACCTACCCCCCGAACTCAAAATCTTAAAAGGTCTTTCCTTTTCTTTTCACCCTTTCCTTATTGGATAAATAAAGTTGGTGACAACTCTAGCTATCCACAACATTTGCGATAAAACGCAAAACAAGTCAGTTCTCCCACCGTATTACACTTCCATTTGTATAATCAATCCCCGAACTTTAGATCTCTTCAAATGCAATGTATTTTTATTTACTTTTAGAATTGCACTTACTTTGCATATTTATGAGTTTTATGTCGCACTTTTCTCTTTTCTCTTGGAAATAATAAATCGCGATGGTGACTCTTTCTTATTTGCGATTCAATTTAATTAATAGCTTGATCTCTAATTTTCACCGCTACAAATAGCAAGGGTAATTTGATTACGGGATGGGATTCTGTGAACCATATGATACTACCCAGCATAATGAGATACAAACAACCTTTGGTCGAAGTATCACGATGTTGGAACACAGGTTCAAAGAAAACACCCTATATTCTCAGTTGGTCGGTAACATCTCTCGGTCAGCTCTGAATTACATTTTTCACGAAGCCAAACGAGCTTCTAATATAGGTTCAGACAACTTAAAGTGTGGTTGCACAACTGTGAAAACATATGGATTCTCTTTTGCTTGTGTCATATCTAAGAAGATGGAAGTTGATTGTCCAATACGTATGGACAAGGTCTCCAATCATTGGAAGAGACTCAATTTTGAAGATGACAGTAAAATGAAAGACAATAAATCTAGTATCTTTATCTTGACTGAATGGGAAGCGATACAAGAAAGATTTTTGAAAGTCGATGCATTCACCAAACTCCATATCAAAGAGCAACTGAGGAAAATTTCATTCTCGGAGACCATTGACTTGAAACCACCCTCTTAACTGGTAAAAACTAAAGGGACGCCTAAAATGGTGAAACTAACATCGGGCCGCAATTCAACAACGAGGAGCCCTTCATATTTTGAACATGTTAACAAAGTTTTTCCTGATTCACCTACTCTAAAATATTAGTAAAGTGTTTTCAATGGAGCTTGTATTAGCAAACCACCTCCTACACCGACTACACCAAAAATACCATTCATAGAGGAGATGTCAGTTTTTATGCACAAGTACATTGAACGGATCATCAATGTCAGTGGTGACAATAATTGTGGTATTCAGGTTGTTTCTGGTTTACTGGGTAAAGGGGAAGACGATCACCAACTTGTTTGCGATACTCTTATCAGAGAGTTAAGGAGAAGTAGAGAATTATACAAACGGGTGTTCGGGACTAATAAGAAAGTTCAAGAGATTTATGGCGCGCTAGTACCTTGCGTCAGTGGACATTCGTCGGAGCATGAATGGATGCGCTTCCCTGAAATGGGTTGTCTCATAGAAAGTGCGTATGAGAGGGTGTGCATTAATCTTACAAGATACGGTTTCTCGGAAACTTTTTTTTCTATTTCACACTGCTCGACCGCTAAATCCCAATGATCGTATCATTTGTGTTGGGTGGGTTTCAAATCTGCAGCATTTTGTTCAAGTATATTTGAAATTGGGATGCCCAATACCACTTACATAACTGGAGTGAGTGAATCATTACAAAATCCCTTCTGAGACTTGGCAGGACTAATTTATTGAAAGGATGCAAGACTACGACAAGTTGAATAAAATTGAAATAGAAAAAAATAGGGAAAAGTCAAAAGAGGTAGCACCTGTGGATTTGTCCGACGATAATTATTTTGGATCATTTTAGTTAGGTATCATTTTATTGTATATGTCATTTTGTCAATGTATTATGCTGTGGAATATAGTCATTTTGTAGTTTGACCAAAAATATTATCTTTCAATACATGTATTATGGTTTTGTTTCTATTCTGGTTTTCAGTCTCAGGGGACTTACCAGAAATATATTTCCAGTGCGTATTAGGGTGAAACCAGAAATTAATTTCTGGTTTATACTATCACATGATAGGATTTGTAAGGTCCATGTTTGCCTTCAACTACTACAAATAACCTCACTTGGCATATTTTTCATACCAAAATACCAAAAACCAGAATGAACATTAAATGACATGTTAGAAATGTCAACTTTACTGGCAATACACCATCACAAGAATTTAAGTTCATCGAGTACATCCCTCTTGAAGATCTGCAAGATATATTGCAGGACCTGCTATCTTACAGCGACAATCGTAAAGTTGTGAAGATCGAGTACCGTTCGCCATGCGTTGACAAAGATGGGAAGCTTGTGTTCATCAACGGTGAGTTGAGGAACAACGTTAATATACGGGCTATGTGACATACTTTTATCTATTTTTAAGCGAAAGTTCTGATCGAGCTCGACTGTTTCGAGATCGGTAGATGATATTATCAAGATGTTGCAACATACACCTGGATGTTGAAGTGTAATGTTTGATGTATGTTTCAATCCTTAACGTATTACCTATTTTATTATATAAATTGCATTTTGAATTTGCGAAATTGATATTATTCAAAGCTGTTTTTTTGTTCTATATTCCGCATAATACCGAAAATGCAAGTTCAGGTACAAACCAAAATTTAATTGGTTTCCTCGATAACACTTTGGTTGACGACGTCGAAGTTATAGCAAGTTACTCATTTCCTTCCAAATAACAATAACAATGTTAATTTTCGCTTACGTGGCAAATGGCGTGTAACATTGAAATTCTTCAAACTTCAATCTCTTATTCGCTCCAACAATAAGAAACAACAATGATGGATCATCAGGAATTGGCAAGGGTAGTTATCAGCGATAACAAAGACGAATATTTTTTATTTCCCCCAATTAATCACGAGAATCTCAATCTCTTAACAATTCACCAAACCCCATTTTCCTCTGATTGTGACAAGTGGGGTCAATATTCTTCTCTCTCCCCACCGCTCGATTCTAGCCTCCAGAAAGGTGGGTGGATGAGCATTGGCTTCCAGATCTTGCGTTCCAAGTTCTTTTCCATGGTTTCCTCTATTCGGAACCCTGGAGGGGCAATTCGGTCATATGGGTTACCAGCGGCCATGGTGGTAATCATAGTCGTGATGTTGATGAAGAGGAAGGAGAGTAGGAGGAACCTCACACCCAATGAGTCTCGTATTCTTCAAATCATTATGGAGAAAGATGAGGTTCGTTCTAATTCTATTTCTTTTCTTTTTTGCATTGTTATCTTACCATTGATTTAATAAGTAACCCTATCTTTGGATGTAAAAGGGACGAGCGTGGGTCATCGTATAACCATGATTAGCAATGTTGCAAGGTATCTTAGCATTTTTCTTTCGGGACTAAGATCATTTTGAAAGGAAACTTTTGATAGCGTCATCGAGGGACTATGATCTTGTATTTTGCTTGTCTTTGCTAAGATACCTCACATGCGTAATATGGTCATTTTGTAAGGCAACCAAGTGGATTTACCCTAGGGGTGTTTTTGTGTGCAAGTGTATTGGTTTTCATGCTTTGTTTTTGTCTTGATTAGGATTTTCTATTTGTTGGTTTTAGTCTTTCCATACAAAACCCTAATTACTAGCATTTGTATATAAAACATTTAAATTGCGGAAAGTAAATTTACTACACTATTACATCATTTGGAGATGGAGTGTATAAATTTACAAATGGGGGTTGCAAGAATTTAAACCTAATTATATATTACAACCATATTGAAATTTGAATAATGTACAAGACTTTGATGATTACATTATAAGTGCGCAAAAATATACAAAGAAATGTAAAATGAAAATAAATTTAAAAGAGAATTGTTTGTACAATTTTTTGGATGAAAAGATTTTAATATAATTAATTAATTTAGCAGAAATGCGGGCAATTTAAATAAATCTAAATTCTAAATCAAATGAATATAAAAGTCTTAGTCTAAATTAATTTAAGAAAAGAAAATTAGATAGTTTAAAAAAGGTATTTTAATATTCTATCTATGATAAAATAAGAAATAAATAAAATAATAATAAAATATAAAATGGAAAAGTTTTACTATAATTATTTAGAAAAAAAAAAAAAATATATATATATATATATATATATATATATATATATATATATATATATATATATATATATATATATATATATATATATATATATATATATATATATATATATATATATATATATATATATATATATATATATATATATATATATATATATATATATATATATATATATATATATATATATATATATATATATATATATATATATATATATATATATATATATATATATATATATATATATGAAGAAATAAATAAATGAAAAGTAAGATAAAATAAAAATAGAAATATAAACTAAAGGGTGTAAAATAAGTAAAACAGTCTTGAAAAATTAAAGCCCAAGCTATTTTTGTGTGCAAACAGAAAATAAAATAAAAATGGGATTGGGCTTGCGTGGTTGGAAAGCAAATAGGGGGTGTGCGTGAGGAAAAGGAGTTATTGGGCCTGAAACCTAAGCCCAACTGCAAAGCAAATGACAAAAATAAATAAATAAGTTAAAATAAAGTCACAGGGGGAAGTTTCGAACCCCTTCCCTTGTACTTGTCAAGCATTGCTTTCACCACCGCGTTGTATTGTCTCATCTATACATAGTATAACTTAAATAATATATGAAAAGAAATGTCAGGTTTTTTTTTTAAATAAAAAAAATATATGGTGGACTTGGGCTGAACTGGGTTGACCCAAGACCCACCTTTTTATGACGAAACAAAAACAAAAAGGGTATGTAAAACCATAAACTCAAAGAGGCAACGCCTCCTATCTTCCTCTCTCTCTCACTGCCTCGCGATTTCCGTCTTCTCCTTCTTTTATTCCAGTTTCAACTTTAAATTTTATTTTTATTCTGAGTTTCTAACTGATGTTCGCATGTCTTTTTTTACAGTAAATCAAAAAGTTGCTAGAATCGGAAGAGAGAAGGAGAGGGAGGTTTTGTGTGTTTCGGGTTTTACCAACTTGGTCTTGGGTGAGATCCTTCTTTTTTCCTCTTGCTCTTTTTACCGAATTTCTGAAGGGGTCTGGATTTTGAGGGAAATGATGATGAAAAATATTTAGGTTTTTGTGTTCTATTGGTTGATGTGATTCTGTATATGTATGTTGCTTTTAGAAATGGAAGAGGGTTTGTTGGCTTGGTTAGTTGCTGTGTATATTTTTTACTATTTTGCTGAGAGAAACAAATTTGAGGGGAGGATGATGTTGAGGTTTCGGCCTCTATATGTTTTCTATGTATGCTCTCTCTCTTCTCTTGTGAATCGTGGCTCTGCTTCTTATACTATGATTTGCTTTTGCTCCTTTTTTTCTAAGATATCTTTCTACTAATTTTGTGAGTTTCAATTGGATTTGATGGCTCAAATTTTGTACTTGGTGCTTTTACTGATTTTGTGGCTTTGCTTGTTGCTTTGATATTGCATTTTCCTGGCTTTTGTACCTTATTGTACTGTTGTTGTTAGATTTTGTACAAGTTTCTGTACTTTTGCTGGTTTGATATTTTCTGTGATGCTAGTTCTGACTTTTCTTGATTTGAAGCAACATGAGGCTTGTTATTTGCTTGCTGATTTGATATTTTCTGATTTCCTCTTTATCTTTTGTGAACCCACTTGGTGATTTGCAAAAGACTGGTTCTTTTGAAATTCTAGTTTGTCTTGTTTGTGAACCAAGCTTGTACTTTGTGATTTGCAAACGGAAAATTCCCAGGCCAATGATTAAACAAGAATTGTATGAGGCTTTTAATTGTTTAAATCATGTTGGGCTTAAATCTGTTGGGCTTGAACTTGTGTTGGACTTGAAATTCTGTTTGCACTATTGTGAACCAATTCCTTTGAGATTTGCAATAGAATTTTAGCCTATGATAAAACTAAAATTGTTTAAGCCTTTAGAACACAAAACCTTTCTTTTCTGATTCAACAAAAACCACGCTAATGATGAATTGAATTTGTTTACAATTTATTCTTTTTTTGAATTTGCTTGATCACTAACTCTTTTTTCCTTTTTTTTGTTTCATGTTTTATGAGCTTGGAAAGGTGATGAAGGAGGACTTGAAGGATATGGAATACTTGAAGGAGCAAGAATAATGAAGAATTCCTTTTTCTTTGTATAGAAAAAAATGGGAAAATTGTAATTTGTTCTAATTTTTTTGTAGTTGAAGATGTATGACTTTGTCACTTCTTTGGAATAAAACATGAAGTCTTGTAATTTTTCCCTTTGGTAATTAATAAATCTTTAGACCATTTGGAACAAGTATGAAACTTTATAGTCATTTAAGATCTATTAATATCAAATGGAAACTTTTCATCTTTGAATTTTGGTTCCAAATAGATATGGCCACTTGCCTGAAGAATATGATTTAGTTTCTTGAATTTCAAGCAATCACAAAGTGATCGAATAAAATAAGAACCTTGTACTCTAATAAACATTCTTAAACAAAATAAATGTCTAAGAATTCAAATCCAAATTGGTTAACTCAAACCCAGAGCCATGGTCATCCAAATGACAGTTCTAATCTTCAATTCTTGTCTAAGTCAAATTGGTAATCAAATTGAGTTCGCACGTCACGCTTGATTAAAATGGGACTTCATTATCTTAACAAAGCATGATTTAAGACCATTCGTCAATTTTTAACAAACTTCAGCAATTTGTGGTTAAGAACATTCAGAATCAAACAAATGACTTGCGACTAATCGATAACTTTCAAAGTCTTCCAAACACAATTTTCTTTTGATCTAAGAAGATAAACTCGTGAGCGACATCACTTATGACCACACGCAGAAATAATCATTTCAAGATCTTTTAATTTGAGGAAATCACAATTATTAGAAATAAGACGACAATTACTTAAAATTAGGTCAAAGTCCATGATGCCACTTCTAACGTATTCAAATTTTGGTGATCTTCTACACGTGATCAGCTCTTGATTTGTGAAGACAAAATGGAAGTGACATTAAGGAGAATCTTACGCAAAAATAATTGCTCAAAAATATGAAATAATAATGAAGTTATAATCGTTTGAACTTGCTCTCGCAAAAGGTCGATTTTTGGGTCAATGTAATCATTTTCAGTTATCTGAGCCAACGGCTGAGCAAACTTGTAATGTAAAATTTGAAAACTGACTTAAACATCCTTGAAGAGATAGGAAGACCTATGAAGACCATTTGAAACCTTGAAAACTCAATTTTCTCTGAGAAATACCAAACCCTAATTATTGATTTGCCGCCTAGGAAAAGAATCTGTCTGATCAACCTTTGAGCCAAATTGAATATTCGAGAAACCCTAGGATAGTATCTTGTATAAAAAATGGGAGGGAAAATTTTGGGGTACAACAATAATCATGTTAAATTTATGCATGATATTTTTGGTTTAAAATTTTCCTTTTGTGTCTGTGTTTGTGCTACAATAGTATCAGAACCTTCTTGTTCTAGACATTTCAAATCTGTGCCAACAAGCACAAAATGTTCAGAAAGAGGTTTTGATTTGAAATTTAGAGTCTCATCAATTTTCTTTGATGGTCCTGAATGTCCCAAACCTCTGCTTCCATTTCTACTAACTCCATAGATCATTGAAGCCATTTTGCTTCTATCTATGCTCTTAGCTAGGAATGTTGAAAAGCTCTATCGTATCTGATTACTTCATCAGTAATATATGTGGTAGAGATTATCTTTTCTTCCAACCTAGAAACTTTACTTCGAAACATTTTGCTTCATTAGTAAAGTTTTCAAAAGTAGCTATAAACTTCTTTTTCAAAGTTTTGTATTTACTTAGAAGAGTTTGATAATTTCTCACCATTTCAGAAAAACAAGATTCAAGTTGAAAATGAGAAAGAGAAGAAATCACCTCAGCTTCATCTTCGGAGTCTGACTCATCATCTACTGTCAGCTCACATTCTGATGCTTCTTCATTTGTGCTGGTTCTAGCCATGAGTGCCACGTTTGCATGCTCTTCATCAAAATCTCCATCTTCTGATTTTGAATCATCCCATGTTTCCATGAGACCCTTCTTAGCTTTGTAAGCCTTCTTAGGCTTCTTGTCTTTCTTGAGTTTTGGGCAATCATTTTTGTAATCTTCAGGCTCGTTGCACTCATAACAAGTAACTTCTTTTCCATAAGCATTTTTCTGACCAGAAGTAGATTCACCTCTTCCATAAGTCCTTCGTTGACTTTTGAACTCGCTTTGTATATGCTTCCATATTTGATTGATTCTTATGGATATTAACGAAAGTTCTTCGTCATCTGAATCTTTTTTAGATTCTTCTGATTCTTCCTTAGCTTGATAAGCCTTGGTCTTTCCAGACGTAGACTTTAGAGCAACTGATTTTACCCTCTTCTAAGGTTCATCTTGATCAAGATCTATCTCATGACTTCTTAAAGAACTAATAAGTTCCTCAAGACTCATGTTGTTCATATCCTTTTCCAATTTTAAATCAGTTACCATTGGTCTCCATTTTACATACAAACTTTTGATAATCTTCTTAACATGATCTGCTGTGGAGTAACCTTTATTTAGAACCTTAAGTCCTGCCACAAGAATCTAAAATCTTGAAAACATTGTTTCCACAGATTCTTCGTCTTCCATCTTGAAGACTTCATATTTTTGAATTAAGGCCAGATCCTTTGTGTCATTTACTTGTGCATTTCCTTCATGCGTCATCTGAAGAGAATCAAATATAGACTTTGCAGTCTCTCTATCTGTGATCTTCTCATATTCATTGTATGAAATAACACTAAGCATAATAGTTCTTGCTTTATAATGATTCTTGTAAACTTTCTCTTGTGCTTCTGTCATTGCACATTTTTCAATCTTCTGACCTTTATCATTTATTGGGTGAGTGTAGCCATCAACTACCGAATCTCATAAATCAAAGTCATATGCCAGAAAGTAACTTTCGATTCTATCCTTCAAATAATCAAATTTCTCCCCATCAAACATATGAGGTTTTGAACTATAGTGATCTCTATCATTATCCCTATTATCAATAGTGGAAGTAGGTGTAGTCATTGGTTTTTCACACACACTGGATCGATACTAAACATTTTTAAATGTCGATAAAAGTGCAAACTTTTATCTCCTCAGAACTAGGCTCTGATACCAATTGAAGGTGTGAAAAACAAAAGAAAGTGGGGTTTGAATTGGGTTCTTAAATAAAAAAATTTCTTTTAAAAATATTCCCCTTTAATTAAAATACTTTTTCCTCCACTCTTGATAATAACAATAATTAAGAACAAGAAGTAAAGGACGAGGTATGTTTATACTAGTTTACTTGAAAACTATCAAGCTAGTCCAGTCCATCCGCCAAGGTGATTTCGCCTCACTCAATCGAGGACTTAATCCAATAATCCAACTGATTATTATAGTGCATAAGCTACCCGCAAGTGACTAACAACCTCTAAGACACACAAGTCCTAAACTTCTTAAGGATACAGACCTAACTGGTCCCTTAAAATAAAACCTCTAAGGCACACTAGTCATAGACTTCTTAAGGATACAGACCTAACCGGTCCCTTAAGGAAATCAAACCACCGTTTGAATACAAGTTTTGTTTACAATGATATTGCTTCTACACAAGCTGAATATGTAAACTATTTTAAGAATAATGACTTAAGAATATGAAAGCTATCAACATCGCTTTGTGCGTAGATATTTCGTTAAGTTGCAGTTTTCTCTCATAGTCTTCAAGCCTTTATATAGCCAATAAAATGATATATTCGTTGAGGGGTACTCTTTGGATTTACATAAACATTGGCAGCTTGAGCAATCATGTGGGGGACAAGATTTTGCAACACGTCCATCCTTTCATGGTAGTGGAATGAAAATTTTATCGTACCATGTACTATTTATACCACGTTAATGTTATCTTCTTTCCTTCCGCGTTTCACAGGCTTCTACGAGCATGAATTTAGAAGCGAGAAAATAATACAAGGTCATAAGAACTTCAAGTCTTCAGAAATATATCTTCAGAGTCTTTAGCACTTGGTCGTGAGAACCTTTTCTTAGAACCTTGGGTCTTTAGAACTTCAAGTCTTTAGAACTTCTGTCTTCAGAGTCTTTAGCACTTGATCTTTAGAACCCTTTTCTTAGAACCATGAGTCTTTAGAACTTTAAGTCTTCAGAGTCTTTAGAACTTGGTCTATCATAATCTTCAATGCTTGGTCCTTAGAACCCTTTGTCTTCTGAAACATTAGTCTTCGGCATCTAGACTTAAGTAGAAACTTTTGTCTTCAACTCTTCTGACTTGTTTCTTTATAACACGTTGTCTTCAGAAACATGAGTCTTTAGCATCTGGACTTCAGTAGAAACTTTTGTCTTCAAATCTTCTGACTGGTTTCTTTAGACTTCATATCAGAGCCTACACTTCAGAGTCTTCTGGGCGGTCTTTCTACTGTTCATCAGAACTTGTGTAGCGCAGAAGCAGAATTAATTCTCTTCTAATGTCTTGGTCATACCATCCATAAGAAGCATAACATGTTTGTTAAATACTAAAAAAATACAAACATTAGAGTATCAAAGTTGTTCATACAAATATACTCATTTTTTATCATCAAAACTCAGATAATATTGCAGAACCAAATCTTGTTCTTACAGTATAGAGGGAGAGACTTGTAAGGGTTTAATGGGTAAACCTCAACCATGGGAGCATGTAGAGCTGATGATCAATTTGGGGAGGAAGGAATCACGAAAGATAGTAAAGACATAATTTTAGGTTGTTGATTGAAAATTAATTTACATTATATCATCCAATGGGAATTTTGTCCATTGTTTTGTTGAGAACTTGGACTACATCTCTTCTTTTCAGGATGATTTTAGGCGTGATCAGAGCTATCAAAATAACTAGTTTGCATAGTTGGAAAAAATTATGGCTATGAACCCGATGAAAAGGTATGTGCAGAAAATGATTTGAGTTATTTTTCTATAGCAGAAATGTACTCCTCTATGTGTAATTTTTCTACGTATGAGAAAGATAATTCCTAGAAGCAAATTTGGCGGATTAAAGTCTCAGAATGCGTTAGGGTTTTTGTTTGGTTAGTCAAGCATGAGAGATTTCTTACAAATGTTAGAAAACATCGTATGGGGCTCGATATGAATACTTGTGAGTATTGTAATGGTTTCCCAGAAATAGTGTTGCATGTGTTGCGTGATTGTAAGTTGGCTAATCAGTTTTGAACTAGTGCAGTCACTACTTCGAAGCTTCGAAGAGATACCGCTTCTTTACCAGTAGTTTGCCGGATTGGATTAAAATGAATGTTAGAAGAGAGAGGAGTCAAGGATGGCCTGAGCATTGGGATAGATTTTGGACGACGGCTTGTCATTCGATGTGGATGTGGAGAAATAAAGAAAAACACGAGGAGGGTTTCGTAAGGCCCCATAGTCAGGTGGAGAGAGTGTGGAAGCTATTAAAGTATTATGGCATGTCAGAAGGTATCATGAAGGCTAATTGTATAGGGAGAGTTGCGATGTTGCATGTTCATTTTGAGTCTCCTAAGAATGGGGAATGTGCATTAACGTAGATGGTGCTTGTAAAAATGGCATTATTGGTTGTGGTGGTGTGATTCGTGGGGATGTGGGAGAATGAATTAGTGGTCTCTCCAAATTTATTAGGCTTGGGGATGCTTATCTTGTTAAGATCTGGGGTTTATACGAAGGGTTACAGCTTGCTAGGCGTCTGAATTTTAATAAGGTTGAAATTTGTGTTGATTCAATGGTAGTGGTGGAAGATATTAAAGGGAAGCAGAATATTCATAATAATGGGACTAACTTAGTGTCGAAGATCATTCGTATGTGGGAACTGGATTGAGAGGTGGAATTATGCATGTACATAGAGAAGCAAATCAACTAGTTGATGTCTTAGCTAATTACAGTTTCTACTTGCAGGATAATTATAGTTTGTTCGGGGATTGCTCAAATGATATTGAGCATATTCTTCGTAATGATGAGCATAGATTTAGTATTCCTAAAGATGTTTGCGTGGAATTTGCTTTTGTCAAACTTTTAGCCCTTTTTTCAATCAATTTTTCTATGACTAGAAACATAGTCTACTCTTATCTTCAATAACACAAGTTTGATTTCTTAGAAGTTTTGAAATAAGTGGTTAAATTCTAAAGTTATGTCGTGAACAATGTCATTTTTTATTACATTTTTTTCCGAATGGAACAAGCTCGTTTTATTGGATTTGAATACTTAAAGCCCCTTGGTTTGGAATGATATTCCCACTTTCCTTTCTACTTTAGTAATACATGAGAAGCTTGGTATGCTAAGCTTTTCCTTCTTAATTCCATTTCTCTCTTTTGATTAAAAAAATACAGAGTATATATCATATAAATTATTAATTTATTATTAATTTTTTATAATAAAAATTATAATTATAATTAAACTTATTTTTAAACTATAAAATAATAATTTAATAAATCTTATCCATCGCAGATGGACATCTAATTTATATAATATTTCTGAAATTAAATTTTAAATGTATTAAACAGTTAAAAAAATGTTATAATTTAGATGTTGATTTAAAATATAATCGAGATTAATAAAACCAAATATTTTAATACGTTTATATATTATTACACTAAACTTTAAAGTTTATTTAGATTTTAAAATTATAAATACTAACTTATTAGTAAAAAAAATAAACATATACTAATTTTGCATCAAATATTTATATTCAATTTTACTTAAACTAAATTTTTATTCACTAAAATAAACTATAATACTCCTTGATAATAATTTAATATATAAGCTTACTTGTCCGGGATGACATCTAGTGAATTTAATATTTTTCAAAATTAAATTTTAAATATACAAAATATTCATAAAAAATTGTTATAATATAGTGTTGATTTAAAGTATAATAGAGTCATAAAATATATATTTAAACAAAACTTTTAAAGTATAATAGAGTCATAAAATATATATTTAAATTTATTTAAACAAAACTTTTACTAAAATTTTATACTAGCATTTTTACCTAGTGCACATGCTCATCCACCCAAAGAATTAACCAAAAAATAAGACACGTGTTTGTTAATATATAAATCTTTGGAAGAAAGAAAACAATCATTAAAAGATAAACATTTAAAAGGTGTTTTTTTTTGTTACTGAAATTTTTAGTTGACTATAAATAAGCATTTGAAAAATTGAGTTCAGAATCCTACCTAATCAAACCTAAATTAAATTTGAATATGTTATTAATTGAGTAGAAATCAAAATTGGGAATGACAATTTTCTTCTGCGTGATTATACTTTTCCCAATTTCTATTTCATCTGGTCTGGGAAGGTTGATAAAGCTAAGATGGTCAATCTGCCTTGGAAGAAGGCGTGCATTCTTATCTTGCAAGGTGGATATGGGCTGAGATCTCTGCTTGTGTTTAATGAGGCCTCTAACTTGAAATTTTGTTGAAATGTGTTGAATTCTCAAGAAGATTGGCTTTGTTGTTGAAAGGTGTTGAATTCTCAAGAAGATTGGCTTTGTTGTTGAAAGGGAGGGCTATTAAGAAGAGAATTTCTTTCTCTCTCACAGTAAAAAGAAAATTTTTACGTAATTCTAAAATGCTCTTTAGAAATCGGAAATATATTTATGATACGTTCCATGTACCACACACAAACAAATTCAATGTAGATTCATCTTATTCAAAAGACAAAAATAGATCTGGAAATGCAAGTCTGAGTACAAACTAGAAATTAAATTTCGATTTCAGCCTACATTTTATCAAATCTTGGTGTGTCCCGAAAATGTATTTCTGGTTTTCAGAGTGTATTTTTATAACTTTCATGGTGAGTTAGAAAACTATAGGATGAAAAAAGAAATCCTCATTAAGAATGGTGTACCTAATAGATATCTTTTTTACTCCTCAATTTGGAGCAGTATTAAGAATGAGTATTCCAACATTATTTCAAATTCTACAACTCTCATTGGTAATGGTTCAAACACAAAGTTTTGGCTTAATTTCTGGTGTGGGCCTCATCTAATTGAGAATATTCATCATTCTAATCATATCAATCTTAATTCTTGTGTGCCCGACTTTCTCATTGATGACACTTGGCACTTTTCCGAATCTATCCTTAACATGGTCCCAAATTTGCTTCAACTTGCTAATCAAGTTACCATTCCTTTGGACCGCATTGATGATTGTAGGGTATGGAATCACAACATTGCAGGAAATTCATCTATGAAAGATGCTTTTGAGTTTAAAGCTTATAACAACTAACCTTATTTGGGCTAAGCATATATGGAATTCAAATATTCCTTCTTCCAAGACTTTCACTATTTGGAGGCTTTGCTGCAACAAAATGTTAACTTATGATAATCTTAGAGTGAGAGGCTATTGCATCCCTTCTATGTGCAACTTGTGCAAATTGGATTAGGAAACTTCATATCATATTTTCTTTCAATTTTGCTTTGCTTTAAGGCTCCATCATTGGTTCTTCTCCTTAGTTAGTACGAATGTGCATTGCAATTCCATTTATGATATCCTGAATCTTTGTGATCATAGTTGGAGTTCTCAACGTAAGGTAATGCTCTAAGTATTAGTCTTTATTATCGATCTGGCATAGAAGGAATCAGGCTCGTTTCAGTAATCATATTATGCATTGGAAAAAAGCTTTAAACTTGATTGCAATCGAAGTCTCTCAGATTGCTAATCACTCTAAAAAAGGTCTCCAAATCATCCATTTAATATTTCACCTTCATTAAGAAGTTCAATATCACCATTCATCATCCTCTGGCTCTTAAGCTCATTGAGATCATTTGGCTAAGGGTGAAAAAACGGGTCTGATCCGACAGGCATGTTTGTTTTGTCTGTATTTTTTTTTGTGACAGACCAAGATTTTAGGTCAACACTTCTAATATGTCGGCCGCATTTTTTATTTTGAAGACTTTTGTCGATGCGGACATTAATATATATATTTTTATATTTTTAGACTAAAAAGGTACAGTGTCTGCGAGCTCGCCTTGTTCGTCTTTTTTTTTTGCGGGACAAAGTAAAATTTTAGGCTCGCGCTCTCAACAATATCTGCCCCATTTTCTTGCGGACTTTTGTAGGAATGGTCTAAACGGAGCGGATATGCCCGTTTGTCACCCCTAAATTTGACATCCTCCCTCTGAGAGTTGAATCAAATGTAACATTAATGGTTCTTTCTTTAGAAATTTGACTGCTCGTGGAGGTATTTTTTAAGATTCTAATGGAAATTATGTCCACTGTTTTGTCGAGAACTTGATAAACATCTCTTCTTTTTAGGTTGAGCTTTAGGGTGTGATCAAAACTATCGAAACGACTAGTTTAGATAGTTTAAAGAAATTATGACCAAAAACATACTCTACTTTTACCTTCAATAACACAAATTTGATTCCTTAGAAGTTTAGAAATATGTGGTTAAACTCAAGTTATATTGAGTACAATGTCATTTTTTATTACTCACATTTTTTCGAATAAAACAAACCCGCTTTAATAAATTTAAATACTCAAAATCCCTTGATTTGAAATGATATTTGAATATTTCCACTTTCCTTTTTACTTTGGTGATACATGACAAGCTTGGTATATCAAATTTTAAATCTCTCCTTGTTGAGTGGGTTTGGTGTATAGCTCCCCACTTTTTCTTTTTTTTTTTACCTTTTCCTTCATAATTACTCTCTTAATTAAAAAAAAAATCTCACTTAAATTGCTCCGTATATATCATACAAACTATATATTATACAAACTTAAATTATTATTAATTTATTATAGTAAAAAATACAATTAATATAAAAAAAACTATACTATTACAATTAAAATTATTTTTAACTATAAAATAATAACTCAATAAAAACTTAACCATCACGTGGATGGAAATCTATTAATATAATATTTTTGAAATTAAATTTTAAATTTATTAAACATTAAAAAAAGAAAATAAAGATAAATGTATTGACAATATAAAATAGTTTTACACTGTTAAGTAATAAAAATTCACCAATCAATTATGTCACACAATTAACTTAAAAATATGAGAGTGATTTGATAGAATACATAATGATAATTAATTGATAGTGTAAAATTAATTTACACTATAAGTATATATTTTTTTATTTTTTTATTTTTTTAAATTAGTTATGATTTAGATGTTGATTTAAAATATAATAGATTTATAAAACCAAATATTTTAATATGGTTACATAGTACCACTAATTGAATTAACCAAAAAAAAAGAAGACAATTGTTTGTTATTATAAAGAGAAAATAGGTGATGTGCTGATCGTGTAAATTAATTTTATATTTTCAACCAATTATGATTATGTATAAGGACACATCATTCTTTTATTTTTAAATTTTTTTAATAACATGACAAACTGTTAATTTATTGTAAAATTATTTTGCACTGTCAATGCATATCCATTAAACCTTATTATAAATAATCCATTTATTTCACATTGATTATTGTTTTAACAAATAAAATTTGTTTCAAATTGATTGTTATTGTTAGAATTAATTATGATTGCAGATACTCTAGAGTCATTAATAGTATTCCTAGACTAAACAACTTCTTAGGTTAGTGCTTATTCATTAACTAGGTTAGTGCTTATCCATTAAACTTTAACCTATTTATTGTAACACTAGTATAAATACTGCGATCTACCTTAAAACACACAAAATTTATAAAATTCTATATGGTATCAGTAGTGGTTCATCCTAGGGTTGTTCTACATTTTTCTTCTGAAATTTATCCTCAGTCCAGCCACTTTATACACAACTTTTAGTTGTGCTATAACCAGCTCTGCTATTTCCAATTCAACCTACCCCTGTGAAATCTTCTAGCGAGCACAACAATTTTTTTTCTACTGATGTATTCCACCATATTGCTGCTATATTCTACATCTACTATTGCTGCTGTATTCCACCCTACACGCTGCTATAATAACCTGCTTCCAACACCGACCACCACAAAACCCCCTCAGTCACATTCCAAGGTGTTTTCATCATTTTATTTTGGTGATTTTCATCCATTTTTTCTTCTTTAATCACTCGTAGATCGTCATGTCTGGGACCTGATCTGCTGCCTCCTATTCTTTCGCTTTCAGTTTCACTACGCTCCCTTTAACTCCTAGTGAAAAATTGGCCGATAATGCTAATTATGCAGGTTGGGCTGCTGCCGTTGAACTTTGGTTTGAAGGACAAAGTCATGAGGATCATTTGCTCAAAAACCACAAGGATATCCAAGCCAAGGATCAAGCAAATTGGAAACAGGTTGATGCCTCTCTCTGTAGTGTTCTTTGGTATTTTATCGATGTCAAACTTCAATCTCAATTTCGTTCTTTTAAGACATGTTATGGCGTTTGGGCAAAGGCGAAAAAGACCTATTCTAATGATGTCAATCATTTGTATAAAGTTGTCTCTAATCTCATTTCCATGAAGAAATAAGACATGGATATGCAAAGCTATATAGGGAAACTTGATAGTTTGATTGCTGATTTTGACGCGGTTATGCCATTTACAGACAATGTCGACAAACATGCTGAACAACGTGGAAAATTCTTTATGGTTCTAGCACTTGCCAGTCTTACATCAGACCTTGACTCAATTCCAAACCAAATTTTGTCTAGTGCAAATGTCCTCTCATATGACACTGTTTGTGAGCAACTACTGCGTCTCCCTGCTTCTTCTACTACTCCAACACCAGTTTCTCTCACTGAGAAAAGTGACTCTACGACCCTCATCTCTAATTCTTATCAACAATGTGGTAGAGGAGGAGGACGTGGAAATAATAGGACTCGGCCTCGTTGTAGCTATTGCAACCATTTTGGCCATGTTAAGGCCCAGTGCCAAACGAAAGCTAATCAAGTGCTGCCAAAAGTTGCTAATGTTACTCAAACTGAAGCCTTTGACACAAGTGCTCAAATCTCCCTTTCAACCACTGAGTATAATGAGTACCTACAGCTGAAGGCACAAAAGAAAACTTCAACACCTGTTGTCTCTGCTGTTCAGACTGGTAATCCTATTGCCTTTCTTACAAAGTCTTCTTCACTTGGACCTTGGATCCTTGACTCAGGCGCCACTGATCATATTTATGGTAACTAATTGCTTTTCTCGTATTTGACTTATATGGATAAACTCCCGAGTATTACTTTGGCTAATGGATCATAAACCAAATGTCAAGGCATTGTCCAAAGAAATAACATACCCACATTTTCCTTAGACTTTGTGCTTTATGTCCCTGATTGTCCATTTAATTTAATCTCCATTAGTAAACTTACTCGCACCTTACCTTACTCTGTTACATTTTCTAATGGTTGTGTTCTTGTGCATGATCAGAGTACTGGGACGACAATTGGAGTAGGGCATGAGTCTCAAGGTCTATACTACCTTCCAGCACCAACAACACCTATTTCTTGTTCAACCGTCGAGTCTTTGCATGTTATTCATCAAATTTTGGGACATCCTAGTCTTTAAAAGTTTCATCTAATGGTTCCAAGTCTATCAAAAGTGTCTACCTTAGAGTGTGAGTCGTGTCAGTTTGGAAAACATACTAGGAGTTTCTTTCCCGACAGAGTCAATAAAAGAGCTACGTCTCCTTTTTGCTTTAGTTCATTCTGATATTTGTGGTCCTAGTCATGTTATTACACGTCTGGGTTATCAATATTTTGTAACTTTTATTAATGACCTTTCTAGATGCACTTGGATATTTTTAATGAAAAAACGTTCAGATGTGTTCTCAATCTTTCAAACTTTCTGCTCAGAAAAAAATACACAATTTGGTACCCACATTAAAATTTTGCAAAGTGAAACGCTCATGAATATTTGTATATCTATTTTCAATCCTTTTTGGCTTCACTGGTAATTCTCCATTAGACCTCATGTGCTCGTACTCCTCAACAAAATGGTGTTGTTGAGAGAAAGAATCGATACTTAGTTGAAACAACTCATACCATGCTCTTTCACAATAATGTACCCCCTCCTTTTTGGGGATATGTGATCCTTACAACTTGCTACTTAATAAATCACATGCCTTCCTCAGTACTCAACAACCAGGTACCACATTCTCTTTTGTTCCCCCAACAATATCTTTATTCTCTACCATTTCGTGTCTTCGGATGCACATGTTTTGTTCATGACCTTACTCCAGGTAAAGATAAACTTGCTGTAAAATCCATCAAGTGTCTTTTCCTCGATATTCTCATCTGCAGAAAGGCTATCGATGTTATTCCCCAAATCTTTGTCGATATATTATCTCTGCTAATGTTAGCTTCTTCGAGACTCGTCCTTTCTTCCCTTCTACACTTGAAGAGCCCAATAATTATGGTCAATCACAATCCTTCTCTCCAGAGGTCTTAACTTTCCCTATTGCACTGACATCTGTCTTTATCCCTGCACCCGTCTCTATACCCACACCCACTCTTCACACCTATCAACAGAGGCCACGTCAACCACCTGTTCCTTAAGACTCTTACACTACTCTGACGGATTCTCAACCTTCACATCCTACACAAGAACTACCCATTGCTCTACATAAAGGTAACAAGTCATCTTGAAATCCTAATCTTGTTTATGCTTGTCATTTGGATTATCATCGATTATCTACATCCTATTATGCTTTTGTGGTTTCCTTGGATTCAGTGTCTATTCCCAAAACTACAGGTGAAGCTATGTCTCACCTTGGATGGCGACAGACGATGATCAATGAGATGTATGCTTTACACTCCAATGATACTTGGGATTTGGTTGTCCTACCTGATGGAAAAACTACAGTGGGTTGCCGATGGGTCTATACAGTTAAAATTAGGCCTGATGGAAAGATTGACCGTCTAAAAGCTCGTCTCATAGAGAAAGGATACACACAGATCTTTGGCCTTGACTATGAAGACACATTCTCTCCAGTTGCCAAGATCACATATGTTCGTCTTTTTCTTGCCTTAGCTTATATTCATCAGTGGTCGCTCCATCAACTAGACATCAAAAGTGCCTTTCTACATGGTGAATTACAGGATGAGGTGTACATGGCTCAACCACCATGATTCACTGTTAGTGGTGCTTCTCACCTCGTCTGTCGGCTTCGTTGATCTCTTTATGGCTTAAAGCAATCTCCCCGTGCTTAGTTTGGGAGGTTTAGCATTGTGCTCCAAGAGTATGGAATGAGTAAATGTGAAACTGTTTACTTTGTCTTCTCTTTGCATTCTTCCCCAACCACTTCTCTCTACTTGTTGGTCTATGTCGATGACATCATCATCATTGGTAATGATAAGCATTCAGCGGTTAAAATAATATTTGTCTTTACACTTCCAAACTAAAGATTTGGGACCACTAAAATATTTTTAGGGGATTAAAGTTGCTCAATCCAAGAGTGGTGTGGCTATTACGCAACGAAAATATGCTCTCGATATACTTGAGGAAACTGGCTTGCTTAATTTCCGACCTAGTGACACTCCTATGGATCCTAATGTTAAGCTAATACCAGGTCAAGGGGAGCCATTAAAAGATCCTGATAGATATCGTCGTCTAGTTGGAAAACTTAATTACCTCACAGTGACCAGACTAGACATTACATTTGTTGTTAGTGTGGTTAACCAATTTCTAAATGCTCCATGCGATGACCATTGGACGTTGTGATTCACATTCTTAAGTATATAAAGAGTGCGCGAGTAAAGGATTACTTTATGAAAACAAGGGTAACACCCAAGTCGTGGGTTATTCTAATGCTGATTGGGCAGAATCACCGTCTGATAGAAGGTCCACTTTAGGGTATTGTATTCTTATTGGAGGAAATTTGATTTCATGGCAGAGCAAGAAACAAAGCATAGTTGCAAGGTCTAGTGCAGAAGCAGAATATCGTGATATGGCAGCAACCACATGTGAACTCACGTGGCTAAAACAATTACTCCAACCACTCAAATTAGGAGACATCAAGGCAATGAAATTAATTCGTGACAATCAAGCTGCACTTAATATCGCCTCCAATCCAGTTTTTCATGAAATAACTAAGCACATAGAGATTGACTGCCACTTTGTAAGAGATAAGGTTCTTTCAGGAGAAATCATAATTGACTGACATATTTACTAAATCCCTTAAAGGACCTCGAGTTCAATCTATTTGTAACAAGCTTGGTGCATATAACATGTATGCTTCGGCTTGAGGAGGAGTGTTAGAATTAATTATGATTGTAGATATTCTAGAGTGATAGATAGTATTCTTAGACCAAACAACTTCCTAAATTAGTGTTTATTCATTAATTAGGTTAGTGCTTATCCATTAAACTTTAATGTATTTAATGTAATACTAGTATAAATACAAGTAGTGTACCAAACTTACATAATCTTTGGAGAATAAAAACAACAATTAAAAGATAAACATTTAATAGGTGATTTGTTTGTTACTGAAATTTTTGGTGGATTCTAAATAAGCAATTGAAAAACTGGGTTGAGAATCTAACCTAATCAAACCCTAATTTCAATTTGAATTTGTTACTAATTGAGTAATGACAATTCTGTTCACCGTGATTATACTTTTCCCAATTTCTTTCGTTTTTCAATCTCTTGTTCGGTCCAACAATTAGAAACAACAATGGTGGATCATCAGGAATTGGCAAGGGTAGTTATCAGCGATAAGAAAGACGAATATTTTGTATTTCCCCCAATTAATCACGAGAATCTGAATCTCTTAACAATTCAGCAAACCCCATCTTCCTCTGATTGTGACAAGTGGGGTCAATATTCTTCTCTCTCCCCACCGCTCGATTCTAGCCTCCGGAAAGGTGGGTGGATGAGCATTGGCTTCCAGATCTTGCGTTCCAAGTTCTTTTCCGCGGTTTCCTCTATTCGGAACCCTGGAGGGGCAATTCGGTCATATGGGTTACCAGCGGCCATGGTGGTTATCATAGTCCTGATGTTGATGAAGAGGAAGGAGAGTAGGAGGGACCTCACACCCAATCAGTCCCGTCTTCTGCAAATCATTCTGGAGAAAGATGGGGTTCGTTCTAATTCTATTTCTTTTCTTTTTTGCATTTTCTTTTTCATTACAATTTCAGCATTTTTATGCATTTATGCTATGTTACATTACATATCTATATTATGCAGTTGGCTAGTATACGATGGTTTAAATTTCTATGGTTCTTCCTTAAGATAAAGTTATACATGTTTATAGATACTAAACTTAGTAACTTTAACTAATGCAACGAGCTACTTGTTTCAAAAATTATACTTGTTTCAAGACTCTATTAATACTTCTTATTATATAAGTGTTTCTTGAAAAGTTCATCAAAGCTGGCTCATAATCAGAGTGGTGAATCGCGGATAGAGGCACAAAGCGGCCAACCCCCAAAATGGGATAGTGGGTAGTGTATAGCCGGATGGCCGCTATTTGATCATTTTTTGGACAAATTACATGAATAATAATTATTAACATATGAATAATAATTATAAACCTATGAAGTGAGAGAGGGGAGGGAGGAACTTGTGATTTTTCTTTGGAACGGGTGCAGTGCATAAATGTCGGTGAAGGAAGGTTAGGATTGAGTCTTAACTCAAATTAGATTGAAAAATCCAAAACTACCCTTAAGATGTTTTAACTTTAAGGGATAATTTTGGTTTTCTAGAGGGGAAAGAATAGCGGGACAAAACCCGCTCCAGGCTAAGAACCGCTTCCCACTACCTGCTTTTTACCCTATAGCAGCCACTATAGTGTTTTGCACCGCTAAGACACTTCCCATAGTGGCCGGCCTCCGCTCTGCTCTGCTATAGCGTGATAGTGCCGCTATTGGCCGCTACTGACTACTTTGCTCATGATAACCTAGCATTGTTTAATATATTTTTTTTATTCTGCTCGGCTACATTCTTCTCAAGATTGGGTCCATAGTTTACATGTTTCGTGGTGTGCACAAATAGAAGATCCAATTATTTGATCACGTTTGTATGTCTTAGTTTCTATTAGTTCATTGACCTCTACAAATACAATTATGTTTGTCTTTGTCTGCTTTCTGTTTATTCATTCACTCACTTGAAGCCCTTTTTTTTTGGAGTTTCTTGACTGTCCTCTATTTCTCTGGTGTTTGTTTGCTGATTATGATTGTTTTATTTACAGAAAATTGCCCAACTTTTGCACCAGATTGCACAAATGAATGAAATACTCATAGATAGTCACAAAGCTTTGGCTGGAAAAGTGGTTAAATGATTGGCTAAGGTTTAAGAACATGATAGCTATTGTAAAGCACATTCGTGAAGGGCTTTTCTTCTTTACACTTTGAATTACCACTACTTACAGTTGTACTTGCAATTTGTTTGGTTCTACAGGTGTTAGTTAGGGATGTAAATTGACTAAAAAGAACTAGTTGTGGTTCTCGGTGTATATTCTCTGCGACAGAAGAGTGGATCAAATATGAACTAAGAAGTGTTTTCATCTCAAAACATATTCAAAGATAATGGCAGGTGAATGAATTGCAAACCTGGGGTTTTTATCATTAATACCGAAAAACTAACCGTCCTCAAGCTGGCATGATTTGTGAATGATCGATCCTTTCGGTGGCAGACCATGGAATTTAGGTAGGGAAGCTAGTAGAGCACACTCTTAAGTCTAATTGTACTAATTGTTAGGCAGATTCTCCTTGCTCCAATATTTAGCACTTGTTTCATTTGTAAAAACTCTTCATATCAAATTGATGACTCCAGCATTATTGTTTAACTTTGAAAGTCTAAAACTTTGTTTTCTTGAACAAAAGTTTATTTTTGTTGCTTTTAGCTTCTTTCTTTTAAAATAAAAGAGGCTCTGTCTTATTTTATTTTCATGAAATTCTTGAGCATATAATGTTAGGTTTGATTTGAGATTCATGTGTATGAAAAAAATTATGCAGAAAAGTTTGTCTGATATTATCTACTTATGTAATGTTGAAGAAATACTTCCTTAAAAATAAAGAAACAATGACATTTTTCAAAAAAAGTGTCTAACAAATCATTTGATTTTAAAACCTAAACTAAATTATAAAGAGATTAAAAATAACAGTGCTTAGTAACTCATATCAAACTATAATTGTGGTCATTGCTTAAAAAATCAGACTGGCTTATTAAACAGGTTGAAGCAAGTACAGATTATGTGTCAGACTGGCTTACTAAACAGGTTGAAGCAAGTACAGATTATGTATTCAAATTAGTGAAAATAGGTCGAACCGGTTCAAATGATAATTAAACAGAAACCAGTTGTTACTTCATGTATCAAATTCAAAAAACTTCAAGAGGGAATGTAAGTATATTAAGTTGAATTCATACCCCAAAAGAGAAAATTCAGTAGGAGTTCAGTATACAGCAGCAGATCAGCAAGCAATTTTTGTTTGCTGATATCTCAAACACAGCAGAAAAAAGATAACTTATGAAAGAATTCTATCCTAACATTTCAGAAAATTAACAAGGCAACAAAACAAACAGAAGTTACATGTGTCACAATAAAATTCCACTTCTAATCAATCATTGTCTATAATAATCACCAATTAAACTAGTTATTTCTCACTAGCTTTTTGATTCACTCTTCTCTGTAGGATGCCTTCGAATATCAAACTGGTCGACAAACTCCAAAGGAGTAACCGACTCATTCCTGATTCTCTTAATCTTAGGACTCAACAGACCACTATGCCTGAACCCATATAGTTTGAGCACCTGATTATCCGCAAAATTGTAAGCCCTCTCCATACTGCTAAGACACCTCTCAACAGGATAATCTCCATAGCTTCCACACGGCTTACAACCCACGAAATGCGTCACAAACGGCCACCTCTCATCTCCTAATCCCGGATGATACTTCTCAATCATCTCTTCATATCGATCAACCAACCCAGCCCAGTAACCGTGCAAATAGTAAGAATTCTCAAGAAACACCTTATCCATCCACTTTTTCTTCTGCGACAGCAACAAATATATCAATGCAGACTGATCATCCGCCTCAAAAGCCGGCCTTCCCTTAAGATTAGCAGTCAAAACCTTCCCGGCCTCTTCACGAACCGGACCCTTTGGACCCATGGGAGCCCACTCATCAAGCAAATCCAAAGACCACTGACAATTCCTAAACAGAAAACTCCCAGTATTGATAGCAATCCACGACTTTTGGTCGAACAACAAATCAGGGTAACCATGAATCACCATATTATAGTCATCATACTTGAACAAAGGAAGCTGAAAAACCATATCAGTGAAAAAAGCATCACTATCCATCCACCAAATCCACTCAACCTCAGGATGCGACAACATCAACCTCCTAATCATAGGCAATTTAGCCCAATAACCAGCAAGCTCCATATCAAGATGAGCCATATTATAAACAATTTCAATCCCATGTAATCTACAATAATCAATCTTATTCTTAATAGACTTCAACAAATAATGATCCCCAATAGGATTGTCACAAGGCTTAGGAGGAGACCCAGTGAGAAGCAAGATTCGAGCTTTACCTCTAACAAAACTAGGGTATTCAGGGTTTTGATTAAGCCAAACCTTACGCTGAGAATCCCAATCATTGATTTTGGGGCCAAGTGTGAAAGTGGCGTTTGGATTGAAAAAGGTTTCCTCTTTGTTGTCAGGATCAGAAGGGTCAGCGTCGGATCGGATCTCGGCGAGGATGCGGTTGGTTTCTTCGATGACGCTTTGGTTGACGGCGTCGGAGTCGGAAGAACCGAAGTTAACACCGATGGTGCCACGTAGGACGAGGATGGTGACAAAACCACAGAGGATAGTGATTTTAACGTTGTTGAATGTTTTGGAACGGTTGCGGCGGTTTTTGTCGTTGGAATAGGTAGTTGGTAAAGCTCCGTTACTGGTTCTCTTATGAACTGATGAACCATTCTCTCTCCCCATTTTTTGTTCTCTCTATCTGAGTGGAAAAAACACAACACAAGACAACAAATCTGGTTTATCGGATTAGAAAGGAAAAAGATGAAGACAAGAGTTTTCTAGTTCGTAGATGGTAGGTGGGTTTAGGAAGGAACTAAAAACCATGTTCTAATAGAAAACAAATCATCTTCTTTTTGTTTTCTTTTAATAATCTTGTTAATACTGCCATGTCAACATTAGTTTAGTTTAGTTTAGTTTTATACTTTTTTCTTTTTCTTCCTCTTTTTGACACCTTTTAACTTCATCTACTACTTCATACTATACCACCTAATACGCGTATCAAATCAGATTTATTTTTTATTTGTTTTATTACGTGTTTTTACATTTTTATTTTATTATTTGTCTTTAAATCGGTTACCATTTCAGAATAACTTATATGCTTAAAAATATATATTAAATCATTTTAAAACTAAAACTTTAAGGACTTGATTATTTGACTTTCAAAATATTGCTCCTCATTGTTTTTTATTTTTTTCTTCTCATTGTTTTTCACTTTTTCTTCTCATTTATTTATTTAACGTGTGTGTGAATATTTAATGAAAATTTTGATTTTAAATGAATTAATTAAATAAAATTGAAGATAAAATAATGTGTTTGGATAAAGAAAATTAAAATGAATTGAATAGTAATTTTCATAAAAATATCATGTTTAAAATAAAAACTTATAAATATTAACTTTTTATAATAGAACAAATTTAAAAAGCATAATATATTTTATTTGATAATTATCAAACATATTAAAATCAATTCTATATATCTAAAATCAATTTTAGGTGCTTTAAACATGAAATCAAAGATTCTTTTAATATGATTTTTCTTTTGTTTGTAAAATTTCACATTTGTTAATGTTTTTTTACAAAAATACTCTTTATTCCTTATTGGGCTCAAAACTAATACACCCCCTTAATACATCTATTCCTTTAAAACAAGCCCACATCAAATAATATTATACTTCTAATATTATTTCACCACTTAATAAAATACTTAAATCCAATTAAACACAACACATCTTCTCAAATATTCCAAAAATAATTTAATTAAATAATTAATTAAATTACGGGCGTTACACTCTTCATATGCGTAGAACAACCAGAATCCACGTATTATTCTTCACTTCACTAGACTCCTCCTCTCACAATCACCATAATGTTTTCTTCTAGCGCTCCTAAAGTTGTTGTTGTTGCTGCCCTGCAGCATACTACTGCAACATTCACCTTTCGTGATCATGACCAAGAGTGTATTCTCATCATCCACCTATTTTCTAGCAACCTTGGCTTCATCTCCTTCAGATTTCCTCTATTTCACGTTGCATTATCTTGCGAAATGGCCAAACATTTGACAATTGAAGCATTGTGCTTTACTTATGCCGAACTTTCCTTTTCCGCCTCTAAAGTTGCATTGACCACCATTTTTATTGTAGCTGCTCTCACCCTTTTGACAATTTGAACTCTTTGAACTTTGGGACTCTTTTCCACCGAAATTCTAAAAATTCCCTTTACTCTTCATGGGCCATTTTCCTTTCAACTTTTTGTTCTTCTCATTGAATCGAGCTTACAAAGTGATCTCTGCCTTTGCCTTATCATTATTTCTCTCCTCCATCCTTTGCTCACGAGCCTCAAGAGAGCTTTGAAGCTCATCTTTGCTCAATATCGAAAGATCCTTTTAATATTTAATCTCCACTATATTATTGCCAAATCTTTCCATCAAAGAACACAACATATTTGACACAACATTCTGCTCAGAAACAGTCTCTCTGCAAGACTTAATTTGGTTCACCAACCGCGTAATTTGCGTCACGTAATTGTTAATTGTCTACTTTTCCTCCTTTTGAATCAATTCAAATTGACTTTTGTGAGTTTGTAACCTCACCACCTTTGCCTTACCAACCCCTGCATATGTCTTTTCTAAGATTTCCCATGCTTCCTTTGTCGACTCACAATCACCAACTTTATCAAAGTTGTCACCATCCACACATTGATGATCAATAACAGCACTTTATAATATTTCTTCTTTTCTTCCTTGTATGTATCCTTTTATGTTGTAAAAGCAAGCTTCTCAAATGCACTTTTATTTTGATGAAGACAAACCATGATTGACAAAGAAGACAAAGATTTTTGACTCAGCTAAAAGCATTTGTGAATAAAGTCTTCAGTTCAAGCACTTAGCAAAATTTCAAGGTATAATGATAATACTTACTTTGAACTTAAGACATAGATGCTCAATGGTAAAAAGAAACATTTTATATTGTCCAAACCTTTACTCAAGTTTTTCTAAGCTAAAAATCATTTTTTACTTGAGTGTAATCGATTTGCATATTAGTGCAATCGATTGCATGCTTCAATTCTTCAAATCTTTTGCTATTGTTTCTAAGTGTAATAAATTTGCATGTTTATGCAATCGATTACACTCAATCAATTTTTGCTTTTTACTTCACATGTGTTGTACCCCAAAATTTTCCCTCTCATTTATCAAGACTTTTCTCACAAGACTTCTTGGACTCAAGACAAGATTAGGGTTTGGTCAGCTCAAGACATCTCATCTTGTACTAATAACCTAAAATTAGGGTTTGAGTTTTCACAAGGATTTTTGGACCATAAATTATTAATGTGACTTTCATACATCATTTTGGACCCCTAAGTTTGCTCATGTTAATTTTCAAGCCTTGAACCACATTTTTGATCAGTCAATTGGACAGTTGACTTAAAAATCAACTATATTGGGGGAAAAGTCAACCATGGCCAATTTACAGTCAAACTTCATAATTTTTTATCCACATCAACATTTTAGACTCATATGTACCATTTGATCAAGTTTGGATCACAACTCCTTAAGAAATTTGATCAAATCATCAAAAGGGCAAAATGGTCAAAATTAGGGTTTTAACTGAGAAAGGGCAATTTCTGATTTTTAACCTAGCCAATGACCAATTGAGTTCAAACATGATTTCAAGTATCCAACGGCATCATCTTGACCTGATTACATGGTTCAAAAGATCTCAAGTTCATTGGATTGACAGATGAAATTTGCAGTCAACTGATCAAAAGTCAACTGTACACTGAAAAGTCAAACTTTGACTTTTTGGTCAAAATCAAGTGCCAAGGGTCATAATTCATCAAGATGTGTCAAAATATGAAACTTGTTCACCAAGAAAACCAAATTTGAAAATTAGGGTTTTAATTTGAAAATTTTCATAACAGAATTTTTCTAAGTATACAAATTTTCTTATTTTTTCCCAACTTTTCACCACTTTTTCACCATGATGCATTTTGATTCAAGAAAAACTTCCAAAATGAAAGTTGTATTCCTCCATGAAATCTATAACTTTTCTTCACAAACTTTTCCATAAATATGTTTGGATCTCAAGTTATGAATTTATGAACATAGGGCCATGAACTAAATAACTTAGTGAAATTTTGCCCTAATTTAGGCAGGTTTTGGACCCAACTTCATGGACATTTTTCACCTAGTTCCAAGAGGTATCTCAAAATGAATTTAAAAGATGGATTGGAGATCACATTGCAAGCTTTCCAAAATGTCCAAGAACTCTCCAAGATCATTTTTGAGTAGGGAGAATCAAAGAGAGGAAGTTGGCATTTTCTCACTTTTGTTCAAGTCATTTTCACATAGCATCAAGTTGCAAATCAAATCTATGATGGTTATATCTTGCTTTACAGGTCCTAAGGTTGCTATACACTCCATAATTAAATGCATACTCAGAAGCTAAAGCCTTTATCTTTGTTTTTGAAGCTTTACACAAGATGTATTTCCATTTTTGGCCAAAAGGTTACAATGCCATTTTCATAAAGGAGAACTTTTGCAACTTTGTCAATCTTGAGCATTGAACCTGTCCCTTTGATGCATACAAACTCTACAGGCCTCAAGCAAGTTGTACAAACTCTTACCAACCCTAACCAAGTTGGTACAAGCATGTGAAGCATGAGTCTTGTCACTTTACTTCAAATGCAAGAAAAGTTGCAAAAAGGTCCAAAGCTTGCACAGCTAGTAAAGGCTGACTTTGGATCACTTCTATACATATTTTCAAACTTGGTACAAGGCATAACACAATTTGCTTGGACCTAAAACACTCTGAAACTTAAAAACACTAGAATTCTGCCTAAGTATACAGTTTGCTGCAAAAGCACAACCAACTCTCATTTGGCTCGTGCGTTTTGTGTTTAATCACTTCAAGCATCTCATACACTTGCTACCTAATCAATCCAAGCCATCACCCTGGTTCTGTAACCCCTGTTTCAGCATTTTCCATTTTCAATTTGGAAGCTTGCAGTTGGACTTGGTCAGAAAGTTCCAGCCATCCTCAAAGCAAGATAAGCATTGAAATAGCTTCAGGGAAGTTCAAGGAAGCTTAAACAATCACCAGGCCTCCATTAAAGTCCCTACATTTCCCTACTCGATTCCAACTGAAGGAGGTATTTTCTTAAACTCTATCTCTCTGAATAGGCAACTTCAAGCCACGATTTGTGAAGAAAAAATGTAGCTCTCATCATAACGAAGTTGTACATATCACTACTTTTCATTTATATTACTTGTGCTAAGAGAATTTGAAGATTGAAAACTCTAAAAAAATTAGCTCACGAATTAGGGATTCAAAAATTCTCTTTGATCTTTAAGAGTTAGGTTACATAATTTATATGGTTGGAATCGTGAGCTCAAATGCCACATGTTTCATGTTATGAGTTTTTGTTTTTATACAAGCATAAGCAAGATACAGTTTGAACATGAACGCGCGCAGGAAGCTGAACCAAGGACAAGGATGAAGCGCTTCTGGGCTTTTTGTGCTTTGGGCCTTTTTGTTTTTGCTATTTGCACCCTCTGACTTACTATTGCACCCCCTGGCTGAATTTTTATATTTTTATATTTTCTTCATATTTTTATATTTAATACTTTCATTTATTTTTCTTAATGATAAAAAAATACCAAAAAATGATTTATTTATTTTCACACTTTTATTTTATTTATTTTTATGATTTTATCACATGAAAAATAATTTATTTTGATAAATAGAGTTTATTTTCTTAAATAACTTGTAAATATATTTAAAAATACTTAATATTTTTATTTATACATTTTATAATTATAAATACCAATTTTTACACATATTTAATTTTTAATATTTACATATAATATTATTTATTATTTTCTTATACAAAAATGTACAAAATAATAAACATGAAGCATTATTTTCTTTTAATTTGAAAACTAGGATTTACCCCCTTTCAAAAAGAATTAATATATTTTTCCTTATAATTTTTAGGGTTTAAACTAAATATATTTCTTATACAAAAACAAGACATAAATTTTTTTTCCTAACATGAACATGGCATTGCATTTTAAATATTTGTATTGTATTCATTTAAATTCGCGCATATTCGATTTGGTTGTAATAATATATTTAGCTTTATATTTATGCAAATCCCCATTCAAACTTGTATTTCCCCCTCCCATAAAAATTGTTGTAATAGCTTAGTTTATTTTACGCAATTTATCACTTTTATACCATGATTAGTAAATTAGGGTTTGCATGACAAGAACAAAAACAAAGCTAAATAGAAAATCCGAAATGCAAGACAAAATCATGAAAATGATACACTTTGCACACAAGCACCCCTAGGGTTTCTCCCACTTGGTTGCCTAAAATAAAATGACCATGTTACGCATGCGAAGTATCTTGGCAAAACAAAACAAGTATAAGATCATAGTCCCTCGATGACGCTATTCAAAGGTTGCCTAAAACAAAATGATCTTGGTCCCTCAAAAAATGCTAAGATACTTAGAAACATTGCTATCATGGTTATACGATGACCCACGCCCGTCCCGTTTACATCCAAAGATATGGTTGCTTACCAAATCAATGGCAAGTCAATAATGTCAAAGGAATAAAAATGCACAAGAAAGACATTTGAGTAGGTAGATAACTTCTAAGTTACTTGCTCCATTTCAAAACAATCCTTGCTATTTTCAAAAACAAACACACACACATTTCAAAATATCTTACAAAACATTGAAAAAACATTTTCAAAAGACAAACATCTTTGTATACATTCTTACGAACGAGAATCATTACAAAGATTGCCTAAACGAATGGTCTCTTTTAAAAAATACTTTCAAAACCACATCAAACACCATTTCAAACAAAGCAAAGCAAGTGATCTAAACAAGTAACTAAGAGCCCATGGAAAACCATGGATGAAAAGGGTGCTAGCACCTTCCCTTTTCATAATCTACCCCCCGAACTCAAGAAAACATCTCAAAGATCTTTCCTGTGCTTTTTTACCTTTCCTTTTGGATAAAAGAAAAGTCGGTGGTGACTCTTACTAACCGCGACATTTGCGATAAAAAGCAAAACCCTCAAGTCAGTTCTCCCACTGCATCACAGAACTGGCGACTCTGCTGGGGAATAATTCAAAAGTGGGGTTACCTTAGGGTTTAGATCACCTTTATTTGCTTGCAATTGTTTGACTTGTTTGCTTTACATTATGGTTCTTTGTTTGGGTTTGAATCCTCCACCCGGATTTGGGAAACATTATAAGTAAATAGCAATACATTGTGGAAACTGTGTGGGGTATACCGACATAGTCTAAGCAATTGCTATATTAGTGTGACATATTTGTGGGTACCAGTATCCTTTGAGTCAATCAAAGAGAATACGGGGCCGCTGAGTGATTTCATGAAGCACTAATGAACTTCTAGAACCTTTACTTGACCAACTTGGCCTTTTAGGATGTAGTGAGATGACCGACTTTGGTGCAGTCTAAAGTTGGTAGATACTCGATACTACACTCATTGAGGGTTGGTTTCTTGAGATATTTCGGTCGCCATTAAAGAGGCTCGAGCTGAAACAATGACCAAGGAAACAATCCAGTGATATTGATCTCCTTAGAACCCGGTTACTATTGTTAGGATAGGTTGAGCCAACTAAATTTCAAGAGGGTACTTACCTATGAAACCCCATGCAAGCCTAAACTAAGAACTTTCTTGATTTGCTTGTACATATATACTTGTGCATAACATCATGGACATCATGAACATCATATGCATTCACTAACCATTAAGGATTTTGGAGATTAATCTTTGTTCTTGTTTTATAGGTTATGGATTCACTTTGGAGGAAAACTATCCAAATCAACCTTGTGAGAATTCCTCCACAACTCAAGGAGCTAGCTTCAAGGATCCCTGAGAATTCTCCATTCACCGAGAGACATGGTCGTCTACTCAACTTGGTCACCTCCAACACAGAGGAGGATATGATGAAAGTTCTCTTCCAGTTCTTTGACCCTTTGTATCATTGCTTCACTTTTCCTGACTATCAACGTGTGCCCACTTTGGAAGAGTTCTCTTAACTTTTGAGGATTCCTATTCTCAATCAACCACCCTTCAACGGTACGGAAAGATATCCAAAGCCAGAAGAGATTTCTCAAGCCCTGCACTTGCACTCATCTGATGTCACAACTCATTGGAAAACTAGAAGTGATGTCAAAGGCTTCTTGGCAAAGTTTATGTTTGAGAAGACCTAAAGCTGTTGGAATCCCCTAGACTTGCAAGCTTTTGAGGAGATTGTAGCTCTTCTCATCTATGGGATGGTCTTGTTCCCTAATCCTGACCAACTCATAGATGTAAGCGTTGTCAAAATCTTCATATCTCGCAACCCGGTGCCTACATTGCTTGGGGATATCCTACACTTTTTTCACACTCGTACAATGAGGAAAAGAGGTGTTCTTATGTGTTGTACTCCTCTCCTGGAAAGATGGTTTATTTCTCATCTTCCCCAATCTGTCTTGAAGAATGAGCAAGGTTTGAGGTGGTCACAAAGGTTAATGACACTTAACCATTCATATATTCATTAGTGTTCTCGATCCAAAGAGAATGTTATCATTGTTGACCGTTGTGGGGAATTACCTAATGTCCCTCTACTTGGCATTAGGGGAGGCATCACCTACAACCCATGCTTAGCTCTAAGACAGTTTGGTTATGCCTGAAGGGATGGCCCACATGACATGCTAATTCAAGGATTGGTTTTCGACTACGACAACAACGATCAAGGACTTCGTCAGAGATTCATCCGAGCTTGGAGGATTCCAAACAAGGTGGATAGCAAGACTTTGGGACACAAGAATTCCATCCCTTTTGAGCCTTACCTCAAGTGGGTATGAACCCGCGCTCAAAGTCTTATGATGCCTTATCCCTCCATTCTCCCAGTGATTATAGAGCCTATTAAGGAAGGAGAAGTTCCATACACTATCCTACATCTTGACATGCCGACATCACTTGAAGACCTACAAAGGGATTGGATACAGCTCAAAGGAGAGCGCGGTACTTTCGAAGCCCAATTCTACGTAAGCGAGAATAAGGTTTTGGAACTCACTCGGCTACTTCATGAAGAGTAGACTCTAAACACCTACATTGCACCAAAGAGGATGCGCAATGTCTTTTTACCTTAGATTTTTGTATTATTTTGCCCAAGGGGCATTGATGTACTCAAATTATATTTTATTAATATGACGTGTGTTTCTTTTTTGTTTAAAACAAATTTGAATTTCTAAATCCTTGAAAGCATTGCATGAATACATATCATTCATCATAAACATAAACAGGTCTTTGCAACAAGTTTCCTCATCTCTCTACTGTTTATTTCAGTAAGATGGATCTCGAACAAACGGTCAAAGATCTGCAAGCTCAGAATATGCAATTTCAACAGTTACTCATGACCTTAGCCAAGGGGCAAGAGGAGATGAAGACTCTGCTAGAAAGAGAGAAAGAGAAAAAGAAGAAGAAGCCAACTGGTGTGGTAATCATGGGTAGAAGATTTCAGGGACAAGCTAGAAGGACCTTAGATTTTCCAACAACATCTGATGAAGGGGAAAGAAAAGAAAAAGAAACAGCAGTATCATCAGATTCTGAAGAAGAAGAGGAAGAGGAGGACTACTCTGAACAACAATACCCTCCGGCTGATGACAAGTACAAACATCTTGAAGAGCGACTAAGCGCTATGGAAATCCAGAGAGTACCGGGGCTAGATTTTGAAGAATTAGGGCTGGTGTCAGGAATTGTAATCCCGCCAAAGTTTAAAGTGCCACTATTTGCCAAGTATGATGGGGTGTCTTGCCCTAAAATGCACCTCAGATCATATGTCAGGAAGATTCAACCACACTCTGTTGGCAAAGACTTGTGGGTCCATTTTTTCCAAGACAGTTTATCAGGAACGCAACTTGATTGGTTCTACCAGTTGGAAAGGGCTGACGTCCATAATTGGGAAGACCTGACTGCCGCATTCTATAAACAATATCAGTACAACGCCGACTTGGCGCCTACCCAAACTCAACTTTAGAGTATGGCTATGGTTTCCAATGAGGGCTTTAAAGATTACGCGTAAAAGTGGAGAGATCTGGCCGGAAGGGTGCAACCCCCTCTATCTGAAAGGGAGTTGGTGGACATGTTCCTGGGAACTCTATCAGGACCTTTCTTTAATCATCTAATTGGAAGTTCTTTTACGGGGTTTACTGAATTGATTTTAACCGGCGAAAGAGTGGAGGCTGGTATAAGAAGTGGGAAGATTCAAAAGGACGCGTCGGCCTCTACAACTGTGAAAAAGCCCTTCACTGGAAGGAAGGAGGTATCTGCTGTCTATTCACAGAGGAATCAGGGAAGAACTGAGCGCCGACCAACGGTAGGGGCTGTTATGATTCCAAAGCCTACGTCAGGCCAGCCGAGAAATAATCAGCAAAGGGTAGAAAGGCCAGTTCGGCAATTCACCAAGATTAACATGACTCCGGTCCAAGTTCTACCACATCTTCTGAAGTTGAATCTGGCCACTTTAAAAGAGGCCTCAAAGAATCCCAATACTGCGTCTCCACATTACCATCTGAATGCCAAGTGCGCGTACCATTCTGAAAGTCCAGGGCACGACACCAACAACTGTTGGGCTCTGAAGAACAAAATTCAAGACCTGATAGACGCGAAGGAAGTTGAGTTTGAAGCGCCTGAGAAACCAAATGTTATTTCCGCTCCAATGCCTAGGCATGGTCACAATGCCAACGCTATCGAAGAAGATTTGTTTATTGCTACATTGGATGAACTGTTAACTCTGCTCCTGATTATTAAGTTGAATTTGTTGAAAGCTGGTATTTTCCCAGGTTGTGACCAAGAATGCCATGTTTTCCTATCCTCATCATTTGACTTCCCTCTGTTTAAAAAAGGTATCCAACGACTGATGGATAACCAAGAAATTCTGTTTGAGAATGCTCCTGTTTCACCCATTCCATTTAAAGAAGTTTCAATTATAACCATCTACGCCAATCCTTCCAGGGCCCCTAAAATACCCGTTAGGATTACACCTGCTCCGAAGACTACTCCACTTAAAATTACAATGCCCGGGCCGGCCCCTTACAAATCAGATAAAACAGTACCATGGAATTATGGTGGAGAAATCTACTACCATGGTATTGAACAGGATGACTTGACTGCTGAAGAAGAAAGCTCTGAAGAGGACAATTCCGACATTAGCAATATTGCCGGAACTAGCAAGATTACCCGCAGTGGTAGAATCTTCTCTCCAGAGATTGCCCCTCCAACGACAGTCTTTGGACCCGTGGTCGTTCTTAAGATTACCTCTGCACCAGTGATTATACCCGCAAGCATACCTACCGACAAAGACAATATAATCTTTATCCCAACTTCCACTGCTGAGAATAAAGGAAAAAACGTTCAAGAGGAGCCTGTCCGAACGAAGGCTCAATCACTAGCTATTCCTAAAACATCCAAGAAGGAGATGGAAGAAATCCTGAGGATAATAAAAAAGAGCGATTATGATGAGGTTGAACAGCTGGGGCAAACCCCTTCCAAGATCTCTATGCTAGCCCTGCTGCTGTGCTCTGAAGCACATGCCAAAGCTCCGGTAAAATTTCTGAAGACAGCTCATGTGCCGCAAGAGACGTCCGCTAACCAGTTCCAGGACTGTGTGGCCAGTTTAACAACTGATAATGGCTTGGGTTTCTCTGATGCTGATTTGACACCCAGAGGGAGAAAACACAACGAGGCGTTACATGTCTCAGTGGAGTGTAGAGGAACAACCCTAGCCCATGTCTTGGTTGATACTGGATCATCTTTAAATGTCTTACCAAAGAAAGCCCTTGAAAGATTGGATTGCGAGAGGTTGACTTTAAAACCCAGCAACATAGTGGTGAGAGCTTTTGATGGTTCAAAGAGGATGGTCCACGGGGAGGTGGACATCCCAATAAAGGTGGGAACTCAGGTTTCCAACTCAACCTTCTATGTGATAGACATTCGTCCTTCTTATTCTTGTCTGTTAGGACGCCCCTGGATCCACAATGCTGGTGCTGTCACCTCCACCTTGCATAAGATGCTAAAATACCCGGTCCAAGGAAAAATCATAACTGTCCATGGGGAGGAGGAGTATATCATTAGTCATCTGAATTCCTTCCGATATGTGGAGTTAGATGGCGAGTTCATTGAAACCCCTTGTGATACGGTGGGAGAACTGACTTGGGTTTTGCGTTTGTTTTCGCAAATGTTTCGGTTGAGCAAGAGTCGCCACTGACTTTTTATTTTATCCTAAGGAAAGGTTAAAAAGCACAGCATAAACCTTTGAGATGTTTTCTTGGGTTCGGGGAGTAGATTATAGAAAGGGAAGGTATTAGCACCCTTTCTATCCACGGTTATCCATGGGCTCTTAGTTACTTTCTTAGATCACTTGCCTTTGATTTTCAATTGTTTGAAATGGTGCTTTGTGTGTGTGTGGGTTTGAAAATGTTTTGAAAAGAGGCCAATGTGGTGGCAACCTTTGTAATGATTCATGTTGGAATGTATACAAAGGTGTACTTATCTTTTTGAAAAGTTTTCAATGTTTTGAAAGTTGTTTTGAAAGTGTGTTGTGATGTGTGGTTTTGAAAAATAGGCAAGTGTTTTTTGCAAGTTTTGTCAAGTAACTAAGAGTTGTCTACCCCTAAATTTACTCAAAGGCTTTTCCTATGTTTTAACCCTTTTAACAATTTTGTTCCACCATTGTATTTGGTGGACAATCTTGTGTTAGGATGTTAACGGGACAGGCGCGGTTCATCGTTTAGACCATGATTGCAATGGTGCCAAGTGTCTTTGGGCAATTTTTCCTTTAAGGGACTTGATCATTTTTAGGCAACTTTCGAAAGCGTCATCGAGGGACTATGATCATTTGAAATTGTTTTGTTTTGCCAAAGACACCCAACATGCAACATGGCCCATTATTGAAGGCAACAAGTGGAGTAACCCTAGGGGTGCAAATGTGATTGGTGTTGTCCATTTTCATGCTTTTTGTCTTTTGTTAGGTCAAGCTATTTGTTGTTTTTGATTTGCATACAAAACCCTAAGTCTATCATGGCATATTTATAAAGCTTTTAAATGCGAAAAATAAAATCCTAAATTATTACAACACAATTATGGGATGGGGGATACAAATGTTCAAATGGGGATATTTAGCAAGAAATTAAAACCTAAGCTATTACATCCAAATTGAATATACAAGTTATTGGAATTATACAATAATTAAATAAAATACAATAAATATGCAAGATGCAAAAAATGATTTTTATATGTATGGAAAAGTATTTTTTATGTGACAAATGAACAAAAATAAAAAGGATTAATTTTTGGTATTTTTTCATGGTTTTAGGGCAAAACCCTAATTTGCAAATAAATAGTATTTATTATTTATATACAATACAATATTTATTAATTATGTACAAAAATAAATAAAAAGGAAGTATATTGTAAAAAAAGTATTTTTGAGGTCAAATATTAATAAAAATAAAAATGTATTATTTTTGTATTTTTATCCTAAATATTCTAATAAATATATAAGTATTTATATTATTTACTAAATATATTAAATATGTACAAAAATAAAATATTTAATATTTACAAAAAAAGTATATTTTTTTAGAAAATGTTTTCAAAAGATAAAATAAAATAAAATCAGAACATAAAATGTATTTTGTATTATTTTTGGTATTTTAAATAAAAGGATATATATGTTATTTATTTACATATATCAAATTAAAACAAATAAATGTCTAATAAATACAAAAAAAAAGGTGAAAAAATATTTTTTATGTTTTTTTATATTTTAACAAAAAATAACAAGTCAGAAACAAAAAGAAAAAGTCAAAAAATGATAAAAATAAACACAATGGGCCAAGGGGGTGCAAGTGGAAAAGGAGTGTGTAAACAGAAAATCAAACTCAGGCCCAACCCAAGAGGAGTTGTCTTCAACCTCCAGACTTGTTTGAACAACAACAACGCGCGTTTCCTAACTCCTGATTCTTGGACTTTCAAGCAAAACTCATAACACCAAAAATGTAGAGCATCAAGAGACGAATCCAGACATATAAAAAACTTGACTTAACTCTCAGAAATGAGAGAGAATTTCTCCATCCCTAATTCCTGACCTAAGTTTTTTCTAATGTTCAGGTTCCAAATTCTCTTAACACATACAATATAAATGAAAAGTAATGATATGGGTGGATTCAGGGCTATAATTAGAACATGCTTTCTTCACAAACTTAAGCCTAACTATGCCTGGATAGAGAGATAGAAGTTCAAAAACTTACCTGTTCAGCTTGAATCGTGTATGACAATGGAGGTACTTTCAATGCAATGTGAGGACTTGTATAGCTTGCTTGAGGTCCAGGGATGCTTCTCCAACCTCTAGCTTGCTTTGGAACTAACTGAAACGAGCTATGGAAGTTAACCTGCACAACTGAAAAAATGAAAATGGTGAAATTGGTTAGAGGTGTTACAGTTTGTAGCTAGGGCTTGGGATAGCTTCAATGGATGGTAGGGAGTGTGTATGAACCAGCTTTGGCCAAAACGCACGAGCAAACTGAGTTGTGCAACTCAATCTGCAGGAATGCCCTGTTTTGTGCAGCAAAATGGTGCCTTGATGTTTAGGGAGGTATTGAAGGTAGTTGGCTCATGTTTCAGGTTAGGTTTGATGTTTGGAATATGTTCAATAAGTTTGTTTAGGCTTGTGTTGACAGGAACTCAATGTTGTGTTTCAAAATGCAAGTTTCTTCTTAGATAAGCAAAGTTTGTCAACTTCGTTTCTAGGCTAACACAAGCCCCTCAAGTATGCTGCAAATGTTAATCTTGATCAATGGGATATGTCCATGCCTTTGTGCCTCAGAGATTTCCTTTGTACTTCTTGGATTTGTGTTTGACATAAAGTTCACCTTTTCAAAAATGGCTAAGTCACTTTTTCCAAATATGGCTTAATTCTTCATGTAATGACCAAATGAGCAAAATAATGCTAGAACATAATGGATTGGCATTTAATTATTGAGTGTAATGAGATTAGAGGCCTGTAACTAGCTTGTGCAAGCTGATTTCAAAAATGCAAAGTTATGAACATGTAATTTGGTCATGAATCAAAGTGACTTTTGCCCATATTGACAAATTCGATTCTCCCTAACCACAAGGTTGTTTGATGAGTTCTTGGACAATTTGGAAAGCTTGGAATGTTTACTACAATCCATCTTTGTAATGTAAGTTGAAATTCCAAGTGGAAGCATGTGAAAAGTGGCCATGAAGTTAGGCAAAAATCCTGCCTAAAATAGGTCAAAAAATTTCTAAGTTAAGAATGTTTTGCACCCTTGTTCCAAAAATCATAACTTGAGCTACAAGCTTCTTTTGAGGAAACTTTATGAATCAAAGTTATAGATTTTGCAATGGACTATAACTTTCATGTTTTGAGTTTTGTTTGAATCTAAATGTATCTTGATGAAAAAATGGGACAAAGTTAGGAAAAAATTAGGAAATTTCATAACTTAGAAAATTTCTAAGTTATGAAATTTCTTCATTTCAAACCCTAATTTGTAATTTTTGATTCCTTGATGAACAAGTTTTATACTTTGGCATGTCTTGATGAAAAATGAATCTTGACACTTGATTTTGACTAAAAAGTTAAAGTTTGACTTTTCAGTATACAGTCAAATTTGATCAGTTGACTGGAAAATTCATCTGTCAATCTTGTGCATTTGGGATCTTTTGAATTTGTTGAACATGTCAAGACCATGCCATTGATTCCTTGAGTCCATATGTGAGCTTGGTTTGCCATTGGCTAGGTCAAACAGTCAAAAATTGCCTTTGTGCAGTCAAAACCCTAAAAATGACCATTTTTCCCTTTTGGTGATCTGACCAAATTTCTTATAGAATTGTGATCCAAACTTGATCAAATGGTTCATATGAGTTCATAATGTTGATGTGGGTCAAAAATCATGAGGTTTGACTGTTAATTGACCACAGTTGACTTTTTTCCCCAATACAGCTGATTTCTAGGTCAACTGTCCAATTGACTGGGCAAAGATTGGAATCAAGGCTTGAAACTTGGTATGGATAAACTTGTGAGTTCAACATGAAGCATGAAAGTCAATTTGGGCATTTTAGGTCAAAACATCTTTGTGCAAACTCAAACCCTAATTTGGGTCAACAGTGCAAGGAGAAGTCTTGAGCAGAGCAAACCCTAACTTGATCCTGAGCTCCAAGGGTCTTGTGGTGAGAAAATGTTGAGGAAATGGGAGGGAAAATTTTGGGGTACAACACCCCTTTCCAACATTTTGAAGAAGTCTCTCCAGAGTAGCAGCGACCAAGGCGATATCCTCGATTCCTAAGATCACAAGACCTCCACCTAGGATGTCATCTCTAAAGGATGCAAAGGCAGTAGTGGAAGAAAGGGGATGCACAATCTGGGGGCAGCTTCCAGACATTCCGTACAAATCAGACAATTTTGGCTTGGGGTTTACTTCAACTGCTCAGAAGGCTGTGCGCCATGCCCGTGCTGGGGGGCCACCTGTGAAGATTAGCAACCAAAGCGTTAATGCAATGGAAGACAATGAAGAGGATGGCAGCTTGGAAGATTGGATATTTCTTACTGTCAGCAAAGGACTTCGGAACTGGGAAGCCAGAGACTTCATCCCAATAACTTTCATCTCTCAGTAATTTATCTTTTACATTTCTGTTGGGCTTGTAATATTCACGAACAATCCGCACTTTAAAAACCTTGTGTCTTACCCGAGGCACAATGGTCCATTTGTAAGGGTTTTTATTTCATCTTCATAAGACATTCAATGAATCATGGACGCTTTTTCACATATAAACCTTTTGTGCTCATTGTCTTTCTTTTACATTTTATTGTTTTAAGATGGATATACCCTTACATACACCCACACTCATAAATGCAGGTACCCTTCCATTCCGGATCCCATGGGTAACGATACTGCTATAGCCTTCAATGACTCTGAAGATCTGATCTACCAAGCCGAATACGAAGGTGAGGAAGATTGTGAGGTGCCAGGGGAATTGGCCAGACTATTACAGCAAGAGGAAAGAGCTATTCAGCCTCATGAGGAGTTATTGGATACAATCAACTTGGGTACCGAGGAAGATAAAAAGGAAATCAAAGTGGGTGCCAATCTAGAGCCGAGTGTCAAGGAGCGCCTAATTCAACTATTACATGATTATGTTGAGATCTTTGCCTGGTCATACAAAGACATGTCGGGACTCGATACATACATCGTGGTACATCGTCTACCCACAAGAGAAGACTATCCACCAGTGAAACAAAAGGTCCGTCGCATGAGACCTGACATGTCAGAGAAGATCAAAGCAGAAGTTATGAAACAATTCAATGTTGGATTTCTGGTTGTTACTTCTTATCCTCAATGGGTGGCCAACATTGTTCCTGTGCCTAAAAAGGACGGCAAAGTAAGAATGTGTGTGGATTATAGAGATTTAAACAGGGCCAGCCCTAAAGATGGTTTTCCACTTCCACACATTGACATCCTGGTTGACAATACAGCCCAGCACAAAGTATTTTCTTTCATGGACGGATTCTCAGGCTATAACCAGATCAAAATGGCACCTGAGGACATGGAAAAAACTACATTTATCACACAGTGGAGTACGTTCTGCTACAAAGTGATTCCATTCGGACTGAAGAATGCCGGGGCAACCTATCAACGCGCCATGGTAGCTTTGTTTCATGATATGATACATCATGAGATAGAGGTCTACGTAGATGACATGATAGCCCGATCACAAACTGAAGAAGAACACCTTGATCACCTGCAAAAGTTGTTTGTCAGATTAAAGGAGTACAAGTTAAGATTGAATCCAAACAAGTGCACATTTGAAGTCTGGTCCGGTAAACTCTTAGGGTTCATTGTCAGCAACAAAGGCATCGAGGTTGATCCTGCCAAGGTTAAAGCGATACAAGAAATGCCTGCTCCTCGCACTGAGAAGGAAGTCAGAGGTTTTTTGGGACGCCTAAACTACATTTCCAGATTCATTTCTCACCTAACGTCTACTTGTGAACCAATCTTCAAACTATTGAAGAAAGATCAGGTAGTCAGATGGAATGATGAATGTCAGATTGCTTTCGATAAAATCAAGGAGTATTTACTAGAGCCTCCTGTCTTGATGCCACCAGTCGAGGGAAGACCACTAATCATGTATCTGACCGTCTTAGAGAATTCAATGGGGTGCGTACTGGGGCAGCATGACGAGTCTGGCCGAAAAGAGCACATTATTTACTACCTGAGCAAAAAGTTTACCGACTGTGAAACCAGATATTCACTGCTCGAGAAAACTTGCTGCGCTCTGGTATAGGCTGCTCTCCAGCTAAGACAGTATATGTTGACTTATACCACTTTGTTGATATCTAAGATGGATCCGATAAAGTACATCTTTGAGAAGCCTGCTCTGTCTGGGAGGATAGCTAGATGGCAGATGATCCTAACAGAATACAACATACAGTACACTACCCAAAAAGCTATAAAGGGCAGCGTACTAGCTGATCATCTTGCTCATCAAGCTGTAGAGGATTATCAATCCATGAAGTTTGACTTCCCCGACGAAGACATCATGACATTGGACAACAGTGAAGAAATCAGGCCATATGACGGACCTGAACAAGGATCCCGATGGACCATGTACTTTGATGGGGCATCCGATGCACTTGGTAATGGTATCGGCACTGTGCTCATATCTCTGGAAGGATGCCATACTCCTTTTACTTCTAGACTTTGCTTCAACTGTACGAACAACATGGCAGAATACAAAGCATGCATCTTTAGTCTCAAGGCTGCCATAGACTTGGGAATCAAATCTTTAGATGTGTTTGGGGATTCAGCTTTGGTCATCAGTCAGATCAAAGGAGAGTGGGACACTAAGCATCCAAACCTTATCCCTTACAAAGAACATGTTTTGACATTGCTACCACATTTCGAGCAGATTACCTTCGAGCATTTCCCGCGAGAAGAAAATCAGCTAGCAGATGCTCTAGCTACAATGTCATCTATGTTTAAACTTAATTGGGATAACGAGGCTCCCCAGATCACCATTGAACTAATGGACGAACCAGCACACTGTCACGAGATTAATACTGAAGAAGTAGTGGACCAGCCGTGGTTTCATGAAGTCAAAAGGTATCTCGAGGCTCAAGAATATCCAAAAGGAGCTTCAATCAATGATAAAAAGTTCCTAAGGAGATTCTCTGCTAAGTTCTTCCTAAGTAATGGCATCTTGTACAAACGTAATCATGATTCTATTCTGCTCTGTTGTGTGGACAAGATTGAAGCTGAAAAGATCATGGCTGAATTGCATGAAGGTACCTTTGGCACTCACTCTAGTGGGCATACGATGGCGAAGAAAATTCTATGGGCAGGCTATTATTTGTCTACCATGGAAGCAGACTGCTATCGACACTCCCGGACCTGTCATAAGTGTCAAATCTATACAGAAAAAGTGCACGCGCCTCCGGTTCCTCTAAATGTCTTAACAGCTCCTTGGCCCTTCGCTATGTGGGGAATCGATATGATTGGGGAGATCAAGCCGACGGCCTCCAATGGACACCGCTTCATTCTTGTGGCCATTGACTATTTCACCAAGTGGGTCGAAGCAACTTCCTTCGCATCTGTTACTAAGAATGTTGTTGCCCGCTTCATCAAGCATAATCTTATTTGCCGGTACGGTATCCCAGAAAGGATCATCACTGATAACGGTACGAACCTTAACAATACTATGATCACCGCCTTATGCGAGCAGTTCAAGATTCAACATCACAATTCATCCCCCTATCGGCCAAAGATGAATGGTGCAGTCGAAGCTGCTAATAAAAATATTAAAAAGATCATACAGAAGATGACAGTCACCTACAAGGACTGGCATGAAATGTTACCGTTTGCTCTCCACGGGTACCGTACCAAGGCTCGCACATCAACTGGGGCAACACCCTATTCTTTGGTTTATGGCATGGAGGTTGTCTTGCCTATCGAGGTTCAAATCCCCTCTTTGAGAATTATGAAAGATGCAGGTTTGAGTGAAGACGATTGGATCCAGACCCGGCTTGATCAATTGAACTTAATTGATGAAAAGAGGCTTACTGCTGTTTGCCATGGTCAGACGTATCAAAAATGGATGATCAAGGCTTTCAACAAGAAAGTCAGACGCCAGATATATCAAGTTGGAGATCTAGTGATCAAGCGCATCATCTTGCCACAAAGTGATCCCAGGGGAAAATGGACTCCTACCTATGAAGGACCATTTGTAATCAAGAACATCTTTTCCGGTGGGGCAATGATTTTAACCACCATGGATGGCGACGACCTGCCACACCCTATGAACACATACATAGTCAAAAGATACTACGCATAAGAGACCCGCTAGGTTGACACACCTAGGCAAAACAAGGGCATCCCGGCGAACCAAAAGGTTCGGGCAAAAATTAGGGATAAAATAAATAAAAAAATTGTACAACCGGCAAGTTGAAAACCCGAAAGGGCGACTTGGGAAATAAGGGTTTCCCGGTGGACTGAAAACCCGAAAGGGCGGTCCAGGCAAAAGTTAGGGAATTAAAGCGTATGACTATGTTTCGTCGGATCACTTTAAGGACAATCTCTTCACTAACAAACCCAGAGCTTCTGATCAATTCAATCATCTTCGGACGAAGCAACAAATGGACAAGATACTCGGAGATACGGAGGCTATAGCAGAATGGGAACCCCATGGGATTATCACATATAACTGTCTTTGTATAAATTTTTCTTATTTTTATGACACCATCCTCTTACTAGGATGTATGTTTCCTTTGTACAAAATACTTTTTCAAAGTAAATACAAAGATATCTCTTTCAAAGTACAGAAAACTATTTGCCTTTTTCTTTACACTTGTGTTTTTTATTTGCAAAAACGTCCAATGATTCATTAATGAACATATGCATTTGAACATAATTACTGTTTACAAATAAACAAAATGGAAAAGAACAATTATTGAAAGGTTGAAAGGATGGGAAAACGTCTTTAGGCTATTCCATGAGCAATCCCTACAGTACATCATTAAGACCCCCAGTGGAGCTGAAACTTTCAATCCCCAGCGGAAACCATTCAGTTTCTCCAAATTCCCCAGCAAGTTGTCTTGAAGCCTGAAAATCAACCGGATAACAGCTAACTTCTGTCTCCCCAACCTAGGATAACTCCCCAGTAGGTTGGCAGACGACCGAAACTCCTGTACTTTTTCCAAACAGGAATAAGTTTTCTTCCCCACAGAGTTTTTGTTAAATCCCCAGTAGAAGTCATCAAAATTCCCTGGATTCCCCAAGCAGATTACTCAAGCAGTATATGGCATTGCTCGCAACAGAATTTTTGTCAATACTCCAACTTCAAGACACGAAGAGTCCACATATCCTCAACAGCAGTCAAGGATTTATTTTCCTCAGCAATATAGCAAATCAGCTTACATGCGCATACATTACATCCATATATCATAAACATTGATAAAACACATATATTGCATCATACATTTCATGTAACATGACTTTGTGTTTCAGCTAACATTTTACCCTTTTCAGGATAAGATTAACAACTACCATTTAATCATGATACAGTTCAGATACGCTCCAGATACGGATGCCATCCTGATACTCATTCAGATTTCAATTATCAGATACAGTTCAGATACGCTCCAGACACGGAAGCCATTTTGTTACTTATTCTGACTTCAACACCCAGATACAATACAGATACACTCCAGACACGGAATCCATTCTGTTACTTATTCATACTTCAACACCCAGATACAGTACATATATGCTCTAGACACGGAAGCCATTCTATTACTCATTCAGACCTCAACTTTAAGATACAGTCCAGATATGCTCCAGACACGGTTGCCATTCTGTCACTTATTCAGATTCAAGTACAGATACAGTATGGATACGCTCCAAACACGGGTGCTATTCTGTTTCTTATTCAGATTTCAAGTCTCCAGATACAGTTCAGATACATTCCTGACGCGGACACCATTCTAATACTTATTCTTCTGACTTACAACTTAAAATTCAACAAACATTCTTGGATGGAATCTACAAGCCCATCTCCAACAATATTCTATCACCTCTCTAAATGGCATCTTTAAGCCCATTCCCTCAACTACACTTTGTCGAGTGCAAATTTATGGGCACTCTAGTGTCCAATCATCTTTTACCTTCGAGTCACGAACGACAAAACTCGCCAATCTAACTCTTCAGGTTCAAGAAGATTGAACAGGGTCAGCTATTGTACCCCAAAATTTTCCCTCTCATTTATCAAGACTTTTCTCACAAGACTTCTTGGACTCAAGACAAGATTAGGGTTTGGTCAGCTCAAGACATCTCATCTTGCACTGATAACCCAAAATTAGGGTTTGAGTTTGCACAAGTATTTTTGGACCATCAATGCTTCATGTGACTTTCATACATCATTTTGGACCCCTAAGTTTGCTCATGTTAAGTTTCAAGCCTTGAACCATATTTTTGATCAGTCAATTGGACAATTGACCTAAAAATCAACTGTATTGGGGAAAAAGTCAACCATGGCCAATTTATAGTCAAACTTCATAATTTTTGATCCACGTCAACATTTTAGACTCATATGTACCATTTGATCAAGTTTGGATCACAACTCCTCAAGAAATTTGATCAAATCATCAAAAGGGCAAAATGGTCAAAATTAATGTTTTGACTGAGAAAGGGAAATTTCTGATTTTTAACCTAGCCAATGACCAATTGGGTTCAAAAATGATTTCAAGGATCCAATGGCATAATCTTGACCTAATTACATGGTTCAAAAGATCTCAAGTTCATTGGATTGACAGATGAAATTTGCAGTGAACTGATCAAAAGTCAACTATACACTAAAAAGTCACACTTTGACTTTTTGGTCAAAATCAAGTGCCAAGGGTCATAATTCATCAAGATGTGTCAAAATATGAAAATTGTTCACCAAGAAAACCAAATTTTAAAATTAGGGTTTTAATTTGAAAATTTTCATAACTTAGAATTTTTCTAAGTATAAAAATTTTCTTGTTTTTTCCCAACTTTTCACCACTTTTTCACCATGATGCATTTTGATTCAAGAAAAACTTCCAAAATGAAAGTTGTATCCATCCATGAAATCTACAACTCTGCTTCACAAACTTTTCCATAAATATGTTTGGATCTCAAGTTATGAATTTATGAACATAGGGCCATGAACTAAATAACTTAGTGAAATTTTGCCCTAATTTAGGCAGGTTTTGGACCCAACTTCATGGACATTTTTCACCTAGTTCCAAGAGGTATCTCAAAATTCATTTCAAAGATGGATTATAGAGCACATTGCAAGCTTTCCAAAATGTCCAAGAACTATCCAAGATCATTTTTGAGTAGGGAGAATCGAAGAGAGGAAGTTGGCATTTTCTCACTTTTGTTCAAGCCATTTTCACATAGCATCAAGTTGCAAATCAAATCTATGCTGGTTATATCTTGCTTTACAGGTCCTAAGCTTTCTATACACTCCATAATTAAATGCATACTCAGAAGATAAAGCCTTTATCTTTGCTTTTGAAGCTTTACACAAGATGTATTTCCATTTTTGGCCAAAAGGTTACAATGCCATTTTCATAAAGGAGAACTTTTGCAACTTTGTCAATCTTGAGCATTGAACCTGTCCCTTTGATGCATACAAACTCTACAGGCCTCAAGCAAGTTGTACAATCTCTTACCAACCCTAACCAAGCTGGTACAAGCATGTGAAGCATGGGTCTTGTCACTTTACTTCAAATGCAAGAAAAGTTGCAAAAAGGTCCAAAGCTTGCACAGCTAGTAAGGGCTGACTTTGGATCACTTCTATACATATTTGCAAACTTGGTACAAGGCATAACACAATTTTCTTGGACCTAAAACACTCTGAAACTTAAAAACACCAGAATTTTGCCTAAGTATACAGTTTTCTGCAAAAGCACAGCCAACTCTCATTTGGCTCATGCGTTTTGTATTTAATCACTTCATGCATCTCATACACTTGCTACCTAATCAATCCAAGCCATCACCCTGGTTCTGTAACTCCTGTTTCAGTATTTGCCATTTTCAATTTGGAAGCTTGCAGTTGGACTTTGTCAGAGAGTTCCAGCCATCCTCAAAGCAAGATAAACATTGGAATAGCTTCAAGGAAGTTCAAGGAAGCTTAAACAATCACCAGGCCTCCATTAAAGTCCCTACATTGCCCTACTCGATTCCAACTGAAGGAGGTATTTTCTTAAACTCTATCTCTCTGAATAGGCAACTTCAAGCCATGATTTGTGAAGAAAAAATGTAGCTCTCATCATAACGAAGTTGTACATATCATTACTTTTCATTTATATTACTTGTGCTAAGAGAATTTGAAGATTGAAAACTCTGAAAAAGTTAGGTCACGAATTAGGGATTCAAAATTTCTCTTTGATCTTTAAGAGTTAGGTTACATAATTTATATGGTTGGAATCGTGAGCTCAAATACCACATGTTTCATGTTATGCGTTTTTGTTTTTATGCAAGCATAAGCAAGATACAGTTTGAACATGAACGCACGCAGGAAGCTGAACCAAGGACAGGGATGCAGCGCTTCTGGGCTTTTTGTGCTTTGGGCCTTTTTGTTTTTGCTATTTGCACCCCCTGGCTTATTATTGCACCCCCTGGCTGAATTTTTATATTTTTATATTTTTCTTCATATTTTTATATTTAATACTTTCATTTATTTTTCTTAATGATAAAAAAAACCAAAAAATGATTTATTTATTTTCAAACTTTTTTTTAAAATTATTTTCTCACATGAAAAATAATATATTTTGATAAATAAAGTTTATTTTCTTAAATAACTTGTTAATATGTTTAAAAATACTTAATATTTTTATTTATACATTTTATAATTATAAATACCATTATTTTCTTATACAAAAATGTACAAAATAATAAACATGAAACATTATTTTCTTTTAATTTGAAAACTAGGGTTTACCCCCTTTCAAAAAGAATTAATATATTTTTTCCTTATAATTTTTAGGGTTTAAATTAAATATATTTCTTATACAAAAACAAGACATAAAAACATTTTCCTAACATGAACATGGCATTGCATTTTAAATATTTGTATTGTATTCATTTAAATTCGCGCATATTCGATTTGGTTATATAATATATTTAGCTTTATATTTGTGCAAATGCCCATTTAAACTTGTATTCCCCCCTCCCATAAAAATTGTTGTAATAGCTTAGTTTATTTTACGCAATTTATCGCTTTTATACCATGATTAGTAAATTAGGGTTTGCATGACAAGAACAAAAACAAAGCTAAATAGAAAACCCTAAATGCAAAACAAAAGCATGAAAATGATACACTTTGCACACAAGCACCCCTAGGGTTTCTCCCACTTGGTTGCCTAAAATAAAATGGCCATGTTACGCATGCGAAGTATCTTGGCAAAACAAAACAAGTATAAGATCATAGTTCCTCGATGACGCTATTCAAAGGTTTCCTAAAACAAAATGATCTTGGTCCCTCAAAAAATGCTAAGATACTTGGCAACATTGCTATCATGGTTATACGATGACCCACGCCCGTCCCGTTTACATCCAAAGATATGGTTGCTTACCAAATCAATGGTAAGTCAACAATGTCAAAGGAATAAAAATGCACAAGAAAGACATTTGAGTAGGTAGATAGCTTCTAAGTTACTTGCTCCATTTCAAAACAATCCTTGCTATTTTCAAAAACAAACACACACACATTTCAAAATATCTTACAAAATATTGAAAAAACATTTTCAAAAGACAAACATCTTTGGATACATTCTTACGAACGAGAATCATTACAAAGATTGTCTAAACGAATGGCCTCTTTTACAAAATACTTTCAAAACCACATCAAACACCATTTCAAACAAAGCAAAGCAAGTGATCTAAACAAGTAACTAAGAGCCCATGGAAAACCATGGATGAAAAGGGTGCTAGCACCTTCCCTTTTCATAATCTACCCCCCGAACTCAAGAAAACATCTCAAAGGTCTTTCCTGTGCTTTTTTACCTTTCCTTTTGGATAAAAGAAAAGTCGATGGCGACTCTTGCTAACCGCGACATTTGTGATAAAACACAAAACCCTCAAGTCAGTTCTCCCACCGCATCACAACATGCAATCGATTTACACTCGTGTGCAATCGATTGCACACTCAATTTTTTTTTGAAATTCTAGCTGTTGAAACCCTGTGCAATCGATTTACACAAAGGGTGCAATCGATTGCATGCTGCACGATTTTGAAAAACAACAACTTTACGCATGCCTGTTCATAACATCATTTCATGGAAACCTTTCACTCAATCTTGGCAATTGTTCATGATTCATTTACAGAACTTTATGTTGTTTCAAAATGTTGTCAACCATGAATGAGATATGAAAAACTTAAAAGTGTTGAATAAAATATTTTAACGAGAGAAAATAATTTTTGAAGAAATTTAAAATAACTTTAAATTTAAAATACATAGATATTCCCTGACATCCATAACCTCAAAATCTTGCTTTTCTTAAGTTTGCAAGAGCATTTTCATCTACATTAAGAACCATAGTCTTGTCATTTCCACGTTTCGTAGAGATTTCAAGGGAAGGTTGATGGACAAGAGTTAAATTCATAACACTAAAGGTTTTTCAAGTCACCTGTGTAAAAATTATGGCTATTGTAGAATTTGTTAATGTATGTTGATCTTCAAAAACAAGTTTACTCATCGAACACCAAATGTAACAACACACAGGCGTGCACACACACACACACACACAGAGAGAGAGAGAGAGAGAGAGAGAGAGAGAGAGAGAGAGAGAGAGAGAGAGAGAGAGAGAGAGAGAGAGAGAGAGAGAGAGAGAGAGAGAGAGAGAGAGAGAGAGAGAGAGAGAGAGAGAGAGAGAGAGAGATCTTTAAACAAGATGTTAATTTTCGGAAGTCCTTTTTCCTAATGTTAATTTTTGGACTTCCTTTGATCTTTTGCTTAATGAAATCATATGGACAACATTAGGGGTGGGTAAATTTGAACCGTCCGTTTAAAATTGATCGACCCATTGTTTTATTTGTTCAAAGTGATTAGGTCGGGTCAGATGTCAGCTTGATGTAATTGCTTAATTTGAATAGTATATGATTGATTTGATCGAATTTAGATGATTATTTTGGACCGTCAAAAATAAAACTGATTGAACCCAACTAATATTCATTTTATATATTTTTATTATTACTATATGATTGACCCATTATAAAAATGGGGTTGATAATGTTGTCAAATTATTATCACTTTATAATTAAATGGTGAAATTGTGTACTCATAAGAATACATATGTAATTTGAAATTTTTAATATAATTTTTAATTTTTAATTTGAAATTTTAAATATAATTTTTAATTTGTGGTTTAAAATATGCTAATGACCAAATTAATGTCAAATGATATTGAAAATGTTATCACATGATAATAAATATTTCAATAATAAAAAAAATAATTTTTCTTTGGATCTAAAACTTAAAAATGAATGTTTGTGAATTTTATAAAAAAATGAGTTATTTTTATATATTTATCCCAATAAAAAAATTAAACGGACAAAATCCACCCGATTTTTCTATCAAACCAGTTTAACCAAATCAACCAAAAATCAAAATTTCATAGCTCGAAATTGAACCTTAAAATAAAAATTGTGATTTATAAATTGTGATTTATGTCTAATCTAAATTTTAGGTTCGATATCGAACCAATCGATTGTTCAACCACATTGTATTGTATGAGGTGTATCCGAAATGTAACTTTCTCACATAAGTATTTTCAAATTTTTATAGTGTTTATAAGAAATTAGGTCCGACCCTAAAAAAATGCGACCAAATAAGTGTTCTATGTTTTTTTAAACTGAAATTTCAATTTATTTTTGAAAAATACATATTTGCTATTATAATATTTAAAACACTAATTTTTAATCTATGTAATTTTTAATTATTATAATTTCTGTGATTAGTTACAATTTTCAGAGTAAATAAAAAAAAAATGATGAATAGCTACAAAAGATATAGTTAGTGTTATTTTAATTTATGTATAGTTTTCTTTTCAAAAAAACCTAAAAGACATTTGTTTTTGACCGGGACCTTAAACAGGCAAGTAAATTAAAATCCAAATCCAGCTTTGGGCGTTCTGTCAAGTGGACCCTTTGTTGTCAGTGATTTGATCTGTTGTGCACTCCTTAACAGCAACGTGTTCATCATTTCTTCTTCTATGGGAGTACATAACATCTTCTAAGAAGATACACACCACATTACAAAACATGTACTACAATAGGAAGCGCGTGGATCCACTTTCATAGTAATAATGGCATGTGCCAAAAGGATCCCACGATGCATCAACCTTATCTTGTCTCTTTCCTTAACTTGCATGTGCCAATCAATGACAATGACCCATGTGCCACATTTCAAAATCTTGCTCTAGCTTTCTCAGAATCTCGATTTGGAGTTGGTGGTTGGTGGCACTACCAGATTGTGAAAGTGACTGAGGCTTGTCTGAGATCCAAGGAAGTAGTGATGGACTACTGATGGCATTAATAAAACAACAAAAGATAGAGCATATGGTTGATAAGCACAAATACATTGTTAATGGATTATTATAAGCAAGCACCGACAATAAATTGTTCACAAAGACTACATAAATAACAGATTAAGATGCTTCAGATTTCTTTTTCATTTTCATTTTCTTCTTCCTCGCTGCAGATTTCCGCATATTCATTCTCTCAAGATAATTTGAAACTTTCTTCTGAGATTTGGCTTTTGAGCTATCCACAATATTGATTTTTTCTGGTCTTTTAGGTTTATATACTTCTGTAATTGAAGGATCCAACACATCTCTAGAGCACTGAAGAGTTATGCCCATATATGTTGCTTCATCCCAAAGTTCTCTTCCTTTTTCAAAATCCCCTCCTCTACAAAGCTTTGGAATGAGCACATCATAAACTGGTCCATAACCTCCCACTGACCTTACCTTCATTTTCTCAAACAATTCAAGAGCATGATTTACCCTTTCAACCCCACAGAGAATACCGATCAAACTGTAGTAGAACTTATGGTTTGGTACTAAGCCTCTTTCAATCATTTGATCCACTATCTCTTTCCCTTTACCGAATCTACCACTCAGAAACAAAACCCTTGCCACTAGATAATAGGAGACCCAATCCGGAGCAATGCCCGCTTTATCCATTGCTTCAAGTATTTGACAAGATTCCTTAACTCTTCTAGTCTTCCCCAAACAAGAAAGTAAAATATTGTAACTGATTGTGGTCGGCGAAACCTTATACGACCTCATCTCCATCATCACGTTTAATGCTTCAGGCACAAGTCCAGAAGGATTATGTCTGAGATTCCTTTCACAAAGGCACCTGATGAATGTGTTGTAGCAAACTAAATCTGGGATAACCCCATTTGATTTCATCTCTTGAATAACTCTCCTAGATTCCTTCACATTCCTCTGCACAGACCAACCATAAAGAATACTTCTATAAACACAAGGTAGCACGCCTTTAATCTTGTCCTTGTGATGCCAAACTACACCTTCAGCCCTCTTAGCATGCCCTTTAGAGCAAAGAGCATTAATAATAGCAGTAACCGTGAATTCATCTGTAAGACATTTATATTTGTCTAAGTTCTTGAAAATACCCAATGCTTCATCTTCTTTTCCGAGTTTAACAAAACTCTCAGCTACAAGCCCAAAAGTTTGAGCGTCCAAGACTCTACCATCCTTCTTGAAATCTCCAAGCAAGATGTCCATTGCCGTGTAATCTCTCTTTTCAGCAAAAACTCTAAGAGCATAATTATAATCCTTATCTTCTAAATCATATCTCAAATTCTTATTGGACCATAAGAAGAACCTGAGCAGTCTTCTAGTGTGTGCCTCGTGTTTAATGGAATCAATAACTTGAGCTACAAGAGGTGAAGTTAGAGAATCCTTAAACTTATTTAGACTCAACTCTAGGTCATCTAGTCCACCAACAGTGCTGGTGACGACATTGCAGAGGTCTTGCAACTCGGGTGGTGTAGATACTGAGTGCAATGTGGAATAGAGAGACACTGAAAGTAATTGGAACTTGTGGGTAGTCGTATTTTGAAGGTAACAGCGTCTCAAAGCGGAGTTGAGCAAGACATACATGTTGAATTTCATTTGGGAAATTCATCAAACATGTTATGTGCAATGATTGTAATTCAAAACTTTGCGAATATCGTGAACTGTCTTAATGGGAAGGGTTGGAGTAGTGCAAAAATATGTTATGTGCATGGTTGCCGCATGGAGGGCGCGTCTATGTTGCAGAGTGGCGGGGAAGAGGTGACGAACTTCAAATTTTGGATTTGTTGCGCAGTGATAGATATTCGGTGACTAATGTTTAAATGCATTTTTGATAGTTATATTTTTTAAATAACTATGTTTGTTTTTTATAACTCTATTTTAAAATTATATTTTTTTAGTCCTTTTTTTTTTTTTTTGTGTGTTTTAGCTTTTTATCCCATATTTTTTTTGGAAACGTAGAAGTATTTTGGTGGACAATTTATTCTTAAAATATAAGATAAATATAAAACGATTTTCTTTTGGACAATTTATACCGGGTAACTTTTTTTGAAAATATAAATAAAAGAATTAATCGTTAGTTTATCTAGTGGTAATTGACGTTAGATTTAGTAAATGGAGATCATAGTTCGATCTTTCTGTAATTGAGATCGGAAGGATAAAATTATTTTATACTCTCGATGTATTTCTATTAAATCCTTAAAAATAAATTATTAATATTTTGTATAATTTACATTTCTTCATCTTCTCTTTTTACATCTTTATCATCTTAGTAGACCTTAAAAAAAATTTAGAAAACTTTTTTTTGACACAAAAAAATTCAGAAAACTTAAAATTTAATAAAATTAAATTAATTAAATCAACCAACTAAATTGGATAAATCACATCGAAATCAAAATAAAAAACATACACATTAGTGTTAAACATGTTCATCACAAAATACTCGAGAAAACATAAGAATTATTTAACCTAAGTTGAATTTGACACCCCTTAAAATGACTTTAATTACGTATTTGGTCTTGCTATAAATTACATGATTTTTAAAAAGTTTTGGTAAATTCCAGAATTTTTATGCAATTATCAGATATTTTGTTAAATTTCCCGTTTGGATGTAGAATCACCGGATATTTTGGAAAGTTACCAAATTTTTTGCAAAAGAATGCAGAAATATTGAACATTTGCAAATTGTCGATAAAAATTTAAGACTTTAAGGAAAAACTATGCAAAATTACCGAATTTTTCAAAATATCCGAAAAGAAGTTACCCGGTATTTCAAAAAATCTGAAAAGAAGTTACCCGATATTTAAAAGATATTAAACCCAAAAATTTGGATATTTAAAAAAGTCTGGTAGGCAGTAATGACATTTTTTTTACTTTTCAAACAAAATATAGGGTATAAAACATATACATATAATCCAAAAGTGTTATAATATCATTACAAATCAAATTATGCCAACTTCAGTGCTTAATACGTTTCGCATATGCTGATTTCCATGCTCTTGCAACTTCACTACAATTTTATCTTTATCAGTCTATGACGAGAGGCAAAGGACAATTGGATTTTAACTTCACATGAACCCAACGATTGTTGTTAACAAAACTAACTGCAATCATTTTGTGTCTACTTGACACCATGCATAGAGCTATCACTAATGGGAAGAATGTGATGTTAAGGTTTATGGACAACGAGACCAATATAACATTGTATCTAGAAGCAATAGGATAACTCATATCAGAAATCGTCCTCCACTTATCACGACCATGCACACCAAAGCCATCAATCCGCAATACACTCCTAACTTCTAATACTGTGTCATTGAACAAATTAGAATACAATAGGTGGTGTTGATAAACTTCAGTATCTATCTGGTTCTGAATTAAAGGACAAAATTCTTTGCTCCATCCAAGTAAATTTGCAATAGCCCGAAAACCACAACTTCCACCGTCAATTTTTTTTTTGAATAACCAGGTATTAAAAAAAAAATCACAAATAACCACGTTTCAGAAAAAATTACACAAATAACCATGTTTGAAATGGCTCTCCAAAGGAGGAGCCATCTCACTTGGCGCCTCCACCAAGCTTTTTGCCCTAGGCGCCATCTCACTTGGCGCCTCCTCTCTCTTTTAGCCAAGTGAGATGGCGCATGCACTTTAAAAGTGAGAGGAGGCGCCATCTCACTTGGCTCCTAGGGCAAAATGCTATTTTTATAAATAATTCGTCCGTTTCTCCGTCATTTCTCATGCTTTCTCACACTGTTTTCTTCTTTTTTACTCTGTTATTTGCGTCATGACATCGCCCGTGATTTTTACCAGAGATGGTTACATTATCTTCTCTGCCACAAAACCTGCGATGAAAATGAAATTCTGGCACATTCACTCGATGGAGCGTCTGAAGCGGGAGTTGTTGCGATGGCTAGATGGAGACATCGTGGAGGGGGAAAAAATTCGAAGGATCCAGCAAAGATGAACAACAACCTCACATGCAACAGAAAGACCTAATGTTTGGTTGGAGGAAGTCAAAACAGACAGCGACGTAATGTTGATGATGCATGGGTTAGATGATATTGTTTTAACAATTGTAATTTTGTAGACAGAATATCGTGTTTTTTTCTTGTACGCGCAATGTTTATTGTAGAAAATACTGTTAACGAAAAACCCTAATGTTTACAACATAATTAAGGAAAGATTTTATGTAATACAATTTTTATGTGGTCGAGGCAGACGCCCGATTCAGACAATTTTTGCGATTGTGTCCGACCTGACGGCATAAACCACACTTTCTTTCCAGCTTGTCAAGGGAGTCCATTTCGGTTGTGATGCGCTTACTTTTGGGACGACCCTTTTTGTTCCTTCGCATTTGGTCATTGTGCCATACTATTTCGCCGTCATATGCAGGCCAATAATCTGGGTTTGCTACCAAAGTGAAGTTGTTGTTGTAAACGTTGAGCAACGTTTCAGATTTATAAATGTGTGACAGAAGTTGTAGCGCGTCTTGATGGGTATAAGCACACGCGGCAATGACATGAGAGCAAGGCATACGAAAGGCTTGAAAATTGCCACAATCGCACCAACGAGAAGGTAGTACAACCTTATATTCTTGTCTTGGCAGGCCCTCGTTATGGTTGATTGTCTCTTTCACAATGAAGTTGTGGATGTGTCAATCAAACCGTATAACCATATGGGTGTTGGCTTTGGCACTTTCTGCCTTAATGTACTTCATGCAGCTTTCACTCCATAGTTGTCTAGATTGCAACACCGCATTCCATATTTCACCTCTTTTGGCAAACAACGAAGCCATCCTAAAATACGTAGATTTTACCAAAGCAGCGACCGGGAGGTTTCGTATGCCTTTGAATACCCCATTTATCGATTCAATTAGATTTGTTGTCATGTGCCCCGTCTTTGGCCATTATCGTATGACCTAGTCCATTTTCGACCGAAATATTGTCGATCCACCTACCGGCATCCAGATTTGACAAATGGATCTCGTTGCGGTAATATTTGAATGTGGGTTGTGTTAATGCATATCCCACATTCATAACTTCTTTCCTTAGTGTTTTGTCCTTGATCGCCCTCGTGAAATTTTGGACGATATGTCTAACGCAATAGACGTGCGTAGAAGGAGGGTCATGCCAACCGTTTGCAGGATTATTATATGCACTTTCAATGGATGCATGTCTATCCGAGATCAAACAAAGATCTGGTTGAGGTGCCACGTGTGTTCGCAGGTTTTTCAGAAAAAAGCTCTAAGCACCACCAGTCTCCCCCTCGACTAGGGCAAAGGCAATTGGGAAAATGTTGTTGTTGCCATCTTGTGCAACTGCCATCAGTAGCGTGCCTTTGTATTTCCCATATAACCAAGTCCCATCAATTTGTATAATTGGTTTGCATGATGCAAACCCTGTGATGCAAGGTTGAAATGCCCAAAACACTCGACTGAATATTCCATTTCCGTTTAGTTGACTACCATCTTGGGCGTATGCTGGTACTATTTCCAGAATGTAAACAGTACCCGAAGAATAAGTCTGGAGTGCATTCAGGTAGCGAGGAAGTTCTTGGTATGACTCCTCCCAGCTTCCGTACACCTTTTCAATAGCCTTGGTCTTTGCTAACCACGCCTTACGGTAAGACGGAGTATAGTTAAAAACCGTAGTGATGTGGGAGATGATGGTTTTCACCTTTAAAGATGGATCATTGCTGACGAGTGGTAGGATTTATTGACAAATGAGATCGTAATTAAGTTTTCGATGGTCCTGTGATTGAGTAGAACTGACACAGGTGTGGGTAGACATGGAACCTATGACCCAGCAATCACCTCTTAATCTGTATGATGTAGTGAGCTTGAACATACAATCAGGGTGGACACACTTGATCTTGTACCTTTCTGGGTTTACACGGTCCACCTTAAAATCGACAGAGTTGAGCATGTGGAATTTTTTTATGGCTCTGATACATTCTTCTCTGTTACGAAACTTATCTTTCTCTTTTAAGTTTTCATTCGACTGCATATACGGATTGAAAAATAAATCAGAAGACGGTTCATCTCCACCCATGTTGAAGTTTGTCATGTGCGGAGGTGGTGTGTAGATCTCGTTTGCAGGAATACCAGGTATCCCATCGTCTTCAGAATCATCATTCACCATTTCGTCAAACTCTAACTCGTCATCTTCTTCTTCTTCATCAACTGCATCTACCTCTGCTTGTTCGATCTCCAAAGGATCAACCACTTGTGTCACCTGAGGCTCTCGCAGCATAATGTACAACTCAATAGAGTCGTACCCGGAATACACATGTCTGGTAAACATATTCTGAAGATCCTCGTCATCTTGAACCTCAACCTTATAAAAAATTATTTGGTTGTTACCAAAAAAAACTGGATTCTGATAAAATATTTGTGACACCGGGCCTCGTCCAAGTTTGGTCTCCAATCATTTTTTGAAGTACAAGAAATTGGCTTTCCCGTTTAAATGAAATCGGATGTTGTCTGTGTCTCTAGACAAAAACCCAGAGGTGGGACAAATGTATGTCTCACTGTTGAAATGTGCATTGATGACATATTAGGGTGCAGAGGCCATTGCGTATGATTGTTTGAAGGTTTGAAGGTTTGAAGGTTTGAAGTTTATGAGTTATTCTAAGGTTTGAAGGTTTGATTGTTTGAAGGTTTGAAGTTTATGAGTTATTCGAAGGTTTGAAGGTTTGATTGTTTGAAGGTTTGAAGGTTTGATTGTTTGAAGGTTTGAAGGTTGGAAGGTTTGAGAGGTTAAGTGAATCAATGTTTTAATAAATGTAAGACTAAATAGGTCATACTGAATTTCAATTAACTAAGGTTGTAACCTCTAAGGCTCCTCCCATCACGTCCAATAGTGTTACTAAGACTGCCACCTAGCATGCGCCTACTCTACACCTACACTGTAACCTGTAAGTCTCCTCCCATCACCTCCAATAGTGTTACATGCATTTAGGGATGCCTTCTCCAAGGCTGCCACCTAGCCTGCGCCTACTCTGCACCTACACTGTAACCTGCATGTCTCCTCTCATCACCTCCAATAGTGTTACATGCATTCAGGCATGCCTTCTCCAAGGCTTCCACCTAGCCTGCGCCTACTCTGCAACCCATGCCACCTCTTATTCGCCAATGGGGATGGCGACACCTTTCATTTTTGTACTCTTTCGCCAAGTCCAATGGCGCCTCCCTTCACGTCCAATAGTGTTACATGCATTCAGGGATGCCTTCTCCGAGGCTTCCACCTAGCCCGCGCCTACTCTGCAAGAGTGACACTTATCATGCATGCATGCACCAGCTACCACCTCTCTTACTCTATGAAATTTTTGTGCCTATAAATACAGAGCATAACATACTTCTCTCGCACCCACAATCATCTCCCTCTCTGCTACAAACTCTTTCATAATCTCTTACAATTTATAAGTCTTTCATAATCTCAGGCATTTTCAACAATGACTCTTCTCACAATGGGCGATTCTCACAGAGGAACAAGGGACAACATTGCAGCATTTGTAAGTTTCTTTTATAGTTATACACTTTTTATACTTCTGGTAATGCTTTGTTCATCTTACTTAATCTTACACCTTTTACATTATTAACTCAGGATACCAAAAGATTCAGAATCCGGTCTCACAACTACCTTGCTCCCGACCCATTTATCGCACCATATCTGGAATACGCAGGTTTCAGACATGTTATAAAGATCTCCAACTGCACAATTGATTCAAAGTTCATACTTGCAATGTTGGAAAGGTGGAGACCATAGACCCATACATTTCACCTACCAATAGGTGAATGTACCGTCACGCTAGAAGATGTGTACATGTTACTGGGTCTCCCTGTCAACGGTAAGGCCATAAACGGGTCGGTTCAACAACCCAATTCTCTATGTGAAGAATTGTTGGGAAGGGATATGGTTGAAGGTGGTGGTGCGAGAGGTCATGGTATACTACTAACTGAGCTTAAAAATCATTATGCGACTTTGGAATTAAACGAAAATTCCTCCGAGCAAGACAGGGTAATAAAAGCTAGAACTTATCTAATGATACTATTTGGAACCTTTTTATTTCCCGAAAGTACGGGAAATAGTGTAAATTTTATGTATTTAAATTTACTTAGAGACTTCGAAAAAACTAGAAAGTATAGTTGGGGTTCTGCTGTTTTAGCCCACCTATACAGTTCCTTGTGCAAAAATTCAATCAAGGAAAAATGTACATTTTATGGTTGCGCTTTTTTACTTCAAGCCTGGGGTTGGTGGAGGATGGAGTCCGTAAACCCCGTCAACAACAACAAATTCATTTTCCCGTACGCAACAAAGTAAGTCATGAAGTTATATAATTTATTACTATTCATCTCTTCACCAAAGATATGATAAAAATAAAATATTTTTCATTTCCTTTAGGTATTGCGTGAGGGGTATGGATTACGGCAAGAATCCAAGATTCAATGTTGCACTATACCGCAATCTATTGGATCACCTAGGCCCGGATGATGTACGTCGTACCTTTCAACTTTTCTACTTTTAAATTATTTATATATTACGTTTTCATTAACCTGATTTAATTTTATGCGCAGTTTTTCTGGAGACCATATTTGGGTTTGGGCCATGAACCAAACCCCAAGGATGCAGCAATTTGGAGCGCCAAGACTGCAATCATACGGTTCAATGTTGTGGAGATGCACCACAGCGACCGTGTGAAGATGTAGTTCGGAATACATCAAGAGATACCCAGTGATCCGACTTGTTTGTCCCCGTGGCATCTCAAAAGGGTCAACGCCCAATGGGGTCTTACCAACTGGAAAGACTTTGCTCCAGAATGGTGTAAGATGTGGCAGAGGCGTCACCGACATGTCTTGCAATTCCCGGTTTTCCATAATCATGGTAATATGCGACACACGGATCACTATTTATCTTGGTACAGGTCGGTTAGTAACCCTGAAATGCACGTGTCCCATCCAAGGTATTTGGTTGACCCACGAACACAATGGGCACAACCCTCATTTCCCAAACAACAAACCCAACACACATCAACCTCCTACCAACCCCCCAGACGAAACAGAACCACAAACACCCAACCACAGTCGCCACCATAATACAATTACACCCAAATGCCCCACAACTAACCACAATCACCACCTCAGTACCAATACCCCCATATGTTTCACACCTAACCGCAATTCCAATCACAATACCAATACACCCGCATACCCCACACACAATTTCAGTCTTCTGTATATCCCAATATGGGCCCCTCAACATCCAGCCTTAGCCCTGATCTGGGAATGTCGAAAGATTATGAACTAACCGACCCAACTTACCATCAACCACAGTATCACCAAACCACCCAACATCCTCAATACCAAACACCCCAAGATCCATTTCCTTTCTACCCCCGTACTCAAACGATCAATGCTACAGACCAACCATGGAACCCCACCCACCGCTAACACGACCAAACTTTGAGGGTATGGGTAACCGAATGTACCAAAGTGGATCTTCTAGATTTGGAGATCTGACTGATTTCATGGATCCGGGACGCATTGACCTCGCTGGGCCATCGACCCTCCCACAGCAGGAAACGCGATGACACCCAGCACAGGAATGGCGAGGACGGGGATGCGGAACCGGGGGTCATTATCGGGTTCCGGGGGACCACTGATTAATCTTTTTTTTATTTAATCTGTTTTTTTATGTAATACTTATGGATGTAATCAATTTTTGTAAATAAAAAGTCAATTTTGTTGATCCTATATCGAACACATAAGGCACCGGATTGAAAAAAAATGCGAAATTTGCCCTAGCAAATGCACTAAGGCGCCATCTCAGTTGGCTTAGGGAAAGCCCTAAGCACCTAGGCGCCAAGTGAGATGGCGCATCCCCTTAAAAAGTGGGTGTAGGCGCCAAGTGAGATGGCTCCTCCTTTGGGGAGTCATATGAAACATGGTTATTTGCGTAATTTTTTCCGAAACATGGTTATTTGCGATTTTTTTTTCAATACTTGGTTATTCCAAAAAAAAGTTCTCCATCGTCACCAACATCGACAATGTCATCAATATGCTAATGTAAGAAAACTGGAAACTGAGACAAATGTTTTAGTTTTGAAGACACGTTATACGATTGACTCTCAATTGGTTTTATACATGATTTCTTCATACTTTGACTTCCTTGCGAATCCTCATCATACTCCCACTATTAAGGATCACGATACACATCACTCCCTTCACCCTTTTTACTCTTCTTATTTCCCTTCTCTGACTTGTAATTTTCTGATGGTAGACACATAAAAGTTGTGGATAGAAGTGTTAGTTCCCAAACTTTTTTCTTCATATCCCTTTGGCATACATAATCCAATGTACTGAAATACTTCTTCAGCTATTCACACTCTTATTCTAAATCCAAATGTGTCCCATTAGGCACATATCTCAGTATAAATGAACATTTCACTTTCATAGTATAATTACCTGCAACCAAAACCTTCTTCTTGTAATTTCCTCATACTACAAAAAACACATTACACCTCTGACGTGAAATGAATTTAACTTATGCTATAGAAGTGAGGTAACGAGGGGCGACATAAAAAGTAACCACTTAACACCTCAATTTTTAAAACAATGAGGGGTAAAGTTATTTGCACATGGTTCGAATCACATCATATGCACTTTTATTATTTTCAAAACTAGCGCATCATACCTCTCGGTTTATGAATAAAACCGAGGGGTAAGATAGATTGGTTTTTAATTAAAACCTGTTATATTATTTACACAAAATATTAATAAAATATTTTATTTACAAACTACAATGTTTACCTAGAATATTACATTGTTTACACATTATAAAATAAAAATTAATTCGTTCATAAAGATCATATGTTGGATCTTCGAATCCTTGATATTTGGGGGAGATCTGATGCTGGGTGCCCACTATATTTTCAATTGGTTTTGCTTGCATTTGTTTCTGGAAAAAAAATTAGATAAATAAATATTTTTCTACTCAAATAAATATATAAGAACACAAACCTTAAACCCAAATAATTTTATGCTCTTTCAATCTATCGTAGATAACTCTTCATGACAAATACTCTTGCAAACCTTAAAAGTGGTAGATGATAGTTCCAAGCGCTTCATGATAAGTCATTATCAATTTTTTTATATTCAGAATGCTTTTATAATAATTTTTTTATGTTTCACGCGAATCAATAATAGTAGTGTCTTGAGCGATGATACTCCTGAAATGGACGAAAAATATTTGTTTAAGGATGGTGATCAATATTCTCAATAATCACGTCAATATTATCCCCTCGGTTTTGACAAAAGACAAGGTAAAATATGTCTACCCCTCGATTTTAGACGAAAATCTAGGTAAATAATCTTTTATTTTAACTATACATTGTTTACGCATAATATTAAAATACATTATTGCAACAAATGCAATTTCATCATAATTGTTGTTATTCTTGGAGAATAAAAAACCCATGTTATAATCCATATTTTGTTGCATACTTTTTGTGCGCATTCTTTTAAAGTTTTATGGACTGCATGCATCCAACTTCTAAGGAGTCATCTTTTCCTACTATAGAGTTATGTGTTCCAAACATTGGAAAATGTTTTTTCTGCACTTGTAATCCATCATAACAAACTTTTCCAAGCTTCTTTAAGTTCCAAAATTTTATTATCTTGATAAAATGTTTTCACAAGAAAGAGAACAAGATATATAGTGGTGGATGTAGATAGTTTATTGTGGATTGATGTCTTGGAAATATCTTGAGCGGTTGTTCCTTCATGAATGTAGGGTAGAGATTTATCGTTGTGGCTGTGTAATAAAACCTCTCGGTGGTTTTAAAAAAGCGAGGGAAGAACTATTTTATTTTTTTAGTAGAAAAATTTAAAAAAAGGTAACCCCTTGATTTTATTAAAAAAATCGAGGTAATAGGGTTCAAGATAGAAGAACATTGAAGATTGTTTATGTCTTGCAATTCATCCCAAAAGAATGATGCATATGCGTTTGGGACGACAACATATAAGTTAGGATTATGGTAAAATCTGTTTAACGAGAGTTTTTATAGTAAAATCTGATTATTTTATCCCTCGGTTATTATGGAAACCGAAGGGATGGATCATTTAGTTTATACTTATAAACATATAAAACATAAACTGCAATAACTGGGATTCGAAGCTTGTCCTGAATTGTTTTTCCCCTCGGCTATATTTAAAAACGAGGTAATATGTGGTTTTTATTTTTAAAAACAATAAAACATGGCGTGCCTTGGCATTATACCTCAATTTTTTTGGTTGAGGTGAAAGCTGTAAGAACAAAATTTGGTTCTGCATCTGTCATTAAGTTTTGATGATAACAATACATTGTTTCTTAGAGAACAATTTTGTATCCTAATGGTTTTATCTAGTGTGTAGCTTTTGCTAATAGGTTCTGACTGTGAAGAATTAGCGTATGACGTCATCATTTTCTAAACTCAACACACTCTGACTCTGGAGAGATACAAAATGCGCTTTACAAAGAATTAGTCAAGTTCTGAATTGCTCTTAAAAAAGGATTTTGAAGAACGTTTGTCTAATAACTTCTGACTGTGACTCTAATAAAAGAGCTTCTGAAGATTATCAAGCTCTGAAGAATTTGCGCTTTTAAGTTTTGAGGTTCTGAAGACCGAGTTCAGAAATTTCTGAAGACTCTGAAGATAAGGTTCTAAAGACTCTAAATCAACTTTTGATCATTCTAATCATGCTTCATCAAAATATATTCTAAAGCCTCTAAAGATTAGAAGATAAGATGAAAAATGTTTTTACGTGAGAAATAATACATGGTACAAGATCAAATATTCCTTCCACTACACTGATTTTGTGGTGCAAGGACAGTACTATGTACCATTTTGTCTACCACTCTCACGGACTGTTATGCCAGGATACAACTAAGAAATTGTGAAATTCCATCTTCACCCTTCAACGGATCTTTCTTTGCCTATATAAATAAGCCCTTATAATATTGGAAAAAATATCTTTGACGAGAAATTTTGCACAACAAACTCTTGAACGTAAATATTTCATCTTTTTGAGAAAAACTGTAAAGAAATGAACTTTTGCACATACACTTTCTCAAAAACACTTTTTGTGTTAATCATTGTATTTTAGTTTGTGTAATCTGCTTTCATAGAAGCAACTTTGTAAACACACCTTTTGTATCTCAACTTTTGAGTCGGTATTCCTTGAGAGACTATGGTATAGTCAGAAGTCTCAAGAAGACACTAACAATAGGTCTTTGTGGTTGCAATTGAGTTTGATTATAGTGGATTAAGTCCTTGTCAGAAAGAAAATCATATTGGCGGGTGGATTGGAGGTAACTTTGTTAACATCGAACCAAGATAAAAATATTATGTTCATTATTTTTATTCTTAGTTTTGTGTTCTTTGTTTTGGGTCATAAAAAATTTTCATTCTCGAAACCCAATTCAAACCCCTATTTCTTGTGTTTCCTTAACCTTCAATTAGTATCAGAGCTCCAGTTCTGGTATTGATTATTTATCAAACACTTCACCATGTCAGCTAAAGATCCAAATTTTTGTTGAAACGCAATGGCAGTTGTCCCCCTACCAGTTGCACTTTTTGCTAATGAAAGAGATAATTATAACGCTAAACCTCCAGTTTTTATGGAGAAAAGTTTGATTATTGGAAATACAAAATTGAAAGTTTCTTTCTTAGTCACGATGTAGATCTATGAGATATGGTAGTTGATGGATATATGTTGAATGCTATTTCTTATTCTGAGTATGATAAGATCATAAATAGAGACACATCTAAGTCTATATTTGATTCTTTGAGGATGACTCGTGAAGGAAATTCTCAAGTAAAAGAAATCAAAGCGCTTTCCTTGATACATAAGTATGAAGCCTTAAAAATGGAGTATGATGAAACAGTTGAGAGCGTGTTCTCAAGGTTTCAGACTCTAGTTGGAGGACTGGAGATTCTAAAGAAATGTTACTCTATGGAAGATTATGTCAAGAAGATTATCTAAAGCTTACCCAAGAGATGAAGGCATGTGGTAACTATGTTGAAATTGTCTAAGGATCTGAACAACACTAATCTTGAAGAACTTGTTAGTTCTTTGAGAAGTTACGAGATAGACATTGATGAATATGAGCCTCAAAGAAAAGAAAAATATGTGGATCTGAGATCTACGGGAAGGTCTGAAAAGACTAAAGCCTTTCAAGTTGAAGAGGAAGAGGAATCTGAAGAAGATTATGAAGAAGATGATGAGTTGTCTCTTCTTTCCAAAAGGGTTAACCGACTTAGGAATAAAAGACAAAGCAAGTTCAGAGGAGCTATAAGTATAGGTGGTCGCTTTGAAACTACTTCTGGAAAGAATAAATGAGGTGCTAGCTAAGACATCACATGCTTTGAATGCAAGGAGCCAAGTCACTACAAGAATGAATGTCCCAAGCTCAGAAAGGACAAACCCAAGAAGAAATTCTTTATAGGGAATAAGAAAGGGTTGATGGCTACTTGGAATGATTCTGATTCTTCAGAAGATGACTTTGAGGAAGAGAAAAAAAATGAGTCGTTGATGGCAAGCATAAAGGCAACTAATGAGAAGACTCAATCAGAATCAGAAAAGCACAAAGATCATTTAACTCGTTCTTAATTAGCATATTGCATATACTAAATTCTGGAAAAGTATTAGAAGCTTCAAAACAAATACAAGAATCTAAAAAAGTCCATGTATCTGAATCTGAAGCACATAGTAAGCTTAAGAAAGAGTTCTCCATTTTTAATGAGGAAACATTTATTCTTAAGAATGACAACTCTGCCCTAAAAAACAAGAGTTTAAAACTCGAGGAAGAAATTATTTCAGAAGCTTTAGTGGATTATGATAATGTCATAAATAAGTATGACAAATCTTTTCAGACATTTCTTGCTTAAAACATATATAGAAATAAAATGGCTTCAATGATCTACGGAGTTAGAAAAAATGGAACAAGAGGTATTGGTTATGTGGCTAAAGAAAAACCTATTCCTAAACCTAAGGCAAACCAAAAGCTCTTTATTCTTGTCTCTCCTATGCATATATGCATGATTATTCTGCATAGAAACCCAATTTTGTTAAGAACTCTTGGAGAACTAACAATAAAGGATCCAAAAAGTTGTGAGTACCTAAGGATAAGATAATATATGTTGCAGATCTCTGTAGCAACCAAGTTAAAACACCATTCACGGTACTTAGACTATGAATGCTTGCAACACATGACAAGAAGAAGGCTTATGTTCCAAAGTCAGGAACTTGAGCTGATGGATTTGTGGGTTTAGAAGGTGATTAGAAAGGGAATATCATAGGCTCTGGAACAGTTGGTATTGGTTCTCTCTGTTAGAACATAGTTTGGTTCTACATCTCAGTAATAGTTTTGATGATAACAAATACATGATATATATATATATATATATATATATATATATATATATATATATATATATATATATATATATATATATATATATATATATATATATATATATATATATATATATATATATATATAAAGAACAAATATACTCTCTAATAAAATTATTTAAATATGCAGAGAAATTCTGATAGAAGAAGCATAAGAAGTTGGTGAACAAACTTGCACTAAGAAGATCTGATAAGAATTTCTATACAAACACAAATTAAAGTATCACGCTCAATAGAAGTTATCATAAACTTCTGAAGCACCAAAGCTACAAGCTAAACTATGATGAAACAATACTCTGATGCTCTAAAATCTCAATGTTAACATTCTTATTCTAATTAGTTTTCAAAGAAGAAAGTTCTGATCCGTTACAATTCTTTAATTGTAAATAAAAAAGTAACAGCTGGTACCAGACAAGATCTATATTTTTGGAAAGTGCATTAACAACGTTTTATCAACCTTCCAAAAACATCTTCTTGCGTCTTAAATGATTCGCTTATTTAAAGGAGTCTTAAAGAGAGATCAAATACAAAACTTGCGCATACAAAGAAATATATTCATAAAGCTCTCTTATTTAGTCATTGTGATTTAACATTGTGTAAACATCACAGTTGTGATATAGTTTTCTAGAAACACTCTTGTACATATTTTGATTCATTGCTTTGTTATTCGTTGAGAAACCAAGTTGTGGTTTAGTCTCAAGAAGACATTGACGGTAGTATTTGTGTGTTGTAATAAAAGTTTTGATTAGTGGATTAAGACCTCGATTGAGAGAGGCGAAATCACCTTGGCTGGTGGACTGGAGTAGTTTGTGTTCAAACGAACCAGGATAACCAAACGTGTCATTCTATTTTAATTTTAAAAAAAAATTCAAACCCCATTTCTTGTGTTTTTCTTTTCTTCAATTGGTATCAGAGAACCTAGTTCTGGGTGTTAACACTTAACCGTGTCAGAAAAAAGATCCTAGCAAGAAAAACGCTATGGTGGGACCAGTTCAGAAAAACAACAATGATAACTATGATGAGAAAGATAGAATCATCGGCAAACCTCCAATATTTGATGTGAAAACTTTAATTACTGGTAAGACAGAATCAAAAGTTTTTCCTAGCTCATGAAGTTGACCTCTGGGATATGGTAATTGATGGCTACATTCATCTAGTTGATGAAAGTGGTTAGAAGATCGATAGAAAGAAAATGACAGATCAACAAAAGAAATAATTCAGAAATCATCACAAGGCCACAACAATCCTCTTGAGTGTCATCTCGTACACCGAGTATGAGAAGATCACAAACAGAAATTTATCTAAGAATATGTTTCCTCTCTAAAAATGACGCATGGGGCAACACACAAGTAAAAGAAACCAAAGCTCTTGTGCTCATCTAGAAGTATGAGACCTTCAAGATGGAAGAAGATGAAATAGTTGAGGCAATGTTCTCAAGGTTTCAAGTTCTGGTTGTTGGGATAAATGTTCTGGACAAAGGGTACTCAACAACAGATCGTGTAAAGAAAATCATCAGAAACTTACCCAAGAAATGGAGACCCATGGTCACAACCTTAAAACTAGCCAAAGATTTGAACAAAATATTTCTTGAAGAACTAATAAGCTCTTTAAGAAGTCACGAGATAGAACTAGAAGAAGATGAGCCCCAGAAGAAAGGTAAGTCTCTTTCTCTCAAATCAAATAAAAAATATGAAACTACAGCTTTTCAGGCAAAAGAAGAAAACTTTGGTGGATCCTCGTTAGAATAAGACGAACTATCTCTTCTCTCCAGAAGAGTCCATTAGCTATGGAAGCATAGACAGAGAAAATTCAAAACCCTCAGAAGAATAGGCAATCACCTTGAATCATCCTCTGGATACAGAAAGTCTAGCAACAAATATGTCGTCTTCTACGAATGCAAAGAGCCAGGTCATTACAAAAGAGACTGCCCAAATCTTTATAAAAAAAAGCCTAAAAAGAAGTTCTTCAAAGAAAAGAAGAAAATTCTTATGGCAATGTGGGATGACTCAGAATCTTCTGAAGCTGAAACATAATCTGAAAATGAACGAGCCAATATAACATTAATGGCCAGCATATCAGAAGACACAAATACATCAGAATTTGAATTATATTCAGAAGCGGTATTTTCAAAATTCTATAGATCTCAATTAGAAGAAATCCAGTCTGACATTCTTGAAAGATATCATCAACTTCGAGTCAAATACAAGAACCAGAAACACATTCTTGTATCTGTAACTGAAAAAATAGGGAGAAAAAAATAGAAAAATTTGAGCTAAAATAAATTAACTCTAAACTTAAAAATGAATTACGAAAAGCTCAGAGAATATGTTTCAGAAGTTTCAAATAGTTCTGATAACATCATAAAAGAATTTGATCACAACTTTCAAAAATTTCTATCTAGAAACATAGATAGAAGCAAGATGGCTTCAATGATCTATGGAGTTAGAAGAAACAGCAGAAAAGGCATAGGATATGTGAAACCAAAAGGAGAAGAACCATATAAACCAAAGAAAGTTAATGATATGATCATAAAACACACACCTTTAAACTCACACTTCACATATGGACACACACATGATATAAAATATACTAGTGATTCTTACTCTGCAAATTCTCATGATAAACCAAAATTCAATCAGAATTTTGGAAAATCTAACAAACAATGACCCAAAAAGATATGGGTACTGTTGTACCCCAAAATTTTCCCTCTCATTTTTCAAGATAAATTGATTCAAGATACCTCCTCATGCTCCTAAGGGTCTCAAACACACAAGATTAATCAAGAATTGATCAGATGAACCCTCCTCCTAAGTAGTGACCTACAATTAGGGTTTTGGTTTTATCAAAGAAAATTGAGCTTCTAATACCTCAAGTGAGTTTCATGGTTCCTCATATTCTTCAAATAATCCCCATGTCAAGTTTCAAGCCTTGCATCACAAGTTTGCTCAGTCAATTGCTCAGATGATTGAAAATTAACTATATTGGATAAAAAGTCAATTATGGTCAACATACAGTCAAAACTCAAGATTTTTGGTCAACATCAAGATTTTGAAGTCACATTCATCATTTTATCAAGGCTTAATCATGATTCATCAAGAAAACTCAAGATCCATCAAAAGTAAAAAATTGCTAAATTAGGGTTTTCTTTAGGAGAAGTCAACTAAACTTTTACCAAACATAACTTTCACATGCTTCATCAGAAAATTCTCAACCAAAGCCTATCTTGAAGGAAATTCAATTCTCTACAACTTTGTCTCTCTAATCTCAAGTCCAAAAATGCTTCACTTAAGAGATATGAGCCAAGACATTACATGTCATTTTAAAAGTCAACAAAGAGACATATTTTGTCAAAGCAATTTAAATCAAGTTACCGTAAACATGAGAGTGTAGGGGACATCTTGAGATTTCCAAAAAGTCCAAGATCACCTTGTGATCGGTGGGAACGATAACTGACTGTTTTTGGAATGCTGGTTCGCGTTTTGCGTTTGTTTTCGCAAAGTGTCGCGGTAAGCAAGAGTCGCCACCGTCTTTTATTTTATTCAAACAAGGGAAAGGACAAAAGCACAGAAAAATTCCTTTTCGAGATGTTTCTCGGGTTCGGGAGGTAGATTATAGAAAGGGAAGGTGTAAGCACCCTTTCTATCCGTGGTTATGCACGGGCTCTTAGGTACTTGCTCACTGTGTTTTCAAAAGATTGCTTTTCTTTGTGATTGTGGGTTTTGAAAAGAGTTTCGTTTTTGAAGAAAGTGTAAGTGCGAAAAGTTTTTGTTTTGTTTTTAAAAGAGAGCAAGTACTTAAGAACCTCTACCTACTCAAAAAGGAATTTAATTGTGCAAATGTCCTTTAGACAGTACTATCCTACTATTGAGGAGTAGGTAGCACCGTCGTTGGAGTTTTCGGGTCAATTCGATTTTAGGGACGCGTGGTCACTAAAGCAACGTTAGGACGCTTTAGTGGTATTCCTAATGTCTTAGATCATTTTTATCGAGGCGACCATTTCGAGGCAACTTATGATCTTGGGACAAAGGACGACCTCTAAAACATCCTATACTTAATGACCACGTTCGAGGCAACCAAATGAGGTGTACCCTAGGAGTGGCATGTGCGAGTGTATTGTTTTTCAGTTTATGTTATCTTTGTACATGTTATGGTGAGCTACTGTTGATTTTACGTTAGGACAGATCTTGTCATACAATCCTAGTTAGCATACATCTAAGCAGTTAATATATGTACAGAGATTTAAAGTGCGGGAATTGTAAATCCTACGCTATTACAAGGCTCCGGGGAGGGGGATTATTAACATGTTCAAAAATTGGGGAAATAAAAGCAGTAAAGGGTCTTAGTTAAGCTATTACATCCCAGTAAGCAGTTATAATAAACGCGCATGAATATGAAAATAAACTCTAAAAATTCTAAGAATAAAATCTTTTTGTTGTTTTATTTTATTTTGGGAAAATGATCTAAATCTACTTAATTTTAGTATTTTTGGAAAAATGTTAAAATAATTAAAAGATTAATTAACAAAGTTAATTTAATAGAAAAAGAACTATCCTAATGTTTTTGTGGTTTTCTTATTTTAATGTTAATTAAAAAGAAAAAAAAGAAATCTATGGAAAACAAAAATAAAATGCAAGAGGGATCCTTCGATCAAAGGAAAAAGGAGCTTCAACCCAGGGAGGGAATGGACTGCTTCGATCCAAAGAGGGTCCCGGTCCTTTCGATTGGGCCAGACAGTAAGGCGTGAGTAGCCTTCGATCCAGGGAAGAGGATTGCCCTTCGATCATGGAGGTCATGGCTTTCGATCCAGGGATGAGATGCCTCTTTCGATCCAGCACGCTAATGGGTTCGATCCATAGAAGGGCTCTCCTTTGATCTGGGATGTTATACCTGCAAAAGTATGTGAGTGAAACAAAAATGCAGGGCCTGGGTATTGAATCCCAGGCCCTTCGATCCTGCACTTGTTGGGGTCTCTTCAGGCTAAATCTGCAGCAAATGTTAGCACACGAAAAATATGACCTGGGTGCCAAACCCAGGCCCTTTGATCCTGTCTAGGATGGAAAATCGAAGGTAACAATAAGTAATGATGTATTATGCAAATATGAGGTTGAATAATTTACCCTTTCTTACCAGCAGATTGGATCTTTGATTTGGACGTTTGCTGGACGTAGGCACCTTCGATCTGGGCACTTCCTGGACGCAGGCACTTTCGATCTGGGCTTCTGGGTGTGGGCACCTTTGATCTGAAGGACTGCTTTGGCTCTTTGAGGCAATTTTTCTGTGTGTTCTCCTGCAGAGTTTTGTGTGTTTCATCCTCTGGTTTTCCTCTGATTTTCGTGTCCGTTTTTCCTGTGTTGGTAATGTATGCTGGCCTCTGTATTTATAGGGGTGTGAGGGTGCAGTAATGGCAAGGGACAACCATTAAAACAGGCCTTTAACGCTCTGGACAAAAATCAAACACATTAAATTATTTCCTCTTTTGAAACATTCGTGTCCCTTGAATGAACCTGGACGCTTGGATTTCGAATGCTTTCAGGCCATGCTCTTCGATTAGTCCTGATTTGCCTCTTTCGAATGGACTCCTTGCGTACCCTTCGAATGGGCCTGGCCCAAATATCAATCGAAGGATTCCAATCGAAAGGCTCTGCTAACAGGCTAATCAAAAGGTGTTGTTCATGCCAATCGAAGGACATGGTTGACATGCCTATCGAAATTGCCTTGACATAATTCCAATCGAATGCTTGTCCATAATGCAAATCGAAAGACTCCTTCAGAATGCCAATCGAAGGGTCTTTTAGGATGCCAATCGAAATGCTTGTCCAGAATGTCAATCGAAGTGTCTTTCAGGATGTCAATCGAAAGGTACTTAAAGTACCACTCAAAAATCTTCTTTTTCCTTAGGCAAGAGTTTGTGATCAACCAGGCAGGGGGAAGACTTTGGAAAACATGAGAGGGCAAATTTTGGGGTGCAACAGTTGCCCCTGTTCAATTTTGTTAAACCTGAGGATATAGATTGGCTTTCTAGCCTTTCGCGATCCGAAGGTGGAAGATAATTGAACACTAGAGTGCCCAGAAATTTGCACTCGCATGGTGTAGTATCAGCATTGTGATGTCGGGAATGGGCTTACAGATTCCATTTGAAGATTGTTGGCAGAAGGATGGGCTTAAAGATGCCATCCAGAAATGATTGTTGGATTGTATTTGAATGAGTGACAGAATTACATCCGAATCTGGATCGTATCTTGACTGAGAGGGAAACTGGGTAAGGTTACTTCATGATGAGTCCATGTAAGACTTCATCTGGAAAGGAGGAACCTGTGTAGGGTTGCCTGATGATGAGTCAGTGTAAGACTATATCTGGAATTGAGAAAGAACCGGTGTAGGGTTGCCTGATGATGAGTCAGTGTAAAACTACATCTGGAATTGAGAAGGAACCGGTGTAGGGTTGCCTGATGATGAGTCAGTGTAAAACTACATCTGGAATTGAGAAGGAACCGGTGTAGGGTTGCCTGATGATGAGTCAGTGTAAAACTTCATCTTGGAAATTGAGAAGGAACCGGTGTAGGGTTTCCTGATGATGAGTCCGTGTATAACTTCATCTTGGAAATTGTAAGGAGGAACCTGGGTAAGGTTACTTTGGGATAAGTTTGTGTAAAACTTCAGGAGGAACCTGGGTAAGGTTACTTCGGGCTAAGTTCGTGTGAAACTTCTGGAGGAACCTGGGTAAGGTTACTTCGGGATAAGTTTGTGTAAAACTTCAGGAGGAACCTGGGTAAGGTTACTTCGGGCTAAGTTCACGTGAAACTTCAGGATGAACCGGGGTAAGGTTACTGTGAGATAAGTTCGTGTGAAAATTCAGGATGAACCGGGGTAAGGTTACTGTGAGATAAGTTCGTGTGAAACTTCAGGATGAACCGTGGTAAGGTTACTGTGAGATAAGTTCATGTGAAACTTCAGGATGAACCGTGGTAAGGTTACTGTGAGATAAGTTCGTGTGAAACTTCAGGATGAACCGGGGTAAGGTTACTGTGAGATAAGTTCGTGTGAAACTTCAGGATGAACCGGGGTAAGGTTACTGTGAGATAAGTTCGTGTGAAACTTCAGGATGAACCGGGGTAAGGTTACTGTGAGATAAGTTCGTGTGAAACTTCAGGATGAACCGGGGTAAGGTTACTGTGAGATAAGTTCGTGTGAAACTTCAGGATGAACCGGGGTAAGGTTACTGTGAGATAAGTTCGTGTGAAACTTCAGGATGAACCGGGGTAAGGTTACTGTGAGATAAGTTCGTGTGAAACTTCAGGATGAACCGGGGTAAGGTTACTGTGAGATAAGTTCGTGTGAAACTTCAGGATGAACCGGGGTAAGGTTACTGTGAGATAAGTTCGTGTGAAACTTCAGGATGAACCGGGGTAAGGTTACTGTGAGATAAGTTTGTATGAAACTTCAGGATGAACCGGGGTAAGGTTACTGTGAGATAAGTTTGTGTGAAACTTCAGGATGAACCGGGGTAAGGTTACTGTGAGATAAGTTCGTGTGAAACTTCAGGATGAATCGGGGTAAGGTTACTGTGAGATAAGTTCGTGTGAAACTTCAGGATGAACCGGGGTAAGGTTACTGTGAGATAAGTTCGTGTGAAACTTCAGGATGAACCGGGGTAAGGTTACTGTGAGATAAGTTCGTGTGAAACTTCAGGATGAACCGGGGTAAGGTTACTGTGAGATAAGTTCGTGTGAAACTTCAGGATGAACCGGGGTAAGGTTACTGTGAGATAAGTTCGTGTGAAACTTCAGGATGAACCGGGGTAAGGTTACTGTGAGATAAGTTCGTGTGAAACTTCAGGATGAACCGGGGTAAGGTTACTGTGAGATAAGTTCGTGTGAAACTTCAGGATGAACCGGGGTAAGGTTACTGTGAGATAAGTTCGTGTGAAACTTCAGGATGAACTGGGGTAAGGTTACTGTGAGATAAGTTCGTGTGAAACTTCAGGAGGAACTGGGGTAAGGTTATTGTGAGATAAGTTTATGTGAAACTTCAGGAGGAACCGGGGTAAGGTTACTTTGTGATAAGTTCGTGTAAAACTTCAGGAGGAACCTGGGTAAGGTTACTTTGTGATAAGTTCGTGTAAAACTTCATTCAGAAATATATGATAAAGGACCCGTGTAGGATTTTTCAGGGTAAACCCGTGTGAAGCTGTATTTAGGAGAAACCCGTGTAAGATTTCTTCATGATGAACCTGTGTAAAGCTGAATTTGATCGTGCAGATAATTACTCTGTTTAGTTTCCGGAGTTAATCTTGAACTTGTTGGAAGTTGTTTATGATAACCATCTTTCCTAAAAAGGTACATGATTAATTGTATATGATGCATGACATGCATTATATGATGATGTTCTCAAAATAAATGAGATTATGCTGTATGCAACATGTATGCGCACGTCATGATGTATGAACATGAAATGCTATTGTGGTACGTCCGAGTTTGGGAAAATAAATCCCTGACTGTTGTTGGAGAATAAAGAGTTTCACTCGCTGGAGATAACGTTTGAAGATGATTGGGAGAATAATCCTGCAGGAGAGAATAACTCCGCTGGGGAATGAACTGACGAGGAAATGACTCTGTGGGGAGTATATACTCTGCTAGAAGATCTGCTGATTTGGAGAAATAAAAACTCAGATAGGGATGAATTGCTGTTGCTGGTGACAGCGAACCCTGTTGGGGATTAAATTTCTGTCTATGAGAGGAATGAACTCCGCTGGGGATAGAAAGAACTTCGCTGGGATGATCTTTCAGTTGCAACTTGCTGAGGATAACCCAGTTAGACTCTTGTGAGGATAACCTCTGAATTTGGCTGAGGAGACTTATTTGTGCTTCGCAGGGGACAAGCTTCCAGAGTCTACTGGGGAAGAGGAGTTGTGGTCCTTTGATTTGTAGTAGTCGGAGAGGCAAACTCAAGATGGGTAATCCTGGTGTTGTTGGGGAAATAAACCCTGTCGTCAGCCTGCTAGAGAGGTGACATCTTCGTTGGGGGAAGTCCTCGAGGATTCTTGAGGTTGTTTCAGCTGGGGAAAGGCTTTTAGAGATTAAACCCTTGCTGGGAGTCATCCTATGAGAAGGATTTTGGGGGGATTTGTCATTGCCCCTAGTATCAAGTGTTTGTGGCACTGCCTAGAAATGTTTGATTGTATGTAACCCTTTACTGAGATTGATGTTCAATGCCCCAAGCGACGGAGATGGAGACTTGCCCCTGGTTACTCTGCACTTCTTTGAGAAATTTCCTGGAATCTTGACTGGGCTGCCCCAGGTGTGCTGGATAGTGACATGTCATGCCCCCTTGTTGATAGGAGATTTGTCAATGGAAGTGTCATCCTTTTGAAGTGATTTTGTTCACTGAGAGTGCTTTCATTCATCAGATACTCGTTGTGTGAATTTCTCCGTTGTCAAACAAATAGCCAAATGCAAACAGTGATATTCAGATAATGTAAAGTTTATGCTTGTCTCGAAGTTTTTGAAAAATGCGTTTTTTAGCAGAAAACTCTTTATAAGACAAATTCAACGCAAGATTTAGGGCAAAGCCTTACAGGAGTCAGGATACCTTTTGCAACAGTATGCTTTCGAACTAACCCATGCTTCAGTTAGGACTTTTGAAGGGTTGTAACGTGGCTTGGTTCACGGTTTAAGAAACAAAGGATAAAGGCTCAAAGTATATTTTTACCCACCCGCTCTTCGTGATGTTCTTAGATCCTAAACTCAGTTAATTGTGCGTCGAACTCTATTCGAATTTGGAACGACATTTTGGCGATGGTTCACACAAGTTGGATTTTGGAAGACAGTCACTTTTGTAACATTTTTCATGTTATTGAGGGTTTTTAGCGACCTCGTTCTTTTGATTTGTTATCCCTAACTTTTGCCTGACTGTTCCTGTTTTCGAGATTACAGTCAGCGGGATGCCCCCGCTTTCTTAAGCCTCCTTTATAGGTTTTGGCTCAGTGGGCTCTTTCTTTTGAGAGATTGACTACCTGTGAGATAAGGAACTACCACTGTCTTTTGATTCCAGAGGAATGCTTTTGATGTCGTTCGTTGTATTACGAACTGAGAGTTTTGCGACTTCAATGCACATCTTTTGAATTAACTAAGAGACTACTCTGCCCCAGGTTTAAATTAAAGGTTTCAATTTGTGTTTAAAACAGAAAACTTCTACTTCTTTGGCTCGAAGGGTTGACTAGGGATTATCTTCCTTATAACTCCAGTGTTTAGGATTTAAAAGAAATGCCTGTACATCGTCAGCAAGGTCTGTCCAAAAGCATACTGTATGAGATTATGGTATTATTTCGTCATCCTCCCTCTAAAGGCTTGTAACTTTTAGCAAGAGTTGAATATCATAAAGACAATATAAGAATAGTGAAAACGTGTGAATTAATTCAAGACAAACATATGCAATGCATTAATGAAACAAAGTTTGACATTAATAGATAATTGTTTGAATAACAAAAGGAATTACAACTTGAAAATTCAAATGAAACAAAGACGCTCTCAATGATTTTCCAAAGGAGCATTGATTATGCTGGAGTCTCCGGAGGACCAAACTCAATCTCCTTGGCATCAATCAAATTCTGAATCTTGTACTTCAATGCCCAACAATCGTTAGTGTCATGCCCAGGACTGTCAGAATGATAAGCACACCTTGCATCTGGGTTGTAGTTAGGAGAAGAAGTCTTGGGGTTTGGGTGAGGTTTTATCACCGTAATCAGATTCATCTTCAATAATTGTTGCAATGCTTGAGACAACGGCATGTTGATGTTGGTGAACTGTCTTTTAGGCTCATCTGGCTTTCGTTGATTTCCCTTTTGCTGTTGTCGGTGTGACACAGAACCAGAGATCAGGACTGCCCCTACGTGTTGGTCATGGCGACCCTTTTGACCATACACAGTGTTGGACTCTTTCTTCCCATTGTAGTGCTTTTTCTGAGCATCAGAAGGTGTAGCTTCTTGAATCTTCCCATTTTTGATGCCAGCTTCGACCCTTTCGCCGGTCAGTATTAGCTCGGTGAATCTGGCTGAAGAGCTTCCGATCAAGTGTTTGAAATAGGGACCAGACAAAGTCCCAAGAAACATGTCCACCAACTCCCTATCAGACAGAGGGGGTTGGACTCTTCCAGCAAGATCTCTCCACTTCTGAACGTAGTCCTTAAAGCCTTCGCCTGTACCCATAGACATACCCTGAAGCTGAGTACGCGTGGGAGCAAGGTCGGCATTATACTGGTATTGCTTGTAAAAAGCAGCAGCAAGGTCCTCCCAGTTGCGGATGTTAGCTCCTTCCAGTTGACAGAACCATTCAAGTTGAGTCCCTGAGAGACTGTCTTGAAAGAAATGGATCCACAAGTTCTTATCCGCAGTGTAAGGTTGGATCTTCCTCACATACGACCGGAGGTGCAACTTTGGACAGGAAGCTCAGTTGTACTTGGCAAAGGCAGGTGCCTTGAATTTATGGGGAATCACCACCCCAGAGGATATACCTAGATCTCCGAAGTCCAGACCGGGCACCTTCTGTATTTCCATAGCGTTCAAATGGTCTTCCAGCTGTTTGTACTTATCCTCAGCAGGAGGATACTATTCTTCATCATAGTCTGTCTCGTTGTCGGAGACCAAAGGGCTATGAGCCCTCCTTTCTTATGGACTATCCTTCTCTCTAGATGGGGTGGCCAGATCAACCTGACTCTGCAGCCCGTTTCCAAACCTGCATCCAGTATTAAACAGGATGGTCCTCTTCTTCTTCTTCTTCCTCTCTTTCAGAATCAGGGTCTTCAGGTCCTGCTGACCCTTAGCTAGGCTCATGACCAACTCTTGAAATTGGGCATTCTGGGCCTGGAGGGCCTTGATAGCTTGCTCAATGGAAGGTTCAGCAGACATGATGATTGCTGAAATGGACAGTGGAGAAGATGAGAAACCTGTAATGGTACCTGTAATGCAATGATATGTATGATATATGTATGCAATGTTTTCAAGGATCTCGCAGGGTAAACAAGAAACTGTTTAGAATCTGAATATGGTAGCTTGATTGAAGGAGCTTCATGTTGTTGAGAGTCCTTCTTCAAGAGTCAGGCTCACCATATCGAGTGGGTCATAGCCTCTGACTCAAGATATCATGCTTGGATTTCTAGACAAACTTGGCTAGAGGAAAATAAATCCCCTTTGCCCCTTGCTAGACCTTTGATTTAACATAACCTGCATCACAGACCCTTGAGATCCTTGAAATGGTTAAAGAAATGTTAAGGCATGATGTTATGATGTGTATGCTATGCGTTTAAGCAAAAATGTGAGGTGATGTAAGTAAGCCCTGCAATAAGTCCAAATTATTGGATAAGGACTGTAAATAAAACCTGCAAGGAACTCATGCTGTCAGATAACAAGAATGTGCAAGTAGTTCAAGTTTGAAAGCACACAAGTCACACAAATAGCCTTAAGTTTAGGTTGGCATGGAGTTTCATAGGTAAGTATCCTCTTGAGTTTAGTTAGCTCAAAACCTGTCCTATAAATAGTAACCGGGTTTTAAGGAGCTCAATATCATTGGATTGTTTTCTATGTTCATTGTTTTGGTTTAGCCACTTAACTAGCGACCAAAATATTCCAAGAAAACAACCCTCAATGAGTGTAGTATCGAGTATCTACCAACTTCGGACTGCACCAAAGTCGGTCATCTCACTACCCCTAAAAAAGGCCAAGATGGTCAAATAAGGTTCTAAGGTCAATTGATGCTTCACAACACCACGCTGCGGCCCCGTACTCTCCTTGACTTAACTCAAGGGTTACCGGTACTCACCAAAGTGCCACATCAACTTAGCTACTGTTTCAACCATGTCGGTATACCCCGCACAGTTCCCTCACAGTTTGTTGCTACTTACCTAAAGGGTATCCCCAGATCCGGGTTAGGATCTATAGAACTCCGATACAAACCCACAAAATTTAAAGCATACAAAGCATACAATTGAAAACACAAGTGATCTGATCCTAAGGTACACCTCACTTATAATTCATCCCCAGCAGAGTCTCCAGTTCTGTGATCGGTGGGAACGAGAACTGACTGTTTTTGGAATGCTGGTTCGCGTTTTGCGTTTGTTTTTGCAAAGTGTTGCGGTAAGTAAGAGTCGCCACTGTCTTTTATTTTATCCAACAAGGGAAAGGACAAAAGCACATAAAAATTCCTTTTCGAGATGTTTCTCGGGTTCGGGAGGTAGATTATAGAAAGGGAAGGTGTTATCACCATTTCTATCCGTGGTTATCCACGGGCTCTTAGGTACTTGCTCACTGTGTTTTCAAAAGATTGCTTTTCTTTGTGATTGTGGGTTTTGAAAAGAGTTTCGTTTTTGAAGAAAGTGTAAGTGCGAAACGTTTTTGTTTTGTTTTTAAAAGAGAGCAAGTACTTAAGAACCTCTACCTACTCAAAAAGGAATTTAATTGTGCAAATGTCCTTTAGACATTACTATCCTACTATTGAGGAGTAGGTAGCACCGTCGTTGGAGTTTTCGGGTCAATTCGATTTTAGGGACGTGTGGTCACTAAAGCAATGTTAGGACGCTTTAGTGGTAATCCTAATGTCTTAGATCATTTTTATCGAGGCGACCATTTTGAGGCAACTTATGATCTTGAGACAAAGGATGACCTCTAAAACATCCTATACTTAATGACCACGTTCGAGGCAACCAAATGAGGTGTACCCTAGGAGTGGCATGTGCGAGTGTATTGTTTTTTAGTTTATGTTATCTTTGTACATGTTATGGTGAGCTACTGTTGATTTTACGTTAGGATAGATCTTGTCATACAATCCTAGTTAGCATACATCTAAGCAGTTTATATATGTACAGAGATTTAAAGTGCGGGAATTGTAAATCCTACGCTATTACAAGGCTCCGGGGAGGGGGATTATTTACATATCCAAAAATTGGGGAAATAAAAGCAGTAAAGGGTCTTAGTTAAGCTATTACATCCCAGTAAGCAGTTACAATAAACGCGCGTGAATCTGAAAATAAACTCTAAAAATTCTAAGAATAAAATCTTTTTGTTGTTTTATTTTATTTTGGGAAAATGATCTAAATCTACTTAATTTTAGTTTTTTTGGAAAAATGTTAAAATAATTAAAAGATTAATTAACAAAGTTAATTTAATAGAAAAAGAACTATCCTAATGTTTTTGTGGTTTTCTTATTTTAATGTTAATTAAAAAGAAAAAAAAAAGAAGTCTATGGAAAACAAAAATAAAATGCAAGAGGGATCCTTCGATCCAAGGAAAAAGGAGCTTCGACCCAGGGAGGGAATGGACTGCTTCAATCCAGAGAGGGTCCTGGTCCTTTCGATTGGGCCAGACAGTAAGGCGTGAGTAGCCTTCGATCCAGGGAAGAGGATTGCCCTTCGATCATGGAGGTCATGGCTTTCGATCCAGGGATGAGATGCCTCTTTCGATCCAGCACGCTAATGCGTTCGATCCAGAGAAGGGCTCTCCTTCGATATGGGATGTTATACCTACAAAAGTATGTGAGTGAAAAAAATATGCAGGGACTGGGTATTGAATCCCAGGCCCTTCGATCTTGCACTTGTTGGGGTCTCTTCAGGCTAAATCTGCAGCAAATGTTAGCACACGAAAAATATGAGCTGGGTGCCAAACCCAGGCCCTTTGATCCTGTCTAGGATGGCAAATCGAAGGTAACAACAAGTAATGATGTATTATGCAAATATGAGGTTGAATAATTTACCCTTTCTTACCAGCAGATTGGATCTTTGATTTGGACGTTTGCTGGACGTAGGCACCTTCGATCTGGGCACTTCCTGGACGCAGGCACTTTCGATCTGGGCTTCTGGGCGTGGGAACCTTTGATCTGAAGGACTGCTTTGGCTCTTTGAGGCAATTTTTCTGTGTGTTCTCCTGCAGAGTTTTGTGTGTTTCGTCCTCTAGTTTTCCTCTGATTTTCGTGTCCATTTTTCCTGTGTTGGTAATGTATGATGGCCTCTGTATTTATAGGGGTGTGAGGGTGCAGTAATGGAAAGGGACAACCATTAAAACATGCCTTTAACGCTCTGGACAAAAATCAAACACATTAAATTATTTCCTCTTTTGAAACATTCGTGTCCCTTGAATGAACCTGGACGCTTGGATTTCGAATGCTTTCAGGCCATGCTCTTCGATTAGTCCTGATTTTCCTCTTTCGAATGGACTCCCTGCGTACCCTTCGAATGGGCCTGGCCCAAATATCAATCGAAGGATTCCAATCGAAAGGCTCTGCTAACAGGCCAATCAAAAGGTGTTGTTCATGCCAATCGAAGGACATGGTTGACATGCCTGTCGAAATTGCCTTGACATAATTTCAATCGAATATGTGATCGGTGGAAATAGAACTGATTGTTTTTTAAGCTGGATCGCGTATGTCGCGGTAAGCAAGAGTCGCCACCGTCTTTTATGTTCTCCACCATGGAAAGGACAAAAGCACAACAAAATTCCTTATTGAGAATGTCTCTCGGTTCGGGAGGTAGATTTATAGAAAGAGAAGGTGTTAGCACCCTTTCTATCCATGGTTATCCATGGGCTCTTAGGTACTTGCTCTTATGTTTTCAAAAGATGTTTGCTTTTCAAATGTGTGTGGGTTTGAAAAAGTTTCGTTTTGAAAGATTTCTAAGTGACTCTTGTATCTGTCCTCAAGAGTGTATGAAAAATTTGTTTTGGAAACTTTTGAAAGTGTCAGTGTGAAAAGATGTTTGGTTTGTTTTTGAAGAGAGCAAGTACCCATGAGTCATCTAATTACCCTAAGGAATTAGGCTGTGTAAGAGTCCTTTAGATAGTGCCATCCCCCCATTGAGAGGTAGGTAGCACCACCGTTGGAGGTGTTCGGGTCAATTCGATTATAGGGACAGTGTGGTCACCAAAGCAATGGTAGGACATCTTAGAAGTAACCCTAATGTCCTTGATCCTTTTATCCGAGGCAACCGTTTCGAGGCAACTGGATCTTTTAGACAGAAGGGCGACCTCTAAGACACCCTATACTTGATGACCATGTCGAGGCAATGAGTGAGGCGTACCCTAGAAGTGGCATGTGTATTGTGTGTTGTTTTTCATGTTATGCTTATCTTTGATCATGCGATTGTGAGCTACGAGTTGTTTTTAATTATCATACATTCTTTCATGCAATTTAGCAGTTAGGAGTGCGGAAAATAAAATACGGAAAGGTAAAAGCTACGCTATTACAAGGCGCGGGTCTATACATCGCCAAAAAACAAAGACCCGTTTTGATAAAGTGCGGAAAGTAAAGAAAGCAATAAACCTAATTACTATTACATTCCGGAAACAGTTACATAATAATAATAACGCGCGAAAGAATTAAATTGGACGTCCTTAGGGTTCTTGACCCTTTTGAGCAATTATGAGTTTTTTGTCCTTTGCTTATAATTAAATTAAACCTAATTATTTAATTAATTAAAGAAAGATGTTTTTTTGTGTTTTTTGTATTTAATGAAAATAAAGAAAAAGGAAATTAAAGGTCAATAACCCTAGTTCTAAGTTTATTTTAATTATTAATAAAATGTTAAAGTTAACCTAATTTAAACTAATTAATTAATTTACATTTGTATGTACAAAAAATAATAATAATTAATAATGATGATAATAAGAAAATGATTAAAAATGTCAAAACCTAATTCTATATAATTTTTATTTATTGAAAAAAAGGTGAAAATTAAGCCTAAATTAAACTAAGTTAATTGTTAGTATTTATTTACAAAAAATAATAGTTAATGAATTTAATAAATAATAAAATATATTTACAATTTTGCTTTCTGATTTTATTAGGAAAAATTAATTTGTGAATTAATTATAATAATAAAAATTAAAGGAATTAAAAGAAAAGAAAATAAAATTGCAAACCAAGGGGGTATGTTGGCCCAAGGGGAGGTTTTTGTGAAGCAATTCTGGCCCAAGAGGACTCTAAGTCTGGTTGACTTTCCTGGTTGCCTGTACGTGCATTGACTGAGGAATATGGTATTCCTCCTCTCCTGGCCTTTGGATGGCTGATGGGAACACATGGCACACTGGTACATGAGGCCTATGGTGGAACTTTGGATGAATGCTGCATTGGAACACATTATGAAAAATATTAACAATTATATGGGGGACCTGGGAATCGAACCCAGGTCCCAACGATTGCAAGCCACGTCTCCAGCCACTCCACCATCGCGTTGTATTTGTAATAATAATAACCAACAAACAATATATATTAATAATAATAACTATGCTGGAATTCAGAAAAAACGCGCGTAGATTTGAATGTCCCAACCACATGTTGCCACGTCCTCCGTCTTCATCCTGAACCCTGTAAAAAGAAAGCAATTAGCGGGGGTTTTGAACCCCCACAAAATGAAGCGACCAAAAATAGCGATTAGGCCTGTATGTAATATAAATTGAGCGCGAGGGTTGGGTTGAATTCGTCTGGCCTTGACGAATTCAACCATGCACGTTTCGAGGTCCAATTTTTCAGCATATGCAAAGCCCCAAAATTCAAGCTTCGAAACCCTAATGTTCTTCCATGGTGGTTTTCGATTCAGAATGCTATAACCAAATTGGATTATACCAATCGCTTCAGGAGGTCCCTATTAACATAAATCAATCCAAAAAAATGGTTAAAAACACATGAATAATGATATGAAATTTTGGAAAATAATGCAAACCGAGTGACTTGTTGTGAACGATTCTGATGGCGTTAGGGCTTGTTCTTGATGGCAACAGGTTCCTGGCAATGTCAGCAATACGTTTGAATCTTTTTTAGGCTTTAAATTATGCTGCAAGTGAGATTTCAGTTTCACAATTTTCTTGACTTTTTTGAATTTTGGTTCTATGGTTTCAGCAGCTTTTTCATGTTCTTGTGAATAGGGTTAGGTTCAGCCTTTGTATGTGAAGAGAATTAGGTCAACTTTAGGCCCAAGAATCCATTGCATTCAAGTTTCATTATGTGATTGCCAATCAAATCTTTTTCAATATTTTCTTTGATAAAACCTTGCCAATCATGGAGATTTTGATGTCTTTGAGGTGCACACGAATTGCCAGCTTGCCCTAGTCTTATTTGCATCACAAAAGATTTAAAAATCATATCTTTTGAATTTTCCTACAATTAAAATTAATTAAATGAATTAATATTAATAAAAATTAAATTAATTAATTAAAAATGAGAAAATAAATCAAATTAATCTTAATGGGACGTGCGTAAGCCTTGGGTAAAGATTCAAGAAGGAATTTGAGGCCCATTAGCAAAAATGAAGTGTTTTAGGCAAAGTTGACTTTTGAAAGTTCCCAAAAATTTCCCAACTTCTCCAATGCATATCTTGCTCAATTTTGAAGCTATGGTCATGTTCTTGGACATTTTGGAAAGGTCTTGAAGTCCGCTAACCAATGTCTTTGGTCCCATGTCATTTTGATTTACCAATCTCAAGTTATGGTCTTTGACTTAAAGTGCCTTTTTGTTGACTTTTGAAAATGACCTATAATGTTGAAATTGATAACTTTTTGTGAGAGCATTTCTTGGACTTGGAATGTGAAGATGAGTTGTAGGAAATGTCATCCCCTTCAAAATGAGCATTGGATGGGATTTTTCTGATGAACCATGAAAAAGTTATGCCTTGGTCAATTTGCAGTTGACTTTTCAACTGTCCAAAAATAGAAACTTTTGCATCTTGATGATTTTTGAGCCATGCTTGTGGAATCATGATCAAGACTTGATCAAATGATGATTGTGGCTTCAAAATGAGATTTTGACCAAAAATTTTGACTTTTGATTGTCAAATGACCATTTTACCCCTATAGTTGATTGTTGATTGTGAAGCAATTAGGACTTTTGACTGTGCAACTTGATGCTGTGAGTCTTGAAGCTTGACATGTAGATACTTGACAATGTATATAGGCATATGGGACTTAATTGGACCCTTGAAAACCTCAACTTCCTTGCAAGAACCAAAACCCTAATTTTGACTGTGTTAGGAGGCAATTGGACTGTGCAACCCTTGAGAGTTTTAGAACCATTTGGAGATTGATCTTGACAAATTTTGAAGAATATGGGAGGGAAAATTTTGGGGTACAACAGTTGCCCCTGTTCAATCTTCTTAGACCTGAGGATGTAGATTGGCTTGCGTGCCTTTCGTGATCCGAAGGTGGAAGATGATTGAACACTAAAGTGCCCAGAAATTTGCACTCACATAGTAGAGTATCAGCAGTGTGATGGAGGGAATGGGCTTACATATGCCATTTGGAGAGATGACGGATAGGAGGATGGGCTTATAGATGCCATCTGGGGACTGTTGGTATATGGATGGGCTTATAGATGCCATCTAAGTGTCGATCGCGTAAGAGATTCCTTAGCGAGAACTTGCGTACCTGAGAAAGAAAAATAATTACCTGGCCTGTTACAGGGATTGATCTTCAAACTCTTTATTCAGATATGCCCTGGCTGGATACAGGTATCGAATCTCTAAACTCTTTATGTAGATATGCCCTGGCTGGATACAGGTATCGAGTCTATAATCAGTTACTCACAAATATGCCCTGGCTAGATACAGGAATCGAATCTGGAATTAGTCGTCAACAGATATGCCCTGGCTGGATACAGGAATCAAATATTCAAACTCTTCAGACGTGCCCTGGCTGGATACAAGAATCGAATCTGGAATTAGTCATCAACAGATATGCCCTGGCTGGATATAGGAATCGAATCTTCAAACTCTTCAGACGTGCCCTGGCTGGATACAGGAATCGAATCTGGAATTAGTCGTCAACAGATATGCCCTGGCTGGATACAGGAATCGAATCTTCAAACTCTTCAGACGTGCCCTGGCTGGATACAGGAATCGAATCTGGAATTAGTCGTCAACAAATATGCCCTGGCTGGATACAGGAATCGAATCTTCAAACTCTTCAGACGTGCCCTGGCTAGATACAAGAATCGAATCTGGAATTAGTCGTCAACAGAGATGCCCTGGCTGGATACAAGAATCGAATCTTCAAACTCTTTAGACGTGCCCTGGCTAGATACAGGAATCGAATCTGGAATTAGTCGTCAACAGATATGCCCTGGCTGGATACAGGAATCGAATCTGGAATTAGTCGTCAACAGATATGCCCTGGCTGGATACAAGAATCGAATCTTCAAACCATTCAGATGTGCCCTGGCTAGATACAGGAATCAAATCTGGAATTAGTCGTCAACAGATATGCCCTGGCTGGATACAAGAATCGAATCTTCAAACTCTTCAGACGTGTCCTGGCTAGATACAGGAATCGAATCTGGAATTAGTCGTCAACAGATATGCCCTGGCTGGATACAGGAATCGAATCTGGAATTAGTCGTCAACAGATATGCCCTGGCTGGATACAGGAATCGAATCTTCAAACTCTTCAGACGTGCCCTGGCTGGATACAGGAATCGAATCTGGAATTAGTCGTCCACAGATATGCCCTGGCTGGATACAGGAATCGAATCTTCAAACTCTTCAGACGTGCCCTGGCTGGATACAGGAATCGAATCTGGAATTTCTTCATGCAGATATGCCCTGGATAGATACAGGTGTCGAATCCACAAGTAATCGCTCGCAGATATGCCCTGGCTAGATACAGGTATCGAATCCGGAATTGCGACAGTTGATAGTAATCATCTTTGTATTGACCTTTTTCCTGAAAAGGCAAAACATTAGTTGTATGCAATGTCATGATGTATGAAATGCGTGATGTTCTCAAAATAAATGAGATTGTATGTTCATAATGCGTATGTGCATGCTATAATGTATGAAGATGTGATGTTTATGAATGTATTTTTGTCTAGGAAAATAAATCCTTGACGGATGCCGGGAAGTCAAATCCTGGGCTGATGTTGAAGAGTATAGTTCTTCGTCTCCGCTGGGGATGATGGTTGCGAGAATAAGCCTGTAGGAGAAAATGACTCTGTTGAGGAATAAACTTTGTTGAAAAGATTATTCTGCGGGGAAATACTCTGTGGGAAGAGATACCTCGCTGAGGTTTGATGATAACTCCGCTGGGGATACCGTTGATATGCTTTGTTGGAGGATTTGATGAACTCCGCTGGGGATAGGAAGAACTTCATCGAGGACGATCTTTCCGTGGTAATTAGATGAGGATAACCCAGTTATAAGCTCTGGTAGGGAATAACCTCTGAATAAAGCCGGGGAGATGCGTTCATACTCTGCAGGGGATAAGCTTCCAGAATCTACTGGGGATAAGCTTCCTACTGGGGAGATTGATTCAACTCTCCTGGGGAGACTTTGGACTGCACTGGGGAATGGCTCCACTGGATGTCCGGTATTCCGCCGGGGAACAATCTTAGATCAAGATTGCCGGGGATGCTTGTTAGGAATATCTGTATACTCCGCTGGGGAATATTGAGATCTTCTGGGGATATCCAATTTCCTTAAGGCTGACAGTAGACTAGCTCTGCTCGGGGAGAGTGTTGCTGACTTGCTGGAGATATTGTGCCTTCTCTGCTCGGGGGAGAGTATGGCTGCATCTTATCTTACTCGGCGGGGAGTGAAGGTATTTGGGTTACATTCTTCAGCCGAACTTACCTTGGTACCTTGGTGGACAGAGCAACTAGATCGCTTAGACAACTCATTATTGCCCCTGTTTCTGATGTCACCTGTAATTAGTCCTTTGTTTCGCATGCAAATATTTATGAGTTAGCAATTAGTGTCAAATGCATATATCAAAAATGAACATTGGACGTTCTTTGCAAAACAAAACAGGAAAAGGAAAATAATTGGCAATTTATCTGAAAAGTGAATTTGTATTGATTTTTTTGAATTTACCTGTAAATAGGCGTTTATGTACAAGAGGCTGACGTCCTAGTAAGAGAACACCGCCGAACAACATAGAGTTTACATTTTTGTGAAAAGGGAGACAAAACAATTATGTGAAAAAGATAATCCCACTGGGTTCCAACTCTGCTATCGCATTTATATCTTCGAGCGTCTCATCACTTGGCTGCTTAGTTGAAAATGAGGCTGATTGATCGATGTCGTCTGAACCTGATAGTTGATACCGAATTCTGGATGCAGGGTGATCCAATGAGACATAGTATTATGCTTTATCCCTAACTTTTGCCTGGACTGCCCTTTCGGGTTTTCAGTCCACCGGGATACCCGTTTTTGCCCAAGCCGCCTTTTCAGGTTTTCGACTTGCCGGGTGCAAAGATTTTTTCATTTTTCATCCCTTATTTTTGCCCGAACCCTTTTGGTTCGCCGGGAAGCCCTTACTTTTGCCTAGGTGTGTCAACCTAGCGGGTCTTTAATTCATGCGTAGTATCTTTTTACTATGTCTGCATTGGCGGGGTGAGGAAGGTCGTCACCATCCATGTTGGTTAGAATCATGGCTCCTCCTTAGAAGACATGTTTAACCATAAATGGCCCTTCGTACGTAGGGGTCCATTTGCCCCTGGGATCACTTTGAGGAAGAATGATGCGCTTGATTACCAGGTCTCCGACGTAGGGGTCCGTTTGCTCTGCCATGATCCTTTCTGCTTCAGTCTTATCCACACAACGCAGCAAGGTTGAATCATGGTTTCGCTTGTAGAAAATGTCATTGCTGAGGAAGAACTTTGCAGCGAACCTTCTCAGAAACTTCTTGTCATTGACAGATGCACCCTCGGGGTATTCTTGAGCTTCCAAGTACCTCTTCACTTCATGATACCAAGGTTTTTCAGTTACCTCTTCAGCCTCAAGATCACAACAATATGCAGGTTCGTCCAATTTCCAAATGATGATCCGGGGAGCCTCGTTATCCCATTTGACTTTAAACATAGAAGACATCGTAGCCAGCGCGTCCGCCAACTGATTCTCCTCTCTTGGGAAGTGTTCAAAAGTTATCTCTGTGAAATGGGGAATCAACGTCATCACACACTCTTTGTAAGGAATAAGATTTGGGTGTTTCGTATCCCACTCACCTTTGATCTGATTGATCACGAGAGCGGAATCTCCGAAGACACTCAGAAACTTGATCCTTAGGTCAATTGCAGCTTGAAGACCCATGATACACGCCTCATACTCCGCCATATTGTTAGTGCAGTTGAAACATAGTCGGGCAGTAAGTGGAGTATGAGTGCCTTTTGGGGATATGATCACAGCGCCAATACCGTTACCCAAAGCGTTTGAGGCTCCGTCAAAGTGCATAGACCATCAGGATCCTTCCTCAGGTCCTTCATCTGGTCCAGGTACTTCACAATCAGTCACTACCATGATGTTCTCGTCTGGGAATTCAAAGTTCATCGACTGGTAATCGTCCACTGCCTGGTGTGCCAAATGATCTGCCAACACACTTCCTTTGATTGCTTTCTGAGTCGTGTACTGGATGTCATATTCGGTCAAGATCATCTGCCATCTTGCTATTCTTCCGGACAAGGCGGGATTTTCGAAGATATACTTTATCGGATCCATTTTTGAAATCAACAGAGTAGTGTGAGTCAACATATACTGTCTTAGCCGGCGAGCAGCCCATACCAAAGCACAGCAAGTTTTCTCGAGCAGTGAGTATCGGGTCTCACAGTCGGTAAACTTTTTGCTAAGGTAATAAATGGCATGCTCTTTTCGGCCAGACTCGTCATGCTGCCCCAGCACACACCCCATTGAGCTGTCAAGTACTGTCAAGTATAGTATTAGAGGTCTCCCTTCAACCGGTGGCATAAGAATGGGTGGTTCTTGGAGATACTCTTTGATTCTGTCGAAAGCGGCCTGACATTCATCGTTCCAACGTACTACTTGATCTTTCTTCAGTAGCTTGAAGATTGGTTCACTGATAGCAGTTAGGTGCGAGATGAATCGGGCAATGTAGTTCAGTCGTCCTAGAAAGCCTCTGACTTCTTTCTCTGTCTTGGGAACTGGCATCTCTTGTATGGATTTAACCTTGGAAGGGTCCACTTGAATACCTTTGTCGCTTACGACAAAGCCTAGCAGTTTTCCAGATCTTACCCCGAAGGTGCACTTGTTCGGGTTCAATCTCAGCTTGTACAACTTCAGACGGTCGAACAGCTTCTGTAGATGGTCAAGGTGTTCCTCCTCAGTTTGAGACCTTGCAATCATATCATCGACGTATACTTCAATCTCATGGTGGATCATGTCATGAAATAAAGCAACCATGGCACGTTGGTAGGTTGCCCCAGCATTCTTCAACCCAAAAGGCATGACCTTGTAGCAGAAGGTGCCCCACTGAGTAACAAAGGTAGTCTTTTCCATATCTTCAGGAGCCATTTTGATCTGATTATAACCTGAAAAACCATCCATGAAGGAGAACACCTTGTGTTGAGCAGTATTGTCAACCAGAACGTCGATGTGAGGCAGGGGGAAGTCATCCTTGGGGCTTTCCCTGTTCAAATCCCTGTAGTCAACACACATTAGGACCTTACCATCCTTCTTCGGCACCGGAACTACATTGGCCACCCACTGAGGGTAAGAAGTCACTGCTAGAAACCCGGCATCAAATTGTTTCATAACCTCAGCTTTGATCTTCTCGGACATCTCTGGACGCATACGACGGACCTTCTGTTTAACCGGAGGGAAGTCTTCCTTGGTAGGCAGGTGATGAACCAAAATGTCAGTATCCAACCCAGACATGTCTTCATAGGACCATGCAAAGATTTCCACATAATCGTGCAGCATTTGAATCAACCGTTGTTTCACACTGAGCTCTAGATTGGCACCAATCTTGACCTCCTTTCTGTCTGTCTCAGTACCCAGGTTTACCATTTCCACTGGCTCTTCATGTGGCTGAATGGCCCTCTCTTCCTGGAGTAACAGTCTTGCAAGGTCACCGGGCACTTCACAATCATCTTCACCTTCGTCTTCGGCTAAATTGATCGGATTTTCAAAGTCATAACTGGCAGTAGCAGAGTCGTTACCAGTGAGATCCAGAGTGGATTGGAACCTGTATAGGTGAGTGTGTGTAAATATAGCTGTTTTGCAATATATAAAGAAAGAAAGGGAGCACAAGATTTGAAATGCGAAAAACGTCCAATGTTTTTATTCATGATATATGGAAATGACAAGTAATAAGCCCTTACAAATGAAGCCACGGTGCCCCGGGTAAGACACCGAGCCATAAAGTTTCAAATTATTGTTCGTTACAAATTTAAAAACAAAGGAGTTCATTACTGAGTAACAAAAGTAACAGGTATGAAATCTTTGGCAGTCCAATTGTTCAGTCCACCGTCAGTCGTTGGGTAGATCCAGCTATCAAATTCAGATTCCTCCGCATCGCCTTCAATAGCATTCACTCCCGGGTTGGTGATTAATACAGGAGGTCTTCCAATCCTTGCTTTACGCACAGTCCTCTGAGCCTCTGCAGTGAAGCCCAGCCCAAACTTGTTAGTCTTTGGAGTAAAATCAGGAAGCCTGCCCCAGTTTGCGCACTCACCCTTCTCAACCACAGCCCGAGCGTCCTTTAAGGAAGCCATCTTCAAAGGAGAGTCTTCTTCAGTCACTATCTCTGCTGACGCCAATGTTGGAGGCACCTCTTCAAAGTGTTGAAAGGGGGTCTCAATGAACTCCCCGTCCATCTCTATATACCAGAACGAGTTAAGATGGCTAACCATGTATTCTTCCTCCCCCTGCACTGTAACAATCTTCCCTCTGACCGGGTACTTAAGCTTTTGATGTAATGTGGAGGTCACAGCTCCAGCTTTGTGGATCCAAGGACGACCCAGCAAACAAGAATAGGATGGATGAATGTCCATCACATAGAACGTTGAATCAAAGACTTGAGAACCAACCCGGATCGGAATATCTACCTCACCATGTACCATCCTCTTCGACCCGTCAAAGGCCCGGACGATAATGTTACTAGGCTTCAACTCCAAACCCTCACAGTCCAACCTGTCTAAGGCCTTCTTAGGTAGTATGTTCAGCGAAGAACCAGTGTCAACCAGCACATGGGCAAGAGTAGTGCCCCTGCATTCAATGGAGACATGCAGGGCATCGTTGTGGTTCTTTCCCTTAGCGGTCAGATCAGCATCAGAGAAACCCAACCCATTGTCAGTGGTCAAGTTGGCCACACAATCAGTAAATTGATCGGCAGACGTTTCTTGTGGCACATGAGCCATCTTCAGGAAGGAAATCAGGGCCTTGGCATGGGCCTCTGAACACAACAACAGTGATAGCATAGAGATCTTAGAGGGGGTGTGCCCCAGCTGTTCAACGACGTTGAAATCACTCTTCTTGATAATCTTGAGAATTTCTTCCATCTCTTGCTGGGAGGCTTCACCATTAACAGTCTTCAGTGCCTCCATCTGGGCAGGCATATCGGTAGCCATCCCCTTGCCCCGAGTGTCAGATGACTCGGCAGCAGGGGTAGAAACTTGATCAGGAGGGGAAACAGGCGCACTTGTAGGCGTGATGATAAGAGGTCTTCGGATGGCTGGTGGCGCAATGTCAGGCGAGAAGAGCCTGCCACTGCGAGTAACTTTAGCAGGACCAGTTATGTTACTGATGCCGGTACTAGTGTTGAACTCCTACTTCACTCCGAGCACATAAACATCTGCCCCATAGTGCCACGGGACAGCCTTGTCAGATTTATAGGGGAGGGGCCCCGGAACAGTAATGATGATAGGTGCAACAGACATGATTTTGACTGGCTTCCTCGGGGGAGCCTTGGTAGGATTGTTGAAAATGGTGACAACGGACACTTCTTTAGCAGGGATAACAGGAACAACAATCTTCTTGAACAAGATCTCTTTGCTATCCATCAGGTTTTGGACGCCTGACTTCAGCAACAGACAACCAGCAGGTGAAACAACACATAGAAGGCAACCTTTGTTACAACCCAGAAATAAACCGGCTAGCAACAGGTTCCTTTTGACGGACAACAACGGAGTAACAATATCATCCACAGAGGTTACATATGGGTCCTCCTCAACAACATTCACTCCATGCTGGGGCATGGGAGCAATCATAACATTGTGCCTTTCGGGCGCCTCGAACTGTATTTCCTTAGCATCAATAAGGTCCTGAACCTTATTCCTTAGAGCCCAGCAATCATCAGTAGAATGCCCCAGGCTGTCAGAGTGATAGGCACAGCGGGCCTTGGGGTTATACTTCGGAGATGTTGTGTTTACCACCTTCGGAGCTTCTCTGATAGTTACCAAGTTGGTTGATAGCAGTTGCGGCAAGATCTGAGACAAGGTCATACTAAGCCGAGTGTATTCTCTTCTGGGTCTCTCACCCCTTGGTTGGTTAGGTTGCCGAGGAGCGGCAGCAGGCTTTGAAATTACCACCGCGTTGACAGCTTGGCGGCGTTCCGGTTTATTTTGTCTTCTGGGACCATACACAGCACTAGCTTCCTTCTTGAAAGGCTTCTTTTCAGAACTTGAGGATGCACCTTTCTGTATCTTCCCCGATTTCATGCCAGCTTCTATCCTTTCACCAGTCAGAATGAGGTATGTAAACCCTGCAGAAGAATTACCAATCAGGTGGTTGAAGAACATCCCAGACAAGGTCCCCAAGAACATGTCCACGAGTTCACGGTCAGTCAACGGTGGCTGCACCCTGCCAGCCAGGTCTCTCCACTTTTGCGCGTACTCTTTAAAACCTTCTCTTGATCCTAGCGACATACCCTGGAGTTGGGTACGTGTAGGAGAGAGGTCGGCATTGTACTGATACTGCTTATAAAAAGCAGTAGCCAAGTCCTCCCAGTTACGAATGTTGGTTACATCCAGCTGATAGAACCATTCGAGATGAGTCCCTAAAAGACTCTCCTGGAAGAAATGGATCCATAAGTTCTTGTCTGCAGTATACGGCTGGATCTTCCGCACATAGGATCTGAGATGCAGTTTAGGGCAGGAAGCCCCGTCATACTTCGCAAAAGAGGGTTCCTTGAACTTGTGTGGGATCACCACCCCAGAAGATAAACCCAGATCTCCAAAATCCAACCCAGGCACCTGTTGAATTTCCATGGCACTCAGACGATCCTCTAACTGCTTGTACCTGTCTTCAGCGGGAGGGTACTGCTCATCATTGAAATCCGTCTCGTTGTCAGAGACCACAGGACTAGGAACCCTTCCCGCTTGGGGACTGCCTTTGCCTACAGAGGAAGCAGCTTGATCAGCCTCATTTTGCAGTGTATTGCCAAACCTCCGTCCAGTGTTGAACAGTACAGTTCTCTTCTTCTTCTTCTTAACCAACAGAGCCTTCAATTCCTCTTGACCTTGGGCTAAACTCATGATCAACTCTTGGAACTGGGCGTTTTGGGCCTGGAGGGCCTTGATGGATTGCTCAGTAGATGATTCAGGATTCATGATGAGATTGCTGAAATAAACAGCGAAGAAGATTAAGCAACCTGTAAAAAAGAGTACCTGTTATGCACATGATGCATGATATGCTGTTTATGCAATGCATTCAAGGGTTCGAAAGTTCAAATTTGTTGTAGACAAAAAGGAACACACGTTATCATTAAGAAATAATTTGTTCAGTACATCAAGGCCTCATGGGCAAAACATTACAAAATAATTTAATCCCAAAAGACACTGCGCATCCTCTTTGGAGCTATGTAAGTGTTGAGAGTCTTTTCCTCGTGCAGTAGGCGGGTGAGCTCCAAGACCTTCTTCTCATTGGCATGCAGGTTGGCTTCAAGAGAATTCCGTTCTTCCTTAAGCTGGATCCAGCTTTTTTGCATTTCTTCCCAAGATGTTGGCATGTCCGGATGTTGAATGGTGTATGGGACCTCTCCTTCCAACACTGGCTCTTTGATCACATGGAGAACATGAGGATATGGCATCACCAGCTTCTGGGAGCGGGCTCGTACCCACTTGAGATAAGGCTCCAAAGGGATGGAGTTCTTGTGCCCCAGTGTCTTGCTAACTACCCTGTTGGGCATCCTCCAAGCTCTGATAAATCTCTGGCGAAGTCCTTGTGCATCGTTGTCGAAGTCAAAAACTATGTCAGGAATCAACATGTCATGAGGGCCATCCCTCCGAGCATATCCAAACTGTCTCAAAGCCAAACATGGGTTGTAAGTAATACCCCCCCTGATTCCAAGTAAAGGAACATTAGGAAACTCCCCGCAACGATCAATGATAGTGACATTCTACCTGGACCGAGAACACCAATGTATATCAGCATGCGTAAGAGTCATCAATCGTTGTGACCATCTCAAACCCCGCTCGTTCTTCAAAACTGATTGTGGAAGGTGCGAAATAAACCACCTTGCCAGGAGAGGAGTGCAACACATGAGAACACCTCTTTTTCTCATGGTTCGAGTGTAACATGAGTGAAGGATGTCCCCAAGCAACGTAGGTATAGGATTCCTGGACATGAAGATCTTGACAGCATTGATATCTATAAGCTGATCGGGATTCGGGAACAACACCAACCCATAGACAAGGAGAGCCAAAACTTCTTCAAAGGCTTGTAGGTCAAGGGAATTCCAACATTCTTGGGCCTTCTCAAACAGGAACTTTGCCAAGAATCCTTTGATACCACTTCTAACTTCCCAATGTCCCTTGATGTCAGATGGTTGTAGGCGTAATGCTTTAGCAACCTCTTCAAGTTTTGGTTCCCTTTCCGTACCGTTGTAGGGTAGTTGACTAAGGATAGGGATCTTCAGAATCTGGGAAAACTCTTCCAAGGTAGGCACCTGTTGATAATCCAGGAAAGTAAAGCAGTGGTGCAAAGGGTCAAAGAACTGGAAGAGGACCTTTATCATATCTTCCTCAATGTTGGTGTTGACCAAGCTGATGAGTCTGCCATGTTTCTCACTGAAAGAAGAGATCTCGGGAATCCTGGATGTAAGCTCCTTAAGCTTAGGAGGGATCCTTACAAGGTTGATCTGAATTGTCTTTCTGCGGATAGTTTCCATGTCCTACAAAACAATAACAAAGATGAAGATTCGAACCCCTGAAGTGGTTAGTGGATGCATATGATGCTGTATGATGTTATGATGTTATGATAAGAACACACCACAAGTATTCACAAAGGCACACATGATAAAGCACACAAGTCACACCACAGCCCTTAGAGTTTAGGCCATCATGAAGTTTGGGGTACTACCCTCTTGAAGTTGGTGGGCTCAGAAACCTGTCCAATCAAAAGTAACCGGGTTCTAAGGAGCTCAATATCATAGGGTTGTTTTCTGTGTTCATCGTTTTGATTTAGCCACTGGACTGGCGATCAAAATATTCCAAGAAAACAACCCTCAATGAGTGTAGTATCGAGTATCAACCAACTTCGAACTGCACCAAAGTCAGTTATCTCACCACCCCTAAAGAGGCCAGGATGGTCAAGTAAGGTTCCTAAGGTCAGTTGATGCTTCACGACACCACGTGGCGGCCCCGTACTCTCCTTGACTTGACTCAAGGGTTACCGGTACTCACCAAAGTGCCACATCAACGTAGCAAACTGCTTCAACCGTGTCGGTATACCCCGCACAGTTCCCTCACAGTTTTGTTGCTACTTTCTAAGAGCTATCCCCCAGATCCGGGTTAGGATCTATAGAACTCCCAAAACAGGCCCACAATATTAAAGCAATCAAAACAGGCAATTGAAAACATAAGAGTGGTCTAATCCTAAGGTACACCTCACTTTATTGTCCCCAGCAGAGTCGCCAGTTCTGTGATCGGTGGAAATAGAACTGACTATTTTTTAAGCTGGATCGCATATGTCGCGGTAAGCAAGAGTCGCCACCGTCTTTTATGTTCTCCACCATGGAAAGGACAAAAGCACAGCAAAATTCCTTATTGAGAATTTCTCTCGGTTCGGGAGGTAGATTTATAGAAAGGGAAGGTGTTAGCACCCTTTCTATCCATGGTTATCCATGGGCTCTTAGGTACTTTCTCTTATGTTTTCAAAAGATGTTTGCTTTTCAAATGTGTGTGGGTTTGAAAAAGTTTCGTTTTGAAAGATTTCTAAGTGACTCTTGTATATGTCCTCAAGAGTGTATGAAAAATTTGTTTTGAAAACTTTTGAAAGTGTCAGTGTGAAAAGATGTTTGGTTTGTTTTTGAAGAGAGCAAGTACCCATGAGTCATCTACCTACCCTAAGGAATTAGGCTGTGTAAGAGTCCTTTAGATAGTGCCATCCCCCCATTGAGAGGTAGGTAGCACCACCGTTGGAGGTGTTCGGGTCAATTCGATTATAGGGACAGTGTGGTCACCAAAGCAATGGTAGGACATCTTAGAAGTAACCCTAATGTCCTAGATCCTTTTATCCGAGGCAACCGTTTCGAGGCAACTGGATCTTTTAGACAGAAGGGAGACCTCTAAGACACCCTATACTTGATGACCACGTCGAGGCAATGAGTGAGGCGTACCCTAGAAGTGGCATGTGTATTGTGTGTTGTTTTTCATGTTATGCTTATCTTTGATCATGCGATTGTGAGCTACGAGTTGTTTTTAATTATCATACATTGTTTCATGCAATTTAGCAGTTAGGAGTGCGGAAAATAAAATACGGAAAGGTAAAAGCTACGCTATTACAAGGCGCGGGTCTATACATCGCCAAAAAACAAAGACCCGTTTTGATAAAGTGCGGAAAGTAAAGAAAGCAATAAACCTAATTACTATTACATTCCAGAAACAGTTACATAATAATAATAACGCGCGAAAGAATTAAATTGGACGTCCTTAGGGTTCTTGACCCTTTTGAGCAATTATGAATTTTTTGTCCTTTGCTTTTAATTAAATTAAACCTAATTATTTAATGAATTAAAGAAAGATGTTTTTTTGTGTTTTTTGTATTTAATGAAAATAAAGAAAAAGGAAATTAAAGGTCAATAACCCTAGTTCTAAGTTTATTTTAATTATTAATAAAATGTTAAAGTTAACCTAATTTAAACTAATTAATTAATTTACATTTGTATGTACAAAAAATAATAATAATTAATAATGATGATAATAAGAAAATGATTAAAAATGTCAAAACCTAATTCTATATAATTTTTATTTATTGAAAAAAAAGGTGAAAATTAAGCCTAAATTAAACTAAGTTAATTGTTAGTATTTATTTACAAAAAATAATAGTTAATGAATTTAATAAATAATAAAATATATTTACAATTTTGCTTTCTGATTTTATTAGGAAAAATTAATTTGTGAATTAATTATAATAATAAAAATTAAAGGAATTAAAAGAAAAGAAAATAAAATTGCAAACCAAGGGGGTATGTTGGCCCAAGGGGAGGTTTTTGTGAAGCAATTCTGGCCCAAGAAGACTCTAAGTCTGGTTGACTTTCCTGGTTGCCTGTACGTGCATTGACTGAGGAATATGGTATTCCTCCTCTCCTGGCCTTTGGATGGCTGATGGGAACACATGGCACACTGGTACATGAGGCCTATGGTGGAACTTTGGATGAATGCTGCATTGGAACACGTTATGAAAAATATTAACAATTATATGGGGGACCTGGGAATCGAACCCAGGTCCCAACGATTGCAAGCCACGTCTCCAGCCACTCCACCATCGCGTTGTATTTGTAATAATAATAACCAACAAACAATATATATTAATAATAATAACTATGCTGGAATTCAGAAAAAACGCGCGTAGATTTGAATGTCCCAACCACATGTTGCCACGTCCTCCGTCTTCATCCTGAACCCTGTAAAAAGAAAGCAATTAGCGGGGGTTTTGAACCCCCACAAAATGAAGCGACCAAAAATAGCGATTAGGCCTGTATGTAATATAAATTGAGCGCGAGGGTTGGGTTGAATTCGTCTGGCCTTGACGAATTCAACCATGCACGTTTCGAGGTCCAATTTTTCAGCATATGCAAAGCCCCAAAATTCAAGCTTCGAAACCCTAATGTTCTTCCATGGTGGTTTTCGATTCAGAATGCTATAACCAAATTGGATTATACCAATCGCTTCAGGAGGTCCCTATTAACATAAATCAATCCAAAAAATGGTTAAAAACGCATGAATAATGATATGAAATTTTGGAAAATAATGCAAACCGAGTGACTTGTTGTGAACGACTCTGATGGCGTTAGGGCTTGTTCTTGATGGCAACAGGTTCCTGGCAATGTCAGCAATACGTTTGAATCTTTTTTAGGCTTTGAATTATGCTGCAAGTGAGATTTCAGTTTCACACTTTTCTTGACTTTTTTGAATTTTGGTTCTATGGTTTCAGCAGCTTTTTCACGTTCTTGTGAATAGGGTTAGGTTCAGCCTTTGTATGTGAAGAGAATTAGGTCAACTTTAGGCCCAAGAATCCATTGCATTCAAGTTTCATTATGTGATTGCCAATCAAATCTTTTTCAATCTTTTTCTTTGATAAAACCTTGCCAATCATGGAGATTTTGATGTCTTTGAGGTGCACACGAATTGCCAGCTTGCCCTAGTCTTATTTGCATCACAAAAGATTTAAAAATCATATCTTTTGAATTTTCCTACAATTAAAATTAATTAAATGAATTAATATTAATAAAAATTCAATCAATTAATTAAAAATGAGAAAATAAATCAAATTAATCTTAATGGGACGTGCATAAGCCTTGGGTAAAGATTCAAGAAGGAATTTGAGGCCCATTAGCAAAAATGAAGTGTTTTAGGCAAAGTTGACTTTTGAAAGTTCCCAAAAATTTCCCAACTTCTCCAATGCATATCTTGCTCAATTTTGAAGCTATGGTCATGTTCTTGGACATTTTGGAAAGGTCTTGAAGTCCGCTAACCAATGTCTTTGGTCCCATGTCATTTTGATTTACCAATCTCAAGTTATGGTCTTTGACTTAAAGTGCCTTTTTGTTGACTTTTGAAAATGACCTATAATGTTGAAATTGATAACTTTTTGTGAGAGCATTTCTTGGACTTGGAATGTGAAGATGAGTTGTAGGAAATGTCATCCCCTTAAAAATGAGCATTGGATGGGATTTTTCTGATGAACCATGAAAAAGTTATGCCTTGGTCAATTTGCAGTTGACTTTTCAGCTGTCCAAAAATAGAAACTTTTGCATCTTGATGATTTTTGAGCCATGCTTGTGGAATCATGATCAAGACTTGATCAAATGATGATTGTGGCTTCAAAATGAGATGTTGACCAAAAATTTTGACTTTTGACTGTCAAATGACCATTTTACTCCTATAGTTGATTGTGAAGCAATTAGGGCTTTTGACTGTGCAACTTGATGCTGTGAGTCTTGAAGCTTGACATGTAGATACTTGACAATGTATATAGGCATATGGGACTTAATTGTACCATTGAAAACCTCAACTTCCTTGCAAGAACCAAAACCCTAATTTTGACTGTGTTAGGAGGCAATTGGACTGTGCAACCCTTGAGAGTTTTTGAACCATTTGGAGATTGATCTTGACAAATTTTGAAGAATATGGGAGGGCAAATTTTGGGGTACAACAGAATGCTTGTCCATAATTCCAATCGAAAGACTCCTTCATAATGCCAATCGAAGGGTCTTTTAGGATGCCAATCGAAATGCTTGTCCAGAATCTCAATCGAAGTGTCTTTCAGGATGCCAATCGAAAGGTACTTAAAGTACCACTCAAAAATCTTCTTTTTCCTTAGGAAAGAGTTTGTGATCAACCAGGCAGGGGGGAGACTTTGGAAAACATGAGAGGGCAAATTTTGGGGTGCAACACACCTTCATATGACAAAATTTGAGAGAGTTATAATTGGTGAAAGTTGAGCAATTTTGAGAAAATGCATGAAACCACAATTGAGCAATTTTGGACTTTTAGGATAATGGGCCTAACTTTTGAAGTTCAAACGTGTTTATGACATGTTTAGGGACCCCTAAGTCCATTCATGCATTATTTTAATTTTTTATTTTATTTATTTTGATTTTATTCATTTAAATTCAAAATTAAATTAAATAAATATTAAATAAATGTACAAAGCATGTGGGCTTTTGTTTTGGATCATTTTGAAGCCCAAGATCACATATCCAACATAATAAAACCGTGAGGGATGAAGGAGGAAAGAGATCTTCATGTTTTGGAAATTTTTGCAATTGTTTTGTAAACAAATAATGACTTTGATTGCACATGTTTCCTTCCAAGAATGTTAACTTAAAAAATCATCCATTATAAATAGAGGACACACTCCATAAGACAGGGGACAAATTGGTTGCCATAGAAACAAGGTCTCAAACACAAAACTTTCAAAGAATAGGTGTAAATCGTATCTCAGTTTCCAGTCATTCTCAAATGAAAAGAAGCCTCGAATCATCATCCTGACATCCCTAGGAACCTCCTCAAGTCCATAACCACGCTCAACCGTGCCCAGAATGCCTCCCCTCAATCATACTGGTGGTAAGGATTTTCTAATTTAAAACTTCTTAATTCTTGTGTTATTAATAAGTTTCATATGTCCAGATGTGTTAAACAAGAAATATAGAACATGTTGGAACCAAGCGTGTGAAGAGAAAGGAGGGGGTTCAAACCCCAGCAATGCCAAAACCCTTTTTGCTTTACTTTCTTCATTTTCCTTTTTTTATTAGTTATTTTATTATTAATTAACTTTTTTTAATCAAAACTTATACATAAAAAAAATCAGAAAGAAGCCATATAATAAAATCAATAAAAATTAGTTTTAGGGTGTAAATTAATTAATTGATTTTTTTGGACAATTAGATTTTAGGCTTTTTATTAAAATCAATTAGAATTAAGATTTTAATTATTATTAATTAACACTTGAATTATTTTCATAAAAACACTAAAAATATGAACATAGATTTTTAGGGCAATTAAACTTTTTTTCCAACATTTTCTTATTCTTTTTGCTATTTATTTTTCTTAGACAATTGTATAGGTCACACAGTTTAATGTAATAGTTTAGATTTACATCCCCGCATTTTTTCTAATTATGTAACTCTCCCAAAGCCCTGTAATGGCGTATATTTACATTCTCGCTTTATCTTTTGCCTTTATATGTTTGTATATATATATAACTGCTAGTAAATAGGTTTGTATGATAAGAATAAAATCAAACATAGACAACCTTAATTTTTAAGATAACATAATTGAAACCAATACACTCTGCACACTTCACCTTTATGGTAACCTCTCTTCATTTCCTGGCGATACTAATGGTTATACTTTAGCAAAGACCCTTGGTTAAACAATATCATCATGGTCCCTTTCGAATAGAGATCATAATCCCTCGATGACCCTTCGAGTTGCCTACAAATTAATCTAGTCCATTCATTGACCTTATGAGAAACATGATGATAGTCCCTTCGAACTGCTAAAGTATCCTTACATGTTGCCTTCTATGACCATACGACGACCCTACGCCTGTTCCTTCACATCCAATAGATAAGGCTACCTACCAACTTATGGTGTGGATAGTACTATATCTAATGGAGAAGGGAAATAACAAGAGCGACCTTTAGTGGGTAAGACTCAACAAATTGCCTGCTCATAACAATTTCAAATAATCAAATTCATTTTTACACCTCACATTTAAAAACAAATATTTTCAAAAAAACACTTTGTATACATTCTTGAGAACTGATACAAGAATTATTACAAAGTATGCCTCACAATTGGCATTCAAAATATTTTCAAATCACACACACACAAAGCAAGTTTAAAGTGAGCTAAACAATTAAGAGCCCGTAGATAACTACGGATGAAAAGGGTGCTAATACCTTCACTTTTCATAACTTACCCCCGAACTCCAAATCTATCAAAGGTCTTTCTTGTTCTTTTCACCTTTCCTCATTGGATAAAATAAAATTCGGTGGCGGCTCTTGCTAACCACAACATTTACGATAAAACGCTAAAAAAGTCAGTTCTCCCGCCGTATTACAGAACTAGCGACTCTGCTGGGGAAATGATCCATTTTAAAAGAGGGATCACCTTAAGAGTTTAGATCACTTTACTTGCTTAAATTGTGTGCTTTGTCTGCTTTAACTTTAAGGGTTTGCTTGGGTTTATTATTTGAAAGGTCCTACACCCGGATCTAAGGATGCCTTAGGTAAGTAGCAATAGATCATACAGATTGTACAACCTAGACCGATATGGTTAATATGATGGCTACAGTTAGTGTGAGACTTTGGTTTGTACTGATGTTCCTTGAGTCAGTCAAGGATAACATTAGGCTTCTGCGTGGTGTCATTAACACTAACTTACTTTTAGAACCTTAATTGACCCATCTTGGCCATTAGAAGATAGTGAGATAGCCGGATTTGGTGCAGTCTAAAGTTGGTTGATACTCGAAGCTACGCTCATTGAGATTTGACTCTCGGGATGTTTTGGTGGCAAACCAGTTGCCGTACTAAAATAAAACCTTTGAGAAAGATCCGTGATATGAGATTCTTAGAACCCACTTACTATTTTAAGACAGGTTGAGCCAACTAAACTTCAGTTGTGGGAAGGGTACTTACCTATTTACTTCATGCAAGCCTTTAAACCTAAGGCTACTTGTGTGACTTATTTGTATTCACTATCTAACAACTTGAATTCCTCGTTGGATTTGTTTGTATAAACTCATTTGTTCTCATCACCTTACACTTTTTTCTTAGTGCATGGCATACACATCATGTCATTTCATAATATAGAAATGTTACTAACTGTTGTTGCTGTAGAGAGGCAAGCAAAAAGTAAGTTATTAATTTACTGGGTGATATAGGTTATATCGTATCGTGACCACAGAGATTGATTATTAATTCTCCATTCGACAAATCATTTGTTAGTGAGTTTGGGGGTTGAATGAGTTTGTAAAGGAAATTATTAACATAAAATAAATGTATAAAAAGGAAAAAGGAATAACTTATCAAGCATGCGTATATACTACTTCTTACAGACTTAAACTTATCGACCTGTTATACTCAACCTACAATATTGATCAATGCCACTATGTATCTGTGATACGGTGGCCAGAACCGGGACTTGTTTCCCTTTTTAGGAATTGCTCGTTTGCGTTTTGCGTTTGTGTTTGCAAAATGTTGCGGTAAGCAAGAGTCGCCACCGACTTTTATTTTATCCAACAAGGAAAGGAAAAAATCACAGAAAAATTCCTTTTTCTAGATTTTCTGAGTACGGGGGGTAGATTATAGAAAGGGAAGGTATTAGCACCCTTTCTATCCGTAGTTATCTACGGGCTCTTAGGTACTTGCTCATCATTTTCAAAATTGCTTCTTTGTGTGTTTGTGTGATTTGAAAAGTTTTTGACTTCGATTTAACTCTTGCTTCTGTCTTCAAGAGTGTAATGAAGTGTTTTTTTTGAAACTTTGTTTGTAAAAAAGTGTAGGTGTGAAAAAAGTTTGTTTTGATTGAGCAAGTACTTAATAACTAATCTACCTACTCGAAAAAAGAATCATTATGTATTCGTTTCCTTTAGACAGTGCTATCCCACTATTAGTGAGTAGGTAGCACCGTCGTTGGAGTTTGAGGGTCAATTTGAAAGGGACGTACGGTCACTAAAGCAATGTTAAGACGTCTTAGTAATAACCCTAATGTCTTAGATCAATTATCCGAGGCAACAATATCCGAGGCAACCTTTCTGAGGCAACTTTGATCTTTGTACAAAAGGACGACCACTAAAGCACCCTATACTTAATGACCGTTTACCGAAGGCAACCAAGTGGGAGTGTACCCTAGGAGTGCGTATGTGCGAGTGATTCAATTTCAAGATTATTTATCTTTGCACATTTTAGGGTTATCTAACCATTTTAATGTTAATCATACATTCTTGAAATGCATCCTTATATCATACATCTAACAGTTAAATATTTTGAGGAATTTAAAGTGCGGAAATTAAACTACGCTATTACAAGGCTTCGGGTATTTACATAGCCAAAAACAAACCCTTAAAAAATAAAGCGGTAAATGAAAATAAAAGACCTAATTAAACTATTACAACTTGTGGACAGTTACATCAATATGGTAAAAATAATAATAAAGCGCGCGATGAAATTCAGATCGACAAGAAATTAGGGTTTTGACCCTTTTTAACCTAATTAAAAGAAAAATGTTTTTTTTTTTTTAATTATTTCTTTAAGAAAAGAATTAGATTTTAAAATTAAATACATAATTGATTAGTTAATTAAATTAATTAATGAAAATAAATAAATGGCCTATTTTTGGTTATTTTAAAAAAAGAAAATATAATTAAATTAAAAAATAAAACCCTAATTATTCTAATTGATTTTAAATTTATTTATAAAAAAGAAATTAAAGTTATCTATAATTAACAACCTAATTAAATTAATTTAATTTTTTGATAAAAAATAAATATCCTAAATTTAATTGGATGAAAATATTTTTATGATTTTTTTGATAAAAAGAAAATGAGTAATTATGTTAGTGAAATAAAATAAATAAATTAAATAAAATGAAATATAAAAAGGAATAGAGAAAGAGGATTGGGTCTGAGCAAAGCAAATTGGGGGGGGGGGGTGCAGATAGTAATTCTGGGCCCAAGAAGATAAAGTCCACGTTGACCTTCTGAGATTCCATGCTATGCGTTTGACTAGGCGTTTGGTGCTCCCTCATTGATGGCCCTTGGATCTGGCCATCTGGCCACTTGGCAGACTGGATGGTGAGGACGATTATGTTAGTGAAATAAAATAATTTAATTAAATAAAATGAAATATAAAAAAGAATAGAGAAAGAGGATTGGGCCTGAGCAAAGCAAATTGGGGGGGGTGCAGATAGTAATTCTGGGCCCAAGAAGATAAAGTGCACGTTGACCTTCTGAGATCCCATGTTATGCGTTTGACTAGGCGTTTGGTGCTCCCTCATTGATGGCCCTTGGATCTGGACATCTGGCCACTTGGCAGACTGGATGGTAAGGATGCATGATGGTCCTTTGCTTTGTATACACACTGAATCACTGAAAGACAAAATATATGAAATATTTGAGGGACCTGGGATTCGAACCCAGGCCCCATGGGACTTTCCAACGCTTGGCAACCAGCTGAGCTACGCTTCTGATTTGTACATAAAATAAACAATAATAATAATATACAAAAACAAGAAATAGTGGAGAATAATAAAAAAATGCGCGCCAGAAGTTTGAATGGACCAATGGTTGCTTGCCAGCTAGTCATCTTCAACCTTGTTACGTTGGTAAAAGTCTCAGACTTTTACCTACGGATGTTCGTCCATAGCTACAGGTCCTGTAAATCTCAAAACTTAATGCAAGCGTGATAAATAAAAACGAAGGTCGTGGATAGCTTCGTCTGGACCTGCTGAGTTTAATGGTGGCCCTTTCATGGCCCAATTTTGCCTGTAAACAAAAATCCCAAATCGAAGCTACAAACCCTAATAATGGTGAAATCTTATACAGTCCATATAAATGCAATTAAACAATATAGAAAGCTTGCAAATGTTCCAAGGATCAAGAATATATGGTTAATTTGTGCTAACAATGTCTAAATCATGAAATTCAAATTCAAGAAAAGCCCAAGGTCGTGGCTGACTTACAGTGAGTTTCAAGGCCTGAGAGTGCTTGTTCTTGATTGGTTTAGGTCCCTTGTGATCCCAGGAAGCGATTGGGATGGTCAAAGGATCTTGAAATTGCCTCCAAGTATGAATTCATGTTTTCACTTTTTATGGTTTTTTCCAAGTTTTGTTCTTGATGCTGCGCCTCTCTCTAGCCTCCTTTTAGGTCTGCAATGGTTCAATATATATCAAGGACTGAATTAGGGTTCCAAAACTGATCTCAATCTTCCTCCATCAATGAATTTGATTTTGATTTGATTCACTTTGAATATCTTTCTAAAATATCCTAAAACCAATCTTTTTGTCCACACCAATGCCTTGGACGATTTAAAATACTTGCCAAATGGATTTGAGACCTGAAACAAGTACAAAATCTTGAGTTTTCAATGCTTTAGATTTTCTCATGATTTATTTTGATTAAAATTGATTTAATTCAAATCAAAATCAAAATAAATAATAAAAACAAGATAATGACAAGTGGAAAAGGATAGGGCTCATGGACCATGTTTCCAACTCAAAACAAGTGAAAAAGATTGGGCCCATTTGGCAAAAAATGAAGTTTTAGGCATAGTTGACTTTTGGCAATTTTGCAAAAAGGGTCAACTTCACCAATGAATAACTTCCTCAATTTTGACTCTTTGAAGGTGTTATTGGAATTTTTAGAAATCTTGAGATGTCCTCTAAGCAACCCTTTTTGTCTCATCTCAATTTGATATTCCATGCTCATGTATGAAGCTTTGACAAAAAAGGTGTTTTTGTTGACTTTTCAAAATGACCTATAATGTCCAAATTCATAACTTTTTGTGAGTGCATATTTTGAACTTGGGAGCTGAAGATGGTTTGTTTGGAATTTCATCCTATTAAAAATGAGATTTGGATGGGTCATTTATCATAGAGTATGAGATATTTATGCTTGGTCAAAGTTGAGTTGACTTTTCCTGCTAAACCCTAATTTGACAACTTTTGATTCTTGATGAATTATGAGCAATCCTTGATGAATCATGATCAAAACTTGATAAAATGATGAAATATACTTCAAAATGAGTATGTTGACCAAAAAATTTGAAGTTTGACTATATGTGGGCCACTGTTGACTTTTGCCCTAACACAGTCGATTTTCAGGCCTTTGAGCAATTGACTGAGCAAATTTTCTCTGTAAGGCTTGAAAATTGACATGGATGATCTTGAGAAAATATTAGGACAATGGTGAGCATTTGGAATCCCTTGGACTCAAGTATCTTGATGCAACATGAAACCCTAATTTGAGGTAGACTGCCTTAGGAGGGAGCTTGTCTGGTCAACCCTTGGACTACCTTGAGCAACTTGAGTATCTTTCTTGAAATGTTTTGAGAAATATGGGCGGGCAAATTTTGGGGTACAACAGCTTCCCCTATTCAATCTTCTTAAACCTGAGGATGTAGATTGGATGGCGTGCCTTTCGTGATCCAAAGGTGGAAGATGATTGAACACTAGAGTGCCCAGAAATTTGCACTCACATGATGTGGTACCTGTCTTGTGATGTCGGGTCGTAATCCAGGCTTCATAGTAATAAGACCGACTGTTATCTAGTCGTAATCCAGGCTTTACAGTGACTTACTGGGGAGATGGGCTTAAAGATGCCATCTGAAGGAGTGTCAATCGCATAAGAGATTCCTTAGCGAGAGCTTGTATACCTATTGTTGAGGAAAATTCCGATGGGGAATGTTGGTCTCTGTATTGAGAGGAGTAGAATTTTAGGAGCTTCGGTTGTCCGTTATTCTACTGGGAAATCATCTCTGTTTTGAGAAAGGTTGAATTTTAGGAACTTCGATCGTCTGTTATCCTTGCTGAGGAATCATCTCTTCTTCGAAGAGGTGAAAATGAACTACTATCTGGTCGTGATCCAGGCTTCATAGTAATAAGACCGACTGTTATCTAGTCGTAATCCAGGCTTTACAGTGACTTACTGGGGAGATGAGATTAAACTTGCTATCCGGTCGTAATCCGGGCTTCGTAATTTCTCGATTCTTATCTCGTCATAATCCAGGCTTCAGAAGGAAATGAGTTATTATCCGGTTGCATCCGGGCTTCAACTTGAATTTAGGGCACACTAATATCCGGTCGACTTCGGGCTTCTTAGTAACTGTCCAGGTAAACTGCTATTTAGTCGTAATCCACGCTTTGTAGTGTCCTGTACTGTTATCTGGTCGTAATCCAGACTTCACAATACCTTACTTCTTATCTGGTCGTAATCCAGGCTTCAGAAGAGATCAAATGGTTATCCGGTCGAAATCCGGGCTTCCCTTTGGCTTTGGGCCTACTGATATCCGGTCGTAATCCGAGCTTCATAGTATCTGGCCGGGTGAACTGCTATTTGGTCGTAATCCAAGCTTCAAAGTATCCCTCACTGTTATCTGGTCGTAATCCAGGCTTCACAGTGTCTTTTACCGCTACCTGGTCGTAATCCAGGCTTCGCGATGTCTCATACCACTATCTGGTCGAAATCCAGGCTTCATGGTGTTCGAAGGAAATCAAGATACTATCCAGTCGTAATCCGGGCTTCATAACTTGTGTAAAAGATATACCACTATCTGGTCGTAATCCAAGCTTCGCGATATCTTTGGCTGCTATCTGGTCGTAATCCAGGCTTCACAACATCTTCTACCATTATTCGGTCGTAATCTAGGCTTCATGGTCTTGTATTGCTATCTGGTCGTAATCCAGGCTTCACAATAACTTGGGGAGCCACTATCCGGTCGTAATCCGGGCTTCACGGCTTGTGTTTATGATATACCACTATCTGGTCGAATCCAGGCTTCATGGTGCTTGCTGAGCTACTATCCGGTCCTAATCCAGGCTTCACAGCTTGCTGGGGATTAAGCTATTATCCGGTCGAATTCGGGCTTCATAGCTTAAAGATAAACCACTATCTGGTCAAATACAGGCTTCGCGGTGTTCAATACTGCTATCCGATCGTGATCCGGGCTTCACAATATGTTGTAGAGATCAAGATACTATCCGGTCGGATTCGGGCTTCATAGCTTGAACTTTGTAAGGATTTGATTATATCTTTCCTGAAAGGTAAAGGGTTAATCGTATGTAATGCATGACATGTATCAAGCAATGATTTTCTCAAAATAAATGAGATTGTGTGGTATGATGAGTATGCATTATTTCATGATGTATGGATATGCAAATGTTTGGGATGTTCTCTAGCTGGGGAAAATAAATCCCGGATTGCTGTTGGAGAGTAAAATGAGTTGAATTCTTCGTTTCCGCTGGGGATAATGAATGCAAATGGTTGTGAGCATATTCCTGCAGGAGAGAATAACTCCGCTGGGGAATAAACTAACGAGGAAATGACTTTATGGTAAGGACATACTCTGTCGGAGAATCTCTGTTGATTTGGAGAAATAAACTCAACTGGGGATGAATTACAGTTGTTGGCGATAATGAAACATGTTGGGAATTGAGTTTCTGTTTGTGAAAGGAATGAACTCTGCTGGGGATGATTTTCCAGTGGTGGCTTCACTGGGGATAATCTTTTAGACTTTACTGGGGACAATCCTCCAGACTCCACTGGGGATAATTATCCAAACTCCACTGGGGATAATTTCCCAGTGTTGATGATAGATAAAATCTGCGTGAGGAGACTCTTACCGACTCATTCGCGGTTGCAAGCCTCAGTTGGGGAGAATGGTGTCCTGCTCGGGACCGCTAATACCACTGTCTTTCTCTTACTCTGCGGGGAGTGAATGACCTTCAATCGTTTTCTCCAACTAGGATTATCCCTATACCCGGTGGATAGAGTAACTGTACGGTTTGGACATTTCTTATTTACCCCTGTTCCTGATATTACGAATAATTGTCTTTTGTTTCGCATGTAAATATTTATAAGCAGCAATTATTGTCAAATGTATATATCAAAAATGAACATTGGACGTTCTTGCAAAACAAAACAGAAAAAGAAAACGATTTGAAATTTCTTTGTGATAATGAATTGTATTGATTTTGAAGTCGGCCTGTAAATAGGCGTTTTTTGTACAAGAGGTTGACGTCCTAGTAAGAGAACACCTACAAACAAGAGAGTTTATACAATTTGTGAAAAACAAAGAAAAACAGCTATGTGAACAATCCCACTGGTTTCCAACTCTGCTATTGCCTTTATATCTTCGAGCGTCTCATCACTTTGCTACTTGGTTGAAGGTAGATCAGATTGATTGGCGCCGTCCAAGCTTGATAGTTGATACCGAAGTCTGGTTGCAAGGTGATCCAATGAGACATAGTGTTACGCTTTGATCCCTAATTTTTTCTTGAATCGCCCTTTCGAGTTTTCAGTCCACCGGGATACCCTTTTTTGCCCAAGCCGCCTTTTCAAGTTTTCGACTTGCCGGGTGTACATATTTTTTTCATCTTCATCCCTTACTTTTACCCGAACCCCTTTGGTTTACCGGGAAGCCCTTATTTTTGCCTAGGCCAGTCGACCTAGCGGGTCTTTGATTATGCGTAGTATTTTTTCACTATGTCTGCATTGACGGGGTGAGGAAGGTCGTCACCATCCATGGTGGTTAGAATCATAGCTCCTCCTGAGAAAATGTTCTTAACCACAAATGGCCCTTCGTACGTAGGGGTCCATTTGCCCCTGGGATCACCTTGTGGAAGTATGATGCGCTTGATCACCAGATCCCCAACTTGATACTCTTGTCGTCTGAATTTCTTGTTAAATGCCTTGATCATTCGCTTTTGATACGTCTGACCATGATAAATAGCAGTAAGTCTCTTCTTGTCGATTAAATTCAGCTGATCGAGCCGGGTCTGGATCTAATCATCTTTGCCCAAACCTGCATCCTTCATAATCCGGAGAGAGGGTATCTGGACTTCAATGGGTAAGACTGTGTCCATGCCATACACCAGAGAGTAGGGTGTTACCCCTGTTGACGTCCGCGCTGAGGTACGATACCCATAAAGAGCGAATGGTAGCATCTCATGCCAGTCTTTGTATGTCACCGTCATCTTCTGCACAATCTTCTTGATGTTCTTATTAGCCGCTTCAACAACCTCATTCGTCTTCGACCGGTAGGGAGAAGAGTTGTGATGCTGTATCTTAAATTGTTTGCAGAGCTTGGTGATTATTGTATTGTTGAGATTTGTACCACTGTCCATAATGATCCTCTCTAGTACACCGTATCGACAGATCAGATTGTGTCGGATGAACTGTGCCACGACGTTCTTGGTTACTGTAGCAAAAGAAGCTGCCTCGACCCACTTCGTAAAGTAATCAATAGCTACCAAGATGAAACGATGCCCGTTAGACGCAGTAGGTTTGATCTCGCCGATCATATCGGTGCCTGTTATACCCCAAAATTTGCCCTCCCATATTCCTCAAGAAATTGCCAAGCCAAGCTACAAAATTCCCCAAGGGTTGTGCAGTGCAACAGTCTCCCATACAGTCAAAATTAGGGTTTTGAGTCTGATCAAGAAAAAGAAGTGTTCATAGGCCCAATCAAGTCTCATATGCTTACAAACATGGTCAAGCATCCTCATATCAAGTTTCAAGGCATTCAGCTCAAGATTGCACAGTCAAAACCCTAAATTGCACTACAGTCAACTGTAGGGGCAAAATGGTCATTTGGCAGTCAAAAGTTCAAATTTTTGGTCAACATATCATTTTGAAGCCACAAACATCATTTGATCAATGCTTGATCATGATTCTCAAAATTTGGCTCAGAAAATCATCAAGATGCAAAAGTTGCTATATTTGGACAGCTGAAAAAGTCAACTGAAATTGACCAGGGCATAACTTTCACATGGATTATCAGAAAAATTCCATCCAAAGCTCATTTTGAAGAGAAAGACATTTCCTACAACTCATCTTCATACTTCAAGTCCAAGAAATGCTCTCACAAAAAGTTATCAATTTCAACATTACAGGTCATTTTCAAAAGTCAACAAAAAGGGACTTTAAGTCAAAGACCATAACTTGAGATTGGTAAATCAAAATGACATGGGACCAAAGGCATTGGTTAAAGGACTCAAAGACCTTTCCAAAATGTCCAAGAACATGTGAAAAGCTTAAAAATTGAGCAAGTTATGCCTTGTAGAAGTTGGGAAATTTTTGTGAAATGGCAAAAGTCAACTATCCTTGAAAATCCAATTTTTGACAAAAGGGCCCCATTTTTTCCACTTGGTTCATCCTTGTCATGCCACACACGTGTCCCATGGTTAATTTCAAGACCAAATATTGATTTTTTTATTTTATTTAATTTTTGATAATTTAATTCATTTTAAATCTTTAAAAATTCAAATAAAATTCAAAAACCAATGGAATAGTGTCATGTGAACTTGGACAATTTCTATGTATCATGGGCCAACTCAAAAACTCAGGCTAGGGTTAAGTTTCACATTAGGTCTAGGTCATGGCTAAAAAGAAGGAAAAATGGTCAATGGTAAAAGCCCTAAGACTTATTCATTCATGAGCTTGAATCTAGGTCAAATAACTAGCCAATTCCATTCCATGATCATCACTAAGTCAAACCCTAAGCTTAGCACATCATAAGCTGGGCCCAAACAAGCTTTTGAACATTGAAATTTTTCCTTAAAACTCAAAAACTGAAAACCAGTTTCAAGGTCGATTCAAGCACCAATTTTCATTCCATAAGCATCCTGGACAAACTCTGAAGGTGTTCCAATCAAGATCAACCACAAAAGCTCCAGGAATTGGCGCCTGTGACTCAGACTGCATTGCAAAAATTTCACAATCGTATAGCATTCTTTAAGCACTTTCACAGCATTCTATCCATTGCATCATGTTTGTTTTAAGCTTCTGAAGCTAACTATTATGCTTGATTGAAGTTTTACACGTTATACACGAAGATGCCATGACTGAATATTAGGGTTTCGTGAGGTTCAAAATTAGGGGTTCCTAAAACAAGTAAAATTAGACCATCTCAGTACTACCATTGCATCCAGTACACCAAGACGAAGGGATTGACCTACTCGCGATGAATTTATATAAGCCATAGCGCTAGTCGCTATTTTCTGGTAGCTAGCCTAATGCTACGCTTCAAAAACCGTTGCCTTCTTTCTTTGTGTTTCAGGAAAACGAAAGAGATGATGGCGTGGCACAGGTGGATTGGAGGACTTTGAATTTGCGCGCGTTTTAAATAGCACTAACCTTTTCCTTTTATAATATTTATTGGTTATTATATATTAATTGAAATCAAAGTGGTTCAGTGGCAGGTGGAAGCGTTTGCAAGGCACAAGACCTGGGTTCAAGTCCCAGGTCTGGCAAAATTCCATATTATTTTTCAAAACAAAATTCTATGCTTTGCTAATGTCCAGGTGCACCATATACCATCCTGATCCAAACGCATACGTGTCCCAGACGATCATCCAAGGGCTCAGAGTCAAGGTGTACCATGAACAAAAGTCAGTGCGCTGATACACAAGCCAAAAAGTCAATGAATTCAAGCAAATGGGCCAGGCTTTTCAAATCTGAACCTCCAACTTGGGGCTACCCCCCCTGGTTTGCATTTATTTTTTCTATTTTTCTTCTTATTTGATTTTGCTATTTTATTTATTTGTTTTAACATAATTAGTTTATTTTTCAACAAAATATAAAAAAAACATTCAAAAAATCAGAAAAAGTCAAAATTTTTAATAATTATTTTATTTTAAATATTGTTTTTTTTGTATAAATAATAACATGTAAAATGTTTAGTTTTAATTAAGTTTTCAACTTTAATCTTTTTAATAAAAATCCAAAAAAACTAGAATTTAGGTTTAATAACTTTTTATTTTCTTTTTAATTTTCCTTTTTTCAGAATAATAATATTAGTTATTTATTTTCATAAATTAAAAATGTACATAAATTAATTTAGAATTAAATTAGGTTAAAAGTCAATATTTTCATAATAAACTTAAAAAACAATAGAATTAGGTCTAATATTTAATTTAATTTCAATTAACTCCTTTTTTTCATTAAATCTAAAAACACAAAAATATCATTCTCATTTAATTTTAATTTTAAATTCCTCATTAATCTTAATTGTTTGTAAAAGGGTCCAACGCCCGTCGCTTTAATTATTTTGTTTCGCGCATTTATTTTATAATCGTGTAAATAATTCTGTATATGCCCCAAAGCCATGTAATTTAAATTTCTCGCACTTTTATTTATTCGCTTTATTTATTTTCAGTCAAATCGGGTTCGGTTTATTTTGGCGATGTGGACCCGCGCCGTTTGTAATAGTTTAGATTTATTTTCTCGCAAATATATAACTGTTAATAAATATGCATGAAAGAATGTATGGCCCTAAAAATAAAATCAAGCGTAGATCGCAACAAACATGACAAGATAAAATAATTGAAACATGACACATGAACCGCACACACCACCCCTAGGGTACGCCTCACTGTTGCCTTTCGAAAGGTGATCGTCGAGTAGAGGATGTCTTAGTAAGTCCTCATGATCCGGGAACCTGGCATGAGGGTAGCTTCTAAGGTGTCTTCCTATTGCTCCGGTGATCACCATGTCCCGAACCTCGAATTGACCCGAATACCTCCAACGGTGGTGCTACCTACCTCTCAATGGTGGGATGGCACTACTTTAAAGGACATTTACACAGACGAATTCCTTAGGGTAGGTAGGTTCTCGTAGATACTTGCTCTCTTCAAAAAAAAAACAAATAATACTTTTCACCAACACATTTTCAAAAGCTTTCAAAGCAAATTTTTCAAACACTCTGACGTACGAGTCGAACTGAATTTTTTTCAAAGAAACTTTTAAAACCCACATTGAAAAGCAAGCAAACATTTTGAAAACACATTGAGCAAGTATCTAAGAGCCCATGGATAACCATGGATAGAAAGGGTGCTAACACCTTCCCTTTCTATAACCTACCTCCCGAACCGAGAGCAATCTCTTTAAGGAATTTTTCTGTGCTTTTGTCCTTTCCATTTGGAGAAAATAAAAGACGGTGGCGACTCTTGCTTCCGCGACATTTCGCGAACCAGCGTTAAACAGTCAGTTCCAGATCCACCGATCACAGAACTGGCGACTCTGCTGGGGACTAAAACTTAAAGTGAGGTGTACCTTAGGGTTAGTTCATAACTGTGTTTTCAATTGCTTTCTTTGCTTGCTTTATTATTGTGGGACTGTCTTGGGAGTTCTATAGATCCTAACCCGGATCTGGGGGATACCTTCTTAGAAAGTAGCAACAAGGCTGTGAGGGAACTGTGCGGGGTATACCGACATGGTTGAAGCAGTCTGCTACGTTGATGTGGCACTTTGGTGTGTACCGGTAACCCTTGAGTTCAGTCAAGGAGAGTACGGGGCCTCCATGTGGTGTCATGAAGCATCAACAGACCTTAGGAACCTTAATTGAACCATCTTGGCCTCTTTAGGGTAGTGAGATAACTGACTTTGGTGCAGTCCGAGGTTGGTTGATACTCGATACTACACTCAATTGAGGGTTGCTTTCCTGGAATATTTCGGTCGCCAGTTCAGTGGCTAAATCGAAACGATGAACAATGAAAGCAATCCCGTGATATTGGGAACCTTAGAACCCGGTTACTTTGATTAGGACAGGTTGAACCCACCAACTTCAAGAGGGTACTACCCAGACTCCATGCTGGCCTAAACTTTAAGGGCTTCTCTTGTGTGACTTGTGTGCCTTCCTACTTGAACTACTTGCATGCTTATTACCTGACATTTGTCTCTTGCTGGTTGTGTTTGCAGTCCTTAATTAAGACTCATAACAGGGTTACTTACATTACCCCATGCATATCATGACATCATACCATTGCATACATCCTAACCCATTTCAAGGATCTCAAGGGCTTGTGATGCAGGTCATGATGAACCAACTGCCCAGCAAGGGGCAAAGAGGATTTATTTTCCTCTAGCCAATGTTGTCAGGGGCTATGACCCACTGGATATGGTAAGCCTTTGACCCGTGACGAAGGACTCTCAACAACATGAAGTACTTTCAATCAAGTTGCCAGTTTCCAACTCTAACAAGTTTCTCTGTTTACCCCACGAGGTCCTTGAAATCATTGCATGCATATCATACATATCATTACATAACAGGTACCCTTCCTCTGCAGGTTGCTTACCTTCTTCGCTGTTTATTTCAGCAGTCCCGTCATGAATCCTGAATCATCAACCGAGGCATCTATCAAGGCTCTTCAGGCGCAGAACGTCCAATTTCAGGCGCAGAACGCCCAATTTCAGGAGCTGATCAAGGGCTTGGCTCAGGGTCAACAAGAGTTGAAGACCATTCTGAAGAAGACTAAGAAGAAGAGGAGGACTGTGCTATTTAACACTGGGCGCAGACTCGGGAACACTTTGGTTGAAGCTAAAAGGACTCCTCCATCTGTGACGGAAGGTAGTCACCAAGAAAGAGAGGTCCCTACTCCTGTGGGCTCTGATACTGAAACAGACTTCAACGACGAACAGTACCCTCCTGCTGAAGACCGGTACAAACAGCTGGAAGACAGATTAAAGGCTATGGAAGTTCAGCGGGTGCCTGGATTGGATTTCGGAGACTTGGGGTTATCTACTGGGGTGGTGATCCCCCACAAGTTCAAAACACCTGCCTTCGTGAAGTATGATGGGGCTTCCTATCCCAAGATGCACCTCCGTTCTTATGTAAGGAAGATCCAGCCTTACACAGCAGACAAGAACCTTTGGATCCACTTCTTCCAGGAGAGTCTTTCAGGGACTCACCTCGATTGGTTCTATCAGCTGGATGGAATCAGCATTCGTGACTGGGAGGATCTGGCCACTGCTTTTTACAAGCAGTATCAGTATAATGCCGACCTCGCTCCTACGCGTACCCAGCTCCAGGGTATGTCGCTAGGGTCGGGTGAAGGTTTTAAGGAGTACGCACAAAGATGGAGAGACCTTGCTGGAAGGGTGCAACCTCCGTTAACTGACCGTGAACTCGTTGATATGTTCTTGGGGACCCTATCCGGGCCATTCTTCAATCACCTCATTGGTAACTCATCTGCTGGATTTACCGACCTCATCCTGACTGGCGAAAGAATTGAAGCTGGTATCAAGTCGGGGAAGATTCAAGAGGCCACACCTTCTGATATTCATAAAAAACCTTACACGGGGAAGAAGGAATCCCATGCTGTATACAGTCAAAAGAGTCGCCGTGATCAACATGCAGGGGCAGTCATGATCTCTGGTTCTGCACCACGCCGTCAACCACAAAGGGGAAACCAGCAAAGGCCGGAAGGGCCTAAAAGGCAATTCACCAACATTAACATGCCTTGGTCACAAGCATTGCAGCATATGGTGAAGATGAACCTGATTGCAGTAATCAACCCTCCTGCCAATCCTAAGACCTCCTCTCCTAGCTACAATCCAGAAGCAAGGTGTGCTTATCATTCTGATAGCCCGGGGCACGATACTGAGGACTGTTGGGCACTGAAGTACAAAATTCAGAACATGATCGATGCCAAAGAGATCGAGTTTGAGCCTGCGGAGACTCCCAACGAGATCACCGCTCCATTGCCAAAGCAGGGCTAGATTTTTGTTCATTTGATTTCAAGTTGTATTTTTCCTTTTCTTGTTCAGATAAACAATTATTGTGTTAAACTCTTTTATTTCATGAATGCATTACACATGTCTGTCTTGAATTAATTGTGTTTACTATGCTTAAAACTGCTTTCATATTTTTTGCGATGGTCAATTCTTAATTGAAAATTCTAAACCTCTTGAGGGAGGATGACGAAAACGATACCACAATTTACAGTATGCTTTTGAACAGACCCCGCTGATGAGGTACAGGCATTGTTTCAATTCCTAAACACTGGAGTTATAAGGATGATAATCCCTCGTCAACCCATCAGAGCCAAAGAAGTAGGAGTTTTTATTTTCGAAAATCAAAACCCTTAATCATAACCTGGGGCAGGGTAGTTCTCTCAGTTGATCCAAGTGCACAATGAATGGCACCAAATGGGTTTTTCAAAAACAAAAGACAGTGATGGTTCTGAACAATCATAAGGACAGGCAGTCATTATCAAAAAAAAAAAATCATAAATGAAAAGCCAAAAAAGTCAAAACCAATAAAGAAGACTTACCAAACTGGGGCATCCCGCTGACTGTAACTCCAAAAAGGAAACAGTTTAGGCAAAAAAAAGAAAGGGATAACAAAATCAAGAAAGAGGTCTCACAAACCCTCAACCAAAGCAAAAAATGACTGCCTGTTCAAAAGAAATCATCAACATCCGAATCATCACTGGAAAATCAAAACAAAGACTCGAACAAGGTCTAACGCATGATCAACTGAGTTTAGATTTGGAAAATATCCCGAAGAGCGGGTGGGTACAAATAACTTGAGCCTTTATCCTTTGTTTCTTAAACCGTGAACCAGGCCACGATATAACCCTTAAAAGTCCTAGCCGAAGCATGGGTTAGTTCGAAAGCATACTGTTACGAAAGTATCCTGACTCCTGAAGGTTTGCTGTAAAGTAACGAGTTGTCATCACAGTTTATAAAGAAAAACTCACCTTTATCAAAAATGCATTTTCAAAATTCAAGACAAACATAGGCTTTTGCATTCTTAAAATAACCTTGTTTGCATATGACTATTTGTTTGAACAGCAGGGAAATTCGCACGATGAACACCTTGTGAACAGAAGTACCTCCAATCAAGGGGCACGGTAGGAGCATGGCCTATTATCTGGGGCATGGCGAGATGCTTCCAACAGGGGCAACTCCCTACATTCTGAGAGCGTGGACATAGTCGGAAAAATACTGCGCATCATCAAAGACCCGCTAGGTTGACATGCCTAGGCAAAAATAAGGGCTTCCCGGCAAACCAAAAGGGTTCGGGCAAAATAAGGGATGAAAACAAAAACATGTACACCCGGCAAGTCGAAAACCTGAAAAGGCGGCTTGGGCAAAAAGGGATATCCCGGTGGACTGAAAACCCGAAAGGGCAGTCCAGGCAAAAGTTAGGGATCAAAGCGTACGACTATGTTCCGGTGTCTCATCATTTGTCTACCCGAAGATTTGTCAATCACCCGCACAGGTATCCTCTTCCCTCATCTCCGAAGCAGGGGCAATAATGAGTTATCCAGGCGATCCAATTGCTCTGCCAACTAAAGTACAAAGTAAAGATCAACACAAGGATGATTACCATCTACCTTTACAAATTCCAGATCATGGACAATCATCCACTTAATCAAAATCATGCAACCCTACACCGGTTCCTTCCCAATTTTCATCCAGAAGTTTTTACACAAACTTATCCAAGTAACCTTACCCCGGTTCCTCCAGAAGTTTTTACACAAACTTATCCAGGTAACCTTACCCCGGTTCCTCCAGAAGTTTTTACACAAACTTATCCAGGTAACCTTACCCCGGTTCCTCCAGAAGTTTTTACACAAACTTATCCAAGTAACCTTACCCCGGTTCCTCCAGAAGTTTTTACACAAACTCATCCAGGTAACCTTACCCCGGTTCCTCCAGAAGTTTTTACACAAACTTATCCAGGTAACCTTACCCCGGTTCCTCCAGAAGTTTTTACACAAACTTATCCAAGTAACCTAACCCCGGTTCCTCCTGAAGTCTTACATGGACCTATCTCAAGATGACCTAACCCCGGCTCGTCAAGAAGTTTTTACACAAACTTATCCAAGTAACCTAACCCCGGTTCCTCCTGAAGTCTTACATGGACCTATCTCAAAATGACCTAACCCCGGCTCGTCAAGAAGTTTTTACACAAACTTATCCAAGTAACCTAACCCCGATTCCTCCAGAAGTTTTTACACAAACTTATCCAAGTAACCTAACCCCGGTTCCTCCAGAAGTCTTACAAGGATTTAGTTCAAGATAACCTCACCCCGGTTCATCAAAAAGTTTTACATGAACTTACCTCATCAAGCAACCCTACACCGGTTCCCTCTCTTCAAGATGCTGTTTTACATGGACTCGTCACCCAGAAACCCTACACAGGTTCTCCCTTTCCAAGAACGAAGTTTTACACGAACTCATCATCAAAGTAACCCTACCCAGGTTCTTTCTCCATTTCAGATACGGTTTTACACGAGCTCATCAGCAGGCAACTCTACATAGGTTCCCTCTCTCAACCTACAAAAAACTATCAAAATTTCCCCAGGAGAGTCCCATTCAAGTTCCCCAGGAAAGATGGAATTCATCTCCTCAAGCAGTAAGCTTATCCCCAGTACATTCTGGAAGCTTATCCTTCACAGAACACGAACGCGTCGTCTGGCTTGATTTAAAGAGTTATTTCCTCAACAGGATATAACTGGGTTATCCTCAGCCAAAAGCCAAGGGAAGGTCGTCGTCAACGTAGCTCCTTCCTATCCCCAGCGAAGTCTATTCACACTTCCGATACAACAACGGTATCCCTAACAGAGTTACTATCAATATTCAGCAAAGCATCACTCTTCCCACAGAGTATTGCTTCCCAGCATGATCGCTAGAGTATATTTCCTCCCTGCAAAATCTTCCATTCGCCAAGTTCATTCCGCAACGGAGTCATCTTCTCCTACCGGTATCCTTGCAGTTATCATCCCCAGTGGAAGCAAAATCTATTCTCCGACATCAGGCCAGGATACGACTTCCTGGCACCCGTCAAGGATTTACTTTCCTAGACGAAGACATATATAAAACGTCACATACATCATTATAGCATGCATAATGCACTGCATCATACAAATCTCATTTATGTTGAGAACATCATTGCTTGATCCATATCATGCATTGCATATGACTGACTTTTATCTTTCAGGAAAGATCCAGTTAAGTTCTCAGGCTACATTTCAAGACCTAGACCGGTTCAGTTAAATCGTCCCAAGATTTGCCTGATGCTTATCCAGTCAAAGGCCTTCTCTGGTTCAGTCAGATCGACCCTAAGATCTCCCTGATGCCTATCCAGTTGAAGACATTTCAAGACCTAGACCGGTTCAGTTAAATCGTCCCAAGATTTTCCTGATGCTTATCCAGTCAAAGGCCTTCTCTGGTTCAGTCAAATCGTCCTAAGATTTCCCTGATGCTTATCCAGTTGAAGACATTTCAAGACCTAGACCGGTTCAGTTAAATCGACCCAAGATTTTCCTGATTCTTACCCAGTCAAAGGCCTTCTCTGGTTCAGTTAAATCGTCCCAAGATTTTCCTGATGCTTATCCAGTTGAAGACATTTCAAGACCTAGACCGGTTCAGTTAAATCGTCCCAAGATTTTCCTGATGTTTATCCAGTCAAAGGCCTTCTTTGGTTCAGTTAAATCGTCCCAAGATTTCCCTGATGCTTATCCAGTTGAAGACATTTCAAGACCTAGACCGGTTCAGTTAAATCGACCCTAAGATTTTCCTGATTCTTACCCAGTCAAAGGCCTCTCTGGTTCAGTCAGATCGACCCTAAGATCTCCCTGATTCTTATCCCAGTAGAAGACACCCCAGATTTTTCTCAACGAGCGTTGGTGAAGTTAGAATCGTCCAAGGCTCTCTTACCATTCATGCTAAGGAAGTAATCATCCCTGGTTCTTTCATCGCCGTTTGAAGCTCCAGACTCAGCTCTTGTAACCAGTCAGGACACATCTATACCAAGCATCTAAAAATCAGCTCCTGCAACGTGTCAGGTACTCATTTTTTCTCTTTTGCAGGTATGCAGGTTCTCGCTAAGGAATCTCCTACGCGATCAACATCCAGATGGCATCTATAAGCCCATCATCCTATCCAGCAATCTCCAAATGGCATCTATAAGCCCATTCCACCCTCATTGCTAACATGTGAGCGCAAATTTCCGGGCACTCTAGTGTCCAATCATCTTTTACCCTCGGATTACGAAAGGCACGTCAGCCAATCTGCATTCTCAGGTCTAAGAAGATTGAACAGGGGCAACTGTTATACCCCAAAATTTGCCCTCCCATATTCCTCAAGAAATTGCCAAGCCAAGCTACAAAATTCCCCAAGGGTTGTGCAGTGCAACAGTCTCCCATACAGTCAAAATTAGGGTTTTGAGTCTGATCAAGAAAAAGAAGTGTTCATAGGCCCAATCAAGTCTCATATGCTTAAAAACATGGTCAAGCATCCTCATATCAAGTTTCAAGGCATTCAGCTCAAGATTGCACAGTCAAAACCCTAAATTGCACTACAGTCAACTGTAGGGGCAAAATGGTCATTTGGCAGTCAAAAGTTCAAATTTTTGGTCAACATATCATTTTGAAGCCACAAACATCATTTGATCAATGCTTGATCATGATTCTCAAAATTTGGCTCAGAAAATCATCAAGATGCAAAAGTTGCTATATTTGGACAGCTGAAAAAGTCAACTGAAATTGACCAGGGCATAACTTTCACATGGATTATCAGAAAAATTCCATCCAAAGCTCATTTTGAAGAGAAAGACATTTCCTACAACTCATCTTCATACTTCAAGTCCAAGAAATGCTCTCACAAAAAGTTATCAATTTAAACATTACAGGTCATTTTCAAAAGTCAACAAAAAGGGACTTTAAGTCAAAGACCATAACTTGAGATTGGTAAATCAAAATGACATGGGACCAAAGGCATTGGTTAAAGGACTCAAAGACCTTTCCAAAATGTCCAAGAACATGTGAAAAGCTTAAAAATTGAGCAAGTTATGCCTTGTAGAAGTTGGGAAATTTTTGTGAAATGGCAAAAGTCAACTATCCTTGAAAATCCAATTTTTGACAAAAGGGCCCCATTTTTTCCACTTGGTTCATCCTTGTCATGCCACACACGTGTCCCATGGTTAATTTCAAGACCAAATATTGATTTTTTTATTTTATTTAATTTTTGATAATTTAATTCATTTTAAATCTTTAAAAATTCAAATAAAATTCAAAAACCAATGGAATAGTGTCATGTGAACTTGGACAATTTCTATGTATCATGGGCCAACTCAAAAACTCAGGCTAGGGTTAAGTTTCACATTAGGTCTAGGTCATGGCTAAAAAGAAGGAAAAATGGTCAATGGTAAAAGCCCTAAGACTTATTCATTCATGAGCTTGAATCTAGGTCAAATAACTAGCCAATTCCATTCCATGATCATCACTAAGTCAAACCCTAAGCTTAGCACATCATAAGCTGGGCCCAAACAAGCTTTTGAACATTGAAATTTTTCCTTAAAACTCAAAAACTGAAAACCAGTTTCAAGGTCGATTCAAGCACCAATTTTCATTCCATAAGCATCCTGGACAAACTCTGAAGGTGTTCCAATCAAGATCAACCACAAAAGCTCCAGGAATTGGCGCCTGTGACTCAGACTGCATTGCAAAAATTTCACAATCGTATAGCATTCTTTAAGCACTTTCACAGCATTCTATCCATTGCATCATGTTTGTTTTAAGCTTCTGAAGCTAACTATTATGCTTGATTGAAGTTTTACACGTTATACACGAAGATGCCATGACTGAATATTAGAGTTTCGTGAGGTTCAAAATTAGGGGTTCCTAAAACAAGTAAAATTAGACCATCTCAGTACTACCATTGCATCCAGTACACCAAGACGAAGGGATTGACCTACTCGCGATGAATTTATATAAGCCATAGCGCTAGTCGCTATTTTCTGGTAGCTAGCCTAATGCTACGCTTCAAAAACCGTTGCCTTCTTTCTTTGTGTTTCAGGAAAACGAAAGAGATGATGGCGTGGCACAGGTGGATTGGAGGACTTTGAATTTGCGCGCGTTTTAAAGAGCACTAACCTTTTCCTTTTATAATATTTATTGGTTATTATATATTAATTGAAATCAAAGTGGTTCAGTGGCAGGTGGAAGCGTTTGCAAGGCACAAGACCTGGGTTCAAGTCCCAGGTCTGGCAAAATTCCATATTATTTTTCAAAACAAAATTCTATGCTTTGCTAATGTCCAGGTGCACCATATACCATCCTGATCCAAACGCATACGTGTCCCAGACGATCATCCAAGGGCTCAGAGTCAAGGTGTACCATGAACAAAAGTCAGTGCGCTGATACACAAGCCAAAAAGTCAATGAATTCAAGCAAATGGGCCAGGCTTTTCAAATCTGAACCTCCAACTTGGGGCTACCCCCCCTGGTTTGCATTTATTTTTTCTATTTTTCTTCTTATTTGATTTTGCTATTTTATTTATTTGTTTTAACATAATTAGTTTATTTTTCAACAAAATATAAAAAAAACATTCAAAAAATCAGAAAAAGTCAAAATTTTTAATAATTATTTTATTTTAAATATTGTTTTTTTTGTATAAATAATAACATGTAAAATGTTTAGTTTTAATTAAGTTTTCAACTTTAATCTTTTTAATAAAAATCCAAAAAAACTAGAATTTAGGTTTAATAACTTTTTATTTTCTTTTTAATTTTCCTTTTTTCAGAATAATAATATTAGTTATTTATTTTCATAAATTAAAAATGTACATAAATTAATTTAGAATTAAATTAGGTTAAAAGTCAATATTTTCATAATAAACTTAAAAAACAATAGAATTAGGTCTAATATTTAATTTAATTTCAATTAACTCCTTTTTTTCATTAAATCTAAAAACACAAAAATATCATTCTCATTTAATTTTAATTTTAAATTCCTCATTAATCTTAATTGTTTGTAAAAGGGTCCAACGCCCGTCGCTTTAATTATTTTGTTTCGCGCATTTATTTTATAATCGTGTAAATAATTCTGTATATGCCCCAAAGCCATGTAATTTAAATTTCTCGCACTTTTATTTATTCGCTTTATTTATTTTCAGTCAAATCGGGTTCGGTTTATTTTGGCGATGTGGACCCGCGCCGTTTGTAATAGTTTAGATTTATTTTCTCGCAAATATATAACTGTTAATAAATATGCATGAAAGAATGTATGGCCCTAAAAATAAAATCAAGCGTAGATCGCAACAAACATGACAAGATAAAATAATTGAAACATGACACACGAACCGCACACACCACCCCTAGGGTACGCCTCACTGTTGCCTTTCGAAAGGTGATCGTCGAGTAGAGGATGTCTTAGTAAGTCCTCATGATCCGGGAACCTGGCATGAGGGTAGCTTCTAAGGTGTCTTCCTATTGCTCCGGTGATCACCATGTCCCGAACCTCGAATTGACCCGAATACCTCCAACGGTGGTGCTACCTACCTCTCAATGGTGGGATGGCACTACTTTAAAGGACATTTACACAGACGAATTCCTTAGGGTAGGTAGGTTCTCGTAGATACTTGCTCTCTTCAAAAACAAAACAAATAATACTTTTCACCAACACATTTTCAAAAGCTTTCAAAGCAAATTTTTCAAACACTCTGACGTACGAGTCGAACTGAATTTTTTTCAAAGAAACTTTTAAAACCCACATTGAAAAGCAAGCAAACATTTTGAAAACACATTGAGCAAGTATCTAAGAGCCCGTGGATAACCATGGATAGAAAGGGTGCTAACACCTTCCCTTTCTATAACCTACCTCCCGAACCGAGAGCAATCTCTTTAAGGAATTTTTCTGTGCTTTTGTCCTTTCCATTTGGAGAAAATAAAAGACGGTGGCGACTCTTGCTTCCGCGACATTTCGCGAACCAGCGTTAAACAGTCAGTTCCAGATCCACCGATCACAGTGCCCCACATTGCAAAAGGCCAAGGAGCTATCAAAACATTTAGAGGAACTGGAGGTACATGCACCTTATCATCATAGACTTGGCACTTATGACAGGTCCGAGAATGTTGATAACAATCGGTTTCCATAGTAGACCAATAATATCCTGCCCGTAGGATTTTATTTGCCATGGTATATCCACTGGAATGAGTTCCAAAGGTACCTTCATGTAACTCTTCCATGATCCTTTCTGCCTCGCTCTTGTCCACACATCGCAGTAAGGTTGAATCATGGTTACGCTTGTAAAGGATACCATTACTGATGAAGAACTTTACAGCGAACCTCCTCAGAAACTTCTTATCATTAACAGATGCACTCTCGGGGTACTCCTGAGCCTCAAGATACCTCTTTACCTCGTGAAACCAGGGTTTATCTTCTACCTCTTCAGTCTCGATGTCACAACAATGTACAGGTTCATCCAACCTCTCGATGGTAATATGGGGAGCTTCATTGTCCCACCTGACCTTGATCATAGAAGACATGGTAGCTAGCGCATCCGCTAACTGATTCTCCTCTCTCGGAAAGTGTTCAAAGGTTATCTCCTCAAAGTGTGGGAGTAACGTCAGTACATACTCTTTGTAAGGAATGAGATTTGGGTGCTTCGTATCCCACTCGCCTTTGATCTGACTGATCACGAGAGCGGAATCTCCGAACACACTCAAGAACTTAATCCTTAGGTCAATAGCTGCTCGAAAACCCATGATGCATGCTTCATACTCCGCGATGTTGTTGGTGCAGTTGAAACATAATCGAGCGGTGAACGGAGTATGACAGCCTTCAGGGGATATAATTACGGCGCCAATGCAATTACCCAAAGCGTTTGAAGCTCCATAAAAATACATAGACCATCGGGATCCTTCCTCAGGTCCTTCATCCGGTCCAGGTGTTTCACAGTCAGTCACCAACATGATGCTCTCATCCGGAAACTCGAAATTCATAGACTGGTAATCATTCACGGCCTGATGCGCCAAATGATCTGCCAACACACTCCCCTTGATTTCCTTTTGGGTCGTGTATTGGATGTCATACCCAGTCAAGATCATTTGCCATCTTGCTATTCTTCCGGATAAGGCAGGCTTCTCGAAGATATACTTGATTGGATCCATCTTTGATATCAATAGAGTAGTGTGAGTCAGCATATACTGTCTCAGCCGGCGAGCATCCCATGCCAAAGTGCAGCAAGTTTTCTCAATCAGTGATTATCGAGTCTCACAGTCGGTCAACTTTTTGCTAAGGTAGTAAATAGCATGCTCTTTTCGGCCAGACTCGTCATGCTGCCCCAGCACGCACCCCATCGAATTGTCGAGTATTGTCAAGTATAAGATTAAAGGTCTTCCTTCAAACGGAGGCATCAGAATAGGAGGCTCTTGGAGATATTCCTTAATACTTTTGAAATCAGCTTGACACTCATCATTCCACTTTACCACTTGATATTTCTTCAGCAGCTTGAAGATCGGCTCACAAGTAGTAGTCAAATGTGAAATGAATCGGCCGATGTAGTTCAGACGGCCCAGAAAGCCTCTGACTTCTTTTTCTGTTCGGGGAGCTGGCATTTCCTGTATAGCCTTCACCTTTGCAGGATCCACTTGAATACCTTTATAACCAATGACGAAACCAGGCAGCTTACCAGACCTTACTCCGAAGGTGCACTTGTTCGGGTTTAACCTCAGCTTGTACAACTTCAACCTGTCAAATAGTTTCTGGAGGTAGTCAATATGTTCCTCTTTGATTTGGGATCTTGCAATCATGTCGTCAACGTATACTTAAATCTCATGATGAATCATGCCGTGGAACAAAGCGACCATGGCGCGCTGATACGTTGCCCCAACACTCTTCAATCCGAACGACATGACTTTGTAGCAGAAGGTGCCTCACTGCGTAACGAAAGTTGTCTTCTCCATGTCTTCGGGAGGCATCTTAATCTGATTGTAACCGGAAAAACCATCCATAAAGGAGAAGACCTTATGTAGTGCGGTGTTTTCAACCAGAACATCGATATGAGGTAGAGGGAAATCATCCTTGGGGCTTGCCCTATTCAGATCCCTATAGTCAACACACATTCGAACCTTACCATCCTTCTTTGGCACTGGAACTACGTTGGCAACCCACTGCGGGTAAGAAGTGTGATCGGTGAATCTGGAACTGGCTGTTTAACGCTGGTTCGCGAAATGTCGCGGAAGCAAGAGTCGCCACCGTCTTTTATTTTCTCCAAATGGAAAGGACAAAAGCACAGAAAAATTCCTTATAGAGATTGCTCTCGGTTCGGGAGGTAGGTTATAGAAAGGGAAGGTGTTAGCACCCTTTCTATCCATGGTTATCCATGGGCTCTTAGATACTTGCTCATTTGTGTTTTCAAAAATGGTTTGTTTGCTTTTCAACTGTGGGTTTTAAAAAGTTTCTTTGAAAATTCCAGTTCGACTCTTGTATCAGTCCTCAAGAGTGTTTGAAAAATTGCTTTCGAAAGCTTTTTGAAAATGTGTTGGTGTGAAAAGTATTTTGTTTTGTTTTGAAATTTAGAGCAAGTATCTAGAGTCGTCTACCTACCCTAAGGAATTCGTCTGTGTAAATGTCCTTTAAAGCAGTGCCATCCCACCATTGAGAGGTAGGTAGCACCACCGTTGGAGGTGTTCGGGTCAATTCGAGGTTCGGGACGTGGTGATCACCAGAGCAATGGGAAGACACCTTAGAAGCTACCCTCATGCCAGGTTCCCGGATCATGAGGACTTACTAAGACATCCTCTACTCGACGATCACCTTTCGAGGCAAGGCAACAGTGAGGCGTACCCTAGGGGTGGTGTGTGATTTGTGTGTCGTTTTCATTTGTATTTATCTTGTCATGTTATTGGTGTTCTACGCTTGATTTTATTTAAGGCCATTCATTCTTTCATGCTTTTTGTTAACAATTAAAAGTTGCGAGAAAAAATAAATTCTAAGCTATTACAAACGGCGCGGGTCCACATCGCCAAAATTAAACCGGACCCGATTTGACAGAAAAGTAAATAAAGAAAATAAAGTAAAGTGCGAGAGGTAATTAAAACTTTACAAGGCTTCGGGAGAGATACATGATTATTTAAGCAAAATAAAAATAAATATGCGAAATTAAATCGAAACGAGGGCGTTGGACCCTTTTGCAAAATTAAATTAATAAGGAATTAAAATTAAAATTAAAAGAAAATGTTTTTGGTATTTTTATGTTTTTTAAGATTTAATAGAAAAAGAATTAATTAAAATTAAAATTGAAGGCAAACCCTAATTCTATTTATTTTTAAATTTATTAAGAAAAATGTTGAAGTTTTTAACCTAATTTAAACCTAAGTTATTTATGTACAATTTAATTATAAAAATAAATAAATAAATAAATATTATTATGAGAAAGGAAAATTAAAAGAAATAAAAACAACAATTAAACCTATTTCTACATTTTTTAGGTTTTTTATGAAAAGAATTAATATTGAACCCTAATTTATACTAAATCAATTTTCATGCAATTTGTTTATGAAAATAATTAAAATAAAATATTTATTATGTTTTTTTTTTGTTTTTCTGATTTTTAGGCATTTTTTGTATTTTTGTAAAAAATAATTAATTAAATAAGCAATAAAGCAAATAAAACAATAATTGAAAAAATAAAATATGAAGAAAATTGCAAACCAGGGGGGTTCAGTCCCAAATTAGGAGGTGTGCTTTAGGAATTCAGGCCCAACAAGCTTCAGGTCCATTGACCTTTTTTGAGTAGCGTGCAGTGCGTTGACTAGGGCTTAGCATGTTCATCAATCTGGAGCCTTTGATATGAAGCAGCTAGACGCGTGGCAGGCTTGATGGTGATGGAATATGGTGCGCATTAATGTTGTGCCTGCATAGGAATTATTGTGGAAAAATAATATTGAAATTACACAGACCTGGGGTTCGAACCCAGGTCTTGGACGTCAAGGCAATCAACGTTTGCCAGCTGAGCCACTACAACGCATGTTAACATATTATAACAAATAAATAATAAAAAGAAAAACCAACGCGTTAGTGGATCCAGCGCGCGAATTTCAAACAGGCCTATCACCCCTTGCCACGACTCCATCTTCTTCATGTGTTTTTTTATTTTTCTGAAACAAGAACATTAGGCAACGGTTTTAAATGCGTGGTTTTAGGCATGCTATTGGAAAATAGCGAATAGCTCTCAAGCGCTCATAAATTGAGCGCGAGGGTTGATTCTCGTTCGTCCCAAAGCGCTTGTTCTCATGGTCTATGTCTCAGCCTCCAATTTTGCCCTATTTGAGAAACCCCAATTTCAAGCTCTGTAAACCCTAAAACTCAGACATGGTACAATCGCATATACGGCACAAAAACGCAATTAATTGTGTTGGTTAGCATCAAAACATTATAATGAACATGAATCCATAAATAAATTTCACAAATAATGCTTAAATCATGATGTACGATTGTAGAATTTGTTTGATACAGTTGAGGTTCTCGTTACCAATTCCTTGCCTTTTGATGAATGTTCTGGATTTGAATGTGTTCAGGGCAACCTTGGCAAGCTATTGAAACAGGTTTTGTGCCTTGAATCCACCTCTAAAGTGCTTTTCAGTTTTGAGCTTTTAGGGAATTTTTCCAAGTTTGTCAATGGTTCTTCAGCGCAGCATTTGGTTTTTAAGATTAGGTTTATGATCAGGCATATGTAGTGAGGCTATTAGGTTAACAAAAGTAGAACAAATCCAATGAATTAATGGTTTTTGAAAATTTGATTTCTTAAGATCTTTATCATATCCTTTTCACATGTTTTTTTGTATCAATTAGCATCCAATCAAGCCAAATCTTTCCATAATTGTACAAGCACGAAATATTGAGGCTGAAATGTGTACAAAAAGATTTGAAAACTTAGGTTAGTATTTTTCCTATATTTAATTTGATTTAAATGAATTAATATAAATAATAATTCAAATAAATAGATAAAAAATGAGAAAATACTTCCCTTTGGGCCAAGTGGTCGTGCATATGCTTGGAATGATGAATCATGGAAGAAAAATGGGCCCATTAGCAATTTTAGGTCATTTGGATCAAAGTTGACTTTTCAAAATATCCAAAAATTTCCCAACTTCCACAAGGCATAACTTGCTCAATTTTTAAGCTTTTCTCATGTTCTTGGACATTTTGGAAAGGTATTTGAGTCCTCTAACCAATGTCTTTGGTCCCATGTCATTTTGATTTACCAATTTCAAGTTATGGCCTTTGACTTAAAGTCTTTTTTTGTTGACTTTTGAAAATGACCTATAATGTTGAAATTGATAACTTTTTGTGAGAGCATTTCTTGGACTTGAAGTATGAAGATGAGTTGTAGGAAATGTCTTTCTCTTCAAAATGAGCTTTGGATGGAATTTTTCTGATAATCCATGTGAAAGTTATGCCCTGGTCAATTTCAGTTGACTTTTTCAGCTGTCCAAATAAGGAAACTTTTGCATCTTTGATGATTTCTGAGCCAAATTTTGAGAATCATGATCAAGCATTGATCAAATGATGTTTGTGGCTTAAAAATGATATGTTGACCAAAAATTTGAACTTTTGACTGTCAAATGACCATTTTGCCCCTACAGTTGACTGTAGTGCAATTTAGGGTTTTGACTGTGCAATTTTGAGCTGAATGCCTTGAAACTTGATATGAGGATACTTGACCATATTTGTAGGCATGTGAGACTTGATTGGGCCTTTGAAAACTTCCTTTTCTTGATCAGAACATAAACCCTAGTTTTGACTGTATAGGAGACCTTTGCACTGTGCAACCCTTGGGGAATTTTGTGACTTGGCTTGGCAATTTCTTGAAGAATATGGGAGGGCAAATTTTGGGGTGCAACAGTTGCCCCTGTTCAATCTTCTTAGACCTGAGGATGCAGATTGGCTGACGTGCCTTTCGTAATCCGAAGGTAGAAGATGATTGAACACTAGAGTGCCCAGAAATTTGCGCTCACATGTTAGCGGTGTGATGGGAATGGGCTTATAGATGCCATTTAGAGATTGCTGGATAGGATGATGGGCTTATAGATTCCATCTGGATGTTGATCGTGTAAGAGACTCCTTAGCGAGAACCTGCATACATGCAAAAGGAAAAAAATGAGTACCTGACACGTTGCAGGAGCTGATTTTAGATGCTTGGCATAGATATGTCCTGACTGGTTACAGGAGCTGAGTCTGGAGCTTCAAACGGCGATGAACGAACCAGGGATGGTTACTGTCTTAGCGTGAATGGTAAGAGAACCTTGGGCGACTTTAACTTCAACAACGCTCGTTGAGAAAATCTTGGGTGTCTTCTACTGGGATAAGAATCAGGGAGATCTTAGGGTCGATTTAACTGAACCGGACAAGTTCTTGAAATATCTTCAACTGGATAAGCATCAGGGAGATCTTAGGGTCGATCAGACTGAACCAGAGGAGGCCTTTGACTGGATAAGCATCAGGAAAATCTTAGGGTCGATTTAACCGAACCGGACAAGGTCTTGAAATATCTTCAACTGGATAAGCATCAGGGAGATCTTAGGGTCGATCTGACTGAACCAGAGAAGGCCTTTGACTGGATAAGCATCAGGAAAATCTTAGGGTCGATTTAACTGAACCGGACAAGGTTTTGAAATTTCTTCAACTGGAATAAGTGTCAGAACGTCGCCATATCTGGTTCATATCTGAAACTATATCTGGAAGGAAATCTGGAAGCAGTATCAGAACGTCACCATATTTGGGTCATATCTGAAACTATATCTAGAAGGAAATCTGGAAGCAGTATCAGAACGTCACCATATCTGGGTCATATCTGAAACTATATCTAGAAGGAAATCTGGAAGCAATATCAGAACGTCACCATCTCTGGGTCATATCTGAAACTATATCTAGAAGGAAATCTGGAAGCAGTATCAGAACGTCACCATCTCTGGGTCATATCTGAAACTATATCTAGAAGGAAATCTGGAAGCAGTATCAGAACGTCACCATATCTGGGTCATATCTGAAACTATATCTAGAAGGAAATCTGGAAGCAGTATCAGAACGTCACCATATCTGGGTCATATCTGAAACTATATCTAGAAGGAAATCTGGAAGCAGTATCAGAACGTCACCATATCTGGGTCATATCTGAAACTATATCTAGAAGGAAATCTGGAAGCAGTATCAGAACGTCACCATATCTGGGTCATATCTGAAACTATATCTAGAAGGAAACCTGGAAGCAGTATCAAAACGTCACCATCTCTGGGTCATATCTGAAACTATATCTAGAAGGAAATCTGGAAGCAGTATCAGAACGTCACTATCTCTGGGTTATACCTGAAACTATATCTAGAAGGGTATCTGGAAGCAGTATCAGAACGTCACCATATCTGGGTTACATCTGAGACTATATCTAGAAGGAATTGCGATAGTTGATAGTAATCATTTTGGTATTGATCTTTTTCCTGAAAAGGGCAAAACATAATTGTATGCAAAATCATGATGCATGAACTGTATGTCTTCAAAATTAATGAGATTCGTGTAGTATGATGCATATGCATGTTATAATGTATGAAGATGTGATGTTTATGAATGTATTTTTGTCTAAGAAAATAAATCCTTGACGGGTGCCGGGAGGTCACTCCTGGGCTGATGTTGAGGAATAGGTTTTACTTCCGCCGGGGATGATAACTGCAAGAATACCGGTAGGAGAAGATGACTCCGTTGCGGAACAATCTTGGCAAATGGAAGATTCTGCGGGGAGAAAAAGATATTCTAGCGACCATGCTGGGAAGCAATACTCTGTGGGAAGAGGGATGCCTTGCTGAGTGTTGATAGTAGTTTGCTGGGGATACCCTTGTTGTTGGAAGTGTTGATGGACTTCGCTGGGGTAAGAAGACTTCGTCGACGACGCTCTTTCCGTGGCTTTTGGCTGAGGATAACCCAGTTATATCCTGTTAAGGAAATAACTCTTTAAATCAAGCCGGACGACGCGTTCGTGCTCTGTGAGGGGGGTAAGCTTCCAGAATCTACTGGGGGTAAACTTATTGCTTGGGGAGATAAATTCCAACTTTCCTGGGGAATCTGGATTGGACTCTCCTGGGGAAGTATTGAACTGTATTGGTTATGTTCTTCAACGGAACCTACCTTGATACCTTGGAGGATAGAACAATCAGATTGCTTAGACCGCTCTTTATTTCCCCTGTTTCTATGGGGGGGAGAGGGAGACCTGTGAGGCGCTGATAGTTGTTGATGGACAAACCTTCTTCTGGTAGGCAGGTGGCAAGATGACAGGACACAGTCGTATGCTTTGATCCCTAACTTTTGCCTGGACCGCCCTTTCGGGTTTTCAGTCCACCGGGATACCCATTTTCGCTCAAGCCGCCTTTTCAGGTTTTCGACTTGCCGGGTGTACAGATTTTTTTCATTTCATCCCTTCATCTTGCCCGAACCCTTTTGGTTCGCCGGGAAGCCCTTATTTTTGCCTAGGTGTGTCAACCTAGCGGGTCTTTGATTTTGCGTAGTATTTTCCGACTATGTCCACGCTCTTAGAATGCAGGTAGGTGCCCCTGGCTGCTTGTGTTGCCATATTACCAGAAGGTGTCTGATCGTGCAAGATTCGTTGCTGGAGTGCCCCAAGTGACTCAGGCAGAGATTTGCCCCAGGCTTTTTGGCCTTTTGAGAGATTCTCTGGATCTTGACTTAACTGCCCCAGATGGTAGACCATGATCATGCCGTGCCCCTTGATTGGAGATACTCTTGCTTATTTAGACTTTCGTCATGCGAATTTCTATGCTGTTCAAACAAAAAGTCATATGCAAACAAAGTTATGTTAAAAATGCAAAGCTTATGTCTGTCTCGAAGATTTTGAAAATGCATTCTTTTTCATAAAACAAGTGAATGTTTGTAAAACGTGATGTCAACTCCGTATTTACCGTAGGCCTTAAGGAGTCAGGATACTTTTAGTAACAGTATGCTTTCGAACTAACCCATGCTTCGGCTAGGACTTTTAAGGGTTATAACGTGGCCTGGTTCACGGTTTAAGAAACAAAGGATAAAGGCTCAAATTATTTGTACCCACCCGCTCTTCATGATGTTCTCCAAACCTAAACTCAGTTGATCGTGCGTTAGACCTTGCTTGAGTCTTTGCTTTGATGTTCCAATGATGGTTCGGATATTGATAACTTATTTTGAATAGGCAGTCATTCCTTTTTTTGTTGAGGGTTTGTAAGACCTCTTTCTTGTCTGATTTTTGTTATCCCTTTCTTTTTTTTGCCTGACTGCTTCTTTTTGAATTTACAGTCAGCGGGGTGCCCCAGCTTCGTAAGTCCCCTTTGTAGGTTTAGACTTTTTGGGTTTTTCATTTTTTGAGATAATGACTACCTGTCCTTGTGATTTATTCAGAACCATCACTGTCTTTTGGTTTTGTGAGGACTCCTTTGGTGCCATTTGTTATGCACTTGGATCAACTGAGAGAACTACCCTGCCCCAGGTTATGATAAAGGGTTTTAAATTTCGAAAAGAAAAACTCCTACTTCTTTGGCTCAGAGGGGTTGACGAGGGATTATCATCCTTATAACTCCAGTGTTTAGGGATTGAAACAATGCCTGTACCTCATCAGCGGGGTCTGTTCAAAAGCATACTGTAGATTATGGTATCGTTTTCGTCATCCTCCCTCAAGAGGCTTAGAATTTTAGATCCAGAGTTGACATCAGAAAAAATATGAAAAGAAATTTGAACATAATGAAAACAATTGTATTAATTCCCAAAACAGACGTATGCGATGCATTGATAGAGTAAAAGAGTTTGCTATGACATTAATTGTTTGTATAAGCAAAGAAAAATACAACTCAAAAATTCAAATAAACAAAAGGCTTCAATGATTGGGCAACGGAGCAGTGATTATGTTCGGAGTCTCAGGCACTTCAAACTGAATCTCCCCGGCGTCGATCATGTCTTGAATCTTGTTCTTGAGAGGCCAGCAGTTGTCCGTAGTATGCCCCGGGCTATCAGAATGATATGCGCACCTATCATTGGGATGATAGTTGGGAGCAGAAGTGTTCGGATTCCGAAGAGGAGCCCTTAAGGTGATCAGCCCTGCCTTCAACATTTGTTGCAGTGCTTGATCCAGCGACATGTTGATTTTGGTGTACTGTCGTTTCTCCTTGCGCTGCTGCCCCTGTCCTTGTTGAGCAGGTCCGGGATTGGAGATCTGGATTGCCCCTACCTCATGACGGCTCTTTTTACCGTGCACAACATTGGATTCTTTCTTTCCATGATGAGGCTTTTTATCAGAAGGTGCAGCCTCTTGAATTTTCCCAGACCGGATGCCAGCTTCTATTCGCTCTCCAGTCAAGATAAGATCTGTGAATCCAGCAGACGAATTCCCAATTAGGTGGTTGTAGAACGGACCAGACAGGGTCCCCAAGAACATATCGACAAGTTCCCGATCGGTCAGAGGTGGTTGTACCCTTCCAGCAAGATCCCTCCATTTCTGCGCATATTCTTTAAAACCTTCACTTGATCCTAACGACATACCCTGGAGTTGGGTACGCGTAGGAGCAAGGTCGGCATTATATTGATACTGCTTGTAGAAAGCAGTAGCCAACTCCTCCCAGTTACGAACCTTGGTCCCATCTAGCTGATAGAACCATTCGAGATGAGTCCCTGAAAGACTCTCCTGGAAGAAGTGGATCCACAAATTCTTGTCCACCGTATATGGTTGAATCTTCTGAACATAGGACCTGAGATGTAACTTGGGACAAGACGCCCCGTCATACTTGGTAAAGGATGGTGCTTTGAATTTCTGAGGAATAATCACACCAGTTGACAAACCCAGATCTCCAAAATCCAGCCCAGGTACCTGTTGGATCTCCATAGCATTCAGCCTATCCTCCAACTGTTTGTACTTGTCTTCGGCAGGAGGGTATTGTTCGTCGTTGAAATCTGTCTCGTTGTCGGAGACCACTGGACTAGGCACCTCTCTCTCATGGTGACTGCTTTCCCTCACAGATGGGGTAGCCCTCTCAGTTTCAGTATGCAGTGTGTTCCTAGATCTGCGTCTAGGGCTGAACAAAACAGTCCTCTTCTTCTTCCTTTCCTTCTTCAAGAGCAGGGCCTTCAGATCTTGTTGCCCCCGGGTCAAATTCATGATCAGCCCTTGGAACTGGGCGTTCTGAGCCTGGAGGGCCTTGATAGTGTGCTCGGTCGAGGATTCGAGATTCATGACGATCGGCTGAAATAAACAGCGAAGAAGGGTAAGCAACCTGTCAAAGGGATACCTGCAATGCAATGAGATGTATGATATGTATGCAATGATTTCAAGGATCTCGCAGGGTAAACAAGAAAATTGTTAGCATCGGAATTGGTAGCTTTGATTGAAGGAAACCCATGCTGTTGAGGATTCTTCTTGAAGGGTCAAAGGCTCACCATATCCAGTGGGTCATAGCCCCTGACACCCTTGGTTAGAGGAAAATAAATCCCCTTTGCCCCTTGCTGGGATGTTTGATTCATCATGACCTGCATCACAAGCCCTTGAGATCCTTGAAATGGGTTAGGATGTATGCAATGGTATGATGTCATGATGCATGGGGTAATATGGATAAACCCTGTTATGAGCCCTTGTTAAGGACTGCAAACCAAAACCTGCAAGAAAACTTGGTAAACTCTGTTATGAGTCCTAATTAAGGACTATAAACAAACCCTGCAAGAAATTCCGTATACTTTGTTATGAGTCCTAATTAAGGACTATAAACAAAACCTGCAAGAGACCTCGTAAACCCCGTTATGAGTCCCAGTTAAGGACTATAAACAAAACCTGCAAGTAGCTTATGTGTCAGATAACACGCATGCAATTAGTCAAGTACAAAGGCACACAAGTCACACAAGAGAAGCCCTTAGAGTTTAAGGCCAGCATGGGGTCTAGGTATTACCCTCTTGAAGTTGGTGGGTTCAACCTGTCCTAATCAAAGTAACCGGGTTCTAAGGTTCCCAATATCACGGGATTGCTTTCATTGTTCATCGTTTCGATTTAGCCACTGAACTGGCGACCGAAATATTCCAGGAAAGCAACCCTCAATTGGGTGTAGTATCGAGTATCAACCAACCTCGGACTGCACCAAAGTCAGTTATCTCACTACCCTAAAGAGGCCAAGATAGTTCAATTAAGGTTCCTAAGGTTTGTTGATGCTTCACGACACCACGCGGAGGCCCCGTACTCTCCTTGACTGAACTCAAGGGTTACCGGTACACACCAAAGTGCCACATCAACGTAGCAGACTGTTTCAACCATGTCGGTATACCCCGCACAGTTCCCTCACAGCCTTGTTGCTACTTTCTAAGAAGGTATCCCCCAGATCCGGGTTAGGATCTATAGAACTCCCAAGACAGTCCCACAATTTAAAGCAAGCAAAGCAATACAATTGAAAACATAGTTATGACCTAGCCCTAAGGTACACCTCACTTTAAGTTTAAGTCCCCAGCAGAGTCGCCAGTTCTGTGATCGGTGGATCTGGAACTGACTGTTTAACGCTGGTTCGCGAAATGTCGCGGAAGCAAGAGTCGCCACCGTCTTTTATTTTCTCCAAATGGAAAGGACAAAAGCACAAAAAAATTCCTTATAGAGATTGCTCTCGGTTCGGGAGGTAGGTTATAGAAAGGGAAGGTGTTAGCACCCTTTCTATCCATGGTTATCCATGGGCTCTTAGATACTTGCTCATTTGTGTTTTCAAAAATGGTTTGTTTGCTTTTCAACTGTGGGTTTTAAAAAGTTTCTTTGAAAATTCCAGTTCGACTCTTGTATCAGTCCTCAAGAGTGTTTGAAAAATTGCTTTCGAAAGCTTTTTGAAAATGTGTTGGTGTGAAAAGTATTTTGTTTTGTTTTGAAATTTAGAGCAAGTATCTAGAGTCGTCTACCTACCCTAAGGAATTCGTCTGTGTAAATGTCCTTTAAAGCAGTGCCATCCCACCATTGAGAGGTAGGTAGCACCACTGTTGGAGGTGTTCGGGTCAATTCGAGGTTCGGGACGTGGTGATCACCAGAGCAATGGGAAGACACCTTAGAAGCTACCCTCATGCCAGGTTCCCGGATCATGAGGACTTACTAAGACATCCTCTACTCGACGATCACCTTTCGAGGCAACAGTGAGGCGTACCCTAGGGGTGGTGTGTGATTTGTGTGTCATTTTCATTTGTATTTATCTTGTCATGTTATTGGTGTTCTACGCTTGATTTTATTTAAGGCCATTCATTCTTTCATGCTTTTTGTTAACAATTAAAAGTTGCGAGAAAAAATAAATTCTAAGCTATTACAAACGGCGTGGGTCCACATCGCCAAAATTAAACCGGACCCGATTTGACAGAAAAGTAAATAAAGCAAATAAAGTAAAGTGCGAGAGGTAATTAAAACTTTACAAGGCTTCGGGAGAGATACATGATTATTTAAGCAAAATAAAAATAAATATGCGAAATTAAATCGAAACGAGGGCGTTGGACCCTTTTGCAAAATTAAATTAATAAGGAATTAAAATTAAAATTAAAAGAAAATGTTTTTGGTATTTTTATGTTTTTTAAGATTTAATAGAAAAAGAATTAATTAAAATTAAAGGCAAACCCTAATTCTATTTATTTTTAAATTTATTAAGAAAAATGTTGAAGTTTTTAACCTAATTTAAACCTAAGTTATTTATGTACAATTTAATTATAAAAATAAATAAATAAATAAATATTATTATGAGAAAGGAAAATTAAAAGAAATAAAAACAACAATTAAACCTATTTCTACATTTTTTAGGTTTTTTATGAAAAGAATTAATATTGAACCCTAATTTATACTAAATCAATTTTCATGCAATTTGTTTATGAAAATAATTAAAATAAAATATTTATTATGTTTTTTTTTTTGATTTTTCTGATTTTTAGGCATTTTTTGTATTTTTGTAAAAAATAATTAATTAAATAAGCAATAAAGCAAATAAAACAATAATTGAAAAAATAAAATATGAAGAAAATTGCAAACCAGGGGGGTTCAGTCCCAAATTAGGAGGTGTGCTTTAGGAATTCAGGCCCAACAAGCTTCAGGTCCATTGACCTTTTTTGAGTAGCGTGCAGTGCGTTGACTAGGGCTTAGCATGTTCATCAATCTGGAGCCTTTGATATGAAGCAGCTAGACGCGTGGCAGGCTTGATGGTGATGGAATATGGTGCGCATTAATGTTGTGCCTGCATAGGAATTATTGTGGAAAAATAATATTGAAATTACACAGACCTGGGGTTCGAACCCAGGTCTTGGACGTCAAGGCAATCAACGTTTGCCAGCTGAGCCACTACAACGCATGTTAACATATTATAACAAATAAATAATAAAAAGAAAAACCAACGCGTTAGTGGATCCAGCGCGCGAATTTCAAACAGGCCTATCACCCCTTGCCACGACTCCATCTTCTTCATGTGTTTTTTTATTTTTCTGAAACAAGAACATTAGGCAACGGTTTTAAACGCGTGGTTTTAGGCATGCTATTGGAAAATAGCGAATAGCTCTCAAGCGCTCATAAATTGAGCGCGAGGGTTGATTCTCGTTCGTCCCAAAGCGCTTGTTCTCATGGTCTATGTCTCAGCCTCCAATTTTGCCATATTTGAGAAACCCCAATTTCAAGCTCTGTAAACCCTAAAACTCAGACATGGTACAATCGCATATACGACACAAAAACGCAATTAATTATGTTGGTTAGCATCAAAACATTATAATGAACATGAATCCATAAATAAATTTCACAAATAATGCTTAAATCATGATGTACGATTGTAGAATTTGTTTGATACAGTTGAGGTTCTCGTTACCAATTCCTTGCCTTTTGATGAATGTTCTGGATTGGAATGTGTTCAGGGCAACCTTGGCAAGCTATTGAAACAGGTTTTGTGCCTTGAATCCACCTCTAAAGTGCTTTTCAGTTTTGAGCTTTTAGGGAATTTTTCCAAGTTTGTCAATGGTTCTTCAGCGCAGCATTTGGTTTTTAAGATTAGGTTTATGATCAGGCATATGTAGTGAGGCTATTAGGTTAACAAAAGTAGAACAAATCCAATGAATTAATGGTTTTTGAAAATTTGATTTCTTAAGATCTTTATCATATCCTTTTCACATGTTTTTTGTATCAATTAGCATCCAATCAAGCCAAATCTTTCCATAATTGTACAAGCACGAAATATTGAGGCTGAAATGTGTACAAAAAGATTTGAAAACTTAGGTTAGTATTTTTCCTATATTTAATTTGATTTAAATGAATTAATATAAATAATAATTCAAATAAATAGATAAAAAATGAGAAAATACTTCCCTTTGGGCCAAGTGGTCGTGCATATGCTTGGAATGGTGAATCATGGAAGAAAAATGGGCCCATTAGCAATTTTAGGTCATTTGGATCAAAGTTGACTTTTCAAAATATCCAAAAATTTCCCAACTTCCACAAGGCATAACTTGCTCAATTTTTAAGCTTTTCTCATGTTCTTGGACATTTTGGAAAGGTCTCTGAGTCCTCTAACCAATGTCTTTGGTCCCATGTCATTTTGATTTACCAATTTCAAGTTATGGCCTTTGACTTAAAGTCCTTTTTTGTTGACTTTTGAAAATGACCTATAATGTTGAAATTGATAACTTTTTGTGAGAGCATTTCTTGGACTTGAAGTATGAAGATGAGTTGTAGGAAATGTCTTTCTCTTCAAAATGAGATTTGGATGGAATTTTTATGATAATCCATGTGAAAGTTATGCCCTGGTCAATTTCAGTTGACTTTTTCAACTGTCCAAATAAGGAAACTTTTGCATCTTTGATGATTTCTGAGCCAAATTTTGAGAATCATGATCAAGCATTGATCAAATGATGTTTGTGGCTTCAAAATGATATGTTGACCAAAAATTTGAACTTTTGACTGTCAAATGACCATTTTGCCCCTACAGTTGACTGTAGTGCAATTTAGGGTTTTGACTGTGCAATTTTGAGCTGAATGCCTTGAAACTTGATATGAGGATACTTGACCATATTTGTAGGCATGTGAGACTTGATTGGGCCTTTGAAAACTTCCTTTTCTTGATCAGAACATAAACCCTAGTTTTGACTGTATAGGAGACCTTTGCACTGTGCAACCCTTGGGGAATTTTGTGACTTGGCTTGGCAATTTCTTGAAGAATATGGGAGGGCAAATTTTGGGGTGCAACAAGAAGTAACTGCTAGAAAACCGGCATCAAACTGTTTCATGACCTCCGCTTTGATTTTCTCAGACATTTCTGGGCGCATTCAGAGAACTTTCTGCTTCACTGGAGGACACTCTTCTTTAGTCGGCAAGCGGTGAACCGCAATATCGGTATCCAACCCAGACATGTCTTCATAAGACCAGGCAAAGATCTCGACATAGTAACGCAGCATATGTATCAATTGTTGCTTAACGCTAGGCTCCAGATTTGCACCGATCTTGATTTCTTTCTTGTCTTCTTCTATACCCAGATTTACTGATTCCACTGCTCTTCATACGGATGTATAGCCCTCTCTTCCTGTAGTAACAGTCTAGCAAGTTCCCCAGGCACTTCATAAGCATCCTCACCTTCTTCCTCGGCTTGGTTGATCAGATTTTCGAAGTCATAACTGGCAGTAGCAGAGTCGTTATCAGTGGGATCCATAGTGGATGTGGACCTGTATTATGATATGCGAGTGTGTGTAAGACAAATAGTTGTTTTGATAAAGTGCAAGATAGAAAAGAAAAACAAGGAACGCAAAATTTGTAATGCAAGAAAAACGTCCAATGCTTTATTGATGATATATGGAAATGAAACATAATAAGCCCTCACAAACAAAGCCACGGTGTCTCGGGCAAGGCACCGGGCCGTAAAAGTTTCAAATTGTCTGTTACAAGTCTCAAAACAAAAGTCTATTACTGTGTAATAAAAGAAACTGACATGAAGTCCTTCGCCGTCCAATTGTTCAAGCCATCATTGGTAGTCAGGTAAATCGAGCTGTCGAAATCCGAACCTTCTTCATCTTCCCCAATTCCATTCACTTCCGGATTAATGATACGCAGGGGAGGTCTTCTAATCCGCGCACGTCGAACAACCCTTTGAGCTTTTGCAGTAAAACCCAAACCAAACTTTCCAGTCTTGTATGCAAAGTCAGGGAGTTGGCCCCAATTCGCACACCCACCTTTTTCAATAACAGCCCGGGCATCCTTGAGGGAAGCCACCTTCATTGAAGGATTTTCAGCAACAGTTTCAGTCGACGCTAGAGTCGGGGGGACTTCTTCAAAATTCTGACACGAGGTTTCAATGAACTCCCCATCCATCTCTACATACCGGAAAGAGTTAAGGTGGCTCACCATGTACTCCTCTTCTCCTCTTACTGTAACAATCTTCCCCTTTTACTGGATACTTTAACATCTGATGGAGCGTAGAAGTTACTGCCCCAGCCTTATGAATCCACGGGCGACCTAGCAAGCAAGAATAAGATGGTCAGATGTCCATCACATAGAATGTAGATGCGAAAGTCTGGGAACCAACTTTAACTGGGACATCCACCTCCCCATGCACCATCCTTTTGGACCCGTCAAAGGCCCTAACCATAATATTACTTGGCTTCATAACCAAACCTTCACAGTCCAACCGGTCTAACGCTTTCTTGGGTAAAACATTTAACGAGGACCCAATATCCACCAGCACGTGAGCCAAAGTAGTGCCCCTGCACTCGATCGAGATGTACAGAGCATCATTGTGATTATTTCCCTTGGCAGTTAGATCTGCGTCGGAGAAACCCAACCCGTTGTCAGTGGTCAAACTAGCCACACAGTCTTTGAATTGATCAGCAGATGTTTCCTGCGGCACATGTGCAGTTTTCAGGAAAGCAATTAAAGCCTTTTCACGGGCTTCTGAGCACAATAATAAAGACAACATGGAGATCTTCGACGGGGTTTACCTCAGCTGCTCGACTATATTGTAGTCGCTTTTCTTGATAATCTTCAAAATTTCCTCTATCTCCTGTCTAGAGGTTTCAATAATAATCTTTTTAGGTGCCTCCATCCGAGCAGGCCCACCTGTAACTTCTTTGCCCCGAGTGTCAGATGACTCGGCGACATGGGTGATAACTGGAGTGAGAATTGGAACAACAACTAATGTACTGGCGGATGGGATAGGTTTTCGAATAGTTGGTGGGGAAATCTCAGGAGAGAAAAGTCTTCCGCTTCGGGTGACCTTGCTAGACCCAACAATATTGTTGACATCAGTATCAGCCTCTTCAACCTTCAAGTCTTGTTTGATCCCATGATAATACACATCGTCCCCATAGTACCACGGGACAACCTTATCCGAAGTGTACGGGATAGGTCCAGGAATAGTAATGATTAATGGAGCAATTCTCGGAATAGATGTAATCCTAACAAGCTTTCTCGAGGAAGCCTTGGAAGGATTTGCGGAAATGGTATTATGGAAACATCTTCAACAGGAATCAATGGAACCAAAGTTTTCTCGAACATGATTTCTTTGTTATCCATCAGGCATTGGATACCTGACCTCAACAAATGGCAACTAGCAGACAGGATTGAACACAGATGGCAACCTTCGCCACAACCCAAAAATAAACCGGCCAACAATAGGTTCTTCTTTACTGTCATCAACAGAGTAGAAACATCTTCCACAGAGGTTACAAATGAATCATCATCCACAACATTTACTCCACGCTTGGGCATAGGAGCAGTCATGACATTAGGCTTTTCCGACGCGTCAAATTCAATCTCTTTAGATTCAATTAAATCTTGCACCTTATTCCTTAAGGCCCAACAGTTATTCGTATCATGCCCTGGGCTATCAGAGTGATAAGCACATCGAGCGTTTAGATTATACAGCAGTGACATAGTACTGGGATTCTTCGGAGCTTCCCTTAGAGTGATCAAGTTGGTTTTCAATAATTGCGGTAAAATTTGAGATAAAGTCATACTGAGTCGAGTATACTGCCTTTGTGGTCTCTCTACTCTTTGCTGATTGTTGCGTTATGGGGCAACAGTTGGTCTTGATATTACTACCACATTGAATGCTTGGCGGTATTCAGGTCGGTTTTGGCTCCTCGAGCTGTAAACTACACTAGATTCCTTCTTGAAAGGCTTCTTCTCTGTACTTGACGAAACACCTTTCTGTATCTTGCCACTTCTGATACCAGCTTCAACCCTCTCCCCAGACATAATCAATTCAGTGAACCCAGACGATGAACTCTCGATCAAATGATTGAAATAGGTACCAGACAAAGTCCCAAGAAACATATCCACCAACTCCTTATTAGACAAAGGGGGTTGTACTCTTCCGGCCAGATCTCTCCACTTCTGAGCGTAGTCCTTAAAACCTTCGCTCGCACCCATAGACATACCCTGAAGTTGAGTACATGTGGAAGCAAGGTCGGCATTATACTGATATTGCTTGTAAAAAGCAATAGCAAGGTCCTCCCAGTTGCAGAAATTAGCTCCTTCCAGTTGATAGAACCATTCAAGCTGAGTCCCTGACAGACTATCTTGAAAGAAATGAACCCAAAGGTTCCTATCAGCAGTATAGGATTGAATCTTTCTGACATACGAGCGGAGGTGTAGCTTCGGGCAGGATACCCCATCGTACTTAGCAAAGACAGGAGCTTTAAACTTGTGTGGGATCACCACCCTAGATGCCAAACCCAAATCTCTGAAGTCCAACCCAGGTATCTTCTGGATCTCCATTGCACTCAGTCGGTCTTCTAGTTGCTTATACTTATCCTCGGCAGGAGGATACTGGTCTTCATCAAAGTCAGTGTCATTATCAGAAACCACAGGACTAGGCCCCTTCCTTTCCTCTTGATTCTCTCCCCCTCCAAATGAATGGGACAAATCAGTTTCCTGTCGCAAATTGTTCCCGAATCTGTGACCCATATTCAGGAGGACCACCTTCTTCTTTTTCTTATTTTTCTTCTTCTTCTTGTCCTTCAAGATAAGAGTCTTCAAATCTTGCTGCCCTTTGGCCAGGTACAGGAACATCTCCTGGAACTGAGCATTCTGAGCTTGAAGAGCCTTAATAGCTTGATCAGTAGGTGTTTCAGAAGACATGATTGCCGAAATAAACAGCGAAGAAGATGAAAAACCTGTAATGGTACCTTTAATGAGGTGCATGGGAATGGAATGGGTATGAAATGATTTCAAAGACTTTGGGAGATTCAAATTTGTAAACCAAAATAAAACACACTTTATTAGATTAAACTGGTAACAATGTTTAACAAATGCCTTTAAGGCTTTACAAAAGAAATAAGCTGAAAAGCAAATCTAAACTAGAAATAACAAAAGACATCAGAAATCCCATGGTCGTTTTCCTTTCGTGCTGACATAATCGTTGATTGTCCTCTCATTCTCAAGCTGCCTTGTAAGCCTCAAGATCTTCCTTTCCTGCTCATGATACTTTTCTTTGTAGGTTTCCCTTTCTTCTTTTAGCTGGATCCAAAATCTCTTCAATGCCCCAAGATCAGTAGGCATGTATGGATGGAGGACCGTATAGGGAACACCTTCTTCATTAGTATGCTCTATAATCACAGGTAAAACTGCTTCATAAGGCATCCCCAACTTTTGAGCACGGGCTCGAACCCACTGGAGATATGGTTGTATCGGGAGAGAAGTCTTCAATCCTAGCTCATGTGGGTCATACCTGTTCACCATGCCCCAAGCTCGTATAAACCTGCGGCGATGTACCTCAACATCCCCCTTGTAGTCAAAGACAATGCCTGTAAGCAGCAACTCATGGGGACCATCTCTTCGAGCTCGTCCAAACTTTCGTAAAGCCAAACAAGGATTATAGGTTATACCCCCTCGAATTCCAAGTAATGGAACATTAGGGTATTCCCCACATTGATCAATGACAGCTACTCTTTCCATATCCTTAAAACTCTAAAGGATGTTCGTATGAGCAAGGGACATGATTCTGTAGGCCCAACCTAAACCTTCCTCATTCTTAAATATAGATTTGGGGAGGTGAGAAATAAACCACCTCGCCAGCAGTGGTGTACAACACATGAGAGTTCCCCTTCTCCGCACAGTACGGATATAAAGAGCATGTAGAATATCACCTAGAAGAGTAGGCACTGGGTTACGAGACATGAAGATCTTGACCGCGTTCACATCTATGAAAGAATCTGGATTTGGGAAAAGAACCAAGCTGTAGATGAGGAGAGCCAGGATGTCTTTAAATGCTTGAAAGTCCAAACTATCCCAGAACAGTTGAGCTTGATCCATTAGAAACTTAGCCAAGAAACCTTTAACCCCACTCTGAGTCTCCTAGTTAGATACTACATCAACCATTTTTAGATGTAGGGCTGAAGCAATATCCTCTGGCCTAGGAGCTATCTCCAAACCTGTAAAGGGTGTCTTCTCTAGAATGGATATACCCAGTAAATCAGAAAACTCCTCCAAAGTAGGGACTAGCTGATAGTCCGGGAAGGTGAAACAATGATGCAACGGGTCAAAGAACTGGAACAGGACGCTCATCATTTGCTCATCCAACTTGGAAGTGACCAGGCTAAGGAGATGACCATGTCTTCTAACAAAGGAAGAAGTATCAGGAACTTTTGAAACCAACTCTCTAAGCTGAGCAGGGATTTGCACGAAGTTGACTTGAATGGTATTTCTGCGCATAGAAGTCATGATCTACAAAACAGAACAAAGATGAATCCCCTCGGTCTTTGAAATGGTTAGTCTAATGAAATATGCATGAGATGTCATGATGCATGATGTCATGATAAAAAACACACCACATGTATCACAGATAGCAAACATGGTAAGGGCAAACAAGTCACACAATAGCCCTTAAGTTTAGGCTTGCATGGAGTCTAGGTACTACCCTCTTGTAGTTTAGTTGGTCCAACCTATTCTAATAATAGTAACCGGGTTCTAGAGGTTCTCAATATCACTGACCATCCTCCATCAGTCATAGTTTCAGCTTATGCAATCTTTTCTTGCAGCCAGAACCATCTCGAGAGTATGGTCTCAATGAGTGTAGCATCTCGCTACTTCCTATGGCCAAGTTGGTCAATTATAGGTTCTAAGGTTAGTTGATGCTTAATGACCCATATAGCAGCCCCATACTCTCCTTGTTCCTCCACAAGGGATATCGGTACCAACTAATATGCCACATCAACGTAACTACTGCTTCAACCGTATCGGTCTACGTTGTACAGTTCCCTCACAGTCTATTGCTACTTACCTAAAAGGTGTCCCCAAATCTGGGTTAGGATCTATAGTAACTCCGATACAAAACTCACAAAGATAAAGCAATCAAATCAAACAATAGAAAATAATATGATGAACTAATCCTAAGGTACACCCCACTTATTAACTCCCCAGCAGAGTCGCCAGTTCTATGATACGGTGGCCAGAACCATGACTTGTTTCCTTTTTTAGGAATTACTGGTTTGCATTTTGCGTTTGTGTTTGCAAAGTGTCGCGACAGACTTTTATTTTATCCAACAAGGAAAGGAAAAAAGCACAGAAAAATTCCTTTTACGAGATTTTCTGAGTACGGGGGGGGGGGGGGGGGGGGGGGGGGGGGGGTAGATTATAGAAAGGGAAGGTATTAGCACCCTTTCTATCCGTAGTTATCTACGGGCTCTTAGGTACTTGATCATCATTTTCAAAATTGCTTCTTTGTGTGTTTGTGTGATTTGAAAAGTTTTTGACTTCGATTTAACTCTTGCTTCTGTCTTCAAGAGTGTAATGAAGTTTTTTTTTTGAAACTTTATTTGTAAAAGAGTGTAGGTGTGAAAAAAGTTTATTTTGATTGAGCAAGTACTTAAGAACTAATCTACCTACTCGAAAAAAGAATCGTTTTGTATTCGTTTCCTTTAGACAGTGCTATCCCACTATTAGTGAGTAGGTAGCACCATCGTTGGAGTTTGAGGGTCAATTCGAAAAGGACATACGGTCAAAGCAATGTTAGGACGTCTTAGTAATAACCCTAATGTCTTAGATCAATTATCCAAGGCAACAATATCCGCGACAACCTTTCTGAGGCAACTTTGATCTTTGTACAAAAGGACGACCACTAAAGCACCTTATACTTAATGATCGTTTACCGAAGGCAACCAAGTGGGAGTGTACCCTAGGAGTGTGTATGTGTGAGTGATTCAATTTCAAGATTATTTATCTTTGCACATTTTAGGGTTATCTAACCGTTTTAAAGTTAATCATACATTCTTGTCATGCATCCTTATATCATACATCTAACAGTTAAATATTTTGCGGAATTTAAAGTGCGAAAATTAAATTACGCTATTACAAGACTTCGGGTATTTACATAGCCAAAAATAAACCCTTAAAAAATAAAGCGGTAAATGAAAATAAAAGACCTAATTAAACTATTACAACTTGTGGGCAGTTACATCAATATGGTAAAAATAATAATAAAGCGCGTGATGAAATTAAGATCGACAAGAAATTAGGGTTTTGACCCTTTTAACCTAATTAAAAGAAATATGTTTTTGTTGTTTTTAATTATTTCTTTAAGAAAAGAATTAGATTTTAAAATTAAATACATAATTGATTAGTTAATTAAATTAATTAATGAAAATAAATAAATGGCCTATTTTTGGTTTTTAATTATTTTAAAAAAAGAAAATATAATTAAATTAAAAAACAAAACCCTAATTATTCTAATTGATTTTAAATTTATTTATAAAAAAGAAATTAAAGTTATCTATAATTAACAACCTAATTAAATTAATTTAATTTTTTGATAAAAAATAAATATCCTAAATTTAATTGGATGAAAATATTTTTATGATTTTTTTGATAAAAAGAAAATGATTAATTATGTTAGTGAAATAAAATAAATAAATTAAATAAAATGAAATATAAAAAAGAATAGAGAAAGAGGATTGGGCCTAAGCAAAGAAAATGGGGGGGGGGGTGTGCAGATAGTAATTATGGGCCCAAGAAGATAAAGTCCATGTTGACCTTCTGAGATCCCATGCTATGTGTTTGACTAGGCGTTTGGTGCTCCCCCATTGATGGTCCTTGGATCTGGCCATCTGGCCACTTGGCAGACTGGATGGTGAGGACGCATGATGGTCCTTTGCTTTGTAAACACACTGAATCACTGAAAGACAAAATATATGAAATATTTGGGGGACCTGGGATTCGAACCCAGGCCCCATGGGACTTTCCAACGCTTGGCAACCAGTTGAGCTACGCTTCTGATTTGTACATAAAATAAACAATAATAATAATATACAAAAACAAGAATTAGTGGAGAATAATAAAAAAACGCGTGCCAGAAGTTTGAATGGACCAATGGTTGCTTGCCAGCTAGTCATCTTCAACCTTGTTACGTTGGTAAAAGTCTCAGACTTTTACCTACGGATGTTCGTCCACAGTTACAGGTCTTGTAAATCTCAAAACTTAATGCAAGTGTGATAAATAAAAACGAAGGCCATGGATAGCTTCGTCTGGACCTGCTGAGTTCAATGGTGGCCCTTTCATGGCCCAATTTTGCCTGTAAACAAAAATCCCAAATCGAAGCTACAAACCCTAATAATGGTGAAATCTTATACAGTCCATATAAAAGCAATTAAACAATATAGAAAGCTTGCAAATGTTCCAAGGATCAAGAATATATGGTTAATTCGTGCTAACAATGCCTAAATCATGAAATTCGAATTCAAGAAAAGCCCAAGGTCGTGGCTGACTTACAGTGAGTTTCAAGGCCTGGGAGTTCTTGTTCTTGATTGATTTAGGTCCCTTGTGATCCCAGGAAGCGATTGGGATGGTCAAAGGATCTTGAAATTGCCTCCAAGTATGAATTCATGTTTTCACTTTTTATGTTTTTTTTCAAGTTTTGTTCTTGATGCTGCGCCTCTCTCTAGCCTCATTTTAGGTCTGCAATGGTTCAATATATATCAAGGACTGAATTAGGGTTCCAAAACTGATCTCAATCTTCCTCCATCAATGAATTTGATTTTGATTTGATTCACTTTGAATATATTTCTAAAATAGCCTAAAACCAATCTTTTGTCCACGCCAATGCCTTGCACGATTTCAAATACTTGCCAACTGGATTTGAGACCTGAAACAAGTACAAAATCTTGAGTTTTCAATGCTTTAGATTTTCTCATGATTTATTTTGATTAAAATTGATTTAATTTAAATAAAAATCAAAATAAATGATAAAAACAAGATAATGACAAGTGGCAAAGGATAGGGCTCGTGGACCATGTTTCCAACTCAAAACAAGTGAAAAAGATTGGGCCCATTTGGCAAAAATTGAAGATTTAGGCATAGTTGACTTTTGGTAATTTTGCAAAAAGGGTCAACTTAACCAATGCATAACTTCCTCAATTTTGACTCTTTGAAGGTGTTAATTGACTTTTTAGAAAGCTTTAGATGTCCTATAAGCAACCCTTTTAGTCTCATCTCAATTTGATATTCCATGCTCATGTATGAAGCTTTGACAAAAAAGGTGTTTTTGTTGACTTTTCAAAATGACCTATAATGTCCAAATTCATAACTTTTTGTGAGTGCATATTTTGAACTTGGGAGCTGAATATGGATTGTAGGGAATTGCATCCTATTCAAAATGAGCTTTTGATGAGTCATTTCTCATAGAGTGTGATAAAGTTATGCTTGGTCAAAGTTGAGTTGACTTTTCCTACAAAACCCTAATTTGGCAACTTTTGCTTCTTGATGAATTATGAGCAATCCTTGATGAATCATGATCAAACCTTGATAAAATGATGAAACATACTTCAAAATGAGAATGTTGACCAAAAAATTTGAAGTTTGACTGTATGTGGGCCACAGTTGACTTTTGCCCTAGCACAGTCGATTTTCAGGCCTTTGAGCAATTGACTGAGCAAATTTTCTCTGTAAGGCTTAAAACTTGACATGGATGATATTGAGAAAATATTAGGATAATGGTGAGAATTTGGGATCCCTTGGACTCAAGTATCTTGATGCAACATGAAACCCTAATTTGAGGTAGACTGCCTTAGGAGGGAGCTTGTCTGGTCAACCCTTGGACTACCTTGAGCAACTTGAGTATCTTTCTTGAAATGTTTTGAGAAATATGGGAGGGAAAATTTTGGGGTACAACAGTATCACTCACAACCTAAGTCATTTCTAACCCAAGAGGTCGATTGTATCACCTTGGTAGCGATCTCTCAACCACCTCAACAACGCAAATGTCAACTGTGCTCGCCTGTATCGACGATCTCTCAGAGCGACACAAACAAAACAGAGGCATTAAGCTTTGATACCCAAGTATATGTCAGCTCTAAATCTATCTCTAGAGTTCAAAAACTAACAGATAATCACCCTAGATAAGAATCTAAGCAGTATATGTCTATAACAACTCAAATTCCTAACACAAAGTAAAAATCCAGGACAACAAATCCACAAAGATTTGTAAAGCAAGTTTTATATAATTCCAAGGGAGAAAACTATACATCAGTTCAAATAAAATATACATACAAACCCAACCAATATAGAATACACAAAGAAGAATAGAAATGAATCACATATCTACCGGTTTGTCAGCATCGATCAAAGAGCAATCCATTCTGGATCATCCGTATGCAAGCTCCATAGTTGTTATCTAAGCTAATCCTAACAAAATTTACAAGTTGATGGAATTGGGAGCAAAAACTTCCCCAAAACAATAACCTAAAATTGACTGAAAATGAAGTTATAAAACAAATCCCAGCAGATCGCGCTAAGCGGCCTCGGCGCGCTAAGAGGGTTGTGCGATATTTACACACTAAACTGCGCTAAGTGGGATTCAAAACTTTGGGTTTTTCCAAAATAGTAGAACGCAAGCAGCACACTACAAAATGCGCTGAGCGCCACTCGCGCTTAGCGGCCTCCTGCATGCTAAGCGGGCTCTCCTGGATAGCTAGTCCCAAAACTAATCTTTTATTCTAAAAACACGCATCTGGAGCCATGCCTTCAACACATTATTCTTTAATGCTCCAAAATGCAAAAAATACCTACAAAATAAATAGAAAAAAAATCAAATGATACACTATATACATAAAAACACAAATAAATAAAAACTAAACGTATTTACACAAAAGTCAGGTTTATTCAATGATATTAACAACAAAAAGTTGATAAGTGCAATAAAAAGTATATACAAGAATAACTATAATTTTCACTTATCAAACTCTCCCCAACTTAAACTTGTTTGTCCTCAAACAAGGCCAAACAACTCAAAGTACCAAAAGTAATAAACCAAAGAATCGTGAATCAACAAGTTTTAAAAACGGAAAACAAATGCAATGGCTCAAATAAAAACAGTACACGCGAAGAAACATACTTACCACTAAACTACGACGATAACATAAACATGAAACAAATGCTAAATACAAAAATTATGCCAAAAATTCTAAAACAATACTAGTTCACAAATGAATCACACCTAGCAAACACAATCATCGGTAGATGAAAAACACACAAAAATAGGGTATTTTCACTCATCCAACAATCTTGCAAACAATAGACTAAATTATGCATTCATCCAAAAATTTACATTGAAAATATAAAAGAAAGAATATCAAGGGATTTTCAAGATTGTAATGTGGCTTGGTTAACAAACAAGTGATAAGTTCTAAAGCTAATCGAAACAAAAATTTCTTCTTCATCCCAAGTGTTACACCAAACACACATAACTTATTGACACAACATTATTTCAAACTCTTTTTGTTTTTCTTTTTCAAAGTTTTTTTTTCAATTTTTTTCTTTCTTTTTCTTTTCTTTCTTTTTCACTTTTTTTTCTCAGACTCATAAAAATCACAACATAAATACACAATTATTTTTTCCCCAACTTGAATTTAACCATACATTAAAGTGAATACTCCCTACTTTCTAAGGCAAGGTAAAAATTCAATCCAAAACAATGGTTGAGGGTTCAAGAAAACAACGAATCAACATCCATGCAAAAAGGAAAACTAAACACTCATAGACAAGCATTTAGCAAATACAACATGGATATTGACAAAAAGCTCAAAAGGGTTACTAATGATCATACACTCACAAGGTGAATTGACTATTTGGCCAAGGTAGTTGTGCTCAAAATGGAACAAAAAAAATTCCTTGATCATTTTCATGCTTTCATATAACCAACACAAACAAAAGATTAAGTATAATAAAATCCAGTTAAAATAAGAGTTGTGGTCTCCAACATATGTGAACAATGGAAAGCTACCTCACAAAAAGGGTAGAAACTAGAGTGATTCACCAATGAACAAGTATACAAAAGAATGAATGGTATAAAATTGTAAAAATTCTAAGTATCATGAATATACTAAAGTATTGAAAGCGATAAACACATACCTCGAACGTGTACAAAACTTTAACAAAATCATTATCCCGCATTCGCAAGTTGACACACTCAAAATTGGAAAATCACCAAATGAGACTTCAAGCTATCAAGCCAAAATTGAGTCCAAACAACAAAAGAAAGAATTAAAAATATTAATATTATTTAATATTTAAAGCCTAGGTAGAATTGGGAAAAAGGAAAACCAAGCGAAAAATTAAAAAGAGTTTACTGTTTTTGCACAGCAGAGCGCACTTAGTACGCTATACCAGATATAGTAAAATGACAGCAATATTTGGTGCAGCTGCTATGCAGCTCCATAATCACCAACACAACCTCAATGCACATAATATTTACAACATACAAACTTCCTCAAGCTAAACACGACAAGCTTGCGAAAAAACACAAATTTACATAACGTAAAAAACGAGAGAAGGTGAATTAAACAAGTTGAAAAGTGAAAATTTGAAAATTTAAAACAAGTCTTATTTCAACTTGTTTAAAACACAAGTCAACACATAACTAAAAACGAATACAAACAAAACATGCTTGCTTTATGTTGTAAGCTCGATGCCTTTATTGTGCGAGCTAGTAACATCCTCTCGTCATGCCATGGTATTATCACACCGCGTAAACCTAAATAAAGTGTCCTAACATCCACATAACAAACGTTACGAAAAAGAGACAATTCACAACAATACGTGAAAACAAAGAAAAACACATATATGCACAAGTATGGAAAGTAAACATAAAACATGTACAAGTAAAAATAGGCAAGTTTATGTACATATTCTATACAACATATACATTAATTACAAAACTCAAAAACAAAGAAACTATCTCAATGCAAAAACAATAAACACCAATCCCCGACAACGGCGCCATTTTGTTATTGCTGTAGAGCGGCAAGCAAAAAGTAAGTTATTAATTTACTGGATGATATAGGTTATATCGTATCGTGTCAATAGGGATTGGTTATTGATTCGCTGTTCGAAAAATCATTCGTTAGTGAGTTTAGGGGGTCGAATGGGTTTGTAAAGAAAATGTATTAATAGAAAATAAATGTATAAAAAGGAAAAAGGAATAACTTATCAAGCATGCATATATACTACTTCCCACAAACTTAAACTTATCAACCTGTTATACTCAACCTACAACATTCATCAATGTCACTGCGTATAACTCACAACCTAAGTCATTTCTAACCCAAATTGAGAGGCCGACTGCATCACCTTGGTAGCTATCTATTAACCACCTCAACAACATAGATGTCAATCGTGCTCGCCTATAACGACGATCTCTCAGAGCGACACAAACAACAAAGGGGTATTAAGCTCTGATACCCAAGTAAATGTCAACTCTAAATCTATGTTTAAAGTTCAGAAACTAACAGATAATCATCCTAGATAAAAATCTAAGCAGTATATTTCTATAACAAATCAAATCCCTAACATAGAGTAAAAATCCAGGACAACAATCCACAAAGATTCGTAAAGCAAGTTTTATATAACGCCAAGGGCGACAAATATGCATCAGTTCAAAGAAAATATACATACAAACCCAACAAATAGAGAATACACAAAGAAGAATAGAAATGAATAACATATCTATCAGTTTGTCAGAATCAATCAAAGAGCAGTCCAACCTGGATCATCCGTATGTAAGCTCCATAGTTGTTATCTAAGCTAATCCAAACAAAATTTACAAGTTGATAGAGTTGGGAGCAAAAACTTCCCCAAAACCATAACCTAAAAAGATTGAAAATGAAGTTACAAAACAAATCTCAGCAGACCGCACTAAGCAACCTCAACGCGCTAAGCGAGCTACGCGATATTTACACACTAAACCGACCTAAATTGCGCTAATAACGCTATCTGCGCTAAGCGGGCTTTAAAACTTTGGTTATGCCAAATCAATAGAATGCAAGCAGCGCGCTACAAAACATGTTGAGCGCCACTTGCGCTTAGCGGCCTCCTATGCGCTAAGCGGGCTCTCCTGGACAACAAGTCCCAAAACTGATCTTTTATTCTGAAAACATGCATCCGGAGCCATGCCTTCGACACATTATGCCTCAATGCTCCAAAATGCAACAAATACCTACAAAATAAATGGAAAAACATCAAATGATACACTGTGTACATAAAAATACAAATAAACACAAACTAAACGCATTTACACAAAAGTCGAGTTTATTCATTGATATTAACAACAAAAAGTCAATAAGTGCAACAAAAAGTATATACAAAAATAACTATAATTTGCAGTTATCACTAACCATTTCAAGGATCTTAGGAATTTATGGTGCAATATTTACAAGATTGTTATAAGCCAAATTTCTATCAAGAGGCAAGAGGATTTATTTTCCTCTAGCCATATGCCGTCAAGATCAAAGTGCATTTTCTTGAGTTAGAGGCTATGACCTAGTTTATATGATGAGCTTGATTCTTATAGAAGGAAGTTCAAATATGAAAACTCAAAGTTCTCCAGATAAAGTTGCAACTAAATTCAATTTCTAATGTTTCAAACTATATTCCATGAAGATCCATGAAAATATTGCATACGCATCTACATACCATGTTGTTGTATCCCAAAATTTTCCCTCTCATTTTTATTCAAAACATACTCCTAGAGGTCCCCAAGTGCTCAAGGTTGACCAAGAATTGACCAGGCAAATTCTCCTCCTAAGCAATGGAATTCCAACTAGGGTTTCACTTTTCACAAATAATTTTGGGTTTCAAAGGTCTCAAGTGATTTCCATGGTTCATAATATGTCATTAAGAATGCTCATGCCAAGTTTCACGCCTTGCATCACAAGTTTGCTCAGTCAATGGCTCAAATGTTTGAAAATCAACTATATTGGTCAAAAAGTCAATTATGGTTAACATAAAGTCAAACTTCAAGATTTTTGGTCAACATCAACATTTTGAAGTGATATCCATCATTTGATCAAGGGTTGATCATGATTCCTTAAGGAATGCTCTCAAATCATCAAGAATCCAAAAGTGCAAAATTAAGGTTTCCTAGGAAAAGTCAACTCAACTTTGACCAAGCATAACTTTCACATGCCTCATCAATTTTTCCCCAACAAAAGCTCATTATGAAGAAAATTAAATTCCCTATAACTTTTATTTTGTCCTCAAGTTCAAAAAATGCATCATTGGAAAGACATGAGCCAATATATTACAAGTCTTTTTGAAAGTCAACAAAAGGCATTTTTTTTCAAGGCAAGTTACATCAAGATAATTTCTCTAAATGCAAAAATGGTCAACATAGATATTGTAGGGGACATCTTGAGATTTCTAAAAATTCTAAGATAATCTCCAAAAGATAAAAATTGAGCAAGTTATGACTAGTACAAATTGGGAAAATTGGTGAAAATGCAAAAAAGTCAACTTTGAGCAAAAATGCATTTTTAAGTTCATAGACCTATTTTGTGGGATTCAAATATGTTTATGACTTACTCAAGGACCGTTAAGTTCACTCTCACGTTGCTTTGCGTTTTTTCTCTATTTTATTCATATTTATTTTGTTTTTATTCAAATAAACACAAAATAAATTGCATAAAATAATAAATAAAAAGTATGGACACATGGGCTGATGATTTAGGTTGATATTGGGCCTTAGAATTCGTGAAAGGCATGAGGAAAAATACCAGGTTCATTGCATCTCAAGAAGGGCAAGTTTTTCACAATTTTGGAAGTATTTTAATATGTTTGATATTGCTTTGAAAGGGGGAAATTATGTGTGGATTATTGTCATGTTTACTCACCATTCCATCCCTCTAAAAATACAAAACAAAAGCATAAGCCAATACCACAAAATTTTGCACCAAATCTCTCCAAAACAAATTCTCCAAATTCGAAGAAATTGTGAAAATCATATCTCGCATCTCCAGCAGTTTTATAATTGATCATAACCTTTCATTGTCCTCCCGAAGACCAGGAGTCAGAATCAATCATTATCCTTTGAAAATTAACCCCAGAAACGCCCTCACATCGATTCCGGTTGGTAAGTTGGTAGGTTTCGTGTTCTCAAGATTTTCACACTTTAAATCCATGTATACATGTTTGTTTCATTTATATGCATTTTCTGCAATTTTCTAATGTTTTACATGTAAGCATGGAGGCGGGAATAACAATCATGACCATGGTGCACCCCAAGGCGCATTCTGTAACGCCTGCAATTTAATTAATTATTTAATTAAATTATTTTTGGATTATTTGTGAAGTTGTGTTATGATGATAGTTGATGTGTTGTTGTTACTAGATATATTTATTCCATTAAGTTGTGGAATAATATTAGAATAATAATATTATTAGATGTGGGCTTATTTTAAGGAATAGAAGTAGTAGAAAGGGGGTGTAGGAGTTTTAAGCCCATTAATACATATTGAGAATTATAGGGTTATTATACTAGTTTTAGAAATAATAAGGAAAAGAAGAAGCAGTAAGAAGAGAAAGAAATAAGGGTTGGGAAAGAACGTGAAAGTTGCAGAAAAGAAGGAAAAGAGCCAGAACAGAATTCAATCGGAAAAGTCATAGAGAAACCTTCAATCCAAGGTAAGGGTGGGGTTCTAACTCTATAATAGGGTTTATGATGAGTAGTATGTGGGATTAGATGTGAAAAGTTGTCTTGTTTATGATTGGAATGTATATATTGTTGTATGATGAAGAACAATGTTGTAGAGATGAATAATGATGCCATAACGATGTATAATTGATGTAGAAACATATGATTATTATAATTGATGATTACCTATGATTAGAAGATGTTTTTAGGGCCTAAGGCAGGAATATCATAGTGAAAACATAGTGAAATCGCAGAAAATATTCATGACAGAACAGTATGCGTCGACCTCAAAAGCCATGTGTCGATACATACAGGTTTTTGGACTCAGGATGAGTCAACACGAAGAAGCATGCATCGATACATACAGTGTTGCAGACTCAGTATGAGTCGATACAAATGGATTACGTGTCGACTCATGCGGGATTTTAACCCAGTATGCGTCGACTCATGTAGTCTGATTTTTGGCAGATTCGTTCCAAAGGCTGCAACTTGAGTTTTCCGGACTCCGTTTGAGGTGTCGTTTGAAGCGTTGGGCAGCTAACACGATGAACTACATTCTTAAGGATTAAAATGTAGGATAATAATAATAATCCTAGTACCCAAATTAGGATTAGAGTTAGCTTCCCGCGTTAATCGCTATAACAGTAAGGTTAATGATGGTAATGATGTAGTATTATAGAATAATAAATGTAGAGGTTTGGTAATCATAGATAATCCTTATATGGTTAATTAATTATAGGCATTATCATGTTGTAGGCCTATGGCCAACATCGAGGGATTGTTGATCTATCATTGTATCGTTGTTGTGGTTGAGTTGCTGTAAAAATTATGTTGATGAATTATGCGACGATTTATGTTTATGAAATTATGTTGATGAATGATGTTGATGAATAATGTCGAGATGTCTCTAATAATTGGCAGCTATTAAGATGTAGGCTTCTGGCCAACGATGATGTTGTGTTAAGATGTTGTTAATTGTGGTTGTTGTTACTACATTCATGATTGTGTCGCATACATTGCATATTAAGATGGAGCTGATGCTCGTTAAGATGGCATGTATTGGCGAATATTAAGATGAAGTCTTATGCCTTGTTGATGCCTCTATTTATTGGTAATTATTTTGAGATGGGAGTTCTGCTCCAATGGTACCACATGCATTTGTATAGTATTGAGTCGCATTATTTGATTTCATAAAGAAGTTGTGTATCGATGCAGTAAATGTGTATATTATTGGGATTCTATTGCGATTATTGTTGTTTATAAGATAAGAAGTGGTGATATTATGTGATCTAATTTAATATATTATTTATCATACATTTTATTATATTGTTAGACATCTCACCCCTTCTGTTTGAATGTTATCCTTACATTGGTAACGTGCAGGTAATCCAGAGTGAAGGCAGTATACCTTTGGTAGTTCGAGTCAGTGTCATTGCTCTGATACGTAACACTCGGGGGGATGAACGCTTGTTGCTTTTAGTTATTGATTATTTAAGTTGTTGAACTTTAATTTGTTTGTTACTAAGCATGTGTTTATTTTGAAGTTGCTGTAATTGTTATACAAAGATGTTATTATGATTCTGCTGCGCAGATGTTCAAGTTGTTGAATTAAGAGATTAAATTATTTTGCTGATAGTTCATCCGAAGTTTTAAAGTGTTATGTATCCATGTTGAATGAAATGTGTTTTTAAAGTTGAATTTGTGGCATCCTGATTCAGTTGCATTTTGATTTACATTTACAACTGTCGGGTAGAATTGCGGTGTTACAAAGTTGGTATCAAAGCAAAGGTTGGTCCGTCTGACCAAGTTGTCGAGTCGTAGTTGTCTAACAATCGAGTATTATTAATTTGAGTTCTAACCATTGTTTATGTTATAGTGATAAGTTGAGATGGCTGGAAGGAATGATGTTGCACTTGCTGCTGCTTTAGAAGCAATGGCACATGCGATGGAGAATCATCCGAATGCTTACGGGAATGCTGGATCTCGTAGCTTGGCGACTTTCCAAAGAGAGAATCCGCCTATGTTCAAGGGAAAGTATGATCCTGGCGGAGCATTGGATTGGTTGAAAGAGATTGAGAGAATCTTCTGTGTGATGGACTGTACTCCAGCGCAGAAGGTTCAATATGGTACTCATATGCTAGCAGTCGAGGCTGATGACTAGTGGCTAGAGACTTGTCAAAGATTGGAAGTTGCGGGTGAAAATGTCACTTGGGTTGTGTTCCGTAGGGAATTCCTGAGGAAGTACTTTCTTGAAGACGTCTGTGGTAAGAAGGAAATTGAGTTCCTTGAGCTTAAGCAAGGGAATATGTCGGTTGTTAAGTATGCTGCAAAGTTTGCTGAGTTGGCTAAGTTTTATCCGCACTACAGTGAGGTAGATTCTGAGTTTTCGAAGTGTATCAAGTTTGAGAACGTGTTGCGCCCGAAAATCAAGAAGGCATTTGGATACCAGAAGATCCGTGTCTTTGCTGATTTAATTGATAGTTGCATAATTTATAAAGAGGATAATAATGCTTATTACAAGATTATCAGTGAGAAGTGGGGTAAGCACCAACAAAATCGTGGTAAGACTTATGATACCCCAGCTGGTAAAGTTAAACAGAAAGCTGCTCAGGGTCAGAGGACTAGTGGGGGAGATGCTCCTACTGGTGTGGTTTGTTTCAAATATGGAAAACATGGGTATAATAGTAATGTGTTTACTGCTGAGGTAAAGAGGTGTTTTCGTTGTGGTAAGACTGGACATGTTGTATCTGAGTGAAAACATAAGGATGTGATTTGTTTCAATTGTAGTGAAGAAGGGCACATTGGTAGTCAGTGTCAGAAACCAAAGAGGGAGCAGACAAGTGGTAAGTTGTTTGCTTTGGTTGAGGATCAGACAACTGCTGAGGACAGACTTATCAGAGGTACGTGTTTCATTAATAGTACTTCTTGAATTACTATTATTGATACAGGTGCTACTCATTGCTTTATTGCTACTGATTGTGTTGAAAGATTGAGTCTTATATCGTCTTCTATGAATGGAGAAATGGTCTTCGACACTCCAGCCAAGGGGTCAATGACTACTTCTTTTGTGTGTTTAAAGTGTCCCTTGCCGATCTTCGACAAAGACTTTGCTATTGATTTGGTTTGTTTACCGTTAAGAGGGTTGGGTGTGATTTTGGGTATGAACTGGTTAGAGCATAACTATGTTCATATTAACTGTTATGACAAGTCTGTGAGGTTTTCTACTCCTGAAGAAGAGGAAGATAGTCTATTGTCTGCTAGATAATTGAGGAAGTTGATGCAAGAAGAAGCACATATGTTCTCGTTGATGGCGTCGCTATCTATAGAGACTCAAGCAATAATTAAGGAATTGCAGGTGGTGTGTGAATTTCCTGAAGTTTTCCCTGATGAAATTCCCGATGTACCCCTGGAGAGGGAAGTTGAATTTGCAATTGATCTTATACCTAGTACCAGACCCGTCTCTATGGCACCATACAGGATGTCTACATCTAAATTGTCAGAGTTAAAGAAGTAATTGGAAGAGTTACTTGAAGATAAGTTTGTAAGACCAAGTGTATTATCGTGGGGAGCTCCAATGTTGTTAGTAAAGAAGAAAGATGGAAGTTTGAGGCTATGTGTTGATTATAGACAGTTGAATAAAGTGACAATTAAGAACAAGTATCCGCTTCCAAGAATAGATGACTTGATGGACCAATTGGTGGATGCTCGTGTGTTCAGTAAGATTGATTTGAGGTCGGGTTACCATCAGATTAAGGTGAAGGATGAAGATATCCAGAAGACAACTTTCAGAACGCGTTATGGACATTACGAGTATTCGGTGATGTCTTTCAGTGTTACTAATGCGTCGGGAGTATTCATGGAGTATATGAATCGTATCTTTCATACTTATTTGGACCGTTTTGTAGTGGTGTTCATTGACGAAATTTTGATTTACTCTAAGTCATAAGAAGAGCATGCAGAACACTTAAGAGTAGTATTGCAAGTTTTGAAAGAGAAGAAGTTGTATGCAAAGCTGCCCAAGTGTGAATTCTGGTTAAAGGATGTTAGTTTTCTTGGTCATGTGATCTCAGGTAGTGGCATTATTGTAGATCCATCGAAGGTTGATACTGTGTTGCATTGGGAAACTCTGAAGTCAGCTACTGAGATTAGGAGCTTTTTGGGATTAGCTGGTTACTATATAAGGTCTATCGAAGGCTTTTCTAAGTTGGCACTTTCGTTGACTAAGTTGACTTGTAAAGTTAGAGCTTTTGTATGGGATGTTCAGTGCGAAGAAATTTTTACAGAATTGAAGAAGATATTAACGTCGGCCCCGATTTTGATGTTGCCTAATCCATGAGAGCCTTTTGTGGTATATTGTGATGCTTCTAAGATGAGTTTAGGAGGCGTGCTTATGCAGAATGATAAGGTAGTTGCTTATACGTCAAGGCAGTTGAGGACTCATGAGAAGAACTATCCTACGAATGATTTAGAGCTAGCTGCAGTTGTCTTTGTGTTGAAAATTTGGAGGCATTATCTTTATGGTTCTACATTTGAAGTGTTTAGTGACCATAAGAGCTTAAAGTATTTATTCGATCAGAAGGAGTTGGATATGAGGCAACGAAGATGGTTGGAAATGTTAAAGGATTATGATTTCGGTTTGAATTATCATCCAGGAAAAGCGAATGTGGTAGCTGATGTGTTGAGTCGAAAGACTTTACATATGTCGGCAATGATGGTTAAAGAGTTAGAATTAATTGAACCGTTCAGAGATATGAGCTTAGTTTGAGAGATGATGCCGCGAAGTGTTATGTTAGGTATGTTGAAGATTAATAATGAATTTCTAGACAGTATCAAAGAAGCTCAAAAGTTGGATGTGAAACTGGTATATTTGATGGTTGGGATCGATCAGTCTGAGAATAATGATTTTAAGCTAGATGTGCAAGGTGTGTTGAGATTTTGTAACCAGATTTGTATTCCTAATGATACTGAGATGAAGAAAGTGATACTTGAAGAGAGTCATAGAAGTAAGTTGAGTATTCATCCAGGAGATACAAAGATGTATCAAGATTTGAAAGGTTTGTTTTGGTGGCCTGGGATGAAGAGTAACATGGTTCGGATTGTGTATGCATGTTTAACTTGTCAGAAGTCTAAAGTTGAACATCAGAAGCCTGCAGGGTTGATGCAACTGTTAGAAGTTCCAGAATGGAAATGGGATAGCATTTCGATGGACTTTGTCACGGGGTTTCCTAATACTTTACGAGGACATGATTCGATTTGGGTATTTGTTGATAGGCTTACGAAGTCGGCTCATTTTATTCCTATTAACATCAGTTTTCCAGTTTCAAAGTTGGATGAGATTTAAATTAGTGTAATTGTAAAGTTGCATGGTGTTCCTTTGTGCATTGTGTTAGATAGAGATCCAAGATTTACTTCTGATTTTTGGAAGAGTTTGCAAGAAGCGTTGGGTTCTAAGTTGAGGTTGAGTTCTGCGTATCATCCTCAGACAGATGTGAAACCACTCGGCCGGAACCTGTCATCTAGATGTAATGAAACATCAATGAAGTCGCCACTGAACGTCTTTTATCCCGCCGAAAGGGAAAGGTAAACATCGAGAAAACCTGAAAAGGGAGAAATCATGGTCTTTCGACCGAGAGATCGGGTAAGGGAGTCTGTTACGCGAGGGGAAGGTATTAGCACCCCACATGCCCATAGTACTCTACAGTATCCACTCTTGTTGTCTAATCTAATGGGTGTGGTCAAATCTTATGCCTATGGCTTAAAACTGAAAAGGGAATGCATGCGAAAGAAAAATAAAACAATGTAGGGAAAATAAAAAAGTGTGCTCGATCGGGCCCTACCCCAATGCCTACGTATCCCTTTTTAGGAATCAGAGCAGTCGTAGTTCGGCTTATATATTTTGGTTGGTTTGTGTTTTTTAGTTAAGGCAAACAAAAACAATCAAGATGGCAAAACATCGAATGAAACAACAAACAAATGAGATGGTAAAACATCGACTAAATAATAACAAGGTAATATGTCAAAGATGGCGAAACATCAAATGATAAAACGGATGACAAAACATCACAACTAGAAATGATATTGAGAATCAAAGCAGGATAACAAACAGATACGATGGCGAAACATCGGCTTCAAACAAATGTACGATGGCGAAACATCGGCTAAGAGATAACAAGGTATCATGGCAAAGATGGCGAAACATCGATAAAACAGATGACAAAACATCACACCTAACAATGATATTGAGAATCAAAGTAGGATAACAAACATGTGTGATGGCGAAACATCGACTAAAAGATAGCACAATATCATGGCAGAGATGGCAAAACATCAATAAATCAGATGACGAAACATCACACCTAACAATGATATTGAGAATCAAAGTAGGATAACAAACATGTGCGATGGCGAAACATTGGCTTCAAACAAGTGTGCGATGGCGAAACATCGGCTAAAAGATAGTAAAGTATCATGGCAGAGATGGCAAAACATCAATAAATCGGATAAGGAAACATCACACCTAACAATGATATTGAGAATCAAAGTAGGATAACAAATATGTGTGATGGTGTAACATCGGCTTCAAACAAGTGTGCGATGGCGAAGCATCGGTAAACAAAGTTTAAAAGCAAAGCCAAGAGGCACACAGACAAAGTAAGATTGGTTTGTATCTTTTACCTTGAAGAAGGGTTTGAGTTTATTAGAAATGTCTTATGATTTACCAAGAAAACAAATTTTGTTTTAAGATGCAAAATGCAAAGGAAAAGAAAACAACTAAGGGAGACTATCCTAATCTTTAGCCCTAATGTTATCAAATAATGGTTGTGATAAACATCCTATAGGGAACATGCACTGAGAGCGAAGTCGTGATCTCAATTTCTAAATTGAGTGACTCATCGATCAACAATTAAAGAAGAAAAAACAATAAACATCATATAGGGAACATGCAATGAGAGCGAAGTCGTGATCTAAATTTCTAAATTGAGTGACTCATCGATAAAAAATTAAAGAAACAAACACAACACATGTATCAGACAAAAACCAGAGGGCCTCCTGACATATATCAGCAACAAAGGTCCCATCATGCAATCAGAGAACTATGCAAAATGAAAACGGAAGAAAGGAAATAGTGCAATACCAAACAGATAACTATCCGTAGCAACTAAGCAAGAATAAAATAAACCCAAATAACTTCAAGCAAGCTGGCATCAGTAGACAAATTAAGTCAGAAATTACGCCATCAGGATGTAAGTAATGAGATTATCAGATATGAACAGATCCCATGAGCAATGTATAGCATTCACAATCACATGTGTATATCCTGCATAGGCTATCAAACATGCCAAACACAAGAGTAGTGCCAATATAATAAATTGTGTTCCACAAATAAAGTGAAACACAATAGCCCCAAGTCAAAACTGGGAAGCTTTTCTCAAAGTACCTCGCACATTCAACAACCAAGTTAGTATTCCCATAAATAGAATGATAATTCACATAAGGGGTGGATTATGACACCATAGTGAAACAAGAAAACATGATAGAAACTGTTGTACCCCAAAATTTTCCCTCCCATATTCTTCAAGATTTATCAAGAATCATCTTCAAATGGTTCAAGATTTTTCAAGGGTTGCACAAGTCCAAATGCCTCCTAAGCCAGTCAAAATTAGGGTTTTGATTCTTCCAAGAAATTTGAGGTTTTCAATGGCTCAATCAGGTCTCATATGCCTATATACATTGTCAAGCATCTACATGTCAAGTCTCAAGACTCACAGTGCCAAATTGCATAGTCAAAAGCCCTATTTGCTTCACAATCAACTATAGGGGCAAAATGGTCATTTTACAGTCAAAAATCAGAATTTTTGGTCAAAATCTTATTTTGAAACCACAATCATCATTTGATCAAGTCTTGATCATGATTCCACAAGAATGGCTCAAAAATCATCAAGATGCAAAAGTTACTATTTTTGGACAGCAGAAAAGTCAACTGTATCTTGACCAGGGCATAACTTTTTCATGGTTCATCATAAAAATCCAATCAAATGCTCATCTTGAAGGGAATAACATTTCCTACAACTCATCTTCACATTCCAAGTCCAAGAAATGCTCTCATAAAAAGTTATCAATTTCTACATTATAGGTCAATTTCAAAAGTCAACAAAAATGCACTTTAAGTCAAAGACCATAACTTGAGATTGGTAAATCCAAATGACATGGGACCAAAGGCATTAGTTAGAGGACTTCCAGGCCTTTCCAAAATGTCCAAGAACATATTCATATGATCAAAATTGAGCAAGATATGCATTGGAGAAGTTGGGAAAGTTTTGTGAATTTGCAAAGTCAACTTTGCTCAAAACACTTTGTTTTTGCTAATGGGCCTCAAATTTCTTCTTGAAACTTTATCCAAGGCCTATGCACGACCCATCAAGCTTAAATTGATTTATTTTCTTATTTTTTATTAATTAATTGGATTTTTAATCAATTTTAATTCATTTAATTAATTTAAATTGTAGGAAATACCAAGATATGGTTTTTCAATCTTTTCATGAAGCAAATATGACCTAAAGGAGCTGGCAAACTCGTGTGCACATCAAGGGGACAATAATATCCAAGTTTGGCAAGATTTTCCAATCAAAAAGATTGAAAATTATTTGATTTTCAATCAAATATTGAAACCATAATTCCATGGATCTTTGCCCAAGGATTTAACCTAATTCAGCTCTACTATAAGTACACAACCTAAACCTAATGCATTGGACGTGATTTTGATGCAGAAGAAGCCATAGCAACATTGAAAAAAACCAAGAAAAAGTGAAAACTGTTTTCCATAATTTAGCACGATTCAAAGCTTTTTCTTGTTTCTAATACATTGCAGGAACTCTCAGAGACACATTGCAATCAAAACCAAGTGCTAAAGCTCAAGAAATACGCAAGAACAGGCCCACAGTTTTCTTCTCATGTCCATAATCGAAACTCATATTTTATGCATAATTAACATGTTTTAATCATTGTTTTACATTGCTTGAATCTATACAAAGCTTTTGGCATAGGTTAATTGGATTAAAACACCCAGAATCAAAAGTTGCCATTGAAGAAATCTAGGGTTTCCAAGCTTCCAAATTGGGGCTTTATTATCCAGGAAAAATTGATACCTCTAATGCCTATGGTTGAATTCAGGTGATTCAGACGAATCTAACAGGACTATCGCGAAATATTTATATAGCCTAGGGAGCTAATCGCTATTATTCCTCGTTCCATATTGTGGGGGTTAAAAACCCCCGCTATCTATTTGTTATTCACAGGCTTCAGTGAAGGAGATGAAGACGTGTAAGCATGCCATTGGAGCGTTCAAATAAAACGCGCGCTTGTTTGTATTTCCAGCATAATTGTTATTTTCTATATATTATATTTGTTCCTCATTATACTAACAAATGCAAGCGAATGGTGTAGTGGCTGGTGAGGTGGCTGGTAATCATTGGGACCTGGGTTCGATTCCCAGGTCCACCCAAACTCTTATATTATTTTGTTTCATGTGATCATATGCGGGCTTCCAAAGGATGAACATCATGTCCTTCAAGCCTCAGCATGCCAAGTGGCCACAAGCTCAAATCCAATGGCGAGGAGATGAAGAACACCATACTCCCAGTCAAAGCATGCGCTGGACAATCAAAAAAGGTCAATGGACTGGCCAACAAATGGGCCTAGAAATTGCTTCAACACCTCCAAGCTGGCCCAGTACCCCTGGTTTCCTTATTCTTTTTTCTTTTTCTATTTTAATTTCTATTCAATTATTTTATTAATTATAACTATTATTATTACTATTTAATTAACTCACAAATTGTTATTTTCATAATAAAATCAGAAATATAATTATTATTATTATTATTATTAATTTCACCTTAATTTAATTATTTTGTAAATAAATACTAGCAAATTAATTTAGTTAATTAGGTTAACTTTGACTATTTTTCACAATAAATAAAATCCATGTAGAATTAGGTTTTGACAACTTTTAACCATATTTTCCATTTTATTTTATTTTCATTAAAACATTAAAAAAACATTAAAAAAATACTCTTTTTCTTGTAATTATTTAATTAATTAGTAAATTAGGTTTAATATTAATTAATTGCAAAAAGGACCACAATTCCATTCTTTTCTCAAAAGGGGTCAAAACCCTAAGACTTTTCCCGATTCAATTTTATTTCGCGCATGTTTATTCTTGATTCCTATTTTGATCATATTTATGTATCTGCTCTGAGAATGTAATAGATAATTAGGGCTTTTATCGCTTTCTTTAATTTCTCGCATTTACTTTCCAAAGGGTTATGTTTTTGGCGATGTAAATACCTGATGCCTTGTAATAGCGTAGATTTACTTTCCGCAATTTATTCTACGCACAACTATTAACTGTTAATTATGCATGACAAGACTTGCCTGAAAATTAAATTCAACTCGTAGCTCACAATGATATATGTGCAAAGATAATATAAACTGAATCCTGACACACATGCACATGCCACTCCTAGGGTATGCCTCACTTGGTTGCCTCGAGGTGGTCATTAAGTATAGGGTGTTTTAGAGGTCACCCTCCTGTCTAAAGATCCAGTTGCCTCGAAACGGTTGCCTCGGATAAAAAAAAAGGGATCTAGGACATTAGGGTTACCGCTAAGGCGTCCTACTATTACTTTGGTGACCACACATGTCCCTATAATCGAATTGACCCGAATAACTCCAATGACGGTGCTACCTACTTCTCAATAGTGGGATAGTACTGTCTAAGGGACATTTACACAGCTTAATTCCTTAGAGTAGGTAGATTTCTCCTGGGTACTTGCTCTTTCAAAAAAAACAAAAAAAAACAACTTTTCGCACCTACACTTTCAAAAAGTTTTCAAACAAACACTTCATACACTCTTGAGGACTGATACAAGAGTTACCTAGAAGTTTTCAAACTAAACTTTTTCAAAACCCACATACACAAGAAAAGCAAACATTTTTGAAAACATAGTGAGCAAGTACCTAAGAGCCCGTGGATAACCACGGATAGAAAGGGTGCTAACACCTTCCCTTTCTATAATCTACCTCCCGAACCGAGAAACATCTCGAAAAGGAATTTTGCTGTGCTTTTGTCCTTTCCTTGTTGGAGAACATAAAAGACGGTGGCGACTCTTGCTTACCGCGACATTTCGCGAACCAACATTTCAAAAACAGTCAGTTCTATTTCCACCGATCACAGAACTGGCGACTCTGCTGGGGAATACTTAATAAGTGAGGTGTACCTTAGGATTAGACCACTCTTGTTTTCAATAGCTTGTTTTGTTTGCTTTAATATTGTGGGCTTGTATCAGAGTTTTATGATCCTAACCCGGATCTGGGGATACCTTTTAGAAGTAGCAACAAACTGTGAGGGAACTGTGCGGGGTATACCGACATGGTTGAAGCAGTTGCTACGTTGATGTGGCACTTTGGTGAGTACCAGTAACCCTTGAGTCAAGTCAAAGAGATTACGGGGCCTCCGCGTGGTATCGTGTAGCATCAACTGACCTTAGAACCTTACTTGACCATCCTGGCCTCTTTAGGGGTAGTGAGATGACCGACTTTGGTGCAGTCCGAAGTTGGTAGATACTCGATACTACACTCATTGAGGGTTGTTTTATTGGAATATTTTGATCGCCAGTTTAGTGGCTAAATCAAAACAATGAACATAGAAAACAATCCAATGATATTGAGCTCCTTAGAACCCGGTTACTATTCATAGGACAGTTTTTTAGCCAACCAACTTCAAGAGGGTAGTACCTAAACTTCATGCTGGCCTAAACTCTAAGGGCTGTCTTGTGTGACTTGTGTGCCTTACCATATTTGCCTTTTGTGAATACTTGTGGTGTGCCTTTACCATAACATCATAACATCATCACATCATAACATTGCATACATCCTGCATAAGGACTAACCCATTTCAAGGATCTCAAGGGTTTGTGATGCAGGTCATGATGAACCAAAATGTCTAGCAAGGGGCAAAGGGGATTTATTTTCCTCTAGCCAAGGTTGTCTGGAGATTAAACATTAGCTTGAGTCAGGGGCTATGACCCACTCGATATGGTGAGCTTTGACTCTTGAAGAAGGACTCTCAACAACATGAAGTTCCTTCAATCAAGCAACCAGATTCAAATTCTAACAATTTTCTTGTTTACCCCGCGAGATCCTTGAAAACATTGCATGCATATCATACATATCATTACATTACAGGTACCATTACAGGTCACTTACCTTCTTCGCTGTTTATTTCAGCGATCATCATGTCTTCAGAACCTACTACTGAACAAGCTATCAAGGCCCTCCAGGCCCAGAACGCCCAGTTCCAAAAGTTGGTCATGAGCTTAGCCCAGGGTCAACAGGAGTTGAAGACTCTGATTTTGAAGAAGAAGAAGAAGAAGACTGTGTTGTTCAACACTGGACGAAGATTTGGGAATGCACTGCATAATAAGGCTGATCTGGCTACTTCCTCTGTAGGGAAGGACAGTCCCCAAGAGAGAAGTGTTCCTAGTCCTGTGGTCTCCGATAACGAGACAGATTATAATGATGAACAGTACCCTCCTGCGGAGGACAGGTACAAGCAGCTGGAGGACCGTTTAAGTGCTATGGAGATTCAACATGTGCCCGGGTTGGACTTTGGATACCTAGGCTTATCTTCTGGGGTAGTGATTCCCCATAAGTTCAAGGCACCTGCCTTTGCACAGTACGACGGGGCTTCCTGTCCTAAGCTGCATCTCAGATCATATGTAAGGAAGATCCAACCTTACACTGCTGACAAGAATTTATGGATCCATTTCTTCCAGGATAGTCTTTCAGGGACTCAACTCGAATGGTTCTATCAGCTGGATGGAGCCAGCATTCGTAACTGGGAGGACTTGGCTACGGCATTTTATAAGCAGTATCAGTATAATTCCGACCTCGCTCCTACGCGTACCCAACTCCAGGGTATGTCACTTGGGACGGGTGAAGGATTTAAGGAATATGATCAAAAGTGGAGAGACTTGGCTGGAAGGGTGCAGCCACCTTTAACTGACCGTGAACTTGTGGATATGTTCTTGGGGACCCTGTCTGGTCCGTTCTTCAACCATCTGATTGGAAATTCTTCTGCTGGGTTTACAGACCTTATCTTGACTGGGGAAAGAATTAAAGCTGGCATCAAAAGTGGGAATATTCCAGAAGCTGCACCTTCTGATGCTCATAAAATGCCTTACAGTGGGAAGAAGGAGTCCAATGCGGCGTACAGTCAAAAGAGTCGTCGTGACCAACATGTAGGGGCAGTCATGATCTCTGGTTCTGCGTCACGCCGACAACTGCAAAAGGGAAATCAGCGAAGGCCGGACGAGCCTAAAAGACAGTTCACCAACATCAACATGCCATTGTCGCAAGCATTACAGCACATGTTGAAGATGAATCTGATTGCGGTGATAAACCCTCCTGCAAATCCTAAGACTTCTTCTCCAAACTACAACCCAGATGCGAGGTGTGCTTATCATTTTGGTAGCCCGGGGCACGATACTGATGATTGTTGGGCGCTGAAATACAAGATCCAGAATATGATTGACGCTAAGGAGATCGAATTCGAGCCTTCTGAGACTCCTAATGTGATCACTGCTCCCTTTCCAAAACATGGCTAGGATTGAGAGATTTTTGTTCATTTGAATTCTGATATTGTATTTTTCTTTGCTTAGTCAAACAATTATCATGTCAAACTCTCTTATTTCATTAATGCATTACACGTGTCTGTTTTGAAGTAATTATTTTCACTATGCTTAAAATTGCTTTCATTTTGTGATGTTCAACTCTCGATTAGAAAATTCTAAGCCTTTTGAGGGAGGATGACATAAACGATACCACGATCTTTACAATATGCTTTTGAACAGACCCCGCTGATGAAGTACAGGCATTGTTTCAAATCCTAAACAGTGGAGTTATAAGGAAGATAATCCCTCATCAACCCCTTCGAGCCAAAGAAGTTGGAGTTTTTCTTTTCACAAAATTAAAACCCTTAATTATAACCTGGGGCAGGGTAGTTCTCTCAGTTGATCCAGGTTCACAATAAACGGCATCAAAGGAGTCCTTCCAAAACAAAAGATAGCGATGGTTCCGAATAATCATAAAGACAGGCAGTCATTATCTCTCAGAAACAAAAGCCCAATAAGTCAAAACCTATGAAGGAGACTTACAAAAACTGGGGCATCCCGCTGACTGTAATCATAAAAGAAACAGTTCAGGCAAAAAACAGGGATAATAAAATCGAAAAGAAAGAGGTTCTACAAACCCTCAACGAAAATGAAATGACTTCCTATTCAAAATAAACTATCAGTATCCGAACCATCACTAGAATATCAGAGCAAAGATTCAAACAGGATCTAATGCACGATTAGCTGAGTTTAGGATCGAAGAACATCACGAAGAACGGGTGGGTACAAATAAAATTTGAGCATCTATCCTTTGTTTCTTAAACCGTGAGCCAGGCCACGTTATAACCCTTAAAAGTCCTAGCTGAAGCATGGGTTAGTTCGAAAGCATACTGTTACAAAAGGTATCCTGACTCCTGTAAGGCTTGTTATAAAATCCTGAGTTGACATCACATTTTACAAAAATTCACTTGTTTTATTGAAAACTGCATTTTCAAAAAAACTTCAAAACAGACATAAGCTTTGCATTCTTAAAATAACATTGTTTGCATATGACTATTTGTTCGAACAGCAGAGAAATTCGCACGATGAATATCTAGTGAACAAAAATCTTCTCAAGGGTCATCTCAAGCGGAAGAAACACTTCCAACCAAGGGGCATACATGATCATTTTCCATCATCTGGGGCAGTCAAGTCAAGATTCAAAGAATCTCTCAAAATGCCAAATAGCCAGGGGCAAATCTCCGCCTGAGTCACTTAGGGCATTGGACATGAATTCCAGCGACGAATCTTGCATGATCAAACGAAGATCTTCTTGTAGTATGGCAACACAACACTACTGACAGTGACAACTCCCTGCGCTCTGAGAGCGTGGACATAGTCGGAAAAAAACACTGCGCATGAACAAAGACCCGCTAGGTTGACTGGCCTAGGCAAAAACAAGGGCTTCCCGGCGAACCAAAAGGGTTCGGGCAAAAATAAGGGATGAAAATGAAAAAATCTGTACACCCGGCAAGTCGAAAACCTGAAAAGGCGGCTTGGGAAAAAAAGGGTATCCCGATGGACTGAAAACCCGAAAGGGCGGTCCAGGCAAAAATTAGGGATCAAAGCGTACGACTATGTCCCGTCATCTCGTCACTTGCCTACCAGAAGAAGATTCGTCAATCGGCGGGTATCAAGCACCTCATAGGCCTTCTTCTCCCACAGAAACTGGGGCAATAAGAATTGTTCGAACTGTACAAGCTGTTCTACCCTCCAGGTACCAAGGTAGTTCAGCTGAAGAATATGACCAAGATACCTTCACTCCCCGAGAGTAAGACAAGAGTCAGCAATACTCCCCAAGCAGAGTTGGCCTCTCAGCCCCAAAAAGGCACAATATCCCCAGCAAGTCATCAATACTCTCTCCCAAGCAGAGTTGGTCTATCATCAGTCCAAAAGTTTCCCCAGGAGAGTGGAACCGTCTCCCCAGTAGATTCTGGAAGCTTGTCCTCTGCAGAGTATGAATATCTCTCCCCAGCCATATTCAAAGGCTATCCCCCACCAGAGTCTAACTGGGTTATCCTCAGCAAATTGCAACGGAAAGATCGTCCTCAGCGAAGTTCTTCCTATCCCCGGCGGAGTTCATCAAATCTCCAACAGAGCTTATCAACGGAATTCCCAGCGGAGTTATCGTTAAATTCTCAGCAAAGTATCTCTTCCCCACAGAGTAATTCCCCGCAGAGTAATATCTTCGCCAAGTTTATTCCCCAACAGAGTCATCTTCTCCTACCGGTTTATTCTTGCAATCATCTTTGTTCATCATCCCCAACGGAAACGGAGAACTCTACTCTTCAACATCAGCCCAGGATTCAACTTCCCGGCATGCGTCAAGGATTTATTTTCCTAGACGAAAATACATTCATAAACATATCACATTTCATATCTCCTGCTTACATACATGATAAAGTGCATACGACACAATCTCATTTATTCTTGAGAACATCATGACAGCATGCAGTTCATACATCATGACATTGCATACAACTAAGGTTTTGCTTTTCAGGAAAAAGTCAATCAAAAGATGATTACCATCTACCTTTGCAGTTCCAGATCAACACCTGTAACAAGCCAGGAAAATTCTGTGGACGACTGATCATGGGTTAATACCTGAAACCAGACAGGACAATTATCTACTTGACAATCATGAAGCAACCCTACACCGGTTCCTTCTCTTTCAGATGAAGTTTTACACGGACTCATCATCAGGAAACCCTACACCGGTTCCTTCTTTCCAGATGCAGTTTTACACGGACTCATCATGAAGCAACCCTACACCGGTTCCCTCTCTCTCTCCAAGATGCAGTTTTACACGGACTCATCATGAAGCAACCCTACACCGGTTCCTTCTCTCTCCAAGATGCAGTTTTACACGGGCTCATCAACAGGAAACCCTACACCGGTTCCTTCTCTCTCCAAGATGCAGTTTTACACGGGCTCATCAACAGGAAACCCTACACCGGTTCCTTCCTTTCATACGAAGTTTTACACGGACTCGTCCTCGGGCAACCCTACATCGGTTCCTCCTCAGTTCCAAGACGAAGTTTTACACGAGCTCATCGTCAAGATAACCTTACCCCAGTTCATCCAGAAGTCTCACACGAACTTATCTCACAGTAACCTTACCCCGGTTCCTCCTAAAGTTTTACACGAACTTATCATAAAGTAACCTTACCCCGGTTCAGCCTGAAGTTTTACACGAACTTATCATAAAGTAAACTTACCCCGGTTCAGCCTGAAGTTTTACACGAACTTATCTCAAAGTAACCTTACCCCGGTTCCTCCAAAAGTTTTACACGAACTTATCCCGAAGTAACCTTACCTCGGTTCCTCCAGAAGTTTTACACAAACTCATCCCGAAGTAACCTTACAACGGTCCCTTCTCAACTCCAGACGTAGTTTCACACAGACTCGTCACCAAGAAACCCTACACAGGTTCTCTCTTTCCAAAGATGAAGTTTTACACAGACTCATCATCAGTCAACCCTACACGGGTTTCCTTCCTTCCAGATGCAGTCTTACACGGACTCGTCATCAAGAAACCCTACACAGGTTCTCTCTTTCCAAAGATGCAGTTTCACACGGACTCGTCATCAAGAAACCCTATATAGGTTCTCTCTTTCCAAAGATGAAGTTTTACACGGACTCGTCACCAAGAAGCCCCACACAGGTTCTCTCTTTCCGGATGCAGTTTTACACGGACTCGTCATCAGTAAACCCTACACAGGTTTCCTTCTCAACTCCAGACATAGTTTTACACTGACTCGTCATCAAGAAACTCTACATAGGTTTCCTTCTCAACTCCCGATGCAGTTTCACACGGACTCATCATCAGTCAACCATACACAAGTTTCCTTCCTCCAAGATGCAGTTTCACACGGGCTCATCATCAGTCAACCCTACACAGGTTTCCTTCTTTCCAAGATGCAGTTTTACACGAGCTCATCATCAGGCAACCCTACACAGGTTCCCTCGTTCAACTTACAAGACCACTATCCATTACATTTCCAGATGGCATCTATAAGGCCATCCTCCTATCCATCATATCTCCAAATGGCATCTGTAAGCCCATTCCCGATATCACATTGCTGATACTCCACTACGCGAGTGCAAATTTCTGGGCACTTTAGTGTTCAATCATCTTCCACCTTCGGATCACGAAAGGCATGCGAGCCAATCTACATCCTCAGGTTTAAGAAGATTGAACAGGGGCAACTGTTGTACCCCAGAATTTGCCCTCCCATATTCTTCAAGATTTATCAAGAATCATCTTCAAATGGTTCAAGATTTTTCAAGGGTTGCACAAGTCCAAATGCCTCCTAAGCCAGTCAAAATTAGGGTTTTGATTCTTCCAAGAAATTTGAGGTTTTCAATGGCTCAATAAGGTCTCATATGCCTATATACATTGTCAAGCATCTACATGTCAAGTCTCAAGACTCACAGTGCCAAATTGCACAGTCAAAAGCCCTATTTGCTTCACAATCAACTGCAGGGGCAAAATGGTCATTTTACAGTCAAAAGTCAAAATTTTTGGTCAACATCTTATTTTGAGTCCACAATCATCATTTGATCAAGTCTTGATCATGATTCCACAAGAATGGCTCAAAAATCATCAAGATGCAAAAGTTATTATTTTTGGACAGCAGAAAAGCCAATTGTATCTTGACCAGGGCATAACTTTTTCATGGTTCATCATAAAAATCCCATCCAATGCTCATCTTGAAGGTAATAACATTTCCTACAACTCATCTACACATTCCAAGTCCAATAAATGCTCTCACAAAAAGTTATCAATTTCTACATTATAGGTCAATTTCAAAAGTCAACAAAAATGCACTTTAAGTCAAAGACCATAACTTGAGATTGGAAAATCCAAATGACATGGGACCAAAGGCATTAGTTAGAGGACTTCAAGAACTTTCCAAAATGTCCAAGAACATGTTCATATGATCAAAATTGAGCAAGATATGCATTGGAGAAGTTGGGAAAGTTTTGTGAATTTGCAAAGTCAACTTTGCTCAAAACACTTTGTTTTTGCTAATGGGCCTCAAATTTCTTCTTGAAACTTTATCCAAGGCCTATGCACGACCCATCAAGCTTAAATTGATTTATTTTCTTATTTTTTATTAATTAATTGGATTTTTAATCAATTTTAATTCATTTAATTAATTTAAATTGTAGGAAATACCAAGATATGGTTTTTCAATCTTTTCATGAAGCAAATATGACCTAAAGGAGCTGGCAAACTCATGTGCACATCAAGGGGACAAGAATCTCCAAGTTTGGCAAGATTTTCCAATCAAAAAGATTGAAAATTATTTGATTTTCAATCAAATATTGAAACCATAATTCCATGGATCTTTGCCCAAGGATTTAACCTAATTCAGCTCTACTATAAGTACACAACCTAAACCTAATGCATTGGACGTGATTTTGCTGCAGAAGAAGCCATAGCAACATTGAAAAAAACCAAGAAAAAGTGAAAACTGTTTTCCATAATTTAGCACGATTCAAAGCTTTTTCTTGTTTCTAATACATTGCAGGAACTCTCAGAGACACATTGCAATCAAAACCAAGTGCTAAAGCTCAAGAAATACGCAAGAACGGGCCCACAGTTTGCTTCTCATGTCCATAATCGAAACTCATATTTTATGCATAATTAACATGTTTTAATCATTGTTTTACATTGCTTGAATCTATACAAAGCTTTTGGCATAGGTTAATTGGATTAAAACACCCAGAATCGAAAGTTGCCATTGAAGGAATCTAGGGTTTCCAAGCTTCCAAATTGGGGCTTTATTATCCAGGCAAAATTGAGACCTCTAATGCCTATGGTTGAATTCAGGAGATTCAGACGAATCTAACAGGACTATCGCGAAATATTTATATAGCCTAGGGAGCTAATCGCTATTATTCCTCGTTCCATATTGTGGGGGTTAAAAACCCCCGCTATCTATTTGTTATTTACAGGCTTCAACGAAGGAGATGAAGACGTGTAAGCATGCCATTGGAGCGTCCAAATAAAACGCGCGCTTGTTTGTATTTCCAGCGTAATTGTTATTTTCTATATATTATATTTGTTCCTCATTATACTAACAAATGCAAGCGAATGGTGTAGTGGCTGGTGAGGTGGCTGGTAATCATTGGGACCTGGGTTCGATTCCCAGGTCCACCCAAACTCTTATATTATTTTGTTTCATGTGATCATATGCAGGCTTCCAAAGGATGAACATCATGTCCTTCACGCCTCAGCATGCCAAGTGGCCACAAGCTCAAATCCAATGGCCAGGAGATGAAGAACACCATACTCCCAGTCAAAGCATGCGCTGGACAATCAAAAAAGGTCAATGGACTGGCCAACAAATGGGCCTAGAAATTGCTTCAACACCTCCAAGCTGGCCCAGTACCCCTGGTTTCCTTATTCTTTTTTCTTTTTCTATTTTAATTTCTATTCAATTATTTTATTAATTATAACTATTATTATTACTATTTAATTAACTCACAAATTGTTATTTTCATAATGAAATCAGAAATATAATTATTATTATTATTATTAATTTCACCTTAATTTAATTATTATTATTATTATTAATTTCACCTTAATTTAATTATTTTGTAAATAAATACTAACAAATTAATTTAGTTAATTAGGTTAACTTTGACTATTTTTTACAATAAATAAAATCCATGTAGAATTAGGTTTTGACAACTTTTAACCATATTTTCCATTTTATTTTATTTTCATTAAAACATTAAAAAAACATTAAAAAATACTCTTTTTCTTGTAATTATTTAATTAATTAGTAAATTAGGTTTAATATTAATTAATTGCAAAAAGGACCACAATTCCATTCTTTTCTCAAAAGGGGTCAAAACCCTAAGACTTTTCCCGATTCAATTTTATTTCGCGCATGTTTATTCTTGATTCCTATTTTGATCATATTTATGTATCTGCTCTGAGAATGTAACAGATAATTAGGGCTTTTATCGCTTTCTTTAATTTCTCGCATTTACTTTCCAAAGGGTTATGTTTTTGGCGATGTAAATACCCGATGCCTTGTAATAGCGTAGATTTACTTTCCGCAATTTATTCTCCGCACAACTATTAACTGTTAATTATGCATGACAAGACTTGCCTGAAAATTAAAATCAACTCGTAGCTCACAATGATATATGTGCAAAGATAATATAAACTGAACCCTGACACACATGCACATGCCACTCCTAGGGTACGCCTCACTTGGTTGCCTCGAGGTGGTCATTAAGTATAGGGTGTTTTAGAGGTCACCCTCCTGTCTAAAGATCCAGTTGCCTTGAAACGGTTGCCTCGGATAAAAAAAAGGGATCTAGGACATTATGGTTACCGCTAAGGCGTCCTACTATTGCTTTGGTGACCACACATGTCCCTATAATCGAATTGACCCGAATAACTCCAATGATGGTGCTACCTACTTCTCAATAGTGGGATAGTACTGTCTAAGGGACATTTACACAACTTAATTCCTTAGAGTAGGTAGATTTCTCCTGGGTACTTGCTCTTTCAAAAAAAAACAAAAAAAAAACAACTTTTCGCACCTACACTTTCAAAAAGTTTTCAAACAAACACTTCATACACTCTTGAGGACTGATACAAGAGTTACCTAGAAGTTTTCAAACTAAACTTTTTCAAAACCCACATACACAAGAAAAGCAAACATTTTTGAAAACATAGTGAGCAAGTACCTAAGAGCCCGTGGATAACCACGGATAGAAAGGGTGCTAACACCTTCCCTTTCTATAATCTACCTCCCGAACCGAGAAACATCTCGAAAAGGAATTTTGCTGTGCTTTTGTCCTTTCCTTGTTGGAGAACATAAAAGACGGTGGCGACTCTTGCTTACCGCGACATTTCGTGAACCAGCATTTCAAAAACAGTCAGTTCTATTTCCACCGATCACAGCAACTATCAAACATTAGTCATGATAGACAGAAGGAAACAGGCACATGCACAATTTGGTCAAAGGAATTAGAGGAATATTGCTCCTTTCTGTCACCATGTTGAGTTGTCAATTGAATATCAATCAAGGATCATGGGAGCTTGATAAGAAAACAATCAAAGACCACGTAGGTCAGTAGCAAACATAATTCAATCATGTACAATTAATTCAACCACAACTCACAAGCACAATAGAAGATGGAGCCCACATAATGCATCAAAAAGGTTTAAACATTAAAACATGGGGCAATAAGTGAATGAATTGAGTTTATTTTGAATAAACATATTCAACATGATCATTAGGTTCCAAATTATAGGCCTCACTAAAGTTCATTGGCCATCAAACAATATGCAACAAGATATGCAACATCAATTGGGTACCTTCACTTCAAAAATACATCAAAAATAGAAACATGGATCAATAAATCAAACCAAAAACTTATTAGAATCTTTGAAGTGTGTAGAAGTCATAAAGCAAGCCTTAAGTTCATGAATGATTGAGGAGGGGATCAAATGAGGCCCAAAGTTCAAGACTAGTTGACAAAACTACCAAACTAGACAAGTTTTTCAAAATAATTTGTGGAAAAATGTCAAACCAAGTCAAATAATTCAAGAAAAATGGTTTTCAGATCCTCAACATATTCATGGACCCTAATCAAGATTTGAATTCTATTGAAAATCCAAGGCATAATGGTTTTGAAAAAGAAACTTGCACAATAAGCAACAAACCCCTAATTTTTGGCTTTTAATCTTAAATATTGATTAAGTAAGATCAAAATTCAAACAATCCAAACCAAGATCATACAAATCACAAAGAAACCCTAAATATCAGAATACATTTTTTTTCACATTTTTTTGAATTAAAGAAAAGTCAAAAATAAAATTAAATCCAAACAATTAATCAATTAATCCAATAATCACATCTCAAAATAAAATTCTAAACAAAAGTCTAAAAAATGTCCAACCAAAATTATATTCAAATATCAGAACTAAAAACACAACTCTCTGATTTTTTTTGGAATTTTTGAATTAAAGGAAATATTAAAATAAAAACTAAACAAACAATTAACAATTAAACCATTTTTTAAGGGAAAAAATGCAAACCCTAGCCAAAAGTCACAAAAAAGGTCAAAATAAAAATATATTTAGATTTTATGATTAAAAACAAGCTTGCATGATTTTTTTTAAGGATTTTTGAATTAATAGAAGTATTAAAATAAAAATTATAAAGCAAAAATTCAAAATAAACTTCTCAAATTAAATTCATAATCAAAAAGAGAAAAAATGCAAAAAAAAATTCAGAATCAAATTCTACATGATTTCATGAGTCAAAAATATTTTTTGTGGAATTTTTCAAATCAAAGAAATATTAAAATAAAAATAAACACTAATCAAACAATTAATTAAACTCATTAATTTTTAAAGCAATCAAAACATTTTCAAAAATTATCAAAAAAAATGCACAAGCTCGAGAATATTACTTTGAATTTGTGATAATTTTTTCAGAATTTTTCAACCATTTTTGAGCAAGAAATAAAATCATGAAAATCAATTTATGAAATAAAATTCAAATGAATTAAAGAAACAAGCCAGCCAACCAGAGGAGGCCACGCAATCATCTTCAACCTCTGGCTAGGGAAAAAACACGCGCGTGATCAGGTTCATCATCTCATGTTCCAGTCAACATAACATGCTCAATTCTACACCATTTTTCATAAAATTTCTTGCAAATTAAAGCCAACATTTCATACTTCAACATGCAATTCGAATCGTATCAAATAATTAACCATGGATGAAGAACAGATCGTGAGAAAATGCCAAAAACTCACTGAACAGAAAAATTTCAAATGCATGATTCATACACATCTCATCAAATTAAAAGCTCTGAAGCTACAAAAATACTTAATGAACTTCAAACAACATGATTATGAACTCAAATCACACAATGCAAAACTAGAAATCAAGATCCAAAGTTAAGAATTCAAACCTTTGAGGCAAAAACGAATCTACTGTCTCCTTCACTCCAGTTGCAAACCAAACCTCGATCTACAATCCTTATCACTTGGAGAAGAGAATGCAAGAAGAAGCAACCAAAATGCGCAAGGGAATTGAGAGAATCGAAGAAAATTACAGAATAAGCAGTTATGGAGTTTTTTGAATTCAGAGATGAAATGAAGCACACACCTTGCTCAATGAGGCTTGCTTCTCAATATATAGAGCATGAAGAGGAGGGTAGGATAGGTTTTTCACACTGAAAACTCTTAGAAAGAATGAAATCTTCTTTTTGCCAAAATCAAGTATGCACATGCAGCCCTCAAATCCCTCGTGCGTTGGCTTGAATTTTACGTGAATTTCAATCCATTTTATCTCAGGAAGAGATTAGCAAAATAATTAAGGCTTAAATCCTTGTATTAAGCAAGTGTTGGTAATTAGGCATTTTCATGCCACTTTTTGCAAAATCACGAGTTGCCCTTGCATTTGCCCATGTGCAGCTCAAACTTTGGCATGATGGGCCTTGGTACATTGTATATTAGTCATGCGCCAAGTTTGAAGTGAAACAAATGGCCACAAATCAAGTTATCAAGAATTTACAAATTGCATGGTATGCATGAATTCAATGAAATGCCTCCAAATTCCAAGGTCCACAACTTGCTCATACTTTTGAATTTTGACACAAATGAGTACAATTTGGAAAGTTATTGAAAAGATCTACAATCCCTTAGTTTTGAGTTTTTTTCAATTGAATCCATTAAGTTTCTCAAAATTGAGCTTGAAATTCACTAATTTTGGAAAATGACCTATAATTTTGTGACTTCCAAAGACCATAATTCTTAATTCCTTGCCAATTTGGACATGATACCAAAAGGAGATGAAAGACCATCCTCTTATATTTCCAAGCATGTTTCATTTGCATTTTTTTGATCAAAGGTGAATAAAATGTGAATTTTTGAAATTAAGTCCTTATTTTCCAAAATTAGAAACTTTTAGGGTTTTTTCATGAACAAGTTTCAACCCAAACCTCAATCTCTTTGGTCCAATGATCAAAATGGACTTGAAATATGAAAAGTACATCCTTTAATTGATGGTTGGAAAAAAGTTCACTTAGTCAACCTTGACTTTGACTGATTTTGACCAAAATGACCATTTTGCCCCTCTGAATCAATTGATCCACTTCCTTTCAAAATTGATGATCAAAACTTATAGCATATGATCTTTCAAACATATAGAAGCCATGTAAAAAGTTTCACTTCAAAATTATCAAGAAATCTTGATGAAATCCCAAACCCTAGTTTTGGTCAACACCTTAGGAGACTGATGAATCACCTCCAAAACTTCAAATCCTCTGGGCATCTTGACCAATTTCTTGTACAAAGACTTTTCAAATACCAATGAGATGTTGTAGCTTCCAAATCAAGACTTGTAGATTGATCAATAGCCTTGATCAAGCAAAACCCTAATTTGACTGGTGAATCAAAGGAGTGATTCCTTCTTATAATCAAACACAAACTTCAATCCTCTGATGATTCAAAGAGATGGATAAAACATCTTGAGATGTGCAATAACTTTTAAGCTTGAAAGATCCAGAAGTTTAGATGATAAAGATTCTACTTGAGCAACTTGCCAATGCAATCAACCTTCAAAGCTTGAGGAAGACTTGATAACCAAAGTACTTTGATCCCATCATAATGTATGAATGCAATGCAATATGATATTCAAGATGAAACATAAGCCTAAATCAAGAGGGTAAATTTTGGGGTGCAACAGCTGCCCCTATTCAAATATCTTCAACATGATAAGTGAGAAAAGTGACAACTTTCGAGCGTTCAGAGTTGAAGATGATTGAATACAAAAGAACCCAAAAATTTACACTCTTGAAGAAGAAAGAAAAAGAAGCAGAAAACCCCCAAGAAATGCGTCAGAACGAAGTTGTAACGCAGGTTGAAACAGAACAAAAACAAAGAAGAGTAGACGCAACTGAACTTCCGGACAAATGTGCCAGGGCAAAACTGGGCTTCAAAAAGGGTGAGATAAAACTCAAACCACAGAGTATAGGAGAAACTAAGCTCTAGAAAAGAGAACGTATGCGGGTGAGGAGACGAAACTCTGAGCTCGACCCAAAGCAAAGTGACTAGAGTGCGTGATTCTAGGAGCACTTGGTAATCTCAACTAAGATAGACAGTATGAAGAAACTGAAAGAATCCCAGAAAAGAGGAACAAAAGCGAGACGAAACCCGACTCAAAAACTAGCTAGACAAAACCAAACTAGATGAGTACCAGGACGAAACTGGATTTTATGCACGGGTAACAAGGCAAAACTCAACCCATAGCAAAGTGATGAGAGTGCATGTTTATCAGAGCACCTGCTGGTCTCAGATCAATGGATAAACAATGACGAAAACTGATAGAAGAATCCAAGGAACAAAAGAGACTGATTTCAAACCAGGGACGCAGTACAAAACAGTGCACTCGGTAAACGAACACCGTCAAAGGATCTAAGGTACGAAAGCAAAAATGAACGAGACGAAACTCGACTCAACAACTAGTTAGGTGAAACTAAAATAGATGAGTACCAGGACGAAACTGGATTTCATGCACAGGCGACGAGGCGAAACTCGACCCAAAGCGAGAGTGATGAGAGCGCATGTTTCTCAGAGCACCTGCTGGTCTCAGATCAATGGATAGACAGTGACGAAAACTGATAGAAGAATCCAAGGAACAAAAGAGACCGATTTCAAACCAGGGACGCAGTACGAACACTGCACTCGGTAAACGAACACCGTCAAAGGGTCCAAGGTATGAAAGCAAAGACGAGACGGAACTCAACTCAATAACTAGTTATGCGAAACTAAACTAGATGAGAACCAGGACGAAACTGGATTTCATGCGCAAGGTGAGGAGATGAAACTCTGAGCTCAACCCAAAGCAAGGAGATTAGGGTGTACACCTAAAAACCTGCTGAAAGCGAACATCAGGACGAAACTGGTATTCGAAAGGTGCATCAATAAACATTGGAATGAACCGGAGAGGGTAGTGAAGACTAAACCCGAGAAGATCGCGTCAGGGAGAAACTGAACTACGGTCAAGAGTAGACACTCAAACAAACAAATGATTAACGTCAAAAGGATATTGGTATGGGGATGAAACCGAGATAATGAGGACAAAGACCTCGCTGGGGATTTAATCCGAATTATTAGCAAATTCACTTGGGACAACAAAAACAATAATGGCTTATGTTCCGATGCATGTTTGAGTTCTTTTTATATAGCGCAATGCTCCATATAATGGAAATTCTACGCGTTTTGGTAGATGCAATGTGATGATGCATGTTTGAAAGTTTCACTGGGGAGTGGCCAACTGAGAAGCCAATAACCAAGAAGTCAGGATCTGACAAGACTTGCAAAAATAAATTGCAAAATCCAAAGGAGAGGAGAAAATACGGGGAACCGCTGGAGAGGGAACCTCAAAGAGATGAAGCTTCGCAGGGAATAACATCCAAGCAACCAGTAGAAACGGGCCACAACATTGAGAGGAGATGCAAAAATAAATTACAAACTCCTAGAGAAGATCAGATCGACATTGTAGCTTCTGGATAAGATTAGACATTTGAGGGGAAAAAATCAGGGCAAGACTGCAAACTCTGGAAAAGATAGCACGCGACCGTGTTGAGGATGATACGAAGACAACAAACCCGACGTGAGGGAGGAAAACCTTTGCTAGGGGGATAAGGCTCTACTGAGGAGACGAGACTTCACCGGGGAGACAGAACTCTGTTGAAGATTCTGGTTAGAGGGAGATTTTGGAATGCAACCATTGGATGGATCATGTAGATAATCACACAGTATTGACCTTACTGGGGATAAGGAAAGGTCTTAACATAAGGATGCCTCAGTCAGCAGATCGGCTGGGAAATGAGAGGTCATGGCGAGGGCTCTCTGTTAGAGAGTTTAAAATTCTTCAAAATGTGAGTTCCTATTTAAACAACTCCACTGGGGATGGGTGACATATCCAAACTTGAGGTCTCAGAATGAAGCCTTTAAAAGAAGATTCCTGGGGCAACAAAACTTCGTTATGGAAACGAAACTTCACTGGGGATAGGTAAAGTCCTATTCAAACATGGGCTCTGTCTAATAGAAGAAAGCCAAATATTCTCTTCCTGACCATCATTAAGCTCTTTACAGGTGTTCAACGTGTAAACTCTTTTTTGATGTCAAACAAATGTTTTGCATGCATGAAGATGTTTATTTTGGGAATGAAAGACCTAATGCAATGATTATTTAAGCCTTGAATTTGAAAACCTTAACAAAGTGTCGCATCTCTGTTGTGAATGAATCACTGGCTAGAGTGCAAAAATTTCAAAACTTTTCTTCCCCTTTTTTTTTTAAAAAGAAAACAAGTCAAGATGCAGGTGATAAGATACCAACATGGATATGCAACACATATTTGGGAGTTTTAAGCAAAGTTATCCTGTTGTAGTATGCTTTCGAGTTAAACCCTTGTTTCAGTTGGGACTTTTAAAGGTTGTAACGTGGCCCGATTCGAGGTTTTTCTTTTAGAAAAAAGTTTTTCAAGGCTCAAGTTATTTGGTTCCCACCCCTTTCATGATATTCCCCTGTCCTAAGTTCAGGTGACTTATCACAAACATTCATCTTTCAAAAGGATTTATAATGGTTGAGTGATCACGACAAATTCTCCAACATGATTTTCACTTAACTTTTGCTGCTTTTGTTTTTGATATTATTGTTCCTCTTCTTTTGATGAAAATTTTATTGAATAATCTTTTTTTTCCCGGCCTTTTAGGCTCTCTTTTCCCTAACTTTTGCCTGAACAAAATCTTTTGAATTTCAATTTTGGAAGTCCAGCGGGATGCCCTAACTTTTGCCTAAGCGACTTGTTTTCAAGTTTCAACTTAGCAGGGCTTTTTGTTTCTCTCATTCATACTTTGAACAAGTCAATGTGACTTTAGGTCTTTGAACTTTTTCTTTCTTTTTTTGAAGAAAACAAATGCCTCATTCCTTAGTAAGCGAGGGATATCCATTTAATGTATCGATTCGATCTCAACCTCGGGACTTTGTGAGGAAATGAACATCGTGGTTTAGACATTTTTCTTGATCTCATGATGCGAGAGATAAAATATGGTGATCCTCAGATGGGACATTCCTTCTGAAATTTGAATGCTTTGTCAAATTAACTAAACATCTACCTTTCCCCTGGTTAAAAATAAGGTTTTTTCTTTGAATGGAAAAGAAACTCCTACTTCGAAGGCTCAGAGGGGGTTAACGAGGGTCAAACTCCCTTATGTCTCTGGTGTTTGGGGATTGAAACAATGCTTATACTGAAGAAGTGAAAAACACAAGAAGGGGGGTTGAATTGTAAAACTTGAAATCAAATGCAGACAACACGTTATTTTTATCCTGGTTCGTTTGATCTCAAACTACTCCAGTCCACCCGTCAAGGTGATTTCGCCTCTCTCCAACGAGGTCTTAATCCACTATATTCAACTGAATATTACAACTGCTTTAACAACTGCTAAAGCCTTCTTGAGTCTAAACCACAGACCGGTTTCTCAAGGAAATTCTTTCTTACAGATAAATGAATACTATGTGTGTTGAATGTTTTCTACAAAAACTTTATATCACTACTGTGATAATACACAAATTAAGCTTAAGTGAAACTAGGATGCTATAACTGTAGAGTAAGCAATTTGAGAGATATAGCAAGCTGTATGAGTGAGGATGAAGATGATTTGCTTTATGCGTGTAAAGAGTTGTAGAGCATTAGCCAATTCATTTCTCACTGACTTGTTTATATAGCCTTGGAAAAGATACCTTGTAGTCAATTATTGCATTTCAATGCCCATTACGTTCTTTCCATATTGAGAAGATCTTTGTCTTGGAATACAGTCGTTGGTAATAAAGTGTCTTGAATGCACAGTACCATTGTCAATTAAGCGTGTTGATTGGCTTTGGCTTATTCTGACGCTTCTAGGTGCTGATGATATTGTTTTGGTCTTGATCAGAGTTTAGAGTATGTTATGCGCAGATCTGTTCATCAAGCTTCAGCGTAAGCACGTGCTTTGATCTTCTGATGCTGGCATATGATATTTCATCTTCTGATGCTGGCATATGATATTTCATCTTCTGATGCTGATATCCATCAGAGTTTCTGTAAATGCACAATATAATTTTTAGGTAGCATATATGTCTCATATGAATTATACAATTTATTTAATCTAGCATTTTGTTATCATCAAAACTTTAACTTACGGTAGTAGATTCAAACTTTGTTCTAACAATCTCCCCCTTTTTGATGATGACAAAAACCGGATATTTTCAATTGAAATTTAAAGAAAAAATATATCATAGATAACCAAATAATAAATTTGTATCAGCGATAAACAGAAAGGTATTAAAGATAAGAAGATAGGGAATAGAAAGGTATCTGAGTTATGATCAGAAAAACTCCCCCTGAGTTTATTACTTCCCTTTTAATTCCATGAGTCCTTTAGTATCAGATCTTTATTGAACTTTCTTTGAGCATCAGATCTTTCCTTTACTAGAGCAGAGCTTCAGTGTGTTAGAGTTCATCAGATTCTTGTACCTGTAAGCTTATGCAGAACAAAGAAACATTCAAGTATATCAGAGTGTTAGAATGTTTGAGACTTTTGTCTCAGTAATCCGTTATTGAAAAATATCATTCTTTCTCCCCCTTTTTGTCAGCAATCAAAAAGTGCAAATAATTGAAGTTAAAAACAATCAGTGCAGAAAAACGATTGTATTCAGTTCAGAGCTCAGAAAATATTACAGATAACATGTAAAGAAAACAATGAAAACATCAAGAATCAAAATCTAAGAATGAATGATGTTTAAGGCGTTTAAATAGGTTTCAAAAAATGTTTTGAAAACATAAACATTTTAAGAGAGAGAATTAAATCATGATTACTCGCATTTAATGTTGGCTGATTTTGGGGGATTTAGAAAGATATTTGGAACGGTTACCCATGACATGTGTCTCAATGCATCCAATCAGCGCTTTGCCTTCTCAGAAGCGTGCACGCGTGTTCTGCCTCAGGAATTAGATGATGACTGGATGACACTTGTTTGATTTAGTGAACAACACATCTATCCTTGAAATGAAACGCTCAGATCTTTATGGATAGAATCTAATACAATCTGCATGTCTAAATTTCTAAGAGAAGATTGATCATAAGTTCACAGTAAAATAAAACAAATTATGAAGGTTAATATATAAAATTAAAACATTTTCACTCTGGGCAGAGCTTCATGCTGAGATGATTCAGAATGAAGTTGAACCTATCTTCAGAAAGTGGTTTTGTGAAAATATCAGCCCATTGATGGTCTGTATCAATAAATTTTAAGTTTAAAATGCCTTTCTGAATATAGTCCCTAATGAAATGATGTTTTATTTCTATATGCTTAGCCCTAGAATGCAAAATTGGATTTTTACTTAAGCAAATGGCAGAAGTGTTGTCACAGAGTATAGGAATGTTACTCTCAAATATCTGGAAGTCTTCAAGCTGACTTTTCATCCAGAGCATTTGTGTGTTGCATCCTGCTGCTGCTATGTATTCAGCTTCTGTTGTTGATAGCGCAATTATGGATTGCCTTTTGCTGGACCAAGAGATCAGATTTTCTCCCAAAAACTGGCAGCTTCCAGAAGTACTTTTACGCTCTACTCTGTCTCCAGCAAAGTCAGCATCACAGTAACCTACTAAGCTGTAATCACTAGATTTTCTATAAAATAAACCCAGATTAGTAGTACCTTTCAGATACTTGAAAATTCGCTTAACAACTGTTAAGTGAGATTCTCTAGGATCTTATTGGAATCTTGCACAAATGCATACACTGAATAAAATATCAGGCCTTGAAGCCGTCAGATAAAGAAGAGAACCAATCATACCTATATAGACCTTCTGTTCTACCTTTTTGCTTACCTCTTCTCTTTCCATAATGCACGTGGGATGCATTGGAATCTTTGATGACTTACTGTGATCAGTGGATCTGGAACTGACTGTTTAACGCTGGTTCGCGAAATGTCGCGGAAGCAAGAGTCGCCACCGTCTTTTATTTTCTCCAACATGGAAAGGACAAAAGCACAGAAAAATTCCTTATTGAGATTAGCTCTCGGTTCGGGAGGTAGATTTATAGAAAGGGAAGGTGTTAGCACCCTTTCTATCCATGGTTATCCATGGGCTCTTAGATACTTGCTCATTTGGGTTTTCAAAAATGTTTGTTTGCTTTTCAAGGTGAGTGGGTTTGAAAGTTCCGTTTAAAATTTCAGTTCGACTCTTGTATCAGTCCTCAAGAGTGTTTGAAAAGTTGTTTTTGAAAGCTTTTTGCAAAGTGTCGGTGTGAAAAGAAGTTTTTGTTTTGTTTTGAATTAGAGCAAGTATCTACGAGTCGTCTACCTACCCTAAGGAATTAGTCTGTGTAAATGTCCTTAAGGTAGTACCATCCCACCATTGAGAGGTAGGTAGCACCACCGTTGGAGGTGTTCGGGTTAATTCGAGGGTTAGGGACAGTGTGGTCACCAGAGCAATAGGAGGATACCTTAGAAGCTACCCCCATGCCATGTTCATGGACATGAGGACTTACTAAAACGTCCTCTACTCGACGACCACGTTTCGAGGGGCAAGGCAACAGTGAGGCGTACCCTAAGAGTGGTGTGTGAATTGTGTGTCATTTTCAGTTATATTTGTCTTGTCATGCATTTAGTGAGCTACGCTTCAATTTTATTTGGGCATACATTCTTTCATGTGATTATTAACAGTTAAAAGGTGCGGGAATTAAAAATGCGTGAAATAAAGGTCCTACGCTATTTACAAGGCGCGGGTCTACATCGCCAAATTAAACAAAGACCCGATTTGAATGAAAGTGCGGAAAATAAATGTCCTATTTATCTATTACAAGGCTTTGGGGCAAATACATTACATTCATAAGAGAAATAAAATAAATGCGCGAAAAGAAATTATAATCGAATGCGAGGGCGTTGGACCCTTTAAAGAAATTAAATTGGAATTAAGAAATTAACTAATAATTAAATAAAGAAAAGAACTTATTTTTTATGTTTTTTGTATTTATTAAATTAAAGAGAATTAAATTGGAATTTAAAAGTTAAATAAAACCCTAGTTCTAATTGTTTTTAATTTATTAAAGAAAAATGTTTAAGTTTGACCTAATTTAACTTAATTATTTAATGACAATTTTATTTACAAAATAATTAAGAACTAATAATAATGAAAAAAGGAAAAAAGAATAAAAGTATTTAAACCCTAATTTCTACACTTTTTAGTTTATTTAAAAAAAATTAGAATTAAACCTAAAATTAAACTAATTAATTATTAGAATTTTATTTACAAAATATTGATGAATTAAAAAATAAATAAACATATTTTTATTTTTTTTAGTTTCTGATTTTTTTGTATTTTTATATGAAAATTAATTATTTGAAGTAAATTAAATAAAATAAAATAAAATAAAAAGATCAAAAGAATTAAAAAAATAGAAAAGAAAAGAAAAGAGATTAAAAGATATGCAAACATTGGGGGGTGTCTGCCCAATTTGGAGGCTTTTTGCAAGCAATCTGGCCCATGAAATGCAAGCCCATGTTGACTTTCCTGACTTGTGTGTGGAGGTGTTGACCGACGTCCATGGTGGACTATCCATCCTGGCCTTTGGATTGGAGTTGTTAGGCGCGTGGCAAGCAGAGATCTGGAGTTGCATGGTGATCCCTTGATGAAGCACTGCATGGAAGTATATTGAACAAAATAATATTGGAGAAGTGAGGGACCTGGGAATCGAACCCAGGTCCCAATGCTTGAAGGACACCTCACTTTCCACCCAGCCAAATGTGTTTGTTTGTTAACTATATGGAACATGAGCATTATAAGAAAAGACAAAAGTTAATGATCTGAACCACAAAATCACGCGCCAATTTTGAATAGTCCAATGATGCCGAGCCACGCATGCTTCTTCTCCGTTTTGTACCTGCAACTAAGATCAAATAGCGGGGGTTTTAAACCCCCACTAACAATGATATTCAAAAATAGCGATTAGCATATGGTTGGAAATAAAAAGGGCGCGAGGTATGAGAATGAATCGTCTGGACCTCCTGGTTTCAATGGTGTAGGTTTCATGGCCTAATTTTGCCTTATGCGTAAAACCCTAATTTTGGAGCTTTGAAACCCTAAGTGTCTCCCATGGTAACTTTGCATACAGACCACGTTAGTTTAATTAAAAGACACTAAAAGCTTCATCATGATTATGTTAGTGTAAAACAATCATTCAAATGCATGGAAAACACATGTAAATTAAGATACGAATGTGAAAAGTTTTATGAACAGGGCAAAGCCATTCTACCAATTCTAAATGTATGGAGCCTTGAAAAGTATTGAGACACGTTCAACAAAGTCCCAGCAAGCCTTTTGAATCGATTGTAGGCTTTGAAAGGAGCTCTATGTATGTCTTCAGTTTTGAGAATTTTGTATGAAAAATGCCAATTTGTTCTTGTGATTCTGGCGCAGCTTTCTTCTTCTTATGATTAGGTTTAGCTTTGTGCATATATGAGGAATGATTTAGGTCAACAATCCAAGCCCAAAGCTTTGTCTTTAATGATTTTCAAGATTTGATTTTCATGAATCTTTTCCAATCTTTTCATCATGAAGAACATGCCAATTTGCATAGAATCTTTCCTTTTTTGATGTGCACGAGATCTTGAGTGAATAATGAGGGCATATGCTGCATAAAAAGATTCAAAAACATTTGTTTAGTATTTTTCTCATATTTAATTTTAATTAAATGAATTAATGGATTTAAAAATTCAATTAATAAATTAAAAATAAGAAAATAACTCCCCTTTGGGTCAATGGGTCGTGCATAGCTTTTGGGTGATGATTCTTGGAAGAAATTGAGGCCCATTAGCAATTTTGAGGCATTTGAAGCAAAGTTGACTTTTCAAAATTCCCAAAAATTTCCCAACTTCCACAAGGCATATCTTACTCAATTTTTAAGCTTTGATCATGTTCTTGGACATTTTGGAAAGGTATTGAAGTCCTCTAACCAATGCCTTTGGTCCCATGTAATTTTGATTTACCAATCTCAAGTTATGGTCTTTGACTTAAAGTTCCTTTTTGTTGACTTTTGAAAATGACCTATAATGTTGAGATTGATAACTTTTTGTGAGAGCATTTCTTGGACTTGAAGTGTGAAGATGAGTTGTAGGAAATGTCATTCTCTTCAAAATGAGCGTTAGATGGAATTTTTCTGATAAACCATGTGGAATTTATGCCCTGGTCAATTTGCAGTTGACTTTTTCAATTGTCCAAAAATAGAAACTTTTGCATCTTGAGACTTTTTGAGCCATGCTTTGAGAATCATGATCAAGAATTTATCAAATGATGTTTGTGGCTTCAAAATAAGATGTTGACAAAAAATTTTGACTTTTGACTGTCAAATGACCATTTTGCCCCTGCAGTTGACTGTTGAGCAATTAGGGTTTTTGACTGTGCAATCTTGTGTTGTGAGTCTTGAAACTTGGCATAAGGATGCTTGACAATGTTTATAGGCATGTGGGACTAGTTTGGACCCTTGGAAACTTCAATTTCTTTGCCAGAACCAAAACCCTAATTTTTGACTATTAGGAGGCCATTGAACTGTGCAACTCTTGGGAGATTTTGAAGCATGCTCTTAGCAAATCTTGGAGAAAATGGGAGGGCAAATTTTGGGGTACAACAGTTGCCCCTGTTCAATCTTCTTAGACCTGAGGATGTAGATTGGATGACGTGCCTTTCGTAATCCGAAGGTGGAAGATGATTGAACACTAGAGTGCCCAGAAATTTGCGCTCACATAGTAGTATGATGGTGGAAATGGGCTTACATATGCCATTTGGAGATAGATGGATAGGAGGATGGGCTTATAGATGCCATCTGGGTGTCGATCGCGTAAGAGATTCCTTAGCGAGAACTTGCGTACCTGGAAAAAAAAGATGATTACCTGACCTGTTACAGGAGTTGGTCTTCAAACTCTTTGTGTAGATGTGCCCTGACTGGTTACAGGAATTGAATCTTTGAGCTCTTTAGACGTACTCTCAACGGGACGGTGAGAGAACCTTGGACGATTATTACCTCAACAGTAACGCTGAGAAAACCTGGGGTGATTACTACCTCAACAGTAACGATGAGAGAACCTTGGGCGATTACTACCTCAACAGTAACGATGAGAGAACCTGGGGCGATTACTACCTCAACAGTAACGATGAGAGAACCTGGGGCGATTACTACCTCAACAGTAACGATGAGAGAACCTTGGGTGATTACTACCTCAACAGTAACAATGAGAGAACCTGGGGCGATTACTACCTCAACAGTAACGATGAGAGAATCTGGGGCGATTACTACCTCAACAGTAACGATGAGAGAACCTTGGGCGATTACTACCTCAACAGTAACGATGAGAGAACCTGGGGCAATTACTACCTCAACAGTAACGATGAGAGAATCTGGGGCGATTACTACCTCAACAGTAACGATGAGAGAACCTGGGGCGATTACTACCTCAACAGTAACGATGAGAGAATCTTGGATGTCTTCTACTGAGTCTTCTTTAGGAAAATCTTTAGGAATCGATTTAACAGGACTAGAGAAGGCCTTTGACTGGATAAGAATCAGAAAAATCTTTGGGTCGATTTAACTGAACCAGGCAAGGTCTTGGAATCTTCAATTGGAATAAGAATCAGGGAGATCTTAGGGTCGATCTGACTGAACCAGAGAAGGCCTTTGACTGGATAAGAATCAGAAAAATCTTAGGGTCGATTTAACTGAACCAAGCAAGGTCTTGGAATAACTTCAACTGGATAAGAATCAGGGAGATCTTAGGGTCGATCTGACTGAACCAGAGAAGGCCTTTGACTGGATAAGAATCAGAAAAATCTTAGGATCGATTTAACTGAACCAAGCAAGGTCTTGGAATAACTTCAACTGGATAAGAATCAGGGAGATCTTAGGGTCGATCTGACTGAACCAGAGAAGGCCTTTGACTGGATAAGAATCAGAAAAATCTTAGGGTCGATTTAACTGAACCAAGCAAGGTCTTGGAATAACTTCAACTGGATAAGAATCAGGGAGATCTTAGGGTCGATCTGACTGAACCAGAGAAGGCCTTTGACTGGATAAGAATCAGAAAAATCTTAGGGTTGATTTAACTGAACCAAGCAAGGTCTTGGAATAACTTCAACTGGATAAGAATCAGGGAGATCTTAGGGTCGATCTGACTGAACCAGAGAAGGCCTTTGACTGGATAAGAATCAGAAAAATCTTAGGGTCGATTTAACTGAACCAAGCAAGGTCTTGGAATAACTTCAACTGGATAAGAATCAGGGAGATCTTAGGGTCGATCTGACTGAACCAGAGAAGGCCTTTGACTGGATAAGAATCAGAAAAATCTTAGGGTCGATTTAACTGAACCAAGCAAGGTCTTGGAATAACTTCAACTGGATAAGAATCAGGGAGATCTTAGGGTCGATCTGACTGAACAGAGAAGGCCTTGGACATAGCTGAGAACTTAACTGGATCTTTCCTGCAAGGTAAAGGTCAGTCATATGCAATGCATGATACGGATCAAGAAATGATGTTCTCAACATAAATGAGATTGTATGTTCATAATGCATATATGCCTGCTACAATGTATGGAAGTGCGATGTTTATGAATGTATGTTTTTGTCTAGGAAAGTAAATCCTTGACGGGTGCCGGGAAGTCACATCCGGGGCTGATGTTGGAGAATAGTGCTTTGTTGTTTCCGCTGGGGATGATAGTTGCAAGAATACCGGCAGGAGAAGATAACTCCGTTGGGGAATAAATTTGGCGAATGGATTACTCTGCGGGGAGAAAATTATTCTAGCGGTCTTGCTGGGGAACAATACTCTGTGGGAAGAGAGGTACCTTGCTGGGATATTGATGATAACTCCGCTAGGAATGCCGTTGTTATGTTGGAAGCTTTAATAGACTTCGCTGGGGATAGGAAGACTTCGCCAAGGACGATCTTTCCGTGGCTTTTGGCTAAGGATAACCCAGTTATATCCTGGTAGGGAAATAACCTTTGAATAAAGCCGGGGGAGGCATTCGTGCTCTGTAGGGGATAAGCTTCCAGAATCTACTGGGGATAAGCTTCCTGCTGGGGAGATGGATTCAAACTTTCCTGGGGAAATCTTGATTGGACTCTCCTGGGGAAATTAATTTGATATGCTGGGGAAGTGGCTCCGCTGAATGTCTGGTATACCGCCGGGGAACAATCTTAGCTCAAGACCGCCAGGGATGCTTGTTAAGAATGTCCGTATAATTTGCTGAGGAATGTTGAGCTCTGCTGGAGGATACTCAACTCCCTTAAGGCTGACGGGATAACTCTGCTTGGGGAATTAAGATATACTGGTTACGTTCTTCAGCTGAACTTACCTTGATATCTCGGCGGACAGAGCAATTAGATCGTTTGGACAACTTATCATTGCCCCTGTTTCTGAGGTGGGAGAGGAAGACCTGTGAGGTGTTGATAGTTGTTGATGGACAAAACTTCTTCTGGTAGGCAGGTGACAAGATGACAGGACATAGTCGTACGCTTTGATCCCTAATTTTTGCTTGGACCGCCCTTTCGGGTTTTCAGTCCACCGGGATACCCATTTTTGCCCAAGCCGCCTTTTCAGGTTTTCGACTTGCCGGGTGTACGGATTTTTTTTATTTTCATCCCTTATTTTTGCCCGAACCCTTTTGGTTCGCCGGGAAACCCTTATTTTTGCCTAGGTGTGTCAACCTAGCGGGTCTTTGATTATGCGTAGTATTTTTCGACTATGTCCATGCTCTCAGAATGTAGGGAGGTGCCCCTGTTGTTGTGTTGCCATGCCGCCAGAAGATCTTCGTTTGATCGTCCAATGCCCCAAGTGACTTAGACGGAGATTTGCCCCAGGCTTTGAGAGATTCTATGAATCTTGACTTAACTGCCCCAGATGATGGACAATGATCAGGTCTGCCCCTTGATTGGAAGTGCTTATGTTCATTAGGCATTCGTCGTGCGAATTTCTCTGTTGTTCAAACAACTAGGCATATGCAAGCAATGTTATATTAGAAATGCAAAGCTTATGTCTGTCTTGAAGTTTTTTTTTTGAAAATGCATTTTTTAGTAAAAACAAGTGAATTTTGTAAACTGCGACGTCAACTCGTTATTTTACCGCAAGCCTTAAGGAGTCAGGATACCTTTTGTAACAGTATGCTTTCGAACTAACCCATGCTTCAGCTAGGACTTTTTAAGGGTTATAACGTAGCCTGGTTCACGGTTTAAGAAACAAAGGATAAAGGCTCAAATTATTTGTACCCACCCACTCTTCATGATATTCTTCAAACCTAAGCTCAGTTGATCGTGCGTTAGACCTTGTTTGAGTCTTTGTCCTGACGTTCCAATGATGGTTCAGATATTGATGATTTATTCCGAATAGGTAGTCATTTTTGTTTTTGTTGAGGGTTTGTATGACCTCTTTCTTTTTGATTTCACTATCCCTAAATTTTGCCTGAACTGTCTCTTTTGTGATTACAGTCAGCGGGATGCCCCGGTTTTGTAAGCCTCTTTCATAGGTTTTGACCTATTGGGCTTTAGTTTTTTTTTGTTTTGGTAATGACTGCCTGTCTTTATGATTATAGGGAACCATCATTGTCTTTTGTTTAAGAAGGACTTCTCTTGATGCCATTTGTTATGCACTTTGGATCAACTGAGAGAACTACCCTGCCCCAGGTTATGATTAAGGGTTTTAATTTTTGAAAAGAAAAACTCCTACTTCTTTGGCTCAAAGGGGTTGACGAGGGATTATCTTCCTTATAACTCCAGTGTTTAAGAATTGAAACAATGCCTATACCTCATCAGCGGGGTCTGTTCAAAAGCATACTGTAAAGATAGCGGTATCGTTTTTCGTCATCCTCCCTCAAGAGGCTTAGAATTTTCAATCAAGAGTTGATCATCACAAAAATATGAAAACAGTTTGCATATAGTGAATACGAAATAATTACTTCAAAACAGACATGTGTAATGCATTAATGAAATAACCAAGTTTAACATGAATAAATGTTTAAACAATCAAAGAACAACACAACTTGAACATTCAAATGAACAAAAGTTTTCTAGTCTCAGGGCTTGTCACTTCAAATGGTGAGCCTTGGAGGGATGGTAGAAAAACTCAGCCTGACCATCTTGTGTGAACTCCAATGCTCCTTCGTCAATCAGGTCCTGGATCTTGTTCTTCAGAGCCCAACACTCATTTGTATCATGTCCTGGACTGGCAGAGTGGTAGGCACACCTTTTATTGGGATGATAGGTAGGAGCTGATGTGTTGGGGTTCCGGGGATGAGCCCTTAATGTGATCAGATTCAATCTCAACAGGCGTTGTAAAGCTTGAAACAGCGACATATTGAGCTGGGTGAATTGCCTCCTGGGCTTGTCTGGCTGGAGCTGGTGAGGTTGATGCTGAATTTGTGACCCTGAAGCCATTTGAAGAGCTCCCCCCTTATCTCCTTGTCTCAAAGGTGGTTGAATGATGACTGGCTCTTTACCCTTAGATGTTTGCCCCAGTTGGTTATCCCGAAGCAGTTGGTTGACGAGAACCCCGAGCTCTTCTTGTCTTTGAGCTAAGCCTTGAATGATAGTCGCCTGCCCCAGCATTTGGACTTTCATTGCATCCACTTCCGCTTGCAGATGTTTCAGCCGTTCATCCTCAGCATTGTTCCTGACCAAAGTCCCCATGAGAAGTGTTCTCAGCTCTTCCTGTCCCTTGGATAGATTCAGGAGGATTTCCCCGAACCGAGTCTCTTGAGCATGGAAGTCCTAGTTGTATTGTTGAGAAGCCATTGCTGACATAAACAGCGGAGATGGTAAGTGACCTGTAAAAAAAAAAGGTACCTGTAATGCAATGATGTATATATGTGCATGCAATGTTTTCAAGGATCTCGCGGGGTAGACAAGAAGATTGTTAGCATTTGAATTTGTAGCTTGATTGAAGGAACTCCATGCTGCTGAGAATCCTTCTTCAAGGGTTAAGGCTCACCATATCAAGTGGGTCATAGCCCCTGACAACCTTGGCTAGAGGAAAATAAATCCCCTTTGCCCTTTGCTGGACAGTGGGTTTATCATGACCTGCATCACAAGCCCTTGAGATCCTTGAAACGGATTAGTCCTTATGCAGGATGTATGCAATGGTATGATGTTATGCTATGCATGGGGTAACGTAGGTAAACCCTGTCATGAGTCCCAATTAAGGACTGTAAACAAAACCTGCAAGAAACTCAGTAAACCATGTTATGAGTCCCAATTAAGGACTATAAACAAAACCTGCAAGAAACCTAGTAAAACCTGTTATGAGTCCCAATTAAGGACTATAAACAAAACCTGCAAGAAACTCAAGTGTCAGATAACAAGCATGCAAGTAGTCAAGTTGGAAGGCACACAAGTCACACAAGATAAACCCTTAGAGTTCAGGCCAGCATGGGGGCTGGGTATTACCCTCTTGAAGTTGGTGGGCTCAAAACATGTCCTATCAGAAGTAACCGGGTTCTAAGGGTCCCAATACCATTGACTACCCTCAATCGGTCATAACTCCAGCATCGCAATCTTTTCTTGCGGCCAGAACCATCGCGAGAGTTTAGCCTCAATGGGCGTAGCATACTGCTACTGTTCTATTGGCCAAGTTGGGTCATTTAAGGTTCTAAGGTCGGTTGGTGCTTAATGACTCCTCAGAAGACCCATATTCTCCTCGTTGCAACACAAGGGATATCGGTACAGACCAAGGTGCCACACCAACGTAGCCACTGCTTCACCCATGTCGGTCTACGCCGGACAGGTCCCTCACAGCTTATGCTACCTAAACAGGGTATCCCCAGATCCGGGTTAGGATCTATGTAACTCCGATGCAACCCACAATTTAAAGCAAACAAGTCAAAACAATTGAAAACACAGTTATGAACTATCCTAAGGCACACCTCACTTTATAGGAGTCCCCAACAGAGTCTCCAGTTCTGTGATCGATGGATCTGGAACTGACTGTTTAACGCTGGTTCATGAAATGTCGCGGAAGCAAGAGTCGCCACCGTCTTTTATTTTCTCCAACATGGAAAGGACAAAAGCACAGAAAAATTCCTTATTGAGATTAGCTCTCGGTTCGGGAGGTAGATTTATAGAAATGGAAGGTGTTAGCACCCTTTCTATCCATGGTTATCCATGGGCTCTTAGATACTTGCTCATTTGGGTTTTCAAAAATGTTTGTTTGCTTTTCAAGGTGAGTGGGTTTGAAAGTTTCGTTTAAAATTTCAGTTCGACTCTTGTATCAGTCCTCAAGAGTGTTTGAAAAGTTGTTTTTGAAAGCTTTTTGCAAAGTGTCGGTGTGAAAAGAAGTTTTTGTTTTTTTTTTAATTAGAGCAAGTATCTACGAGTCATCTACCTACCCTAAGGAATTAGTCTGTGTAAATGTCCTTAAGGTAGTACCATCCCACCATTGAGAGGTAGGTAGCACCACCGTTGGAGGTGTTCGGGTTAATTCGAGGGTTAGGGACAGTGTGGTCACCAGAGCAATAGGAGGATACCTTAGAAGCTACCCCCATGCCATGTTCATGGACATGAGGACTTACTAAAACGTCCTCTACTCGACGACCACGTTTCGAGGGGCAAGGCAACAGTGAGGTGTACCCTAAGAGTGGTGTGTGAATTGTGTGTCATTTTCAGTTATATTTGTCTTGTCATGCATTTAGTGAGCTACGCTTCGATTTTATTTGGGCATACATTCTTTCATGTGATTATTAACAGTTAAAAGGTGCGGGAATTAAAAATGCGTGAAATAAAGGTCCTACGCTATTTACAAGGCGCGGGTCTACATCGCCAAATTAAACAAAGACCCGATTTGAATGAAAGTGCGGAAAATAAATGTCCTATTTATCTATTACAAGGCTTTGGGGCAAATACATTACATTCATAAGAGAAATAAAATAAATGCGCGAAAAGAAATTATAATCGAATGCGAGGGCGTTGGACCCTTTAAAGAAATTAAATTGGAATTAAGAAATTAACTAATAATTAAATAAAGAAAAGAACTTATTTTTTATGTTTTTTGTATTTATTAAATTAAAGAGAATTAAATTGGAATTTAAAAGTTAAATAAAACCCTAGTTCTAATTGTTTTTAATTTATTAAAGAAAAATGTTTAAGTTTGACCTAATTTAACTTAATTATTTAATGACAATTTTATTTACAAAATAATTAAGAACTAATAATAATGAAAAAAGGAAAAAAGAATAAAAGTATTTAAACCCTAATTTCTACACTTTTTAGTTTATTTAAAAAAAATTAGAATTAAACCTAAAATTAAACTAATTAATTATTAGAATTTTATTTACAAAATATTGATGAATTAAAAAATAAATAAACATATTTTTATTTTTTTTAGTTTCTGATTTTTTTGTATTTTTATATGAAAATTAATTATTTGAAGTAAATTAAATAAAATAAAATAAAATAAAAAGATCAAAAGAATTAAAAAAATAGAAAAGAAAAGAAAAGAGATTAAAAGATATGCAAACATTGGGGGGTGTCTGCCCAATTTGGAGGCTTTTTGCAAGCAATCTGGCCCATGAAATGCAAGCCCATGTTGACTTTCCTGACTTGTGTGTGGAGGTGTTGACCGGCGTCCATGGTGGACTATCCATCCTGGCCTTTGGATTGGAGTTGTTAGGCGCGTGGCAAGCAGAGATCTGGAGTTGCATGGTGATCCCTTGATGAAGCACTGCATGGAAGTATATTGAACAAAATAATATTGGAGAAGTGAGGGACCTGGGAATCGAACCCAGGTCCCAATGCTTGAAGGACACCTCACTTTCCACCCAGCCAAATGTGTTTGTTTGTTAACTATATGGAACATGAGCATTATAAGAAAAGACAAAAGTTAATGATCTGAACCACAAAATCACGCGCCAATTTTGAATAGTCCAATGATGCCGAGCCACGCATGCTTCTTCTCCGTTTTGTACCTGCAACTAAGATCAAATAGCGGGGGTTTTAAACCCCCACTAACAATGATATTCAAAAATAGCGATTAGCATATGGTTGGAAATAAAAAGGGCGCGAGGTATGAGAATGAATCGTCTGGACCTCCTGGTTTCAATGGTGTAGGTTTCATGGCCTAATTTTGCCTTATGCGTAAAACCCTAATTTTGGAGCTTTGAAACCCTAAGTGTCTCCCATGGTAACTTTGCATACAGACCACGTTAGTTTAATTAAAAGACACTAAAAGCTTCATCATGATTATGTTAGTGTAAAACAATCATTCAAATGCATGGAAAACACATGTAAATTAAGATACGAATGTGAAAAGTTTTATGAACAGGGCAAAGCCATTCTACCAATTCTAAATGTATGGAGCCTTGAAAAGTATTGAGACACGTTCAACAAAGTCCCAGCAAGCCTTTTGAATCGATTGTAGGCTTTGAAAGGAGCTCTATGTATGTCTTCAGTTTTGAGAATTTTGTATGAAAAATGCCAATTTGTTCTTGTGATTCTGGCGCAGCTTTCTTCTTCTTATGATTAGGTTTAGCTTTGTGCATATATGAGGAATGATTTAGGACAACAATCCAAGCCCAAAGCTTTGTCTTTAATGATTTTCAAGATTTGATTTTCATGAATCTTTTCCAATCTTTTCATCATGAAGAACATGCCAATTTGCATAGAATCTTTCCTTTTTTGATGTGCACGTGATCTTGAGTGAATAATGAGGGCATATGCTGCATAAAAAGATTCAAAAACATTTGTTTAGTATTTTTCTCATATTTAATTTTAATTAAATGAATTAATGGATTTAAAAATTCAATTAATAAATTAAAAATAAGAAAATAACTCCCCTTTGGGTCAATGGGTCGTGCATAGCTTTTGGGTGATGATTCTTGGAAGAAATTGAGGCCCATTAGCAATTTTGAGGCATTTGAAGCAAAGTTGACTTTTCAAAATTCCCAAAAATTTCCCAACTTCCACAAGGCATATCTTACTCAATATTTAAGATTTGATCATGTTCTTGGACATTTTGGAAAGGTCTTGAAGTCCTCTAACCAATGCCTTTGGTCCCATGTAATTTTGATTTACCAATATCAAGTTATGGTCTTTGACTTAAAGTGCCTTTTTGTTGACTTTTGAAAATGACCTATAATGTTGAGATTGATAACTTTTTGTGAGAGCATTTCTTGGACTTGAAGTGTGAAGATGAGTTGTAGGAAATGTCATTCTCTTCAAAATGAGCTTTGTATGGAATTTTTCTGATAAACCATGTGGAAGTTATGCCCTGGTCAATTTGCAGTTGACTTTTTCAGTTGTCCAAAAATAGAAACTTTTGCATCTTGAGACTTTTTGAGCCATGCTTTGAGAATCATGATCAAGAATTGATAAAATGATGTTTGTGGCTTCAAAATAATATGTTGACAAAAAATTTTGACTTTTGACTGTCAAATGACCATTTTGCCCCTGTAGTTGACTGTTGAGCAATTAGGGTTTTTGACTGTGCAATCTTGTGTTGTGAGTCTTGAAACTTGGCATAAGGATGCTTGACAATGTTTATAGGCATGTGGGACTAGTTTGGACCCTTGGAAACTTCAATTTCTTTGCCAGAACCAAAACCCTAATTTTTGACTGTTAGGAGGCCATTGAACTGTGCAACCCTTGGGAGATTTTGAAGCATGCTCTTAGCAAATCTTGGAGAAAATGGGAGGGCAAATTTTGGGGTACAAAACTTACATTATGAGAGATCAAATTTCTTCAGAAGTTCTCTGACATATTTGCTCTGATGAATATAAGTTCCCTCTGGAGTTTGATTGATCTGAATTCCCAGAAAGAATTTCAGTTCCCCCATGAGGCTCATCTCAAATTCTGCCTGCATACACTTAGCAAATTTTCTTCCAAGAGAAGGATTAGTAGATCCAAATATAATATCGTCAACATAAATCTGACACACTAAGATGTTATTCTTAACTGTCTTATAGAATAAGGTTGTGTCCACTTTCCCTCTGGTGAATTCCTTTTCTAACAGAAAGTTACTTAGTCTTTCATACCAAGCTCTGGGAGCTTGTTTCAGACCATACAGTGACTTCTTTAGTTTGAAAACATACTCTGGATTTTTTGTACTTTCAAAGCCAGGGGTTGGTGCACATAAACCTCTTCTTCTATATAGCCATTTAAGAATGCACTCTTGACATCCATCTGATATAAAGTGATGCCTTTATTAACAACAAAAGAAATTAAAAGTATGATAGATTCTAACCTGGCGACTGGAGCAAAGGTTTCTGTATATTCTATCCCCTCTTGCTGACTATAACCTTGTGCTACCAGTCGTGCCTTGTTTCTGATGACTTCACCTTGTTCGTTCAGTTTGTTTCTGAACACCCATTTTGTTCCAATGACGTTGAATCCTTTTGGTATGGGAACTAGATCCCACACGTCATTTCTGGTGAATTGATTCAGCTCTTCTTGCATTGCTAGAATCCAGTCGTTGTCCATAAGTGCTTCATCAATTGAAGAAGGTTCAATCAGAGAAACAAGTCCCATGAGGGATTCTTCAGAGTTTCTGAAGCTGGCTCTTATTCTGGTTGGATCTTCCTTTCTTCCTAAGATTGTTTCTTCTGGGTGATCCATGCTGCTTCTGGATAGTCTTTTCTGAGGTTGATCAACAGATGTTGCTGGATTGCTCGCAGTGCCTCTTTCTGATGTTGAAGGAGTGTCTTTGTTGAGAGCTTCTGATGACTTGTCTTTAGAACTTGTGAATTCAACTTCCATACCTGCAAAGACTTCATTTTGCTTTGACTTTTTAGAGTCAAGCTTATCATCAAAACGAACACTGATTGATTCTTCCACAATCTGTGTTTCTGTATTGTATACTTTGTACCCTCTTGAGCGTTCAGAGTATCCTAACATAATACACTTCTGTGCTTTAGAGTCAAACTTGTTCAAATAATTTTTTCTGTTTAACATAAAACAAGTACATCCAAATGGATGAAAATATGAAATGTTGGGCTTTCTGTTATTCCACAATTCATATGGAGTCTTTTCCAGAATAGGTCTTATGGAGATTCTATTATGAATGTAGCACGCTGTGTTTATTGCCTCTGCCCAGAAGATCTTAGCAACGTTTGTCTCATTGATCATGGTTCTGGCCATTTCTTGCAATGTTCTGTTCTTTCGTTCTACAACTCCATTTTGCTGGGGAGTTCTAGGACAAGAGAAATCATGCAGAATGCCTCTGTCATTAAAGAATGACTCAAAATCTTTGTTTTCAAATTCTCCACCATGATCACTTTTGACTTTAAAGATTCTAAGATCCTTTTCATTCTGAACTTGGTTACAGAAGGTGACAAACACATAAGGTAACAAACACAGAGTGTGACTCGTCCTTGTGTCTTAAGAACTTTACCCATGTCCAACTGCTATAGTCATCTACGATTACTAACCCGTACTTCTTGCCACTGACTGAAGCAGTTTTAACTGGTCCAAATAAGTCAATGTGCAGAAGTTCTCATGGCTTAGAGGTGGAAACAACGTTTTTAGATTTGAAAGCAGGTTTTGCAAACTTGCCTTTCTGACATGCTTCACACAGAGCTTCTGAATTGAACTTCATATTAGGAATTCCTCTGACCAGATTGAGTTTGTTAATCTGAGATATTCTTCTCATACTAACATGCCCCAATCTTCTGTGCCAGATCCATTGCTCGTTGTTAACAGACAGAAGACACTTTACATTCTGACTTTTCAGTTCAGAAAGTTTGATTTTATAAATTTTGTTTTTCCTCTTTCCATTAAATAGGATAGTCCCATCTTTTTGACTAACAGCTTTACATGATTTTTGATTAAAGATTATATTATAACCGTTATCACTTAATTGACTTATGGATAACAGATTATGCATTAATCCATCTACTAATAGAACATTATTTATAGAGGGAAGATTTCCATTACCTACTGTTCCAGAGCCAATGATCTTTCCCCTCTGATTGCCTCCAAAGCCTATGTGGCCTCCAGGCTTAAGTTCCAGGCTTTGGAACATATGCCTTCTTCCTATCATGTGTCGTGAGCAGCCAGAGTCCAGGTACCGTGACTGGTGTTTCTGATTTGCTGCTAAAGATATCTGCAACATGTATTATTTTATCCTTAGGTACCCATATTTTCTTGGGTCCTGATTTGTTAGTTTTACCAAAACTCTGGTTGAATTTTGGTTTCACAGAATAATTACTACTAGTGTATTTAATGTCATGTGTGTGACCATACACGAAGTGTGAATTCAGAGGAGTGCGTTTAATAATTAGATCCATGGCATTCTTTGGTGTAGGTACCTTACCTTGGTGTCCTATTCCCTTTCTGCCGTTTCTGCTAACTCCATAGATCATTGAAGCCATTTTGCTTCTATCTATGCTTTTAGCAAGGAACTTTTGAAAGCTGTGATCATACTCCTTGATGATCTCATCAGCGCTGCTGGGAGTTTCAGAAACTGTTTCCTTCTGAGAGTTTTGTAAAAGATTTTCTAATTTTGAAATTTTATTTTTCAACTCAGAATTTTCCAATTTAAGACTCTCAGTTTTATCAGAGTCAGAATCAAGATTCCTTTTCAGGTTTCTGAATTTAACTTTGATCTGCTGATATCTTTCCAGAATTTCGTTAAGGCTTTCAGCAAGTTCAGCCTTAGTAAAATTAATTGCAAAATCAGGGAATACCTCTTCGGTGTCTGATTCAGAGTCTGATTCAGAAGCTTCACTGTCTTCTGATATGTTAGCCATGAGAGCTATGTTTGCTCTCTCATCATCTGATTCTGAGTCAGCTTCAGACGAGTCAGAGTCATCCCATGTAGCCATGAGACTCTTCTTATTTTCCCTTCCAAACTTCTTTTTTGGCTTTTCCCTCTGAAGCTTTGGACAGTCACTCTTGTAGTGTCCTTGCTCGTTGCATTCATAGCAGATGATGTCCTTGGTGTTTGGCTTTCTGCTTCCTGAAGAGCCTTCATATTTTCTGTATCCAGAGGAGGAGTCTGACCTTCTATATCTGGAGGAGGACTTATTCTGATCGGATCTTCTGGTATTCTTGAACTTTCTTTGCCTCTGCTTCCATAGTTGATTCACTCTTCTGGAGAGGAGGGAAAGTTCGTCTTCTTCTGATGAGGACCCATCAGAAGTTTCTTCAACAGCCTGCAAAACTTTGGAGTCAGATTTTATGTTAGATTTTAAGGCTAAAGGCTTACCTTGCTTCTGAGGTTCATCAGCTTCTAGCTCTATCTCGTGACTTCTGAGGGAGCTGATAAGTTCCTCCAGAGAGATTTTGTTGAGATCTTTAGCTAGCTTCAGCGCTGTAACCATTGGCCTCCACTGTTTTGGCAAGCTTCCGATGATCTTCTTGACATGATCAGCAGTAGAATACCCTTTGTCCAGAACTTTGAGACCAGCCACCAGAATTTGAAATCTTGAGAACATCGTTTCAATTGATTCACTTTCTTCCATTTTGAATGCCTCATACTTCTGAATAAGCGCAAGAGCTTTAGTTTTTTTGACCTGAATGTTGCCTTCATGCGTCATTCTGAGAGAGTCAAACATACTCTTTGCAGTGTCTCTGTTAGATATCTTTTCATATTCAGCGTAAGAGATGGCGCTGAGAAGAATAATTCTGGCCTTGTGGTGATTTTTGAAGTCACGCTTTTGTTGATCAGACATTGCCTTCCTGTCAATCTTCTGACCACTTGCATTCACTGGGTGCGTGTATCCATCTGTCACCATGTCCCACAGATCAGCATCATGTGCCAGAAAGAAGCTTTTTATTCTGTCTTTCCAGTAATCAAAATTCTCTCCATCAAAGACTGGAGGTTTGCCGCTGAATCTGTCTCTATCTTCATTGTTGTCATTACTGGTGTGTTGATATGTTCCTGCCATTGTGTTTTTCTGACGCTGGATCTTGTACTGACACGGTTAAGTGTTTTAGCTCAGAACCAGGCGCTCTGATGCCAATTGAAGAAGTGAAAAACACAAGAAGGGGGGTTGAATTGTAAAACTTGAAATCAAATGCAGACAACACGTTATTTTTATCCTGGTTCGTTTGATCTCAAACTACTCCAGTCCACCCGTCAAGGTGATTTCGCCTCTCTCCAACGAGGTCTTAATCCACTATATTCAACTGAATATTACAACTGTTTTAACAACTGCTAAAGCCTTCTTGAGTCTAAACCACAAACCGGTTTCTCAAGGAAATTCTTTCTTACAGATAAATGAATACTATGTGTGTTGAATGTTTTCTACAAAAACTTTATATCACTACTGTGATAATACACAAATTAAGCTTAAGTGAAACTAGGATGCTATAACTGTAGAGTAAGCAATTTGATAGATATAGCAAGTTGTATGAGTGAGGATGAAGATGATTTGCTTTATGCGTGTAAAGAGTTGTAGAGCATTAGCCAATTCATTTCTCACTGACTTGTTTATATAGCCTTGGAAAAGATACCTTGTAGTCAATTATTCCATTTCAATGCCCATTACGTTCTTTCCATATTGAGAAGATCTTTGTCTTGGAATACATCCGTTGGTAATAAAGTGTCTTGAATGCACAGTACCGTTGTCAATTAAGCGTGTTGATTGTCTTTGGCTTATTCTGACGCTTCTAGGTGCTGATGATATTGTTTTGGTCTTGATCAGAGTTTAGAGTATGTTACGCGCAGATCTGTTCATCAAGCTTCAGCGTAAGCACATGCTTTGATCTTCTGATGCTGGCATATGATATTTCATCTTCTGATGCTGGCATATGATATTTCATCTTCTGATGCTGATGTCCATCAGAGTTTCTGTAAATGCACAATATAATTTTTAGGTAGCATATATGTCTCATATGAATTATTTAATTTATTTAACCTAGCATTTTGTTATCATCAAAACTTTAACTTAGGGTAGTAGATTCAAAATTTGTTCTAACATATACATCATCAACGGGGTTCTACTCAAAAGCATACCATTATAGTCATTGTTTTTAGCTAAACTCCTTCCTTCAAACTCTTGGCTAAGCAAAAGAATTGGCACAGTTGGTATCAAAATGCCCGAAAAAACGATTAAGGAGTGATACTGGATGGATTAAGTAAAACGAAACAATTTTTCAAGGCAAAAAATATTCAATGCATCAAGACTGACATTCGGCTATAAACAAAATCCTATATGCAGACAATGCTAAAACAATCAATCAAGATGACACATGAAAGTGCGGCAAAGAAACGTAATAAAATCCATTATGGGGAAGAAATAATTCTAACTAGGTTTGCCGATCTCGCTGACCTGCCGTAATCTTGACATTACCCTGACCCATGACCTTCACCAACAGCACGGAGCTGTGAAACAAAATGGCAAGGCATCTGCCAACAGAGTGAAAGAGAAATCCATCAAACATAGAACCAAACATGCCCTTTGCACAGTAGTAGTTGTGTTTGTTATCCGTATTTCAAGCGATCAACCAACCATGACTTAGATTATCATTTCTGTGTAAGGCTCGCGAAGTTTATATGCTCATGCTTATCAAAAATATTGGACGTTTTTGCAAACAAAATAGTAAAAAGGGAGAAAAGAAACGTATACGTATACTTGAAAGAAGATATTCTATTGATTTTGAGAAATCAGCCTGTGAAAAAGGCATTTACAAATGGAAGTAAGAAATTACAAAATCAAAACGAACAAGTGTTTACAAATGGCAATGTAAATGTGAATATCCATCAAGTCCCGATTCTGCTATGACTTTTATGACTCTCACGCTTTCATCCTCCAGACAGATCAATCTTGGATTGGCTTCGAGCTTATGCCAGGTGACGGAATGAAGGAAAGAAACAAAGGATCTCATGCTGAGCGCAGTCATTTGCTTTAAGTCCCTAACTTTTGCCTAAATCGCCCTTTCGAGTTTTCGATTCACCAGGACACCCTCTTTTTGCCTAAACCGCCCTTTCGGGTTTTCGATTCCCCATGGCACCCTCTTTTTGCCTAAACCGCCCTTTCGGGTTTTCAGTTTAGCGGGTTTTTATTATTTTTTTATGCAAAGTATTTTTTAACTACGTCAGCATTCACAGGGAGAGGGAAGTACTCTCCATCCATAGTCGTGAGCATCACCACTCCTCCAGAGAAAACTTTTCTGACCATAAAAGGACCTTCATAAGTCGGAACCCACTTGCCCCTGGGATCTCCCTGGGGGGAGAATTATCCTTTTTAGCACAAGGTCACCTGGCTTGTAACACTGAGGCCGTACCCTCTTATCAAAAGCTCTCCTCATCCTTTGCTGATATACCTGACCATGACATACAACCGTCAACCTCTTCTCGTCAATAAGTTCCAACTGATCCAACCGATTCTGTACCCATTCACTTTCATCCAGCTTAACATCCCTCATGATCCTAAGAGAAGGAATCTCGACTTCTACCGGCAATTCTGCTTCCATGCCATAAACTAATGAAAATGGGGTTGCCCCAGTCGAAGTACGCACAGTGGTGCGATAACCATGCAATGCGAAAGGCAGCATCTCATGCCAATCTTTATAGGTTACCACCATCTTCTGCATGATTTTCTTGATATTCTTATTGGCCGCTTCGACAGCACCGTTCATCTTTTGTCGGTATGGGGAAGAGTTATGATGCTTGATTTTGAAGGACTCACAAAGCTCCTTTGTTCAAATTAGACCCATTATCAGTAATGGTCTTCTCAGGCACTCCGTAGCGACATATAATATTGTGCTTAATGAACCGAGTTACCACCTGCTTGGTGACATTGGCATAGGATGTTGCTTCGACCCATTTTATAAAATAATCGATAGAAACTAGAATGAAACGGTGCCCGTTGGATGCAGTCGGTTCAATTTTGCCGATCATATCAATTCCCCACATAGCAAACGGCCAAGGGGAAGTCAAGACATTCAAAGGTACTGGAGGCACATGCACTTTATCAGCATAGACTTGACATTTGTGGCAAACCCGTGCATGATTGTAACAGTCAGTCTCCATGGTGGACCAATAATAACCTGCTCGCAAGATCTTTTTAGCCATGGTATGCCCGTTAGAAGTGGTCCCGAAATCACCTTCATGTATCTCCTCAATAATTCTAGCTGCTTCTTTCTTGTCAACACATATGAGCAGTAAACCGTCATGATGCCTTCTATACAACACACCACCACTGAGAAAGAACTTGGCTCAAAATCTTCTCAAGAACTTCTTATCTGTGACGGATGCCTCTTCAGGGTATTCTTGTGTTTCAAGATACCGTTTAACATCATAAAACCAAGGATTACCATATGATTCCAAACTATCCTCAAAACAGAAAGTTGGCTCACTCAAACTTATGATAGTAATGGAAGGTGCCTCATTAGCCCACTTAACCTTGAACATAGAGGACAAAGTTGCCAGTGCATCAGCTAGATTGTTTTCTTCTCTGGGAATATGCTCAAACATGATCTCTTCGAAGTACGGAATCAGCTTCATAACATGCTCACGATAGGGAATTAGGTTCTGATGGCAAGTCTCCCAATCTCCATTAATCTGGCTGATAACAAGATTGGAATCCCCGTAAACTTTCAAAAACTTGATGCGTAGGTCGATCGCCGCTTCAATGCCATAAATGCAAGCCTCATATTCGGCCATGTTGTTAGTGCAATCGAAGCAGATACGATCCGTGAAAGGAATGTGGTATCCCTCGGGAGAAGTGATAATAGCTCCGACGTCGTTGCCCATGGCATTGGAGGCACCATAAAAAACAAGCGTCCAACGTGATCCAGGCTTGGGTCCTTCATATGGGTCTGGTATGTTACAATCCTGAATATACACAATTTCCTCATCTGGAAAATCAAACTTCATCGGTTCATAATCATTCACAGGCTGGTGAGCAAGATGGTCAGCCAGTACACTACCCTTAATTGCTTTTTGAGTAGTGTATTGGATATCATATTCGGTGAGTATCATCTGCCAACGGGCTACCCTTCCTGTAAGAGATGGCTTCTCAAAAATGTACTTGATTGGATCCATTTTGGATATCAAGTAGGTGGTGTGAGTTAACATGTACTGCCTCAAACGTTTGGCGGCCCAGGCAAGCGCACAACAAGTCTTTTCCAGCAATGAGTACCTTGACTCGCATTCTGTAAACTTCTTACTCAAGTAGTAAATAGCCTGCTCTTTCTTCCCTATCTCGTCGTGCTGACCGAGGACACAACCCATTGAGCTCTCCAACACAGTTAGATACATGATTAGTTGCCTTCCTTCCACTGGCGGCATGAGTATCGGAGGTTCCTGCAAATACTCTTTTATTTTGTCAAAGGCCTTCTGACAATCTTCATTCCATTTCACTGTCTGACTTTTCTTCAACAACTTGAACAAAGGTTCACAGGTGGCTGTGAGATGAGAAATAAATATAGAAATGTAGTTTAACCTTCCCAAGAAACCACGCACTTCCTTCTCTGTCCTCGGCTCAGGCATTTCCTGTATCGCTTTTACTTTGGCCGGGTCCACCTCAATACCTTTTTCACTCACAATAAAACCCAACAGCTTGCCGGATCTCACCCCGAAGGTGCACTTATTCGGATTCAACCTTAGCAAGAACTACCTCATTCTTTCGAACAATTTTTCCAGATGAACAAGATGTTCCTCTTCCGTGTCAGACTTAGCAATCATATCATCCACATATACCTCAATATCTTTGTGAATCAAATCATGAAAGAGAGTGACCATGGCGCGCTGATATGTTACCCCGGCATTTTTCAAACCAAACGGCATCACTTTATAGCAAAAAGTTCCCCAAGGCGTGATAAATGATGTCTTCTCCATATCCTCCGGAGCCATCTTAATTTGATTGTAACCCGAAAAACCATCCATGAACGAAAATACTTTAGAATGAGCAGTATTATCGACCAACACATCAATATGCGGACGAGGGAAATCATCTTTAGGGATGGCCCTGTTCAAATCCCTATAATCCACGCACATCCTGACCTTACCATCCTTCTTGGGCACAGGCACAATATTTGCAATCCATGGCGGATAATTGATGACTTTTAAGAAATTCGCGTCCAACTGCTTATGGACCTCCTCCTTGATCTTCTTGGACATCTCAGGATGAGTTCTTCGGAGCTTTTGCTTGACAGGGGAACAACCTTCTTTGAGAGGTAGTCGATGCACCACAATGTCTATATCAAACCCAAGCATATCCTCATAAGACTCAAGTGAAGAGTGAAGAATAAGAGGGTAAATTTAATCGGTTGATTGATTCTTGTTCACCAAGATTGATTCAAAATTCTCCATAAAGTTAAGTGTAATTCTAATATATGGTATCTAGAGCACTGGCTGAGCGATTCGTGGGACGCAAAATGGGATGGTTGTGAATCATCCAAACGAACACTTTCCACCGAGTCTCCCGATTTTGAAGAGTTAGAATTATGAGAATTGGTATAAGCAGAGGAAGGTTGTTTTTTGTTATCAAGATCCTTGGGATCTTGTGAATGAAGGAGTAACACTACTTGCAGAAAATGTGACGGATGTAGAAAAGGCTTCACATAAAGAATTGAATAAGAAATATTATAAAGATCTCTTTATAATTCATCAATATGTTGATCTAGACAATTTTAAGAAGCTGAGTAATGTTGAATTAGAGAAAGAAGCATGGGAAATTTTGGAAAAATCATTTAGAGGCGCAAAAAAGGTGAAAGGTGTGAGATTGCAAATTTACAAAAGAACGTATGAATTGCTTCAAATGGAAGAAAGTGAAAGCATAACTAATTTCTTCACTAGGGTTACAGAACTGGTGAATCAAATCATGGTATGTGGTGAAGCGTTGACAACAAGGTCAGTTGTTACAAATATCATAAGGTCATTGGCTCCAAAGTTCGACCACGTGGTGGTAGCCATAGAAGAGTCAAAAGATTTGTTAAAATTGACAAAGGAAGAGCTTCAAGGGATGATTTACTCTCATGAATAGATAATGGCTGAAAGAGCTACAGACAATTCAAAGAGTGATGTCGCTCTGCAAGCATAATCAATAAGAGAATAGAAAGGCAAAGGAAAATGGTTCGACAACAAAGGTAAAGGAGGCTACAACAATTCGACTGGTCGAGAAAACCAACAAGAAGGAAATTATTCAAATAAGAGAAGACCATCACACCAAAGCAACCAAAGAGGTGGTGTTACAGGTAAAGGAATAGGTGGTTGTCAAAAACCAGACAAAAGTCACATTCAGTGTTCAAATTGTCAGAAGTATGGTCACTATTCTAGTGATTGAACTGAAAAACAAAAGAATCAAGAAAATGATGCCAGTTTTACAAAGCATGAAGAATAAGAGATGTTTTTGATGGTCACAACAAGAGATGAAGAAAGATTCAAGGACCAATGGTACTTGGATTGATTCTCATCACACATGACTGGTAGGAAATATTGGTTTGTCAACATAAAACCCTCAATGGAGAATATGGTAAAATTTTCAAATGACAATACTCTAGCCACTGAAGTTATTGGTGATGTTCTGATTATGAGGAAAGATGGAAAAAGGTCAGTAATTTCCAATTTATTGTATATACCAGGCATGAAGAGTAATTTTTTAGCATATGGCATTTGGTCGAAAAGAACTACAAAGTGTCAATTGAAGATAAGATGATGATGAGAGTTTCAGACTCAAGAGAAAGGTTAATCTTGAAGGATCCTATGTCTCAAAATGAAACCTTAAAGATTAAACTTAATGTGATAGAGTACAAGTGCCTTGCAAATGCAGCTAGCAGGGATGAATGGATATGGAACTATAGGCTTGGCCATCTCAACTTCAAAAACATCAGAGATTTGAAAAGAAGAAATATGGTTTCAAGGTTACCAGAAATCGACATTCCAAATGAAGTGTGTGAGGAATATGTGCAGGCAAAGCAACACAAGAATAGCTTCAGTGAGGATGTAGGAAGTAAGTCGAAGGCAATTCTTGAAATCATATACTCTGATGTGTGTGGTCTTATCCAGGTGGATTCGATTGGAGGTGAAAGACACCTTGTCACACTTATAGATGGTTTTAGTCGAAAACTATGGACTTACTTGATCAAGAAGAAAAGTGAAATGATCAAGGTATTTGCCAAGTTTAAATTTATGGTTGAAAGACAAAGTGGTTAAAAGCTCAAGATTTTAAGGACTGATGGTGGTGGAGAATATGTGTTAAAAGACTTTGACATGTTATATGATAAAGAAGGGATTATGCATGAGGTGGTTCCACCGTACACTCCATAATAAAATGGAATTGTTGAAAGGGAGAATAGAACTATCGTGAGCATGGTGAGAAGTATGGTGAAAGACAAGCATTTACCTAAAGAATTTTGGGGTGAAGTCATGTCGACTGCAACATACATATTGAACAAATCTATGAAGAAGAAGCTAGAATTAAGTACGCCAGAAAAATGTTGGTTTGGTGTCAAACCTAGCTTAAGTCACCTAAAATCACTTAGATTTGTAGCACATAGACATGTGCCTGATTTATTGAGAAGAAAACTTGATGACAAGTTGAGTCAAATGATCCTAATACGATAGCATTTGACTGATGGATGTAAATGGTTCGACCCAACGAATAAGCAAGTATTGATCATAAGGGATGTGATCATAGATGAGCTTAAGGAATGGGATTGGACTGAAAATGTAAAGAAGGATTCAGTGAGAATCTTATGTGAAGAACCAGCATGTGAAGTTGAAAGAGAAGTTTGACGAGAAAAAGTCAGAGGTCAAGCAGGCCCAAGCAGACCTTAAAGAATAAGACACATGCTTTCAAGATTGCAGGAACGTGTGATTACATTATATGATTATATCGACGATGGAGGTAAGTTGGTACATTATTCTTTCTTTGCAGATGTCAAACCAACCAATGTAGTTGAGGCATTGAAGGATTCGAAGTGCATGAAAGAAATGAATGAGGAACTGAAGTCCATTTAAGACAATAACACCTGGTCACTTTTCGAATTTCCCCAAGGCAAGAAGGAAATTAATTTGAAGTGGGAATACAAGGTGAAGTTGAATCCTAGAGGAGAAGTAACTCGACACAAGGTAAGACTTATGGTGAAAGGATTTCTTCAGAAAGAAGGAATCGACTTTGATGAAGTTTTTACACCTGTTGCTAGGATCGAAACAATCAGGTTAGTTGTTGGTTTAGCAAACATGAACAATTAACACATATGTCAGATGGATGTAAAATGTTGATTTTTAAATAGCCCTTTATATGAAGAAGTTTATGTTGCACAACTAGTTGGGTTTGTGCATCAAGGTCAAGAAAGAAATGTGTACTAGCTGCATAAAGCCATGTATGGTCTCAAACAAGCTATAAGAGCTTGGAATAATAAGATAGATAGTTTTCCAAGGGAGAAGGAATTTGTTAAGCGCACAACTGAGAGTGGAGTATATGTAAGAAGAAGCAAGAGTGAATTGCTTATACTATGTATCTATGTCGATGATTTGTTGATAATAGGTAGCTACAAAAAAGAGATACAAGACCTCAAAGGTGCTCTTAGCAAGGAGTTCAAAATGTCTGATATGGGCAACATTTCATACTTCCTTGGTATAGAATTCTACAAGAGTAGTTGAGGATTGATGATACATCAAATACGATATGCAAGTGAAATACTTAAGAGATTTGAGATGGAAGATTTCAACTCGACTTCGACACCTGTTAAACCAATGTTGCAACTTTCAAAAGACTCAAATGAAGCTGATGTCGACCCAACATAACACAGAAGGCTTATTGGGTCATTAAGATACCTTTGTCACTCAAGGACCTGTCTAGCATACAATATAGGTATGGTGAGTAGATTCATGCAAAAGTCAAAGACATCACACTTAGCTGTGATAAAGAGGATACTAAGGTATCTCAAAGAAACTCTCGAATCTAGTATTTTATTTCATGCAGCTGATGAAGGAAAAGAATGTAAACTAGTGGATTACACTGGCTCAAGTTGGTGTAGTGAGACTGAGGATAGAAAATCCATAGTTGGGTATATGTTTATGCTAGGTGGTGCACCAATTGCTTGGAGTTCAAGGAAAGAACCAATAGTGGCACTATCATCATGTGAAGCAGAGTACATAAATTCTTCTTTCTTTGTATGTCAAGCAACATGGATGGTGAATATGGTCGAAGAAATTATAGGGAAGAATCATGGAGCAATCACCAGAAGAACGACAACATATCAGTTATCAATCTGGAGAAGAATATGATATCACATGGGCGAAGCATGCACATCAAAATGAAGTTCCATTATCTTCGAGAGCAGGTAGCAAAACAGAAGCTAAACTTGGAACACTGTAAAACTGAGAATCAGATTGCAGACATCATGATGAAAGGAGTGCAGGCCGAAGTGCTCAAAAGACTAATAACAATGATGAATATAGATAGCTTAGACAAAATGAATTAGTTGGTGTTTTGAGAATGTAATACGAGTGTCGAAGCATGTTGCTCGACAGAAACAAGGAGGTGCCTAAATAGTCTAGTGTGTGTCGAAGTTGTGTAGTTGTCGAAATGTTGAAGGAGGGTAGCCTTGACAAGAATTTCGACTTAGCCTTATTTTGTAACGTTATCAAAATTAGGTTATTTGAAGTTTGCTTAGGGAGAAAGCAAACTAAAATATATAAATAGGGTGTTACCCTAGTGTTGTAAACGTAATATGATTGCATAATTGAAATAAACTTCAGTTTTAAAGGGCAGAGAGAAACTCTGCAAAAACTCTCTTTCTTCTTCTCCTATTTTTGCTGAAACCTTAATTTCCTCTCTTCCCTAATTCATCTTTTTTTCTTCTTCTTCCATTATTGATTGTGCAGCAGAATCATCTTGCAACCAATATTTGTTGATTCACTCGAGTGAAGAGTAAATAATAAGAGAGAAAATTCGATTGATTGATTGATTCTTATTTATCAAAATTGATTCGAAATTCTCTATAGATTTGATGTAATTCTAACAAAATGAATATAATGTAAGAATCAACACAAAATGTTAAGTACAAAATTACAAGTAAAGGAATATTCAAATACATAATCATTACAAAATGCAATAGGCTACTATTTTTTTTATAGCTTCAAAGGAGAAGGAAGACCGGGTCTGTTCGTCTGCAACTAATTCCGTGTACATCAGGCTGTTATTATGACATACATAAGCTACTCAATAACAGCAGCAATATTGACAATACTGGCCAGAAGAAATATACAACAAGTATTATAATGTAAAAGGAATTTCTTTTTAACCATTTGTGTTTTTTTTAGATCTCAGAAAATTCAAAATATCTCGCATATGTACTATAGTGATCTCTTTAACTTATTTGTGCATAGATGAATATGGTCGTGTATGATTGCTATTATATTTATTGTGGCAATTTTGTATTTGTGTTTGAAATAAGAGTGCTAGTAATCAAGAGGAACATTAGATTTCTATTCACTACATAATTTGTGTTTATTTCCAAGAGCATTTGCATGATTCTCGTATTCTCAAATAGCTCCAATGGCTCACAAAAACTTCTAAACTACATGGAGAAAATTGCCTGGGTCCCATTTCTCTCAAACAAAAAATAGCTCGTTTAAATTTTTCCATTACTGACATTTAAAGAGTTAAATTACTAGCCAATAATCTAATGACTATACTCAATCAACTCTGCCTGATTCCTATGAAAATTCAAAATCCTTGGCAGGTGTTTTTCTTAGTTTAACAACACATGTTTGAGTGATTGCAAATGTGATGCAGTTCTTATGGAAGATCCAAAAATGAATTTCACAATTTGAAAGGTGATGTAGGAAATGATCAGTACAGTCATGTGGTGGTAGTTAAGAGAAAGAACTAGATCTATTGTTTGAGAAGGTTGTTTTCCAGTTTATCAGCTTTTATAGTCCAACATGGGTTGCTTTAGCAACACAATTAGTGTTTATAAATTAATCAAACTTATTAACTATTAAATTGAAAACAGTGTGAGAATAAATGAGTCGATAGTGAAATTAAGAAAAAAACAAATAATACCTTGTTAATTAGAAAAAATAATTTCTAAAAATCCCAAATGAATATTTTGTTAATTTAAAAATAATTAACTTTAATTGCAACTTTGGTTCCCTATTTAATTTTCTTTTTTTATTTTGATCCCTTCATTTTAAAAACCACCATTTTAGTCTCTTTTTTAAGTTTTTTTTTTTAATTTCCGTCCCCTCATTTTAAAAATTATGATTTTGCTCCATTTTTTTAATTTTAAGTTACAATTTTAGTCCTTTTTTAATTTTATTTTGAAATTTGATCCCTTTCTCATCATCATCATAATTAGAAAGGGGATTAAAATTACAACTTAAAACTTAAAAAAAAAAAATCATAATTTTTAAAATGAAGAGACGAAAATTCAAAAGAAAACATAAAAAAGGACTAAAATGATAGTTTTTAAAACGGAGAATCAAAATCAAGAAAAAAAAACTAAATAGGAGGATCATAGTTGGAATTAAACCAAAAAATTAATAAATAAATAAAAAGAGAAAAATAATATATATAAAAAATATAAAAATAAAAAAATTAAGGAATTCCATGTGTATTAAAAAATAATAATTAAAAATTAAAGGAAATATCACGTGGACTGCCACGTTGGCCGTTAAAAAAAATATTTGCTACAATGTAGTTGTCAGGAGTGTATCTTAGAGAATCTGAAAACTTCGAGAGAGTTTTTTAAAAAAAAATTACCAACAACTAAAAGCAAAATTCACTAATACTACAGGGAATTTGTATATTTAATCTTTTAAATATTGAAAACAGTGTGAGAATAAATGGGTTAGTATTGAAATTTAAAATAAAAAAAAAACAAATATCTTGTTAATTAAAAAAAACAATTTCTAAAAAACCCAAACAAATATTTTTGTTAATTAAAAAAAACAATTTCTAAAAAAATATTAATAAAATAAGTTTAGGAAACCTTAAAAAAATTAATAAAAAAAGAAAAAAAAATAATATATAAAAAAATGAAAAATTAAAAAAAAGGAATTCCATGTGTATTAAAAAATAATAATTAAAAATTAAAAGAAATACCACGTGGACTGTCATATTGGCCGTTAAAAAGAATCTTTGCTGCAACGTGCCAGCCAAAGGTGTATCTGAGATAATCTAGAAACTGCGAAGGGGTTTTAAAAAAAAACTTTACCACCGACTAAAAGCAAAATTCGCTAATATTACATGGGGTTTGTATATTTAATCTTTTAAATTACATATTGTTATAAACGGGTAGTTGAGGATCCTGTAACATTTTGATAACATCTTCTCCCGATCTTCGAAGCTTTGCATCCACCTCAATCAGACCTTTAGAAGAGTATCGTTGAAAAGTATCGTACATAACCTCTAAACTGTCGTCGTTCTTGAGCTCAAACGGTGTGAAATTTACGTTTCCTTCAGTGTCAACTGAAGGTGAACGATACTCAAGCTTGATCACCTTTCGATTCTTTGGATATTGCAAGAGAGAATTCTGTTGGAAATCCACCAAATATCTATGATGAATTTCTACTTCAATGGCAATGAATTATGAGAAAAATAAGAAAAGAAAGAAGACAATTATTTTCTGCAGAGTTTCTCTCAGCCCACAAATTGTGGAAAACTTTGTTATTCACTTCCAACTGCAAATTCTGTGAATACAACTTAATTGACTTGCTTACAAAAAATAGGGGTTACTCCCCCTATTTATAACTGAGCTTACACTCTAAGCCCAAAACCCAAAATATCTATTTTGTTACTAAATCAAATCTAATCTATTCTATACTTAAATCAAATCTATTTAAATCTAAACAAAATCTAATCTTTTTGGCACTATGAATTACAATTTAACACACCACCTAATTCATTGTGTCTAAACTATCTATATTCATCATGACTCTTAGCCTTTTGAATACTTCGACTTGCACTCCCTTCGTCATGATGTCTGCAATATGATCCTCAGTTCTGCAGTGTTCTAAATTCATCTTCCCATTTGCTACCTGCTCTCGAAGATAATGGAACCTCGTTTCGATATGGTTACTTCGACCATGTGCTATTGGGTTCTTCGCCAGATTGATAGCTGACATGTTGTCGATCTTCATGGTAATTGCTCCATGATCTTTCCCTATTATCTCTTCGACCAAGTTCACCATCCAAGTTGCTTGACATGCACAAAGAGAAGCAGTTATGTATTCTGCTTCGTATGATGATAATGCCACTACTGATTCCTTTCTTGAATTCCAAGCAACTGGTGCACCACATAGCGTAAACACATATCCTGCTGTTGATTTTCGATCTTCAGCATCACTACACCAACTCGAATCAGTGTATCCCACTAACTTGCATTCTTTTCCTTTATCAGCTGCAAGAAACAAAATGTCATAATCGAAAGTTCCTTTGAGATACTTTAGTATCCTCTTCACTGCTGCTAGATGTGATACATTTGACTTCTGCATGAATCTACATACCATACCTACATTATATGCTAAGTCAGGCCTTGTATGATAAAGATATCTTAATGACCCAATAAATCTTCTGTATTGGGTTGGATCAACATCATCTTCATCTGCATCTTTTGATAGTTGCAGTCTTGGTTCTGCAGGTGTCGAAGTTGGGTTGCATTCTTCCATCTCAAATCTCTTGAGAATTTCTCCTGCATATCTTCTTTGATGCATCATCAAACCTCTACTGCTCTTGTAGAATTCGATACCAAGGAAATATGAAATCTCATCCAAATCAGACATTTCAAATTCCTTGTTGAGATCACCTTTGAAGTCTTTGATCTCACTCTTGCAGCTACCTATTATCAATAAATCATCTATATAGAGACATAGTATAAGCAATTCACTATTGCTTCTTCTTACATATACTCCATGTTCAGTTGTGCACTTCACAAATTCCTTCTCCCTTAGGAAACTATCAATTTTCTTATTCCAAGCTCTTGGACTTTGTTTCAATCCATGCAGGGCTTTATGCAGCCTGTACACCTTTCTTTCTTCGCCATGTTTCACAAACCCAACTGGTTGTTTAACATAGACTTCTTCGTCTAAGGGTCCATTTAAGAATGTACAATCCACGCCCATCTGACATATGTGCCAACTGTTTATTTCTGCTAGACCAACAACCAACCTGATTGTTTCGATCCTAGCAACAGGTGCAAAAACTTCATCGAAGTCTATTCCTTCTTTTTGTATAAATCCTTTCGCCACAAGCCTTGCTTTGTGTCGGGTTACTTCACCTTTTGAATTTGTTTTCACTTTGTATACCCACTTGACATCAATTTCCTTCTTGCCTTGAGGCAATTCGACAAGTGGCCAAGTGTTATTGTCTTCGATAGACTTCACTTCTTTGTTCTTTGCTTTAACCCACTTTGAATCCTTCAATGCTTCAGCTGCATTAACAGGTTCGACATATGCACAGAAATCATAATGTACAAGCTCGTCTTCATCATCTATCACATCATCTGATATAATCATACAATCTTGCAATCTTGCAGGCATATGTCTTGTTCTTTGAGGTCTGCTTGTACTTGGTATATCTGCTGGTTCCTCTTGTCGAACTTCTCTTTCGACTCGAGTTTATGGTTCTTTGAATAGGATTCCCGCTGAATATTTCTTGACATTTTCAGTCCAATCCCATTCTTTAAACTCACCTATGATCACGTCCCTGCTGATCACCATCTGCCTTTTCACTAGATCGAACAACTTGTAGCCTCCTGTCGAATGATATCCAACTAGAATCATTTGACTTGACTTGTCATGAAGTTTTCTTCTCAACTGATCTGGCATATGTCTATGTGCAATAGATCCAAATACCTTCAGATGACTCAAGCTAGGCTTCACACCAGACCAACATTCTTCTAGAGTAATTCCTTCTAGCTTCTTTGTAGGACATCTGTTTAAAATGTATGTTGCAGTCGAAACAGCTTCACCCCAAAACTCTTTAGGTAAATTCTTGCCTTTCAACATACTTCTCACCATATTCATGATGGTTCGCTTATTCCTTTATGTAATTCCATTTTGTTGTGGAGTATAGGGTGGCACCACCTCATGCATAATCTCTTCCTTTTCATATAGTCTGTCAAAGTCTTTCGGCACATATTCTCCACCACCATCAGTTCTCAAAACTTTGAGCTTTCGACCACTTTGTCTTTCGATCATAGACTTAAACTTGGAAAATACCTCGATCACTTCACTTTTCTTCTTGATCAGGTAGGTCCATAGCTTTCAACTGAAATCATCTATGAATGTAACAAAGTATTTGTTACCTACCATCGAATCCACCTAGATTAGTCCACATACATCAGAGTATATGACTTCAAGACTAGCCTTCAACCTGCTTCTTGCATCCTTGTTGAAGCTATTCTTGGGTTGCTTCGCCTGCACACATTCCTCACATACCTTGTTTAGAATGTCGATTTCTGGCAATCCTGAAACCACATTTCTTCTCTTCAAATCTCGGATGTCTCTGAAGTTGAGATGGCCTAGTCTATAATGCCATATCCATTCATCTCTGCTAGCTGCGATCGAAAGGCACTTGTGCTCCATCACATTTAGTTCAATCTTGAAAGTTCGATTTTGAGACATAGGAGCCTTTAATATTAATCTCCCATTTGCATCAACGACTCTCATCATCTTATCTTCAATTGACACTTTATAATTCTTTTCGACCAACTGCCCTATACTGAGCAAATTGCTCTTCATGTCTGGTATGTACAACACATTGGAGATTACTGACCTTTTGCCATCTTTCCTCATAATCATAACATCACCAATACCTTCAGCTGCTAGGGTATTGTCATTTGCAAATTTTACCATATTTTTGTTGAGGGCTTTATATTGACAAACCAGTCTTTCCTTCCAGACATATGTGATGAGCATCCTGAGTCCAAGTACCATTGGTCATTGGATCTATCTTCATCTCTTGTTGTGACCATCAGAATCATCTCTTCTTCTTCATGTTTTGCAAGCTTTGCATCACTTTCTTGATTCTTTCGTTTTTCTGGACAATCACTCGAATAGTGTCCATACTTCTGACAATTGTAATATTGAATGTGACTTTTATCAGGTTTTCGACCACCACCTCTTCCTCTATTTGCAACACCACCTCTTTGGTTGCCTTGGTATGGTCTTCTTTGACTCGACATGTTTCCTTCGATTTGGTTTCCTCTACCATTTGATTTGTTGTAGCCACCTCTACCTCTGTTGAAACACTTTCCTTTGCCTTTGGTTTCTTTTGTTGAATCTGCCTGCAAGGCCATATCACTCTTCGATTTACCCGTAGCTCTTTCATTCATTCTTTGTTCATGAGATTCAAGCGTCCCTTGAATCTCTTCCTTTTTCAATTTCGACAAGTCTTTCCCCTCTTCTATCGCCACCACTATGTGGTCGAACTTAGGAGCTAAAGATCTCAAGATCTTCGAAACAACAGCTCTTATTGTTAACGTTTCTCCACATATCTTGATTTGATTTACTAGTTTTGCAACTCTAGTGAAGAAATCAGATATGCTTTCACTGTATTCCAAATGAAGAAATTCATACTTCCTTTTGTGAGTTTGTAACCTCACTTCTTTCACCTTCTCAGCGCCTCCAAAAGACTTCTCAAGGATCTCCCAAGCTTCTTTTGCATATTCTGAATCACTAACCTTTTCGAAATTGTATGGGCTGACACACTGATGAATTATAAATAATGCTTTATAACTCAGCTTCTCAGATTTTGTGTATTTCTTATTTTCTTCTTCTGAAGCGTTTTCTCCAAGCGCTTCGACTCCATCTTTTACAAGATCCCAAAGACCTTGACACATGAATAAGACTTTCATATGTTTGCACAAATTCTCATAGTTGTCAAATTTCAAAATTGGTAGGGTTGCTGGATAGTTTGTGTTGTATCCCAAAATATACCCTCTCATTTCTCAAGGATTCTCTCACAAGATCTTCCAGGACATCAAGTTTGCAGCACTGATACATCATTTTAGGTTTGGAATTGGCACAAGGGCAAAATGGTCAATTGCATATTGAAAAGTCAAACTTTGACTTTTAGATCAAAATCAAGTTTCAAGAATCATATTTCATAAAGACATGTTAGAATTTAAAGTTTGTTTCATCAAGAAAATCAAAATTCAAGATTATGTTAAAAGAGTCAAAATTCTAAATACTTGGAAATTTTTCTAAGTGTTTAGGAAAAATGATAAATTCAGAACTTCTGGCCATATTTTCACCATGATGCAAGTTGATTCTGGAAGAACTTCTAACACAAGAGTTGTAGATCTTAATGATATCTAAAACATTGCAGAACAGGACTTCTTCTAGAAGTGCTGGGATTTCAAGTTATAAATCCTTGAAGACACGTCCATGAAACTAAAGCACTCAGTAAATTCTAGGAATTTCCAAGACAGGTTTTTGTTAGAACTTCCGGGCCAGTTTTCACGAAGGTTCAACCAGAATTTGTAAGAGTAATCCAAAGAAGGTATGCAAAGCATGTTACAAACTTTCTGAAAAATCTGAGATCTCCTTCAGAACATGCTGGAGCAGGGAGATTCAAAGATCAGAAGTTGAATATTTGTTCTAAGTTACGCTGATGCTGAACTTTTGATCTAGATTAAGCTATGATACATAATCTCATATTGTAGGTTTTCTGTTTTGATAAATCACATCATCATTTAATGCTCACACCCACTTTTGAGTCTTTATCCAAAATATTTTCCCACGTGTGGCATAGAAGTACCGTTGTCGTCCTTGAAAAGCAAACTTTTGTACAAGTTTATGTTGGGCTCATGCTTTGCTTTTTCTTCTAAGGGTACTTTTCCTTAATTCATGCTTACAAATCCAGCTTAAGCGCGGCTAAAGCTGCTAAACACAATTACTTGTTTAAACTTGCTTCAAGAACAAGTCAGCGCCCTAACATATGATGACTGTACCCTTGACTTCTCCAAGCTACTAAATCCTTGCCTATAAATTGGACTTCATTTGCAACTGTAAAGAGGTCGAAAATTTGAGAGAAAAAAGCCATGAAACTTTGCTGAAATTTCCAAGAACTTGAAACTGCCAAACATAAACACAAAAACCTGATAAGCTCATGTTTCTTTTCACGCCCAAACTCTAATTTTCTTGCATATCTCTTGGCCAAATTAGAAACAATCCCAACTTTTATTTATAAACTGCAATACAATCTCCACCAACTTCCATTTCAAAAAATCATAACTTTACTTCTTGGCTGTTCCAGAATTTCCCAGCCATTCATAGCTTAAGTTAAAGGTTGTTCCAACCTCCTGAGCACGTGAGAAAGCTAACCAGAATATCACAGCATCCAGAACTAGGCTCTAGTTCACATAATATTTTCCAACTGCAAGGTAAGTTTCTTCTGACTTTTATCTCATTATTTAAGCATTGATAGGTTTGCATGCCCAAAAATACAATGTAGACATCCTGACTCTGATGTTGTACATATTCATAAATTTCATGTATTTTTTTCCTAAGTAGAGAGAATTTTAGCTCAGAACTTCTTGAGGAAATTAGGATTCAGAGTTAGGATTAGTAAAATTCATGCTTGCTTCTGATTTACAATTCTGATACTTTATATTTCTAAAACCATGTTGAAACCTGCCATAACTATTGTGTTTGTATTTTCTGTTTTATTGAGAAATGGCTAAGTTGCAGATGCTCTGACTGACGTGGAGAAGGAGATGAAATTCATCATCAGAGTTTACTTTGTAATATATGTTTATATTTTTTCTTCTAATACTGAATGTATAGTCATCCCAGTGGTAGAGAGCATGTGCATAAGACCTTAGTGTTAAGGGTCCTGAGTTCTAACCCCATAAACACCTTTTTTATGTTTATTTCCTAATATTTTTACCCCATTAGTTGGATCAGAACTTTTAGATCAATCCCCTTTAATTGCTTGTCAAAACATTGATTATGGATCAGAACCTCTAGACATTCCCACCCAACAACATTGACACTTCACTTACCCATTACCAAAACTTCTGACCTTCCAGTAACATTAGAACTTCTAGGCTGCCAGTTGCATCAGAACTTCCAGGATTTCCCTTTTTCCCAGAAACCCCAGAACTTTAGTGTACCCGGACCCAGAACTTCTGACCTTCCGCTTTTCTGCTAACATTTTCTTTCTTGCAGCGTATCAGAGTCAGAGTTTCTGCTCTTTACTTCTGTTCCCTCTTACTTTAGCAATGCGCTGATTCTGACCCCTTTTTCCTCTTATTATTTTCATCATCATTTCTATTTTTATTAATCAAAAACACCAAAAATATTTCTATATTCATACACTTTATTTTATTTCTTTTAAAATCAAAAGACTAAAAATATTTTCTTAAGCAAACTTATTTCTTCTCTTAACAAAAACAAAACAAGTCCATTTCAATTCTTGTGTATTTTTCAATATGGTTGTAATAGATAATTAGGATTTTAATTTCTTTCAATCCCCATTTGTAAATTTGTACACCCCATCCCCCTAACTATTGTAATAACATAGAATATTTACTTTCCGCAATTTATCGCTTTCATATAAATGCTAGTAATTAGAATTTGTATGGGAAGATAAAAAATCAATTTTAGAGAACACTAACCCAAGATAAGCCAAACATGAAATGCAAACACTCTCACACATGCACCCTTAGGGTAATTCCACTTGTTACCTTATAAAAATGGTCATGTTATGCATGTGAGATGTCTTAGCAAAAACAATCAAAATACAAGATCACAGTCCCTCGATGATGCTACAAAAGTTGCTTTACAAATGATTTTAGTCCCTCCAAAAGAAATGCTAAGATATCTCACAACGTTTCTATCATGACTATACGATGACCCACGCCCGTCCCTTTTATATCTAAAGATAAGGCTTCTTACCAATAAATGGTAAGATATCAATATCAAAAGAAATAAGGAAATGAATGAAAGACTTTTGAGTAGGTAGAGACGTTCCTAGTTGCTTGCCCACTTTCAAAAACAAACATCCTTGCAAACACACACCAAACACTTTCAAAACATGAAATATTTTCAGAAGTCCAACACTTTGTATACGTTCTTACAAAACGAGAATCATTACAAAGTTTGCCTAAACGAAGGCATTTTTCAAAAATACTTTTAGAAACCACCACAAAGCACATTTTCAAACAAAGCAGGTGATCTAGCAAGAAACTAAGAGCCCATAGATAACTATGGATGAAAAGGATGCTAATACCTTCCCTTTTCATAATCTCCCCCCTGAACTCAAGAAATAATCTCAAAGGTCTTTCCTGTTCTTTTCACTCTTTCCTTTATTTTAGATGAAAGAAAAGTCGGTGGCGACTCTTGCTAACCGCAACATTTGCGATCAAACGTAAAACATCCCAAGTCAATTCTCCCACTGTATTACAGTTTGCATTCTCATAACTTGTCATCGTGAATTCTTCAATCATTCTTGATTGATACTTCCCTTGAATCAAAATAAAAGATCTGATACCAGATATTGGAAATCCACCAAATATCTATGATGAATTTCTACTTCAATAACAATGAATTATGAGAAAAATAAGAAAAGAAAGAAGACAATTATTTTCTGCAGAGTTTCTCTCTGCCCACAAACTGTGGAAAACTTTGTTATTCACTTGCAATTGCAAATTCTGTGAATACAACTTAATTGACTTGCTTACAAAAAATAGGGGTTACTCCCTCTATTTATAACTGAGCTTACACCCTAAGCCCAAAGCCCAAAATATCTATTTTATTACTAAATCAAATATAATCTATTCTAGACTTAAATCAAATATAATCTATTCTAGACTTAAATCAAATCTATTTAAATCTAAACAAATCTAATCTTTTCGACACTATGAATTACAATTTAACAAATTCATTATGGTAATAAGCTCGGCAAATGAGGTGTCATGCGAGAACCTGAATTGAAGTGGCGACTTCGCACCACTGAAGTAGACAAAAGCAAGATGAGGATATGTTTGAGTCATTTCTGGTTGTGGTTTGTGATGTTGATGAAATGGTTTGGAGACCCTATTTAAGGATTTTATGGATCAATTTGGATCCAAGAAATCTTATCTACTGCATCTGCATAATTCAGAAATACACATTCGAAAGAACCTTATGTTTTAAAAAAACACATCAGGGCTTATTTCGCATATGCACATCTGAGACCACTTCTATGTTATTTTCTAATAGCAGGTTGATTCAGATGTGCACATGTGAAATAAACTCTGGTGTGGCTTTTTTAAATACAAGGTTTCTTCGGATGGGTGTTTCTGAATTATGCAGATGCAATAGATAATATTATGGCAGAATCATTAACATATAAAGATAGAAATAAATAAAACCGATAACACTAAATAGCGGTAAAATGAAATATAGATATATTATATATGTATTGAATCGTATAGATTTTATATTGTGCACGACAATACATTCAAAAAATATTTCAATTACATTCTAAAATGCACCGAACGAATTCTCACTGCTTAAATCTAAAACCAGATCTTTCTTCGACTTCTACCTATTTGATTCTCTCCCAAGCTCCATCAAATTGGTGAACTCTGACATCCTTTTCAAAAAGTGATATGGCCAACTTTCCGCCTCTTTTGGGAAATGTGTCGTCCACTCCACTGATGTAGTCGGAATAGGACCCCCCCCCCCCCCCCCCCGATTTCAAATAAACCTGAATAAAATGGCGTGATCTAAGGTACCCAATACACATGATGCGACCAAATGGATCTTTAGGCGGGGGAGTCCGAAGTGGAAAAAATGTTTCTGAAAAACCATATCTCGTCAAATCGATACACAACCTCTCATATGCACTTGTTATAAGATGATCCATTTTAGGGAAAGTCGTCCACTTTTCAATTGGTGTGCGAACGCTAACACTTGGAACAAGAGCATTGTGAACTTTATTGAATACTTTTGTAGTCACATATAGTCGTTTGTAAATTTCTCTATGCACCGTCAACTCTGAAATAAGTGTTTCACGCACAAGAGTGTGGTTCTCCTCTCCTTTACCAAGCAAATCAGACACGCCCCAAAACCCGCAATTACCATCACTCCCTACATCCACGATTATCTCAATGTGTTTGTGCATAAAAAGTGGTATCTCATCAAACTATCTGGCCCTGTCGTTTCCGCTCGCTTCACTTCATGATAAATGAAATTCAATCCCGTCCGGGATATGTTGAGAACCATTTGTGCATATAAAGTGTTGTCTTTAAATCAGTGTTCTACCATATTTTTTCTCCGTCTAAAAATTGTATGAATTTCATTGTATTGGTTTTGGAGCATTTGATTCACCGTGTCCCATTCTTTACAAAGGTCTCCCTTGCTATCACCCAACAATTTCTTTAACGCCTCATGTGCAGATTCGACTCTATTAGTTGTTGTGTTATCCAAATGTCTAACACGGTCCGTCCAAGCACATACAACTTTCTCTTTCACCTGATCAAGGATAATAGATTCAACGTATTTCAAGAAATCGGGATATTCAACACATAACATCCTAAAGTGTACTACATTCTCAGTATAAAACTCTTCTGTAGTAGAATTTAGAATATCAGTCCATGCACTCATTATCTTCTCCACCACAACACCAAATTTAATCATGTTTCCGTCTTCACCCTTTTATTCTTTGGTGCCAACTACGGGTTTGAGCTGGGATCTCACATTTTTTGTTATATGATACCGACAAAGTAATGCAGTTGATGTAGGAAACACGCTACCGACCGCATTCATTAGGGTGTTATATGGATCAGTAACAATGATATTAAGCATATTTTGTGGATCCTTCAACAAAATCTTGCATATACTCAATGTCCATGTAAAGTTGTCTTCTTTCTCACATTCCAAAAAATCAAATCCAACCGAAAATGTCTTGTCCGTAGAGGTGACACCAACAATTTCTAGAAGAGAAAGCATATACTTGTTGATCTTGTACGTTGAATCAATCATAAGGACGGTTGGAAATATATTGAACAACTTGAAACTTTTTGGATGAGTCCAAAATATGTCGCGAATATTGACATTGTCCTTACAAACTCTGTACCTAGAAACGTAGTGGTTATCGTCCAAAAGTTTCAAAAGATGTTGTATTTGGAACCTCAGACCTCTTTGTGCAATGTGTTGTTTATAACGATATTTGTAACACTTTCTGGTCTTTTCTGTTTGAAACCGACAAGTATGTTTCTCGGCGCAACTTTGATTAACGACAATTCTGAAATAGATTCCTTCTCTTCTGGCTTAAGCCGACTTACAATTGGATGCACTTGTAGTTTGGTGTCCAACGCATGATTATGCATATCAGAAATGACATTAAACCGCCACAAATCATTCACCCTACAAGAACCGCGCAATTTAAACGGACACTGACATGTCCTCGATCTCGTGTCATCATGTTTTAACTTTTAAAGTTTTGAAACATATTTCCCACTTCTCTGGCATGTCATCACAACAAATGGTTGTCTTCTACTAGTGCCATTGTCGGACCTTCCAATCACAACGCCAAACCTAAATTTGCTAGCTTCCATTCGAACTCATTCAAGCATATGTTGACGAGAGGTGAAACTTTTATCATTTGTAAATTGTTGTCCAACATCTATCACGACATCAATCGTTTTATGAACGTCATTCACCTCATTCGGCTTAGCATCTACATTGACCTTGTCCGGCACCTTTACGACAACTTTGAAAATATTGTCGGGGTGCATCATACCTAACACGGGCAAAAAAAACATAAATTGTGTTAAAACTATTTTCTGTTTTTGGAACAAACATGTTTTCGGATATGCACATCTGAATTATGGTAGATGGAATTAAGATATGCATGTCCGAAGTAACGTTGTTTTTTTCATCCATAAATCAGCATCAATGCAAGGAATGTAATATGAAATAAGGAAAATTTACCTCAGATTGCAGCTTTCTATGCTATCTTTGTCATGCTTAAACACTTGAAACTTGGTTTTGAGATGAAAAATTGATTGAGAGGTTGAAGTTTTGTTGAGGATTTTGGTTATGGGAGGAAAGAAAATGAATGAAATAGTTGGAAGGAGTGACCATGCAGCAATCTAATATGGCAAGGGTAGTTTCGGATATGCATATCCGAAACTACCTTTAGAATTTTAAATTCAACGTTTAAGTATTAAAACGTAGAAAAAGAGTGTCTTCATATGTGCATATCCGAAACATGCTAAAAGGTGTGTTCGAATATGCAAGATATTTTCAGGTTTTCAAAAGTATAACTCAGCATACTCAGGTAGCAAAAGAAATTCCCTAATATAAAATGCCATCTCTGATATCAGTCAAATAATATACAGTCTTAAACGCCAATAGCTGGCCAAAAAGCATTGCACAGTGATGCCAAAGATTCTCACCCATTTAGAAATGCAAAAATTAGCATCCTCCTAAAGCTGTTCACATTTATTTAGGATGACAATTTTTTTGTGACTTGCATCCGAAAAATATATTTTAAGATTCCATATGTGAATGAATGCATTGCAGTTCATTTATATTTACTTGGTTTTTTAAACTGCCAAAAACTTCTGTGGGTTTAAAATAGACTAAAATGTACAGGAAGACTAGGTAGGATAGGATAATGAAATGTTCACATAAAATGCTGATTGGAAACATCACAAAAAAGATATGCTATCGCAAATTCATAGTGAACAATTAAATTAGAGTAAAGGGGAAAGGCTACCCCCAACATTCTACATTTCATTTAAGGTTTGTATATGAAATCTGCTTTTAATTCAATATGGATTCCTTCTGATTTTCTGCATTCTAAAATCAATGTACGGAATTAGTGCTTGGTAATTGCAACAAGCAATTACTACCAGATGCTTGAAAAACGATAAAATGAGCACTTGCCTTCTTATAGGTACATGCAAGAATAATTGTAAAACCAAACTGAACGAAGCAAAAAAATTTGTTCTTCGTGTTCTTCCTATATTTACTATCCCCCAACATCCAAGAGAACCTCTGTTATGTCTGGTTTATAGCCTTCCACGCGAGCTTGCTCGGTAATCTCACAAAGGGTTTCATAGATTAAAGATGAATGCTTGTGAGTCATATCTCCCACCACAAAATTATGAACAACCCCATAAATTTGGATCCAACTTTGGCCTGGAGGTTTTTTCACACCCATCTCAATCATTTTTTGTCTCACCGCGACAACATCCTTCCACCTTTCAGCAAAAGCATATATGTTTGATAAGAGCACGAGATAGCCGGCAGCTTGATCATTGTTGTCGAGCTCAGCAACTAACTTGTTTGCAATTCGTGATGCTAGGTCAGAATTCTTGTGTATTCGACAACCACCGAGAAGGGCACCCCAAATTGCATCGTTAGGCTTAAAAGGCATAGTTTCAATAAGTTCATATGCTTCATCTAAGCAACCTGCACGACTCAAGAGATCAACCATGCATCCGTAGTGTTCAATCCTCGGGCTGATTTGCCAAGTATGTATCATCGTTTCGAAAATTCTGCGCCCTTCCTCTACAAATCCTGCATGACTGCAAGCACAAAGAACTCCAATGAATGTCGTTCCATCAGGTTTTACCCCACTATTCTCCACACCATTATTAAGCATATCTTTAAACAGATCAAGAGCTTCCTTCCCAAGACCTTGTTTTGCAAAAGCCATGATGATAATAGTCCAAGACACTCTGGTTTTCCGAGACATCTTCGTAAACATTTGGTAAGCTTCATCAATGATTCCACAACTAGCATACATGTGCATGAGTGCATTGTTCAAGCGGACAGAGGGCTGTTTTTGCCTCTTTTTAACATACCAATGGATCCATCTTCCTAACTTCAGATCCCCTAATTCAGCACATGCTGATAAAGCTGCCACCAACACCACCTGATCGAACTCCACATGTGCTCTCCTCATCTGATCAAATAACAACAAAGCCTGTTTAGATTGCCCATTCTGAGCACACCCAGCAATCATGGTCGTCCAAGACACGACATTTTTCTGTGGCATTTTATCAAAAAAAATTCTCGCAGCATCAAAATCACAGCACCTAACGTACCCAGCAAGTATAGAATTCCAGCTAACAACACTTCTTTGAGTCATAACATCAAACACACGGCGTGCTTGCTCAACACCACCTTGATTCGCATAAAAATTAATCAAATTAGTGTTCACAAACACGTCTGAGCAATACCCTTTTGCCAGAACAGTCGCATGCACCTGTTCCCCTTCTTTTACCAGCTCACCCCGTACACAAGCACTCAAGAGAAACGAGTATGTGAATCCGTCAGGATCAAACTCAGTTGACACCATTTGATTGTAATATTCAACCGACTTCCAAGGCGTATGGCTGCTGGCGTAGCCTCTAATCATGTGATTCCAAACTGTGGTATTTGGGTTATCAATTTGATTAAAAACTTTGTGGGCATGTTGAAGTTTACCAGAGGCTGTGTAGAATGAAAGAAGCTTGGCGGTGATGTTATTCTTGTGAGAGAGGCCATTGAGAACTACTTGGCTATGAATTTGAGCAATGTTCGTTTCGCTGTTGCAGCTTTGAAGTAACAAGAAGATGTGCTCTTGAATAACTCTTTTCCCGCTTGCAGGAACACAACCTTTAATCAACATCCAACCCCAAAAATCAAACTTATACTTGTCTAAGTTATTGAAAAGGCTCAATGCTTCATATTTTTTTTTCTTCTTTGTTTAACAAAAGTCTAGGCTAAAAGACCAAAAGTTTGATTAGACCATAAGAATAAGCTGAGCAGTTTTCTAGACGTGCCTCGTGTTTAATGGAATCAATGGCTTGAGCTAGAGAGGTGAAGTTAAAAAACTCTTGGACTTATTTAGACTTCACTTTAGATCATCTAATCCACCACCAGTGATGGTGACAATGTTGCAAAGCACTTGCAACTGGGAAGATGCAGAAATTGACTGCAATATGGAATAGAGAGACACTTAAAGTAATTGGAACTTTGTAGATACTCGGATTATGACGCCAACAGTGTTTCAAAGAGGAGTTCAGCAAAACATGCATGTTAAATCTCATATGAGAAATTCATCAAACATGTTATCTGCATTACTTGTAACTCCGAACTTTGAATATAGCACGAACTGTCTTTAATGGCGAGACTTCTTAAAGCAGGTCCCTTAGGAGAAACTCTTCTTCAGCCACTTTCAACTTTTAACGCCTCCCAAAAGTCACGTTTGTGCGCAGACGGAACTGTGACTTTTGCTGGATGAGAATTGTTGGAGAAACCACACTACTTCCTCTCTCCCTATATCAACCTTAAATTTAACAAATTTACAATATTAACATTAACACTATTTCAACTTTTGACATCTCTGCTATTACCCAATTTTTTACTTTTTTTTAGTTTAAATAAAAATTCTTATACATTTATAAAAATGAAATTGTAATTTATCAACGTTTATAAAAATCTATTCATTTTTTGGGTTAGATTGGATAATGGGTTGCACTAATTTTTTATTTTTTATTTTCTTTGTTCCATATTATTTATCACAGTTGATCATTTCTCACGGATTAAGAAACAATAATAAATAAAAAAGATAAAATAGTAATTTTATCAAATTGTCTTGATTAATTATTGGAGTATTCAAATTAATATTAATGTTAAATGAGAAAATATTAAATTAAGAATATTGATTAGATAGTATAATTGGAAGATTAAATATAAAATTGTATTGGTAATTTAAAGTAACAATTTTTTTCGGATAATTTTTTTTCTTAAATATGATATTTATTTTGGGACGGAGGGAATAATATATAACAATTAAACGATGAGTCATCATATTTTTTCATAAAAATTATTCAACATTTTTATCTTCTTAAACAAAACTATAGTAACAAACTCGACAGTTACGCGCATTTGTTTAGATATTATATATTTTTTAAATAGAAAGTTTAAAAAAAAAATTAGATCAATAATAAAAAAATTTGTATATATAAATATTTAAATCAAAAATAAGATTTTTCCCGTATACCAATTTTAAATCATAAATACGTATATAAAAACATTTATAAACAAATTTTTTGCCGTATAATATTTTTGAATCAAAAATATTTAGATCATAAATATCATTTTTTCTTATATAAAAATATTTAGATCAATAATAAAAAAAATTTGATATACAAATATTATTTTTATTTAGATATCGCTTACAAAATATATATATCAATAGTAAATCTCCATATATATAAAATGTTTAGATCATAAATATCATTTTTCTCATATACCATTTTTTAATTAAAAATATTTAGATCATCAATATCATTTTTTATATATAAAAATATTTTAATTAATAATAATTTTTAATAACACAAATGTTATATGATAATTTAAGGTAAATTTAAAAAAAAAAGAATATTCTCCCGTTAAATTTATTTTTTTAATATGAAAAAATCATATTTAGAAATTATAGTATTAGTGAAATCATAAATATAAATTGACAAAAAAAAGAAATCATAAATATAGATTCAGTATTAGTGAAATCATAAATTTTAATTAGTGTTTAAATTTTGTAAAATTGATCAATTGTTTAAAAGAGATCATATTAGAGGTTTATACAATCAATACTTAATATTTATAAATATGATTTTACATATATTATATAATTCAATTGATTACATAAAATATTTATCTAATTTATTCAAATGATATAAATTTTCAACACAACAATAGGACAAGACATAACAATATCACTGGTACAAGTAAATAGCGCTGTCATATTACAACTAAATAGCATTGCCAAGTCTAATTTCTTGAAAAAATTATACAATATTATACCCCTAAAAATTAATTTCCAGATTCTTATTTAACAAATGTTTACCTACTTCATGTAACAAAAAAAGAAATTATTTGACTCACTAATATTTGTTTTAATTTTACCCCTAAAATTTCATACGGTGCACAAGACTTTTTACTCCATACATAGCATAAATATTTTTTTTTTTTGAAAATTCATCAAAGTCTATGATAAATTTCTACCACAATGACAATTTAATTATGAGACAAATAAAGAAAAGAAGACAAGACAATTAATTTATGCAGAGTTTCTCTCTGCTCACAAACTGTGAAAACTTTGTTATTCACTTGCAATTGTAAATTCTGTGAATACAACTTGCTTGACTTGCTTACAAAAATACGGGTTACTCCCTCTATTTATAACTGAGCTTACACTCAAAACCTAAAATATATTTTTGTTACTAAATCAAATCTAATTTATTCTAGATTTAAATCAAATCTATTTAAATCTAAAACAAATCAAATATTTTCGACACATAGTTTCGACACACTGAATTACAATTTAACACACCACCTAATTCATTGTGTCTAAACTATCTATGTTCATCATGACTCTTAGTCTTCTGAATACTTCGACTTGCACTCCCTTCGTCGTGATGTCTGTAATCTGATTCTCAGTTCTGCAGTGTTCCAAATTCATCTTCCCATCTGCTACCTGTTATCAACAAATCATCTACATAGAGACATAGTATAAGTAATTTACTCTTGTTTCTTCTTACATATACTCCATGTTCAGTTGTGCACTTCACAAATTCCTTCTCCCTTAGGAAACTATCAATTTTCTTATTCCAAGCCCTTGGAGCTTGTTTTAATCCATACATGGCTTTATGTAGCTTGTACACCTTTCTTTCTTCGTCATGTTTCACAAACTCAACTGGTTGTTTAACATAGACTTCTTCATCTAAGAGTCCATTTAGGAATACACACTTCATGTCCATCTGACATATGTGCCAACTGTTTATTTCTGCTAGACCAACAACCAACCTGATTGTTTCGATCCTAGCAACAGGTGCAAAAACTTCATCGAAGTCTATTCCTTCTTTCTGTAGAAATTCTTTCGCCACAAGCCTTGCTTTGTGTCGAGTTACTTCACCTTTTGAATTCGTTTTCACTTTGTATACCCACTTGACATCAATTTCCTTCTTGCCTTGAGGCAATTCGACAAGTGACCAAGTGTTGTTGTCTTCGATAGACTTCACTTCTTCGTTCATTGCTTTCACCCACTTCTAATCCTTCAATGCTTCAGCTGCATTAACGGGTTCGACATCTGCATAGAAACATAATGTACCAGCTCACCTTCATTATCTATTACATCATCTGATGTAATTACACAATCTTGCAATCTTGCAGGCATGCGTCTTGTTCTTTGAGGTCTGCTTGTACTTGGTATATCTATTGGTTCCTCTTGTCGAACTTCTCTTTTGACTTGAGTTTCTGGCTCTTCGAATAGGATTCCCACTGAATCTTTCTTGACATTTTCAGTCCAATCCCATTCTTTAAACTCATCTATGATCACGTCCCTGCTGATCACAATCTTCTTGTTCTCTGGATCGAACAACTTGTAGCCTCCTGTCGAATGATATCCAACTAGAATCATTTGACTTGACTTGTCATTAAGTTTTCTCCTCAACTGATCTGGAACATGTCTATGTGTAATTGATCCAAATACCTTCAGATGACTCAAGCTAGGCTTCACACCAGACAAACATTCTTCTGGAGTAATTTCTTCTAGCTTCTTATGGGACATCTGTTCAAAATGTATGTTGCAGTCGAAACAGCTTCACCCCAAAACTCTTTAGGTAAATTCTTGCCTTTCAACATACTTCGTACCATATTCATGATGGTTTGATTCTTCCTTTCTGCAATTCCATTTTGTTGTGGAGTATAGGGTGGCACCACCCATGCACAGTCCTTTCCTTCTCACATAGCATGTCGAAGTCTTTTGACACATATTCTCCACCACCATCAGTTTTCAAAACTTTGAGCTTTCGACCACTTTGACAACCATAGACTTAAACTTGGAAAATACTTCGATCACTTCACTTTTCTTCTTGATCAGGTAAGTCCATAGCTTTCGGATGAAATCATATATGAATGTAACAAAGTATTTGTTACCTCCCATCGAATCCACCCGGATTGGTCCACATACATCAGAGTATATGACTTCAAGAATATCCTTCGATTTGCTTCCTGCATCCTTGTTGAAGTTATTCTTGTGTTGCTTCGCCTGCACACATTCCTCACATACTTCGTTTGGAATGTCAATTTCAAGCAATCCTGAAACCATATTTTTCCTCTTCAAATCTCTGATGTCTCTGAAGTTGAGATGGCTTAGTCTGTAATGCCATGTCCATTCATCTCTGCTAGCTGCAGTCGAAAGGCACTTGTGCTCCATCACATTTAGTTCAATCTTGAAGGTTCGATTCTGAGACATAGGAGCCTTCAAGATTAATCTCTCATTTGCATCAACGACTCTCATCATCTTATCCCCGATTGATACTTTATAATTCTTTTCGACCAACTGCCATATACTGAGAAAATTGCTCTTCATGCCTGGTATGTACAACACATTGGAAATTACTAACCTCTTGCCATCTTTTCTCATAATCATAACATCACCAATACCTTCAGTTGTTAGGGTATTATCATTTGCAAATGTTACCATATTTTTCATTGAGGGCTTTATATTGACAAACCTGTCTTTCCTTCCAAACATATGTGATGAACATCCTAAATCCAAGTACCATTGGTCCTTGAATCTATCTTCATCTTTTGTTGTGACCATCATCATCATCTCTTCTTCTTCTTCTTCTTCTTCATGTTTTGCATGCTTTGCATCACTTTCTTGATTCTTTCGTTTTTCTGGACAATCACTCGAATAGTAACCATACTTCTAACAATTGTAACATTGAATGTGACTCTTATCAGTTTTTCGACCACCACCTCTTCCTCTATTTGCAACACCACCTCTTTGGTTGTCTTGGTATGGTCTTCTTTGATTCGACATGTTTCCTTCAATTTGGTTTTCTTTACCATTCGATTTGTTGTAGCCACCTCTACCTCTGTCGAAACATTTTCCTTTGCCTTTGGTCTCTTTTGCTGAATGTGCCTGCAAGACCACATCACTCTTCGATTTGCCTACAACTCTTTCGTTCATTCTTTGTTCATTAGATTCAAGCGTCCCTTGAAGCTCTTCCTTTGTCAATTTCGACAAGTCTTTCCCATCTTCTATCGCCACCACTATGTGGTCAAACTTAGGAGCTAAAGATCTCAAGATCTTCGAAACAACAACTCTTGTTGTTAACGCTTCTCCACATATCTTGATTTGATTTACTAGTTTTATAACTCTAGTGAAGAAATCAGATATGCTTTCACTGTCTTCCATCTGAAGCAGTTTATACGTCTTTTTGTGAGTTTGTAACCTCACTTCTTTCACCTTCTCAGCGCCTCCAAAAGACTTCTCAAGGATCTCCCAAACTTCTTTTGCAGATTCTGAATCACTAACTTTTTCGAAGTTGTCTGGGCTGACACATTGATGAATTATAAATAATATTTTATAACTCAGCTTCTCAGATTCTGTGTATTTCTTCTTTTCTTCTTCTGAAGCGTTTTCTCCAAGCGCTTCGACTCCATCTTTTACAAGGTTCTAAAGACCTTGACACCTGAATAAGACTTTCATCTGTTTGCACCAATTCTCATAGTTGTCAACTTTCATAATTGGTAGCGTTGCTGGATAGTTTGCATTCTCATAACTTGTCATTGTGAATTCTTCAATTGTTCTTGATTGATACTTCTCTTGAATCGATACAAAAGCTCTTGATACCAGATGTTGGAAATTCACCAAAGTCTATGATGAATTTCTACCACAATGACAATTTAATTATGAGACAAACAAAGAAAAGAAGACAAGACAAATAATTTCTACAGAGTTTCTCTCTGCTCATAAACTGTGAAAACTTTGTTATTCACTTGCAACTGCAAATTCTGTGAATACAACTTGCTTGACTTGCTTACAAAAATAGGGGTTACTCCCTCTATTTATAACTGAGCTTATACTCAAAGCCTAAAACCCAAAATATCTATTTGTTACTAAATAAAATCTAATTTATTCTAGATTTAAATCAAATCTATTTAAATTTAAAACAAATCAAATCTTTTTGACACATAGTTTCGACACACTGAATTACAATTTAACATTTTTTACACTTAAGTGGTAGTTTAAGAAAAAGTTGAGAAATATTTGTTTTGATATACATTAATTTGACAATTATAATATAACAATATTAATTTTCAAACTTCAAACATCTAAATAATCATACATAATAAATTATAATAATATGTACCCTGCAACAATATTGAATTAAATTGTTATAAATATTATAACACTGACTCCTTTTTAGTTGGTAAATACCATTAAAAAAGAAAAAGCTCACCTTTAATAGTAGCAAACACAAAATCAATTTAATAATGAAAGAAAATCTGAACATTAAAAAAAATGTTATCAATGAGAAATTGCATCACAAACTTCTAACTATTAAGAAAGTGAAAGAATGCAACATATAAGCACAAAATTACTTACATCAGTTATTAATTTTTAGATTTTCTTTTATTTTTCAGATCTGAAAAACATGATCGATTTTTTTCACAGATCTATGAAACATTATTCACCGCAACTTTCCACAACTCCTTCGTATCGTTGATGTTGGAGATTTTCTCGAACGGTCTTGCTATGGAGAAAGGAAGAAAGGTGTTTGAAGATGCAAGAAGATGGAAGAAGAAGCAAGAAAAGAAGAAGCAAGAAGGTATAATTTTTGAATCGAGAGGGTTATTGGAAGATGCAAAACCGAATAAGAAGCAAGTGATAGAAAGTAGCTTTGTTCTGAAGATATTGAAAAATTTTAATTTTAAAAGAAGGCAAATATAATATTAAAATATTAGTTGTAGAGTTGTAGTTTGTAAAAAGCAGGATTGTAATTTTAATAAAGCAGAAAATAATGGTACGATAGTAGAAAGAAGGAAAGATAGCAATGAAGCTATACACGTGGAAGGCTTAGGAAACAGAAGGGCAGAAATGGAAATTCAACAGTATAAGATTTTCTTATATGATAGGTTACATAACATATTTTTACTATTTTTTTAGCATCTTAAAACAATAATGATAAAATAAACTAATAAAAATTAGTATAAAATATTAGCAACAAAATAAAGTTGAATGATATAAAATCGTATTGGTATTAAAATGATTAAATATTTAAATATTTAAAATTAGTTAAAGTCATGATTCACTAAAATAGTAAATGTTCAAGATACTAAAATTGTAACAACTAAGTTAATATTCATCAAAATCATTAAAAAATTATAATAAAAAAATATTTGATTAGTGGGTCAGTGGGTTTTTTGGATTTGGTTTCGATTTGATCCGAAACCCAATTTTTTAATGGGCTTTTTAGTTTTTAAATTCATATCAACCTAATCCGACCCATTTTTATAAAAAAAAATGGATGGATTTGACCGGGCTTTGTGGTTGACCTAACCCATGTGCACCCTTACATGTGGCTACGAGGTAGTTGAGGAATAACGATCTTGAAAATCAGTCAAGGAGAAATAATTGCTTCCTCCACGTTGGAAGGAAAATTCATTCCCTCAATTCCATATTATGGGGGCTAAGGAAACTATTCTTAACTCTTCAACCCAAGCCCAAAGAACTCCTATATATACTCGATTTCAAAATGGGTGGACTACACTAGCTTGATAATTTTCAAGTGAACTAGTATAAATATGCATTGTTCTTTACTTCATGTTCTTACTTATTGTTATTATCAAGAGTGAAGGAAAATGCATTTTAACTTAAAGGGGAATATTTTTGAAAGAATAGTTTTATTTTAAAAACCCAATTCAATCCCCCCCCCCCCCCTCTCCCCCCTCTTGAGTTTTTCACACCTTCAATTGGTATCAGAGCTCCGGTTTTGAGAAGATAAAAAGTTTGAATCAATATTTAACAGTGTCCAGTACCGATCTAGTGTGTGTGAAAAACCAATGGCTACATCTACTTCCACTGTTGATAATAGAGATAATGATAGAGATCATTATAGTTCAAAACCTCCTATGTTTGATGGGGAGAAATTTGACTATTGGAAGGATATAATAGAAAGTTACTTTTTATCATATGACTTGGATCTATGGGACTTGGTAGATGATGGCTACACTCACCCAGTAAATGATAAAGGTCATAAGATTGCAAGAAATGCAATGATTGAAGCACAAAAGAAAGTATATAGAAATCACTACAAAGTAAGAACCATTCTTCTAAGTGATATCTCATTTAATGAATATGAGAAAATCAAAGATAGAGAGACTGCAAAGTCTATTTTTTATTCTCTTTAGATGACACGTGAAGGCAACACACGGGTAAAAGAAATAAAGGATCCGACCTTAATTCAAAAGTATGAAGTCTTCAAGATGGAAGATGATGAATCTGTGAAAACAATATTTTCAAGATTTCAGACTCTTGTGGCAGGACTTAAGATTTTGAACAAAGGTTACTCCACCGCAGATCACGTTAAAAAGATTATCAGAAGTCTGCCTATTAAATGGAAGCCAATGGTAAGTGCCTTAAAATTGGCAAAGGATATGAACAACACCTCTTTTGAGAAGTTGATTAGCTCTTTAAGAAGCCGTGAAATAGATATGGAATAAGATGAACCTCAGAAGAGGGTAAAATCAGTTGCTCTAAAGTCTACTTCTGGAAAAACCAAGGCTTACCAAGCTAAGGAAGAATCATAAGAATCTGAAGAAGATTCAGATGATGATGAACTCTCCTTAATATCCAGAAGAATAAGTCAAATTTGGAAGCACAGACAAAGAAAGTTCAGAGGTCAAAGAAGGACGTATGGAAGAGGTGAATCCACTTCCAGTCAGAGAAATGCTTATGGAAAAGAAGTCACTTGTTTTGAATGCAACAAGCCTAGACATTACAAAAATGATTGTCCAAAGCTTAAGAAAGACAAAAAGCATAAAAATGCTTACAAAGCTAAGAAGGGTCTCATGGCAACATGGGATGATTTAGAATCAGAAGATGAAGATTCTGATGAAGAACAAGCAAACATGACATTCATGGCCAGGACCAACAGGGGAGAAACAACATCAGAAGACGAACTGACAATTAATTATGAGTCAGACTCTGATGACAACAAAGAGGTACTTTCTTCTTTATCTCGTTCTGAACTTGAAATTGGCTTAACTGAATTAATGAAAAGGTATTAATCTCTTCTAAGTAAATACAAAATCTTGAAAAAGAATGTTGTGTCTACTTCAGAGAAATCGACTACAGATGAACAAAGTATTTCTGTTTTAAATGAAAAATTATTTGTTTTACAAAAAATCAAACATTGCTCTAAAAAGTAAAGTGTCTAGATTAGAAGAAGAGATTATCTCTAACACATCTGTTACTGAAGAAGTAATCAGATATGATAGAGCTTTTCAACACTTCCTCGCTAAAAGCATATATAGAAGCAAAATGGCTTTAATGATCTATGGTGTTAGTATAAATGGAAGCAGAGGCTTGGGGTATTCAGGATCATCTAAGAAAATTGATGAGACTCTGAATATCAAACCAAAACCTCTTTTTGAACATTTCGTGCCTACTGACGCAGATTTGAAATATCCAGAAGAAGAAGGTTATAATACTTCTGTAGCACGAACATAGACACAAAATAACATTTTTAAACCAAAGTATCATGCACAAATTTCACATAATTATTCTGTTGCACGAAATTCCAAAGGGGTCAGAACCTATGGAACTTCTAACAAAAGAGGACCCATAAAGTGGGTACCTAAGGATCAGATAATCTACATTACATATCTCCTTAATGGCGCCATTGAAACACCAGTCATGGTACCTGGACAATGGATGATCACGACACATGACGGGCGAAAGGTATATGTTCCAAGATTTGGAACTTAAGTCTGGAGGCATCGTTGGTTTCAGAGGAAATCAGAAGGGAAATAAAATCAAGTCTGGAACGATTGGTAATGGTAAATTTCCTTCTATTAATAATTTTCTTTTAGTCAAGGGTATGATGCATAACTTGTTAATCAGTCAACTTAGTGACAATTATGACGTCATCTTTAATCAAACATATTGTAAATTCGTTAGTCAGAAGGATGGATCAGTTATGTTCAATGGCAAGAAGAAGAACAATATCTCTAAAATAAGATTATCAAATTTGAAAAATCAAAATGTAAAATGTCTAATGGCTGTTCAAGAAGAGCAATGGGTCTGGCATTGGCGTTTGGGTCATGTTTGCTTGAGAAATATTTCTCAACTAAATAAACTTATATTAGTTAGAGGCTTGCCCAATCTGAAGTATACTTCATATGCTATTTGTGAAGCTTGTTAGAAAGGAAAATGTTCAAAAACATCTTTCAAAACTAAAAGGATTGTTTATACTTCTAGGCCATTAAAACTTCTTTATATTGACTTATTTGGACCAGTGAAAACTGTTGTTGTCAGTGGTAAGAAATATGGACTTGTCATCGTTGATGATTACAACATGTGGACATGGGTAAAATTCTTGAAACAAAAGGATGAGTCATACTCTGCATTTGCTTCCTTCTGTTCCCAAGTGCAAAATGAAAAAGGTTGTAGAATAGTTAGAGTTCGAAGTGATCATAGTGGAGAATTTGAAAATAAATATTTTGAAAAACTTTTTGATTCAAATGGCATATTACATGATTTTTATTTCCCTAGAACTCCACAACAAAATAGGGTTGTAGAAAGGAAAAATAGAACTTTACAAGAAATGGCTCGCACCATGATCCAAGAAACTCAGATGGCTAAGCATTTATGGGCAGAAACAGTAAATACAGCATGCTATATTCAAAATAGAATCTCCATAAGACCTATTTTGTGTAAGACTCCTTATGAATTGTGGAAGAATAGAAATCCAAATATTTTCTACTTCCATTCATTCGAATGTATTTGTTATATGTTAAACACTAAAGAGAATCTGGATAAGTTTGATTCCAAAGCACATAAGTGTCTGCTATTAGGATACTCTGAACGCTCTAAAGGCTTCAGAATATATAAAACAGAATCAAAAATTGTGGAGGAATTAATTCATGTCCAATTTGATGATAAGCTTGACCATGAAAAGTCAAAGTTGTGTGAAAAGCTTGCATATGTGACTATCATATTCATTGAACCAAAGGATAATATTCAAGAAGATAAAGAATCAGAAGCTCCTATTTCTAATGATGTTGCTAATACTTCTAATAAAACTCAAGCAAAGAAGAACAAAATCACATCCTCTTACCCTGAAGATCTTACTCTTGGAAGTAAAGATGCTCCAGTCAGAACAAGATCGACTCTCAAACCTTCTGATGAAGGGCTTCTGGATTTAGTCTCCTTAATAAACCTACATCAATTGAGGAAGCTCTTTTGGATAAGGATTGGATTCTAGCTATGAGAGAAGGATTGAATTAATTCTCAAAGAATGACGTATGGGATCTTGTTCAGAAACCTAAAGGTGTCCACGTCATTGGAACCAGATGGGTGTTCATAGACAAGCTCATGAGAAGGGTGAAGTGATTAGAAATAAAGCTCGACCAATTGCACAGGGTTATAGTCAACAAGAAGGTATAGGCTATTATTGTACCCCAAAATTTACCCTCGCATTTTTCCTCAAGAAATCACAGCTTCAGGCGTTTCCTGATTTTTCAGATTGGCTCAAGAATTGGTCAAACAGACTTTTCTCGTCAGTCAGACACAATTAGGGTTTTATTGATTTTCAGGGCTCTGGAACAGTTCATACAGTTGGCTTAGGGTTTTGATTGATTTTGGCCCAACTTTGATCAGGCGAATGTTCTTTGGCATTTAATCAGGAATTAGGGTTTTCGTGCGCAGTTCCTCAGAAAGATTTAATTCTACGATGCTTTGCAGGTTATTATGAGATTTGGTTTGAATTTGCATTGTTTGACTTAATCAGTAAAAGAATGCATTTGGATTGAATTCACGTTTGTTTGATTGAACCAGTCAAAGGATACATTCAGTTTGGATTTGCAGTGTTTGGTAAAAAAATCAGTAAAAAGGGGAATGCGTCTGATCAGTTATTGTGTTTGACTATGCTTTGCTTTGGATGTTGGAAGCGCCAAGTTTATTATTTTGATCAACGCTGAATCAATGTTTAGTTAATTATTTATTATTCTAAAGATTAAATAGCTGGAATTTAATTTTCAGTTATTTTAATTTAAAGAACTGTAAATAATAAATAAATAATTGAAAAAGGAGGAAAAAGAATTAATTGGATAAAGAAACTTTTAAAAAGGAGGAAACAGACCTTGCTGATGATGTACAGGCATTTCTTTCAATTCCCAAACACTGGAGTTATAAGGAAGTTAATCCCTAGTCAACCCCTTCGAGCCAAAGAAGTAGGAGTTTTCTGTTCTAAACGATCAAAACCTTTGATATAAACCCGGGGCAGGGTAGTATCTCAGTTAATTCAAGAGAAGCGCGCATTGAAGTCGCAAACTCTCAGTTCGTAACACAACGAACGACACCGAAAAAGAAAAGCATTCCTTTGGAATCAAAAGACAAGGGTGGTTCCCTATCACATAGACAGTCAATCTCTCAAAAGAGAAAAAGCCCACTAAGCCAAAACCTATAAAGGAGGCTTAAGAAAGCTGGGGCATCCCGCTGACCGTAATCTCGAAAAATGGGAACAGTCAGGCAAAAGTTAGGGATAACAAATCAAAATCAAAATAGTGAGGTCATTACGAAATCCTCAACAGCATGGAAAATGTTGCAAAGGAAAAGGAGATGATGACTGTCTCCCCAAATTCAACTGGTGAACCATCGCCCAAAAAGTCGTTCCAAACTCAAAACAGAATGCGACGCACAATTAACTGAGTTTAGGTATGAAGAATATCACGAGGAGCGGGTGGGTACAAATACACTTTGAGCCTTTATCCTTTGTTTCTTAAACCGTGAACCAAGCCACGTTACAACCCTTCAAAAGTCCTAATTGAAGCATGGGCTAGTTCGAAAGCATACTGTTACAAAAGGTATCCTGACTCCTGTAAGGCTTTGCTCTAAATCTTGTGTTGATCTGTCTTATAAAAAGTTTTCTGCTAAAAACGCATTTTTCAAAACTTCGAGACAAACATAAACTTCGCATTGCTTGAATATCACTGTCTGCATTTGGCTTTTTGTTTGACAGCGAAGAAATTCATACAGCGAATGTTCGGAGGAACGAAAACTCTCTCAGTGAGCAAAATCACTTCAAAAGGACGACACTTCCTTTACAAATCTCCTATCAACAAGGGGCATGACATGTCACCATCCAATTAACCTGGGGCAGTCCAGTCAAGGTCCAAACAGATCTTTCAAAATCCAGTTAACCTGGGGCAGTCCAGTCAAGATTTCAAGAAATCTCTCAATATGCAGAGTAATCTGATTCAAGACTCCTTCATCACCACTTGGGGCATTCGAATGTCAAAAGTGTTCAACAAATCAACTATCACATTTCCAGACTCGATTCCTGTATCTAGCCAGGGCACGTCTGAAGAGTTTGAGGATTCGATTCCTGTATCCAGCCAGGGCATATCTGTTGACGACTATTTCCAGACTCGATTCTTGTATCTAGCCAGGGCACGTCTGAAGAGTTTGAAGATTCGATTCCTGTATCCAGCCAGGGCATATCTGTTGACGACTATTTCCAGATTTGATTCCTGTATCTAGCCAAGGCACGTTTGAAGAGTTTGAGGATTCGATTCCTGTATCCAGCCAGGGCATATCTGTTGACGACTATTTCCAGATTCGATTCCTGTATCCAGCCAGGGCATATCTGTTGACGACTATTTCCAGACTCGATTCCTGTATCTAGCCAGGGCACGTCTGAAGAGTTTGAGGATTCGATTCCTGTATCCAGCCAGGGCATATCTGTTGACGACTATTTCCAGACTCGATTCCTGTATCTAGCCAGGGCACGTCTGAAGAGTTTGAAGATTCGATTCCTGTATCCAGCCAGGGCATATCTGTTGACGACTAGTTCCAGATCAACACTTGTAACAAGCCAGGAAATTATCTACATCACCACTTGGGGAATTCGAATGTCAAAAGTGTTCAAAAACCCAATGCAGTTTTACACTGACTCATCATCAGCAAATCCTACACAGATCTCCTCAAAACAGGGAGTCCCCAGTAGTTTGGCATACAACCCAAGCTTCTGAGTTTCCCGACAGTGGTCCCAAGACTTTTCATTTTTAACAATTGAAGATTCTTGCCCTCCACAGCAGCAGCCAAACAGTTGTTCTCCCCGACAGCAGTCAAGATTCTTTTATCTTCAGCCATCCAGGATTCATTTATCCTCAGCAAGATAGCTTATCAGCTTACATGCGCATTCATCACATTCATGTCATGAACATTGATGTCACATACATTGCATCATGCATCATAACATTGCATGCAACTAACCCTTTACCTTTTCAGGTAAGATCAATCGACGGACAAAGATCATCTCCCGAGATTTCATCCTGAAATAGTTCAGATGTGACCCAGACACGGCGACATTCTGATATTCATTCTAGATTCACTCAGATGCGGTTTTACACTGACGCATCATCAGGAAACCCTACACCGGTTCCTCTTCCACTTCAAGACTTCTGAAAACAGTTCATGGGTTCTCCAGTAACGGATGTTAACCTATCACTTATTCAGATTCTTCTCAAGACTTCTGAAAACAGTTTATGGATTCTTCCCAACAACGGATGTTAATCTATCGCTTGTTCAGATGCAACTTCTGAAAACAGTTTACGGACGCTTCCCAACAACTGATGATGCTCTATTGCTTATTCAACTTCAAGATTTCTGAAAACAGTTCACGGGTTCTCCAGTAACGGATGTTAACCTATCACTTGTTCAGATTCTTCTCAAGACTTCTGAAAACAGTTTATGGATTCTTCCCAACAACGGATGTTAATCTATCACTTGTTCAGATGCAAACCTTTGAAAACAGTTTACGGACGCTTCCCTACAACGGATGCTGCTCTATTGCTTATTCAACTTCAAGATTTCTGAAAACAGTTCACGGGTTCTCCAGTAACGGATGTTAACCTATCACTTATTCAGATTCTTCTCAAGACTTCTGAAAACAGTTTATGGATTCTTCCCAACAACGGATGTTAATCTATTGCTTATTCAATCTCAACTCCTGAAAACAGTTCACGGATTCCCCGGACATGGATGTCAATCTATTGCTTGCTCGGACCCCCAATTCAGAGTTGTTCCAAAACATGGGTGCCTTTCTGATACTCGTCCACTCACCATTGACATGCAGTCCAGCAGTCACCAAATGGCATCTTTAAGCCCATTTTCAGATGGCATCTATAAGCCCATCCTCCTACCAGCAGTCACCAAATGGCATCTTTAAGCCCATTTCCAAATGGCATCTTTAAGCCCATTTCCAAATGGCATCTCTAAGCCCATCCCCCGACAAGATTCTATCGCATCAGATGGCATCTTTAAGCCCATCACCAAATGGCATATTCAAGCCCATTCACCTCTACCATCACATCGCCGAGTGCAAATTTTCTGGGCACTTTAGTGTCCAATCTTCTTTTACCTTCAAGTCGCGAAAGGCAAACTTGCCAATCTAACTCTTCAGGTTCAAGAAGATTGAACAGGGGCAACTGTTGTACCCCAAAATTTGCCCTCGCATTTTTCCTCAAGAAATCACAGCTTCAGGCGTTTCCTGATTTTTCAGATTGGCTCAAGAATTGGTCAAACAGACTTTTCTCGTCAGTCAGACACAATTAGGGTTTTATTGATTTTCAGGGCTCTGGAACAGTTCATACAGTTGGCTTAGGGTTTTGATTTATTTTGGCCCAACTTTGATCAGGCGAATGTTCTTTGGCATTTAATCAGGAATTAGGGTTTTCGTGCGCAGTTCCTCAGAAAGATTTAATTCTACGATGCTTTGCAAGTTATTCTGAGATTTGGTTTGAATTCGCATTGTTTGACTTAATCAGTAAAAGAATGCATTTGGATTGAATTCCCGTTTGTTTGATTGAACCAGTCAAAGGATACATTCAGTTTGGATTTGCAGTGTTTGGTAAAAAAATCAGTAAAAAGGGGAATGCGTCTGATCAGTTATTGTGTTTGACTGTGCTTTGCTTTGGATGTTGGAAGCGCCAAGTTTATTATTTTGATCAATGCTGAATCAATGTTTAGTTAATTATTTTTATTCTAAAGATTAAATAGCTGGAATTTAATTTTCAGTTATTTTAATTTAAAGAACTATAAATAATAAATAAATAATTGAAAAAGGAGGAAAAAGAATTAATTGGATAAAGAAACTTTTATTGATTTTTAAATTAATTGTACAATTGTTTTGTTGTTTACAACAATGATTTTACATTTATTTAAATTTAAATAAAAATAAAACTATCCTATTTTTTCTAAGTATTCCTAAGTCTCCAATTCTTCATTCTTCATTTAGTGATACCCCTCTCCATTCAATTTTTTTTTATCTGCAAAAGAAAGGAAGATAAGTTAGAAACAGATGAATTGAATTAAAGAGACAAATAAAATTACAGCTCATCATTAAGGGCAACTGATTGGGATCAGTTAACCCTCTCTGCAAATCACGGGATTTCTCCCGGTTCACAAAGAGGGACGAATATTTATTTGCTAAACTTTGAATGCACAAATATAAAAAATGCACAAGTCAAATTGTCAAACTGCATAGTTCAAATCTCAAACAGCATGATGCAAAGTCCAAACCAAACTAAAAGTCCAAATTCAAACTTTCTGTCAAACTGTACAAGGCAACCAAAGCTGTCAAAAAGAAGATTTGGAAGGATATCAAAAGATACAAAAGTACAAGAAGCTGTCAAGAGAAGAGATAAAAAATGCAGAGAAAGCATGATATGCAAGCAACATAACTCATTTTCATCATTTCCCAAGTTGCCCTTTCAGAAAAAAGTACAAAGCATAACATATTTTAATGTTTTTGTACTGGAGAGAGAAGAAAAAGAGAAGAAGAAATAGGGCTTACAGGTTTAGGCTGGAGAGAGAGAGAGAGAAAAAATATAAAAGAACCTGTCAATAGAACAATAGGGAGGCAAACCAATACACACAAAAATATACAAAACTGCATAAGCCTCCAGTCTCAAAACCTTGAACCTGTTTGTTTACAGGCATAAGAACCAAAGGCCAAACCTGCTGAGAAAAGGCCAAACCCTGCTGAAGCAAGATAGTTTCAAACCTACACCACAAGCCTGAACTGATATCAAGCCTCACAACAAACCTGCCTATCATAAAACCAAAAGATAAACTCAACAAGCAAAAGGCCATTAGCCTGCAAAAGAAAACCTTCAGCCAAAGATCAGTAAGGCCACAAAAAAAAAGCCTCACCAAGATCCAAACCACATCCAAGGCCAAAACCTGAACCCTGTCAAAACCAACACAAAACTGGCCAACCTGAAAACCCTTCAAACCAGATAAACAAACAACTTGAAACACCAAACCTATAACCTGCAGTAAAACCCAAAACTGCAACATAAACCAATAAACCAGTAGAAACCTCACAAGGCCATAAACCATTAAACTCTGTCAAGCCCAAAAGGCATTCAACATAACCTTCCAACACCATCCAAGCATCATAAAACATATCTCATAAGCACACTCAAACATAAACAAGCATACCAATTTCCAAACCCACAAAAGGCCTCAGAAAAGTCTTCATCATAGGCCAAATTACAAAATAGGCAAAGTCAGAAACAAGGTATCAACCATCATCAACTCAATAAGGCAACTCAGTGTCAAACACATGGCCCTCAGTAGAGTCATCACAGGGCAGTAAAAAAGGGGGCAAGCATACAGAGGTGTCAAGGCAACGAAGCAGATGAAGAAGATAAAGAAGCAAAGCATACAAAGGCATCATACAACAGTCAGTCATACTCAAGCATTCAAGGCCACCCATCAAAACCCTCAGAACCCTAGGTTCATCATCGGACAAAGAAGCATATTAAGCAACGAGTATACAGTAGAAGAGAAGAAGAAAGAAGTGAATTTACAAAAGGGTTTTCAGTTCAATATCATCACAAAACCCTAAAATGGCAAAAAGATAAAGAGTACCAGGAAGTCCATAAGTCCATCATCATCGAACCTCCGCCCTCCGGCCATCCTCAGCGCCTCCGGTCCGCCTCATCTTCATCTCCCAAAAGCCTAAGGTATAAACCCCTTCCCTTCCTTTTTCGCTCACAGAAACGACAATAAAACACAAAATGAGATTCAATAATCAAAGAATCATGACATGCAAAGACAGTAATTAAAAAGAACCCTAAAGTGTCCAAAAACTCGTTACCTCTCTTGCCATCTTTAACTGAACAAACTGTGAGGAGATGAGGACGGAAGCGGCGCCCGGTAGTCGAAGGTTGGAGGGGATCATTGGCCCTGGATTTGAGAGATGAAGGAAACGAACGAAGAAGATGAAGATGAAATCAAAACGGCGCCTCTGTCTCAATAAGCCCTAACGCGTTTCAAATGAAAACAATAATCAAACTCTAAAAAAAAATGTGTTGTGAAACCACAATGGGCTTTGCCCCATCAGATGCCTAAGCCCGTTGCTGATTACACCCCTCCCACGCTTGACATTCTGTTTGGGCCAGCAAACCCTTGGCCCATTCATTTAGCACCCATTTGCTTTCTTTTTTTTTATCATTTTAAATCTTTTTTATAACTTAACCATTCCTTTTTTTTCTTTCCTCTCTAATCAAATTAATTTTGTTTGTAAATAAACATTAATACATTAATACGAAATACACAATATAATTAAAATGTAAAACATTTTTCATTTTTCTTTTGTTAAATAAATTAACATAACATTCTTTTTTACACTAACAATACTTTTTATATATAGCATAATAAAATTTTATATAGAAACTTGTAAAAATAATATTTTTTTTCTCTATAATTAAACTTACATTTTCTTTAATTTTTTATACATAGAATGTTAATTTTTCTTAAGATAAATACTTCTCTTTTTTCAAAGATATAATATTTGTACATAATCAATAAAATACATTTTTTTATATACATAATTTAACTAGAATTTAAAACATTTAATTAAAACATTCTTTTTGTACATATCAAAGAAAATACAAGATTACAAACTAATTAAATAAATATCTAATTCTTTTCTTTAAGTTAAAACAATACTTAAATAATACACATTTAAATTCACATTTCCGCACGTGTAAATAAATTACATACCTACACTTACACGTACCCTTACACAATACATTTCACATTATACACTTGATACACATACAATTGCTATTCTTATATCTTGCTATACATTGATTACATTTTTATCGCAATTCGATTTGGTTGTAACTTATTGGACATTACATTCCTAAAGTCTCATCCCCATTTGTGAATTTGTACCCCCACTCCCGGATACTATTTGTAATAGCGTAGACTCTAAATTCTTGCAATTTATCGCTTTTCAATTATACCATGGTTAGACCTAGGGTTTGCATGTACATAAAATAAAACGCTAGATAACCTAATACAAGACAAATACATGAAATCAATACACAATCACACTTGCACCCTCTAGGGTAATCCCACATGTTGCCTTCCAAAATGGGCCATGCTTGCACGTCGAGTTTCTTTGGCAAAACAAATTCAAATGATCATAAGTCCCTCGATGACGCTTTCGAAAGTTGCCTAAATGGAATGATCATAGTCCCTTCAAAGCAAATTGCCAAAGACACTTGGCACCATTGCATTCATGGTCCATACGATGACCCGTGCCCGTCCCGAACAAACTTCTTAAACGCAAGATTGTCCACCAAATTCAATGGTGGAACAAAATTGTTAATTAGGGTTGAAAACATAGAGAAAACCTTTGAGTAAAATAGGGGTAGACAAAACTCTTAGTTACTTGAGATCAACTTGCAAAAACACTTGCCTTCTTTTCAAAAACCACACTCCACAAACACTTTCAAAACAAACTCTCAAAAACATTTGAAACATCTTTTCGAAAAGATACACACCTTTGTAAAACATTCGAGTAAAGAATTGTTACAAGGGTAGCCTAAGACAAGGCATCTTCTTCAAAAACATTTTCAAAAACACTCACACACACCACATTTTCAAGCAATCGAAAATCAAGGCAAGTGATCTAAAAATCAAGTAACTAAGAGCCCATGGATAACCATGGATGAAAAGGGTGCTAATACCTTCCCTTTTCATAATCTACCCCCCGAACCCAAGAAAACATCTCAAAGGTTTTTGCTGTGCTTTTTTAACCTTTCCTTTAGGATAAAATAAAAAGTCGGTGGCGACTCTTGCTCAACCGAACAAGTGCGAATACAAAACGCAAACCTCTAGTCAGTTCTCCCACCGTATCACAACTATACAAAAACCTTTGCATCAATTTCCAGGTTAGAAGCTATTCGGTTATTAGTTTCCTTTTTTGCAAATCATAATATCATTCTTTATCAGATGGATGTTAAAAGTACATTTCTGAATGGTTACATTTCATAAAAAGTGTATGTTAAACAACATCATGGCTTTGAAAAACCTGAGAAATTAGACTGTGTTTTTAAACTAAAGAAATCTATGTATGGCTTGAAACAAGCTCCTAGAGCTTGGTATGACAGATTGAGCAATTTTTTGCTAGAAAATAAGTTTACCAGAGGAAAGGTTGACACTACATTCTTCTACAAAACATTCAAAAATGGTATTCTAATTGTTCAAATTTATGTTGACGATATTATTTTTGGTTCTACTAATCCATCTCTCTGCGAGGAATTCTCTAAGCTAATGCAGGCTGAGTTTGAAATGAGCATGATGGGGGAACTGAAGTTCTTTCTCGGAATCCAGATTGATCAAAAACCAGAGGCTACTTACATATATCAAAGTAAGTACACCAAAGAACTTATGAAGAAATTCAATATGAAAGACTGCAATGTAGCAAAGACTTCAATGCATCCTACATGTATCTTGGAAAAAGAAGAGATAAGTGGAAAGGTTTGTCAGAAGCTCTATCATGGTATGATATGCTCTCTTCTGTATCTAATTGCATCTAGACCTGGTACTTTATTCAATGTACAACTTTGTGCTAGATTTCAATATGATCCTAGGAAATCCCACTTAACTGCTGATAAAAGGATTCTAAGGTATCTAAAAGGAACCCTAACCTTGCCTTGATATATGAGAAAACATCAGAGTATTCTCTTTATGGCTTATGTGATGCAGACTACGCTGGAGATCGATTAGAGAGAAAAAGCACTTCTGAAAATTGTCAGTTTCTAAGAAAGAATCTAATCTCATGGTCAAGCAAGAGGCAATCAACAATTTCTCTTTTAACAGCAGAAGCAGGGTACATATCAGCAGCAATATGCAGCACTCAGATGCTATGTGTTGTACCCCAAAATTTACCCTCTTTATTTCAACCTGTTTGGCTTACATTTCATTATTACATACATGCATATCATTGATTCTATGGTTATATGATCAAGGTATATTTAGAAATCCTCGTTAGGTTACAAGTGACGTTTATTTCGCCAATGGATGTTCTCATAGTATTTTTCGTGCAGAAGATCGGTTCGCTGTTTCGTAGCGATTCGGGGTTCAAAGATTCACAAGTCCAACCCGACGCGTTATATTCAGGTGTTCTTTTGCCAAGATATCCTTGATAACATATTCTTAAATTCAGGTTCGGCTCGAGAGCCAATTCTTTAAAAAAGGTCTTCAAATGTGCGAGTTTTCTCGAAGAAATATGGTGAAAAAGTGTGCTGAAAGTGCAGTTTTTACACACTAAAAATTCATAACTTGAAGATCGTGGCTCGTTTTGAACTTGTTAAGGTGGCCAAAATTCCTTCTTGACGTCATCTACATTTTCATCTCTCACTGATGGAAGCCAATTTCGATCAAAAGGTCTTCAAAAATGCGGATTTATCAAGTATTTTCGTACAAAAAATTTATGACAGAAGTTTATTTGCATCATGTTTAGAAAATAATAACTTGGTCGATTTTCATCGTATCGAGCTGGTTCTGGCGCCAAAATTTCACAAATTGAGTTGGATAAGTTTTCTCAGGAGCTATCGAGTTCGGACGGTATCCAAAAGGCCTTCGTTTTTTGCCCAGAGTGCGCGTGACGCGCCGAAAATCCTGAATGCTGAATATTATTTCATCTGGGTCAAAACTTCGAAAATTCATAACTCGGTCAATTTTTATCGGATCAGACCCATATTTTTGCATAAGGTACTGACTCAGAGATCTACAACTTTTCTTCCAAAGTTGAGACCGGGTTATGCTCCGATCAATACCAGTTTTTTTATTGAAGAATGTGTCAGAGTTGACACTGGAGCCCAAAATGAGTTTGTCTGAGGCGAAACTTAAAAAATTCATAACTAATTCATCGTTTATCCGATTGAGCCCATTTTCATATAGGAATTTGTTCTCGATGTTGCTACATTTTTTTTTCATATTTCAACTTCAAAAATTGCACTTAAGTCCATGCGATTTAGCATAGAACGTGTCAGACTCAAGTGAATAAAAATCTGCACTATTGCTTATGGTTATTGGAGGCCCAATTGCATATCCAAAGCCCATATCTTTGCTCTAATTTCCATTATATAATCTCATTCTTTTCACACAAACAGGATACAGAAAAAAACCCTTTGCCACAACCTTGTCAAAATATCAAATTCTTTCAAGAACCCTAGAAATCTTGAAATCCTTATTATAAACCCCCATCTCACTACAAACAAGCCATTCTCCGATAAGGGTAAGGCTGGTTTGATCTTCATGATCAAAAGGGTGTAGAAGCATTCATACATGCCATATCGGTTTTAACATTACAAGATTTCATATATTTATTTTCTTTGTATTTCATGGTATACTAATTTATTTAATGCGTTCATGAGATTCAACACTACAGGTTTGGACCATCTAATGGTCCCATGCAGATTTATTACAAAACGCTACAAAATGTTGAGGCCAAAACAGAACAACAATCAATGTATGGCTCATGGCAAGACAGGCATCCTGAGGAGGCTAAGGGCGTGTGTTCAACACTCACCCCTATTGATTTTAGTTTTCTTCCATTCTATTTATCCGTTTACCTATTTTCATTCTTTCTGTTTAAAACCTTTTCCATAAAACCTAACATTTTTCACAAACCTTTAATTTTTTATAATAAACTCGAATAATTAATTTTAGGTTTTTTATTTAATTTTAGATTTTAAATTAATTTTTGGTTCAACACTCACCCCTGACATTTGCATTATTTGTATTTTCTAACCCTATTTTTCATTGATGCTTCTTCCCCCATCTATTTTTTGGCAAACTTAATTCTTTTTTGTTAATCATTAAACATAAGCTTTTTTTAAGACCTTTTTTAATTAAAATTAATTAGGTTTTAGGTTTTTTTTAATTAACTTTTTTTCTTCAAAATTAACCTTTTTTTTATTATTAATTAAAATTAATTAGGTTTTAGGTATTTTAATTAAATTTTTTTAAAAATTAACATTTTTTATTAATTAAAATTAATTAGGTTTTTTAGGTTTATTTAATTAATTATCATAAATTATTTTTTTCATAAAAAAATCACCAAAATATTTTCTTTGCTATTTTCATCTTATTTTTATTTTCCTAGATAAAGTGTATAGGACGCGTTCAACTATAATAGTGTAGCTTTACTTTTCCCGCTTTTTTTTTTATCATTATCATGTAATTGCTTCCGGGGTGTAATAGTTTTAGGATTTCTTTTCTGAACTCTTCACTATTATGTAACTGTCCCAAAGCTCTGTAATAGCCTAGGTTTACATTTCCGCCTTTACCTTCAGCTACTATATTTTATGCAATACTTAGATTAATAGGATTGTATGGAAAGATAAAAATGAACGATAGAAAACCCTAATTACAAGATAAATAATCAAACTGAATCATTTGCACACTCGCACCTCTAGGATAACCTCACTTGTTGCCTTCGGAAAAACAATGGTCATGTCCCTCGAACATAGGGATACCCTTAGCAAAGACCCTCGGTTAAAGTCATCATAAAGATCATAGTGCCTCGATGTCCCTCGAGTTGCCTACGAGAAATGATCTTGTCCCTCTATGTTGCTTACGAGTATATGATGACAATCCTTTCGAACTGCTAAGGTATCCCTATATGTTGCCTTCTATGACCATAACAATGACCCGCGCTTCTCCCTCATACATCCAACGATAGGGCTACCTACTCATTAATAGTAGGATAACACTGTCTAAAAGAAAAGAGGAAAAGAACAACTTTTTTTAGTACAAGTAGATAACTATTAGATGCTTGCTCAAAACAACTTTTTGCACCTACACAAAAATATTTCAAAACACTTTCAAAAACATTCGCCTTGTCAACACTCTTGAGGACTGATACAAGAGTTATCACAAAGCGAATCGCCACACTAAGGCATTTTTAAAACAATTTTCAAAACACACAAAGCACAAGCAATTTTCAAAATATGAGTTAAGCATCTAAGAGCCCGTACAAAACTACAGATAGAAAGGGTGCTAACACCTTCCCTTTCCATAATCTACCCCCTTACTCATAAAACTCTCAAAAGGTCTTTTTTTTGTTCTTTTTTCACCATTTCCTTTGTTGGATAAAAGAAAAGTCGATGGCGACTCTTGCTTACCGTGACATTTGCGAATACAAACGCAAAATCAGTATTAAATAGTCGATTCTGCCACCATATCACACTATGAATGAAAAATTAGCTAGAAGATTATTAGATATATGAAAGTAACATCCTTATCTTCTGTGATAACACTTCCGCCATTTTCTTAAGTGAAAATCCTATTCTACACTATAGGGATAAACACATGGAAATCAAACATTATTTTATTAGAGATTATGTTTAGAAAGAGATTCTATCTTTAAAATTTATAGATACAGACCATCAATGGGCTGATATTTTTACAAAACCCTTTGCTGAAGATAGATTTATGTTTATTCTAAAGAATCTAAAAATGGATTTCTGTCCAGAGTAAGATGTCATTAGAATCAACTGTGTTCTAGTCGTAGTCTGAAGGAATATGATTCTGACTTAACCAAAAGACTTCTAATTTGTTTATCTCAGATTATCAGAAGATGTTTTGGTCAAAAATGTCCCTGATCCGTTGGAAACCTTTTGGTTCTCTGGACTTTGAGAATATCAAACGCATTACCTAAATAGACTTATTATCTATCACATTATACCTAGGTCATGCACGAGCAGTTATTTTTTCTTGAAATTGGTTAAACGTGATTACATTTATTTAACTACTCCTTGGGAATAGTCGTTTCATGGCATACCTCTAGGTCCATGTCTGAAATTCCATGTCATGATTAAATGATTTTGTGCTCTTTCATCTAAACGTTTGATCTACTTCTCTTTTTCATTTCCTTCTTTTAGTAGTTTGAGACGTCACTTGAGTGTTTCAATTATCTTAATTTGAGAACTGCTTGACTGACTATTTAAATCTCTTTTAATTTATAGTCATTCATCAAGTAATTATCCTTGTATCATCTCCAATCGTCTCTTCTCTTCAAACTTGTCTACATATCATGGCTATTAGAACTTTTTAAGGAGATGAAAATCTTCTCGAAGTAATCAAAGAGAAGAGACTCAATTATGTGTCTGATGATGGTTTCATCAACAGGGTCATTGAAAATCAAGGATGGTTTGGGTATGCAACAATGTTGAGAGGTCCTGTTTATCCTAACCTCTTAAATAATTTTTGGCTCCATGCTTTTGTTAGTCTTGATGGAAACACCATTCATTCTCACAACTTTGGTGTTCCGATTACCATCACTCGCTCCTACATTGATGAAGCCATCTAAAGTCCACCTTTACCTAACTCCTGCATGAATTTTGACATGTTTCCAAATGTTCCTAACTCTTCATTTAGATTTGAGCCCCTTAGTAGAGATCACTTGAAACCATTTTCAAAAGTTTGGTTTCAGTATCTGTTGACAAATCTTCATCCCGTAGGAGAAAATCTTGATATATTTTTCCTAGGGATATGTGTCTTCTTTATTTCCTTCGTAAGAATATTCCAATTCATCTTTCGGAAATAATATTCAATCATCTGAAGCTATCAATCCAAGCATCCAGGAACTCTAAAAAATCATTCATTCCATATGGATCTGTGTTGTTTGAACTGTTTGAGTTAGCATGTATAATTGAAATTATTCAAAGAAATTTGTTCATCAGAGGCAATGCTCTATTTGATGAGAGTTGTTATGTGTTTGAAGTTTAGATAGCTTTCCTTGTCTTTATTCACTGTGTTGTAATCTCTTTTGACATATCAATGAAACTTCTTATCTTTTCTTGATTGTTTCTTCTGGTTTTTATGTTTTTCACACATAATTACCTTTTTGATTATGACAAGAAGGAGGAGAAATTTAAATGAACGTAATTTTGATTTGAATAATCAAGTTATGGAAAATATTCTCTAAAAAGAGATGCTTATATTCTAACCCAGATAAACTTATGTTTCTGTTAAAATTGTTTTTCTGTTTCAGGAAATTAGAAATCTAATTAAAAGACAAAGATATGAAATAACTATTCAAAACTTATGCCTAAACTGTTGGCTTTAGACTCTGAAGATGTTCTTCATTCATAATTCAAGAAGTGAAACCTGGAATCAGACTCCAAAATTGAGAATCTATTGAGAATCTGGAAAATGTCTAAGTCACATTAAAGTTCAAAGATTCAATAAAGAAGTTGTGTGAAATCAAGATCTCAATTTGTCTATTGAAATCCAAAGTCAAGACTTTCAAGATCTCAATATCTGATCTATTGGAACCAGGGGGAGTTTTTACTCAAATGGTTCAGAGTCAGGATATTCGATCTTCATCAAGTCATTGACTTAGGGTGGTATTAGGAAAAGGATAAGTATTTCTTACCCTTCTAAATATCATTGATTATGATTATATGTACAAAATTGTGTCATCAAAATACATAGTTTTGTCATCATCAAAAAGGGGTAGATTGTAAGAACAAGATTTGGTTCTGCAAAATTATCTCTGAGTTTTGATGATAACAAAGGAGTATGATTGTATGAACAATTTTGTTACACTAATGTTTGTTACTGTTGAGTACTTAACAAACATGTCCCGCTTCTAATGAATGGTGTGGATAAGACATTAGAAGAGAAATAATTCTGCTTCTACGCTACACAAGTTCTATTGACTAGTAGAAAGACACTCCAAAAGGCTCTGAAGTGTAAACTCTGATATTTGTCTAAAGAAACTAGTCAAAAGATCTGAAGACAAAAGTTGTTACTTATGTTCAGATGCTGAAGACTCAAGCTTCTAAAGAAAACGTGTTCTAAGGAAACCGGTCAGAAGATCTAAAGACAGAAGTTGTTACTTACGTCCAGATGCTAAAGGCTCACATTTTAAAGACAACATGTTCCAAAGAAACAAAGTTAAAATATCTGAAGACAAAGTTTTTACTGAAGTCCAAATGCTGAAAGCTTGTGTTTTTATTTATGAAGTTCTAAAGATAAGGGTTCTGAAGACCAAGTGCTGAAGACTCTAAAAGATATAAGGTCTAAATATTTTAAAGACTTGAAGTTCTAAAGACCCATGGTTCAAAGAAAAGATTCTCTTAACCAAGTGCTGAAGACTCTAAAGATGTCGTTCTGAAGACTCTTAAGACTTGAAGTTCTGATGACCTGATGTTATGTTCTCGCTTCTAAAATCATGCATGCGGAAGCCTCTGAATTGCAGAAGGAAAGAAGATAATGTTAACATGGTATAAATAGTACATGGTACAATCAATGTTTCATTCCACTACCATGAAAGGAAAGACGCGTCATACGATCTTGTATGAAGAATGGAAAAAACACAAGAAGGGGGGTTGAACTGAGATTAAAACTTAAAGAAAAGAACATGTCGATTATCCTGGTTCGTTTAAACTCAAACTACTCCAGTCCACCCACCAAGGTGATTTCGCCTCTCTCAAGCAAAGTCTTAATCCACTAATCAAACTTGATTACACAATCGCAATGACAATTGTTAATGTCTTCTTGAGTCTAAAACCACAACCCAGTTTTCTCAAGGATTTACAAAATGATATAATTGAGTGTGTACAAATATGTTTTCTAAATAAAACAATATCACAACCGTGATGTATTACACAATTTAAGATTGCTAGGTAGAACTAGGTAAATATGCTTTTCTTTTTCGTGCGCAGTAGTTCGTCATGTGAATTCTTCTTTTCGTATTCTTTATATAGGCCATGCAAGAGTGACATAAGAATATACTTTTGGAATGTTCATAACACGAATAAATGATCTTTCCAAACCAGGAGATTCTTGTCTCCTTATAGCTGTTACTTTTGATTTTCCATAAACTGTAACGCTTCAGAACTTTCTCACATCAGAAGATGAATGTTACCGTTAGGAGTCCCTTACTGCTTGTATCAGAACTTTACATATTAGAGTATTAGAGATCCTGTTTCACAGTGTTGGTGCATTCAGAAGTTATAGCAGAACTTCTTCACATAAGCGTGTCACGCTGATTTACTTCTAAGAAGGATGTTTATGATTATATCATAATACTCTCATCTTCTATGCTCGCATAATCAAAACTTCTAATGATGTAGAGCCACACTGAGTTCTAACATATCTTCTCTCATCAGAAGTTCCCGGCATATTAAGATACTTTATTAGCGAGCATATATGTTCTTTATATACACACACACACACACACACACACACATACACACACACACACACACACACACACACACATATATATATATATATATATATATATATATATATATATATATATATATATATATATATATATATATATATATATATATATATATATATATATATATATATATATATATATATATATATATATATATATATATATATATATATATATATATATATATATATATATATATATATATATATATATATATATATATATATATGTGTTTGTTATCGTCAAAACTCTTACAGGGATGTAGAACCCAACTATGTTCTAACAATCTCCCCCTTTTTGATGATGACAAAAACTTGTATATTTTGATAGAATATAAAGAACAAAAAATTAAAAAACTCCCCCTGAGTAGAGTACTCAGATAACGAGAAAATAAAATACTTCCCTGAAGATCTTCTGATGTAGCTTCCGATAGGAGTCAAAATATCTTTCATTCTCCCCCTTTTTGTCAAGAATCAAAAAGTAGTAAAGACTCTATTTGACTTTGTTGTACCCCAAAAATTTCCCTCTCATGTTCTCCAAGATTGTCTCTTACATAGATGGTTACAAACACTTGATGGAAGAAAATGTTTTTTCTTGAAGATGAACAAAGGTGTCTTCGGTTGGCATCTGAACAGGATGTCCTTCGATTGGCATCTAGACAAAGAGCTTTGATTGGGCGTATGGGACCCTTTGAGTGATATGTGTCTCACAAGCTTTGATTGGGAATTTAAAACCCTTCGATCAAGCTTTGGTCATCCAACTTCGATTAAGCGTTGGGCCCCCTTTGATCAAGTTCAGTTTGCAAGGCACACAAGGCCAAGACTTCTTCAGATTTGCCTTTAACCCACTAGGCAGAAAACTTCCTTCGACCCATAAGGCAAATACCTCCTTCGTGCTTGATTCAAATCACTAGGGAATGGCCTCTTTTATGCTTGATTTGGCCTCCCTCATGCTAGCGTCCACAAGGCATTGGTTGCCTTTGTTCCAGCTTCAATTGGGCAATGGTCCACTTTGAAACAGTTTCGATTCAATGAATCAAAAGACGCACAGTTTTCCACACTTTGACACGTATGATAGTCCCTTCGAAAGCGCATTCATGTGGTCCCTTTTAAGAAGCATCCATTGGTCCATTCTAAGGACACATTATTATTGAAAACAAGTTTGCTTTGTGATGGGTCTTGGTCCAAGATGCTTGCTGGCCAAAATCCTGCATGCTGCCAAGCCCAAGCCCCATGCACAAGCACATTCATGCCAAAGGAAGCTTCAAATGGCCATAATTAAGTCTTTCGATTGGCCTAGTTGAGTAGTGTCAGAGCAATCGAAGAGAGCGAACTTAGGGGCTGATCAAAGAAGCCAGGATGTCGAGGCCTTATACAATTCGAATTAAGATCCAGAGTCAATCGAAAAGTAAAGATCTGAGGGGCTTTTTGTTGTACCCCAAAATTTCCCCTCTCATTTATTAAATATTTTCTCACAAGATCTCTCTTGGTTCAAGACTGCACAAGGGTCGATCAGCTCAAGACACCTCCTTAAGCACTGATGGCTGAAATTAGGGTTTGAGATTGCACAAGGATAATTGAGATTTTAATGCCTCATATGACTTTCATGGATAATTATGGACCCCCAAGATTTCTCATGTCAAGTTTAAAGTCTTGGATCACATTTTTGCTCAGTCAATTGACCAGTTGACCTAAAAATCAGTTATATTAGGGAAAAAGTCAACTGTGGCCAATTTACAGTCAAACTTCATAATTTTTTATCCATATCAACATTATAAACTCATATGTATAATTTGATCAAGTTTGGACCAAAATTCCTCAAGAAATTTGATTAGATCATCAAAAGGGCAAAATGGTCAAAATTAGGTTTTGATTGAGAAAGGGCAATTTCTGATTTTTGACCTAGGAAATGGTTAATTGGTTTGAGGCATGATCTCAAGAGTTTAATTGCATAATTTTGACATAATGGCATGACTCAAAACATCCCTCAAGATCAATTGGATTGATAGTTAATTTTCAGTCAACTGATCAAAAGTTAATTGTATACTGAAAAAGTCAAACTTTAACTTTTTGGTCAAAATCAAGTGTCAAAGATCACAATTCATCAAAACATGTCAAAATATGAAAAATTTTCATCAAGAAATCAAAAAGTCAAGATTTCATTTTGAAAAGTCAAAGTTTTCAAACTTAGAAATTTTTCTAAGTGTTGAAAACTTCATATTTTTCTATGATATTTAGAAGCCTCTAGATTATTTAAATCCCTGTAACTCTGAACTTT